>CM060377.1:37465370-39893808 GCA_030545235.1 Helianthus tuberosus | reverse complement strand
GAAGTATGTATCCCAATCATTCAAGGGAGAGGCATTAGCATGGTGGAAGTCCCTCATTCAAGCTGCTGGGAAGATCCCACTCTACAGACTGTCATGGGATCAGTTCGTTGCTCTCAATAAGGAAAATTATTGCCCGCAACATGAGGTTGAAAGGATTGAATCAGATTTCTTATCATTGGTGATGAAGAATTTAGATTGTCAAGCTTACCTCACCAGTTTCAATACCATGTCCAGACTGGTTCCGTATCTGGTAACCCCGGAACCCAAGAGAATTGCTCGCTTCATTGGGGGTTTAGCCATAGAAATCAAAGCCAGTGTTAAGGCTTCAAGACCTGCTACTTTTAGGTCAGCAGCTGATCTATCTCTGTCTCTTACTTTAGATGCGGTCAGGCTGAGATCGCTAAAGAATTCTGAAGAAGGTAAGAGAAAGCGTGAGGATGATAACTCACGAGGGTCGGAGAAGAAGCATATGGGAAACACTAATTCCAAGAAGTTTGGGTATGGAAAGAGTAGTCAACGAACAGAGGAGAAGCCAAAGTGCACGACTTGCCAAAAACGCCACTTTGGAAAATGCAGGTTTGAGACCAAGTCTCAGTCAAAAGAGTTTGTGTGTTTTCATGGATTTAAAGGTCCATTAGAACCGTAACAAGTGCATGGCAAAAGATGATGTAACTTACACTTGAAAAATAACCAATAAGTTATCATCAAGGTCTAGTTACTTGGATAATTACAGATTATATAGATAGCATATGATTATTATATAGGGATTACAAAGTCCTATAGATCAAGCATGAGGTAGGAGATTAAAGTCTCCATTTAGGTACCTCTTTGTGTCATATAATTCATATGTGAGGTAGGAAGAATCAAGTCTTCCATTTAGGTACATCTTTGTGTCATATAATTCATACATGAGGTAGGAAGAATCAATTCTTCCATTTAGGTACCTCTATTGTTCACCACTACACTTATTGTTAGAAACAACAAGGAGGGTCAGGAACTTACAAATAAGAAAGGAAAATGGATAACTAATCTATGGAAAAACATCAAGTAGTGAGTGAATTCTTATGAAAGATAGCCCAAGCTAGTCTAACAATCACATATACATCAAGCTTCAAGCTTGAACACTTCTTGTGGGTAAAACCCTTTCTAAAACAGAATGTTTGTGAGGTTTTATCCTCTATTTTAACTTGTCTCAACCTTGTTTTTAAGCCCAACTAACCATTCAACTGATTATGAGCATTAGGACATAGGTTTGAGATGAGATAGACTCAAGTTAGCTAAGTTTAACAAAATTTTGATGAAAACAGAAAATAACAGTCCACTTTGGAGCATTTTCGGTGACATTCCAGGCAGTGGCGGAACCAGAACTTTACAATTGGGGGGGTCATAATATAACTTTATTAAATCCCATACAACAATTAGTTTAACTAAATGTCGTACTACAAACGAGGCGAACGTATGATCGTGGCAATTGTAATTTTTACCGGTCAAATAATATAAACCAAACCCTTTTTAGTACTATTTTCATAGGATTTTTAAAATATTGTTAATGAAGAGTCGATATACTTTTTTCTTGTATATTCATATATGCACATCCCTACGTGATAAAAATGTATTCTAATTACATTTATATAACAAAAAAAAATCAAATAAATACTAAACTCAAAACATATAATAATCAAATAAAATGTGAACAAACAAACTAATAAGAAAGCTAAATCTTTTCAAACTGATTTAAGCAAAACTAATAAAGAAAAGGCAAAATAAAAACTACTCATGTAAATTGCCGTTCAAAAAAAAGCTACTTATGTATCATTATGTATAACAAAAAATCAAATCAAATCAAAGATAAAACTCAAAAATGAAATGAAATGAAATGATAACTGATTATCAAATAAAAGATAAACAAACCATTCCCATCCTTTTCAGAGAATACATAAAATAAATTATTGAAGTAGAAGCTAAATGTAAACTTAAATCTCCATTCACATCCTTGAAAAATGGAACCTATAGTAATTTATAATTTTCAAAAACTCGTTAACGTTAAAAATAAATATAAAAATAGGGTCCTAATATTAACACATGGGAAAACTTATTTATACATGGTGTATACGGGTCGTATACTGTTATACGGCCCGTATACACCATGTGTAAATAAGTTTGCCTGGTCGTATACAATGTATACGAACGTGTATACGGGCCGTATACTGTTATACGGCCCGTATGGAACGAAAATTTGTTTTTTCAAGTATTTTAGAGTGGTGAGGTGCTCAAAACTTTCTAAAAGTAGAAAAAAATAAAACATCAACAAGGAGTCTGAATAAAACGGAAGCTATCAACGCGGGATTACTGACAAAATAAGGATGTTCGCATAAACATATATTCGTTTCATAACCTCCTCCTATAAATCAACCACAACTGACAAAGAGCCTGTATTAGAAGCCATCCTATGTCTTTTACCAACCGAAGAGGCAGCAGAAGACGTGTCGGGTTCTTCCAACATTCACGAACCACAATGGACTCAGACTCATACTACTCACCCTCCCCTGAGGAAAATATTTCCTGACGACTCAAGAAAATCCACAATCAATGTATACAGGTGCAAGAGAATGGCGGGTGATATAGTAATTTTCAATAATGTAGGAAGGATTGAAGTAGGAGAACATTGGCGGGTGATATAGTAATTTTCAATAATTTTCAACCATTTTTTCTTTTCCTTCAATTTCGAGAACATTCTCCCTGTGTATGTGCTTGTGCTGTAGAAACCGGTGATGAATTTGTATACACAACTGAACGTTAATTGATATTGTTTTAGACAACAACAGTTAATGAACGGGTTGTTGGTGGATAACGCAAACAAGTTCTCCACAGTTTGTTATTCAGATCTCTATTCGGTCATCTTTCCAAACTACAACACACGATAAGTTTAAACTTTATAGTGTGTGATTTGACCAGGAAATGATTGGGAATTAAACGCATGTCCGTAATCCCGCGTTGATAGCTTCCGTTTTATTCAGACTCCTTGTTGATGTTTTATTTTTTTCTACTTTTAGAAAGTTTTGAGCACCTCACCACTCTAAAATACTTGAAAAATCAATTGGCTAATCTCCCTCCTGATGCAATTTTACTCCCGAACAAACCATGCCCACCTTGACCAGAATAGATAAGCGTATCACTCGCTCCACTGTCAAGATAATATTTGCAGAACCCGACATACTTGACAGTGGTACCAATGTCAAGTCAAGTTGAGCTTCCTGATGCAATTTTCACAGTGGTACCAATGTCCTACTACTACAATCCTTCCAACGCCTGACTCATATACTCTTGGTTAAAAAATGGTAACTCGCCATTCAATACAAAGTCTTCTGAAAGACAAGAATACAACGTTCATGTATCACAAGGAATGACCGAGTTTGGAAACCGGACGGAATCTACAAAGAAACTGTTGGAATTTGTGGATTTCGGTTGGTTCAGAAACTTAACAAGAGAAGCAACTAAAAAAAGGAAAGAAAGAAATTTTTTTTACTATTTTTTACCATATGTATACGGGCCGTATACCGTTTATACGGTCGTATACTCTCGGTAAAAAACAAATTTACCGATCGTATACAATGTATACGATGATTGTATACGGGCCGTATATTCTGATACGGCTCGCATACTATGGTAAAAAATGGCAAAAAAATGGTTTATTCTCTTTAATCTATTATTGAGAACAATGGAATTTGTGAATCAACAGAAATAACTGAAAATAACTCGCCATTCTCTTGCACCTGTATACGTTCCCAAGTTATGCTGATAAAAGGCGAAAACCTCTAAAGTTTTAGGTTGGTGATAAGGTTCTGCTTAAAGTATCACCCTGGAAGGGAGTGATGCGATTTGGTAAGAAAGGTAAGTTAAGCCCAAGGTATATAGGACCATTCGAGATCATCAAATGTGTAGGAGCAGTGGCTTATAAGTTAAATTTACCTTAAGAGCTCAGCGGTAGTCACAATGTATTCCACATCTGCAATCTAAAGAAATGTCTAGCTGATGAATCGCTAGTCATACCACATACGGATGTGCATATAGATGAGAGCTTGAAATTTGTGGAAAACCTTTGTCGATTGAGGATCGACAGGTTAAGAAGCTTCGAAGGAAGCAAGTACCGATTGTAAAGGTCAAATGGGATGCCCGCAGAGGTCCCGAGTACATGTGGGAGGTAGAGTCCACAGTGAAAGAAAAGTACCCTCATTTATTTCAGTAAATCTCGAGGTCGAGATTTCTTTTAAGGGTTTGAGGATGTAACACCTCGTAAATTTATGACCAATAATATATCAACACATGTCATGGACTTTAAACGTGTAAAGAAGTGATTTAGATGGAATAAAGTTAACAAACAAGGAAAGTATGTGAATAAAATGGTTCAAAATGTCAACAATGGATAAATATATTTCACAATAGCCCCACATGATGTTTATACCCTTAAACGAATAAATCATGGATCATACGAAGCTAATTGTGAAAGAAAGTGAGGAATTACAAACTACAGGGGCTAAATGTGTCAACATGCTTAAAATATACCTCTGAGTGACCTTTTAGCAAACCTGAAGCTTTGTAATGATTAATTATACTCACGAGAATAAGTGATAAAAATTTCACAAGGTTTCGTTAAAGTATGAGAAAGTTATGACAATATTCGTATATGAAGGGTTAAAAGCGTCAACGTTGGAATTAAAGGCTTTTCGGGTAATCAAAAGTTAACCGAGGACTTAACAAAGTTTGGTTATGTCTTGAAGCCCTTAAAAGTCAATTTGGAGGGACAAAAATGCAAGAAATAAAGTTAAAACCACGTTTACAAGGACCAGGGACCTAAAGTGCAAAGTTTGGAAACTTGTAACCTGAGTCTGGGCTTCACACGGGGCGTGTAAGGGTTGCCCAGAACCTTACGCGGGCCGCCTGGGACTGCCAGCATCAGAAAATGTGGACAACTGCCTGTTTCAGCAAGTTTAACCGACTTATGGAGCTTGTTTTCGATTCTATGGGCTTGTTTGATGGTTTATAAAGGTCTAGGGACACTTGGGATGACCAGGAATCATCCCATAGACCTATTTGGCATGATCTTGATGAATCAAAGCTCCTATATAAGAAACCCATTGTTACAACAATTGAGCACCTCACTTGAAACTCTCACAACTTCATTCCTGGAGATTTTTGGAGCTCAAGCACACTTCCTAGAAGTCATTAGTCGTGCATAGGACTATTGTAAGCTTCCTTACCCTTCCTTAATTCAGTTTTACTTAGTTTATTAGCTTAAAGTCAAACCGTCGTAATTAAGATTTAACTTCGTCATTAATCTTAATTTGTCCAGTCAAATTTCAAATTGAAAGTACCTATGAGTTGGTAATTATGTGGGTAATAAACCCTTAAAAGGGCACCCTCTGATTCCCACTCTAACTATGTCAATTTTCGGGTCAAAGTTAATCTTAAAAAGTCAACAGAAAGCTAATTTTCAAATAAATGCAAAATTAGCAATGTAGAAGCTATGCAACCTGTTTTGTCATTAATATAACTTGGTAATTAATGTAAGAACATGTCTAAACATGTTCAACCCGACAATTTTCAGTTTAAGCTCGGTTCGGAACCGAAAGTCGTAAAAGTAGACTTTTGCTTTGACTTTCAGTTCTAACCCATTAGAGCATAGTTTAGAAATGCCTTAGAGCCTTATTAGGACCAAGTTACCTATAAGTATAACCCTATGAGATTATACAACTTGGTTCATTAGTTATCCGATTCATATGCATGTTTCTGTTAAATGCTTAAATGTTGACTATTATGCCCTTTTGACCTTAAAACGAGATTTTTGAAAATGTAAAAGGATAGAAACCTTAGTTACTGATTTATAGACTTGTCCCTAAAATTTGACATCAGTTTGAGGTCTAGATTAAGAGTTATGCTCATTAGCGTAATTAGAAAGCTTTTTAGTAATTAAACGGTGTAATTATCGTATAGCCAATCTAAAACCGAGTTTTGATACCAAACTTTTTACCCACTGATATAAAAATAATATTTTGGGATTTTTGGATATTTTTATTTATTTTTAGGCTAAGCATAACTTAGAGTTCTAAGCTTGATTCGGTAATTGCCGGTTTTGCCATTTTGGGCTATAAAATGAGTTTTACAAATCTTTTTGACCCCAAACCTTTTTCTACTGATCTAATACAATAAATAAAATATTTTGAGCCTTCTGGAATATTAAAAATGTCAGCTTTTCATATAAAACCCAGAAATCGGTTAAAATCGTCTTTTTAAGCGTTTTTAACGCATAGTATGTATTAAAACCAATTTAGATATATAAGACTTGATACCTACTGATGTTTTAAGTGAGTTTTTATACTTTAACAGTAAGTAAAAGTTTTTAAAGTCAGATTCCAGTTTTGACCTTTCAGGCTTAAGTGAAATTACCAAAATGCCCTTTCGGTGCATAGTATGGTTAGAACCTATTAAATTAAGTATATTTACTAATTATATCAGACCTGAAACTCAGATTAATATTTAAACTCTTTTATAACCTTTAAAATGACCAAAATACCCATACGGGGCGTAATTTGAGTTTAAATCCGTTTTGGGCATAATAGAAAATATCTTACTGATGTCACAACATATCTAAGGAATATTAACTTAGGAAACTTGTATATGACTCATTTGGTTACCCGTTACGCAATTTTCGCGTTTGATCAGTTTAACTAACTAGTTTGCATATATTAGCCGAAACGGGTCAAACCATATCATTTTTGTCTCAAAATCCAGAATGTGTTTAGTTTACCCATATTAAACAAGTATACAAGCTTGTCGGGTCAAGACCACATTCTAAACCGGTCTCCGCTTTATCATGCGTTTGAATCGTATCTTCCTTTTGAAAACTAACCGGTCTAAGTCTAAACTTAATTAAAAACCCGTTAGAATTCTAATAGGTTGTTAAAAACCTTCGTTCCAGATTAGGAGCCCAGTAAAAGCTACGTGCACTTGCTGTATTTGATTTATACTTTGCTCAGGTAAATACTCTTAACTTATTTTCCCTATAAGGGCTTGGGATACGGTATTATAATAATACCGCTTGGTCGGGTATGTAGTCATTTAAATCGGATTGTGATTAATGTATTTACATAACCTGTTTTAATCTGTATTATTTGGTGTATGGCCTTTGGGGGTTAAATGACCATGTCCCAGATATCCTTGGTATCATTCAAAGAAATGGCCACGACCTAAGCATGGGGTGTAGGTGTACACCTGACAGTTGCATATGTAAAAACTGGTAGTCCACTTAAAGGAATCAACCTTGTTGGTATTATAACTGTGGCGTGTCAGTTAATCTAGACCTGCCCTACAAACCGGCCCTGACGGACGATAAATAAGTAAAACTGTATACAAGATTATTTTAAATAATTGTCCCAAGTTATAAAAGATATTTTTGTGACTTGTGCATTCAAATCAATTTTCTAAAACATTTTCAAAATGAGTCAGTTAATTGTATTTACCAGTGTAAACTGACGTATTTTCCAAAAAAAGGCTAAGTACAGGTACTATACGTAATAGGCTGGCTACTCCAGGCATCAATAATCAAGTCTCGCAAACTCTAGATGTTAAAGTCCGTTGAACAATTTCCTTTTTCTTTCGATCCGCCTGTGGATCTGTTTCAATTATTTTGTGATACTTAATATTACAATTTATTCAGTTGAAATAAATCTATCTTTTGCTTCCGTTGTGCATTTAAATTTGTGTTGTTTGACTATGATGATATCAACTACGTCACGATACTCCCCACCGGGCCCACCGGTAATACGTGGAAATATCGGGGTGTGACAGGTTGGTATCAGAGCCAACACTGAGTGAATTAAACACTAGCCTTTTGTGTTTAATCTTAGTTACACAGTTGCACATTCTCGAGTCTAGACAAAGAACTTAGGACTAATCCTAATTCGTTTTATTTTGTCCTTATTTGTTTCCTTTGTTATTTTTCTGTTTAGCCCCTGCATGGGCAAGTCACTTCAGTTAGAAGTCCCGTTTAGGGCAACCATGTACTTGTTTAAATTTTAGTGGAACGGTTAGATTTAAAATATCATTCCTTTTATAAGATCTACCGTTATAATAAAATGGCAAAATCTAAAAAGGACAAGACCTAGCTCATGTGTCATCTTAAGACAGGGCCAAGATGGTAGTTCCTCAATTAGATTCAGATCCTTGTTAACATCTCAATTTAGGATTGTTCTGCGTGACATATTAAAAAGAATCTTAAAGGTAAAACCTAGCCTAAATGTCGTTGCGGACATGGCCAAGATGGTAAAACCTATTCAAAAGATTCAAATCCTTGTTAACATCTGGAGACAAGTTAACATTGGTGGCAAAAATGTGATTCGATAAAATCGCATAAGTCATCCTTAAATTGGATTACTCCAATTTTCCTTATTAAAATAATCATCCCTCTAATGATGAAGTGCCTACGGGCTATAATTAACGTCCTCTGAGACTAAAGACAGTGGTAGCCTACAACTCCCTGTCAAGAAAAGGTAACGAACTTTGATTCAAACCTTAATGCCTTGATTCCATAAAATCTGGGCTTATAAATTAAACTTGTCTACGTGACTAGGCCTTGTTGTACTATTATTAAATTTTAATTATGGATTGTAATAAAGATCCTGAATATGTATATACTTAACAAATTAACCAAAAATAGTTATTAAAGACCATGGTTAATAAATCGTCAAGAACGATAGTAACTGTATAGGCTTCTAAATAAACCTTGTCATTAATTTCTTTTATGTAGCAATTCAAGCTACATGGCTACGTCGGAAGAAGTAAACAGTCATCCCCTGGAAAATGATGAGAATACTAGGATTAATATAACCATGGAAGAGCTCTGTACACTGATTGATACAGCTGTATCTAAAGCTGTAGATAGGCAATTCAGGGAGTTTAGTGGGACACACAGTAGAACATCATCTGTACCCCACTCTAAGTCTGTCCCTAAGACTCATTCAGAAGCTCACAGCAAGCCACCCTCTAAGAAAGATGAACCCAAGAAAGAGGATGTTCAACATTCCTCAAACCAACACAGTGTTCCATCCAAGAGGATAGTATTCGATAATGAACCGCATACCAAGTCTTGTACCTATAAGTACTTTGTTTCCTACAAACCCTGGGATTTCACTAGGGAGAAAGGGGCGATTGACTGTATGACTTGGTTAGATGAAATGGACACAGTTGTTGACATCAACGGTTGTGCTGAAAGGGATATAGTGAAGTATGTATCCCAATCATTCAAGGGAGAGGCATTAGCATGGTGGAAGTCCCTCATTCAAGCTGCTGGGAAGATCCCACTCTACAGACTGTCATGGGATCAGTTCGTTGCTCTCAATAAGGAAAATTATTGCCCGCAACATGAGGTTGAAAGGATTGAATCAGATTTCTTATCATTGGTGATGAAGAATTTAGATTGTCAAGCTTACCTCACCAGTTTCAATACCATGTCCAGACTGGTTCCGTATCTGGTAACCCCGGAACCCAAGAGAATTGCTCGCTTCATTGGGGGTTTATCCATAGAAGTCAAAGCCAGTGTTAAGGCTTCAAGACCTGCTACTTTTAGGTCAGCAGCTGATCTATCTCTGTCTCTTACTTTAGATGCGGTCAGGCTGAGATCGCTAAAGAATTCTGAAGAAGGTAAGAGAAAGCGTGAGGATGATAACTCAAGAGGGTCGGAGAAGAAGCATATGGGAAACACTAATTCCAAGAAGTTTGGGTATGGAAAGAGTAGTCAATGAACAGAGGATAAGCCAAAGGGCACGACTTGCCAAAAACGCCACTTTGGAAAATGCAGGTTTGAGACCAAGTCTCAGTCAAAAGAGTTTGTGTGTTTTCATGGATTTAAAGGTCCATTAGAACCGTAACAAGTGCATGGCAAAAGATGATGTAACTTACACTTGACAAATAACCAATAAGTTATCATCAAGGTCTAGTTACTTGGATAATTACAGATTATATAGATAGTATATGATTATTATATAGGGATTACAAAGTCCTATAGATCAAGCATGAGGTAGGAGATTAAAGTCTCCATTTAGGTACCTCTTTGTGTCATATAATTCATATGTGAGGTAGGAAGAATCAAGTCTTCCATTTAGGTACATCTTTGTGTCATATAATTCATACATGAGGTAGGAAGAATCAATTCTTCCATTTAGGTACCTCTATTGTTCACCACTACACTTATTGTTAGAAACAACAAGGAGGGTCAGGAACTTACAAATAAGAAAGGAAAATGGATAACTAATCTATGGAAAAACATCAAGTAGTGAGTGAATTCTTATGAAAGATAGCCCAAGCTAGTCTAACAATCACACATACATCAAGCTTCAAGCTTGAACACTTCTTGTGGGTAAAACCCTTTCTAAAACAGAATGTTTGTGAGGTTTTATCCTCTATTTTAACTTGTCTCAGCCTTGTTTTTAAGCCCAACTAACCATTCAATTGATTATGAGCATTAGGACATAGGTTTGAGATGAGATAGACTCAAGTTAGCTAAGTTTAACAAAGTTTTGATGAAAACAGAAAATAACAGTCCACTTTGGAGCATTTTCGGTGACATTCCAGGCAGTGGCGGAACCAGAACTTTACAATTGGGGGGGGGGGGGTCATAATATAACTTTATTAAATCCCATACAACAATTAGTTTAACTAAATGTCGTACTACAAACGAGGCGAACGTATGATCGTGGCAATTGTAATTTTTACCGGTCAAATAATATAAACCAAACCCTTTTTATTACTATTTTCATAGGATTTTTAAAATATTGTTAATGAAGAGTCGATATACTTTTTTCTTGTATATTCATATATGCACATCCCTACGTGATAAAAATGTATTCTAATTACATTTATATAACAAAAAAAAAATCAAATAAGTACTAAACTCAAAACATATAACAATCAAATAAAATGTGAACAAACAAACTAATAAGAAAGCTAAATCTTTTCAAACTGATTTAAGCAAAACTAATAAAGAAAAGGCAAAATAAAAACTACTCATGTAAATTGTCGTTCAAAAAAAAGCTACTCATGTATCATTATGTATAACAAAAAATCAAATCAAATCAAAGATAAAACTCAAAAATGAAATGAAATGAAATGATAACTGATTATCAAATAAAAGATAAACAAACCATTCCCATCCTTTTCAGAGAATACATAAAATAAATTATTGAAGTAGAAGCTAAATGTAAACTTAAATCTCCATTCACATCCTTGAAAAATGGAACCCATAGTAATTTATAATTTTCAAAAACTCGTTAACGTTAAAAATAAATATAAAAATAGGGTCCTAATATTAACACATGGGAAAACTTATTTATACATGGTGTATACGGGTCGTATACTGTTATACGGCCCGTATAGAATAAAAACAACTTGACAAAGTCTGTGCCAGCAGACTTTGTCAGTTGTTTTTATTCTATACGGGCCGTATAACAGTATACGGCCCGTATACACCATGTGTAAATAAGTTTGCCTGGTCGTATACAATGTATACGAACGTGTATACGGGCCGTATACTGTTATACGGCCCGTATGGAACGAAAATTTGTTTTTTCAAGTATTTTAGAGTGGTGAGGTGCTCAAAACTTTCTAAAAGTAGAAAAAAATAAAACATCAACAAGGAGTCTGAATAAAACGGAAGCTATCAACGCGGGATTACTGACAAAATAAGGATGTTCGCATAAACATATATTCGTTTCATAACCTCCTCCTATAAATCAACCACAACTGACAAAGAGCCTGTATTAGAAGCCATCCTATGTCTTTTACCAACCGAAGAGGCAGCAGAAGACGTGTCGGGTTCTTCCAACATTCACGAACCACAATGTACTCAGACTCATACTACTCACCCTCCCCTGAGGAAAATATTTCCTGACGACTCAAGAAAATCCACAATCAATGTATACATGTGCAAGAGAATGGCGGGTGATATAGTAATTTTCAATAATGTAGGAAGGATTGAAGTAGGAGAACATTGGCGGGTGATATAGTAATTTTCAATAATTTTCAACCATTTTTTCTTTTCCTTCAATTTCGAGAACATTCTCCCTGTGTATGTGCTTGTGCTGTAGAAACCGGTGATGAATTTGTATACACAACTGAACGTTAATTGATATTGTTTTAGACAACAACAGTTAATGAACGGGTTGTTGGTGGATAACGCAAACAAGTTCTCCACAGTTTGTTATTCAGATCTCTATTCGGTCATCTTTCCAAACTACAACACACGATAAGTTTAAACTTTATAGTGTGTGATTTGACCAGGAAATGATTGGGAATTAAACGCATGTCCGTAATCCCGCGTTGATAGCTTCCGTTTTATTCAGACTCCTTGTTGATGTTTTATTTTTTTCTACTTTTAGAAAGTTTTGAGCACCTCACCACTCTAAAATACTTGAAAAATCAATTGGCTAATCTCCCTCCTGATGCAATTTTACTCCCGAACAAACCATGCCCACCTTGACCAGAATAGATAAGCGTATCACTCGCTCCACTGTCAAGATAATATTTGCAGAACCCGACATACTTGACAGTGGTACCAATGTCAAGTCAAGTTGAGCTTCCTGATGCAATTTTCACAGTGGTACCAATGTCCTACTACTACAATCCTTCCAACGCCTGACTCATATACTCTTGGTTAAAAAATGGTAACTCGCCATTCAATACAAAGTCTTCTGAAAGACAAGAATACAACGTTCATGTATCACAAGGAATGACCGAGTTTGGAAACCGGACGGAATCTACAAAGAAACTGTTGGAATTTGTGGATTTCGGTTGGTTCAGAAACTTAACAAGAGAAGCAACTAAAAAAAGGAAAGAAAGAAATTTTTTTTACCATTTTTTACCATATGTATACGGGCCGTATACCGTTTATACGGTCGTATACTCTCGGTAAAAAACAAATTTACCGATCGTATACAATGTATACGATGATTGTATACGGGCCATATATTCTGATACGGCTCGCATACTATGGTAAAAAATGGTAAAAAATGGTTTATTCTCTTTAATCTATTATTGAGAACAATGGAATTTGTGAATCAACAGAAATAACTGAAAATAACTCGCCATTCTCTTGCACCTGTATACGTTCCCAAGTTATGCTGATAAAAGGCGAAAACCTCTAAAGTTTTAGGTTGGTGATAAGGTTCTGCTTAAAGTATCACCCTGGAAGGGAGTGATGCGATTTGGTAAGAAAGGTAAGTTAAGCCCAAGGTATATAGGACCATTCGAGATCATCAAATGTGTAGGAGCAGTGGCTTATAAGTTAAATTTACCTTAAGAGCTCAGCGGTAGTCACAATGTATTCCACATCTGCAATCTAAAGAAATGTCTAGCTGATGAATCGCTAGTCATACCACATACGGATGTGCATATAGATGAGAGCTTGAAATTTGTGGAAAACCTTTGTCGATTGAGGATCGACAGGTTAAGAAGCTTCGAAGGAAGCAAGTACCGATTGTAAAGGTCAAATGGGATGCCCGCAGAGGTCCCGAGTACATGTGGGAGGTAGAGTCCACAATGAAAGAAAAGTACCCTCATTTATTTCAGTAAATCTCGAGGTCGAGATTTCTTTTAAGGGTTTGAGGATGTAACACCTCGTAAATTTATGACCAATAATATATCAACACATGTCATGGACTTTAAACGTGTAAAGAAGTGATTTAGATGGAATAAAGTTAACAAACAAGGAAAGTATGTGAATAAAATGGTTCAAAATGTCAACAATGGATAAATATATTTCGGTTGGGTCAGAAACTTAACAAGATAAGCAACTAAAAAGTTAACATTCTGATTCAGATTCAGAAAGCAGATGTTTAGTAGTGTTTGAGACACTTACTTGAACCGTTAGTAATGCTAGATGTCATTTTGGCTGAACCACAATCTATTACAGCACTGTATGAACCTGCGTTTTGAAAATAGGCTTTGTTCTTCGTTTATTGGATCGTTCTAATAGATTAAAGAGGTTTTTACCATTTTTTACCATATGTATACGAGTCATATACGGTTTATACGGCCGTATACCATTGGTAAAAAATATTTTTACTAATCGTATACAATGTATACGATGGTTGTATACGGGCCGTATATTATTATACGGCTCGTATACTATGGGTAAAAATGGTAAAAAAGGGGTTATTCTCTTTAATCTATTAGAACGATCCTTGTCGTGATGATTCGAAACATTCACGAACCACAATGGACTCAGACTCATACTACTAGCAGTAGAACCCGACACGTCTTTTGTGATGATTCGAAACATTCACGAACCACAATGGACTCAGACTCATACTACTAGCAGTAGAACCCGACACGTCTTCTGTGATGATTCGAAACATTCACGAACCACAATGGACTCAGACTCATACTACTAGCAGTAGAACCCGACACGTCTTCTGTGATGATTCGAAACATTCCGAATAACTAGCAGAAAAACCCGTACCGATGATTGTTTATCCATACTATTCTTCATAGCCATATTCCCACTCACAATTTGTTGATACATATCGTCCGTTCAAGTTGAGCTTCCTGATACATATCGTTCGTAAGAAACTGTTCGTGCACTGAACCTTCAGTTGTGTACCCTTCAATCTTTGTTGAGTATTTTTCTAACTTTATGCTTGCATCCACCACAGTGAATATTAACTTTGTGTGAAAGAGTTTGGAAACCGGACGGAATCTATGAAGAAACTGTTGGAATTTGTGGATTTCGGTTGGTTCAGAAACTTAACAAGAGAAGCAACTAAAAAAATACAATTGATTTCTCTTCCGGTTACCAGGCCTATCATCTCCGTCTACGTTTGGTTTCCTCAACGAAGAACCATCAGCCATTATCAGCCCTTTTTTCCTTTGGTTTCTGGTTGATGTTTGAGGGTGAGGGTTTTGAATTGATTCCTGCGCTCAAGTTTCAACTACTGGAGTGAAAATTGGTAAAAAATGGTTTATTCTCTTTAATCTATTAGAACGATCCTTGTAACCATCAACCGTTCAAGTTGATATAGGAGAGTACTGAACAACCGAGATAACAGCTCCGGTATTTATCACCAACCCATCTTTGGTAGTGTTTTTTTGAGAACCTGATTCAGATACACAACGGTCTCTTTGCTTCGTCCACTAGAACTATTTGTGTATGCATTCTTTTGGTAGTTAACAACGCTAATTAGAAAAAAATCTGAAAAAATTAATCATATCGATTGCAATAACAGGATGGATGTGACACACATAGATAGATAGATAAAATGTCACAGTTGTCAAGACTGTTTTTCGGGTTTCCAATGCTCACACAGGGTGATAAACAACGTTGATACACGTAACATCTAGTTATATTCAGATTTAAACAATGCCCGCCTCAATCTTCAATACTTCAGTAAAATACCACTAGTAGAAGAACCCGACACGTCTTCATGTAACAGAGAATGTTTTAGAAATTGAAGGAAAATGAAAAGATTTGTTGAAATCGAATTTGACAACTATGTCAGCTTATTAAAAGTATCATGTGTTGTAGTTTGGAAAGATGACCGAACAGAGATCTGAATAACAAACTGTGGAGAACTTGTTTGTCTCAGGTTCTTCTGCTAGTTACTCGGAATCAATAAATAACCAACACGAAGATCTCTGCGATCGCTAAGGTTTTCATCAACAGACTGATCGGTAACGTTACTCTACCTGTGCTCCGATTTAAGCGGCATGTTCCGATCAACGTTTATCGACATTGTTAAAGGTGATGAAGAGTTTAGAAACCCTAGAAGGATTGTGTTTTTACAGGAATAAAACGTGATACTTGAAAAACGCCAATATATACGGCCCGTATACATGTGCTAACATAAAAAACCCACAAAAATAAATCAATTGAGCCGTATACGTTTTACAAATCGTATACACATGTATACGACTCTGAAGGGGTAAGGTCCCAAAAACTTCATAATAAGTATTTGAGACCATACCACAGACTGGCCTTTGGACCTTTTAACCTTGCGCGACCGCGCACTGGTATTACAAAAGGGAGAAAACAGTCAGCAAAGCCATAGTCGCGCGCCCAAAGGAAAACATAAATCCTTGCGCCTTCTCCCAATAGCAAAGGATGAAAATCCTGAGGCTAATACTTCCGCTTAAATATCCAGACCTGGATAATTTAGACTTAGGATTTATTCAGTGGTCTCCACACAGTAAGGTGCCACACTAGATTACAGTAGTAATCTTCTAGAAAGAATATGATCGTACACCACCCAGATGGTTATAACCGTCTGGACACGTGTCATCACCACAAACGCCCCTGAAATCACAACAAGGGCATGCAATTGGAGAGTAATCTCCACTTAATCACTTTCCACGTGGCAATTCCCCAGCCATAGATCAAACCACGATCCGTGTGCATTCACATCGGATCGAGACAACTTGACGTTAGATCAAAGAACTTGAACGGGAGAAAATGTAACCGCTACGGCGTTAGCATCTTCCGTTATCTTTTCAATAACAGGTTTTCCCTCCCAAAACTCCCGATTATAAATACGAGAACTGTTCAGGTATGAAGGCAGATTACACCCACTTCTCAAATACTTTCTCTTCTCCATTACCAATACTTATTCTCACACCGGAGTCGGGTCAAGGAGAGAACCCTCTTCTCCCCTTGGCGAGGCTAACGGTGTTCTTTTTTGCAGAATCACCGGAGAAGAAGATCAGCTGCAACTGAATCAACCGAGAGAGAGCTAACTCTTTTATGCGGATTCAAACCCCCTAGATATTTCGGTTCCGACCATTTATCTAGTGTTTCTTCATTGGCGCCCACCGTTTTCTCAGTTTTCCTAGTTTCTATCTCGTTTCGATTCAGTTCATTCCGTTTTCTGTTTTTGCACATGGCAGAAAATTCGTCATCTCACCGGCAGCCTGGTCCTCGACCAAACGTCGGAAACAATTTACCAGTAGAAGGGATCGTAGAAGAGGCCTCAAACGATAATGAGGTTCAATCCAATCGATCAAATGATCCTGTTACTCCAGGAATATTACCAGCAAACCCTGCTGAATCAATTTTACCACCAGGAGAAACTCCGATATCATGGTATGTCCGGTCCCAAGGGGCATTAAACGCAGTGTACACACAGTTGTGTGCTCAAACTGCTCCTGTGACCCAATCACGAAGGCCGGGATCTAGAGCTCATGCTTCCCAGCGAGAAGAATCAACTTATGATGATACAGACGGTTACCAGAGACAACACCATTGTGAACCACACCCTCGTCGAAGACAATCGGTTCATGATAGGTTGGGTTCCCAACGGGACACTCATACTGATGAATCCGATCAAACATATCGTTTGAGTGCAAACACCAGCGTATTCAACAGACTGCAGCCAAACTATAACAAATGCAGGCCTCGAGCGGTTTATAACCCTGAGGCAGAGCATAATTATGACTTAGTTTATCGCCCTGCAGAAGCAGCGGAAAACTCGAAGTTCATACTGGAGATAGCTCTGGCTCCATTGGAAAGGGCAAAATTACCATCTAACGTTGGGAAATTCAATGGGTTAACTGACCCTGATGATCATCTGAGAGTATTCACCAGCGCAGGGTTGGTTGGCGGTTGGACTCTTCCGCTATGGTGTCATTTGTTTGTACAAACATTAACCGGCCCAGCGCGAATCTGGTTTGATAACCTGCCAACGGGACAGATCAAGTCATGGAAAGATCTGCGTAAAAAGTTTTTAACACACTTCAGTCAACAAAGGCGCTCCATGCGCGATACATCCGATGTCATGAACATCTGGCGCCGCGATGACGAGAATCTGGAGGATTTTATCACCAGATACAATAAAGAAGTGTTAGAGATTGGAGGCGTTAACGAACAACTAATCCGTGCTCAGTTCAAGTACGCGGTTAGATGTGACGACATGGTCAAGGTATTATCTGGAACAGAGGGTCTTCCCAAGAGTTGGGAAAAGATAATGGCGGCGGCCAAGGTTTATGCGCAGACTGAGAAAAACCTTACTACAAATAGGCCACCACCACCACACAACAGGCCCGCAGACTTAAGCGCAACCGGCGAAAGAAGGTTCAAAAAATCATGGCGCGAGTCATCAGGAAGTCGTTCCTCTGAAGACGCTCGCACAACAATCAACAAGCTCTCTGCACAAAGAGAGAACAAGCACGAAAATAGGGAGAGGCAGTGGACTCCCCAAACAAAGACCCCGGCGGAGGTTCTGAGTACTGAGGACTATCAATTCAAACCTCCGATTCCGATGAAGAGTAAACGTGGTCAAGACCCGGCGCAATACTGCGAATATCATAAAGACAACGGGCATACCACGAACAACTGCATATCTCTGCGCACGGAAATAGAGAAGGCCCTCAAAAATGGAGAACTTACGCATTTACTCCAGAATATGCGCAAGGAGATTAAGCAGATTACCCGGGGAGAAGAAAGCTCAAGCAAACGGGCCAAAACTTAAAGGACTTTATAAGTTTTCCGCAGAAAAGACATGACCTATCAAATGCGGCGGAACTATCAGAGAGTAAGTTAAGTTCTATTTAATTATCAGAAAAACTTTGTAAAGCCTCTGAGCTCTATCCATGAAGAAAATTACAAAGTTTCTATTATTTTTGTGTTTACAAAGTGCATGCAATTTCTTTTTAGTAAGCGCAAAAACATTGTGGTAGTATAAAACAAGCTCCATGCGCGGTCAGTGATCACGTCACAAACGACCATAAACTCACACATGAGCTTCATACCAACTTCATTCGCCTTACTCAAGTAAAAGCAATTGTACTCATGCAAAATATTGTAAAGTCATTTAACAAAACAAATAGAAACATACTATTTTAAGCGTACAAATACGCCCTAAAGAGCTTTAAACACAGCAGTGTTTAGAATTCTTGCGCAACAGCGCACTGACAAAACAAGGATCTACATCCCACAAAAAAAATTGTTCAATACAATTTCATCCTACTCTAAATCTTCACCCTCATCCGGAAAGATTTCTTTAAGTTGCGCCACGTGATCATCCGATTGCAGCGCCACATTTATCAACTCCATAACTGGAAGTTGCAAATTATTAAACTCTGTCTTCATGGAAGCAAGCGCAGCGGCAGTATTTACGCCAAAGGTAGCAGACTTGCTATCATCCCAGTTAACCTTAAACACGCTATTCACATGTTGGGAGCATTCCGCGTAACCTTGCGCGTACCCATCTCGCCGTGCAGCAACCATCAAATTAGCAACAGTTTTATCCAGTTCTTCAGAGTTTAACACAGATTCAGCAACCTACGAAATCAAGCGAAAATAAGCATAAAAAAGCGCATATATGATTTCACAACGAAAAAGGGGAAAAGAACTTACACAAGCAATCTCGCGGTCCTTCAACCAGGCCATATCATTCTTTAAAGGTTCAAGCTCGCTTTCCGCTGTAACCCGCGCCGTTTCTGAATTTTCCAACTTCTCTTCAACCTCAGTCAAACGGCGGGAGGTTTTAGTATTCTCGGAATGCGCAAGCTCCAAATCCTTCTTTAGTTGTTCCTGGTCAGAAACCAAAGCAGTCAGTTCCTCTAACTCTCTATCTCTAAAGGCAAGAGTGGCTAAAGCTTGTACCTCCCGTTGCTCACTACGCTCCCTATGAGAACGCGTTTCCACCAGCGCAGCTTCCACATCAGCTTTCTCTTTCTTCAATTTTTCTACCTCCGCATCTTGATTCTTCAGATTTTCAACCTCAGCCTTAAGGTTATTTATAATATTGCGGAGGTTTGCCTTCTCAGCATTATCCTTCTCACAAATTCTCCTCCAATTTTTGCGTTCCTCAGATAGAAGCGCAGCTTCAGCTTCAGCTTTTCTTTTCCAACCAGCAACAGACCATTCTTCAGTCTTGCGCTCAGCTTCAAACTTAGTTTGCTCAGTCTCTAATTTAGCCTTCAACTGAGCCACATGTTTTTCATCTTTAGCAAACTTCTTTTGCGATAATACAAAAGATGCCCGCTCTTTATGCATGCTATACCACTCACGCACTATACGGTGAGTAGTAGAAACATGAGAAGCAGTTTCTGCAAGATAAGATTGATAGGTCTGTTCATAAGGCTGATTTTCCTGAAATTTAATCTCGCCAGGCGGAAGTATCCCCTGCAACCAATCTTGGCATACACGCCAATCCGAGAAGGTATCACCTTTTTTCACATTCCAAACAGGGACATGAGGATCAGAAGCATGTTTCTCCATATAAGTCCGGTAATAATATTCTCCCAGAGTTTCTTCTGGATGAATTGGAGATTGTTTATCAACACCGGCAGATGAGCCTGTCTCCTCAGTTGTGACCTTCTCAGTATTCTCCGGCATAGTTTCAGAAGGTCTAGGGGGAGAAGATTGAATTTTTTCAGCAGTTTCCTTTTTTCCCAAATCTTGAACAACAGTTTCCGGGGTCGGTGGATTATCAGCATCATCTACCACACCCGGTTCAATAATCTTTTCAGCCTCTGTGTTAACACCAACAGGCTTCTCAGCCTCAACAGTTTTCTCAACACCTTCCCCAGCAATCTCTGAAGGCTCTAACGGGTCTGCAACAGCAGCGCGCGGAGTAGTAGGGGGAAGTTCTTTGTTAACCACAGACGGTACTTCTATAGGAACAGGGGAAACAGGAACTTCTGGACAAATAAAAGTCTGTAAGAATTCTATCCGCTTAAATAAAACAAGGAGGAACAGCACTTACCAGGAACAGAGTCCGAGACAAATGCATCAAGATTTCCCTTTCTGGTAATTTTCTTCCTTTGCACCTTTTTAGGAGGTTGACCCTCCGCGTCAGGGTCAGTTTGTTTCCGTTTACCAGCCTTCCGATGCACCAAGTGTTTAGGACTAGAGTCCAGGTCAATAGGCTCGTTAGGGTTGGATGGGGGAATATCAGCAGAATCCTTTGGTTCAGGCTTCGGTTCCCGCATAATCACTACAGGAGTAAGACCCTCCAAAGAATCAGAAACCACCACATAATCACACCTGGAGACAGAAGAACGGCGCGTACCTTTCTTCTCTCCAACATTTCTCGCCTTCAAAGGTTGAGTTTTAACAGTCTCACTTCTCTTCGGCGCGGAAGTGGAAGTAGTTGCGCGTTTTTTCTTTTCAGGGCCTACGCCCAAATTCAACAATTCACCTACAAAAGCGCAAAGAAAAAAAATTACTCAAAGCAAAAGGTAAGGAAAAACAGATATAAACTCACCAGCACCAGCAGCTGGTTGAACAGATAGGTCCGCATCCCGCGGAAGAACAAAATTTCTCACGATACGATGATACCAGAGCTCCTCTTCAGGCTTCTTCTTGATGGTACCCATTCTTCCGCCTTCCCTCTTGAAGGCAACATCATACAGAGAAACAACTACATTTGAAGAGAGAGCAGGTCAAAAAAAAATTGGGAAAGAGGGAAAGCCCCAAACTTACTGTGACCATCCCCCGTGTATACGGGTTTGTCATCACGCTCCATCTTCCAATTTAAACTCATGCCGGCTCCGACAAGAGCTTTCTCCGGCAATGCAATATTGGGCACATCCTTCAAATCCTGATACCAGTTTTCATCAACCGGAGTCTGAAGGGTTTCGATCGGAATATCTTCCTTCCCCCTAAGAACCATCCTCACAGGAATTACTCCAGCTTTGATGAAGAAGAATTTTTGCTTCCAATCATGAAAAGATTTTGGGGGTTGATGTAGAATCTTCTTTGCAGAAGCCCTCTGAACGAAGGAATAAAATCCTTGGGTACAATGCATCTGATAAAAAAAACCCTAAATCGGGGAACGGTTGGCTCCACATGCATTGTCCGACATACGAATTCAAAATGACGAACCCTAACCATACCAATAGGGTGAAGTTGGGAGATATGCAGATTATAAAACCCAAGAATTTCAAGGAAAAATCCGGTAACAGGCAAACGAAAGTTACCATCACAGAAAAAATCCCAAAAGAGGGTAATATACCCAGCCGGAGCATCCGCCGCTGTCTGCCCCTCTTCAGGAAATAGAGCTCCCCAGTTCTCCGGAAATTTGAGATTCCGGACCAAACCATCAAAGGATGCTCTAGGCCACTTCAACGGTGGAAGTTCAGTCGACATCTCTTCAACAAAATCTTCTTGATGTTCTCCGATTGACATAAGAGGATGAATGATGCAATTTTTTCTTGGAGAAAAAGGAATAAAAGCTTTTCAACAAAACAAATAATTACACAGAGGAGGTTACCCAAACGTTATATATACTTATCGCAATAAATAGCATCGATAACCGTCACAGCGACTATTCCGAGTATCACAGTTCCCCAAGCAGCAGAAAAAGGAAATGTCAGAACACACACGCGTTTACACGCGCTTGTAAGACACGGACAGTAAAAAACAACTGACAATGACAGGTTGTCACTCAATTTACTGTACCGAGTCTCATTCAAAGTCAAAAATTTTCAAAAAATCTTCACGAAATTCAAATTCAATCTTCTTATAGAAGATTTCTTATTTCTCGCGCCCAAAAGCATTTCCCTCTCATAAGTCCAATGCTCCACTTATTTGCATAAGTACAACACTAGACTGGGGGGACTTGAAGGGGTAAGGTCCCAAAAACTTCATAATAAGTATTTGAGACCATACCACAGACTGGCCTTTGGACCTTTTAACCTTGTGCGGCCGCGCACTGGTATTACAAAAGGGAGAAAACAGTCAGCAAAGCCATAGTCGCGCGCCCAAAGGAAAACATAAATCCTTGCGCCTTCTCCCAATAGCAAAGGATGAAAATCCTGAGGCTAATACTTCCGCTTAAATATCCAGACCTGGATAATTTAGACTTAGGATTTATTCAGTGGTCTCCACACAGTAAGGTGCCACACTAGATTACAACAGTAATCTTCTAGAAAGAATATGATCGCACACCACCCAGACGGTTATAACCGTCTGGACACGTGTCATCACCACAAACGCCCCTGAAATCACAACAAGGGCATGCAATTGGAGAGTAATCTCCACTTAATCACTTTCCACGTGGCAATTCCCCAGCCATAGATCAAACCACGATCCGTGTGCATTCACATCGGATCGAGACAACTTGACGTTAGATCAAAGAACTTGAACGGGAGAAAATGTAACCGCTACGGCGTTAGCATCTTCCGTTATCTTTTCAATAACAGGTTTTCCCTCCCAAAACTCCCGGTTATAAATACGAGAACTGTTCAGGTGTGAAGGCAGATTACACCCACTTCTCAAATACTTTCTCTTCTCCATTACCAATACTTATTCTCACACCGGAGTCGGGTCAAGGAGAGAACCCTCTTCTCCCCTTGGCGAGGCTAACGGTGTTCTTTTTTGCAGAATCACCGGAGAAGAAGATCGGCTGCAACTGAATCAACCGAGAGAGAGCTAACTCTTTTATGCGGATTCAAACCCCCTAGATATTTCGGTTCCGACCATTTATCTAGTGTTTCTTCAGACTCGTATAACTGTATACGGGCCGTATATAATAAAACCAAAAAAACATTCTCTGCGCATTTTCCTATTCAAAAACATTCTATACGAGCCGTATAATTGTATACGGCCCGTATACAATAGGGGATGTGAAAATAAGATATAGGGTATGTGGGAATAAGGCACCCCTAAAAATATTAAAGTAAATTAAATAACTAGTGGGCTAAAGTAAACAAAAATCCCAAAACAATTAAATAAGTTGCCGTTCACTTCTGTTATGTACTTCTTTCCTTTTAGAAAACGCAACCTACAGTGCAGCGTCTTCAACCTCAATTGCCGCCCGGAAAAATTTCCCCTTCATTTTATCTTCACTTTTCTCTTCATTTAAATGACTTGGAGAGGGTCCATCTGTAAAAACGGCGACTTTGAGGGGGTCAAGATGTAAAAAGACGACCACTTCAGTTTCCCCTGTAAACAAGAGATTTCGCCGGCCGGAGGGTCAGTTGACCCCCCTGACCCTCCTGTGGTTCCGTCCCTGATTCCAGGGCATGGTTTTCCATGGAAAACCTCTGGAAATGTTCCTAAGGTTGTTCCAAGCAAGTGGAAAAAAGAATCAAGGAAAAAGGTTAAGAAATGAGTGAGTTATGATTGTTTTTGTAACTTGTAACAATTCTGTTTTAGCTCCTGATTATCAGCCGAATTGAGAGTGTTTTGAGAGTGAAATTGTGAGTTTGTAAAGTGTTTAAAGTGTGGGAAGTGCTTGGGTTTTATAGGGAAAGATTAAGGTTTGAGTTAGGTGAGTAATTAAAATAATTAGGTGAGAGTTTAAGCATTAAAAATGAGCAACAAATAATAATCATCCATTGGCTGAGCCTCACGGCTGTGAAGCAAAGTTGGCGCCAACATGGCCATTTTCAGCCATCATTACCTTTTTTTTAGCTTATTAGACCATTGGGTATGGGGAGGATAGTCTCCAAAGGGACTATCATCCACATAAGCGCCACGTAAGCATAGGAGGCGGACCCTCCCCTTGGAGACTATCCAAGGGTGTGGTGGATGTTCCTCCTCCATTTTTTTATTATTATTTATTTGATTTAATTAATTAATGAAAACAAAGTAAATAAAACTAAAAAACTTACATTTAAATAAAACCTAAAAAAACAACAACCTAAAGTTACATTTAAATAAAAAAAACACACCTAAAAAAACCTAAAGTTACATTTAAATAAAAAAAACACACTTAAAAAAAAACCTAAAGTTACATTTAAAAAAAACTACACTCCCCCACTCCATTTTTTCCTAATTTTTTCCTTCATCATTTGTAAAATGGGACGGTCTTCCGGTGGATATTCGCTAAAGTCGGTGGTCATTATTTTCCATTCCTCCAGCTCCTGCGCTTCTTGTTGCTTCTTTTGCTTCTCATCGGCTAGTTTTTTTTTCATCTTTACCTTCTCGGTTTGCGTCTCGTTAAAGATTTGGTTGAATGCTTTCAACTCGGCCATAACACCTTCCAACCTCGAACCACCACCACTTCCTGATGCGGCTTGTTTCTTTTTTTCAGCCGCTATCTTCTTACTTTTGTCCCTTCCTGGGGGACGTTCTCCATCTTCAATCGGCTCCTCCTCATAGTCGGGCTCGTCGTTGATATTTATTTGGCAACAACATGTTGAGCCTCCAACGCTATAACTTCCTGACTCGGAAGTTTTAGACCGTTTCGTTGCTCGTTTCGCGTGTGCAACCTCATTTCGACATCCCTTCCATTCACTACTACAAAACTGAGCTTTAGATGGGGTGAAATGGGTTTTAAGACGGTGTTTTCAACACCGTCTTAAACCCCACCGGTTTAAAATCAACTTTTATTAAACGGTGTTCTATTTGAACACCGGCTTAAAATAAACTCGTATTAGACGGTGTTCTATTTGAACACCGGCTTAAAATCAACTATTATTAGACGGTGTTCTATTTGAACACCGGCATAAACTTTGTGAACCCCGCCTTTTAATATCAAAACATTTATAGGTGAACCCCGTCTTTTAATACCATTTTAACACCGTCTTATAATGTGCTGAAAAAAAATACATTTACTGAATACGTATTTCCCAAAAATACATTTGCTGGAAAAAAATACATCAACCTTATATACACCAATGGAACATTTTCAAATCAAACCAAAACAATACACATTCAAATCCAAAATAAACCCGTTGACATCCAATTCGGAAATAAACCCGTCAAATTACAATCATTTGTGAATACATAACAAACTACACATAAGCTAAACTAACGGAATACCTAACTCGCTAAAAAACTTCGGCATCAACGGCATCAACAAAACATCTATTTCATTATCCGTAGCCTCTCTCGTGTCGTGCCACATTTAAAATAAAAGTAGATAGAAAGAGTTATTATAAATATTATAGAATAAATCTAAAGGCAAAGAGAAAAACCGATAACAACGTCGGCAATAAAGCTATGTATATATTTACATGTTATATACATCTAAACCTTCTAAGTTTAAAAAAAATAAACAGTTAAGTAACAAATTGATAAACAAGTATATTTTACTCACTTCATCGGGAAATTGGTTTTGATACAAATTGACAAAGTCAAACATATGTTGGAGAACCATGTAGCCGCATTCCCATCCACCCTTTTGTTGCTTACACTGTAATAAATTAACAAATTATTATTTAAAAGTAACGAAATTCAAACAATTTAGAAATAGCAAATGCACATACATCGACCATTGTGTAGTTGAACTCGGATCCTAAGGCGGTAGGAATTAGGCTTGAAAGACGATAATTAGAAGCATTATTTTCGCCTCTCATCTTTGTTGAATCCAAAATATATACATGTCCTATGTGTTGGGCAATGATGAACAAAGACCAATGGTCGCTACAAAATTAGCGTTATAGAATAGTTAGGTGAATCATAGTAATAAAATAAAAGCAAGTTAACTAAAAATAACTTACTCAGCCAAATACGGTGCAAGAATGAAATCTTTATCGACATGATGATTCGCTAAACTGAAAATGTGATCTTCAACCTCTCTAAGATTTCTTTTGCACATATCACCTGTGATTGCGTTCACATTTAAAAAGGCGCATCGGTTGCCTTTTTTAGCCTCTGACTCCTTATAAAAGTACCTTAAAACAAGAATAAAATATATGATAAACTTAATAAATTCAGTTATATCTATGCAATATTATAGTGATAACAACTTACAATGTAAACCAAAACACAATGGTGAGATAAATTTTAGACGGGTAATTCTAAAGGGTTATCTATATCTATATTTATACACCTATATGTAAATGTAAATATAAATAACATCTATATGTTAATAAAAATATAAATAACATCTAATTGTTATTGAATAACCATCACAAATTTATAAATATGATTATCATCAATAAATGAAATAATAGAGTGCGGTTATGATGACAAAGAAAAGATGAATGCAAAATGTTCTTGTCTATCAAGCTCTTCATACTCATACTTCATGAGAATCATTAAAAACATATTACAACAAGGTTAAAACTTAAACATACTATATTCCCCCTATCTATATTTTTGATGTTCAGGACTGTTTGGAGTTGTTCAAAACTATCGATGGCAACAAGACCAGAAAGATCTTTCAAGGTATTATTATAGTGACTTTATGGTGCATATGGACGAGTCGGAATGACAGGATATTTAATGGAAGAGTGTGAAGGCTAGGGATATTGTGGCAAATGTTAAGTCGAAGTCATTTTTTTGGTTAAAACATAGGGCGAGGTTTAAATCTATATATTATGGATTGAGTGATGTAAATACCCTATGTATAAGCTTTAGTGGCTTGGCTCATGTCCCCGTTTTGAGGTCCGATTTTGAACGTTTTTAATGAAGTTGAATGTTCAAAAAAACCCAAAAAAAAGTCATTATCACTTTGGATAGATGGATTACTTAGTCAAACTGGAATGGTCAATTTTCTCAAAGTTGCTTGATCTTGTACACGAAAACAAACAAACGTTATATAAAGTCAACTATCAATTACTCAACAACAATCATTCATCCTAATTAACGTTAAATACAAAGATTCAGGGGCCAAAATAATTATAAAAAAAAACAACCCAGAAATATATACACAAAAGTGGAAATACATCCAAAGAAAATCAACAAAATAACCTATATGATGTCTCTATGCATATTAATATCAAAGCATAATAAAGACAAATATTTCCACTTTAATCCAACAAAACAATCTTTTCCCTATACAATATACAATTTACTAGTGATTTATCAAAACAAAGCAAGAAAAAATCAAATTTGAATTTTTAACAAGAAAACATATAATTAAACATGATATAACTACTATTTATAAAACTAAAAAAACATTAAATAACATATGTAAAGAGAAAAAAAAAACTAACCTTAAAACTTTGTAAGGTTGTTAATGGTGAAGAAGATGAAGAAGATGAAGTTGTTATGAGGAAGATGAAAGGAAAGAGATAAGGTTTTGGTGGTTGTAATGTGGTCGATCTTTTTTCAGTTTTTAAGACGGTGTTTACAGACAACACCGTCTAAAGGATTGAGAAATTAGTTTATAAGACGGTGTTTAAGCATTAGACGGGGTTCTTGAATATTTATAAGACGGTGTTCAGAGACAACACCGTCTAAAGGTTGGAGAAATTAGTATAAGACGGTGTTTAAGCATTAGACGGTGTTCTTCTGAATTTGATTGAATATTTTATTAAAAAGAGCTCAACGTTCATATTGGTATTGGTTTTAAGACGGTGTTATTTCTTTAACACCGTCTAAAACAAATCCTTAACACCGTCTGATGCTACATTTTGTAGTAGTGATTTTGGTTGATCATTTACAACTAGCTAAGCACGGACATGTGGGAAAAGAGATTTGCTCTCATTTTCGTATAAACGCACCGCTTCATTGAAAACATTTTCGTGGTTCCACCCACTCGGTTTGTTGGCGAGCGTTGTGTTATTAAACCCACAAAAGCGTTGGATCAACATATTCATCTAGCGCCACTTCGAGCTGATAGAATCAATGGTTCTGTACTCGACTTGTTCCATAAGCCCGTGGAATATATCAAGGGCTTCTTGCCAAAACGAATCGCTTTGTTGATTGTTACCTACAAGTTAGTAACAATAATAATAATATTTTGTAAGAAAAATATAGTGTACAAATAAATATTTAATAACAACAATAATAATATAATGTACAAATAATATTTAATAACAATAATAATAATATGATGTACAAATAATATTTAATAACAATAATAATATTTTACCGATTATAGGAGACGTTGAAGAGTTAATATATGCTTTCGCCAACGTCTCTTCCTCAATTTTTGTCCATTGTTGTTGTTGTTTGGCGGCTGCGTCTTCCTTTATACCCTTTCCCTTTTTATTTTTCTTTTTTGAAGGTTCAGGTTACGTTTCTGGCACAACCTCTACGTCATCATCTTGTTCCTCGATTTGTGTTCGAGGTGTTTGTGGCGGTGGTTGATATGACATATTTAGCGGGTATTGCATTAGTTGCTGCATTTGATATGGGTTGAACGGCATGTTGGGTTGTTGCATTTGCATCGGGTTGAACGAGTATTGGTTGAAAGCGTTTGGCATTTGTTGGTAACCCACAAAAGCGTTGTCCATTGCGGGTGTGTAGCCGGATGACGAAAACGGGTGTGAATTTGAGTTGGGATTATTTGGGTTGTAGGGATCCATAATTTTTTTAAGGTTGGGAGAGGGTTTTTTTTATAAAAATGGGAGAAAAGTGGAAGTATTTTGGTAAAAAAGTGGGGTGAGAAGGGGTTTAACTTATAGTGGTGGGGTGAATTTTTTTTTTTTTTTTTTAAAGGTTGCAAGTTACCGTTAGGGGCCCACCCCATTCAAAATGTTGCCCCGTCTCCAACGTCCGAATTCAGACGAAAGTGCCGAGACGCCCCTAAGGGGGCTGGTGTGCGACGGACCAAAATGGGGGGGGGGGGGGGGGGGGGACAGCCCGATGCCGAGCCCATACCCTTTGGTCTTAATGTTTGAAAAGTTTTTATATAACATAACTTAAGTCCACAACTTATAGAATAGATAAAGTGGGCCAAAGTATGGGTGGAAATAAAGAATGTTGGGACTGCTCACATGGCCGCACATATGCTGAGTTTCTTTCTTTTATTATTATTTTTTTTTGTTTTGAGCAATATAGTCCCTTGTTGATATTAACTAGATTTGTACCATCAATAATTGTAACTTTTTTTTTTCATTAAAGGTCACGCATATTATTTTTTTTAATAAAAATTATTTCTACAAAAAAAAATATGAAATGGTGGAGGCATTCGGTGTTTAAATAAATGTTGTTCTTTTTTTTTTTGGACTATTGGCATATTATAAGCATATTATATCTAATACTAATATATGATTACTAAATATAATAATGTAGCTTATATGTCAACGTTTAATTTACAAATATAACATAAAGTTAAGAAGTAATTTTGTATAATAATAAAATAAAAGTATAGGTTACGTATCGGGAACGTAATAATCAAGTTTTGCACTTATAAGATGTCTAGAATCACGTATTGATTGTGAGTTGTTTACGAGAATCATGTATATGTATTACGTATGGACGGATTTAACGTAAGGCAACGTGAATAAATAGTGTATAATTCTAATAAAATAATAAACCTTTTATTATAACAAAAGTCTCAGGTTTACCACGATTCGAATTGAAATATGATAACCAGAAATACAAGTTTACGAAAATAGAAATATACGACAACTTTTTTTTATTACGGACAGTTACAAAATCGAGGCGTTACATATATATATATATAGAGGGTAAGGTTCATGCGAGAACCACCCTTATTGCGAGAACCGCGAAAACCAATGTGAACACAAAATAAAATCTAAAAAAATAAAAAAAGCACTCAAATTTTTTTTTTATTTTTTTTAATATTTTTTAATAAAAAATCGCTATATTTCGTTACCATAAAAAAAAAAAAAAAAAAAAAAAAAAAAACTTTTTTTTTCGAGTAACAGTTATCCATGCACATGTGCATATGTATCATTACTTCAACAAATTCAGTAATACGTTATCAGGAATAGACAATTGCACTTTAATTTACAATACCATTAGTAATACACTACTTTTTACATTACCAATATTCAAAATGCACATGTGCATAATTAGGTATAACCATAATATAACGTGTTTTGGTACAAAAAGTTTGTGATTTTGAATGGAGAAGTAGGCCCATATACATGTTTTTTAGTTAGTTATATCTAGTGGTTGATGGTTTGGTTATAATTGTCAATTTTTTATGTAATATGTTGATTGGATGGTATAAATGGTGTTTACATACATGTAATAAAGTGAAAATATTGTTAATGGTATTGTATTATGGATGGTAAGAGGTAATGGTATTGTATTATGGATGGTAGGAGGTAATGGTAGTGTATTATGGATGGTATAATAGATGAAAGAGAAAGTGTATTCAAAGTGGTGTACCAAAACACCTTATTTCATTTTGATACATATAAATGCACATGTGCATTTCTAATATTGGTAATGTAAAAAGTAGTGTATTACATATGGTAGTGTAAATGAAAGTGCAATTGTCTAATATATGTAATGAATTACGGAATTTGTCAAAGAAATGACAAAAATGCACATGTGCATGCTTGTGTATTATGGATGGAATGATAGATGAAAGAGAAAGTAGTGTACCAAAACACCTTATTTCTTGTTGATACATATAGATGCACATGTCCATTTCTAACATTGTTAACGTAAAAAGTAGTGTATTACACGTGGTAGTGTAAATGAAAGTGCAATTGACTATTATTTGTAATGAATTACTGAATTTGACAAAGAAACGATACATATGCACATGTGCATGGATAACTGTTACTCGAAAAAAAAAAATTTTTTGAATTTTTTTTTATTAACAAAATATAGCGATTTTTTCAAAAAAAATAGTAAAAAAATAAAAAAAAAATTTTGGGTGTTTTTTAGATTTTTTTTAGGAATTACTGTTTGTGTTCACACTGGTTCTCGCAATAAAGGGTGGTTCCTAACGGATCTTTGTCCTATATATATATATATATATAGGGTAAGGTTCATGCGAGAACCACCTTTATTGCGAGAACCGCGAGAACCAATGTGAACACAACCTAAAATAGCTAAAAAAACCTAAAAAAACCTAAACCCCCCCCCCCCCCCAAAAACCTAAACCCCCCACCCCCCCCCCCCCCCCCCAAGCTAAATGCTAAAAACTAAACCCCCCAAAAAACCTAAAAAAAACCTAACCCCCCCCCACCACCCCCCTCCCCAACCCCAAAAACCTAAACCCCCCCCCCCCCCCCCCAGCTAAAAAGCTAAAAACTAAACAAAAAAAAAACCTAAAAAAATAAAAAAAAAATCTAAAAATTTTTTTTTTTTGATTTTTTTAATATTTTTTATGTTAAAATCGCTACTTTTAGAAGCCAAAAAATTTTTTTTTTTTTTTTTTTTTTTTTTGCTACGAAAAGTAGCGATTTTGTTATAAAAAATATTAAAAAAAAAAAAAATTTGTGTGATTTTTAGCTATTTTTAGGCATTTTTGGTTGCGTTCACATTGGTTCTCGCGGTTCTCGCAATAAGAGGTGGTTCCTAACGGATCTTTGTCCTATATATATATATAGGGGAGAGTTCATTGGGGAACACCAAAAAAGTGGGGAACTGGGGAACAGGGGCATTTTTGTCCAAACCATATTTCATTAAGTGCAGGTGTTAGAAACAGAATTCCATCCTCAGTTGCAAACCCTAACTCCACTGAACTACCACCATAACCGCCACCGCCACCCAAATCGGAACCCTAGCTCATCCACCGTCGATAGAAATCAACACCGTCACACTCTCCATCTGCCACCGTCGATCCAACGGAACATTTTCAGAGTGGAATCAAGATAACTTAGGGTTTGAAAGTGAACTCATATTGTGCTGCTTTACGGATCTGGATCTCTGAAGTAGGTTCCGAGTCAACAAAATTAAAATGCTTCTGAATGATTTGTGCAATCCTAACCACCGCCTGGTTATACATGGTTCTAATACACACACGCATACTAAAGATCAACCTCTTTCGATTTTTCGTTGTGTTCGTTCCGTTCCTCTGGCCGACCAACCACCGGTAAAATGCCTCACTCTTTCTCTTTCTCTAACTAAGTATGTATAATTGTTTGTATTTGTATCTGTAGTGTGTGATTGCCGTCGAAACAAGATTCGTTTGATCTAGCTTGTAAAAATAATGAGGTATTGTTATGTTTTAACTTTGAAGCCCTAAAATGTTTACAGATTTGTTGTTTATGGATTATCTATGTTGTATTTGTCTATGCTTAGGTTTATATATAATTGTCATTGATATAATTTTAGTGGTTATTGATCCAAATAGAACACTAGCAGTTTTTGTTGTTAGTAATAATTTTGCTTGTTTCCACATTCATGTTTCAAAAAATTATTAGGTTTTGATTTTGTTCTACTGTAAACTTAAAATTTAACATGTTAAATTTCATTTAAGATGTTAAACATTATATTTATCTACTTAGGTTATATACAACAATCGGAAGCTTTGATTGTTTATCTGGTGTGCACCATCGGGTAAAGGCAACTCAGTGGAATTTTGGAACAAGCTTTGGATTAAGGGTGTTTGTCTAAAAATCGTTTTCCTAGCCTTTTTAGTATTAGTTAGTTGGTATAAAAAGGTTATGGTGATGGAGTGTTACAAAAGGGTGGGGTAGGCTTAATCTGGGATTTGGGCTAGAAAAGGGCGTCTACAAATACTGAAAAATTGGAATTTAATCAGTTGTTGGAGGTTCTTGCTCTGTAGGATATTCAAAGAAGAACGATGTCTGGTGGTGGAATGGTTGTCGATTTCTCTGTTAAACAGGTGAGGAAGGATCTGAACGATAACATGTATCCTGTGGTGAAGGGTAATCAGTTCAAATGGAGCTCGATGGCAGAGCTAAAAGTCATTTTTTGTCTGGAGAGCTGCTGCAGACTGGATTGCTACGAAAGATTCTTTGGTGGCTCGGGGGTTACGGTCGAGGAAGGGAGGTGTCCGAGATGTGGGGCTTTTCTTTGGATAATTGGAGCGAATTTGGGGGGCTGGAGTTCGGCTACATGGTTTTTGTCCTTTATGTTTCTTGGTGCTGGTCATGTGTTATTATTTTCAGTTATACTTTTGCTTCGCACCTAGCTAAGCTTTTGGTGTAATAAAATTGTTCTCGTTTGCTGTAAAAAAAGGAGATAGATCGATTTCAAACTTTTCATGTTTTCAGCAAATAAACAAGCTATTAGCTAATTATTGTTGATTTTATTTTGTGATGGTGTGATTTAGAATGTTTTGTTTGTAGTTTTTCTTGTATACAAATGACATGCATGCATGTCTATGAATCGTTCTTGAGCCCATTGCCCTGGTTTTGTTGCATTCTTACCACGAGCAACACTACCATTTATATATTCATTTATTAGTCCATACTCTTGTTCTATTAGCCTCTGTTTCAGGTTTTCAACATAAAATAGCTTTTAGTTTGCTTATAAGACTATAAAAGAAAGGCCTATATGGGTTTATTGGTCTAAATTGCTTAATTTTTTTATGACAACGCTATCTTTAATGGATTCTGTTGGATAATGTGTTGACTTGTTCAGAAATCAAGACTCTTATTGAAGATGGCAGTGCTCCAGTTCATTTGTTAGAATCAGGTGGAATCTTGAATTCATAGATGAGATATTAATGAAATTGTTAGCCAAAATAGACATTTAGTCGGGTCAAATGGAATCTTGAACTCCAGTTATGTCTGGTCTAGAAAACCAAACACAAGCTTAGTTTATTGGCCCGAAATGTTAAGCGTTGTAAAACTGTATATAAACAATCTCCCATTATTTGGAGCTCAGTTTGAAAGAATACTTATCTTCTGGTTAAGAGCAACAGGTGTTGGCTATAGAGGCAGCCAACTTTAATGTGTCATGGCTTCGAGCTCACTTGAACATCATCCGCAAAAGGAAGGAGGCCAGCAAGAAGTGCAATTTGCTTATGGAAACGAAAGTGAACACCGTTTTGGTTAAGAAGGCTGCTCAAGTGGATCTTCGAGAGAGATGTGCGGAGTTCATGGCTACGCAAGAATGGTTTGAAGAGGCTAAAAGATGTGAGAGAGTATTCCATCTTGTTGAAAAGAATCTAAATGACAATATCTTGGAATCTAAAGGTAGTATAGACGCATGGGCAATTATTACTAAATGGCCCTGAAACACCTTATATTTTGTCGAACGGGGCCCGACCTTTTTTTCGAAAGATGAGGATTAGATTTTGTTTATATATTAATAGAAAAAACTCGCGAAGGTGTAGATTGCACAACTCTAGAAAAACAGGTTTCCCTGCAAGTATGTTTTGACAATCATTTCCAATCTGTGCATTGCATGTGTTAACTATTCTGTAGGTTTCTTGGCTCATCATTTTTTTACTTTTGAAGAATGTTTTTGAATGTGTATCCCCTAAAGGGGTGGCTCAAGTGGGGCTATTCCGAATGATTTTATCTACTTACTGTAGAGAATTACTGCATGAATGGGGCTAAACGATGTAGAATATCACTGTATGATTTCGTCATTAGTAAAACTTAACGAGCTTAAAGAAGTTGAAGATCTATACACCGAACGGGAATCCACTTCCGTAATTGGAGATTGACAGCTCCCGAATTTGATCCGTGCAACGTATATCAACAAAAACGATATCAAAATGGCGTAAGTGTTTTTAGAAAAACGGGTTGTCGGGAAAGGAATCGTTCCAAGTTACACTTCAGTTAAATAAAAAACAAATTCTTAACATGTTAAATATTTTTTAACATAATAAAATATTTTCTTAACATGTTAAATATATTTTATTGGTTGATTTTTAAAAAATAATTGTTTTAGATTAATATGAAATATAATTTTATTTTCCAACTTTATGTGTTGTATCTAATATAAGCACAACGAATTATATTGATTGATTATTTTAATTATTATTAATCGCAAGGCACGTCTTGTGTCACCATGGTTTCCTAGATCACGAGTGATCTGGGTGAGATCGGAGATACATCACCTCGTAGAAGGTTAGGAGCTTTCCCGACAATATACCATTGCGAATATTTATGACACGTTAAATAATGTAAAAAGACTAAACATTTGTTTATAAATAAAAAAATTAATTCTTAACATGTTAAATATATCTTATTGGTTTATTTAAAAATAATAATTGTTTCATATTAATATGAAATATAATTTGATTTTTCAACTTTATGTGTTGTATCTGATATGAGCACAACGAATTATAGATTGATTATTTTAATTTTTATTAATCGCAAGGTACGTCATGTGTCACCGTGGTTTTTTTTAGATCACAAATGATCCAAGTGATATCGGAGATATATCACCTCGTAGAAGGTTAGGAGCTTTCCTGATAATATACCTTTACGAATATTTATAACACGTTAAATAATTTAAAAAAGGCAAAAATTTGTTTATAAATAAAAAAATAAATTCTTAACATGTTAAATATTTTGGTAATATAATAAAATATATTTTCTTAATATGTTAAATATATTTTAATTGTTTATTTAAAAAAATTGTTTCAGATTAATATGAAATATCATTTGATTTTTCAACTTTATGTGTTGTATCTCATACAAGCACAACGAATTATATTGATTAATTACTATTAATTGCAAGGTACGTTTTGTGTCACCATGGTTCCAAGATCACGAGTGATCCGAGTGAGATCGGAGATACGTCACCTCGTACAAGGTTAGAAGCTTTCCTGACAATATACCATTGAGAATATTTATGACACGTTAAATAATATAAAAAGACTAAATATTTGTTTATAAATAAAAAATAAATTCTTAACATATTAAATATTTTTTAACATAATAAAATATTTTTTTTAACATGTTAAATATATTTTATTTGTTTATTTAAAAAATAATTGTTTTAGATTAATATGAAATATAATTTGATTTTTCAACTTTACGTGTTGTATCTAATATAAGCACAACGAATTATATTGATTGATTATTATAATTTTTATTAATCACAGGGTATGCCATGTGTCACCATGGTTTCATAGATCACAAATTATCCAGGTGAGATCGGAGATAAATCACCTTGTAGAAGGTTAGGAGCTTTCACGACAATATACCATTGCGAATATTTATGACACGTTAAATAATATAAAAAGACTAAACATTTGGTTATAAATAAAAAAATAAATTCTTAACATGTTAAATATTTTCTTAACATGTTAGATATATGTTATTGGTTTATTTAAAAATAATAATTGTTTCAGATTAACATGAAATATAATTTCATTTTTCAACTTTATGTGTTGTATCTGATATAAGCACAACGAATTATAGATTGATTATTTTAATTTTTATTAATCGCAAGGTACATCTTGTGTCACCATGGTTTTTTTAGATAACAAATGATCCGGGTTTGATCGGAGATAAATCACCTCGTAGAAGGTTAGGAGCTTTCCTGACAATATACCATTGCAAATATTTATGATATGTTAAATAATTTAAAAAGAATAAATATTCGTTTATAAATAAAAAAACAAATTCTTAACATGTTAAATATATTTCATTGGTTTATTTAAAAATAAATGTTTCAGATTAATATGAAATATAATTTGATTTTTCAACTTTATGTGTTGTATCTCATATAAGCTAAACGGATTATATTGATTAATATGAAATATACCATTGCGAATATTTATGACACGTTAAATAATTTAAACAGACTAAACATTTGTTAATAAAAAAAACGTATTCATAACATGTTTGTTGGGATTGAACCCTATCAGAGGAACAGATAATTAAAGCCAAAACTGGATCAGAGCAGTGGATCCAGAATAAGCAGACGATTACAGTTAGTTCATGCAAATCTCTCCCCTTGAAAGTGGTTTCATATCTGCTGACCTCCTATCTGCTGATCTTACTAAGTGCTGACCTACAATTGCTGCTTTGCATCTACTGACCAATGTCAAAGACTGATGGAAGACCAAAGCTCTGCTGACTCAATCTACTGCCTTGAGTCAAGTACTGCTGATCCGGACAAGCACTGCTGGGTTCACAGCAGTGGAAGGATGCAGCAGCTGTTTTAGTGTCTTTTATGTGTTTGTATAGATCAGAGGTTAGAGTTTGTTAGGAGGTTAGATGTCACTTTCATGGTGACGTCAGCTAAGATGCTCAGTGGTTTGCAAGTGCCTATAAATAGTTCAGTACTTTGTACTGTTCTATTAGCTCTTTCACCACATCGTCTTCTTTGCACGAACAAACTACTGAGCTCTGGCTGAGGGGGAGTTTGCATTCATTCATCAATCATTGTAATCGTTGTTGAAACAAATTCAATCTTTCGATTCATTGTGTAAAGATGTTTGATTAAAGTATCACTCTCGTTTGATTGTATGCAAAGTTTGTTTTCATCTTAATTCCGCTGCACAACTCTTTCATTTCCATCTTAATTTCAAACGAAAATACAATAAAAAAGAAACTCAGATCCAACAATTGGTATCAGAGCTTGGACAGTCAAATTTGATTTAACAATCATTTTGACGTAAATAGTTCAGCTCATAACAGTTGATACTGATCGTTTGTTCGTCCGTTGAAAAACAGAGCAAGGATTAATCACCATTAAAGTTGATTTCTCAGTGTCTGTAAAACAACAAGAATGACGTCACAATCTCAGGATGATAAAAACAACATCGGCTCACTTTTTAAACCACCTATGCTAAAAAGAAATGAGTACAACATCTGGCAGAGGAGGATGGGTCACATCCTCGCTCAACAAAGCACATGTTGTTGGAGGTCTGTCATTTATGGTCCCCATGTTCCTTCAGTGCCAAGCGCTGAAGATGCTAAAAAGTTCGTTCCAAAACCAGTTGAAAATTATACCGAAACCGACTTTCAAAAGATCGAACTAGATGCTAAGGCTTTTAGCATCATAGCATCAGCGCTGCCCAATGAGATATATGCTGGACTGTTACACTGTAACAGTGCCAAAGAGTTATGGGACACACTTAAGGAACAGTTTGGTGGAACTGAAGAAGTCATAGAAAACAATAGGGAAATCCTGAACCAACAGTATGAAACATTTTGCTACGTTAAAGGTGAATCACTAACGCAACAATTTGAGCGTTTTAGTTGTCTCATCAGTGAACTGAGGCTTTTTAACACCACTTTTACAAACTCAACTCAAAATAGCAGGTTCCTCAGGTCACTGCCAGAAAAATGGGACACTATAGCTTTTGTCACCCGAAATTCATCTGAATTCAAGGATCTGACCTTGACCCAACTCCATGGTCGACTCCTGACCTACGAAAGGGAGTTGAACCAGAAAAGGAGGTTACAAGAGTCAGGAAAAGCTACCGAAGATTACTGTAGGATCGGTTTGCAACCCGAACGAGTCGTTCAGAAGAGATTTATCAGTTTCAGAGGCGGAAACTAAGAAACCGATTGCGAAAACAGCTTGTGTATCACTTTAACCACTGATTGTATTAATCTGACGTTGTTTACAATCAAATCTCACACCGGCAGCACTTCGGTGTGGAATCTCTAACTGTTACAAATGAAATATAACACTAGCCTATTTATAGTCTCCTAGTTTCGCTTGAAACTATTCATTATCACTTCAAGCGAAAACCTTATCTTTGTCTTGAAGCGAAACCCACAAGTTTGTCTTGAAGCGAAACCGTCAAAAACATATAAATCTGATTTCATTTTCATGCATTTCACATGATGATGTCATGTGATGATGTCATCATTTGTGTCACCATTATGATGTCATCATTTGATATGATGACATCATGCTCGATCAAATCTGCAACGAACCCGAGACTCGATATTAAGACGAAGACGACAGATGAATGCACCAACAGACTCCCCCTCAGATGTTGACGAGTCTTAAGTGTCGAGTCTTCGCATCTTCAGTCTTTATCAGTCTTTTTTCTTTCTTAGCATATACCAGGATCTTCTCTTTGGCTCTAACCTCGTCAGACTCCCCCTCTCATCATGATGGGATCGCCGTCTGGAATTAGCTATCACCTTGAGATCAATCCCTGGCTTTATCTCTGATCAGCTCATTTCCTGCACACATTTTCTCATCAAAAACATAAGTTTTCACTTAAATCAATAAGAAAAACTTACTAGAAATAGTTACATCAAGTTCAAATTAATGACCCTGATTAACTAAACTCAATTTCTTTCTCAAAATTAAAATTTTTCAATTCAGCATTTAAAACCAACCCTGTTCATCATGTTCAGCACTTGGAATTTTGAAAATCAGCTCTTCAACATCAGTTGTCGAAAATCTTTTTGTACTTTATCAAAATTTTATGCTAAAACACACTAAAATCTTTTTGGATTTTTGAATGTAAATGAAATGCAGTAAAGAAATATTTACAGACAATATTTTTGTGAGTTTGCGTAAGAAGATCATATCAGTTTTTGTGACCAATCACAAGCACCGTTAAGCTTGATTTCATTTTATGCTTTAAACGATTCACATTGATTGACGATATTGTTGTCCACTTAAACTCAATCTAAAAACTTTCAATCTGCTTACCGATACTTTAAGGTATATTAAGATAGCACTAAGTTCTTATGGACCCCACGATCTCAGCATATCCCCTCATCATGCAATACACTACCTCAAGTAATGCCTTTAAACTTTTATCAACTGTGATTTGTGCGAAAATAAAGCAGAATGTTTAAACATTAACAATCAGGTCGATACTTCCGTATACGCAGAGAAAGTCCAATGTTTAAACAAAATAAGAAAATAAAAATAAGTTGAAGTTGTTTAGGCTTTAACCACCAGGTCGATACTCCCGTATACGCAGAGGAGGTCCAAAGCTTAAACGAAACACCAAAGAAAATAAAGCAGAACGTTTAGGCAACAACATCCAGGTCGATACTCACGTATACGCAGAGGATGTCCGATGCTTAAACAAAATAAAGAAAATAAAACAAGTTTAAATCTTTGCAAAATAAAATGCACAATCACAGCGACTTTTTAGCAAAGTTGTGAAAGTTCACAAACTTAACCAGTTTTATGTCTTTCGACAATCAGCGATTACCGAGTAGGCACACAATCAAGAAGGACAAAACTAAGTACTATGCTTTTGATCATGTTTCCCACTAGAACTAGGCTTTTTCATTTAAGTTTGTATCGTTATCGCAAATCTACTAGTCTAGCTGAGCCTACCGTCACATCTTTAGTGAGACCGTTTATCACATTATAACTTTTCATTTCTTTAGCGTGCTGTAACAGTCCAACTGATCTACTATCATTTCCTCTTTTTGACAACAAAACTCATTTTGAATTTTTATCATGTTTTTGTCTTTTTCAAATTTTCAAATGTTTTTGGATTTTCTAAAATTTCTTACTCCCCCTAAAATGCAAACACATTTTAGGAAATTTGAAAATAAACTGTACAATAAACTTGACAACCGATATCGAATTGCTTCAATTCACCATCCACTTGGCATAAACAATCAGAACTCCCCCTCAAACTATTTTCCCATTAAGATCTCAAAACACTTAAGTTTGTTTTAATCAAATGGTTTTTCCGGAAAATAAGTTTGATTTTACCACTTGTAAAGTTAGGGGTTTGGTTCATCACATTGTCTATCAACCATTTGTAGAAAATCAGATACAACTTAATGTCCCTGATTTACCACTTGTAACCATCACAAACATACAACTCAAACCTGTTTTTCAACCAATTTACCATCTTTTGATTGAATTCTCAAGGTGCCGATTCCTACTCCTCGCTTACATACCTGGGAGTTCCGGCAAGTCCTGCAAAAACTTCTCAAACATTTTATACAAACATGATAAAGAATGACGCTGATTCATGATCCACGATTACCAACTTGGGATCTCCGGCAAGTCAGGTTTTTCATTTAAACAGATTCACCCAAGCCTGACAGTCCTTGGGTGATTTTGAATTCTTGTTCAACAATGGTGGAAAGTTTGCATCATCCATTGTTAAACCTGAATTCTTCATTTTTACCTCAACCAATGGCTCCTCTGGCTTTGACGAACCAGAATCATTGCCTGCACATAGCTTGTCTGACTTTGACCTGTCAGATTCATTGCCTGATGGTGGCTTGTCTGACTTTGACACATCAGATTCAACGCCGACCATTTTCTTCTTCTTCTTTTCTTCTTTCGTCCTCAGATTTGTATCTGATGAATTCGTCTTGGTTGACTTTGCAATCAAGGGTGTCGATTCATCAGAACTCTTATTTTTAACAGATGAACCCGAGGACAAAATCTTCTCCAGATACTCTCTGGCCTTCTTCCTCTTCTTCCTCAGTCTGTCTTTTTGCCCCTGAGAAAGCTTCACTTTCTTTTCTTTTCTTGAACTTTAGGTTCTTGAACCTTCTGTTCTCTGGGCTTGACATTGACTGGTTTCTTCATCTGCTTCTGAGATTCAGCCCTCGATCTTCTCATTGATCTCATTGAGCAATCTCTAGCAATATGGCCAATGATGTTACAGTTAAAGCATCTCCTTGACTCAAACTTCCAACTCTGGCAGTTAACAGCAATGTGTCCTTGATAGCCGCATCTGTAACACACTCTGTTATCGTACCAATTACCATTTTCAGCCCAAATGCTCAAATCAAAGCACTGTTTGGCTTGGTGATATTCCTTGCTCCTCTTGATTGCTGGATTTGACTTTTGAGCACTGTGGTCCGACCTGCACCACTTATTGCCAACAATTTTAGAATTTTCATTTTTCGATTTTTGTAATTTTTCATTGCGATTGGATGATCGATCTGATGAGCTTTTATTATCTTTTTGAACATTTTTCAAAATTTTCTCTTTTTGTTTTTGTTCCACTTTCTTCTTCAAAGGTTTTTGCTTAGAGCATTCTCCCTTTTCAGTTGATTGTGGAGCAGTTTCTTGAAATTTTTCTTTTAATTTCAAAAACAATTTTTGTTTTTCGAATTTTTTATTTTCATCATCAGATTTCTCATCACAATCTTCAACTTTGACTTTATCAAAGTTTGTGACATTGTCACTTATTGGAACAGAATTTAAAGGTTTTGGGCAAGGAATAGTTGAAGTATTCACAAAAACCTTCAACTTTTCTTCCCATTCATTGATTTTCTTTTGAGCACATTCTGCCTCTTTCTCAAGTCGAATAATCTTTTCAAGATGAGAATTGATTGCAATTTGTTTTTCAAGATTGTTTTTACCAAACAAATCTCTCTCATCTTCTAAAATTTTTATTTGACTTTGAAAATCTTTTTCAATCTTTGATTTTTCATTTTCAAAACTTTTAATTTTCTCTTCAAAAACTTTTGCTTTTTCTTTCAACTTCTTGTTTTCTGATGTCAAACTGTTCAAATCATTTAACAGTTTAATATTTTCAGCTTTCAGCTTCTCAAAATTTTCCTGCAAGACAAGAATCTGTTGATCATCAGATTGCTTCAAATCCTTCAAATTCTTAAGTTCCAATGTCAAACTTTCCACTTCCTTCAAGAGTTTGGCATTGTCAACTTCAAATTTATCACATTTTGAACATTCTGATTCCGAATCCGAAAATTCAATCTTCACATAGTCTTTCTTCTTTGGAACTTCTTTTTCTTCTATCTTGTATGTTCCTGCACAAAAGATTTTAACGAAGTCAAGAGGATTCATATTCTCATCAATATAACAACCCCTCTTCATATCGTATTTCATAACATTTTTTGCACTAAGACACACACAAATTCTTTTGTTCAATTCTGCAACCACATCCAAATTTAATTTTTTCAAATTATTTTCTATCCTATTCAACAACTCTTTCTTTTTCTCTTCATTATCATTCATATGTGTTGTAAGTTTACTAATGAATTTACTTAATGATAATTTTGAAAAACTAGAATTCTTTCTTAGATTTTCCAAAAAAACATCCCATTCAGCTGGTAATCCATTAGCAAACTTTGATACTATTTCAACTTCTGATATCATTATCTTGTTTTCTTTCAAATGATCAATCAAACAATCAAATCGCTTTTCCATATCATCCAAGTTTTCGTCTTTCTTACACATAAAACATTCGAACCGGTTACTCCAAACCTCTTTGGGCAATTTCTGATAAGAACTACTCAAATATCCTCGATACCAATTATTTAACCTTTCAAGATCATAATTTTCCTTCTCATCAAAAACCATTGCCATCTTTCAAACACAACCTGTTCAAACACCTTGTGCGAACTGTTTTAACAAACCGTGCAACCTGAAGCAATCTCAAAACAAAATTGACCACTTTATACAATCTGACACATGTTTCACACAACCCTATGACTTTTGATACTATCTTTAATTCTAAAAAAAAATCGATATCTTCAATTAAAACCTAGCCGACAACTTGATACACATTTCGATGAAATCACTTTTAATATTCAATTTTTAGAACAAAACAAATGATTTGATTGTACCGATTTCTTTTATCACATGCAAAGGCAGAACTTCGAATATCTCGTGATTTATGATTTACATGCAATTTTGAATTTCAAACAAGATAAAGCAACCGACAATAACACATGTTCAAAGATTTCTCATTGGACCTCAACTTTGTAGTGAATTGGCAACAACTTTTTCAAAAATAATGGGTCACATGCAAACTGACAATATGATCACATGAATTTCTTTTCCAAAGAACTGACAACCACGTTTAATGATATACACAATACACAATGCACTTTCACGTGTAAAACAATTCAATCGGATAGAATTTTCAAGTGGTCACATGTAATTCCAAGCATGCTCATCATATTTATCAGTTGACATTTTAATCTGATCACATGTAATTGAACCAAAATAACCACAAATCTGACAACCACAATTGTTTCACATGATGTACCAAACAATTTTAATATCCGGCAACTTTAATTGATCAAATAAGCTGATTGGGCCACGACTTTATCAATTTGTAAAATTGAATAATATTGCTTTATCACTTGTGATCACAACGTGCAATCTGACACTTAAACACACGATTTCTTTTCCCACTACCAACGACCTGACACTGTGTCAAATTTGTAAATCCAATTCACATGCGCCTGACAAACACACATGCAAATTATCTAAACCGAGGTATTCAACATGCAATCTGACTTTCAATTTACGAGATTCACATAAATCGATGTACTCAGTCAACTTATTTCAAGCGAAATCCACACGTATTTCAAACAAACTGCTGTTTTTCAAGCGAAATACTCAATTTCGCTTCAAACTCTCATTTTTTTCAAGCGAAATCCATCATGATGTCAGCAAATAACGATCAACTTTCAAGCGTAACACTAATTTTAACCAGTTTTTAGGTCGATTTTAACGTTGAAACTTCACAGGATTTGTTTAAACATGATTACGCACAATATGTGAAATTTTGAGCCGTTTTTACTGTGAAAATTTTTTTCGATTTTGAAAGAAGGTGTAGAAAATCAGAAAAAGTGACAAAAACGAGCTGTTTTGGCGAAATCTCTTCCTCCTGAGCTCTGATACCACTTGTAGGATCAGTTTGCAACCCGAACGAGTCGTTCAGAAGAGATTTATCAGTTTCAGAGGCGGAAACTAAGAAACCGATTGCGAAAACAGCTTGTGTATCACTTTAACCACTGATTGTATTAATCTGACGTTGTTTACAATCAAATCTCACACCGGCAGCACTTCGGTGTGGAATCTCTAACTGTTACAAATGAAATATAACACTAGCCTATTTATAGTCTCCTAGTTTCGCTTGAAACTATTCATTATCACTTCAAGCGAAAACCTTATCTTTGTCTTGAAGCGAAACCCACAAGTTTGTCTTGAAGCGAAACCGTCAAAAACATATAAATCTGATTTCATTTTCATGCATTTCACATGATGATGTCATGTGATGATGTCATCATTTGTGTCACCATTATGATGTCATCATTTGATATGATGACATCATGCTCGATCAAATCTGCAACGAACCCGAGACTCGATATTAAGACGAAGACGACAGATGAATGCACCAACAATTACACTTTCGGTAATACTGCTCTTCTGGGTCAAGAAGAATCTGGGAGCAGTGGTAAGGATCAGGGTTATGATCACTTCATTGACATAACTGCTGGTGCAAATTTTAACAACCCTGATCCTCACTCTGCAAGTTATGCATTCACTGCTAACGAAAACCAGATGTCAGACAATTTAAGTTTTGAACTAAATGATTTGCAGCATTTTGATCCCACTGATTTAGAGGAAATGGACATCCTGCATCAACTGGCTTTGCTAAGTGTTAGAACTAGCAAGTTCTACAAAAGAACAGGGCGAAAATTCCCAGGTTTGCATGGGAATCTAAGGGTTGGGTTGGATAAATTGAAAATCAAGTGCTACAAGTGTAATAGGTTGGGACATTTCGCTAGGGAATGTAGGAGTCAAACTACTGGTCCCATAATTACTCATCCTAGCTCAAATCCTAGACCTCAAAACCAAAACACTGTGCACTATGCCCAATATGCCCCAGCAGCTCAAGTGAACACTGCTCACTATGCTGCTGCCCCTGTCCCAGTACATTATGTCCAAACTACTGTTCCACAAATCCAATATGTTCAAACCCCTGTTCCACAGGTACAAGTGCAACCTGTTGCACCTCAAACCACTGCTCCAGCAGCAGCACAACCAGATCAACAAAGTTTTTTTACTCAAGGGTTTGTTGACTGGAGCAGTATGCCTGATGATCTTAGTGATGAAAATTTTGCACTCTATGCTTCTAATGATTCTTCACATGATGAGTTTTGTTTGGTGGCACTAGAGTCAATACAGGAGGGGGTTGAAGCTGAGGAGGAACAACAGTGCTTTGAAACAGTGGAAGAGGTGATTGAAGCAGTGGTTACTGCAGTGGCTGATGAAATACTGTTGGGAGAAAGTTCAGGTACCCTGATTGAACCAATGACAGATCCATGGTCCATAGAGGACAAAGAAGAAGAGAAAGAAGAAAAGGCTGGTGAAAAGAAGGTAAAAGCTGATGATGATGAAGATCATCAATGTGATTGTGCTATGATGGAAGCTGCCAAGGTATCTCCTCAAGTTCTTGAAAAACTGTGTTCTGACAATTGCATAATTGCTTTTGCAAACATTAAAGAGGTGAATGAAAACCTTCGGGATAAAATCTTGTCTGATGAGGTCAAATTTGAAAGGTCTTTAAAAGAACTTAAAAACAAATTGACTGAAAAGGAAAAAGAAATCAGCTGTCTAAAAGAAGAGCAAAGCATCACCAAAACCCAACTTCAAACTATGGTAGAAAAATACCAAAGTTGCAAAAAGGAGTTGGAATCCACCCAGATTACTTGTGAAAGATGGGTGGAATCCTGCAGAGGATATGAGGTGATGCTTGCTAAACAGATTGAAAGTAATGTGAAATTTGGGGTTGGGTATAGAAAATATGATGATGAACACATTGCTTGTGAAAAATCTGTTCAAAACACTGATGTAACCACTGAGTTCATCCCCACAAACAAGAATGGCCAAGAAGTGAAAATCACTGACAAACTTGGTAATAAAATCACACTTGGCAGAACAAGGAGTTCCTCAACTTTTGAAGAACTTGAAAAATATCAGTTTAAACCTACCTGGTCTGACGAGTGTGATATTCTTGAAAATTTCAAGCCAATGGACTTTACATCAACTGATGCTGTTAAAGCTCCAAAAGCTAAAGTCATACCTCTCAAGGACATCCCAGCAGTGGTTAAAACTTCTGCTGCAAAGGAGTCTGAAAAGAGAAAGAAGAAAGAAAAAATTGACAACTTGTTTTGTGAATTCTGTGAAAAAAAGAATCATCTAACAAAAGACTGTTTCCACTTGAAAGCTTATGATTTAAACAAGACAAGTGTCATTGTTTCAGCAGAAAGCTGCATTGTCTGTGGTAAAACAAACCACAAAACTCAAGCATGTGTGTACCTCAAAAACTTTGATGTGAAAAAGAATGAGTACATGGCTAAAACATCCTTGAGTCCATCATCATCATCCTCATCATCTGTCAAGTTCACCAAGAAACAACCACTGTTTGTGCCAGTTCAAACAGCTGTTACAAAACAGCTGAACCAAACATCTGTCAAACGAGATGTTCAGGTTACTGATGCACCCCCTGCCAATCAGTTCAGAAAAGGCAGAGAAAAACAGTCTTACCAAAGGATTCCACACGTTTATGAGGCCTACAAAAGGCCCTCTAAACCCAAAGTGAACAAGCATCCTTTTGGTTATCAGCAGATGATTGGTCAGGACCCACAACAGTGGTTAGAGAAGAACTGTCCTAAAATAGTTCAAACCCCTGACCTAACCACTGTCCATCATTCTGCATCCATCCCAGACACTGTTGAGACCCCATCCAAAGCCTTGTTGGCTTTGGAGACCTTAATGAACTAATCCTTTTACTTCATGTGCAGGGAGCTTCTGCATGCTTTGATAGTCTTTGGTATGTAGATAGTGGAGGCTCCAGGCACATGACAGGATGTAAAGCCCTCCTCAAAGACTTTAAAATCCATGGAGGGGGTGATATATCCTTTGGGAATAATAGTAAAGGAAAAGTTCTGGGGTCGGGTACAGTGGAGTCTGGAAAAGTAAAATTTGAAAATGTCAATCTAATAGACAATCTAAAATTCAACCTTCTGAGTGTGTCCCAAATAAGTGACAAGGGTTTTGGGTCATTCTTCACAAAAGATTGTTGTAGGATTGTTGGACCAGAAATGGTCAAAAAGATTGAAGCAATAATCAAAACTGGTCAAACTAAACTTGTTGCTCAAAGAAGTGGCAATGTTTATGTTGTTGACATGTCAAAAGAGTGTCCCAGAGCTGATGCCTGTCTGTTCTCAGCTGCCTCTAACAAAGAGACAGAACTTTGGCACAGAAGGTTAGGACACACAAATCTTAAGAAAATCACAGAAATTTCAAAAAATGGTTTGGTGAGAGGCCTACCACAAAAATTGTTTTCATGCCCTGAACATTGCATTTCCTGTTTAAAAGGAAAACAACATAAAAGTTCTTACAAGTCCATTGAAGAGTCCAAAACAACCCAGTGTTTGCAAATGCTACACATGGATTTGTTTGGCCCAGTTCAAGTCATGAGCCTCAAAAAGAAAAGATATTGTTTGGTTATTGTTGATGACTTTTCTAGGTTCACATGGACTTTCTTTTTGCACTCAAAAGATGAAACTGCAGGCATTTTGCAAGACTTTGTAACACAGGTTGAAAAGCAATTTGACCTTCCAGTGAAAAGCTTCAGGAGTGACAATGGCACAAAATTCAAAAATAGGGAGTTGGATGCCTTCTGTGTGAAGAAAGGGATTGTAAGGCAGTACAGCATCCCAAGAACACCAGAGCAGAATGGGGTAGTGGAAAGGAAGAACAGAACTCTGATTGAGGCTGCCAGAACCATGCTTGCAGATTCAGGTTTGCCATTAACTTTCTGGGCAGAGGCAGTAAACACTGCTTGCTATGTTCAGAACAGAGTTTTAATAAACCCCAGGCACAAAAAGACTGCCTATGAAATTCTGTATAAAATTAAACCACTGATCTCATATTTCAAAGTGTTTGGCTGCCCATGCTTTATTTTGAACTTAAAAGATTCCATTTCAAAATTTGCAGCCAAAATTGATTGTGGTTATCATCTGGGATACTCAACCACTGCCAAGGCCTACAAAGTGTTCAATACACGGACCAAGGCAGTGGAGGAGACTTTGAATGTTAAGTTCAATGAACTCTCATCAATGAAAATCCCAGCAAACCCTGCAGATCTGTTTGATCTTGAAAAATTCACTTTTGAAAATACTGCTGTCAAGACTAACAGTGCAGGTCCATCAGAGGATACAACACCAGACTATGGGTATGAAATCATCATCCCTCAAAGGTCTGCCTCAAAGGGAAAAGCACCAGCTGTTCAAAACAGTTGTCAAAGCTCAACCACTGCTACCTCAACAGTTGTTGACCAAAGTAGCCCATCAACCACTGCTTCCACATCCTCAAACACTGCTGACAAAAATCCTCAAACAGTGGATAAAAGTCAGCAGTTGTCCACTTCATTACCTCCTATACCACCACCTTTTGAAGCCACTACTGGATCATCAAAGTCCCCAGCAGTGGTTAGCTCAGATGATACACATTTGCAGCCTTCACCAACCAATGCCATCATACCATACCAAGGAGATTTAATCTTCTTGAGATCTCATCCACCTGATCAAATCATTGGCAACATAAATGAAGGGGTGCTCACAAGAAGCCAAACCCAAAACATTTGTCTTTTTGCTGGTTTTCTATCACTCCATCAGCCAGTCAAGTACCAAGAGGCACTGAAAGACAACAGCTGGGTAGAAGCCATGCAAGAGGAGCTCCAACAGTTTAAAAGATAACAAGTATGGGAGCTTGTACCACTGCCAGAAGAGGTTAGTCCCATTGGCACAAAGTGGGTCTTCAAGAACAAAACTGATGAAAGGGGTATTGTTGTCAAGAATAAAGCCAGGCTTGTGGTTCAAGGTTACAGACAGGAAGAGGGGATTGATTATGATGAAACATTTGCCCCTGTTGCAAGATTGGAAGCCATTAGACTGTTCCTGGCCTTTGCTGTCAACCACAATATGAAGGTGTTTCAAATGGATATCAAAAGTGCTTTCCTCTATGGTACAATTCAAGAAGAGGTGTATGTTTGTCAACCTCCAGGTTTTGAGGATCCATTTTATCCAGATCATGTCTACAGGCTAAACAAAGCCTTGTATGGCTTGAAACAAGCACCAAGGGCCTGGTATGAAACTCTTTCCAACTTCCTACTCTCAAATGGTTTCAAAAGAGGTACCATTGATAAAACACTGTTTTTAAAATGGAGAGGGAAGGATTTAATGATTGTCCAGATTTATGTGGATGACATTATTTTTGGAAGCACATGTAATTCAATGTGTGAAGAGTTTAGAGAACTCATGACAGCTGAGTTTGAAATGAGTGCAATGGGTGAGCTGCAATGCTTTCTTGGTCTCCAAGTTCAGCAAATGCAAAATGGAACTTTCATTCATCAAAGCAAATATGCTAAGGAACTTTTGACAAAATTTGATATGAATGATTGTAAACCATGCAGCACACCCATGGCAACAAATAAGTTGGTCATGTCTGATGAAAAGGATGAGCTGATTGACCAAACACTTTATAGAAGCATGATTGGGTCTTTATTGTACCTAACTGCATCTAGACCAGACATCATGTTTGCAACATGTGTCTGTGCAAGAAGTCAATCAGCTCCCAGAAAATCAAATCTCATTGCTGTAAAAAGGATATTCAGGTACATAAATGGTGCTCCCACACTTGGTATCTGGTATCCAGCTAATGGGAACATCAAGCTTTCAGGTTTCTCAGACAGTGACTTTGCTGGATGTCACACCACAAGGAAGTCCACATCAGGAGGGTGCCAGTTTCTAGGTGATTGCTTAGTTTCATGGCAAAGCAAAAAGCAAGCAGCTGTTTCAACATCCACTGCTGAAGCTGAATACATTGCTGCTGCAAGCTGTACAGCCCAACTCCTGTGGCTTCAAAATCAGTTGCTGGATTTTGGTATCACTGCCTTAAAGACACCACTCATGTTGGACAGCCAGGCAGCAGAAAATATCATCAAAAATCCAGTTTCCCACTCAACCACCAAACACATCGACATCAGACATCACTTTGTGAGAGATTGCTATGAAAAAGGTTTGATCTCTCTGCATCATGTCCCAACTAAAGACCAGCTGGCTGATGTGCTCACAAAAGCACTTGATACAACCACTTTTGAAAGCTTGGTCTCTAGGATTGGGATGCTGAACATGGAATAACAAGCAACATCTTGTTTTTCTATGAATAAAAGCAACAAAATGTTTTCAGAAAATCAAAACTCCATCCTTAAAAATAGCTAAAAATGGAAATTTTTCATTAAAATCCTTAAAAGTCTGCCATTAACCACTGATTGTTCAAAAGTCTGCTTCTTTCAAAAGTCTGTCCACTGCTGAAAGTCAACCCCTGCTCTCTCATTATTTTGATAAACTCTGTTGTTCAAAAGCAGTGTCTTATCCACTGATATGCTATCCGCTGATAGTAAAAATCATCCACTGCTTTCATACCACTGCCTTCATCAGTCACTTTCACAAAAGTACTGTCCTTCACTTTCAACAGGGGTTGTCACATGGGCAATACATATTGGTCAGACTTTTTGTAACGGCTGCCACCTCAGCATTCACTTTCTTCCCTATAAAATCCCCCACTCACCATCAAAACAGGGTTTTACTGTCGAATTGAATTCTTAAAAATTCTCTTCTCAAAGCAGTTTTTCATCTCATTTCTTCACAAATTTCTTTGATCAATCATCCTTAAAATGACAAAATCAAAGAAATCTGCAAAACCCTCATCCAAATCATCATCGAAAACAGCCTCTCAAAAGGCAATCTCCACTGAAATTCCACACAAACCATCTCACAATCTTCTTGGTCTTCTTACAAAACCCAGTTCCACAAAGGAGTTCGATTCCATCATTGATATCATCACCGCCTCAAAGTACAAAACTTTGTTGACAGCGGATGCACCAATTTACTTGGCAACCCAAAGGGAGTTTTAGAAGAATGCAATCCTTGAAACACAAGGAGAAGCTGTAATAGCCATTAACTCTACTTTAAAGGGAAAAGAAGTAAAGATTACACCACAAACAATTTCAGAGATCTTTCAACTCGACGATCAAGAAGGTAAAATTACTTTCCCTAAAAACGAGTTAAAAAATGATTTTCTGGAAAGGGGGTACAATGCAGAGGTCAAAAAGGACACCTTAGAAAAAGGTTACTTTCCTCCTGCAACAAGATTTCTATTTCACACCCTCTTAAAATGTGTTTCAAACAAAACCACTTCTTTCAATGAGATACCATTAAAAATTCAAAAACTGGGATTTGCAATTCTTCAAGATGAAAATTTTAACTACTCCCAGGAAATTTTTAATGATTTGGTTAAAAATGTTGAAACAAAGGCATTCCTACTTTTTCCAAGATTTTTAAGTTACTATTTTGAAATGAAACTTGGAAAGAAGGATGCTGCTGCAATAAAACAAGGTGATTTCATTCAAACAAATTGCTTAACTGCTGAAACTTTTACAAGGATGTCTACACCTTACAAAACACAAGCAGAGGTGCCTGAGCAGATTTTAGCAGTTACAACTGCTCCTCAGGTATCTGCTGTTGAGCCCACTGCTCAAGGTGATCAAAGCAGCAGCACAACTGCTTTGAAACCCACACCTATTATCTCCAAAAAGCCAAAAAGAAAAACTCAAAACCCCACAATACCCATCAAAAAGGCAACTCTGGAGGATGAGATACCAGAGCTTCTGCCTGTGACAACACAAATGTCACAAGAAACCACTGCTGCTACTTCCTTACAGCAGTTGGTACAAATATCTCAACCCATAACCACAACTCCTCCTGCTTCTTCACAAAAAGAACAGGTTGTACAAATAGGGTCTCCACATCATGATGCTCTGGAAACACTCGTTTCTATCATCCACAGTCCAATGCCCGGGACACATCCTTTTTCTACACCAATCATCACATCCACAATTCCCTCACCAATAAAACCACTGTTGGATGCAATTGATTTGAACCAGTCATTAACCAGTCCTTCTCAATCACCTACTAATGAGAATATACCTCAACAACTGACTGGGTCTGATGTATCAATCTTTGCTAACCCACCAACACAACCTGAGGAGGTTACACCCCTTGAGTTACAAGTAACTCTTGGTGGTAATCCAAGTGAAGCAGCCACTACAAGTGTTACACCCACTGGGTTACATTTGGACAGTGGTTACATTAATAAGACTTCCTTGGAGGCAATTCCTTTTATAGCACCTCTGCCAACCACCAGTGGATTTATTTATCCTACTGGCAACATCAAAAGGTTGTCAAGTGTTGAAGGAAGAAGACCCCAGTACCAAGAAAAAGGGGCATCAGTGGTTAATGTTTGGAGTATACTCCCTATATCTACCACTGATAAAACCACTGCTAGTGGGAAATCAGATGACCCCATTAACTTGGGTGATGGTTTAAAGTACCAGAAATTGACGGATCGCATTGAAAAACTTGATAACTCTGTTGCAGAACTCAAAGATATGCTACAACAGGTGTTACAAGTTCAGAAGGTACAATCAACTGTTGTTCCATCTCAAGCACCTGCTCCACAAAGGGCATCTGCTCCAAATGAGCTCTGGAAGTTATTTCAACCTTTTCTCCATCAACAAGCAAAACTAGCAGATCAGCAACATGAAAAACATGTTCAACAGCTGAGAAATGCAATGGAGTCAAGGTTCAAGAACACTCAGGCTGATTTAAAGGCTCTCAAAACTCAGATCTTGCACACCACTGGCACTGCTCCTCCAAAAGTATGCTATATTTATCAACTCCCAGAAGATAATGCCAAAAAGGGGGAGAAAATTAAGGAGTGGAAAAAGAAGGGTATAGAGGATGGTCTCTATCTTGAACCAGAAAATTCAAACATGACCAAAAAGATCCCTTTGCCAGATGGCAGCAAGAAAATTGATGTGACAACAAATGCACTAGCAGAAGCAGTTGCAAGTGTAAAAAGGGATAGAGAGGCCAAAAGGAAAGCAAGGGTAGACATAATGGATCATCCAGATCAGGGTACTTCTGGGTCAAAGGATCATGAAAATCCTGTTGAGGAAAAGAAGAAGCCTACTAGAAAAGTGAGGCAACCCAAATCCATTCCAACCAGACGTTCAAAGTCTGCTCAAAAACCACCATACAAAACAGCTGATGCAACAGGAGTTACAAAAACTATTGCTTTCCAAACAGTTGTTCCATCAACACACACCACTTCAACACACACAACATCCACTGCTTTACCATCATTACCACCAAAAACAACACCTGCTGACATACAGCAGAAGACAGCAGATGTTATAACATCTGTTGTAATGACAACAGTGGTTGAAACACCAGTTGTTTCAACAGCTGTTAGTCAATCACAATCCACTGCCACTACATCTACCACCACTGTTCCATCCAAAACATCATCAGTCCCTCCTACAAAAAGGAGAAGGCTAATTTTAAAAGATGATGACACATCTCCATCACCAACATCTTCAAAATCCCTGTCACTTGTCACTATTCCAAAACCCATACCTCTCTCTTCAGCTCAAATTATAAAATCACTACCTCCTGCTGGTGTCTCATCTCCTTTGGAACTCATTGCAGTCAGAGAAGAAATCAAATCTTTTTATTATGAAGATGACCCAGCCAAAAGGAGTTTGCCATCAATTGCAAATTATCCCAGGCCTAACAATATTGAAGAATACTTGAAACTCAAAGCCAAACAAGCAGAGGATATTGCAATCAAAAACAGAAAAGGGAAATCTGATAGAGAATTTCAACAAAACTATCAGTTTTTACTCTCACAGGTCAATGCTATGGAGCGTTTTGCTAAAAATGTATGTCAGAAAATTTCAGAAAGGGCAGATGAGTCCTTAAGAAAAGACTACATTGAAAACATCATGACCTACAAGAAATACAAGGGGGAGAAACACATGTACAAGACCTGGACCATTCCTGAGCTTGAAAAAGAAGCAGCCAGGATTCAAGACATGATAAAAAATAAGGTCAAGCAGACTCCTCCTGAAAAATTCAAACAATTTGAAGCTGAGAAGATGTTAGAGTTGAGGAGAATGAAAGAGGAGCTGGTTGCAGCTGATTATGGGTCAAAGAACTCTGTGACAAAGTGGGGAGAAGATAGAGTCAGGGCCACCTATAAAAGGTTGGAGGAACTAAGAAAGAAAGACCCAAATGTTCCACAAAAGCCTGACTACTCCAAAGCAGCGGTTTCAAAAAGACCACCAAAGCTGCAAGTCAAAAGAACCACTGCTCCAGCTGGTGCTGCTATCTACAAAAGAAGGAGCAAAAACCAGTTTAGCATGGAAACAATTCAAGATCTATTAGCTGGAGATGCCATTGTAAAAGCAGGCACGGCAGTAATGATAAAAGAAGATCTTGAATTGGAACAATCTGCAAGTGCTGCTCAGCCAGCTATGAACAGGCCAGCATCTCCAAATACTTCTGCAAATAAACATCTCCCAAGAAACCCACCAGGCTCAAAAATACAAAAGTGGGAAACTGACAAACAGACCTGCGTATTGACTTTGCTCAGGTCTGGTGGAGAAGTGGAGAAAATATCAAGGGAACAAGCTCTTGGCCTGAGTCTTGAAGATTTGCAGGATCTCCTTGATCTTCCACTTAGCAGGGATGATGAAGATACAGATGCCCTAGACTTTGAATTACAATTTAAAGGTCAGATAAGGGAGCTGTTGATGAGGCAATAAAGAATTCCACAAATAATGAAGAGTTTTGGCATTATCTGTTCCAGGGGGAGATTGTTGGGATTGAACCCTATCAGAGGAACAGATAATTAAAGCCAAAACTGGATCAGAGCAGTAGATCCAGAATAAGCAGACGATTACAGTTAGTTCATGCAAATCTCTCCCCTTGAAAGTGGTTTCATATCTGCTGACCTCCTATCTGCTGATCTTACTAAGTGCTGACCTACAATTGCTGCTTTGCATCTACTGACCAATGTCAAAGACTGATGGAAGACCAAAGCTCTGCTGACTCAATCTACTGCCTTGAGTCAAGTACTGCTGATCCGGACAAGCACTGCTGGGTTCACAGCAGTGGAAGGATGCAGCAGCTGTTTTAGTGTCTTTTATGTAATGAATTGTAATAGCAGTAGTTAGTACATCAGTGTTTGTATAGATCAGAGGTTAGAGTTTGTTAGGAGGTTAGATGTCACTTTCATGGTGACGTCAGCTAAGATGCTCAGTGGTTTGCAAGTGCCTATAAATAGTTCAGTACTTTGTACTGTTCTATTAGCTCTTTCACCACATCGTCTTCTTTGCACGAACAAACTACTGAGCTCTGGCTGAGGGGGAGTTTGCATTCATTCATCAATCATTGTAATCGTTGTTGAAACAAATTCAATCTTTCGATTCATTGTGTAAAGATGTTTGATTAAAGTATTACTCTCGTTTGATTGTATGCAAAGTTTGTTTTCATCTTAATTCCGCTGCACAACTCTTTCATTTCCATCTTAATTTCAAACGAAAATACAATCAAAAAGAAACTCAGATCCAACAATGTTAAATATTTTTTTAATATCATAAAATATTTTCTTAACATGTTAAATATATTTTATTGGTTTATTTAAAAAAAATGTTTCAGATTAATATTTTGAACTCTAATCCGAAATTCGATATATAATTTGGTAAGCAAACTTGAATTGAATCTAGTTGATCAATGCAAACTATCATTTAACATGTCAAATTTATCTATATTTATCTAACATCGCAATTCTTTCTTTATTAACCCTAGAAACTTTTCACAACTAATCCGAATCGAATATTATATATGCAAACTTCACATGATTCAGATCAGATTGTAATAACATAAGGTTTATACACAAATAAAAACATAATACACATAATTACAGGAAGAAAACAATATTATAAATAGTTTTGTTGCCTTTAAAGCTGCATCTAACCAGCCGTGTCAATAAGAACAACGTCTGAGCCGTTCGGGTGTAGCCTCCTGAATTGCTTCCTTAGCAACGATTGCATGATCTTTCTCATAACCCTTTTCCAAAATAGGGATCTGCAAGCAAAATGTAATTTTAATTTAGCATCATAGTTACAAGGCATGACAATATCATGATCAAGAGGCCAATATCATACCTGGAGCCTATGAGCATGAGTACCCAGCTGCTTAACTGCTTCTGAACAGAATGTGTCACATGCAGCCATCATGACATTGACATCATGCTCCTACAGCCACTACACCGCGTGTACATGTTTGCATTCCTAATTAGTTTATCTTTTATGAACACATGAAGTATTGAAAGTGACTGGTGATCATGCCCTTGCAAGATTAGTAGACTTTCCTACTCCATTAACTCCCACAAAAACCACAACATATGGTTTATGTTGTTCTTTGGTACATGAGCATCCCTCGTAATGTCAATATAGAGTGCCTCAATGATGGCTAAGAAACCAATCAAGAAAGATACCTCCTCTTGAAAATGGGAATTTTGAAAGTAACTGTCATGTTGAGTTTGAGCAGAAACTTAACCTCTACAAGTTTCTGCAAGATTTCGTGTGTGCTTTCTCGGCTAACTCTGCCTCTGTACCCTTGGTCACTACTCACTAGAAAGGAAACTGGATTACATTGTTGAGATAGTCCTGGGTGTAATCCACATTTTGACCCGATTCCTGAACCACCATTTCATATATTAACTCTAATGCAGCTTTAGATGGACTTGATTCATGCACTAAGCATGGATGATGGAACCATGTGACAAAACCCCTTATTCTCAACCACGAGATTCTGCTAATGATAAAAAATATATTAGTCCATAAATAAATTAAAAACTGAAATAAGAAAGAACATTATGTGACCATGTTTCTTGAATGTCCCTCAACGATACTAGCAAAATAATTCTCATATTCAAGAAGATGCGGTGTGATCTCGTCCTATCATCTTGGTTTAATCCGAGACATTTGGTCCCAAAAGTCAAAGCACGAGACAGACGTCTATGTACAAAACTACATGAGGTGCATATATATCTGTTTCACATATAAACCTTTCCTACATCCCATGTATTGCTTTGCATATAAACCTCCTAAGAACTTAATTTTGATACAGAACTACATCAGTAACACCATTCCCTATCATATGATATATAACCTACTCTACATCAGTTCATAATAATTTCATGTGTAAAAGCAGCACACAAAAGCACAAAGTAAAGCCATACTTAAATCACAGAAATTGAACAGATAACATAAGTTCAGGATCTTACGGCGGTGGTGGTGGTCGACCAGCAGTAGCGACGGCTGTTGTTGTCGTATGGGTGAAACGAGCGGAGCAGCAGGGCCGACGATGACGACGATGGGAATTCGAAGGTGGCGATGGTGTAAGGAACAGAGCAGCAGCAGCGATGATGTTTGTTGTGTGTGGCTTTTGAGGCTCAGTTCTTTCTAGTGAGTAAGTTTTTTGGTAAGCAGTCAGATCTTTCTTCTTGCTTCTTCTTCTCCCTGAAAAGCAAGGAAGTATAATATAAAGCTTAAAAAATATATGAATCATTCTCATTGATCAATGAAGTGTTCAGAATCACAAAAGCAAATGAAGTACCTCTCAACATATCCTCAACTTCATCTGTTTTCGATTAAAAATCAACCAACGAATTAGCGTTTTGCTCACCCGCACATGTTTCTGGTTTCTGTGCATCATAAGAACAATTGTAAAAATAATGAAAGATAATAAAATTCGTCACAAATCTATAAATGAGGTTCTTATATCTAAAAATCATGCAAATTTAAACATTTAACATGTATAATGATTGAAACACTTAACTGGTCGGTTTTAACATGTAAAACTGTCAACAATTTAGTTAGTCCTTTTAAACAAACATTGATCAATATGTATGCAGATATGTATAATCTCCATCAAAACTTCAAATTAAACAAACACTGATCAATATGTTTGCAGACATGTACGTATCTATCCACAGAAATGTTTCCGAAATGATATTCCTATAATCAATCATGCATCTATTTGAAAACTCAAACTAGTGTCTCAATATCTAATATATATATATATATATATATATATATATATATATATATATATATTCAATTAAGATAAAAAGAGAATGTAGATACCGAAATGATATTCCTACCGTCTCAATCTCCTTTAAAAATATAGTTATTTAACATGTTAAACAAAAGTAAAACTAAAATAGATGCACAAGAGCAAATAATATACCTTAATCGAATATATATATATATTCGATTAAGATAAAAATAGAATGTTAAACAAAAGTAAAACTAAAATATAATTATTTGTATGTGTGTTTAAAATATTGTTTCATATGACAAATACTATAGAAAAAACAAATTAATAAACAAGTTAAACAAAAGTAAAACTAAAAGGTTGAAATCTAAATTCACATAAGAGCAAATAATATACCTGTATGTACGAGGCTTTGTAAGAAGCTTAAATTGAACTTTCAAGGATCTGTTAGGTTCTTGAGTAACATTTAAAGCCACTGTAGTCTATGTTGAGAATAAAAAAATCAATTAACATGTTAAAAATTCACTTCAGATCTAACAAGAATACTTCATATCAATGAGCCACAACACCAATTTCACTTCAAAAAACTAATTAAAATCTAGATCATCGTCGGTGAATACCTGTATATCAACATACGAAAGAATCTAATCATTTAATATCACACTAAGAATAGAATTAACAGGCCTGATCATCTTAAGCACGAACAATGGAAGAACTAACAGATCTGTTCATCTTTGAAACCGCTGGAACAAAATCGGAATCAAAAGTAACAGATCTGATCATCACTTAAACCGCCGGAACAATGTCGGAATCAGAATTAACAAATCTAAGCATCTTCCAAACAGCCGGAAGGAGATCGAGATCGAATCAGAATTAACATCTCCGATCATCTCTGAAACCGCCGGAAAGAGATCGGAATTGGAAGCCGGAAGCAAAGAATCAGTGGGTGTCGTGTTGCAGAGGGTTGAGTTCTCCGGCGAACTACGCAATACTCTCCAACGACCTAATTAAAACTTTTCATAAATTCCAAATATGCCCCTCCGTGTTTTTTAAACCTTACGAATCTAATCTAATCTTAACCATTGATTAACTTAATCCAAGGGTGTTCCCCGGTTCCCAACTTTTTTAGTGTTCCCCAATGAACCCCACACTATATATATATATATATAGGATGAGGATCATTACAGAACACTAACTATTGCGAGAACAAAAAGAACAACTCTAAAATACTAAATTTTTGGATTTAAGTACATGTTTTTTTAAATTTTATGTTTCTTACTTTCACATGTGTATTATATATACATAAAAAACCCAACGATTTTAACCTACACATAGCCTACATACATGTTGGTAATTTAACCTACACATAACCTACGTATGTGTAGGTTATATAAAAAGTGAAAATTTTCCATATTTTGTTTTGAATTCTAGTGTAAGAAACAATAAATCATATATTTGTAACATTTTCATTTACTTTTTAGGTTTTTAGGATAGAAAAAATGGGTGATTCAATGTGTTCTCGCAATATTTAGTGTTCTTTTGGTATCAGAGCTTAATATTCATAATAAATTAATTATTAAAACAATTTCTAAACAGAATTATGGCTCTGATACCAAAACGATTTAGGATCGTTTGATATGAAGAAGATTAAACATAAAGACAATATGAATTAATTTAAAGAGATGGCCACCATGATATAAATTTAAAATATACCTGAATTTATTGATTGAAAATCTTGATTACAATTGATCTCCTTACAATTGGGAGGAGCAACTATAATTTGAAAATCTAAAGATCTTGAACATAGAGAAGTTGATAATACAAGTTTTGGGTTTGAGGGTTTTTTCATACATAAGAGAAAATGTAAGAAAAGGTGTGTAGAAAAGTGTGTCTTCCTTCTTTGATCATCCTTCCTTTTATAGATGAAATAAAAGGGTCTTCATAATTGAATCTTGAAAGAGCTTCCGTATGAAATGGCTTTTGTTGAAAAGTTGTTTGTCCATTTTGAGAATTACTTGCACCATGTTTGAAAAATTGGAAAGTTTCTTGTCTCTTTGTTGAATCATTTGCACCACTTTTGGAAAATAAGAAAAGTAGATTGTCCATTTGTAGAATTATTGGCCACCACCTATTGAAAATAAGAAAAGTAGGTTGTCCATTTGTAGAATTATATGTACCTTCTATATATATATATATATAGGGTAGGGATAGTGTACATTAATTCAGAAGTGTAAGAAGTGTGAGAAGTGCATTATAACACTATATAACACCATATAAACACGTCGAACACTATGTAACACCATATAACACTATGTAACCCTATATAACACTATATAACAATATATAACACTATACATCTATCATAGACATGCTATCAAACAAAATATAGTGTTATATTTGTTATATAGTGTTACATAGTGTTATATTGTGTTATATGGTGTTACATAGTGTTATATTGTGTTTATATGATGTTATATAGTGTTATATATAGTGTTGTAATACACTTCTCACACTTATGAATTCATGTACAGGATCCTCTACCTATGTGGGGTTCTAGAGTGAACATTAGGATAAAAATGCTCGGATAGTCCATGTGGTTTGTCCATTTTTCACCTTTAGTCTCTAACTTTCTAAAATTACAGCTATAGTCCCAAACTTTTGCAATTTCGTTCCCGTATAGTCCCTGGTGTGGATGAGGGTTAGTTTTCTCAGTTAAGTTGGTGTAAAATGACTATAATGCCCTTGCTATTAAAAATTAATAAATAAAACATAGCATTAAAGATTAAAAAATAAATGTGAGCCCCACCTAAATTACACCCACCTCTTCTTCATCCTAACACCCCTGCAACCACCCACCTCCACCATCATCTTCAACCTCATCCACTGCCAAAATAGAAAGATAAAAATCCCAAAGTTGCCTACCTTTTATTCTTGATCTCTAATTCTGAAGTTCAATATCTATTGAAGTTCAATATCTATCTAATTCTGGAACAAAGAGAAAGATAAAAATCCCAAAATAGCCCACCTCTTATTTCTTGATCTCTGTCCTCTTCAATGGCAACAAACCCAAGTGTGTCCACACTAAATGCATTGAAACTTCATATTTTTGACATTATTTTTCAACGACCCACATCAGATTTCATATTTGTTTTCTACCCCTTTCGTTTGATTCCTCAATTTCTCTAGAAAAAGTTTCAATCTTGATTTCACATGAAATAGGGGAAAACAGAGTTGAATATTTCTCTGTTTTGATCTTAGCTTGAATCTTGACTTCTAGTTGTTAAAGATTCTGTTTTGATCTTGGCATCTGAAGACACTGAAATCACCGCCGTTGAAGATGAGTGGCTCAATAATTTGCCTGACAAGAAGAAGCCGTTGTACTCGCACAACTTGCCTTGCATCGAGGCATGGTTAAAGCAATTAGGGTTTTTCAGAAGACTGATGATAGAGCTGTTTGGTTTATTGAAAAACCTGATTAGCATGCGAAACTTTCTCTTGATCTTACAGACCTTTATATCAGGTTTCTTATTGATTATACTAATTCTATAGTTTATGAGTGCTTAGTTGCATATTGATCCTTTTTATGTCTGGTTAGACAAAGAAAAAGGAAGATAGAAAGGGGAGAGAAAGGGTGGGGGTGGGGGTGGGGTAGGGATAGGAAAAAGGTGGGCCTAATTTTTTTAAATCATAAATTAGATTTTTTTTTTAAATTTTATTGTGATTTTTAATAGTAAGGGCAATTTTGTAATTTCACATACATTTAACATCAAAAATTAACCTCCATCCGCACCAGAGACTATCCGAGAATGAAATTGCAAAAGTTGGGGACTATAGCTGTAATTTTAGAAAGTTAGGGACTAAAGGTGAAAAATGGGCAGCATTTTTCTCGAACATTAGTGTATTTGTGAACTGAGTGAACAAATTCTGGACATTGATTTACATCACTAAATCGTAAAATACACTAGTGTATTTTCATCATCAAATCATAGCCATTGATTTACACTTATGTATTAATAATCAAAGGCAAAGATTAGTTCACTAGTGTTCACAATCAAGTGGGTTGTTCACAAATAGACCTAACTATATATATATATATATATATATGTATGTATATATATATAGGGAGCCGCTAGAATGAGAACCACCACGAGTTATGAGAACCACGAGAACCGCGCCCCGCGGGTGGCCGTCGGCGACGAAATTTTTTTTACACCTAGATCCGTATATTTTAGTGGGGGGTTTAAATTTTCGGTTCAAACGGCGCGCCCGAGGGGGTAGTTTTTTACGCCCAAAGTTTGGTAAAACAAAAAAGAAAAATTAAAAAAACCCAAACTTTGGGCATAAAAAACTACCCACTCGGGCGCGCCGTTTGAACCGAAAATTTAAACCCCCCACTAAAATATACGGATCTAGGTGTAAAAAAAATTTCGTCGCCGACGGCCACCCGCGGGGCGCGGTTCTCGTGGTTCTCATAACTCGTGGTGGTTCTCATTCTAGCGATCCCCTATATATATATATATTGTCACGACTCCCGACCCACCTTGGACGGAATCGGGAGCCGCGAACAGCCAAGTGGTACCGGTGATTATTTTGAAAAATATTGCAGCGGAAATTTCACCAGGACCATGAGTTAGGAAAAATATCAGAGTTTAGAAAACACCGGATTTTATTTATTAAATAGATGGGATAAACCCATATTTTACAAAGGTAGCTTTAATAAGGGATAAACCCAATTACATAAAACAATATTTCTTAATTTGATTTAATTAATAAAATAAGCCACTTCTTGAAGCCTTTCAGTGCCGTATACATCTCTTACTCCAATCTAGTGTAATTACCTGAAACGCGTTTTAAAAAGGTTTTGTCAGCAGGAAATACTGGTGAATCATTCTTTTTACTAAAACGACACGTTGTTATAATTTACAGTATTAAGAGCGATTACAATGTTTCTAGATATCAACCAACTACCCACGGTATTTGTCACTCGACTCGTTTCTGTGACTATGGTCATATCACCCATTGGCTACCCCGTTGTCCAATGGTGAAGATTATCAAGTAATGTATACATAACCCCACATACCGGCTGTAATTTGGTGACTACAAAGACTTAATCCCTGTAATTATAACCTTGAAAACATTTAAGAATTTATAAAGCATTTTGATAAAAAGAGAATGACTCACATTATAAGCATGCAGATTTATACGGGCAGAGTTTAGCCTACTGGTTAGCCTTGATATTGCAGATTTATACAGGCAGAGCTTAGCCTATTGATTAGTCTTGTAACCTAGTGCGCATGAACTAGGTAACTAATACAGCATTTACAATAACTCACGAGATTAAAACCCTCACGACAAATGACAAAGTGCAATCACTTAAACATCCATCGGATTCACAACGAATGACAGAGTATTCCCCGAGTTCGGGTGGTACTCAAACATCCTGTCGGAATCACGACTAATGACAAAAGATAGCACTTAAACATCCGGTTGGATAGTTTCAATTGATCGGATATTGAATCGTAGCAGCGATCGAGTTATTACCCTGCTTTGCGGCAGAATTCGGCTTATGTGTGTGTTTGGTAGTAATCAGACTATAACTCAGTATACGAATTGAGTTTTATCGTCGTTTCAACGCCAAACTGCAACTCCCACACCCCTCTATTTATATTGAGAATTTGACCCCCTCGCGTGGCGCGGGGGGTCCATGTGGTTGCGTCGCGTGGCGTGACGGGTCACATTTTATCATATGGTTGCCACGTGTCTTGGTAGCCTAGCTGAGTCGACCGTTCATCAAAATTCAATTTCGACAACAAACTGTGTAGATAATACTGACTAGGAAATACCCCCCCCCTGAGTTTTAGGGGCCCTGATCCTGATTTTGATTGTTCTGAAAATTTTAGGATTTATGTAGGATTACTTAGGGGTCTTAACTAAGGTTTTCTTGTGAACAAAATATAATAATAAATAATAGTTTTGGTGAGAGTTATTATGGTTTGGGATAAAAGGGAATAAAACGGTGAGAAAAGAGAATGGACCCACTTTGTAACTTTAGGGTTCAACTAGAAACCTCCTGGTAGAATTTTGGGTATAACTTCTGAGCTATTTAAAAATATATAATGCACTCGTGGTAAGTATAATACCCCTAATTCAACCTTATCCCGATGTCCCAAGACAGAATCCCAACAAACTTAGTCGGGCAGTGCCCTGACATGCGTTATGGGCTTCAGATCAATCGGAAAGGGTAGTGGTGATCGGGAGTTAAAATACTTAAAACGGGGCAAGACTTTATTATTTTTATAGGTGAATAACTAAAGAAAATGGAATTATGGAGAGATCGAAAGAAAGAAATAGGCTGAACAATTTAGGAGGTTTGAAGGTGGTTCTTTTTATACTAAATTTACATAGCTTAATGTTTACGCATGAAGGCATCTGTAGACACGTATCATTCAATTGGGTGTTCTTTACACGTACACCATTTCAACTTTCATGCAAATGTTGAGTTTTAATTGTTTTATTTATTTTTGATTTTCGATTCCTTTTTGACATTTATCATACGTATACAATAATAATTTGTAAATTAAGTTTTATTATTATTATTTTATTAATTTATATATTATAATTAATTTAACTGCTTCACTTATTTAGTGCTTAAAATATGATGTTTTATAAAATAATAAATATGTCATCAGAACAAGAATATTTGTATCTACATTTTGAACCAAGTTTCATTAAAAACAGAGTATGTTCAAATATAATGTATTTTTATAATTTAATTATTAAACGGTTCCTAGGCCCGTCTAGGTACTTAATATTTCTTACCGTCAACTTACCGGTAATCTACCCGTCTAATAATATACGTTTTATATACTTTTATTTTATTTAGAAAGATCACCTATATACAAGCCAATTAATTAATATAATATTTCAACCAACTATATAAAATAGTGTTTAAAACTATTTAGGTTGAATATTTATATTAAAAATAAATTAGTTACTAGTTACTAGTGGTTAATAAATTTAACCAAACCTATAATTCTTATATAAAAATAGGAATGTTACATCCTCCCCACCTTGTTTTAAATCTCGTCCTCGAGATTTAGGTTACGATGTTTCTCTTAGAGTTATGTCCCATTTTAGTCAATAAAAACAATATTAAGGTAGATGATACAGAATTAAAATATCAAAATTTGTGAATACGAGTTGTACAATAAGTAGGATTCAATGGTTCAACTGAATTAGTTCAAGAAATTGATGACAAACGAATGAGATGAAATGATATAATTTCCAAGGTGACTAGGTTCAAGCCAAAAGATATATGATCAATAGATTTTTTAAAATGGATGTGAAGGACTTTTAGAATCAATAAAATTCTTTGTCAAAAGAAAGCTTACTTTGATTGGCAACTGAAGAAGACTTAGAATCGACAGGTTTAAAATGAAATAGAAGCATGAAAATGATTTGTCAAATATTGAATTATGATATCAATGTCCTGAGATGGGTGAATTGTAAGGATACACAAAAAGACAATAGAGTTAGTGTATTATTGTCTTAATACATAATTGCATTAAGACGGTTTTTTTTTAATTGATGAGTTGAAAGACAGATGTGGTTTTGAATGATTCGAATGATTATGATTAGCCCAAGCTATAAGTTTATACTGATATCGTAAGGTGTCGTAATGATTGAAATAGTTCAATAATTATGGAGATCGAACAAATTCACCGTATAATCAACTGAAAGCTTTAAATAAAAACTCTAGGGGTTTACGTCTCTGATCTGCATAACTCTTTTGTTGATCTTGATACATAATACTTCTATAAGTATTTAATAGTTGTGGAATATTAAACGAGATGAACAATTACTTATAAGTAAAAAATGTCTTGTCTATGAATACTTAGACAATTATTTATATAATTTTATTCGTCCCTCTAATTCTTTTATTTGTTTTATGAAAATATGTCTTCTCCTTACAGTATATATATTTTTATATATATAAAAATATTTTTACATATAATTAAAATTTACTAAATAAGTATGATGACTTAATTTATATACATTAACTAGTCATTATCATGGTTGGATATTGGTTAGTGCTGCCTTGTTTAAGCATGGGTGATCAGTCCATGCCTAACTAAGGCTAGGCTACCCAATACCTGCCCCTGACAATAACCCTAGTACCTAAAAATAATACTAACACTACTACTATTAATATATTATTACTAATAATAAAACTAATATTAATTACCAATAATAAATAACTAAACATAAACTTAAATGAGAGTATACCTCAAACATAATTTTATACATATATATAAAAATATAAATTCTTCACCTCAATGGTTTAATTTTTTTTTAAGAAATTCATTGACTCGATATCAAAGAGTCATCGTTTTGCAATAATGTGGTTCATAGTGCAAAAAGCGGAATGATATTTGAGTTCGGATAAAATAAAAAATCGGAATGAAGCCCTCCAGTGGTTTTCATAAATCAAACGAACCACATGCATAACAAACAGTGCATGTGTAGATTTACCAAGAAATGAAATAGATCAATATTTACTACTATGAAAGAAATCCTCATGGTATGATGACCATTAAGGGGAAGTAGCAATGCAAAAGTCTATTTACAGAGGTCAAAATTTTAACAAAAGAAATTTAAGAATTTTATCTGGGATTTTGTGTGATAACCGTTGTTAAGAGACATTACCAGGGAATGTCGAATAAAATGAAATAGGGGAGTTGCAAAGGTATGTGACTCCTTTTGCAGTGATAATAATTATGACTCTGATTAGACTGTGCACCGATGGTTGTGAAATCTTATTACAACGTACCTCAGCAAGATTCATGTCGTTTGTAGGATTGCGTGGCAAAGTGCTTCTTTTTTATTAGTAGTTCTTCTACTGACGGAATTAGCATTGGTGTCATCGTGCCCAATTTATATTTTCCAAAGGTCTTGCCTTGGAAGTCGTGTGTGATATACTTCGACGTCTGTGGACGTATAATTTAAGTTTTATGTGTTTTCTTGTACACTAGCACAACTTTACATGTTTCTTACTTGCGTTAATAGTTTATGGTAACGCATTGGAAATTCTTATACTTTTGATGACGTCCCAACTTAAAGGGTTCCCATCCTTTATTTTGTCGCATGAGTTACGAGACATATGATCAAAAGAAATAATGTTTGATATCGGAATTATAGATATATGCAAGAGATTCCTGATAAAGAAATCTAGATTTATTATCGACACATATGCTTGTGCTTTATTCTTAATTAACTTTTGGAATTCCTTATAGATATATATATATCTATATAATCATATATTTCACATGCTGTAATATACATACCCTTCATAAGGTCAATGTATTTAACAGATTCTTATTTCCAAAAACAAGTCAGATATCAGATCATGATACTATTTAGGGAAATCTTGTCACTTGTTTGACATATTATATACCCTATCTTATCCGGTTCGCGCCAGAGAGGTAACCTCAGTATATCCGGACAAGCTGGAGAGTCTGCTACACCATACCCAGTCTTGCCGGAGAAAATTTTCTATTTCCCATAAATAGTATCTTTTCAAGATTTTAAAAGTGCCTCATTTATTAGGGCTTTTATCCAGAATTAAGGAAATTTGTATTCCCATAACATATCTTATTCTAGACCAAGTAATATCAATAAGCAAGGATTAATAGCAATTAAGTGTTATTGTTTATTTATTGTACCTTGCAATGTTCTAATCACCATTCTTATGGCATACCAATATTCATTAATTTATCTTGAAGCTTATATTAAGGTAAAATTCTTAAGTTCAAGTCTAAATGCTATAAAGTGTGCTACCAGTTAATAGCAATCTCCTAACTCTTTTATTTAAGCTTAGGTATTATCACAACACTTATAGGCTTAAAGCAGTGGCTCTGATACCACCTTCTGTCACCTATATACAGGCCAATTAATTAATATAATATTTCAACCAACTATATAAAATAGTGTTTAAAACTATTTAGGTTGAATATTTATATTAAAAATAAACTAGTTACTAGTGGTTAATAAATTTAACCAAACCTGTAATTCTTATATAAAAATAGGAATGTTACATATATATATATATATATATATATATATATATATATATATATTTGTTATATATGGCGTATAAGCTTCCACTCTCACAGTGTTCCGACGGATGTACGTAAAAATGTATTTTTTGTCGGTAATCCTTTGGTGATTATATAGTGTGAGTTTCAATAGTGAACCATAAAAAAGTGGAGAACTAGGGAATCATGAAGAAAAACTCATAAAAATTCATTCTTACATGTAAGAAATTAATTTTTACCAATTTTTTTTAGGGAGAAAATGCCCGGATAGTCCCTGTGGTTTGTCCTTTTTTCACCATTAGTCCCTAACTTTCTAAAATTACAGCTATAGTCCCCAACTTTTGCAATTACGTTCCGGGATAGTCCCTAGGACTAACATCAGTTACTTTCTCAGTTAAGAGGGTGTGAAATGACAAAATACCATTACTAAAAAAACAAAATAACTTAACCTATTAAATAGATTTATCATCCCATCATCCCATCTTCTCCCCCTCCAACTCCATCATCCCATCTTCTCCACCACCACCACCACAAACCGGCCACCGCCATCAAAACCATAATCCGACCACCCACAACCACCATCTCTGTAACAACCACTCTTTACTTTCTCTCTCGACCTTCCTCCACCGCCACCAGAACCAACCGACCACCGCCACCCCTTTCTCTCTTAACCATCCTTCACGTTTTTTCCACCAATGACCCTTACATGTACCCACCAGAACCACCGTCCTCACCATCTCAAAATCTCACCCTATTCCCACCCTCACTTCCCCACTTCAATTCGAATCAAGTCCACCCGCATGAGTTACGCAAATTACCGTCAAATTCAAGATAAATATCAAGAGAAATTCGTTTTACCGTCATTCCGAGATCTGATTACTTTTGCCGCCGTTAACCAGCCACCACCAAAACCCTTCCCCATCTTGTTTTGCGACGTGAATTAATGGGAAAATGCAGGTGAAAGTGTTTAGTTGGTGGGTAACCTCCACCAAGCTCCTTCATCATCATCAATGTCATCAGCCACCACCAAAACCCTTCCCCATCCTCCGCCACTGGTTCGTTTTTCTGGCAGAGAAGAACGAGAACGAAGTAGAGAAAGAAAAGGGGTTGGGTGTTATGGCGGTTGGGATTTGGGGGTGATGGTGTGGAGGTGTGAAGGTGGTGATGGTGGTTTGGTTGCGTAGAGCAGAACTAGAAAGAGAGAAGAAAAGGGGAGAGGGGTGGGTAGGTGGGTAAAAGGCTTATTTTATTTATTTATTTATTTATTATTAATGGCATTTTAGTAATTTCATACCCCACTTAACTGAGAAAATTAACCCCATCCACGCTAGGGACTATCCCGGAACGAAATTGCAAAAGTTGGGGACTATAACTGTAATTTTAGAAAGTGAGAGAATAAAGGTGAAAAAAAGGGCAAATCACAGGGACTATCCGAACACTTTTCTCCGTTTTAGGAGTTTTTGCATACAAATACATGCAGAAACGGTTTTAATAAAAAAAGTTTATAAAACAGTTCCAAAAAGTAAACTTTTTATATAACTTATTTTTTTTATGAATGGCTTCTACATGTGTTTGTATGAAAAAGCGCTGAAGAAATTATGTCAAAATAATTTTTTTTTCTATTTAAAAATAATTCTTTTACATGTAAAATTAGTGGTTTCTAGTCCCTCACTTTTTTTTTCTTTGTTCCCCATTGGTCCCAACCCTCTGATGAATTCCAATATTTTTTTAGCAGTGATTTAGTGCGAGTCGCTATTCTCGAAAATGTGCAATCAGGTTTATCTGGCTTAGTAGGTCTTTTCGCAAGAACAAAATAAATGGTTAAGATTTGTAGCCATGCATGCTTCCACTAGTTGCACATCTACGCATGTGGAGAATCAAAAAAGACGTCGCCATACATATCAACATCATAGAATAATATCTTTCATACATAGGTCTTTAGTGGTTGAATATTATAGCAAGAACAATAATAACTGGGTGCTTGATTCCTATGTTTGGGGGTATGATTGACTGAGGGAATGAGAACCAATCAAAACACAAAGAAGCCAGGTAGGAAGCACATCCATATATTTGGTTGAGGGACTTCCAACTTCAGAAGTACTATGGTCTGTCTATGCACCTTTAACCTCTCTTGGTCTATATGCATTATATATTACACTAGGTTAGAACCTCGTGTATTACACGAGTTGAATAAATGTAAATTTATATACTAAATAATAAAAAATATATCTTTAAAAATCTCGTTTATTACACGGGTTGAATAAATACAATTTTATATACCAAATAATAAAACAATATATATTTAAAAATATCGTTTATTACATTGGTTGAATAAATGTAATTTTATATATTAAATAATAAAAAAATTATATCTTTAAGAACCTCGTGTATTGTACGTGTTGAGTAAACTTAATTTTATATATTAAATAATGAAAAAAGTTACATTTTTAAGAACCTCATGTGTTATACGGGTTGAACACATGTAATTTTATATATCAAACAATAAAAAGTTATATCTTTATAAACCCTATGTATTATATGGATTGAATAAATCTAATTTTATATACTACATAATGAAAAAAGTTATATTTTTAAAACACCGTGCATTACACGAGTTGTATAAATGTAATTTTGTATAGTAAAAATAAAAATGTTATATCTTTAAAAAACATCGTTTATTACACGGGTTGAATGAATCTAATAAAAATTTATATCTTTAAAAAACTAACGGATATACTTGATATACGATGGACGTGGTGATTGCGGTGATGGTTCTTATAAATGTCACGTAAACATAGTGATTACCGTATTTGAGTTGAGAATTGAATACGAAAATAAAAGTATAGAACCAATACACCCTATTAAACATTTTTGAAATAGGTTCTACACTTAACTACTTTAGTTTAATAAAATAAATAAATCATTTACATTAGTTTCAGGATAAATAATTTTGAAATCTGATAAATATTTTAAAATATTATATTATCTTCTATATGAATTGTTTAAATTTATATTAAATTTAATTGTATAATTATCTTTTAATTAATATTAATTATCTATAAAAATAGATGGCTTCAATGAATGACATGTGTCCTTTCATCAGTTTCTTTTATTATATAGTACTAGCCTAAGACCCCGCGAGCTTCGCGGGTGGCTAAACACCAACTAAACACATAAAATAATTTAAACATATAAGCGTTAAAGTGTGATTTGTTAAGCCTAATATTTTGAGAGATTTGAGCACGTCCCAATAGTACATCTACACAATTATATAACTTAAAATTGTTGAAATAATCATTTGAAATAAACAAACGTTCAAGTAACGAAATCCATTCCTCTACCCACGGGTACGTAATGTATCAAACGAAGTTACAAAACCAACGCACTATTTTTACAGTCCAATTAAACAAACAATACAAATACCGTCCGGCTACCGTCAGGCTCTTGCACACGTCCCAACGTATCTGAAAGGTAAAATAAAACACAATATTTTTACGGCCATTAATATTATATGTAAATGACTTGCTTTAATCAAATCTATTATAAAGTCAAAAGAAGAATGTTTCCGTAGTCGAAAGAAGATAATTGAACTCTACATGTTTGGTATAGTTTACATATTGGTTTTTGTATGCTTATGGTGGGTTATATTTACTTATTTTGAAAGGGCCTTGTTATTTATGTTTGTAGAGTTGTTTAGACTAATTGAAGTGGTAAGGTTTAGTTGTGGTTTCAGTGTCTTGGGTATCGTTTACATACTGGACCTTGTTTGTTTAAGGCACATTATTTTTGAGTTGTTTTTCACTTTTTGCGGGTAGGTGGAGGTGCTTCAACATCAGTCATCAATGATCTTATTTTAGTTAGGATGTGTTTTTCTAGTATCTTTTGGTGGTTAACTGTACAAACTCTTTTTTTAAAGCTTTTTTAAACACCTCGACCTGAAATTTGTTTTGACCTGGACCCGTTTTAACCCGAAATAAAACAACCATTTTTAGCGCATTAAATGCATAAATTAAATGTCTACCAAACTTTTTTTAAACAATTTTTCTCATCTGCAACCATTAAATAGAATTAATTTATCCCAATCGGCAAAATATCAAGCCCAAATCAGCGTTTGAAAACATAAAAACAAAAACCTCAAGAGTGTTTGAAATCTGTTTTTGCCAGTTCAAGGTAATGATAAATCAAATGAGGTTCAACTTACTTATAAAAAATCACTTCATCTCCACCTTCTTAGTCTCCTCCAATTCCTTTTTATCATTTGAAGATTGTTCGACGATGTAAGTAATTACTTAGCACTTTAGCATACTTTTTCAAGCCATTGACTCACTACTTGGCAAACCACAACTACCACTAAACATGTTGGGAATAAATAGTTTAAGAACCCGCGAGCTTCGCGGGTTGGTAAAAGAAATTTTCTTCACTAATACCGCTCACATTAAATATTATGATTTTATACACGGTAAAAGACAACCGAATAGATAAGATTACGACGACAAATTGAAATACGTGAATTTTTCCCACTTGACCTGCTATAGATATGATGATGCTAGTTAACATCAACTCGTGTAAAATAATTGAAAATCAAAAGTTTTTGCACATACTGTGCTAAGTACCATTGCTGATAACTCATGTTGATTCAGCAACATTTTAAGAAACTGAATTCACACTCTCCATCATCTTCTGTAGTGTAAAGATTCAACCGCCATACCCTTTTAAAGGTTCGACATATTCCCACATTTAAGGCTTCACGTCTTTGTCCTTGCATATCTATAAAATCACCCAAAATCATTTAAAAATATTTGAAATGAAAAAAATAATATGCATAGTCAGTAAGAGACTAACTCGCATCCGTAAAATGTTCTAAGAGACCAGCGTCAGCACTGGTTATTAGCGATTGGTGTCCGACATTTACATGCTTCTTTCGTTCTTTTTGCAACTTGGGTGCCTCTAAAAACTTAAGAATACGCGTTAGCGCCACCCTTGCTTCTATAAACATGGCTGTAGTATAGCAATAAGACGAATTGGCTCTTGAATGATCTGAATCGTTGCCCGAAACGTGAATACAACGAAATCACCTTAATTGGGGCGAACAACCCCGTGATCACAGGCTGTTTCGAGTTCGACTGCCACACAAACAAAGTGGACAACATAGACGGATCACCCGCCACACTCTCCGCCTTTCGTTTCTCCAATATTTTCATGACCTTTGAATAACACGTTTCCTCTCTATCCACATGTTGCAGCTTCAAGATATCGTTCGCATGAACTTTCGTTTTTTCCTTTTAACAACATTAGATTAAGCCACCAGAAGGTGAGCATACTCAAAGTTCTTGCTCTAGCCTTCGGAGTAACAGCATCAGTATCAGTATAAGTAAAAACTGCTCCATTATAACAGGCCAGTGATAGGAAAGCATCAACGATACAGACATTAATGGTTGCAACATCAAAAACTTGACCACTTGACCTGCTATAGACATGATGATGCTAGTTAACATCAACTCATGTAAAATAATTCAAAATCAAAAGTTTTTACACATACTGTGCTATGTACCATTGCTGATAACTCATGTTGACTCAACAACTTTTTAAGAAACAGAATTCACATTCCCAGCAAGTCATCGGAGCGGCAATCACCAGCATATTACCAACTCCGTTGCCGAAGAATACTCTATGCATATCTATAAAATCACCCAAAAATCATTTAAAAATATTTGAATGAAAAAAATAATATGCATTGTCAGTAAGAGACTAACTCACATCCGTCAAATGTTCTAAGAGACCAGCGTCAGCGTTGATTATTAGCGATTGGTGTCAGACGTTTACATGCTTCTTTTGTTCTTTTTGCAACTCGGGTGCCTCCAAAAACTTAAGAATACGTGTTAGTGCCACCCTTGATTCTATTAACACGGCTGCAGTATCAGCAATAAGACGAATTGGCTCTTGAATGATCTGAATCGTTGCGAGAAACGTGAATACATTGCTGGCATCAAGCGGAATTCCAATGTAATAACATGTATAAGATGTCACACACGCTACAATCGCAGGAGACAACCAAAACAACATCAAGTAGACTCCTCTTTGCGATATAATTACCGATAACCACACTTGAGGCTTCGCGTCTTTGTCCTAGCATATCTATAAAATCACCCAAAATCATTTAAAAATATTTAAAAATATTCAAAGTAAGAGAAGCAAAGAGGACAGGTGAGTTAAGCTAAAGGGTCAATACGGTCTTTTCAAAAAGCATCAATTTGGTATGGGTCAAAGTAGGTTCCGATAAAATAGGCAGCGGCCGCAATGACAAAAGTGATGACTTGTAGGTGGTGGCATTGGATGGTGCTAGCCCATATGGATCTGTTCTAAATAGGCATATGCCATTGATAGCACACCTCTGGCATTGTGCTAAAAAAGCTAAAGCAACCATCAACCAAATGAATAATAAAAACCCACACGCTTTAAGTAATAGGCATATTTATATAATTATAAATCAAATTTCACCTCTAGAGACTCGTGTATCTCATCATTAAAGTTTTTGTCCCAAATACTTGTCCCTCTCCTTTGCCTGTCCCGGTAGGATCTTTGCCTTCGATCATAAAACCCTTTATGTTTCTGTGAAAATGGTGCCATCATAGTATCCACTTGCACATAATGCAAGAGGATTCTATTGGCATTAAGCAATACCATTAATGTCAATGAATGTTATCAAGATATGCCATTGCAGAGAAGGCCTTCCAGGAGAGTATCAAACTCAGATTCGAATAAAATGGTAATAGTGTAACACAAAAATAAAAACTTATATATGAATTCTGGTTAAATTGAAGCTCGTTTCATGGTAAAGAAAGCAACTTAACAAATAAGAAAAATGCAATTTCAAATGTGTTATGCACTATTTGAACTACCAGAGTCATCAGTCATGTTAATACTCTTGCTTCATAGCAAAATGAATCTAACTGAACTTAACACGAAACAACCAGTAACAAATAAATCACATGGTTTCTTTACAATAGTTTATATTGCCATCAAGTACACAGGACCTACTATCACATTCTTACCCTTAATATTTTTAAAATATTAGAACATACCTCTACAAAACCATCCCAAAAGTTCACATTGTTGCCAAAATAAGATCTGAACCATCCAATAACTTAGATGAATACACAACGGAAAGTATCAAAACAATTAACAATCGCCGGCAAAACATATGTGTTATGCCAAGGTACCTGATTCAAATCCTTATTCAGATCGATGTTGTCGGAATCACAGCCCAAACTACACCCAAAAGTCTAACCTGTTATATATAAAAACATGGAAGACCCGATCTGACTAAACAGGATGTATGCATACCTTGTTCAGGTCACCAGGTTCTCGCCGGAGTTAACCGGACTTCGTTAGAATCTTAAAACTACACCCAAAAGTCTAACCTGTTATATATAAAAACATGGAAGACCCGATCTGACTAAACAGGATGTATGCATACCTTGTTCAGGTCACCAGGTTCTCGCCGGAGTTAACCGGACTTCGTTAGAATCTTAAAACTTCCAGCCGCCGTCGTCTCTTACCATACCCTAACCCCTCTAGGCTGCCTTGACTGAACCAAAATGCATGGTCGGCGCTGCTGCTGTCGGGCAGATAACGATAGTTAGCTGTCTTTGAATCTAACTAAACCAGCACCGCTGCTGCTTGGGTGGCAACGTGTATATTTATAAAGAAGCTGCAATCAACCTGTGCGCTATCACATATGCAACCATTTAAGGTAATAATATCTCAGACATATAATCATAATCGAATGACTATCACTTTTAATGGTGTTGAATGTTTGGCAAAAATCTGATTACATTATACATAAAATTCAAGCACCAGATATTCATAACCTAAAGAATAATTTTCCAACTGTAAACTAATTAAGACATGCAAACACTTAATAGAGTTGCTGAAATTGCATCCAAAATTGAGCAAATCATACATGAGTTGGATTCCAAATTAAGCAAAACGCCATTCAATTCCAATTCAAGAACAACAAAAACGAAAAGTTTCATAAATGATACGTCCGTCTCCTAGTCACTATTCCTACCGTCATGACTTTACAGTTAAAACCAAACCAATGTGTCTCCTCTAACCGCTTTTTCCCTTTTCGTTTGCCACCATTTTACACCCTTTATAACCCCCATCGTCGCATTAAAAACCAATCAATCAATTTCCAATCGATAACTCTAGCGGCCACAACGCCGGTTACCTCAAAACCCCAAAAGCAAAACTGTTGTGTCGAAACGGGTGACTGAACACCACCTTTTTGTGCATTATTTTTCTAATAAATAACTACTCATTAGATATACACATACAAAAAAAATATGATTAAAACTTAAATATTGATCTAAATCAATGAATACACATTTTGAAAACTATTAACTGGTACAACCATTTGACCCGTTCCCTTATACATAAGTTTTCTTGTTTGACCAGTTTTGAGACTAAAAAAGATTCAAACCAACCAACCAACATATAATTGTAAATACCAGAAGGCCCAAAAAGAAAAAAAAATAACAGATAAATAAATAACTAAATAATTAACTGCCAAGCCAATACCATAAGTATAGCCTTTTGATTCCACAGGTACATGCCTATGCCAAATTTCTTCATGCCTGATTGAAGTTAAAACCAATGAGGATAAACATATTAACAGTTTGTGGGGAAGAAACATCACTTGAAACATATAAACGCAATAAAAGCAATGAGGATAAACATATTTGGAAAAGAAACATCACCGATTGTAGAACATGAATCATAAAAAAAACAAACTTAACTTGATAATTAGTCATAATATCCATAATTGTTCAAGCATATTAGGAAACCTAACCTTATTCGGGAACCAAATCAACCATCATGCAAGATGAAGAAGACAGAGGGGGTGGTCGCAGGCACAAAGAACCAGAGTGTGGTTACCATATATGCAGCGTATGAGTATTAGGGTTTCTGCATACGGAGGCGGATGAAAGAAAAAAGGTGAACATAGAAAAACGTTTAGGAGGGATTTGCCAAAGCAAGGATTGAAGATGATAAAAATACCTGGATGAGAGTTTTTGTGTTTGAGACAATTGAAGATATATGAAATCGCCAGAGAATGATGTCACAGGCAGAATCGATGAGAAATTTCTAAAAATTAAAGATCAAATCACAAATTGGTACACTTAAATTATTTCCAAAATCATAACTTTTCTGCCCAAAATAAACATAACAAACACCATCAAAGTAAATTAAATTCCAAAACCAAGAACAAACAAAGGAAACCCATGATGCAATCATCCACAAAGCTCATGATAATTGATAGTACAGACACAATCAATGAGAAATTGAAGATCAAATAAAAGGGTACAGTTAAATTCTTTTAAAAATCAAAACTTTTTTTACCCAAATAAGCATAACAAACACCATCAAAAGTAAATGTAATTCCAAATTCAAGAACAAATAAAGAAAACCCATGATGTAATGACCCACAAACCTCATGATAATTGATGGTACATTCAGAGTCAATGAGAAATTTGTAACAACCGAAGATCAAATCACAAATGGGTACTCTTACATTCTTCTAAAAATAATAACTTTTCTACCCAAACAAAGATAAAAAACCCATCAAAAGTAAATTAAATTCCAAAATCAAGAATAAATAAAGAAAACCCATGATGCAATCACCAACAAACCTCATGATAATTGATGGTACCAGCAGAATCAATGATAAATTTATCCTTGATTTAGGGTTGAAGAAACATACCAATACCTGAAACTTGATATATAAGCTCATTTCTATGTAACCTGCAATTCACATTTATCCCAGAGATACAGATCAGAAATAATAAAATAAGGAAATACGAAATACAGATCGGAGATGAAAATAATACGACTAAATTAGAATACAGATAAACATCATTATACAAAAACCCTTCACAATTGAGAGAGGCGATTACATACCTGATCCAGATCATCTGGTTATGATTTAGGGTTGAATAATCGCTTCCATGATTTAGGGTTGAATAATCATAGATAGAAAGATCGAGAGAAAACACCTGTAACCACCACCAACATGATTCTGATATCTGAAAACGTTTCCAAACCCCGTTCTAATACTCATAAAACTGAACCACCACCAACATAATTTTTAGATGCAAATCGGGATACAGAGTGTTGAATCACAATCACAAAATTATTAACAATTACAATCAAATAATATTAATTTACATCGATTAAAAAAAAACTTAACACATATATTACATAACAATCGGATATAGGGTTTCATATAAACTTGATTGAATGAAAAAACATTAGAAATTAAAATTATTCAGCATCCAAATCGGGTTTAGGGTTTTGCATAAACATCATATTTTTATAAATTAAAAGCCCAAAATCAACAGATGTTTCAATGACAATCCGATTTAGGGTTAATTCAACATAAACATAATTTTAAGAAATTAAAGAAACGAAAGAACACATGATAATGATTAAAGAAGAAATTTAACATAAACAACTTACAGATTTGTATATCGATTTGAGAATCTCTGAATCGCCAAATTAAGAAAACGTAGACGTGGATGAAGAACCGGAAGAATATAAAACATTCAATATAGGTAGATCCAGCGAATTTCATTGTTAAATATGGAAACAGAAGGTATTCTTGGAAGATGATTGGAGTGAAGGTGAAGAGATTTGTGTGAAACGGTGAAGCCTTAATTAGGTTAAAGAAATAAGAAGGAAAAGAAAAGAAGCGTGAGGTATATGGTTTTGGCGGTCAATAGAGGAAAAAAGGTATTAGTCAAATGCCAAGTGTCAAGTAATAGGTTAAGCTAATGACAAGTGGCTTCAAATTATTTTGTTTTATTAGAAGTAGTAGATATATAGATTGTTAACAATTATAAAAGAGGTTTCGTTGGCGAATTTGGAATGCTCGGAACGAGAAAAGATTTCCACACAAAGTCATCAAGGCCGAAGAGGTTATTGTTGATGTAAAATCTTTAGGCTTTTTATGGTTTAAAAATAGGTCTAAATACAAATCAATCCAATGGTCCATTTGTTGCTCTTTTAATTTTTCTAATTCGATGTAAGCTCTCTTGGTTTCTTGTGCTTCCCTTGGTTAGTGGTGGTGGCCGTTGTGAATAAAATTTATCGTTTGAAAAAAAAAATACGTTACTACGGAATTGACTATTATCTATAAACCCTAGGTGCCAATGATCTCTAGATCAAGTGGTGGTGGAGGGCTTGCATTTCTCTTGAGAGATGCAGGTTCGACTCCCACTTGGTGCAGACTGAGGCACTGGTGGGCAATGATAGGAGACCCATGGAAACCTGGGTTGGATCCTTGAGCCAAACGGGTTTTACCGGTAATTTCACCGTCGTGCCTACGGGCGGGTGGGTTACCAGGTTTTCCCCGGAATTGGTGGTGGACTCGGGTTACTCTCGGAGTACTCCGTTTGTCCAGTGGGTGCCCCGAGAGTGCTCGGGATTGAGTTTGTTGGCCGTTCAAAAAAAAAAAAAAAAAAAATCTATAAACCCTTGGTAATCAGCGAAGGATGAGTAGAATTCAAAAAGTAATCAAATCCAATTTTAAACATTTTAGTCAGTAATCCAAATATAATCCGCTCAACTAAAATGTAAAGAAAAGATGATATGTTTATAATAACATAAAAAACGTTCGATGGCTATATTCATGGTTATTTTTATTTGGGAAAATTACCAAAATGTCTCTTGACCAAGTGCATTTTCAAAATTGTCACATTCCTGCGTCTTTGGAAGGTTCTCCCAGCCTCGGAAGCGTCCGCCTTTCACGTTGAAGCGTCCGTTTCCTTTCAAGCGACACGTGTTCGATGTTGAAGCATCCGCCTCAGGCGCAATGCGTCCGTGAAGCTTCTGAAGCGTCGGCCAACGACGCAGGTTCCGTATCTTTGTCCAATTTTTTTTTTTTTTTATAACTTATAAGCATTTCTAACATGGGATCATGTGCATGCTCTTTATAAAAACTATATGTATGTTAACGGAGCAAATTTTAAACGATATAAAACATGTTATTTTTTAGTTAAAAATTTTTATATTAAACATTAAAACAAAACATAATAAAAAAAAAACAACACATAATCTTCCTATACTAATAAATGAAAATCTTTTTGTACACGTGTCACTCTCGTGCCTCCTCACTTTAATAATAATATAATATTAATTAATATAGTTAGAGATAAACGTATAAATTCAAATTTAGTTAATAATTATCTAAGATGTAAATGTATCAAATAATATAATATACTAATATAGTATAATATCTAACTATTTACCCATTATAAATTAACAACATTATGATGCATAGAGTAGTTGTACTCTTTGCTTAGGGAGGTTTTCAAAAAAGTTTGATATAATTACAATTTTAATTTAAAACTATTTTGGTTTTTTACTTTTAACCTCAAATCTTTCTATCTTTTTCAATTTAACCTCATAACTTTTTTACTTTCAACTTTGGTACCCTATACTCTTCATATTTTGCAAAAATTCCGTTTTACGTTTTGTTCTAAATTTTGCGATTTAACACAACGCAACGCAACGTTCATGTGTGGTTCAACTTTTTTACGTTTTGTTTTATGCTTCGTTCTAAATTTTGCGAGTTAACATTACGCAACGTGCATGTGTGATTCAACGTTTTTATGGTCGTCTATTTTTTCCTGTTTGATAGGTTCATCTTGACGCACGAGTCCTAAATCAACTTAGTTATTATTTTCTATATTTTATGTTTCGGTCTAATTTCTCCGCATTAACACGTCGACGTCGCAACTTCAATGTTGGTGGTCGTTGGCGGTGTTGTGGCCTTGGTGCTATTTGTCATGTTTTTACGCCCCCACCGCAACATGGAGGGATTAATACTAGTTAATAAAAGAATTCAAATAAATATATATTATATATTACGATATTATATTAATTTAATAATTTAAACGGGGAAATCAAAACAATGTACATATGTAAATTTAAATTAGAAAATTTATTTGTGTGATTTATTATTATTATAGTGTTGCAACGTATTTATTTTAATCTATGTTCGATATAAGTTTTATTAAAAATTTTACTGTTAATTACACAGGTTATAAACTTGTGTATTACACGGGTTTGAGGATTAAAATTATATAATTTAATAATATATGCACAAATTTACATAACTAAATTATTTTCAACCATGCAACTTGAGGGGTAATGGAGGTAGCAAATCATGGAACTTTATTTCTGGTCGTGACTTCATCTAAATCTTAATAAATAGTCAATGCAATTTCATAATTAACCACTTTGATGTTATGATTTCTATATTTGAGAAAAAATAAAATATACTTATAAAAAGTTACAATAATATATAAAAGTTATATATAATGAAAATATAACCAGAATTAAATTGAAGAAACACTAGAATAATCGATCGGAATCAATAATCTAGGGGGTTTGAATCCACATAAAAAGGTGGGTTTCCTCTCGTTTGATTCGATAACACTTGATCTTCTCCTCCGGTGAATTCTGCAAAAAAGAAGCGCCGTTAGCCTCGTCAAAGGGAGAAAAGGGTTCTCTCCTTGACCCGACTCCGGTGTGAGAATAAGCATGGGTTCCGAAGAAGAAGATGTATTTGAGAAGTGTGTGTAACTTGAATTCATACCTGAGTTGTTTCTCATATTTATAACCGGAAGCCTTTGGGTGGGAAAACCCGTTAGTGAAAAGTTGACGGAAGATGCTAACCCCGTAAGCGGTTACATTTCCTTCCGTCAAGCTTCTTGATCCGTCGTAAGTGCACACGGATCGTGGCTGAGATCGATGGCTGGGGATTTGCCACGTGTAAAGTGATTAAGTGGAGATTACTCTCCAATTACATGCTATCGTTGGGGTTTCAGGGATGCCTGAGATGGCGACACGTGTCCAGGCGGTTATAACCGTCTTAGTGGTGCACGATTGAATTCCTTCTAGAAGATTACTGCTGTAATCTGGCGTGACTCCTTATCGTGTGGAATCAGCTAAATAAATCCCAAGTCTGGGTGTTAAGCGGAAGTATTTTATCTAGGATTTTCATCCTTTATTTTATGGAGGACAGCGCAAGGGTTTATGATTTCCTTGGGCGTGCAAGTGTTGTCTGATATCTGCCTCAAGCCTCTTTTGTAAGACCAGTGCGCGGCCGCGCAAGGTAAAAAGGTTGAAAGGCAAAGTTGTGGTATGGTCTCTAGCCATTACTATGAGGTTTTTGGGACCTTACCCCTTCAAGTCCCCCCAGTCTATTGCTGTACTTATGCAAATAAGTGGAGCACTGGACTTATAAGAGAGAAATGCTTTTGGGCGCGGAAAAATAGAGAATCTTCTATGAGAAGATTTAATTTTGTTTAAAAAGTTTTTTTAGGGGAAATTATGACTTTTTGCCCTCTTGTAATCATGCCCTGACGTGTGGTGACGTCAGTTTGCAGTAAAAAATTGGTATTTGTGATATTTTTTCTCCTTATCTTGGGATTCGTAGTGGCGCTTGTCAAGCCTTATTTATGAGGATATGACGCTTGCTCCTGTAGCGCCGTTTGGAAAGGACATCTGACAGATAATCATGCCTTTTCAGTTCCCGGAGTTATGTGCCTATATATACATGTGGGTGTTCCTTTTCTTCTCTTTGTTTGTTTCTAGAAAGATGAAGATCGTTCGTTCCCCTCGTACCCGACGTCTGTTGGATGTTCTGAATATGTTCGAGGCTGCTGAGAGTATTTTACTTCTTGCTAGCTCACCATCGCTAACAGTTACCGGAGCCGGGAAGCTGGTATCTGCTGTTCATCCCTTCTCGACGGGGGTTAGTTCTGAACTCTGTCCACCGGAGATTAAAGAAGAAACCGGTGTATTGTCCGTTGAAGCCTTGATGGCTCGTTTCCCAACGCTTCAACCTGGTGGATGCGAGCTGGTATACCGTCGTCGGCAGAATCGTCGAGTCGGTCATGTTCCGGCTGCTGATGAGGATGCTACCGTTGAGTAGGGTAGGTTTGGGAACTGTGTATTCCCCCTTTTTTGATGTTTATGTTGGTCTTGCTTCTGGAAACTTTTTGTAAATCACTGTCGTTATTGTTGTGAATGGTTGTTTATACTGCCTGATGATATGTATATTTTTGATGCACTGTTGTGCATGTAAGTTTGTGTTTTCATTACAATATGTTGCATGTGTTTAATTGCTTTTAGTAGGTAGGGCGAATGAGAAATGGTATTGTGCTCATGTGTGAACGTTTTGTCTAAAAGGCGCGTTTGTTTGCCCTGTTTAGACTGTTCATGAGGTGCACAATATCTACCATATCGTTTTCGCGGAAACCAAAAGAATTATATGCAATTTGTAATAAACAGAAACACGAGTAAAGATGATGTCTGTATTGATAAGAGCGCAAGGCTCGTAATACAAAGGATGAAAAAGAAATACATTGTATGTTTTCCCTTTTTTACGTACTGGTTCTGGCTTACATGTAACACCTGCGCAGCTGCTGCGCGTTCCAGGTGGGGGGAACTTGTGTCCCATCAAGTCTTTTTAGGGTGTACGCCCCTTTTCCCAGAACCTCATTGACGATGTATGGTCCTTCCCATTTTGGTGCTAATTTTCCTGGTTTTTCCGCATTAGAAGCCTCGTTGTCGCGTAAGACAAAGTCACCAGGGACAAATGTGCATACGCGGACGCGCGCGTTGTAATATTTTCAAGTTTGGATTTGTACCTGGCCTCTGTGATGGCGGCATTCTCGCGCCTTTCTTCGAGAAGGTCTAAATCCAGTCTTCGTTCTTGTTCGTTGTTTTGTCGTTCCATGGCTAGCATGCGCGGTGATGGAAGACCGATTTCGGCTGGGATTACCGCTTCGGACCCATATACCAGGCTGAATGGAGTTTCCCCCGTGCTGGTTTTTGGCATAGTGCGGTGCGCCCATAAGATACTAGGGAGTTCATCAACCCATCCTCTGCGCGCTGTCTCGAGTCGCACTTTTATGCCATCGACGATCTGTTTGTTTACGCTTTCTACCTGGCCGTTTGCCTGTGGATGCGCTACGGAAGCAAAGTTGTGCTCAATCTTCATTTCTTTGAACCATTTTTGAAGATCATCTGAGGCGAAGTTAGTGCCATTGTAGGAGATGATGCGCAATGGTAATCTGAACCTGCAAATAATATGTTCCCATATAAATTTGCGAATTACCATTGCTGTTGTTGAGGCTAGTGCCTTGGCTTCGACCCATTTTGTGAAATAGTCGACTGCTACAATGATGAATTTTACTGCGCCTGGCGCGTCGGGGAATGGACCAACGAGATTGATGCCCCATTGTTGAAAAGGCCAGGCGGAGGTGACTGGTACGAGCGGGTTCTTTGGTCGGAGTGTTTTTGGCGCGTGGCGTTGACAGGCCGCGCATCTCCGTAATAAGTTTACTGCGTCTACATGCATTCCGGGCCAGTAGTATCCCGCGCTCATTATTTTTGCCACGACCATGCGCGGTCCTGCGTGTATTCTGCATAAACCTTCGTGGATTTCTCTGACAAGATATTGCGCATCTGTTTTGTCAACACAACGTAACAATGGTCCCATAAATGACTTCCGGTACAGGACGCCATCCGCCGTTTCGTAGTTTATTGCCTTGTGTTGGATTTTTCGAGCTTCTGCCTTTTCTTCCGGGAGCTTTCCGTGTTTCAAGTATAAGATGATCGGAGACATCCAGGATGGATTCCCGACTTCTATAACATTTACTTGTTTGAGGTGAATAGAAGGATTGGACAATACCTTGATGCGCACTTCTTTTGCTTGAGTATAGAATTGCGACTCCGGTTTCTGTTGGGAATCCGCATGCAGCATGTGGGATGGAAGTGATCATGCTGAATTCCCTTTGCGACCTTCTTCCGAGCAAAACATCATGGCGTGATGTTGCTGGCATGACCATAAAGTTTACCGTGACTGTGCGTGAATGTTCCCCATCAGATAGGGTCACGGGAAATGCTATTTGTCCTAACGGGAATACAGCTTCATTACAAAATCCGGTGAGAGGGAAATCAACCGGTTCTGGATGTGCTTTGTCTTCTGGATCAAGCAATTTGAAACATTGCTCGTATATGATATCCATTGAGCTGCCCGGATCTATAAACATATAGTCCGTTCGGTAATGACCGAAGATGCCAGTAATAATTACTGGTCTTTCTTCCTGAGGTCCTCCAGGGACAACAGGAAACACAACTTATTCCCTCCAATGTTGATCATGGTTTTGTTTGTTTGGCCTTCGTGACGGACCTCCTTGAACCATGTTTATTTGTTTGGCTTTCTGATAGTTGGTATCATTTGATTGTCGAAGTATCTCAACATAACTGTCAGATTGGATGTCCCCCTGACAAGGTGTCTGTGGGTCCAATACTGCAGTACTGATTTCACCCTTGTTTCCTTTTAGAGCGTCAGATCTGATGTTTGGGGACTCAGATCTGTGAATTTGTGTGAAAATTCGGTTTAAAGCAGTCTGGCATCTGCGGAACCAGTACTCTGGAGCTCTTTCTGTGAGCTGATCTGAGGAGTTCTCTCTATCTGGATGTCTGTTACGTTTGTCGATTCCCATGATTCCGTCGATCTGGGTATTCTGGACTGTAAATCCCTTGAATCCATATCGAGGACCTGATGGGTGAGTTAATGAATTCTCTGCCATGTTAAAACAGAGGGTAAGGAAACTGAATCAAAACGAGATAAAACTGAAAAAACAGAGGAATCGGTGGGCGCCAATGAAGAAACACTAGAATAATCGATCGGAATCAATAATCTAGGGGGTTTGAATCCGCATAAAAAGGTGGGTTTCCTCTCGTTTGATTCGATAACACTTGATCTTCTCCTCCGGTGAATTCTGCAAAAAAGAAGCACCGTTAGCCTCGTCAAGGGGAGAAAAGGGTTCTCTCCCTGACCCGACTCCGGTGTGAGAATAAGTATGGGTTCCGAAGAAGAAGATGTATTTGAGAAGTGTGTGTAACTTGAATTCATACCTGAGTTGTTTCTCATATTTATAACCGGGAGCCTTTGGGCGGGAAAACCCATTAGTTAAAAGTTGACGGAAGATGCTAACCCCGTAAGCGGTTACATTTCCTTCCGTCAAGCTTCTTGATCCGTCGTAAGTGCACACGGATCGTGGCTGAGATCGATGGCTGGGGATTTGCCACGTGTAAAGTGATTAAGTGGAGATTACTCTCCAATTACATGCTATCGTTGCGGTTTCAGGGATGCCTGAGATGGCGACACGTGTCCAGGCGGTTATAACCGTCTTAGTGGTGCACGATTGAATTCCTTCTAGAAGATTACTGCTGTAATCTGGTGTGACTCCTTATCGTGTGGAATCAGCTAAATAAATCCCAAGTCTGGGTGTTAAGCGGAAGTATTTTATCTAGGATTTTCATCCTTTATTTTATGGAGGACAGCTCAAGGGTTTATGATTTCCTTGGGCGCGCAAGTGTTGTCTGATATCTGCCTCAAGCCTCTTTTGTAAGACCAGTGCACGGCCGCGCAAGGTAAAAAGGTTGAAAGGCAAAGTTGTGGTATGGTCTCTAGCCCTTACTATGAGGTTTTTGGGACCTTACCCCATTATAAATCAAATCAAATCAAGTCATAACAAAGCCAAGCTATGGAAAAAAAAGAGTAGTACTAGAATAAAGCAAACGTGTATCTACATTGGCTTAATAATTCCATAATAGAATGGAGAGTAAGATGAGAACATACTGTTATATCATGGACGACTTATTAAAACTGATTAGATATATTTATAAGAATATTTCGTGAGCTAAAAAAATAGAAACGTGCAAAATAATTTAGAAAGACCAATAAAATCACATAATTTAGGAAATGAAATGGTTACCATAGTAAATATGGTATGGTTGTCATATATTTACGATATTTGATTAAAAAAAGTAAATATTACACGTGTATTATTAAGTTATATAATTTTTATTCTCAAACCTGTGTTGTCACACCCCCAAAATCCACACGTGGAGTATCACCGCTTGGAGGCGTGACTGACCAGGATCAAACCACTAATCATATTGAACAAGTAAGTAATTAATTGTAAAAGTCCAACCAACACAATTAGTGTCCAAAACAGACATAGTTTAATTTATGAGCGGAAGCATAATGTTTAAAACCAAAACATAAGTTTAAATATCCAAAGGTTCAACTTGGCACACAGCTGTCCATGTTCCACAACGACTCTTCCTTGTGCAAGCTCCAGCTAAGTACCTATTGACCTGCAAAGCATGTAGTAACGAGTCAACAATAATGTTGAGCGAGTTCACAGTTGGGTGTTCGTTTTAAGTTGTTCCAAAACCAGTTCCTTTAACTGGCATCCCTGCCGTGGGGGTTACCCCATAGTTGAAAAACGTGATTTGTTTAACCCATTAACTCTGGCAATCCAGCCGTGGGGGCTACCCCATGATAGTTATCTGGCATTTCGGCCGTGGGGGCTACCCCATGTATACACTAGACTCGTTACCATATCGACTGCTGACTAAAGTCATGTTTAAGTGCCCTGAACTGTCAATGTCTATCATCATTGACGTGCCCAGATCCATTAGTTCACGCCCGTCCTCTGCGGCACGGTGTGAGGCTTGTCAGACCTAAATAGCGCTATCTAACTAATGACCCGCTCGCCATTGGCCCGGCGATTAAGTCGATATAAAAAGGAGGGACTTCGTGATAGAGTTTTGGTCTAGTAAAGTTATCTGTCCGTGAGGACGAGGAATTACATTCCTGAACCATTACTGTCCTACCCAAGAAAGGAAGAGGAATCCATATTCCTTAACCCCATTCCCAACCCCTGGGAATCCCATGCTTTGTAGAGTGTGAACTCACCTTAGATTGCTCGGTAGGTAAACGAAAGGTAAATCGAGCTGCTAGAGGTCAACCACGTCCTAACATGGTTACCACACAAGTCAGGTCTAGGTGCACGTATGATTACACATAGATAACAGATTATGAACACAGGTTGATCATGGCAAACACATAATACATGTTCACACCGTAACAATAACAGTCAAGTACACATCATGTCTAACTTGTACGATCCAACAGATAAAGCCCGATAACAGTCGGCCCAACATGTTGTGCAGTCGGCACAACCTTGTGCGACCCACATCATGTTGTGCGATTCAATAATACACCCGGCCCAACATATTAAGAAGCCCAAATAGCATACACGGCCCAAACACTAAACAGATAATCCAACTTGTACGATTCATGCATCTTGTGCGACTCGGTTCATATTGTGCGACTCGTTTTGGGCTTTGAGGCCCAACAGTTAAACAAACATCATCACTTGTGCGATCCAATAAGCCTTGTGCGATTGGATCGTCTTGTGCGACTGGACTCCTTGTGCGACCAGGAGTCTTGTGCGAATAGACCTCTTGTGCGACCAAGAGGTCTTGTGCGAATGATTTTTAAATTCCACTTTTCATGCATATCAGTTACAACATTCAATTATTTCCAAATTTATCATTTATCAATTAACACAATCACCAATTCTAATCAATCCCCTAATCGATCAAACAAGGATTTTTACTCATTCCATTCATATGAACCCTAACATCATAATTATGAACAACAACCTATCAACACATAAACATATTAACATGGATCTCGATTCACCAACATATATCCGATTATGACAACACAAAAATTCATTCTAATCGAAATATACCTCAGCCGATTGCAAACCTTCAATCCTAATCATTATACAAACAATTCGAGAACATAACATGCTAGCCGATTAACATCACCATACTTATTCGATTGACTAGAACATCATCATATGATTAACCATCCGAAACATATAACATAACAGCCAATTTAACAAGCATTCGGTTTCAGACCATAATCATGCAAATCGAATCAACACATAACATCCTTGTTCATCATTCATACAACTCTAACCATTTAAATCGAATCATGCAATCATAACAATCGTGAAACTAAACATAATTTATAAACAATAACCGATTAGAAGATGACACAAAGGTGATCCGAATCAAGAAGATCTTCGAGAGAAAGGGGATGCTTGCCGTCGGCTTAGAGAGAGTGAGGAGAGCACTAGGGTTTTACGTGTGTTGTGTGATTAGCAACAAATGAGAAAACAACTCCCTAATGGTGTGTGTTGAGCGAATAAGAGGAGTGGGCCGACCCTTACTTGGGCTGCCCTTGATCCGAATACTAGTTGTGGCCCGAATGGGCTTGTGCGATCGGGTGAGTGTTGTGCGTTTGGGTCGTTTATATACATACATACATACATACATACATACATACATACATACATACATACAACACAACATATATTCACATAACATTCAATAACATAACATTCCATTAAATCATCCAATTCAAATAGTCACATAATGTTTACGTTACATCAAGGTACAAAGATAGGTTCGGAAATACTAGTTGTCACATTATCCCCAAGTTGAAAAAAATTTCGTCCCGAAATTTAGCACGTACTCACTGAGGAAGCTAGTTAAGTTGCATGGTTTTCTTGGTTTTCCTGGGGTGTCACATCCTCCCCCCGTTGATCTGGAATTTCGTCCCGAAATTCCGTAGCTTCAGCCTCAGTAGTGGTTGTACCGGTTGCGAATAGTTGGGGATACTTTTGTTTCATCTGATCGTCGCGTTCCCAGGTGAACTCTGGGCCGCGACGTGAGTTCTAACGAACTCGAACGAGAGGTATTCTAGTACGCTTGAGGACCTTAACATCCCGGTCCGTGATTTCGACTGGTTCCTCAACGAATCGCAACTGCTCGTCGATAGTGAGCTCCTTCAAAGGAACTATTTGGGTCTCATCTGACAGACACTTCTTCAGATTTGACACGTGGAAGACGTTGTGAACTGCACTGAGTTCTGCTGGTAAGTTCAGTTTGTAGGCCACCTTGCCTATTTTCTCAATGACTTCGAAAGGTCCAACGTATCGTGGGTTAAGTTTGCCCCGTTTACCAAAACGAACCACACCCTTCCAGGGTGAAACTTTGAGTAGTACACGCTCCCCAACCTGGAGCTCTAGTGGTTTTCTGCCCTTATCGGCGTAGACTTTCTGACGGTCACGAGCTGCCGCCATTCGTTGTCGTATTTGAGCGATTTGCTCTGTTGTGTCTACCACAAGTTCTGGACCAGTAATCTGACTATCCCCCACCTCTGCCCAATAAAGAGGCGACCGGCATTTTTGCCCGTACAATGCCTCAAATGGAGCAGCTTTAATGCTGGTGTGGTAGCTGTTATTGTACGAAAATTCCACAAGTGGCAGATGCCTTTCCCAGCCGTTGCCAAAGTCAATTACACATGCCCTAAGCATGTCTTCTAGAGTCTGGATGGTACGTTCCGACTGCCCATCCATTTGCGGGTGATAGGCTGTGCTCATATCTAATCTTGAGCCAAAAGACTTGTGCATTGCTTGCCACAGTTCTGATGTAAAACGTGCATCTCGATCTGAGATAATAGAGGTGGGCACCCCGTGCCTCGAGACAACTTCCTTAAGATATACGTCTGCCAGTGTGGAGAACTTATCCGTTTCCTTGATAGCCAAGAAGTGAGCAGACTTTGTGAGTCGATCCACGATCACCCAAATAGTATCGTTTCCACGTTGAGATCTAGGCAGGCCAGTAACAAAATCCATGGAAATTTGCTCCCATTTCCATTGTGGTATCTCTGGTTGTTGAAGGGGACCTGAAGGTTTCTGGTATTCTGCCTTGACTCTCGCACAAGTCAAGCACTTGCTAACGTAAGTTGCTATGTGGGCCTTCATGCTAGGCCACCAATATGTAGCTTTGATATCGTGGTACATTTTATCCAAACGAGGATGTACTGAGTAGCGAGACTTGTGTACCTCATCCATCACAAGCTCTCGTAGGTTGCCATAAAGTGGGACCCAAATGCGTCCTGTGACGTAGTAAGCACCGTCTTCCTTTTGTTCTAAGCGTTGCCTTGAGCCGCGTAGGGCTTCAGCCCTGACGTTTTCTGGTTTCAATGCTTCTACCTGAGCATCTTGTATTTGAGAAGGAAGACTAGACTGTATAGTAAGTTGTAAAGCTCGTACGCGCTTGGGCGCAGTGTCCTTTCGACTGAGGGCGTCAGCCACAACATTGGCTTTGCCCGGGTGGTATCTAATCGAGCATTCATAATCGTTTAGTAGCTCGACCCATTGTCGTTGTTTCATGTTGAGTTCCTTCTGTTTGAAGATATGCTCGAGGCTTCTGTGATCAGTGTAGATAGCACATTTGGTACCATACAGGTAGTGTCTCCATATCTTAAGTGCAAAAACAACCGCTCCCAGCTCTAGATCATGTGTAGTGTAGTTCTTTTCATGAACTTTGAGTTGGCGTGAGGCGTAGGCTATAACTTTATCCCGCTGCATCAATACACAACCAAGACCCTGAATTGATGCGTCGCAGTAAACCACGAAGTCGTCTGTGCCCTCTGGCAATGAAAGGATAGGTGCACTGCAAAGTCTATCCTTTAAGTGCTGAAACGCTAACTCCTGTGCATTTCCCCAACGATAAACAACGCCTTTCTGCGTCAGTGAAGTAAGAGGCTGTACGATCTTGGAAAAATCCTTAATTAACCTCCTGTAGTAACCTGCCAATCCCAAGAATTGGCGAATTTCTGTTGGCGTACGAGGTGCAGGCCAGCTCTTGATCGAATCTACCTTGGATGGATCAACGTGAATCCCATCCTTGTTCACTACATGGCCTAAGAAATGGACTTCGCGAAGCCAGAAGTCACATTTTGAAAACTTGGCGTACAGTTGTTCTGTTCGAAGGAGTTCCAAAATGACTCGTAGATGCTGCTCGTGTTCCTCCTGACTCTTCGAATAGATCAGGATGTCGTCGATGAAAACTATGACAAACTTGTCCAGATAAGGCTTGCACACTCGATTCATCAAGTCCATAAAGACAGAAGGTGCGTTTGTCAGCCCAAAAGGCTTGACCAAAAACTCATAGTGGCCATAACGGGTTCTAAAAGCTGTTTTAGAGACGTCCTCCTCTCGGACTCTCAGCTGGTGATATCCTGATCTCAAATCAATCTTTGAATAGTAGCTCGACCCTTGCAGCTGGTCGAACAAGTCATCAATGCGTGGAAGAGGATAGCGATTCTTCACAGTCACCTTGTTAAGTTCACGGTAGTCGATGCACATTCTGAAAGTTCCGTCTTTCTTCTTCACAAATAGCACTGGAGCCCCCCAGGGCGAAGAGCTAGGACGAATAAAACCCTTATCTAAGAGTTCTTGTAGTTGCGTAGATAGCTCTTTCAACTCTGATGGAGCTAAACAATACGGTGCACGAGCTATGGGCGCTGCTCCAGGAGCTAGCTCGATTTGAAACTCGATCTGGCGATGAGGCGGGAGGCCAGGTAGTTCCTCAGGAAATACCTCAGGATAGTCGCGTACAATAGGGAAATCTTCTATCCTCTTCTCTTCCTTCGAGGTGTCAGTAACGAGAGCCAGAATGGCAGTGTGGCCCTTACGCAAACACTTTTGGGCCTTAAGGAAAGAGATGATGCTCACAACAGCACCACTCTTGTCGCCACGAATCATAAGGGGTTCATCACCTGGGCGAGGAATACGGACAATCTTTTCGTTGCAAAGAATCTCTGCTCGGTGTTGGGATAACCAGTCCATCCCAATGACAACGTCGAAACTACCCAGAGTGATAGGAAGGAGGTCGATCGAGAAAGTGTGATAAGCAAGAACAAGATTACAACCTTTGACTACGTGTGTGACTTCTAAACTCTTACCATTAGCTAACTCTACAGCGTGCTTGGGGTTTAAAGGTGTTGGGGTACGCTTAAGCAGTTGACTAACTTTTAGGGACACATAACTAGTATCAGCACCCGAATCAAATAAGACAGTAACGTAAAAGTCGTCGAGAAGGAACTTACATGTCACAACATTGGGATCATTCCTCGCTTCTCCCTGGCCAATAACGAACACACGACCCCTTGCGCCATTGCCATTGTTACCCCCGTTGTTCCCATTCCCCTGATTGTTGTTATTATTGTTGTTCTGGTTCCTGTTCAGTTGGGGACAATCTCTCTTGAAGTGGCCTTCAGCTCCCCACTGAAAGCACCCTTTGTTGTTACCCTGCGGCTGCTGTTGCTGGCGTTGATTCTGTTGAGCTTGTTGTTGCTGACGATTCTGGTTTGCGGGGTATAGACTTCTACAATCCTTTGCTGCGTGGCCTGGCTTGTTGCACCGATGACAGTTACCCCTGGTGCATGGCCCGCTGTGATGTAGGTTACAACGATTGCATTTAGGGTGATTCCCCTTGTACACGCCATGACTTTGGCTACCAGATGATTGCTGACTAGGACTCCTATAGTCGTCAGTCCTTCTCTGCTGAGACTGAGATTGCACAGAAGTTGAACCCTTGCTTGAAGCTCTATCCCATTTTCTCTTGTTGTCACTAGGAGCATCCGAAGTAGCTGTAGCACCTATACGCTTTGGTAACCTGTTCTGCTCCACCGCCTGATCAGTGAGACGGTGAGCCAACTGAACAACTTGCTGGATAGTGGCGAGGTTTGCTGAAGTTACATGACTTTGGATTTATGGCACTAAGCCCTTGAGAAAGAGTTCAATACGCTTAATTGGAGGGTCCACCATAGTAGGACACAATAAGGCAAGCTCATTCGACCTCTTAGTATACGCCTCAATTTCTGACCCCGTCATCTTGAGGTTGTAGAACTCGACTTCCAGCTTATGAATGTCGTCACGACTGCAGTATTCCTCCTTGATCATCTCTTTAAAATTGTTCCATGGGGTGGCGTTAGCAGCAACCAACCCCAGCATTTGGACCTGAGCGTTCCACCATGTGAGGGCTAAACCCTCGAGGGTACCGGTAGCATACTTCACCCTGCGTGCCTCAGGGCATTCACACATTTCAAACACAGATTCTAGTTTCTCAAACCAGTGGAGGAGACCTACAGCTCCTTCAGTGCCGCTAAAAGTAGTTGGTCGACACTCCATAAAGGTTTTGAAGGTGCACACAGGTGGTTGAGCATGCTGACATGTTGTGGGTGTAAGAAAGGACAAAGTTTAACACAAAGATAGGTTCACGAGAGTAGGATCTAAAGATCCTAGAATGAGTTTTAAACTGCAGGGTATACCTCCTGCCTGTGCGGCTGCAAGTGCCACAGCAACCTGTTCGTTAATCAGAGCCGTCAACTGTGCTTGTGTCATGTTAATGCGTCCAGACATGATCTTCATATCAAGAGAAACGGGAGTGAGAGGGGTTCGCGAAAGTGCGATGACAGGAGAGAGTAAGCACATACGTGTTCAAGCAACAGTAGCTATTCTAACTAAGCATATCATGAGCAAAGTTCTACGTAATCTATCATGTAGGTAATATAACATAAACCATATCACCTAGAATGTCGAGTCTTGCACGTGGAGTGAAGCGTCGTTGTGGATCGTAGAGCACTGTTACAGGTTATAGTCTGGTTTTAACAAAAATCATTTTCCCTTATTAAAACCAAGTTCTCTATAACCAATGGCTCTGATATCAATCTGTCACACCCCCAAAATCCACACGCGGAGTATCACCGCTTGGAGGCGTGACTGACCAGGATCAAACCACTAATCATATTGAACAAGTAAGTAATTAATTGTAAAAGTCCAACCAACACAATTAGTGTCCAAAACAGACATAGTTTAAGTTATGAGCGGAAGCATAATGTTTAAAACCAAAACATAAGTTTAAATATCCAAAGGTTCAACATGGCACACAGCTGTCCATGTCCCACAATGACTCTTCCTTGTGCAAGCTCCAGCTAAGTACCTATTGACCTGCAAAGCATGTAGTAACGAGTCAACAATAATGTTGAGCGAGTTCACAGTTGGGTGTTCGTTTTAAGTTGTTCCAAAAACAGTTCCTTTAACTGGCATCCCTGCCGTGGGGGTTACCCCATAGTTGAAAAACGTGATTTGTTTAACCCATTAACTCTGGCAATCCAGCCGTGGGGGCTACCCCATGATAGTTATCTGGCATTTCGGCTGTGGGGGCTACCCCATGTATACACTAGACTCGTTACCATATCGACTGCTGACTAAAGTCATGTTTAAGTGCCCTGAACTGTCAATGTCTATCATCATTGACGTGCCCAGATCCATTAGTTCACGCCCATCCTCTGCAGCACGGTGTGAGGCTTGTCAGACCTAAATAGCGCTATCTAACTAATGACCCGCTCGCCATTGGCCCGGCGATTAAGTCGATATAAAAAGGAGGGACTTCGTGATAGAGTTTTGGTCTAGTAAAGTTATCTGTCCGTGAGGACGAGGAATTACATTCCTGAACCATTACTGTCCTACCCAAGAAAGGACGAGGAATCCATATTCCTTAACCCCATTCCCAACCCCTGGGAATCCCATGCTTTGTAGAGTGTGAACTCACCTTAGATTGCTCGGTAGGTAAACGAAAGGTAAATCGAGCTGCTAGAGGTCAACCACGTCCTAACATGGTTACCACACAAGTCAGGTCTAGGTGCACGTATGATTACACATAGATAACAGATTATGAACACAGGTTGATCATGGCAAACACATAATACATGTTCACACCGTAACAATAACAGTCAAGTACACATCATGTCTAACTTGTACGATCCAACAGATAAAGCCCGATAACAGTCGGCCCAATATGTTGTGCGGTCGGCACAGCCTTGTGCGACCCACATCATGTTGTGCGATTCAATAATACACCCGACCCAACATATCAAGAAGCCCAAATAGCATACACGACCCAAACACTAAACAGATAATCCAACTTGTACGATTCATGCATCTTGTGCGACTCGGTTCATATTGTGCGACTCGTTTTGGGCTTTGAGGCCCAACAGTTAAACAAACATCATCACTTGTGCGATCCAATAAGCCTTGTGCGATTGGATCGTCTTGTGCGACTGGACTCCTTGTGCGACCAGGAGTCTTGTGCGAATAGACCTCTTGTGCGACTAAGAGGTCTTGTGCGAATGATTTTTAAATTCCACTTTTCATGCATATCAGTTACAACATTCAATTATTTCCAAATTTATCATTTATCAATTAACACAATCACCAATTCTAATCAATCCCCTAATCGATCAAACAAGGATTTTTACTCATTCCATTCATATGAACCCTAACATCATAATTATGAACAACAACCTATCAACACATAAACATATTAACATGGATCTCGATTCACCAACATATATCCGATTATGACAACACAAAAATTCATTCTAATCGAAATATACCTCAGCCGATTGCAAACCTTCAATCCTAATCATTATACAAACAATCCGAGAACATAACATGCTAGCCGATTAACATCACCATACTTATTCGATTGACTAGAACATCATCATATGATTAACCATCCGAAACATATAACATAACAGCCAATTTAACAAGCATTCGGTTCCAGATCATAATCATGCAAATCGAATCAACACATAACATCCTTATTCATCATTCATACAACTCTAACCATTTAAATCGAATCATGCAATCATAACAATCGTGCAACTAAACATAATTTATAAACACTAACCGATTAGAAGATGACACAAAGGTGATCCGAATCAAGAAGATCTTCGAGAGAAAGGGGATGCTTGCCGTCGGCTTAGAGAGAGAGGAGAGCACTAGGGTTTTACGTGTGTTGTGTGATTAGGAACAAATGAGAAAACAACTCCCTAATGGTGTGTGTTGAGTGAATAAGAGGAGTGGGCCGACCCTTACTTGGGCTGCCCTTGATCCGAATACAAGTTGTGGCCTGAATGGGCTTGTGCGATCGGGTGAGTGTTGTGCGTTTGGGTCGTTTATATACATACATACATACAACACAACATATATTCACATAACATTCAATAACATAACATTCCATTAAATCATCCAATTCACATAGTCACATAATGTTTAGGTTACATCACGGTACAAAGATAGGTTCGGAAATACTAGTTGTCACATGTGTAATACACAGGTCTATAATCTAGTATTATATTATATCTAAAACCATATCCTAATAGCCTCCCACTCTGAGACATGTTTGAAATCATGTATCTCTTCATGACGGTAGTTGATGAGGGTCACCTCCTTCTGATCGTCCTCACCAAGGTCCGGCATTTCTGCCTCCACTTTCTTAAAATATCGATCAAATCTCTCGCATTCCAACCGCTGTACACGGAACCTGGAGGATAGTGCGTCAACGGTCCGGTTGTGGTCCGGACCACATAGTTGGAAGAAATTCTGTTGAACACGGACCCAGAGCCCACCGTGTCCTCGACGTGGAGGATCGATCATGGCCTGCTCCCATGCTTCGCACAGAGCAATGTCTTCAACGTCAGTCCAGGAGGTGGCCATTGTGGGGTTGTTGACTGATGTGTTTAAAATGCAACATATAAATTACATCAAATAAGGCATAAAACTAACCTTTTTTTAGTACTAATATTGGAAAAAGAATGTTTTTGTCTTCCTTTTGTATTTTCAGGATTAAATGAGCTCAAAAACACAAAAGAAGCAAAAAGACAACTAAATCCAACATAAATACAAGAAAAGGAACATTAGTGGACTGCCCGAACCCTCAACGGCACCTTCCAAAGCAAAATAGAGAAAACAGAAGGCTGAACACGCCCCGTGCTCAGCCAGCACGGGGCCGTGCCCAAGAAGCAGCAGAAAAGACAAATCTATAGAAGCTTCTATTGCCCACCACGGGGCCGTGCTCAGCGGACACGGGGGCGTGTCGAAAGTACAGCAGGCGCATTTATTGTAATTGCGAATTACCATTAATGAGGAGAGAGAGTGTCAGACGGGCACGGGGCCGTGTCCAGCGGACACGGGGCCGTGTCCAGCTCTCTGTTCAGCCTATAAATAGGAGTGCTTGGATTCATTTCATCTCATCCCTTGGCACACCACCTCTCTCACACTTCATCCACCACCCACCACCATCACAACACCATCATCCACCACCATCATCCATTGTCCATCATAGAGTGTGTGAGTCGTCTCGGGATCCAAGATTGATCGTAAGAGTTCTTGACAATCAAGGCCATGATTGCCTAAGTCTCTTACATCACTTGGTGAAGACAAAGTGTCTAGTATAATACTTTTTATTTCTAATCTTTTGCACTTTTTATTTGGTTTTGTATTAATGACTTTAATAACTAGTTACTTATGTTGAAGGTGATCTTTCCTTATCGTTTGTCCGTGGTGTCTTGGCATTATTTTACTGTCTATATAAAATAAAGGATTTTCACCATTCATATCTCCACGGTCTATATGGAGGTATGTTGGCTACCTGGTAGGGGGTTAAGGGAACGGTTTGGTAAAGGTCTTGCCATTGTTCAGCGTTTAGAGGTCCTGCAATGGACCTGGGTCAAATTTAGTAGGACCTCCTTCAATACTTCACGGTATTGGATGGCGGGGGTCCAAACTCTTTGATCCCCTCATAAGTTAACTACTATTAATACTATAACCCGGCTATTTAGGACTGTATCCCTGCTGACTCAGACTACTTAGCCGAGGGTAACGTCACCGCCAAAAGCGGGGCCTACCACAATACTGCATTAATAACTTAATTCATTATCTTCCAATAATCCACCCCTTTAGGATTGTATCCCTGCTGACTCAAACTACTGGGGTGAGCGTAACGTCACCTTCAAAAGAGGGGCCTACTACAATAACTAAGATAATCTCTTAATTATGTGCAAAAGTGCGGAAATAATCAAAGGTTATACTAGATACGAGTCGGAACCAAGTGATTCATCTTGTCTATCTGTTTTTTCTTTTATTTTTATTTTCAGCATTTTAGTTAGTTTTATTTTTCTTAGTTTAAAACATTTTCTAAACTTTTGTTTTGGTTAGACGTTGAGGATAAACCGGTACTAAAAGCTCTTGTGTCCTTGGACGACCTCGGTATCTTACCAACGCTATACTACACTCAACGATGGGTGCACTTGCCCATATGTGTGTTTAGTGTTAGTAAAATATCGTGTTTTATAAATTTAAAACTTGGCTAAAATAAGTGTTAAAAAGGGCTTAAAATATACACCTAAAATATACGACACTTACCGCACATCAAGTTTTTGAGGCCGTTGCCGGGGACACAAGGATTTTAAGAAAGTTAGGAATCAACGGCCTAATCATCTTTTATTTTTCTTTTTATTTTTTTTTTAGGATTTTCTTAGTTTTTCAGCTTCTGCAGAGCTCAGCACGGGCCGTGCCCGGTCAGACACAGGCCGTGCCCAGCAATCATCACTGGCAATTTTTGTTTTCTGAGTTACAGAGAGTTGAACACGGGGCCGTGTCGGTGCAACACGGGGTCGTGTCCAACTCCCAGTAACAGGGACCCAGAAATCAATTACTGCGACTCTGAACACGGGCCGTGCTCATTGAGCACGGGGCCGTGGTGAACATTCTGACCAGCGTTCTTTTCTGTTTTTATTGCAGGACTTGGAACCCAGGCGCCACATTTGAACCTCCTACGTAGTGCATGAGCTCCAGTTCTAGTAGAGACATAAAAGAACCCCTAGAAGAACCCGAGCGCTTTCTCAGAAAAAGGTTAAAAGCTAAAAATCAAGAGAAAGCTTCGGGGGACCCACTTCCAATGGCGGACCAACGTACCCTCATGGATTACCTACGGCCTACCGTAGGCAATCTTGGCGCCGCTATCAATGCCCCGAATGTCGAGGCTAACAACTTCGAACTTCGGCCGCATTTGATACAAATGCTCCAAAACTCCGCAACCTTCCATGGGCTTGCGGACGAGGATCCCCATCTACATATTACTAACTTCTTAGAAATATGTGATACCTTTCAGATCAATGGAGCATCAAGTGACGCCATCCGCCTTCGAATGTTTCCTTTTTCACTAAAGGACCGAGCTAAGGCTTGGCTTAATACCCTCCCAGCTGGGTCGGTAACCACCTGGGATGAACTCGCCCAAAAGTTTTTGTATAAGTATTTCCCTCCTGCTAAAACGGCTAAATTAATGACAGAAATTAATACATACTCACAAGAGGATGGGGAATCCTTATATGAAACTTGGGAAAGGTTCAAGGAGCTTCTAAGAAAGTGTCCTCACCATGGTCTAGCGATATGGCAACAAGTATCCACTTTCTATAATGGATTGTTGCCACACACAAGACAAACACTTGATTCAAGCTCTGGGGGACTCTTAGGTAATCGTCGCCCAAATGAAATATATAACCAAATTGAGGAAATTGCTCAAACCAATTTTCAATGGCACACTCCCCGAGGTAATAAATCTATTGCCCCGGGCGCCCATAAGGTTGATGAAAGCACCTCTTTACAAGCCCAAATCGAGGCCCTCTCTTCAAAAATCAAAAGGCTAGAAATGACAAAAACGGCCTCGGTTATGGCTTGTGAAGGGTGTGGTGGGTCACATGAAAATTGGAGTTGTATGAAAGAATTAGATGAACAAACTGAAACGGTAAACTACATGGATAATAGACCTAGGCCGTCGGGTCCTCCAACGGGTACCTACAACCAAGGATGGCGTAACCACCCAAATCTTGGTTGGAGAGATCCCGGAAATAGTAGTAACCAACAAAACCAACGAACTAATTTTCAACAACCGCAAAATTTTCCTCAACAACAAGGTGGAAGAGAAAGGCTTGAAGATACCATATCTCGCCTCATCTCTGACACTGAAAAGAAGAACTCGGATCGATTTCAACAATTGGAATCGAATTTCAGAAACCAACAAGCTAGCATTCAAAACGTTGAAAAACAATTAAATCAACTAGCTCAAAATTTCTCCGAGAGACCACAAGGCGCATTACCCAGTAATACCGAACCAAACCCAAAGGCACAAGTCCATCTCATCACCTTAAGAAATCGAACCGTGGGTCCCGAGGATGCTCCATTGCCGCCAAATGAAAGAAGTCATTCTAGCCAGCCTATGACTCCTCCTGCGCCAGAAAAGGCTTCTACACCGAATCAAGAGCCCACCAAGACTCCTCCAATCCCGTACCCCGGTAGGTTAAATCGTCAAAAGACCGATGAGCAATTCGCAAAGTTCGAAAGTTTACTAAAACAATTGCATGTTAATATTCCTTTTATTGAGGTCCTAACCCAAATGCCTAAATATGCAAAATTCATGAGGGATTTCCTCACTCACAAAAAGAAAATTGAATCATTGCAATTAGTTAACCTAGGCGAAGAATGCTCAGCTCTAGTACTCAACAAACTTCCACAAAAGAAAATCGACCCCGGGAGCTTCACCATCCCTTGTTCGATTGGGAAGTCCCCCGTCCGAAATGCTTTAGCCGATCTTGGGGCTAGCATCAACCTCATGCCCACCTCAATGTTCAAGCGACTCGGCCTAGGAGCAACAAGCCCTACAAAGATGAGCATACAACTCGCTGACAGGTCCGTCAAATTCCCACATGGGGTCGCTGAAAATCTGCTAGTCAAGGTCGACAAATTCGTTTTTCCAACCGACTTTGTTATCCTAGACATGGAGGAAGACGCCGAGGTCCCTCTCATCCTCGGGAGGCCATTCCTAGCCACCGCTCAAGCATTGGTGGATATGAATGACGGAACTCTAACATTGAAGTTTGGGGATGAGGAAGTGAAATTTGAATGTGGAAAGAGAGTAGAGGAAGAAGATCCGGTCAACTACATGAAGGTCATAGACTCAAGCTTGGATGACGCTCTCCGACGGTGTAACATGGGATGCAACACATCCCACTTGGGTAACATATAACCAAGCATTGGGTCTAGCCAAGGACCCTTATAAACGTGGCGCACCATGGAGGCATTCCACGGAACTATCCTTAGTTTAATTTAGATTAGTTTTTATGTTTTCTAGTTAGTTTAATTTTCAGGAATAAAACACACTCATGGTGGTAAAGGATGAAAAGGGGAACGAGAAAAATGATCCCATGCACAAGAACGAGGCAACCCGACAATTTTCTCCATTTCAGAAGGTTCAACACGGGCCTTGCCCAACCAACACGGCCCCGTGTCGAACCACCTGCAGAAAACGCCCAGTACAGGTAACTGGACACGGGCCGTGTTCACCCAACACGCCCCCGTGTCCAGACTTCTGTTTCTCTTAATTCAATTTTGTTACTGGCACTTGAACACGGGGCCGTGCCCGGATAACACGGGGCCGTGTTCAGTGCCCAGTAACACAAATTTTTGCTTTTTAAACACTATTTTACACATCTAATCAACCTAAAAATTTATTTTTGGGACACATTGAGGACAATGTGTAATTTAAGTGTGGGGGGGATGCTAAAACCTTGAATTTTGCAAGTCCTAAATACAAGCCTTACACAAAACTCTATTGGAACCGCTAATCACCCCAAATTTTTTCAAAAAAAATTCATTTTTTTTACTTGTCTAGGTTTAACTCGGGAAATTCAAGTTCTCAAAAAGGTTATATTTTTACAAATTTACAACCGATAGCGTAGTGATAAAAAGAACCAACATAAGAAAATTATGAAAAGGCATGACAAACTTATTTAAAATTTGATTATATATACTTGATCACATAAAAACCCATTCCCACAAAAGTGAGTTTTGAGCCTTTATTGAGCACACAATTTCATATCATTTGACTAAATGCTCATTTTTCGTTTCTTGTGTGAATAGCCGCTTGGTTCTTACGACTCTAGAACTTGCCATGACAATACATTCCCGGTCCTTATCGACTTAAACCCGAGTAAGTAAATGATAGAGGCATTAGGACTAACCTTTTTCATTTCTACACCATTATTTTTCTTTTTCTTTTACCACCTACCCAAAAATCCCCCTAGTTAGCCCCTTTGAGCCTAAACCTTTTCGTTTCATCACCTAAACAAAAACCCTTTCAACCACCAAAACCCTTTTTCATTTTAACCCCTTTATTTTAGTAACAAGTCCGGTTCTTCGTGAAAAAAAAAATAATATATATATATATATATATATATATATATATATATATATATATATATATATATATATATATATTTGTGATGATGATGAAGCAAAAAGAAAATAAACAAACAAAGTAGTCAAAAATAACTTTGTTTGAATAAAAGCTTCATCAAAATAAAAAGTTGCAAAAAAAAAAAAAAAATGCGAAAACCGACACTTGTTACGCTTTTAGCCCTTTTTCTACTAACCACTAACCCAACCACCTACCTTTAACCCTAGCCAACCCTTAACCCACAAAGTCCTCTTGATATCTACAAAGGTATAAAAGTTAAAAAGGAGGAGGATTGATTTCTTGGCAAGCCTATGGTAGGAATAAGTTCCATGCCGCTCTCGAGTGATTCACTAAAAATACACTTTCGGCCGAGTGTGAGTGATTTCCCCGCGAGGTATGTGAACTTGTATATAAATAGAATTTTAAAAAAGGCATGTTATGCCCAAATAAGTAATTTCTTTTATGAACAGTTCTAAATAAATCATTACGAATAGGAGTGTAAATAAATAAAAATAAAACCCAAAAAGATCTTGGAAATCCCGACACTCTATGACAAGCCAAAAAACCTTCTCTTCTACCTATTCCATTTGGGAGTGTAAGCCACATATTAAAGAGTTTTGCTTGAGGACAAGCAAAAGTTCAAGTGTGGGGGTATTTGATGTGTTTAAAATGCAACATATAAATTACATCAAATAAGGCATAAAACTAACCTTTTTTTAGTACTAATATTGGAAAAAGAATGTTTTTGTCTTCCTTTTGTATTTTCAGGATTAAATGAGCTCAAAAACGCAAAAGAAGCAAAAAGACAACTAAATCCAACATAAATACAAGAAAAGGAACATTAGTGGACTGCCCGAACCCTCAACGGCACCTTCCAAAGCAAAATAGAGAAAACAGAAGGCTGAACACGCCCCGTGCTCAGCCAGCACGGGGCTGTGCCCAAGAAGCAGCAGAAAAGACAAATCTATAGAAGCTTCTATTGCCCACCACGGGGCCGTGCTCAGCGGACACGGGGGCGTGTCGAAAGTACAGCAGGCGCATTTATTGTAATTGCGAATTACAATTAATGAGGAGAGAGAGTGTCAGACGGGCACGGGGCCGTGTCCAGCGGACACGGGGCCGTGTCCAGCTCTCTGTTCAGCCTATAAATAGGAGTGCTTGGATTCATTTCATCTCATCCCTTGGCACACCACCTCTCTCACACTTCATCCACCACCCACCACCATCACAACACCATCATCCACCACCATCATCCATTGTCCATCATAGAGTGTGTGAGTCGTCTCGGGATCCAAGATTGATCGTAAGAGTTCTTGACAATCAAGGCCATGATTGCCTAAGTCTCTTACATCACTTGGTGAAGACAAAGTGTCTAGTATAATACTTTTTATTTCTAATCTTTTGCACTTTTTATTTGGTTTTGTATTAATGACTTTAATAACTAGTTACTTATGTTGAAGGTGATCTTTCCTTATCGTTTGTCCGTGGTGTCTTGGCATTATTTTACTGTCTATATAAAATAAAGGATTTTCACCATTCATATCTCCACGGTCTATATGGAGGTATGTTGGCTACCTGGTAGGGGGTTAAGGGAACGGTTTGGTAAAGGTCTTGCCATTGTTCAGCGTTTAGAGGTCCTGCAATGGACCTGGGTCAAATTTAGTAGGACCTCCTTCAATACTTCACGGTATTGGATGGCGGGGGTCCAAACTCTTTGATCCCCTCATAAGTTAACTACTATTAATACTATAACCCGGCTATTTAGGACTGTATCCCTGCTGACTCAGACTACTTAGCCGAGGGTAACGTCACCGCCAAAAGCGGGGCCTACCACAATACTGCATTAATAACTTAATTCATTATCTTCCAATAATCCACCCCTTTAGGATTGTATCCCTGCTGACTCAAACTACTGGGGTGAGCGTAACGTCACCTTCAAAAGAGGGGCCTACTACAATAACTAAGATAATCTCTTAATTATGTGCAAAAGTGCGGAAATAATCAAAGGTTATACTAGATACGAGTCGGAACCAAGTGATTCATCTTGTCTATCTGTTTTTTCTTTTATTTTTATTTTCAGCATTTTAGTTAGTTTTATTTTTCTTAGTTTAAAACATTTTCTAAACTTTTGTTTTGGTTAGACGTTGAGGATAAACCGGTACTAAAAGCTCTTGTGTCCTTGGACGACCTCGGTATCTTACCAACGCTATACTACACTCAACGATGGGTGCACTTGCCCATATGTGTGTTTAGTGTTAGTAAAATATCGTGTTTTATAAATTTAAAACTTGGCTAAAATAAGTGTTAAAAAGGGCTTAAAATATACACCTAAAATATACGACACTTACCGCACATCATTGACGGCGTCAGATTTTCTAGTGAAATGGCTGATTTTGTTTGCAAATTTTTTGAAAATGGCGGGTGTTTTGATAAGTGATAAGTGAACGGGTTATATAGTGGGGTAAATGTTTGCAACGGTAAAAGTTAAATGACTTTTGAGTTTCCAATTTTTTTTCGGAAGCGTCGGTCAACATCGGGGGAGCGTCGTCGGGTCAAGCCTCGGAAGCGTCGTCCAGGCCTCGGAAGAGTCGTCCAGTCTTCGGAAGCGTCGTCCAGGCCTCGGAAGCGTCGTCCAGGCCTTGGAAGGGTCGGCCAGGCCTCGGAAACGTACACATGGACGCATTAAAAAAGTTATGGTTATCATGCGTCGGTGGCTGACGCAATTTTGTAACGGAACGGACGCTTCAACACGTGTCGCTTGAAAGGGAACGGACGCTTCAACGTGACAGGCGGACGCTTAAACGCGAAATGCGAACGCTTCCGATGCTGGGAGGACCTTCCAAGGACGCAGGAAGGTGACAATTTTGCAAATGCACTTAGTCAAGAGACATTTTGGTAATTTTCCCTTTTTATTTGCTAGAGGACTCGTCACACAAAACTCGTCGGATGGCCCCCGTCTCTCCTCCATGTCGGGCCTAAGCTATAAGCTCTAGCTCTCTCCCTTCCTCCCTTCCCAAATCCCCCTCTGGGGGTGTTGTTCGGGTTCCGGGTTATTAAGTTTTTTTGTTATAGAAATCCTAATCATTTATTGGCCCAAATGAGATTCGCTTTATTCGGTTCCGGGTTTATTCGGGTCAGGTTAATCAATATTCGAGTTTCAAAGTACGATTTAAAATGCAGCCTTTTACAATTTAACTTAACATAATATTCATCAGATAATAAACACAAAACATATGGGAGGAAAACTAGACTTTTATGTTGATTATGTTTGTATATGTATAATTGACATTTTTTTTGGAATTCGGGATAACCCGATTAACTTTTATTAACCCAATTACCGAACCGGATACTACCTTGGTGTTTCAGGTAAAAATGACACCCGTATCCCCCTCCCTCTACCATCCTTAGACGCCCGTAGAGACGGATGTTTCATCATCTCTCTCCTCGTCACGTCCTTCGCATCCGTATCTCTTCCACATCAGCTCAAGGATTCTCGATGACGCCATGGAGATGGTTTTAGGCACCAAACATTTACAGCAGATCTAACCTGGTGGTGCTAAATTTTTTTTTGAAGGCAAATTTCATTCAAAACAAACACCCCAACAGTATATGTTCCAGCAGGTGGCAACATACAAACATACATCACCAAAACTGTCAAACCCCGCTAATTATTAAAAATTACATTTTAAAAATTAAAAGTGCACCATTGTTCCCATTCCACCTTCAAGTTCTTCGCTCGGTGTATTATCCACAAGTAAGCCGTGGATTTAATCTCTCCCAACAGCCGATCCGGTTCGACCCGTTTACCAATGGTGGTGCTAAATGTTGATTTGGACTAGAAAATTTTGGTGATTTGTTAAAAGTAAAAGTGGTGAGTAGCCAATGGCAGTGCTGACCAAATCCATTCCTTATAAACTGTGGTCCGCTTTTGATCCATACACACACTTGGCTAATATTCAATCCTGATTTGGGAGGTGAAATGTGTAATGAAACTCGACCACTATCTTCGCTTCATTTTAGTCATAAAGTTGTAAGGGTGTAAGGCTGAGCGGAGCGGAGCTCGGGGAGATGGGTGTGTGGTGGGGTCTATTCTTTCTCAACCAATCACATATTTTTTTCCTTTAAAAAAACAGTTTACCTAAACCCTGTTAGGTAAACCACCGCCAACGTTTTTGAATATTAGATAACTTATTTAGATGAATTGACATGACAATATGTGATTGGGTGAATTAGGAGTTTACCTATTTGGAAGAGGTAACCACTCCCTTCACCCTAAGACCATGCGTAGTCGTTGGGGTGAATAATGCTCCACCATAGGGCGTTTTGCGTCATGTGGCAACTCAGTCAGCAATGGGCATTATTGGGCGTTTTTACAAAAGGGGTGTAGTGGGGATGTCGGGCATTATGTTAAATGAGATGTAAATTAAATAAAACAAACAATCAAAAAAGCTTATTGGATAAAAGATAAGAAGATGGAAGGTGATTGGACAAACAAATGGGGGCAAGACGTGTTTTAAATCACGCTTGAGACAATTTTTTTCGAAAAAAAAAACGCCCGAAAACGCCCCTGGGGGGTGGGGTGGGACGATATTGGGCGTGTTTGGTGGAAGATTTTGAAAAAAACCACGTCCATTACGGATCGTCTAATAGGTGGATGTTGTAACAAATTCCTCATTTAGAGCCCAAAAAGTGATTTATAACCCCCAAAGGCGATTTATAACCCTAAAAAGACGTTCAGGAACACAAACAAAAAAAGCTAGAAAAATATTTTTTACGTTTTAACCTAAAGGTTGTCCTCTGTCAATAATTTGCTGGAGAATATTAGATTAAAGTATACTATTATCATGTGTATGTAAATTCCTATGTGATTATTAGTTACTAGTTTATAAATCCGAGTATTAAGCGAATTAAATATAAAGAAAACTTAGATTGAATAATATTTTAATTTATAAACGTTATAAGACCATGCGTAGTGGTTAGCTCAATAATGCCCCTACCATGGGGCGTTTTCTGCCATGTGGCAGTCCAGTCAGCATGGGGGCATTATTGGGCGTTATTGCAAAAGTGCCGTAGTGGGAATAATGCCCAATAACGCCCATTCCAATCATTACACAATTATTATTTTTAATTAAAAACTTAAAATACTTTATTAAATTAAAAAAAATATAATACTAGAAATAAAAAAACCTATTCAAAAGTAAAAAAAAACTAATTAAAACTTTAGGGACTAAAATACAAAACTAAGTAAAAAAATTACATTTCCAAAATCTAATTAAAACTAATTAAAACTTTAAGGACTGAAATGCAAAATCCTTTTTTAAAGACTAATCAAAATGTAGGGACTAAAATGAAAAAGCTTCTTCTTCTTCCTTTCACCCACAAGAACAACCTGCAACTTTTTTTTAAAACCACCTTCAATTAAAACTAACTAAAACTAATTTCCTTTGTTTTTTTAATTAAAACTAAGTATACACACATGGCAATGTTCAATTGGGCAAAGAAATAGAGTTCCGGCGTTTTTCAAATCACGCCAATCGAATTTTTTCCCCAAAAACGCCCGATAACGCCGGTATGTAATGGGATAGGGGCGTGATTCGGCTTTTTTTTATTTTTTTTTTTTAAAAAACGTCCCACTACACATGGTCTAAACCCGTATATTACATACATAAAATAAAAAAATTTGTAAATCGAACTTCTATATAATCCTGATCACATAGTTAAAAAATGTAATAATGGTATAATCTAATTATTGCACTTTTCCGATTAGTATTAACTAGAATTAACCAACCCCCGCGTTGCGGCGGGGGCCTAAAACTATGCCAAATAACATCAATGCCACACCGCTGGTAGCGACCACCAACACTGAAGTTGTGGCGTGTTAATGCGGAAATATAAGACCGAAACATATAACATGAAAAAAATAACTATGTCGATTTAGGACACACGCGTTGCGACGAACTTATTACATGGAAAAAATAGACGTAAAAACGTTGAACCACACACGCACGTTGCGCCGTGTTAATTCGCAAACTAACGTAGAAAAGAATAACTTAGTCAATGTAGGATTCGTCCGTTGTAGCGAACTTGCCAAAGGGGGAAAATAGACACATTGCGACATACCTGTCAAATGTGAAAAAATAGACGAAAAACGTTGAACCACACACGCACGTTGGGACGTATTAGCTCGCAAAATTTAGAACGAAACGTAAAACGAAAAACTTGCGAAAGATAAAAAGTATGGGGACCAAAGTTGTAAATAAAAAAGTTTTCGGTTAAATTACAAAAGGTGAAAAGTTTTGGGTTAAAACTAAACAAATTAAAAGTATTAAAATACAAATGATTAAAACTTTTGGGTTAAAAATGAAAAATCACAATTTTTTTTTGGAAAACCCCCAATGCTTGGGGTACAACACATAATGCAACAATTTGTTGCAAATTTATATTATGGAAATATAAGGATAGTTTAGTAAAAATATCTAATTATTGTATTTTTTATGTTACAATAATATTTAATAAAATACATTGTATTTATCTATAAAACTAATTAAATTGTGCATCCTAATATGGTTATGAGTAAATTGCCATTTTCGCCCCTGAGGTTTGGACACATTTGCCATTTTAGTCCAAAATGACACTTTGGTACCATTTTGCCCCCCACGTTTGTAACTTTTTGCCATTTTCGTCCAAAAATAAAGTAACTTGGTTAGCCATTTGGACGAAAATGACAAAAAGTTACAAACGTGGGGGGCAAAATGGTACCAAAGTGTCATTTTGGACTAAAATGGCAAATGTGCCCAAACCTCAGGGGCGAAAATGGCAATTTACTCTATGGTTATTAACATACTTAAATTAAATTTATTATATTAGTAAGTATAAGAATTAAAAAAATATTTTTAAATAAAGTGTAAGTTTAAATTGTAAGGTTGAAGGAAAGAGTGACACATGACAATAATTGGAATCTTATATTAAAAGTTAAATAATATTTGATGTTTATTAAAAGTTAAATTAAAGTGACACGGGACATGTGGCATTGAAGAGACTTTTTTATTAGTAGATTTGTTACTTTATCATTTTATCAATAATTAATATTTTAAATCATTTGGTTTTCGAAATATATGTGATTAATTTTAATGAGGTATTATATTATCAAATAAAGTAAATATAATAATGTATAAATAATTAAATCGGACATATTATTAATAATAAAAAATAATAGTTTTGCTATAGATAATAGTAAACAAACGATTAAAAGACTTTTGATTTTAAAGGATATTCATATTAAATACACACATATTAAAAAAATATAATGACCCTTTATCATATGTTATAGAGCTGAAGATAATCTTGATCTTTAATACGTAAAATCAGTATATTCAAGAGATAAAGTACTTTATATATTTTTATCTATATATCATATAGTATAATTTAGTGACTCAAGCATCATGGTATATCAATTTTTTTAAACTTTATATTAGTTTAGTTATTATTATTATTAATTATGGTTGATGCAGTATGATAAATTGTCACACGACATTTTGATAAAATCCTTTATTATGATAGAATATCATGTGACATTAAGGATACTTTTTTATTAGTATTAGATTACACATGCAATCAATATAGAGGGTTTATGTGTAAATAATCATTTTAAGATTCTTATCTTCCGGATGATTTTTAGGGCATGTTTGGGTAAGCTTTTTGAAACAACTTATTGACTTATTGGTTTTTTGAAAAGTCATAAGCTCTAAAATGATGTTTGGCAAAGAGGGTGTATGTGAGGGGAAAAAACCAATAAGTCAATAAGTCACAAAATCCTGACTTTTTCAAGAAGCCAATAAGTCAATAAGTTGTTTTAAAAAGCTTACCCAAACATGCCCTTAATCTTCTTTTTCCACTTTTACTAGTAAATATATAGAAAGAGAATAAACTAGTTAAGAGACTACAAAATTTAAACGGTTTAATATATAAATATTAATTTAGTTTCTGCAAAAATAGAAATATCTTAAAAAACAATTAGAAGATGACAAGTAATTATCAGTGGCTAAGATGGTAAAGAGTGCACTAAATTTTAGCCGATATAAAAGAAAACCTTGTAAAATATAATGGGGTCTACGAGTAAACCAATCAAAATAATATAGAGTAAATTGTCATTTTAGTTCTTGATGTTTGTCCAAATTTGTCATTTTAATCCAAATAGTTTTTTTCTCCTCGATCCCTAACTTTTCCCTTTTGTTGCCATTTTAATCACATTGCCTAACTCTGTCTAAAAACCCCATTTTTAACTAGGGATATTTTGGGGATTTTAAATTTAAATATTTCAAATTGCCATTTTGATCCATTCTTTTTTATATTAAAAAAATTTCTAATTAGTGGGACCCAGCCCTAGCCTTCCCTCCCCTTCATCAAACCTGCTCTCTCTCTCTCTCTCTCTCCCTCTCTCTCTTTCTCTTTACCTTCACCTCACTTTACATCTCCCACCTAACACCATCATCAACACCAACCACCACCACAATCAACCAGTGCCACCACCGGCACTACCCTCGTCAGCCTCTCACCACTGCCACGACCACCACCACCCACCACCATCACTACCCTCGTCAGCCTCTCACCATTGAAAGTTTTTCCATAAACGCCGATTATCTTCAACAATCCTTACACTACTATAACTATGGCAATCAACAGATCCACAAGGATCATAATTACTACCTGCTGTTGTTCAAGAGTATAAGAAAGCCTAGATCCATCATTTTGCTTCCAACATCAAACCCTAACATTCTGACTTTTCACTATACACAGATCGATTAGCATGTCACCGGCGTTCCTTTCAATTTCACGGTGGAATCGTGGTGTTGACAGGAGAATTGTTGCATATCAGATCTAGTTGTGGTTGAAGTTCTTAACATCCGTTCAACTACCGGTGACTCAAGGCCTTCCGACAAAATTTCATTCCGAAGGAACTGCTCGTTTTGAAACAGTGATGATATTCCGACGAAGATTGTAACGCCCTGCGTTTTCATATCTTCTATATTTGGAAACCCTTGCTTAAAATTCTATTTTTGGAAACTTTGTACTCTCGTATGACGTCTTTCGTTGCAATCGATATATCATCCAAGACTCTTGGCTCATTATTACACAATGAAACTCGATGCTCGTTAAACTAGTCAAAACTCTTAATGAGATTCGGAAGCTTCGTGAAATGAATAATCGTTTAAAGGTTTTTATCCTAATTTAAATTCGTTCATAAATACGGTTATTTATCGATCCAGTTTTATTTAAATTAATTAAATTAATTAATATTATTATAAAAAAATATTTTTATTAATAATCTAGTTAGTCTCGTTAGATTTTAAAGCTATCAAACTAACCTAGTTAGTTTGAGTTATGAAGTTGGTTTCCTTTTAATATAACATAACTAAGTTACTAAATTAAAGTCCAGGGGCTGTTTATGAACATTGCTGAAAGTTTAAAATTGTAAAAACAAGAAAAGAAAATAATAATAAAAAAACTGCTGACCACGGGGATCGAACCCGGTTCAACAGCTTCCCCCCCCCCCCCCACACTAACCAGCTGAGCTGGGTCTCCTTATTGAAAATAACCCGGGCCGAAATTTATTTAACAACTCATTCGAATGGTCTAATCAGCCGTGACCAGACCCCTTTTCAGCTCTATTTTAGCGCGATTTTTGGTTGTTTTTGAGTTTTAAACTCACTTATAACATTAAATACACAACCACCAACTAACCTAAACCTTCCCTATAAATACCAAGTCTCTTCCAAGCCATTTACACTTTTCAAATCACTCTAAACTCTCCCAAATTAGTCTATAATCAGCTGCAAATCTCAAGTTCGAGTGGAAGCATCAACCTTCACAAAAGTGAGCATAACTCACTCATTTCTTATCCGATTCACTCGATTCTTTTTCCTACTTCTTTGGATTGACCTTAGCTACATTTCCATTGGTTTTCCATGGAAAACCAGGCCCTGGAACGTCACCAAAAAGGCTCCAAAGTTGACTAACTTTTCTGTTTTCATCTAAAACTTTGTTAAACTTAGTAAACTTGAGTTAATCTCACCTCAAACCTATGTCCTAATACTCATAATCAATCGAATGATTAGTTGGGCTTAAAATCAAGGCTGAGAAATGTTAAATCAGAGGTTAAAACCTCACAAACTTTCTGTTTTAGTTAGGGTTTTACCCATATGAAGTGTTCAAGCTTGAAGCTTGATGAATGCGTGATTGTTAGACTAGCTTGGGCTATCTTTCATAAAAATCCACACACTTCTTGATGTTTTCTCATAGATTAGTTGTTGTATTTCATTATTCTTGTAAGTTCATGACCCTCCTTGTTGTTTATAACAACAAGTGTAGTGGTGAACAATAGAGGTGCCTAAATGGAAGCTTGTTCTTCCTACCTCATGTATGAATTCCATGATACTTAGAGGTGCCTAAATGAAGACTTTAATCTTCTACCTCATGCTTGACATATATGATATAGTATACTTTATGTAATACCTATATAACATTGAAACAAACCGAACTCTTGATGATGAACAAGTGGACATTGTCAAGTTAGTAAGTATATCATCTAAACATCATATGTGATGGATGATTATTTTCGTATGTCTATTTTCATGTCTTTAAACTTTAAATCCGTAAACCCTAAACGTAAACATCCTCTTAAACTCCAAATCGAACACATTCAACTTCCTAGTCTCAACAACCTCGTCACGTTGGATAAATCGGAAAGCACATGCAATTTTGTGAGTATACTCGAACCCTTTTTACTTTTAAACACTTTTGGGTGCAACATGTACTCTATGTAAAAACACGAAAACACTTCAAACTATTTGAATCACACTCTATCCATATTGAAACATGTTAATCTCCCGCTAGACTATTGGGAGTGAAACTTTGAACAATATGATGCTTGTTAATCTCGTATGCTACGTAAACTATTTGTGTTAATATATGCTCATTAACTTTGCTAGCCCACTTTAACAATTATAGAGCTATAGGAGTAATGCACCGCCCACGAGACTTGGGGTATTGTTAAGTTAAACATGTTACCTCTCGTGATACTTTGGGATAGGATTTTTTAACGCATTGGATTCTTGGGTTTGAACATATTGTTACACAATCTCAGCGTACTAGTAACTTGCATATTGTTGTTCATGTTGGATACGAGCACGTTAAACATTTTTTATTCTATGTTATACTATGTAGCAAACTTGTATACTCGCCAACTTTTTGTTGATTGTATTTTAATACATGTTGCAGGGTGATAGTCAAGATGATGCTAAGTGAGAAAACAAGATTTAAGTGGACTTAGAAACACACCTAGATTAAACTATTTTTATATCAATCCTCAATAAAACCGACACCCTCATAATATTTCCGACAACCTAGTATATTTTAAAATATCCCATTATGTCCCAAAATGCACCCCATATGTGAAAACCGAGCCCGAAATACAATATAGCATTAAAAATAAATGAAAAATATAAAAATTTAAGTTGAGGTGGGCCGCGTAAGGTACCCCATAACCCTTACGCGGGACGCGAGAGGCTCAAAAGGTGGCACAACCCGGGGCGGCCACGTGGCCCAACACATGTCGAGTCTAGTGGATGATCCGGATGGGCTACACGTTGACCTGGAGTCAACGCGGGCCGCGTAGGCCCTGCCCTTGTGTTACGCGGGCCGCGAGAGAACCAGACTCAACAACTATATAAAGGAGCCATCGGATCTCAGTCGAAATCGTTCAAAAATCATTTCTTTCTCTCAATTTCTGATAGTAGGCTTATTATACGGGTATTATACCCCCCTAAATAGCGAAGTTCTGCTCCGTTGTAAGTATTATAACCCCTGGATACGTATTAGACACCCTGCCCGATTGATCTAGGGTTCCGTAACGGCTGTCGTGGTTCTGCCCGACGTAGTCGTTGGAATGCCGTCTCGGGGAGAGTATTACTAATGTTAAAATGGGTTATTATACTAACGCGTGTGCATTTGTGTAAATTTTAGATTATCACCAGGAAACCCTTACGGAAAATCTAAGACAACAATGTGAGTTGATCCGCTTTTTTTAACTGTTTTTACAAAACCTCATTTAATTAATGATATATTAAGCAGTGATTGAGTATTTGTAAGAATACAATTATCATGAGTATGTTGGGGTTTTGTATACAAAATTTGTTACCACCTGGTCAAAGAGTAACATTTCCACAAGTCGGGTTCGACAGTACCATGGATGTTAATTGTGATGTCTTGGAAACAAATATAATTGCGGGATCGCCCTCAATACTGTACAATGTGATTTTATTTAAACTTGATTAAACTGGGATTCACTCACCAGTATTTCCCACTGACAAATGTTTTTAAAACGCGTTTCAGGTAACAAACTGTGAAAGCCAAATAGAAGCCAGCTGGACAGCACTGAAGGCTTGGAAAAGTGGCAATAATGTTAACTATAATAAAATAGATGTTTTTATTAATAAAATAGGATTTATTCCTATGAAAACGTGTGTACTACGAACTTGGGTTTTAACCTATTTGTTTAATGTTATAAAAATGTGGTATTTTACTCTGATCAAATATTTCCTAACTACGGTCCTGATGAAAAATTCCGCTGCAAATTAGACAATACGCAATACCACCGAAACTGGCTCACGGCCGCCCGTTCCCCCGGGGATTAGGGATCGGGGGTTGCGACAGAAGGTGGTATCAGAGCTAAGCCACTGATTTAGCCACAGAGGTGTTCTGCTGACATAAAAATGTAAAGTGTTAGGAAATAAATTACGGAAATACGTGCATAACTGTATTTATTGTTATGTGTTATTTGACTATTTGTTAGTTTACAGTATGAGCGACCAAGGACCATCTGACGCGTACCGTCAATTGTCTGGTTCTCCTAGAAGCGAAGGCACCTCCTCTTCTCAGCCTGCCCTCTCAGGGTACTCTGCTGATACGGAAGAAGGAATCTTTGTGTTTAACGCTCAGTCCGAGGAGCCATTTCCTCAGAAAAAGAGGGGATGGTTCAGTCGAGGGGCACACGAGCGTAGAAAGCGTATGAAAAAGTTACAAGACCAGAGGGTACTAGCAGCAGCCAAGAGAGAGACAGATGCCTATGCCTAGGATATGATAAATAGGGGTATAGCCAATATTCACATCCTAGCAACCACTGTAGCTGACCCTAATCTGGAGCAAATAATAGCACCCCAACCACAGCCACCAATCCTTGACCAACCGATGGAGATAGAAAACCCTGAAAACCAAGTAGAGATGCATGACTTCAATCCAGAAGAAATCCCTAGGGTACCAACACCAAACCCCCTAGACCCAAATTACGATCCCTGGTGGGATGAAGTTAGGGACTATGTGCAACGCTACCCGATACATGAAGACACGCCCATGCAGAACGTAGGAGCCTACTTAGGTTTGGACCCTTTAGATCCCTATTTCCACGATGAATACATTAGGGAGATCTTAGAAGATCCTTACCGATTCCAGGCATCTACACCCCCATATCAGGAACCCGCACCCCAGATTCCGAACCCAGTCCTAGAACCTGCACCCCCAATGAGTGCAGAAAATGTACAAGAACTTAGGACATTTGGTGAGGAAATTTTAGAGAGCAGTGAGAGAATGAGACAGGTAGGAGAGCGACTCGTCTGGAAGTACGACGAGCGCAATATGGATTTTTGGATGAATCCATATCCGTAAATGTGAGGATGGTAAAAAGGTAATTGTAATAATAATAATAAAATAAAATATGTGTGTACGGATGCCTACTATTATTTATTTTAGTTGGTATTGTAATTTTATTTCAGTACTAGTGTGTAATAGATACATAGTAGATGAATAGAGTAAAGTCGCAATGATCGACGCTTTTGGCTAAATTGCGTGTCATGTGATTGACTATATTAGCTATTATTTTGTGATATTAATACTGGGTAAATGTTTAAAATTCAGATGGCCGACGAAGGAAATCAAGGAAATCTGAATAATGATAACCAGAGTAACATTAACGTGGTTAATGAGAATCTAAGCATCAATAACAATGGAAACCAAATGGATAATAGCCCAGTTCAACACATAGTGGCACAAGGAATCATAGATGCAATGCCATTTATTATTCAAACGATTCAAGAAGCGAATAATAAAAGTAAGCATAGTAGTAAGCGACAAATTGAACCAGAAAACCGCGTGAACAATGGACCTATACTTCAAGTGCCCATTCCCAAAAGAAGAAGAACCGTGTCTTACGGGTGTTCTTACAAGGAATTCTGGTCCTGCAAACCAATAGAATTCTCGGGCAATGAAGGACCCATTGCAGCCCTACGCTGGATAGAGAAAACTGAGGCTGTTTTAAAAATAAGCAAGTGTGCTGAAGAAGACAAAATAATGTTTGCTTCTAATCTGTTTAAGAACTTAGCCTTAGAATGGTGGAACACTATCCTCCAGTCAAGAGGAAGTGATGGGGTTTACAACATGGAATGGGATGAATTTAAGAATATGGTAGAAAGGAAATTTTGCCCTCCTAATGAAAAGGAACATATAGCTAATAAGTTCCTAAACTTAAGAATGACCGGAGTAGATAGTAAGGGTTATACTACTACATTCTTTAAATATGCTAGAATAGTACCAACCCTTGCATCACCAGAGCCAGTATTAATCTCCCGTTACATTTGGGGATTAATTGGGGGAGATTAGACATGTAGTCAAGGCAGCTAGACCTCAAACTATAGAAGAAGCTGTAGAACTAGCGAATACCTTGACAGATGAATTAATCCGTACTAGGGAAGAAGACCAGAGGAGAAACCTAACCCAAAGGCTTATTTAAGAATTCCGTTTTGGGAATTACAATCGTAGGAATATGGGTTCTACCTCTACACCTTTCTGCAAGGTCTACAAGAAAAAGCATTCGCGAAAATGCTCCACTCTTTGCAATTTCTGCAAGATGCCAGGACACAAGGAAGAAGATTGCAGGAGAAAATCCAGTAATGAACTGTCCTTCAACTGTGGAGAAAAAGGTCACATCAAGCTGAACTGCCCAAAATTGACTCAAGCTGTGAACAACAGGAACACTAAAAATGCTAGAGCATTTGTTCTGACTGCAGATGAAGCCAAGATGATTCCAGACGTGACAGCTGGTACGTTTTTAGTTAATGATCTATTTGCTAAAGTATTATTTGACTCTGGTGCGAACCGAAGTTTTATTAATACTTCGTTTTGCAAACTTCTAAATCAGTCATTAACTAAACTACCACAAGAATGTCTCGTAGAGACGGCTAATGGAGAAACAGTTAAGATTTCGGAAATCTTGCAGGGAGCAAGAATAGAAATTTTAAATCAAAAGTTTAGGGCAAACCTTTATCCCATGAAGCAGGATTTGATGTTGTATTAGGAATGGATTGGTTAATAGCCAATAAAGCCAGTATTTTATGTGATCAAAATTCAATTCAAGTAAATTCACCAAAAGGTAAAACGATCACAATTAAAGGAGATAAACCATCTAGATCCACAAAATTCATCTCTGTGATGAAAACTGCAAGTTATATAAGAAAAGGTTCTATAGTGTATTTGATTTCTATAATCACTAACACTAAAGGAAAAGAACTAAAAGACATTCCAGTAGTGTCTCAGTTTTCAGAAATTCTATTGGATAGTACAATTTGGACAAGTTCTAGAAGGATTCGGTCATCAGGTGTGCAAGTCGAGACCCCCGGTCTCGACTCGAGATCATCCAAATGACAACTCGAGACCGCAGTGATTGCGACTCGAGAACTACGAATAAACACCTCGGGACAGACTTCAGGGACATGAGACCAGCTTGGTCTCGACACGAGATCTCATGATCTCGACTCGAGATTGGACTCGAGACCTCTGAGGTTGCGACTCATTCCTACACTACTCGAGACCAGAAGTCCATGACTCAAGACCTCTTGGTTACGACTCGAGACCGCGTGTTCTCGAGTCGAGACCACCTTGTCTCGACTGGGCTGCTTACTTTAGTTATTGGGCCACAATGTGAATTGTTTGGGCTGCTTGTTTAACTGAACCATGTGTTATCTGTAACTGTTTAGCTGGTAGGACAGGCCCAATGACGTAATATGTATGCTATGTGTTAGTTATGTGTAAAACCTACGTGACTTATCTGTATTCGAGCCTGACCCAAAACTGGTAACCATGTTAGGACGTGGTGACCAGCGTGCTTGACCAAGTAAACTAATCTGCCGAGCAACCCAAGGTGAGTTCACAACTATTAAAGCATGCGTTCCCGGTGGTTTGGGAAACGAAAATTTAAACAACGCTATCCCCTCGAAAGGGACTAAAACCTACTTTCTTCCCCTTAAATGGGACTTTTAGTTATTTACTGTTTATACTGGATGCAACAAGCAACACTAAACGATACTCTATCACTAAAGTCCTCACTTCTTAATACCGATTAGTCACCGGGGTCGGGCAAACGGGTTATTAGTTGATCGCGCTATTTAAGTCTCACCAACCTCACACCGTGCCCGCGTATGGGATCGGGAGTGAACTAATGTACTCTGGCAAAAATCGTCAATGATGATAGAACATTGACGAATGGGACACTCTACGGAAACGTACAGATGAATAGTATTCGGTATTATAAAAACAGTTTAGTAGCTTACTTACGGGGTAGCTCCCCATGGCATGTATAAATGAGTAAATTAACTAGTGAAACAAGTTTTTGGTAAATAAAAACTGGACAACTCGTGAACTCGCCAACATTTTTGTTGACACCCTACTGCATGCTTTGCAGGTACCCAGTGACTCAGGAGCTTGCTACTTGGGGATGTGTAGTGGTCGTCTAACCCATGTGTTGGGTTCTAAATAATCTTGAACTATGAACTTAGTTTTGAAACTGTTTGGCTTATGCTTCCGCTGCTTACTTAAACTATTATTTGAACTAAAACGTTTAAAACTTTAAACTATGATGTTTACTAACTATTGTGGTTGGTGAATATTTTTATTATTAAATCAATGCTCTGTATAACTGGTGGCTGGATCCTGGTCAGTCGCGACTCCAAGCGGTGGTATTCCGCATGTGGGATTTTGGGGGTGTGACATATTGGTATCAGAGCCATTGGTTATAGTGAACTCGGTTTTAAAAAGAAAGTCTTTTTGAGAAAAACCAGACTATAACCCGTGACTCGTGACGACACTACACTCCAAGGGCAAGACTCAACGTATTAGACCTCATAACTCGGACTTGTGTTTACTTGCTTGTTTACTTTATGTTGATTGCTCTACTATACATACTAGTGTGCCTAATTAGATAGATACGTATCCCTCTTTTACCTCATTCTCGTTACATTACGACATCACACTCATACTGTGTTTTCTGGTTATGAAGACAATGAGTGGACGCGGAAGAGGAAACGTTAACATGACTCAGGCTCAGTTCACTAACTTGATCAACACGGTGGCTGCAGCTTTCGCAGCTCACCCTGGAGGTAAACTCGTTACTTTAGGATGTTTAGATCCTACCCTCGCATCGTCTTTTCACCTCTAAGCCTATTCGCTTCGCTTCTCACAACAGGTCAGCAAGCGCCTGCGCAACCACATGTTTGTACTTTCAAAACCTTCATGGATTGCAAGCCTCTCCTTTTCAACGACACTGAGGGTGCCATCGGCCTTCTACACTGGATTGAAAAGGCCGAAACTGTCTTTGCTGTCTGCGAGTGTCCCCCTGCTAACTGGGTAAAGTTTGCGACTGGTACGCTTGAAGGAAACGCGCTTTCATGGTGGAAGGCACAGATTCAGATGCTTGGTTTGGAAACTGCAAATGCTACTGCGTGGGAAGATTTCAAGGACATGATCAAGGAAGAATACTGTCACAGGGATGACATTCATAAGCTCGAAAACGAATACTTTGAGCTCAAGATGGTTGGATCAGAGATTGAGACCTACACCAAGCAGTCCAACGACTATGCTGCACTTTGCCCAAACATGTCCCGACCTATGTATCGGAGGATCGAATTGTACATCAAAGGTTTGGCCCCAGAAATCCGGAGCCATGTGACCTCAGCCAACCTCAATACCATTCAGCCAGTGGTCCGTCTTGCTCACAAACTCACCGATCAGGCTGTGGAGGAGGGCAAGCTGCCCAAAAGGATCAGTGCTACTGCCGGAACTTCTAGCGATAACAAACAAAAATGGGATGTAAATTAGGGTAAGGATGCTAACCCCACTCAGGCCTCAGTTCAGCAAAGGAAGACTGAAAGCAACAAGGGCCCTCAGCAACATGGTGGCTATCGAGGAAACCACCCCAAGTGTAACAAATGTAACCGACACCACAGTGGGCCATGTGGCAAAAGTCAGTGTCAGCGATGCAACAAGATAGGGCATGAAGCCAAAGACTGCAGGAGCCAGCTTCCAGCTAGGCAGAATCAACAACAACCACAACAGCAACAAGGAAACAACCGTGGATGCTTCAAGTGTGGAGCAACGGGGCACATGCGAAAGGATTGCCCTAAACTGAATCAGAACAACAACAATGCTGGAAATGGTGCAAGAGGAAGGGCTTTTGTGATTGGAGCTGGGGAAGCAAGGAACGACCCCAACGTGGTGGCGGGTAAGTTCCTACTTAATGATCGTTATGTTTCCATATTATTTGATTCTGGAGCAGATGCTAGTAATGTATCCCTACGTATTAGTAAGAAGCTTAAGTCCACTCTTACACCGTTAAGCTCTAAGCACATCGTTGAAATAGCTAATGGTAGAAACCTCGAGGCCTCACACGTTATTCGTAACTGCAAACTAGAATTGTCTGGTCAGACCTTCCATATCGATCTCTTCCCCATCATTCTCGGAAGCTTTGACGTCGTCATTGGTATGGATTGGTTATCCAAGCATCGAGCTGAAATCCTCTGCCAAGAGAAAGTTGTTCGTATTCCCCGTCCTTCTAGCAAACCCCTTATCGTTCAAGGCAACAAAGGCGGAGAAGTCACAGGCATCATTTCATTCTTAAAAGCCCAGAAGTGTTTACGAAAGGGGCACACCGCTATCTTAGCACTTGTTGCTGACACGCAGAAAAAGGAAAACAGGATTGAAGATTTTCCAGTTGTACGCGACTATCCTGAGTTATTTCCTGAAGAACTACCTGGACTCCCTCCTCACCGTCAGGTCGAATTTCAAATCGAACTAGCTCCCAGAGCAGCACCTATAGCTCGTGCACCTTATCGACTAGCTCCCGCAGAACTAAAGGAACTTTCTACTCAACTACAAGAACTATTGGACAAAGGTTTTATTCGTCCTAGCTCGTCACCATGGGGAGCCCCAGTGCTCTTTGTCAAAAAGAAGGATGGCACATTCCAAATGTGCATTGATTACCGCGAACTGAACAAGGTTACCATCAAGAATCGTTATCCACTTCCCCGTATCGACGATCTGTTCGACCAGCTGCAAGGTTCGAGCTATTATTCCAAGATTGATCTGCGATCGGGCTATCACCAGCTGAGAGTCCGCGATGAGGACGTCTCTAAGACTGCTTTCAGAACCCGCTATGGTCACTACGAATTCCTTGTTATTCATTTCGGAATGACCAATGCACCTGTGATCTTCATGGATCTCATGAACCGAGTGTGCAAACCCTACCTCGACAAGTTCGTGATTGTGTTTATTGACGACATCCTAATTTACTCGAAGAGTCAAGAGGAGCATGAACAACACCTGCGTCTTATTCTCGAACTCCTTCGCAATGAGCAACTGTAAGCCAAATTCTTGAAATGTGATTTCTGGCTTAGAGAAGTCCATTTCCTTGGGCACATAGTCAATCAGGATGGGATTCACGTCGACCCCGCTAAGATCGAATCCATTAAGAATTGGCCTATACCTAAGACTCCGACAGAAGTTCGCCAATTCTTGGGATTGGCAGGATACTATCGAAGATTTATGAAGGGATTTTCTAAGATCGCTCAACCACTTACGACCCTCACTCAGAAGGGTGTTGCTTACAAATGGAATGATGCTCAGGAATCTGCCTTTCAGGAACTAAAGAAGAACCTTTGTAGTGCTCCTATTCTTTCCTTACCTGAAGGTACCGACGACTTTGTTGTTTACTGCGACGTTTCTATTCAAGGACTTGGTTGCGTGTTTATGCAACGCGAGAAGGTTATTGCTTACGCTTCGCGACAACTCAAGATCCACGAACGGAACTACACGACACATGACTTAGAATTCGGAGCTGTGGTCTTCGCGCTCAAGATTTGGAGACATTACTTGTACGGTACCAAGTGCACGATTTACACCGATCACAAGAGTCTCCAGCACATAATGGAACAAAAGGAGTTGAATATGCGGCAACGCCGATGGGTCGAACTCCTAAATGACTATGAGTGTGCAATTAAATATCATCCAGGCAAGGCTAATGTGGTGGCATATGCCCTCGGCAGGAAGGAAACCAAACCTAAGCGTGTTCGTGCCTTACAGCTCACCATCCACTCGAACCTCCCTAAGCAAATCCGAAACGCTCAGGTTTAAGCATTGAAAGCCGTGAACATCAGGGCTGAGTCCCTGCGAGGATCAAGGAAACGGCTAGAACAAAAAGAAGATGGTGCTTCCTACGTAAACGGGCGTATATGGGTCCCACTTTATGGGAATTTACGCGAGCTTGTAATGGATGAAGCCCATAAGTCCCGTTACTCAGTACATCCTAGTTCGGATAAGATGTACCACGACTTAAAGACTACATACTGGTGGCCTAGCATGAAAGCCCGCATAGCAACCTATGTCAGTAAATGTTTGACCTGTGCGAGAGTCAAGGCTGAGTATCAGAAACCATCGGGCCTACTCCAACAACTAGAGATCCCGCAATGGAAATGGGAGCAAATTTCCATGGATTTTGTTACTGGCCTGCCTAGGTCTCAACGCGGAAATGACACCATTTGGGTGATAGTGGATTGATTAACTAAGTCTGCACACTTTTTGGCTATTAAAGAAACAGACAAGTTCTCTACCTTAGCAGAGGTATACTTAAAGGAAGTGGTTTCGAGGCACGGAGTGCCGACCTCTATTATTTCCGATCGAGACGCGCGTTTTACTTCTGAGTTGTGGCAAGCTATGCACAAATCCTTTGGCTCACGTTTAGACATGAGCACCGCTTATCATCCACAAACGGATGGGCAATCTGAACGCACCATCCAAACCCTTGAAGACATGCTTAGGGCATGTGTGATCGATTTTGGCAAGGGTTGGGAAAAGCATCTACCATTAGTGGAATTCTCCTACAATAACAGCTACCACACCAGCATTCAGGTAGCACCCTTTGAGGCATTGTACGGTCGTAAATGCCGATCGCCTCTTTGCTGGGCGGAAGTTGGTGGCAGCCAAATCACAGGTCCAGAACTTGTGGTAGACACTACGGAAAGGATTGCCCAGATCAGACAACGCATGGCGGCAGCTCGTGACCGTCAGAAGAGTTACGCTGATAAGGATAGGAAACCACTAGAGTTCCAGGTTGGTGACCGGGCTCTACTTAAACTATAGAAGAAGCTGTAGAACTAGCGAATACCTTGACAGATGAATTAATCCGTACTAGGGAAGAAGACCAGAGGAGAAACCTAACCCAAAGGCTTACTCAAGAATTCCGTTCTGGGAATTACAATCATAGGAATATGGGTTCTACCTCTGCACCTTTCTGCAAGGTCTGCAAGAAAAAGCATTCGGGAAAATGCTCCACTCTTTGCAATTTCTGCAAGATGCCAGGACACAAGGAAGAAGATTGCAGGAGAAAATCCAGTAATGAACTGTCCTTCAACTGTGGAGAAAAAGGTCACATCAAGCTGAACTGCCCAAAATTGACTCAAGCTGTGAACAACAGGAACACTAAAAATGCTAGAGCATTTGTTCTGACTGCAGATGAAGCCAAGATGATTCCAGACGTGATAGCTGGTACATTTTTAGTTAATGATCTATTTGCTAAAGTATTATTTGACTCTGGTGCGAACCAAAGTTTTATTAATACTTCGTTTTGCAAACTTCTAAATCAGTCATTAACTAAACTACCACAAGAATGTCTCGTAGAGACGGCTAATGGAGAAACAATTAAGATTTCGGAAATCTTGCAGGGAGCAAGAATAGAAATTTTAAATCAAAAGTTTAGGGCAAACCTTTATCCCATGAAGCAGGATTTGATGTTGTATTAGGAATAGATTGGTTAATAGCCAATAAAGCCAGTATTTTATGTGATCAAAATTCAATTCAAGTAAATTCACCAAAAGGTAAAACGATCACAATTAAAGGAGATAAACCATCTAGATCCACAAAATTCATCTCTGTGATGAAAACTGCAAGTTATATAAGAAAAGGTTCTATAGTGTATTTGATTTCTATAATCACTAACACTAAAGGAAAAGAACTAAAAGACATTCCAGTAGTGTCTCAGTTTTCAGATATATTTCCAGAAGAATTGCCAGGTCTACCGCCAGATAGAGAAGTTGAATTCAGAATCCATCTATTACCAGGAACAACACCAATTGCCAAAACACCTTACCGTTTGGCACCCGCCGAAATGCAGGAACTAAAGAAACAATTAGATGAATTGTTGGAAAAAGGATTCATACAACCAAGTTCGTCACCTTGGGGAGCACCGATTTTATTCGTAAAAAAGAAAGACGGATCAATGCGTATGTGCATCGACTACCGTGAATTAAACAAGGTCACGATCAAGAACCAGTACCCATTACCAAGGATCGATGATCTGTTCGACCAACTGCAAGGAGCTCGATTTTTCTCTAAAATCGATTTAAGGTCATGATATCATCAATTAAAGGTACAGGAAGAGGACATTCCTAAGATCGCATTCAGAACGAGGTATGGTCATTATGAATTTACTGTCATGCCATTTGGTTTAACCAATGCCCCAGCTGCATTTATGGACATGATGAACCGAATATGTAAGCCATATTTGGATAAATTCATAATCGTCTTCATAGATGATATTCTCATTTATTCTAAAAATAAGGAAGATCATGCAAAGCATTTTCACGCACTTTTAAGTCTATTAAGAAAGGAAAAGCTTTATGCTAAATTTTCAAAATGCGAGTTTTGGCTAGAACAGGTGCAATTTCTTGGACACTTAGTGAACCATGAAGGAATTCATGTGGATCCAACAAAGATCCAGGCGATTATCGAATGGAAAACCCCTGAGTCACCAACTGAGGTTAGAAGTTTCTTAGGATTGGCCGGTTATTATAGCAGATTTACTCGAGATTTTTCTAGAATAGCCATTCCTTTAACTAAGTTAACCTGTAAATCCATTAAGTTTGAATGGGGACCAAAACAAGAAGAAGCATTTAGAATTCTTAAGCATAAATTAACCCATACACCCATATTAACGTTACCAGAAGGAACTGAAGACTTTGTAGTCTATTGTGACGTTTCTAAATTAGGTTATGGATGTGTATTGATGCAAAGCCAAAAGGTTATAGCTTATGCATCTAGGCAACTTAAGAATCATGAAGAAAATTATTCAACACAAGATTTGGAATTAGGAGTTATAATTTTTGCCCTTAAGATTTGGAGACATTACCTTTATGGTAGTAAGTTTACCATATTCACTGATCATAAGAGTTTAAGGTATGTTTTCGGGCAAAAGGAGTTGAATATGAGACAAAGACGCTGGATGGAAATGCTTAGTGACTATGATTATGATATCCAGTATCATGAAGGAAAAGCAAATGTAGTGGCAGATGCTTTAAGTCGAAAGTATCACGAAAAGCCAAAAAGGGTACATTCTCTTAAATTAAATCTGCAAGTAGATTTAAATGATCAGATAAGAGAAGCACAAGAATCAGTAATCAAGGATGATACTGAAAAATTAAAAGGTATGCTAAAAGAATTAGAAAAAGGAACAAATGGAATTTGGAGATTCCATATGAAGAGAATGTGGATACCTAAATTAGGAAACCTACGTCATCGTATATTAGAAGAAGCCCATAAGTCTAAGTATACGATGTGACACTCTGGATTTTCCCGAACAACCTTCTAGTCTCAGTATTTCGTGTACATATTATTAAATGAAAGGTGTGAATTACTTTGATGTGCTATGTGTTGATAACGTGTATGTAATATATATGTATATGTATAAATACTCATGAACCGAAACCACGACTCGAGACCACCCGGTCTCGAGTGAACAGTAAACAGTTGGGCCGTTTGGGCCGCACCTCCTTGAGCCCACTCGAGAACCCATTAGGGTGCATGGCCCGTGAATTGGATTATAAAACCCCCTCATTAGCCGACTTACCCACCTTTGGACAACAATCATTCCCTTATTCTCCCTCCCTCACCTCATTCACTTTTCTCTCACTAAAAGCCCTAAAACCCACTAATCAACCCCCCATTCTCTCGGAATCAACAAGTGGAAGCTTGGAGCTCGGAAGCTAGCCATCGTTCATCACTCAAGGACCATCTCTCAACCGTTTTTCCCTCTCCTTCATTCGAACACCATTCGGTTAGTGTGGTTTACTTGATCTATGATAATGCGTGATTAAGGTGCTTGTTTGTGAGTAGAATAGGTGTTTAACAAAGTGACCTTTGAATGATATAATGTGAAATGAATGTTATACATGACTATAGGCAATTTAGTACATTATCATGATTCTTGCATATGAATATTTTAAAGAGAAGAAGGAGATGTTACACGATTGTTGCTTATGAAATGCATGTTGTGGGGGTGTGCGTGTTGAAGGTTTATTGTTTTTACTTCTAGGTCCACATAGATGAATCTGAGAATCATAGTGAATGTGTTTATTGAATAATCAAGTTATGAAAACCCTAAATGAAGAACAGTATGAATATGGGATGAATATGTGTTGAACATTTGAAAAATGCTTGTTTGATCTGTTTGATTTAGAGTTAGACAAGAAAACATGTTGGTGAAATTGTATTGGTTAGTACTAAGGATCATGAACATGAAATTCTATTGGATAGTACAATTTGGACAGGTTCTAGAAGGATTCGGTCATCAGGTGTGCAAGTCGAGACCCCCGGTCTCGACTCGAGATCATCCAAATGACAACTCGAGACCGCAGTGATTGCGACTCGAGAACTACGAATAAACACCTCGGGACAGACTTCAGGGACATGAGACCAGCTTGGTCTCGAGTCGAGATTGGACTCGAGACCTCTGAGGATGCGACTCATGCCTGCACTACTCGAGACCAGAAGTCTATGACTCGAGACCTCCTGGTTACGACTCGAGACCACCTTGTCTCGACTGGGCTGCTTACTTTAGTTATTGGGCCACAGTGTGAATTGTTTGGGCTGCCTGTTTAACTGAACCATGTGTTATCTGTAACTGTTTAACTGGTAGGACAGGCCCAATGACGTGATATGTATGCTATGTGTAAAACCTACGTGACTTATCTGTATTCGAGCCTGACCCAAAACTGGTAACCATGTTAGGACGTGGTGACCAGCGTGCTTGACCAAGTAAACTAATCTGCCGAGCAACCCAAGGTGAGTTCGCAACTATTAAAGCATGCGTTCCCGGTGGTTTGGGAAACGAAAATTTAAACAACGCTATCCCCTTGAAAGGGATACAAACCTACTTTCTTCCCCTTAAATGGGACTTTTAGTTATTTACTGTTTATACTGGATGCAACAAGCAACACTAAACGAAACTCTATCACTCAATTCCTCACTTCTTAATACCGATTAGTCGTCGGGGTCGGGTGAATGGGTTATTAGTTGATAGCGCTATTTAGGTCTCACCAACCTCACACCGTGCCCGCGTATGGGATCGGGCGTGAACTAATGTACTCTAGCAAAAATCGTCAATGATGATAGAACATTGACGAACGGGGCACTCTACGAAAACGTACGGATGAATAGTATTCGGTATTGTAAAAACAGTTTAGTAGCTTACTTATGGGGTAGCTCCCCATGGCATGTATAAATGAGTAAATTAACTAGTGAAACAAGTTTTTGGTAAATAAAAACTGGCCAACTCGTGAACTCGCCAACATTTTTGTTGACACCCTACTGCATGCTTTGCAGGTACCCAGTGACTCAGGAGCTTGCTACTTGGGGATGTGTAGTGGTCGTCTAACCCATGTGTTGGGTTCTAAATAATCTTGAACTATGAACTTAGTTTTGAAATAGTTTGGCTTATGCTTCCGTTGCTTACTTAAACTGTTATTTGAACTTAAACGTTTAAAACTTTAAACTATGATGTTTACTAACTATTGTGGTTGGTGAATATTTTTATTATTAAATCAATGCTCTGTATAACTGGTGGCTGGATCCTGGTCAGTCGTGCCTCCAAGCGGTGGTATTCCGCATGTGGGATTTTGGGGGTGTGACATACGATGCATCCATGAAATGATAAAATGTACCACGATTTAAGAAAGAATTTCTGGTGGATAGGAATGAAAAAGGACATAGCAGCCTATGTTTCTAAATGTTTAACTTGTTCACAAGTTAAAGCTGAACACCAAAAACCCTCAGGTCTATTGCAACAGTTAGAAATGCCAGTGTGGAAATGGGAATTAATAACAATAGATTTTGTTACTAAATTACCCAAAACAAAGAAAGGAAATGATACAGTCTGGGTGATTGTAGATGGGCTAACTAAGTCAGCTCATTTCCTACCAATGAAAGAAACTTTCAATATGTAACAGCTAGCCAAATTGTATGTAAATGAAATTGTTTCATTACATGGAATTCCTTTATCAATTGTTTCTGATAGGGATAGCCGATTTACCTCTCATTTTTGGTCAAGTTTCCAAAACGCCATGGGAACCAAGTTAAATCTAAGCACAACTTATCATCCTCAAACAGACGGACAAAGCGAAAGAAAAATTCAGACAATGGAGGACATGCTTAGAGCTTGTGTAATTGATTTCGGAGGTAATTGGGACGATCACTTACCTTTAATAGAATTTTCTTATAATAATAGTTATCTCACAAGTATAAATGCTGCACCATTCGAAGCACTTTATGGACGAAAGTGCCGAACCCCAGTTTGTTGGGAAGAAATTGGGGAAAAGCAACTATCTGGACCTGAGATAGTACAAGAAACAACCCACAAGATCATTCAAGTCAAAGAACGACTGAAAGCAGCACGTGATCAACAAAAGAGCTATGCTGATAACCGATGCAAACCCTTGGAATTTCAAGTAGGAGATAAAGTATTGTTAAAAGTCTCTCCTTGGAAAGGAGTAGTAAGATTTATTAAAAGAGGAAAGCTAAGTCCCAGGTATATTGGACCTTTTGAGATTATTAGAAAAATAGGACCTGTAGCCTATCAGCTACAACTGCCAGAGGAAATGGCAGGAATACATGATGTATTTCATGTATCTAATCTCAAGAAATGCTTAGCCGATGAATCACTGGTAGTACCTCTTAAGGATATAGAGGTAAATGAACAACTCAAGTTTGTAGAAAGGCCTCTACAGATTGAAGACAGGAAAGTCAAGAATCTCAAACATAAGGGATTAGTTCTGGTCAAAGTGAAGTGGGACTCCAAAAGAGGACCTGAGTATACATGGGAGCTTGAATCTGAAATGCAAAAGAAATATCCACACTTGTTCCAGTAGATCTCGAGGATGAGCTCTAAAACAAGGTGGGGAGGATATAACAATTCTCAATAAAATCGACACCCTCATAATATTTCCGACGCCCTAGTATATTTTAAAATATCCCATTATGTCCCAAAATGCACCCCATATGTGAAAACCGAGCCCGAAATACAATATAGCATTAAAAATAAATGAAAAATAAAAAAATTTAAGTTGAGGCGGGCCACGTAAGGTACCCCATAACCCTTACGCGGGCCGTGAGAGGCTCAAAAGGTGGCACAGCCCGGGGCGGCCACGTGGCCCAACACATGTCGAGTCTAGTGGATGATCCGGATGGGCTACACGTTGACCTGGAGTCAACGCGGGCCGCGTAGGCCCTGCCCTTGTGTTAAGCGGGCCGCGAGAGAACCAGACTCAACAACTATATAAAGGAGCCACACTACGCCAAAAAAGGCTTACGGCCACACAAAAAAAGAGTGACCATACGCCTTTTGTCACACTTTTTTTTTTCAACTCAAGTGTGACCAAAGGTCCAGTCATCATAGGTATCATACAGCCACATTCACGTTTAGTGGCCGTAGCAACTTTAAAGTGTGGCTAAAGGGTACCACTATCTCTTGCTGGAAATCAGACATTCTGTACAATAAGTGTGGCTAAAGGGTAACAACAGCCACATGAATTTATTGTAAATGTGGCTGTTTCTATTATATAGTCACTTAAAAGTTTGTTTTAGCCACATCAATTAAAAAAAATGTGGCAAAAAGAGTTGTTGTAATTAAGCATTCCATTTATTAAGTAAGACTAAATGTTTGTAACGGCCACATGAACTCACTGTAAGTGTGACCGTTTTATTATTTAGTCACATCTGTTTACTATAACTGTGGCTAAAAAATATTTCTAGACACTAAAAAAAACTTTGTAATTTTATATGTGACTATTGTCTAACCTTTTGTCACACATAAAATTTTGTAATTTTAAGTGTGACTATTGTTTAACCTTTGGTCACACATTTTTTTTTTCACATGACATATGTTATTATTCCGTCACACAAAAGTAATAAAGCGATGATAGTGTGGCTAATGTTTATGTAAAGCTACATGAAGTTTTGTGGTTTTAAGTGTGGCAATGGCTAACATTTGGTCACTTATAATTTACTTTCTCATGACATTTGCTATCATTTCGTCACATAAAGTAAGGATAATGTGGCTAATGATTATGTAAAGCCACATAAAACTTTATGATTTTATGTGTGGCTATCATCTAACATTTGGCCACACAAATTCATTTTGTGCATTACAGATGCTGTCATTCTGTCACATAAAAAAATCAAAATAAGGATGGTGTGACTAAAAGTTATGTAAAACCACATGAAATTTTTTCTTTCTACATGTGGCTATTGTGTAATCTTTAGTCACACATAATATTTTTACCCATGGCGTTTGCTAATATTTCATCACACCAAAATAAACACAATGGCGATGGTGTGACTAATGATCAAGTAAAGCCACATGAAATTTTGTAATTTTAAATATGACTATTGTCTAACCTTTGGTCACACATAATCTTTTTTACCCATGACAATTGCTAACATTTCGTCACGGCAAAATAAACAAAGTGACGATGATGTGACTAGTAATTATGTAAAGCCACATGAAAATTTGTAATTTTACTATGTGACTATTGTTTAATCTTTGGTCACACATAATTTGTTTTTACATAACGTTTACTATGATTTTGTGACACAAAAAGATAAAATGACAATGGTGTGGCTAATGTTTATGTAAAGCCACATGAACTTTTGTGCTTTTAAGTGTGGCATATGGCTAACCTTTAGCCACACATGTATATTGTGTTTCTGTGTAGCCATTTTCCTATAACTAGTTGTTTTGTTTTCAACTTTTTGTATAAAAAACAATAATAAACATGAGAAAACCTAAAACCAAATAATATTAAAATTAATAAACCAAAATCTGTGCACGATAATACCAAAAACTAAACTTCTAATCAAAAACTATCTACAAATGTTGCAAAAGGAAATGATTGTAAACATAAAATAAGTACTAGTTTAAAGTGTTTTTCTTGTTCTTCTTGCTCCCTGTTTTTTGATGCCATCTAGCGTTGTAAAACATTTCTTTTGCTTTTTAGCGACTTGAGTTGTAGAGTTTTGTGTTTGAATGCTTGATAGATTTGGTATCTGAAGCAAAAAGCATGAAAACAAATATCAATAGCTAGAGTAATTAATCATATATTAATAAAGAACAAACCTTTTCGCTAGTTTTGACAAGGTATTTTGGCCAAGCAACAAAAGTATTTAGTGCATCCCCAACTGTTTTGACCTCACATGATTCTACCGGTAAAAATGCTGCTTCTTTTACAACTTTATCAATAGAAACTCTATAGCAATTATCTTGTAGTGGAACTCCATGAACGCTTTGTTTTCCCGTTGACAAATGAATTGTACCATAAGCCACACAGTTGTTCATATTTATAGTATATAGAGTACACTTGATCTACAAAAAAAATATTTTATATTAACATCTTAAGGTTAAAATCAATATAAATATGTATTTCGTAACACATACCTCTAGGACATTTGTTGAATGTGTATTATGTATATTTTCTTGTGATTCCAACTGCGATGATGTCCCAAGAAGTGAAGTCTCTTGCGTAGACAAAAGATCTTTTTTTCTAGTTTTCACATTTTCCTAAAAACATTGAATTAATTAAGTTATAGAAAATCAACAATCACACATAAAAACTATAAAAAATACGAAATTGTCAAACACTTACCGTTATCATTTCTTTTTGCACCATTTTAGAAGTGTTAGCATGAGAAGTGACTTCCGTTTGCACTACTTTACTTGATATGTTAGATGTGGTAACATTAGTATTGTCCTTTGATCCAGTACTATTGTTCATAGATTTTACCTACAATTCAAATAAGTGTGTTATGAAATATCAATAATTACATGGGAAATTATAAAAAAAAATAATGAAATTATCATACTTACCGTTGGTGCCATTTCTTTTTGCACTATTTTAGATGCGGTAGCATTGGCCTTATGCTTTGATCCGTCATGTTTATCCAAAGAATTTACCTACAAAATGTAACAAGGAAGCAATACAGATAATACGATTCGATAAAACAGGGAAAATTTCTAAAATTGTAATGCACATGGTAAATTTATATAAATAGGTTGCTATTTATGGTAGCTAACAATGGTTCACATTTGAAAACTATTAAGGTATTAATTTGCTAATAAAATAAGTCACTTACTTGTGTTTGTGACATTTTGTCTGCAGATAATGAACATATTTGTAATGTTTGTCCTTGTGCAGCCAGATAAGCTACAACTTGATTAAGTGTGTTATTTGTTTCTGCCATCTGCATCGAAAGGGTCTTAATTTGTTCATCTTTTTTCCCACGCTCAAGTCTCTCGTTATGTAGTTGAAACTCCAGTTGTGCAATTCGTTCTTTTGATGATCCTTTTGTTCGAGGACTCTGCCAATATCTACTAGAAGTCACTCCATAACCAACACCTTTTAAATACCCACCTTTTTCTTTGCCAAATACTAATGTGAGTGCATCTGTGCCCGGATCAAGGTTCACGGATCCATCTTTAATTTGCGTTTCAGTGTCAATCTGTAGAAATTGTTAACAAATAAACATGTATTATAGTAATTAAAAATAAACCAAAAAAGTTTAAAGTTGAACTTACTATTTTATTAGCTATGTCTTTTACATCAACATTCTTGTATTCTCCGTTTTTGTTTTCCCTTGCTTTCCTCCACATTAAAGCACGAGAGGGGATCTCATCAACTGAAAGTTCGTTATTTTGTACCTTGTAATATATACAACAAAAATAACGGACACACACATCAGACATACAAACAAAAAATCATTATAAGCACAAAAAAAAAACTTTAATTGAAGAAATGAAGTTACCAGTTTGTCTCTTAGATAAGCATACCCTCCTCGTCCCAAGTGATGATCATAAACATTTTTTGATCGTGCTGTTTTTCTCTTATTTGACACATCCTTACAACAAAATTTGTAATTATTTCATTAGAGTTTAAAATTATATTTAAAATAAAATAATGATGAACATTAGAATAAAAGATTAAAACCTTAAACTCGTCTGATTGTGTATATGTTACAAACTTGTCCCAGTCTGTTTGCTCCACCATTGAACGATACCTCTTAGGAATTCGTGCAAGTTTCTTTGGTTTACCTAAGTTAGGTACTATGTATCCCGCATACACTTTTCTTCTAAAATTTCGAAGCAGTTCACCAAGCCGAGTCATTACAAAACGCCTACGACATGCATCAATGTCATAAAAACGCTGCAATATATAATACAAGTTGTATGTTAGTCACATGAAAATGTAAAAATACATTTATAATTAAGAGAAAAGAATTAACCGTTATTTCCTCCCACAATTTATCCTTTACTTCTGTTGGCACTGTTTTCCACGCTAAAAACCTAAATCCGACATATTCTCTTACTAGGTCTCCCAAAAAACTTGAAAATTCTGATCTATATTCCCCAGAAAACTTCTTCAATTCATCAAATGTAACTTTGTGTTTTTTTCCACCCGAGTTTGTAAATGCTGTTCGCATTTTTGGTAACCTGGTCAACCCCCTCTTCGGTGTTTTTGTTTTGTGTGCTGTCAAATCCATATCCGAGAAATCGCTTTCAGATTCACCTGTCGAATCCCTATCCGAGAAATCGCTTTCTTCTTCAACTTCCATGATTTCTTCTTCAACTTCCATGATGCTAGAAATGAGTTTGACAAAAGTTGTTATTATATACAATAAAGAGAATGAATAAATTTTCCAGAAATGAGAACTGGAACCGGACCGTTTAAAACTGGTTTGGAACCGGGTTAAATGGTTCTTGTTTAGAACGGGTTATTGCAATACGGTCTATCATGCCGGAACCCACAAGATATGCTATTATCAGGTTTTGCTTTTTTTTCAAATCAATATGTAGCAAAGAAATCAAGGTAGAAGAACTAGATAAGTTGCAAGAAGAGCTTTGTGTGACACTGTGTCTGCTCGAGAAATATTTTCCCCCATCCTTTTTCGATATTATGATTCATTTAACTGTGCACCTTACTAGGGAGGTAAAATTATGCGGGCCAATATGCTTTCGGTGGATGTATCCCTTTGAAAGGTGCATGAAGGTTATTAAAGGGCATGTGCAAAACAAAACTTATCCAGAAGGATGCATTGCTGAGGAGAATATTGCAGAAGAAACAATTGAGTTTTTCAGCGAATACCAAAAAAACATGAAGACTATTGGCATTCCACCATATAAGTATAAGACATCTGAAAATGATAACGGGGAAGGAAATCCTTTGTCAGCCGGTAAACCAGTTCTGGTTTCTCCGGAACTCTCCTTGAAAGCACATTTCTATGTATTGCAAAATACGCCCGAAATTGTGCCTTATATTGAGTAAGTATAACAAACATGTTTTTTTTTTACATTAGAATCTATCAAATATGATACTAATTTATGTACTTGTAGACAACACATGACCTTTTTGAAAAACCGACATGGTGGTAAACCACAAGCGTGGCTGGAGAAAGAGCATAACACAACGTTTGGTCACTGGTTACGTAACAAGGTAATTTAAATTTTAGCATAATATTAGTTTTTCCTTTATTGTAGTTTGTGCAAGGTGAATCTCATCCTAGTAATGAAATTTAGGTTGAAAAAGAGTTAGCGGTTTCCACAGAAAGTATATCAGAAACCGTAAAGTGGATTTCAAATGGAGCACACAGCAACGTATTAAAATACGATGTATATCAAATCAATGGCTATACATTTTGTACAAAATCTCGTGACGGTGGAGTTTACCAAAACAGTGGGGTTGGTGTAGAGGCAACTGACATGCACATTTCTAAAGAAGTAGTAACCTACAGAAAAAACTTCTATTATGGGGTATTACGAGAGATCTGGGTACTAGATTATCATATTAAAAGAATTCCTCTTTTCATGTGCGACTGGGTTGAAAATAGAAATGGGGTCAAACAAGATACTCTTGGTTACACGTTGGTCGAACTTAACAGATTAGGCCACAAGGATGATCCGTTCATATTGGCCTCACAAGCACGACAGGTGTTTTATGTTAAAGACCAGCTGGATAAAAAAATGTCTATTGTCTTTATGACACCTCCCAAAAACTATAGAGATTCGTATGACGACGTTGATGAGGAATTTAGTACTGTAATTTTTCCTCACAATGATAATATATTGCCACGTGTAGATCCACTTGACATGGGTAATGAATCCCGCAGTGATTATTACAGAACCGACTGTAGCGGTATAGTTTTACGTAATGCCGATTGAACCATGTCATGGTTATCATTACATGAGTCATTTTCTTTGCTTTTTATTTAGTGAATAATATGTAAAAACGCTGAATTGTAATGTTTTGAATGATAATATTAGAACCTCTACCTACAGTTGTCTGTCGGAATGATTGGATTGTTATGATAATATTAGAACCCGAGCTTGAGACTAAAAAACAAGCTCATTTAATAATATGGGTGTCATATTATTGTTTATTCTTGAACATTGTTTACCCTAAAATACCATAATCATATAAATCAATTAGTTTAGTCTCTAAATAACATAAATTGATTAAAATATAATATTTTCCATTTAGTGTGCTCTAATTATACTGCTCAAACTCGTAATAAACAAAGGAAAATACACAAATAAACGCTGTAAAAGTATATCCATGTAGACATTTTTACCCACCAATAAATTGATAACAACGTTGACCAAACATGCGTGGGAAACAAAAGGAACAACAAAAGGACTTTTATTCATTTAATCCACCAACCACTAGCCATTGGCTATATTACACCAATATGAACAGCTAAAAAAGGAAAATAGAAACATACAGAATGAGAAAACATATTACAGAGCATTCTGTTACAAACCCACTTTATGAATAGACTAAACCCATTCCACATATCCCAATCCAACCCTACTTGTTTGGACGGCATGAGACACTTTGCTGAACTTCTCCGACCCGCTCATGTATTGATGAAGATCCAACATATCTCTGGCGACACGTTACTCGGCCCCGACATGCACTTAACCAGCCGCTCGACATGTAACTGAGTCTGTCGTTTAGGCATAATGCGGCGTCTGTTAGGCGTTTTTCTCGGGCATGTGTAACAGAGATGGAAAACACGTGTTCGATACCATGTAACGGGAGTAACCTGACACCGGTAAGGCTTAACGCAGCGCTTGACGCGAAACCAGCTTTGGAAAAGTAACCAGCGCCAGTTACCAGCATTCAATCGACAGTTCACGCATGCACCGTTGGTTACGCGTGTTTAATGCAGGTTACACGCATTCCTGTGTTGTTCAGCGTGTTCATACAAGAAGGCCTGCAAACACCAAGAAAGAATAAAAATGCCATAAGACAATTATGAAAGTTAAAAACTCACTATCTTGTTCGCAACCATTAATAACTTTAGCGATGTTACTAGATTCAAGTGCAAGCTTACAGTCCGACAAAAAAACTTTCCATCCTCAACGGCAAGGGCAGACCTGCATAAATAGGTCCGGGTTCACCTGAACCCACTGAGTTTCAAAATTTTAATTGAGAGGTTATATTGGAATGAGCCCAGTAGATTTACTCTATTTTGGTTATTTTTAAATAAAAAGGACGATTAAAGTTGGTGTTTTTATAAATTAAAAACCAATTAACTTACAAGCGGATGAAGTGGTAGATTGGTTTTGGTGCGTGTGAAGCAATCAAGGGGTCGTGGGTTCGATCCTCGTTTAAGCCTGGATTTTAGGCGATTTTTTTGAATCAGTTCAACGAGTCTGCACAGATCTGATATTTGTCGTTTTGCGCAGAATCCAGTTTCGAAACACGGCTGTTTGATCGAAACAAGGCTGCTGAACAGCGATAAGGGATCGACGCGTACCGTTTCGAAGGTTTGTTTCATCGAAATTTGTCGTTTTGCGCAGAATCCAGTTTCGAAACACTTGTCGTTTTGCGCAGAATCCAGTTTTGAAACACGGCTGTTTGATCGAAACAAGGCTGCTGAACAGCGATAAGGGATCGACGCGTACCGTTTCGAAGGTTTGTTTCATCGAAATTTGTCGTTTTGCGCAGAATCCAGTTTCAAACCCATTCCACATATCCCAATCAAACCATGCTTGTTTGGACCACATGAAACACTTTGCTGAACTTCTCCGACCCGCTCATGTATTGATGAAGATCCAAGATATCCCGGGTCCGAAAAGCAAATACGGGCTGCACCTTGCACTATTGAGCCCCCCTTTTCCACACCAACTGAGCAAACCCGCAACTGACAAAGATCTGTGATCGATTGCGTTTGAACTGGGCCGTCCAGGTCAGCAGACATTAACTGCATGAAGGTAACTATGAGTGTTCGTTATTCAATCCCAAAAAGAAAAGAAAAGAAAAGGAAAGAAATGAAAATCTCGGCGATTGACCTGAAGATTTGCCAACCAACTGTCGGCTGCCTGCAATATATCTGTTAGCAATACACCTTCATTGTTGATCCATAGAGGTGCTTCTAACTTGTATGAAGCAAGAACAAACACCGGTAATGAGATTCTTGGGGTACCAATCTCCCCAGGATGCATAACAGGCGGATGCTCATGTTGATTGCCTGCAATAAACGATTATGATAATTTTAATGTAGACACACACATACCACCAGAAATTGACAAGCATGCAAACAATTTATCTAAATCGATTGGTGAAAAAACTGAATCCATATTAACGTTTTCACTTTCATTGCTGAAGTTATGTGTATTTCCTGACGTTTTGCATCTGAATCCACAAGAGACCATCCAGTATCGTCTCTCCTGATGCATTTTATGGCGGTGTTTGGATATGTGAACGAGAGGTTATTACGTGATATAATCATAATAAGATAAATGTAATAAAACAGGCTGTTGGAGATAGTGTTTGAACATGCTTATGCTATTTGAGGTTGTAAGTTTCAAATCAGATGCTCGGTTATTAGGGGTGTAAACAAGCCCAGAGGGTCGAGCTACTCGTGATCAGCTCGGTTAAAAGCTCGAACGAGCCGAGTTTTAATGAGCCCGAGCCCAAGCCCGAGTTTGACATACAAGCTCGTTTAGGCTCGCAAGCCTAAATGAACCCAAACATAATTTAAGTATTTTTTTTATATATAATACAATAATGATGATGATAACATTGGCGAGCCAAGCTCGAGCCGAGCTTTGGCTCGTTTAAACGCTACTTGAAGCGAGCTCGAGCCGAGTTTAGGTCGTTTGAGGTTGTTCTCAAAATAGCTCAAGCCGAGCTCGAGCTTCGAGTTTTTTTTTCTTGCGAGCCGAGCTCAAGCTCAAATAAATAGGCTCGAACCGAGCCGAGCTCGAGCTTCATAAAAACATGACGAACCTTGCTCAACCCAGTCAGGCTCGGGCTTGGCGTTTGTGGTGTGTGTATCAGTGTATGACGTTTGTAGGTTATTTGTTATGGTGGTGTGTTAAATAGTTTGACCGGCTTGAACCTTGGAACCGGCTGTATCAACCAAACCACCTGTTTAACTTTCACTTTTTGGAACATGCAGTTATTTATATGTATTTATATTCATGAACATCTTTTCACCATAAAATCTGTAATACAAAGTAAAAACTATCAATCTCAAAAAGATCAGTTAGAACCGCCAAACTGCTAAATTGCTAAAACCGGCCAGTCTAGCCAACCCACTCAACCTGTCGTTTTGGTTTGTAATTTTCCTAAACCAAAGTTGGTGGTTTAACCCATAACTTTCATCAAAACTCTTCGAACCGGGCCTCTAATTGTTTCTTTAAATCATGCAGCCCTTACCATGTTATATGTGTGATTGTGTGATAACAAACATGTAAGGTTGTCGAGATAATGTAACTGGTGATTGTATTCATGTAGTTGTATGGTGACGATGCTTTACCTCTAGGATCCACCCGGTATGCTTCAAAAAATTAGCATGCTAGTTGACATCCAAATCACTCCATCTTGGCTACATGAAAAATAATCCAAAATATCAAATGGGTCAGGACTATAGATTAGTAATATTTATAAAACATTAAACAAGGTACGAAGGATGCATCTACAAAGTAGTGATCTATTTCACCACAGACTTTATCTGGTATTTTTGATAATCTGCTTGTCTCTATATTCATCATAAACCAGTTACCGGAAAAATATAACCAAATATTTTGTTGTTACAATCAACAAATAAAAATTAAACAAGATTAAGAGAAGAATGTTTATAAAGGTTATAACCTTGAGGCTCTTGTTAAAACCTCTTCTGTTTTACAATCACGAAGCAGCAATCACGGCGCATCCCGTTTTCCCATTTGGCGCATAACGTATCCTAATTGCCAAAAAGAAAATACAATACCTGTAACAATACCATAAGTGCATCCTAATTGAATCTTCTATAAGCCAGGTTATTATAATTAGGGTTCATCAACTTTTTCCATCAATCAAACAACATTAACGTTTACTAAACAAATCAGAAGTCAAAACCTTCAAATTCTATAACATAATTTCAAACAGCCCCAAAAGAACCCTGAATCACTGAACAAACCCAAATCAACTTCAGTTTCAAACCAATGTTAAATAACATCCAAGGAAATTAATTCTAAAAACTAAGAATTTATTTGCTTTCATTTAGAGAACCCCTATTCAACCACGTAATAATTCAATATGTTTGAATTCCCCCAATATGAAACCCTAGAAATATGATATGAACCGAAAGATGAACAAGAAACCAGGGTTTACCTTTTCCGGTCGCAATATGAGGCGGGATCACTGGATTTTTCCAATCCCCGTAGCCTGCAATTAGAACCAAACCTCAGATTTGCTTCACTCGAACTCAACTTGCAGATCTAAAACTCTTATAATCGAAGAATTCGGAAACCGAGCTCATCTCCGGTACGGACGAACAGAAAATTAAACATATACGTTTGAGAAACTACTGCTAATCCAGAAAATTAATCACATAGATAAAAGGGATTCACATAGTCGATGTTCTCGAATTGGAACCAAGAACAGATAGCTAGGTGGGAATAGACGAATAGTTATGAGATGATTAAAAGTTTAGATGTATAAAGTGTGGCTATTGTATGTTATTTGGTCACACAATTTTCTTTTTATTTGTGGTATTTGCTATCATTTTGTCACATAAAAGAAAAATAAAGTGGCAAAGGTGAGACTAATTGTTAAGCCATATCAAAATCTTATAATTTTAAGTGTAATTATTATTTAAATTTTGGTCACATATATTTTCTATGACATTTGTTATCAATCCGTCACACAAAAGTAACTAAGTAACAATGATGTGACGAATGTTTATGTAAAACCATGAAATCTTATAATTTTGAGTGTGACTATTACCTAACCTTTGGTCACATAAAAAAATTATATGTAGCCAGATATATTCTTTTAGCCACATCATCACAAAAATATTGTGACCGTAGATCATATTTAGCCATAGCTTTTTAGCGTGGCTACTAAATGTCTTAGTTTTTTTTAAAGATGTGCTTTTAGCCACATCTTAAAAAAATACCATGGCCATAGATCACATTTGGCTACACATTTCCAGTGTGGCTAATAAATGTCACAATTTTTTTCTTAAAATGTGGCTAAAGGTTTCAAAAACATGTGTTTTTTGTCACATAAAACAATTACCGTGGTTGTAGATCGCATTTGACCACATTTTTTTTAATGTGACTAGTAAATGTCACAATTTATTCTTTAAGTGTGGCTAAAGATTTTTTCAAATGTTAGAAATCATCTTTAGCCACACATTTAATCAAAAGTGTGGCTGGACGGTTTGGCCATATGTGTGGCCATAGGTAGTTTTTGGCGTAGTGCCATCGGATCTCAGTCGAAATCGTTCAAAAATCGTTTCTTTCTCTCAATTTCTGATAGTAGGCTTATTATACGGGTATTATACCCCCTAAATAACGAAGTTCTGCTCCGTTGTAAGTATTATAACCCCTGGATACATATTAGATACGCTGCCCGATTGATCTAGGGTTCCGTAACGGCTGTCGTGGTTCTGCCCGACGTAGTCGTTGGAATGCCGTCTCGGGGAGAGTATTACTAATGTTAAAATGGGTTATTATACTAACGCGTGTGCATTTGTGTAAATTTTAGATTATCACCAGGAAACCCTTACGGAAAATCTAAGACAGCAATGTGAGTTGATTCGCTTTTTGTTAACTGTTTTTACAAAACCTCATTTAATTAATGATATATTAAGCAGTGATTGAGTATTTGTAAGAATACAATTATCATGAGTATGTTGGAGTTTTGTATACAAAATTTGTTACCACCTGGTCAAAGAGTAACATTTCCACAAATCGGGTTCGACAATACCATGGATGTTAATTGTGATGTCTTGGAAACAATTATAATTGCGGGATCACCCTCAATACTGTACAATGGGATTTTATTTAAACATGATTAAACTGGGATTCACTCACCAGTATTTCCCACTGACAAATGTTTTTAAAACGCGTTTCAGGTAACAAACTATGAAAGCCAAATAGAAGCCAACTGGACAGCACTGAAAGCTTGGAAAAGTGGCAATAAAGTTACCTATAATAAAATAGATGTTTTTATTAATAAAATAGGATTTATTTCTATGAAAACGTGTGTACTACTGTAACAACCCTCATTAAAAGTCCTATTTATTTTATTATTTTATCCAATAGGAAACCCTAATTATGACAACCAAGTGATTCTGCACAAACCCTAAAATTTTCAGAATAATCAGAATCAGGATCAGGGCCCTAAAACTCAGGGGGGGTATTCCCTACTCGACGATTATCTTTATAAAACGCTGTCAAAATTGAATTTTTTGATTCCGTCGACTCATCATGCCTATACACACACACGTGGCTATCCTATAATAAAAATGCAACCCTTACGGAGAGTAATTGAGGAGTCTTACGGTCCGTAAGCATGTTAAAAATCGTGTATAAATAGCAGGCATTGGCACTTGCTTTCTGGCGTTCGTTCGACGATCAAATTCAATTTGTACGTTGAGTTATAGTCAAAACAGTCTCAAAATCACTAATTAGTATAGCGGGGTGCTGCTGCGATACAGGGTATTAACTCGATCGCTGCTACGATTCAATGTCCGATCGATTGAAACTATCCAATGGATGTTTTAGTACTATCCTTTGTCATTAGTCGTGATTCCGACAGGATGTTTGAGTACCACCCGAAATCGGGGAATACTCTGTCATTCGTTGTGAATCCGATGGATGTTTAAGTGATTGTATTTTGTCATTCGTTGTAAATCCGATGGATGTTTAAGTGATTGCACTTTGTCATTCGTTGTGAGGGTTTTAATCTCGTGAGTTATCGTAAATGCTGTATTAAGTTACCTACCTAGTTCGTGTGCACTAGGTTACAAGGCTAAATTAATAGGCTAAGCTCTGCCTGTATAAATCTGCCATATATCAAGGCTTATCTGTAGACTAAACTTTGGCCGTATGAATCTGCATGATTATATTGTGAATCATTCTCTTTTTATCAACTATTTTACAATACCTCAAATTATTTTCAAAAGTTATAATTACAGGGACTAAGTCGTGGATATCTTGAATCACTGGCTAGTGGGGTATTGTGCACATTACTAATTTTCTCCCAGTTAGGTTCATTGACCTACTAGGGATAATCATCACTATTTAGGTTCATTGACCTAATAGTGGTATGACCATCGTCACCATTGTGACATGTCACCATTGTGACATGTCACCATTGTGACACAGCGCCAGATAAAAATAAGATAGAAGCCATTGTAATCGCTCTTATGCTGTAATTAATAACTATGCATCATTTTATGTAAATAGAATGATTCACTCAGTATTTTCCGCTGGCAAAACCTTTTTAAAACGCGTTTCAGGTAATTACAGTAGATTGGAGTAAGAGATGGATACGGCACTGAAAGGCATCAAGAAGTGGCTTATTTATTAATTAAATCAAATTAAGAAATATTGTTTTATGTAATAAAATTTATCTTTATTAAAGCTACCTTTGTAAAACATGGATTTATTCCATCTGTTTAATAAATAAAATCCGGTGTTTTCTAAACTCTGATATTTTTCCTAACTCACGGTCCTGATGAAATTTCCGCTGCAACATTTTTCAAAATAATCACCGGTACCACTGGGCTGTTCGCGACTCGCGATTCCGTCCAGGGTGGGTCGAGGGTCGTGACAGAAGGTGGTATCAGAGCCACTGCTTAAAGCCAATCAATGTTGTAATAATAATACCTAAGTTTATATAAAAGAGTTAGGAGATTGCTATTAACTGGTAGCACACATGATAGCATTTAGACTTGAACTTAAGAAAAGATGCCTTAGTATAAGCTTCGAGATAAGCTAAGTACTTGTGTAAATAAAGTACGATGGGTTCTAGTATATCATAAGAATGATAATTAGAATATTGCAAGATATGATAAATAAGCAAGAATTAATAGTAATTATTGCTTATTGATATTACTTGGTCTAGAATAAAGATATGTTACGGGAATATAAATTTCCCTAATTTTGGATAAAAGCCCAATAAAAGAGGCACTTTTAAAAAATACTATTTATGGGAAATAGAAAATTTTATCCGGCAAGACTGGGTATGGTGTAGCAGACTCTCCAGTTTGTCCGGATATACTAAGGTTACCTCTCCGGCGCGAACCGGGTAAGACTGGGTATATAATATGTCAAACGAGTGACAAGATTTCCCTAAATAGTATCATGACCAGATATCTGACTGGTTTTTTTTTGAATCTGTTAAATACATTGACCTGATAAATGGTATGTTTATTTCAGCATGTGAAATATATGACTATATAGATATGTATATCTATAAGAAATTCCAAAAGTCAATTTGGAATAAAGCACAAGCATCTGTGTCTAGATTCTTTATCAGGAATCTCTTTTCCGATATCAAACATTATTTCGTTTGATTATCTACCTCGTAACTCGTGTGAAAATATAAACAATGGAAACCCTTTAAAATTGGGATACCATCAAAAGTATAAGAATTTCCAATGCGTTACCATAAACTATTAACACAAGTAAGAAACATGTAAAGTTGTGCTAGAGCACAAGAAAACACATAAAACTTAAATTATATGTCCACAAACGTCGAAGTATATCACACACAACTTTCGATGCAAGACCTTTGGAAAATATAATTTAGACACAATGACACCAATGTTAATTTCGTCAGTAGAAGAACTACTGATAAAAAAGAAGCACTTTTGCCACGTAATCCTACAAACAACATGAATCTCGCTAAGGTACGCTAGAACAGGATTTCACAAACATCCGTGCACAGTCTAATCAGAGTCATAATTATTATCACTGCAAAAGGAGTCACATACCTTTGTAAATTCCCTATTTCATTTTATTCAACATTCCCTGGTAATGTCATTTAATAACGGTTTTCACCCGAAATTCCAGATAAAGCTCTTAAATTTCTTTCGTTAAAATTTTTGACTTCTGCATATAAAGAATTGACTTTCGTGTTTCTATTTTCTCTAATGGTCATCAGACCCTGATGATTTCTTTCATAAATAGCAAATATTGATCTATTTCATTTCTTGATAAATTCACACATTACACATGCACTATTTGTTGCGCATGTGATTCATTTGATTTATAAAGACCAATGGAGGTCTTCATTCTGATTTGTTATTTTATCCAAATTCAAATATCATTCCGCTTTTTGTACTATGAACCACATTATTGCAAAACAATAACTCCTTGATATCGAGTCAATGAAATTCTTGAAAAAATTTAATTTTCTTTGACATACATAGTTTCTATTGTGACCATGTCCGAACTTTCTTATTAAAAACTTATTTTGTTTAAATCAAAGTTCAAATTATTTGACTTGCTCACATTACATATTCATTTCAAGATTCCATATGATGGATAAAAGCTATCATATTCATAATAGTCCCAACAAGCACTTCATTTGTTTTGAACCATAATAGGCTTGTTTAAATCTTCGACTTCATTAAATCATTTCTTTGATCAGGATCACCTTGTACTGACATTTTCACAAAATTTAAAGCTTGCACTAATCTCGTTTATATATATCATATACGGATTTAATTATTTATTTAATTATATATTAAATTGCTTTGTTGATAAAAGCCATCTTAACACAAATCGTGTGCTAAGATAACGATACATAAATTTTTGTCATATTTCAGTGTATCTCTTAACTGATTCTTACAACATCAATCTAGCCTTTCGTGATAATTATTGCTTTAACATCTTCAATTGAAAAACATTATATAAAATTAATTATATATGGAAACTTACATAAGTGATTACCTAATTTACAAAATAGTATTACTATATTCTTATTAAATCATTGATGTGAAGAATTTATATATTATATATATGTATAAAAATTATGTTTGAGTTATACTCTCATTTAAGTGTATGTTTAGATAATTATTACTAATATCAGTTTTATTATTAGTAATAAAATATTAATAGTAATAGTGTTAGTATTATTTTTAAAATACTAGGGTTATTATCAAGGGCAGATATTGAATAGTCTAGCCTTAGTTAGGCATGGACTGGCCACCTATGCTTAAACAAGGCAGCACTAACCAATATCCACAATGATAATGACTAGTTAATATATATAAATTAAGTCATCATACTTATTTAGTAAATTTTAATTATATATGAAAATATATATACTTTGTACTGTAAGGAGAAATCATATTTTCATAAAACAATACAAGAATTAGAGGGACGAATAAAATTATATAAATAATTGTCTATCACATGTTTTGGGGTAACTATGTACCATAACATTCTGGCAAGAAAGTAACCATATAAGAATAATATGGTAGTTATCAACTACGTTGGGTTAGGAGAACATTGTAATATATAGGAATAATTCCCATTTTCACTTATTTACAATATTTGTAAAAACATTCACAATGTTATATGGTTTCAAAATAAAAAATAAGTAATCACATAAAATTTACTCATTAAGTGATATATATTTACAAATTATTTTACAAATACTTTCGTACAATAAATATTTTTACACCTTTATTTACAACTTTCATTTAACGTTATAAATAATAGTGATTTCTTTTACAAAATAATAAATGAGTAAAGTGCCATTTTGGTCCCTGTGGTTTGGGCACTTTTGCCATTTTAGTCCAAATCTCAATCTTTTTAAATCTGGGTCCCTGTGGTTTCACTTTTATTGCCGTTTTAGTCCAAAATTAAGAGTAAACTGCCATTTTGGTCCCTGTGATTTCACTTTTATTGTCATTTTAGTCCAAATCTCAAACTTTTTGGAACAGTAAAAAAAAATGGGGTTTTTGAATTTTGGACTAAAATGACAATAAAGATGAAACCATATGGACCCAGATTTAAAAAGTTTGAGATTTGGACTAAAATGTCAAAAGTGCCCAAACCACAGGGACCAAAATGGCAGTTTACTCATAATAAATACTAAAATATTTTGTAATGTAATAACTTCATTGCGGTGTTTTGTAATATATATTACATAGTAAATATAAGTTATTATACATAGTATAGTAAAATACTAAAATAACATTTATTTAAAAGTGGTGACCATTTACATATAATAAAAATGCGTAATAAATAATATATATTATATAGTATTTATATTTGATATATAAGATATGGTTCAGACAAGTACACAAATAATATATATTACATTTTCTTTACAAATATAATAATGGTTGGTTATGTCAAAACAACTTATTTTTATTATATTTCAATCTCTAGGATATAATATGAAAAATATGGTCACTAATAGTGTATTATCACATTATTTCACAATTAAAACAACTTGGAACTTTAAATAATGATACACTAACTCTATTGTCTTTTGGTATATCTTTGCAATTCATTCATCTCAGCATATTGATTTTCTCATATCATAATTTAATATTTGACAAATCATTTTTCATGCCTTTATTTCAATTGGAACATGTCAATTCTAAAGTCTTACTCAGTTGCCAATCAAAGTAAGCTTTCTTTTGACAAAGAATTTTATTGATTCTAAAAGTCCTTCACATTCATTTTAAATATCTATTTATCATATATATTTTGGCTTGAACCTAGTCACTTAAAAAAAATCATATCATTTCATCTCATTCGTTTATCATCGATTTCTTGAACTAATTCAGTTGAACCATTAAATCCTACTTATTATACCACTCGTATTCACAAAATTTGATAATTAAATCTATGTCATCTTGTCGACTAAAATATGACATAAGTCTAAAAGAAATATCGTAACCCAAATCTCGAGGACGAGATTTAAAACAAGGTGGGGAGAATGTAACAACCCTCATTAAAAGTCCTATTTATTTTATTATTTTATCCAATAGGAAACCCTAATTGTGACAACCAAGTGATTCTGCACAAACCCTAAAATTTTCAGAATAATCAGAATCAGGATCAGGACCCTAAAACTCAGGGGGGGTATTCCCTACTCGACGATTATCTTTATAAAACGCTGTCAAAATTGAATTTTTCGATTCCGTCGACTCAGCAGGCCTATACACACACACACGTGGCTATCCTATAATAAAAATGCAACCCTTACGGACCGTAAGGGAGGAGTCTTACGGTCCGTAAGCATGTTAAAAATCATGTATAAATAGCAGGCATTGGCACTTGCTTTCTGGCGTTCGTTCGACGATCAAATTCAATTTGTACGTTGAGTTATAGTCAAAACAGTCTCAAAATCACTAATTAGTATAGTGGGGTGCTGCTGCGATACAGGGTATTAACTCGATCGCTGCTACGATTCAATGTCCGATCGATTGAAACTATCCAATGGATGTTTTAGTACTATCCTTTGTCATTAGTCGTGATTCCGACAGGATGTTTGAGTACCACCCGAAATCGGGGAATACTCTGTCATTCGTTGTGAATCCGATGGATGTTTAAGTGATTGTATTTTGTCATTCGTTGTAAATCCGATGGATGTTTAAGTGATTGCACTTTGTCATTCGTTGGGAGGGTTTTAATCTCGTGAGTTATCGTAAATGCTGTATTAAGTTACCTACCTAGTTCGTGTGCACTAGGTTACAAGGCTAAATTAATAGGCTAAGCTCTGCCTGTATAAATCTGCAATATATCAAGGCTTATCTGTAGACTAAACTTTGGCCGTATGAATCTGCATGATTATAATGTGAGTCATTCTCTTTTTATCAACTATTTTACAATACCTCAAATTATTTCCAAAAGTTATAATTACAGGGACTAAGTCGTGGATATCTTGAATCACTGACTAGTGGAGTATTGTGCACATTACTAATTTTCTCCCAGTTAGGTTCATTGACCTACTAGGGATAATCATCACTATTTAGGTTCATTGACCTAATAGTGGTATGACCAGCGTCACCATTGTGACACAGCGCCAGATAAAAATAAGATAGAAGCCATTGTAATCGTTCTTATGCTGTAATTAATAACTATGCATCATTTTATGTAAATTAAATGATTCACTCAGTATTTTCCACTGACAAAACCTTTTTAAAACGCGTTTCAGGTAATTACAGTAGATTGGAGTAAGAGATGGATACGGCACTGAAAGGCATCAAGAAGTGGCTTATTTATTAATTAAATCAAATTTAGAAATATTGTTTTATGTAATAAAATTTATCTTTATTAAAGCTACCTTTGTAAAACATGGATTTATTCCATCTATTTAATAAATAAAATCCGGTGTTTTCTAAACTCTGATATTTTTCCTAACTCACGGTCCTGATGAAATTTCCGCCGCAATATTTTTCAAAATAATCACCGGTACCACTGGGCTGTTCGCGACTCCCGATTCCGTCCAGGGTGGGTCGAGGGTTGTGACAACTACGAACTTGGGTTTTAACCCATTTGTTTAATGTTATAAAAATGTGGTATTTTACTCTGATCAAATATTTCCTAACTACGGTCCTGATGAAAAATTCCACTGCCAAATTAGACAATACGCAATACCACCGAAACTGGCTCGCGGCCGCCCGTTCCCCCGGGGATTAGGGATCGGGGGTTGCGACAATTTTGTTGTTGTATATTCAAAACAATGTTGTTTATGTTGATTTCTTGTATTATACTTTAGCAATTTATGAATTCAATTTAATTTAATTTATATTGTCACATAGTGTTATGACGTTTAGAGCAATTTGTTCGTCTCATCCTGCTGTCTCCGCCATCGGTTGGGGTGTGATAGATTGGTACCAGAGCCATAACTATTGGGAATTAGGAAAAGTAGGAATGCTTTTGCCTAGTCTATAGTTTTAGAGCCTTATTCTTATGTTTTGCTTGAAACTACATGCATGCCACTTTATGTGTTTCTTACTCTTTGAGCCTTTTAAACATATATGTAGTTTTATCCTTATGTATCATACTTGACATGCTATTCCTATGTGTTAATGCTTGTTTTATTATGTGTTAATATTTGTTTTAATATTTCATTCTTTATGTGCCATTCTCGTGAAGTTTATACCTGTTTGTTTAATCTTCAGCATACGCTTTTCCTCATACATTTTTCTCGACTATTCTAAATCCGTAAACACTCGTATTATACAAACGAGACAACTTCACCAAAATAGGCGTGAAACCCACAATTTGGTGAACGACTCTCACTCTACCTATTCTTTTTACACGAGACTCGTCATCAAGTTAGGAGAAGTCCTCACCTTGATGAAGAATTTCAATCTCAAATTCTAGTGGACCCTCGTCAACATGTCGAAATTACATTTTGACCCGACGAGTACCAACCACACTGAGGGAAAGAAATCGCCAAGTTAGGGGTGAAACCCGCATCTTGTCGACTAGTCCCACTCCTTGATTTTTCATAAATACCGCCAAGTCTCGAATTTTCAATTGAAATGGGACATGTAGTAACCGGAAGGGTGAATACCGTTAACCGACGTGTCGGCGAGAGTATAGCACCTATTAGGCCAAAGCATGCTTCTCAAATTCAAAAGTCCTTTTGACCACTTTGGTTAGTCAACGTTCTGTTTTGGAACCATCCATGTTTTAATCGAATTACGTTTTATAATTCTCGATCATTTATGATACAATTCCCTCTTTTCGAATTCGAATTATTTTTGAAATTTCACTTTTACGCAAATATCGTACAAATAGTTTTTCATACATTTATACATTATTCACATACATGATTTCACATAATTTTATTTATACCCCTTGTAACAATAAATGGAGGCATATTATCAAGATGGGGGTGATGTCCCTACCTTGACGACAGACTCCGTTTCTTTTCTCATCTTACAACGACCTCACCAACGAGTTAGGGGTGATTCCCTTACTTAGGTGATCATTACCAAGACTTACTTTTAATAGACTTTATTATGTACGCACTCTCACGTTTATACCCAAATTGATCATTATTAGTCAAATTCTTATTCATCTCAACATGCATTGCCTATTTAAACCTACTTCTTATCCTACAATCTATTTTCACATTCTCTCACATCCACGAAATTCTTAAAATTATCGTAAATGCTCATTTCTTGATTTTCAAAATTTCACGAAATGCTACTTATCAATTTAGCCGGCCCAATAAATCCATTGCCCACAAAATTTTGTATTCCACGTAATTACTAAAACACACTCATCTCGCATCATTATACTAGGATCGTTATTTTTCAATCGAGAATCAAACCAACTTTTCATACAAAATATTACGAATATTATTCGATCATTTACCAAAACTCTTTTCAAAATCAACAAGGTATTTTATAGAGGACACTTTTCACGATCACTAAGCTCATATACCAAATTTCTTTTCTAAGGATCAATGTTTTCAAAATAACCTCATTAACTTCTAGAACCTTTTCAAACGTTACTCGATACGTCAAATGAATTTAAAACATACGGGCAAGGAAACTTTATAAGAACCAATAATTTTTCAACTTATGTAAATTCTTTAAAAAAAACAAGAGTAGCATTTCATTCTTTTACAAAGTACCATTTCACGCAACCAATGGATGTTTTATATCCTCTTCACTTGCACAAACTAGACTCTACATTCCCAGTTCGACTTAATCTATTTTGATTCAATTATGCTTAAGCAACTACACGCACATATCATTTTACACGTTCTAGTCAATATCACACAACAATCTCATGCATACCACTCGCTTTCTTTCTTACTCAAACCTTCTTAATCTTCTCCGTGCTTTAATTCGTAAGTTTCGATTAATGTTACAAACAAAAGCATTATTTCTTACACTCATATCTATACATTTTATGTCTACACTTATATACATACTTACACATTTATGTTTATAATTCATACATTTACATTAATATCCACACTTATACAATTTTGTTTGTATATATATATTCATACCCATATACACATTCATGCATTATACGTTGGTACTTATATTTCCCCTCGTTTACGTTTATAGTAATGATCGCATTCATATTTCCACTCATACATTTTTCATACTTAAACATGTTTTACACCTATAGTCATACTCACATTCATCTCATACACTTCACCTACACCTACACTTATACAATTATGGTTACACTAATATTCACAATCATGTTTTACTCATATATATTCAATTATGCTTACACTTATCTTCACATTCATACACCTTGTTCTTACTTATACAATTAATCCTACACTTATATTCATACTCATACAGTCTATTCATACTCGAACGTCCATGTTTCACACTTATATTCACGTTCATATTCATGCTCATGCATCCTATGTTTATACTTATATTTATACACGTATTCATACTCACGCAATTTGTGTTTATATTTATACTCATATTTGTGTTCATATTTATACTCGTATTCATACTCGTACTTGCATTCATACTCTCATTTATACGATTTATATTATACTCGTACTTGCATTTATACTCACGTTTATACGATTTCTGTTATACTCGTACTTGTGTTTATACTCTCATTTATACGATTTATGATTATACTCACATTCATTCGTTCATGCTCAAATTTGTACTCACATTTATACTCGCTTTTCACACACGTTATACTTATGCTCATACTCTCAACATGCGTTTTGTGTTTATGCTCACATGCGTGTTCATATCTAAACTCATACTATGTTCATGATTTTTACTCAAAGTTTATACACTCGCACCTGTATGCGAGCGAAAACCGAGGGATTCGCTTACGTTGGTCTTATACTATTTGGGAACGCATACATGCTAATATGCTACATTTCTTTACAAACACAATCTAATTCATACGCAACTAGTACAAGATATGCGAACCATGCGACGATCAATATAATCGCGGGTGCACACGGGATTATGATGATAGGCGTATGAGAACCATAGAGTGTACTACTGCGTATGGTAAGACACGGAACGTAACATTATACCGAATAACGAAACGGACGTAACATGATCGAAACATGGTGGATACGCCGCTGGTACATCCTATATATAAGTGCTTCCGCTATATTACTAAACTTTCATGAAACGTGCCATGAGAAATTCGGTGTTTTGCAGACCTTTTTGGACCTAATACAAACTTTAAACAACTCACAAACGCATTATAACCGATTATCCACCACGAGACTTCATCCTTAAGCACACTACTTTCGTCTATCCAGCACTTATGCTATTTCTGACACTCGCATTCGTGTAAACATCAATCGTTCACTTTTATGCTCTCATTATTCTCCATTATTCCTTGTCCTCTTATACGAACCTCGTTCACAATCACATCGGTTTAAAAATACAAATCCTAACTTGTCTCTTTACCTTTAAAACCATCTTTATTCTTGTGTAAACATACCTAGTAGACCGTTATCACTTATTTACCAAACCCTCTCGTTCCTCTCAATAAACAACTTTTACAAATATGCGATTTTATACTATCCTTAAAAACTTCCTATGAAAGCTACCCCACTTTCATCAAAATACAAACCGTTTCACACAAGATTCCCCTTCCTAATGTGACGCATTTTAATACATATCCAACTAGGTTAATGCCCGCGTAATACGCGGGCTTCAACCAAAACCATATTATTTACTTTGAAATGAAATGTTCTTAGTACAAATTTTCAGCAGTGGTGTCATATATAGGGGTAATTTAGGACCTAACATGTTCTTTGAGGTCTTTGACATATGAAATGTCTTCATTTACTTGTTCAACACGAATTTAATCAGCGGCAATCTGTCCGACAAACTTTAGGGTAGTAAGTGATTCTCAAACAGCATCCAACACTCCAACACTGGACATAAGTGTCTTTGCCTAACATTCGATAACATCCACAAATATTAATTCTTTATCTCAAGAGCAACATGATATCAACTCAGGTCAAGAGAGATCACCTACAAATTCAAACATTAAATTCTTGTGAAATGTATTTACCCGTTTACTTGTGAATGAGTCACACTTTATAACAAACAGATCAAAGTGGTCAAATAAAAAAAAATGCTAAAGGATGTACAGGTCAATAAGGTTGAAAAGCCCATAATCAGCATCGAAACTTTTTTACCACTCTTTGCTCAAAGATATAGATAATTATGGTCATAATACTTTTGTAATTGTTGTTAACCCACTAACTATAGATTTAAATATATTAAAAAACGTAGGAAAAGGATTAGTGAGTCAACCTATCCCTCCCGTGTTTCAGCACGTAGCAAAAATGAAATGTATTGAATTGAACTTGTTTTGACCCGTTAACTTTTTTTGAACAAAAAACAGAATTCCAGTTAGCACCAAAAACCCAACAGTTGCTGAAAGACCAAAGAAAATACAAAGTTTAACACACCAGAAATAAATAACAGCCTATGTTCTATACATCCATAGAAAAAATACGCCATAATTCCCAATCAGTACCGGTGATTTTAGACCCGTGATTCAGCCACAAAAAGGACATCTCTCTAACGTTTTCCAGCGTCGAAAACCAACCCTCAATCCTTCCGAAAGCCCCAACACAGAACCCTATCTTAAACCAAAAGTCAATATCAAAGCTGCTTAAGGTTAGTCTACATTAGAAAATAACTACAACTATATACAGCAAACAACGAAAAACAAAATCTTATATATATTTAACATAATCTTAGAGGAAGGGTAAGAAAACAAACCCGAATAGCTACACAACCAAAAAAAGACAAAAACAATGCCCGTGAACCAAGGTAAACGCACCTGCAACCAGTTAAACAAAAATAATAAAATGGAATGTTCTAAAATACTTATAACAAAAAACAACAAAAGATAAAAGTTCAACTTAGGCATTTCATCAAACAGTTGACGAATGCAATTGTGTATGGTCACTTTATCATAGAAATTAACATCTAAAAAAGTTGATAACATTTAGAAAACATTTTGCCACCTTAAAACATTAAATTGTTACAATGGCATTTCAATTATTTCAAAAGGTTAATCCAAGAGCTAACAAAAGTAAAAGTTTGTGATCCATATACGCACCAATGGCTTCTGCAACGAAGGGATCTTAACATCTAACAATCTTCAAGACAAACATGATTTGACTTAATAATATGAAGAACAATAACTTGGAAAATTTAACAAAATAAGTGAAATGAGTACAATAACGGGAAATAAAAGTTACAAGTATTTAAATTAAAGGAAATATGTGTACACTAAGGTAGATGAAATAAACGTCGAAGTTATATTCTACAATCCTTTCGTTGCCCATAGATTAGAGTTTAAGAGGATTATAGTTTTTAAATGTAATTTTAGCTACCATAAATTTGTCTAGGTTCAATTATTTACCCCAATCACTTCTATAAATAAAACCAATCATGTCATCAAATCCATGTCAATCACAATCTTTGACCTCCAAAATAGACTCCAATAAAAATTTCAGTTTCAAATTTAAATTTCAAAGTACTCCACTAATTTCTCCACAATAATTGAAAAGAAATTAATGATGAAACAATCGAACGTGTATGACCCGATCCATTAACATAATCCGGATAGTAATTGCAATCACGTCGGATTAAATAAAAAAACACTAATGTAAACCTTCTAAACCACACTGTAACCGACCATAATATATTCAATTAAAAGGATTGATGCAAGTTGAGCATAGAAATGTAACCGAATTATGGCGAAATTAATTCAAGCAATTGAAACTTATATCACACAAATGAAAAGAAAATAACCTAATTTTCTATCATACTTCATAACATAGTTTGCTTAAAATAAACATTAGAAACCGGAAATGAATATGTACCTCGGCATCTAAACCCAAAGGGTTCCTCCTGATGACATCCTTTAGATGTGCCCTCTCCAAAGAATCCCAAAGATCAGGATCATTGTGCTCGTTGAAAGGATCAAGATCAAATCTCACAGTCCCTTTACAAAGAATGTCATTAGTTACCATATCCAAATAAAAATAAAGTAGTAGTTTTAAAAGGAATTGGCCATTGATCATCTAGTTATCTCATTTACAAACATTAAGAACCACACAGATGATTGGAAAATAACCTAATTTCCAATTCGAATAGAGGCGAGATGAGATGAAACCTGCTAATTGCACACGGATTCCGAAGGGCATTCTTCCAATCGGCGTCACCAACTACGAACTCAATACATTGATGCACCAAACACACACCCTTTTTCAAAAACATGGACAAGAAATTGTATTATCCAGAATATACCTTTCTTAGAAGGATCGTAAACAACCTCTAAAGCCCGTTACTCAAATTTAAGAAGCGAATTTTTTCAAGAACATCAATAATGAGCTTAAGAACTTTGAATCCCTGATTCATATTAACACAAAATATGAGCATTTATTTGAACATAATCTGCAGATTTAGTTGTTAATTCTGCCTTTAGAGTGAAACATGTGATGAACTATTAATCCCAAAAACTAACACAACCAAAATCACATAACAATACACAAGAAAAATTATCAAAAGGGAATCTTGAAGAGAACTGAAATATTGATAGCAACTAAATCAAAATCAAAACCCAAAGAACAATTATAAGAAATATTTATATCAAAATCGAAACCGTAAGCACGGTTTTTTTTCTAAAACTTGTAATACAAAATACGAAGAATCGCAACATTTTGTATTCAAATAAAAAATACACAATTTAAACTAATTAAAGAAACCAACCTGATTAGCCATTAGAGAAATCACTTCCATTGTTTAGGAAACGGTTCGTACTCGCCAGTAGGTACACCGGAATCTCTTCTCCGACAAGTTTTCACCTCTGTCTCTGATAATTGCCAGACATTGTTCTCAGATATGAACTGAACCATCATCAAATATATACCGGCGACTTCTGTAATCAAAATCAGCAAACCATTGAAAATCAATCATAATAGAAGAAGATCAAGGAATCATTACCGTCGATATTCACTATTGAGTATTGAAGATGAATTAATCGTTGTCGCACAGGGTCGATTGATTGAGCTTCTGAAGAGGCGATTCGACTTCTAGGGTTTACGAATGAGAGAATGATCGATTGATGAGAGATTAAGAGAGAGAGAGAGAGAGAGAGTAATAGAAACGTACGTAATGAATGATGAGAGATGAGAGAGAACGAGAGAGAAAGCTTACAAAAGAAGCTTCTCAATCCTAGCCTTAGAGCAATGCCACTTGTCACAATATTAGCCTTTTGCCACATCATTGCTTAGGTGGATGCTGAGTTGGCTTGCTCCATTGGGTGACATGTGTCCCCCAATGGTTTGCTTTATTAGAGATATAGATTGAGATTTTCAAACTTGTTTAAACTCGCTTTAACCATATACACAACCTTACGTTTTCAATTATGTTTGGTACCTCAAATCAATTTAGACAAACGAACTCCTTTACAAATGTATCTTGTCGTTCTTCAAAATTTCTTACTTTTTTACATTTCGAAATTTTCAAGTCTCGGTTTTGAATAATCACCTTTTGCCAAAACTCTTCAAGTCTTCCTCTTGAATAAATTTCAGGACGAAATTTCCTAAAGGAGGGGAGACTGTAACGCCTTGCGTTTTCATATCTTCTATATTTGAAAACCCTTGCTTAAAATCCTATTTTTGGAAACTTTGTACTCTCGTATGGCGTCTTTCGTTGCAATCGATATATTATCCAAGACTCTTGACTCGTTATTACACAATGAAACTCGATGCTCGTTAAACTAGTCAAAACTCTTAATGAGATTCGGAAGCTTCGTGAAATGAATAATCGTTTAAAGTTTTTTGTCCTAATTTAAATTCGTTCATAAATACGGTTATTTAACGATCCTATTTTATTTAAATTAATTAATATTATTATAAAAAAATTATTTTTATTAATAATCTAGTTAGTTTCGTTAGATTTTAAAGCTAGCAAACTAACCTAGTTAGTTTGAGTTATGAAGTTGGTTTCCTTTTAATATAACATAACTAAGTTACTAAATTAAAGTCCAGGGGTTGTTTATGAACATTGCTGAAAGTTTAAAATTGTAAAAACAAGAAAAGAAAATAATAATAAAAAAGAGGATCGAACCCGGGTCAACAGCTTCCCCCACAAGCACACTAACCAGCTGAGCTGGGTCTTCTTATTGAACATAACCCGGGCCAAAATTTATTTAACAACTCGTTCGAATGGTCTGATCAGCTCTATTTTAGCGCGATTTTTGGTTGTTTTTGAGTTTTAAACTCACTTATAACAATAAATAGACAACCACCAACTAACCTAAACCTTCCCTATAAATACCAAGCCTCTTCCAAGCCATTTACACTTTTCAAATCACTCTAAACTTTCCCAAATTAGTCTATAATCAACTGCAAATCTCATGTTCGAGTGGAAGCATCAACCTTCACAAAAGTGAGCATAACTCACTCATTTCTTATCCGATTCACTCGATTCTTTTTCCTACTTCTTTGGATTGACCTTAGATACGTTTCCTTTAGTATTCCATGGAAAACCAAGCCCTGGAACGTCACCAAAAAGGCTCCAAAGTTGACTGAATTTTCTGTTTTCATCTAAAACTTTGTTAAACTTAGTAAAATTGAGTTAATCCCATCTCAAACCTATGTCCTAATGCTCATAATCAATCGATTGATTAGTTGGGCTTAAAAAACAAGGCTGAGAAATGTTAAATCAGAGGTTAAAACCTCACAAACTTTCTGTTTTAGTTAGGGTTTTACCCACAAGAGGTTTTCAAGCTTGAAGCTTGATGAATGCGTGATTGTTAGACTAGCTTGGGCTATCTTTCATAAAAATCCACACACTTCTTGATGTTTTCTCATAGATTAGTTGTTGTAATTTATTATTCTTGTAAGTTCATGACCCTCCTTGTTGTTTATAACAACAAGTGTAGTGGTGAACAATAGAGGTGCCTAAATGGAAGCTTGTTCTTCCTACCTCATGTATGAATTCCATGATACTTAGATGTGCCTAAATGATGACTTTAATCTTCTACCTCATGCTTGACATATATGATATAGTATACTCTATGTAATACGTATATAACATTCAAACAAACCAAACTCTTGATGATGAACAAGTGGACATTGTCAAGTTAGTAAGTATATCATCTAAACATCATATGTGATGGATGATTATTTTCGTATGTCTATTTTCATGTCTTTAAACTTTAAATCCGTAAACCATAAACGTAAACATCCTTTTAAACTCCAAATCGAACACATTCAACTTCCTAGTCTCAACAACATCGTCACGTTGGATAAATCGGAAAGCACATGCAATTTTGTGAGTATACTCGAACCCTTTTTACTTTTAAACACTTTTGGGTGCAACATGTATTCTAGGTAAAAACACGAAAACACTTGAAACTATTTGAATCACACTCTATCCATATTGAATCATGTTAATCTCCCGCTAGACTATTGGGAGTGAAACTTTGAACACTTTGATGCTTGTTAATCTCGTATGCTACGTAAACTATTTGTGTTAATATATGCTCATTAACTTTGCTAGCCCACCTTAACAATTATAGCGCTATAGGAGTAATGCACCGCCCACGAGACTTGGGGTATTGTTAAGTTAAACATGTTACTTCCCGTGATACTTTGGGATAGGCTATTTTAACGCACTGGATTCTTGGGTTTGAACATATTGTTACATAATCTCAGCGTACTAGTAACTTGCATATTGTTGTCCATGTTGGATACGAGCATGTTAAACATTTTTTATTCTATGTTATACTATGTATCAAACTTGTATACTCGCCAACTTTTTGTTGATTGTATTTTAATACATGTTGCAGGATGATAGTCAAGATGATGCTAAGTGAGAAAACAAGATTTAAGTGGACTTAGAAACACACCTAGATTAAACTATTTTGTTGTTGTATATTCGAAACAATGTTGTTAATGTTGATTTCTTGTATTATACTTTAGCAATTTATGAATTCAATTTAATTTATATTGTCACATAGTGTTATGATGTTTTGAGCAATTTGTTCGTCTCATCTTTATGTTTCCGCCATCGGTTGGGTGTGACAAAGATAGATCGTGAAGATCACCTAACCAGTTTAGATAGTTCGTGAAGGTGGGTCCAAAGGTGGTTTTTTCCGGTGGAGATGGCTTCTTTGTGATGAACTGCTCAATTCTTAACTTCAAAATTTACAAGGCTTTATTTATTGAGATTTGGGAGACTGTGTAGGTTAATTTTCCTTTTTGTTTTTGATGATAATGATAATAAAGTTGAAGTTATTGTGGAAAAGCTTGAGAATGGAGAAGCCCAATCCCCAAAATAGCCCTAATTTATCTAGGTGAGTTAACATTAAAGAATGGATAAAAATGACAATTTGAAAGATTTACATTAAAAATCCTTAAAATACCCCTGGTTAAAAATGAGGTTTTTGGACGGAGTTAGGCAATGTGATCAAAATGGCAACAAAAGGGAAAAATCAGGGATCCAGAGGAGAAAAAAACTATTTGGAATAAAATTGCAAATTTGGACAAACCTCAGGGACTAAAATAGGGATGGCAATAGGTCGGGTTCGGGTCGGGTATTGGTAATCCCATACCCATACCCGCTTGTAAAATTGTGTCCCATACCCGACCCAATACCCGTCGGGTATTTATCGGGTACTTACCCGTCGGGTATCGGGTACACCGCGGGTATCAGGTATACCCATTAATTTGTTAAAAGATATAGTTGGGGTTTCCAAATATATTTCTATTACTATTAAAATTATTATATATTTTATTTATACAACAACAATTATAAATTAAAAAAGTACATTACATAATATAAATTTTATCATAAATTAATAATAACTTTATAGTACTTATACACTTATGTGTATATACTTCACAACATACAAAATATAAATACTATTATCAAATACATATACTAAAAGAAAATATGTATATACTTCACAACAAACAAAATATAAATACTAGTATCAAAAACATATACTAAAAGAAAATTTGTTTTTTCACATTATGAACATACAAAAATAAAAATAATAATAGACAACGGTTAATGGAAAATAAAAATATAAATTAAAAAATCTGGGTATATGATAGGGTATATAGTTCGGGTAAACTGATAGTGGTTTCGGGTAATCGGGTCGGGTATCACCTAATCCCATACTCGACCCATATCCGCGAAAAAATTTAAATCTACTCCCATACCCGACCCATATCCGCGAAAAATTTTAAATCTACTCCCATACCCGACCCAATACCCGTCGGCTATCAGGTATACACGTCCCATTTGTGTCGGGTTTTAGGTATACTTATTAGGCTCGGATATTTTTACTATCCCTAGGCTAAAATGGCAATTTACTCAATAATATATGTAGGCTAGAAAACACTCTTTTTAGCTGACAACTAAAAACATGTATGGAAAATTTTAGCCTTAAAAAAGCCATCTAAATTTCAGCCTTTGGATGGTGGGAGTCTTTGCCTCCTATGCATGTTAACATGTCACAACCCATCTTTCATCCACATCAGCTCTTTTTACTATTTATCTTTTACTTGCCACACCTTACTAAATTACAGAAAATACTACACACTTCATACGCTTCCCATGTTGGGATTCATACACGACTTCAATAAAATTTAAGCAACGGAACAGTTATGTACAAAGTGATCCAAAACAAAATTTGGATCGCCAACCAGGAGTCCAAATGCAAACCAAAATAGAAACGGATACAACCATTGTGTTTTTATAACAGGTTTATATAAACATGTTTTAATTATTTAATGATGAAATCATGGTTGCAAAAGTCGCTAGGCGCTCTCTAGTCGGTCGACCAGGGAGTTGAGAGTACTTGGTCTACGCGGAGAGTACTCAGGGAGTACTCGAACATGTTAAATTATAAAGAAATTACTTTTTGAAGATTAAATATATGTCAAATAACACAAATTTACTAATATTTATAACAAAATACTTGAAAATGATATTCATTATTTAATATGATAGGCATAGAAATTCTGTTATATTATTATTTAAGTCAAACTAGGCCCGAGTTGACCTACTAGATCCAATTCTGGCCGTGGTTGACCGCGTTTGACCAACTCCGAGTAATTAGGCATAGTCAAAGAAAGTCGTCTCGGTAGCCTGCCTTGTAGCGACTACTCGGGGAGTACTCGGCCTTGAAAACTTTGTTTTACAACCATGGATGAAATAATGAATCATATAAATATAATCAACACTTTAGTTAAATAGTCAAAACCCCATTATTTATAAACAAAACAATTAAATAACCCTTACTTAATATCTTCATCGTTTAAATTAGTGGCAGACCCAAAAATTATTTGTTGGGGGTGCGGATGAGGTGTTCAACCATATTTTCAAGGGGTGCGGTCGGGCTTTTTGCCTAAAATTTACACTAATTTTTTTTTTCAAGGGGTGCGGCCGCCCACCCTGGCCAAAGGCTAGGTCCGCCCATGGTTTAAATCCCATCAATTGTTACAACTTAACAATCAACACCTAGAACCAATTATTCTTTAATAACCATCACCACAAGATTATATATATATTGTTAGTGATGAAAGATGAATAGTAATTTTAATTTTATAATAATACATAGCTTTTTATTATTTTTTTATTTTTAATAACATATTTTTTAATTTTTTTTTCCTTTTTTAAAACCATACATTTCCTATACCATTTTTTTAATAATTCTTTTTTTTAGAACATATATTATCGATTAGTTTGATACTTATTTAATAATTTACGTTTATAACATTTTCTAAAAACTTAAGTACGTAGTTAAGCTTGATTTTTTCCTGGACATTCCGTTATAAATTTTGTTAAAAACAAAATTGTACTTATAATAAATTATTTATTTGGTATCATAAAACAATACGACGATAAACTAAACCGTTCTAATGATTTGGCTTTCTAAACAACATGTTTTATTTTCAAATCACGTTTGTTTTACATTATCATTTGCTCGGTTTTCGCCGCAACGCGAGACAAAAAAAAACTAGTTATTCTTAATATCTTCATCGTTTATCTCTTAAACAATCAATAATTAGTTGTTGCTTTCGGTGTAACCCTTAGATCGTACCTTGGTAGCAGTGTTGTTGAATTGAATGTCGTTACTTAGGCTCATTATTCCAACATCTCATGCCATAACTAACTTTTAAATTAAATCTTACGTAAAAAAGTTAACAAGAATGTGACTGGTTGGATTTTGGGGAGCGATCCTCCTCTTTCTCGCTCACATGCTGTCGATTCCAACTTGTCGCATACCATGGAGTAGAGATGGGCATAATAACCGGTTCCCAACCCGACCCGTTAGAACCTACCCGTAACCGGTTCCAGTCCCAACCCGTTATAAAGCATACCCGGTTCCGGGTTTAAAAAACCCGACGGTTCCTACCCGGTTCCATATTTAAAAAAAAATAAGTTCCATACCCGGTTCCAACCCGCACCCGGTTCCTACCCGTACCTCGTGTCCATGCGTACCCGGTTCCTACCCGTACCCGGTTTGCATGCGTACCCGGTGCCACTTTAATTTTTAAAGTTTAATAAAGCTGAGCTTGATTGTTTCAAGTTTACAAACAGAGCCCATGACCCATCAAGCAAAGCCCACAGAACAGACTATCACTTAATTCAGCATGTACCCAGTTCTTACCGTTGGAATCGATTCTAATGGTCATAATCAACATTTAATACAAATCTGACTGTTGGAACTGATTTCTGACCGTTGGAACTGGTTCCGCCTATAAAAGTTTGCAGTTTTTTCACGATTATCACACATCAATTCTCCCTAATCTTCTTCTTCTTCTAGCTTATTCTTCTATCTTATTCTTCTATAATGGCTACCAAAAATTCCAAAGTTACAAACTCCAAATCCGTCAACAATGGTGATCAATCCGCTCTATTTGTCGTTGGAACATTATCCCACAATCGCAATATTAAGGTGTGGTGTAATTGGGACTTGGTCGAGTTGAGTGATGGTTCGCAAAAGGCCCAATGCAAACATTGTGGCTCCTTGTTAAGCAAGGACTCTAACTCAACATTAACCAAGCATGTTAAGAAGTATTGTAAGGCACTAAAGGAGGCGACACCTGATGGGCTGGTAAAATTCCATAGCTTAATGGTTTTAATTTCGGTTAATTACACGAAGTTACTTTCTAGAATACACTACTTTGATATGGTTTGTGTTTTGCAGGCACTGACGGGTTTAAGGTGCATTTTAGAGATTTACTGAAGCTTTGGGCGGATGCTAGAGAGAACATAATTGAAGAAAATGCAAAAAGAGGCAAAACTGAGCTGAACCCTGCGCCAGAAATAGTCCAAACTTCATTTTGGCTTATCCTGAGCTAGAAAATGAGTTTCGGGGCTTATAATATATGCATTTGGGGTAGCTCGACGAGACGAATCAAAATATAAGGTTTTGAAAGGCCAGAAATTGACGCATTATCTGCTGCACACTGGTTGATTGGTAAAAACGGGATTTTTTAGAGAAAAAGTCAATTTTGGGAAAAGGGGGAGTTACACTTGGGATAAAGTTTGAAACCACTGCTTGGAGCCATTCCCAATCCATCTCTATCACTACCAATCATCCAAGATCACCAACCTATTCCCACACATCTCTAACACCACCTACCATTCACCTCTAACCTATAACCCTAATCCATTCCACAATCACCATCTCCATCATCTTCAACCATTCTCCATCAAACCTTCAAACCCTAACCTCCACCACTCCTCAAGACTCAAGGTCATGGCTCCGTGTTCGTGTTCGTCGGCCGGTGATCGCGTCCACCCAACCATGAACGGCTAGTCTCTGCGGATTCACCCCGGTGTAGGTAGTTGTATTTTCTAGGGTTTATGCATTTGTTCTTTGATTCGACTTTGTGACAATTTGTATTGATTTTTGAAACCATTGACAATAGTGTTACATTTGTTTCGTATTCGTAAATTTTCAAACTATGTTAAAAGTTATGACTTTGCGAAATGGTTATGTGTAGTTATGCGTTGTCGTGGTTAGGATTTACTTGTGTTGATTACAAAGTGCATTCTTGTCCGTTCTTCGGGACGTTGATAGTTATTGGCACCTAAGTCACGGTACACTAAATCCGCTAATCGTATGCAATTGAGTTGAATTAAAACATGTAGGAACCCTAGGACTTACAGTTACCGAAACCGGGTGTGATCCGTATTCTTAATTCCTGTTTTCAATTAAGTAGTTTAGTTTACAAGTTTAGTTAATAAATCATTGTTTTCGATAACATCAATTTGTCGGTTCATTCCGATTTATTTTAAAAACCAAACAAACGAATAAAATTAGCAAACTTCATAATCACCTTGTACATTGTTTGTAAATAGTCTAACTAATCGAACGGGTCGTGCGATACTGACCACATGCTCTTCGTGGATACGATACCCGACTTACCCTAGCTACCTAGGTTTAATTGGGTTTTTGACTGATCGGGACGACACGGTCACGTCAAAATGGCGCCGTTGCCGGGGAGCTAGTGCGCTTAGTATTTCATTGCTTGTTCGATTTTAGTTTAGTTTTTCTTTCTTGTATTTTTGTGATTTTACTTTGGGTGGTCGAGCTTGTTTGTGCAGGTACATGTTTTGCAGGTACCATCTTTCAATATGAATTGGGTAGATGATGATCCGTGTGAGTGTTGCGGAAGCGGAGAGCACTATTTAGAGGATTGCTCTGTTTTCTATGAAAAAGTTCAAGCCAACAAGGAACGGGAAGACTACCTCAGCGGATTGTTTGATTATAGGAGGGCGGATTATGAAGATTTCAATGGTCCATCCTCACATTATCCATACACTAGACCACCTCCACCACCAGAGCAAGATCAGTCATGCTTTTGTTGTGGAAAAGTTCACATACATGAAGATTGTCCAGTGTTTTGGAAAGATCCAGTGTTTTGGAAAGGAAAAATAAAGTCCGGTTACAAGCCACCAGCACATTATCAAGGCTATTACTATGAACCCAAATCACCATATTTCTCAAGTTACCGGGATAAGGAGTATGATGATTATTATAATGAATACCCTCAACCGGTATACGAGAAACCACAAGATTCGATGCATTCCAAGCTTGATGCTCTCATGAACATGGTGAAAGAATATCACCAGGATATCAAAGATATGAAGAAAGCGAATGAAGTGAGAGATAAAGCCCATGAAGCATTGGTGGTGCAAGTGGGTCAATTAGCGGAGGAATTAGCCCAACTTAAACGAGACCAAGAGGTTTGGGCTAATGGTACAATAGTAGATGGTGAGGTGGTGGAAGAGGTTATCGATCTTCCCGAGCAAGAAAATAAATGTTTGAACCGAGTGGAAGACATCACACCGCGAGACGAGTCGGATCCGAAAGATGCCCACGTTCATATCCATCCTTCTCCCATACTTATCACTCCAACCAACAAAGTTGGGGATGCGGGTTCGGGTATAAGGATTCGAAGGGTGGCGTTGCAAGACATAGGCCAATTTAGTAAGAAACGACCCCAAAGTAGCTTAATACGCATGCCGCGTAAAATAAAAAGAGAATGGATTCGGCTTGCCAAATACCGAGCATATGTTGGAAACTCGGTAGGCAAATGTGCACTTCGACCACCATGAGAGGAAAATCAGGTATAATTGTTGTAGAGTTTGTACTATTATTCGTTTTATTTTATTTTTCTTAGTTAAATGAACTTTGTGGGTGTGTTCCCTATATAACCCTCACGAGACCTCTCGTCCTCCCAGGCTATTGGGGGGTTTAAAAGGGCTTGTTGCATAAGCTAAATGCAACCGTGATTCCTACGAAAGTGAGTTAGGTTTGTTATTGTTGTAAATTATTTTCCACACAAATCGAAGTGAAATAACACATGGCTTGGTAATGTGTTCATAAAAAGGGTAGAACTAGACTAACAAATTTTGATGGTTGTGAGAAGCATGCTTCTACACAAGGATTAGAATTTGTAGGTACAACATGTTCGCGGGACAACCGTTTTTATGAAGAGAAGAGGAAGATGTGAGCATCAAGCGAAAAAAAAAATCAGGTGCATGCGTTTCCTTTTTACTTCGATTATTAGTTTAATAATAAGTGGATTGTATTTTGTATTTTATTTTTTTCCGGGGTGAAATTTTGGGGGAATTAGCCGTGTCACATCCCTTGTGCGTTTAATACTCTAGTTCTTACACAGTGAGGACAATGTGTACCTCAAGTGTGGGGATGGGGGGAGTAGTAAAAGTTTTAGATTTTGACCCATTCATTTAAATACTACACATTGAGGACAATGTTCACCTCAAGTGTGAGGATGGGGGAAAATTTTTCAAAAATGTCTTGTTTCAAAAGCGGTCTTAAAGCACAAGTAACTAAGTCAACGAGGGATGTCACAACCCATTTGGTCTTTTGTCATAATCAAGTTCAAATTAATAGAATGACGCGTATTTAGCGGGTGGTTATTTGGGAATAATTCGCCTAAGAAACTAGTACATTATGCATATCACATATCATACCCTTATACATGAGGTTTTGAGCCACTTTTACATCATAGAATTACATATGTATGTTTCTTTGTTTGAGTGGACCATTAGTCACGTATTGTAGAACTTGCATCTTTTGATACGTTTGAGACCATAGACCGAATACAAGCACGAGAATTATTAAGGCATTAGGTAAACCTTTTCTTTTAAAACCATTTATCTATCCTTACCGAAATAAATCCCCTAGTCGCCCACTTTGAGCCTAATCCTTTCATTTGACAACCCATTTAGCCCATAACCTTAAACCTTTTCTTTTAAACCCGTGTGATGAAAATTCGATTGTATGTCTATTTGTTTGTATAGTTGTGCTTTACATTTTGTAAAAAAAAAAGAAAAAAGAAAAAAAATCGAAAAATTCAGAAAAGTTGTGAAAAAAAAGAGAAAAATTGTTGAGAAAAGAACAAAAATATGTGTTTCTAGTTGTTGAATAAAAGGCGAAAATCATTGCCTCATAGTTGATGTTTATAGTTTACTCGTGTTTAGAATAGTTGCGTTGTAATAAAAATCGAATTTTCATCACCTTAGCCACTTTAAATATCCAATTTCCTACTCTTAGCCTAGCCCCGTTACAACCCTTACAAAGACCTTATGACTTGTGCTTAGTGTTCGTGATCAATGGTGGAGAATGATTGAGTTGCAAGCTTATGCGGGTATGTGTTCTAATCGGTTTTGAGTGAATAGTCTTTGAAGTGCTAATACATTATAAATATTAGCCAATTTACAAGCCGAGTGGAGAGGACATTGTGAGGGATGTGCATGAATTGTTGGTTTCACGGGCGGGTTAATCTTGGGTAACCATTTGTGTATGTGAAATCACATTACCGTTAAATATGTCGAAAATTGTAAAAAAGTTTGAACAGAGCATGACATTAGACCTTAACCTTTGTCTCGGGAATGGGGAGTGTGTTTCTCGTGCGACCCACGTGAAAGTGAAAAACATATTTGCTTGAGGGCAAGCAAAAGACAAGTGTGGGGATGTGATGGGCTGGTAAAATTCCATAGCTTAATGGTTTTAATTTCGGTTAATTACACGAAGTTACTTTCTAGAATACACTACTTTGATATGGTTTGTGTTTTGCAGGCACTGACGGGTTTAAGGTGCATTTTAGAGATTTACTGAAGCTTTGGGCGGATGCTAGAGAGAACATAATTGAAGAAAATGCAAAAAGAGGCAAAACTGAGCTGAACTCTGCGCCAGAAATAGTCCAAACTTCATTTTGGCTTATCCTGAGCTAGAAAATGAGTTTCGGGGCTTATAATATATGCATTTGGGGTAGCTCGACGAGACGAATCAAAATATAAGGTTTTGAAAGGCCAGAAATTGACGCATTATCTGCTGCACACTGGCTGATTGGTAAAAACGGGATTTTTTAGAGAAAAAGTCAATTTTGGGAAAAGGGGGAGTTACACTTGGGATAAAGTTTGAAACCACTGCTTGGAGCCATTCCCAATCCATCTCTATCACTACCAATCATCCAAGATCACCAACCTATTCCCACACATCTCTAACACCACCTACCATTCACCTCTAACCTATAACCCTAATCCATTCCACAATCACCATCTCCATCATCTTCAACCATTCTCCATCAAACCTTCAAACCCTAACCTCCACCACTCCTCAAGACTCAAGGTCATGGCTCCGTGTTCGTGTTCGTCGGCCGGTGATCGCGTCCACCCAACCATGAACGGCTAGTCTCTGCGGATTCACCCCGGTGTAGGTAGTTGTATTTTCTAGGGTTTATGCATTTGTTCTTTGATTCGACTTTGTGACAATTTGTATTGATTTTTGAAACCATTGACAATAGTGTTACATTTGTTTCGTATTCGTAAATTGTCGAACGATGTTAAAAGTTATGACTTTGCGAAATGGTTATGTGTAGTTATGCGTTGTCGTGGTTAGGATTTACTTGTGTTGATTACAAAGTGCATTCTTGTCCGTTCTTCGGGACGTTGATAGTTATTGGCACCTAAGTCATGGTACACTAAATCCGCTAATCGTATGCAATTGAGTTGAATTAAAACATGTAGGAACCCTAGGACTTACAGTTACCGAAACCGGGTGTGATCCGTATTCTTAATTCCTGTTTTCAATTAAGTAGTTTAGTTTACAAGTTTAGTTAATAAATAATTGTTTTCGATAACATCAATTTGTCGGTTCATTCCGATTTATTTTAAAAACCAAACAAACGAATAAAATTAGCAAACTTCATAATCACCTTGTACATTGTTTGTAAATAGTCTAACTAATCGAACGGGTCGTGCGATACTGACCACATGCTCTTCGTGGATACGATACCCGACTTAACCTAGCTACCTAGGTTTAATTGGGTTTTTGACTGATCGGGACGACACGGTCACGTCAACACCCGGTCAAGTGCAACTCTCAAAAGACGGTACGATATTCCGTTATGAACATAACGTAACCCGCGATAGGATTGCCAAGTTGGTGATTAAAAAAGCGTTGCCGTTTGGACACTTCGACGACCCCGATCTTACCAATCTTATTAGAGAGACGCTTCAACCACGCTACAAACACGTAAGTCGTCGTACTTTAAACATAAATCAAAGTTTTTCCATATTGCCGGGTTCCTTTTTGTTTCCAAAACCATAACTACTTCATCGTTGCATGCCATATCTCTAATCTCTTAGCAGGTATGAAACTATGAATTTGGTAGAGCTTTGAAAGTATGAAAATATGAATTTGAAACATTGATTTAAATAACACAACCGGTTATAATACGACAACCGGTTCCACTAGTTCCGAATTCCAAAATATTGATTTGAATATTGATTTGACTGGACATGAGCACAGAGCACCCGGTTCCATGCATTAGTGTCGGCTTTTTCTTCACATATAGGACAAAACCGATTCCGACCTGAACCCGGTTCCATAATACCCGTAACCGGGTACAACAGGTTCTGGTTTTTAGGCAAATACCCGGGTATGACCCGGAACCGGGTTTGAGAGGAACCGGGTACTGTAACTTTGAGGGGGAACCGGGTACGGGTAGGAACCAGGTCCGGGTATTAAAAATACCCGATTATGCCCATCTCTACCATGGAGTGGTGCTTGCCGAGATGCCGTGTATCCGCTGCCGATTGATTTTTCCGACACCTCTCCCACCACCCTTAGCTATCGCTTTTTAAAGAGAGAACACATTTAAAGCATATGCTAAATTTTAACAGCGGTAACTGATGTTTTTAGCTATTTTATAAGAACTAAAAGTAAATATTTAATTAAATAACTTCTTCTTGAAGAACATATCTATTTTATTTATTTTCTATCTTTTACCTTCTCTTTGTTAACTAGACCATGCTTTGTTTTAAACAACTAAAGAAGATGTTTCCCATTTTTACGATTTTTTTTCTTTTTGTATGCGCTAAATAGACTTCTCCCAGTTTTACTAAATTTATTGCCTGACTCATTTAAAATAAAATATAATCTAAATCAATTATCGATTAATTTACATAAGTAAATAGGTGAATAATGTCACCACAATTGTATCACGAAATATAGAACTCCAAGAAATTCATCATAATCAAATCCAGTCCATTACAATTTTGGTTTCATAGTGGAACTTTATCAAGGTACCAACACTATCAATCTACATAACTTTAAAACATCCCTTTAGCAATATTCTATCCAAAAGCTTGTGCTTTTCTTATCATGACCACTTCAAACAGCTGTTTTGTCACTAGCATCCGTTTGAGAAATCCTTGCAAACCTGCCCCGTATTCGAGGCCGAGTCTGCGCGTATGTCTTCCTCGATGAACGTATTACTTTCTTTTCATACTTCCTTGCTTTCTTTTTCTCAAAATAACGTAGGATTCGATCTTGCCTGGTCATTGGAGGGTGTTCATATGGCTTTTGTAAATCATCTGGTGAAATTTGTTGTTGTGTCCCTACTGAAGACATGCTTGTTGAGTTTGAATAGGTTCCAACTGCTTCTTTTATTAGATTTCCAGGATAAAAAGATGGAAAAGAGAACTGGTTTGGTGCCCATTCTGGTGGCAAATCCGTGGTGCCAATTGTTGCCTCGGGTACAATGTCAGCAACTATTGGTAGGAGAGATGTCTAATAGCATGTTAAGACATATTTATTATGATATACAACAAGAACAATAGTATCTAGTAGATCCCACAAATAGCAAAGCTATTAGTAGGGCCTGGAAGTTTATTATGATATGAAAACAATATTAATTATTACGATAATTTAACATTGATCCGTTTGAGATCAAATATAATCCAGATGTTAAGTAAATGTGTCAAAATGTTATATTGGTAATGCATGTCATGAGAAATTAACCAATCCTAAAAATATAAGCTTAAAAATTGTTTGAAACAATATGGAAGCCAAAACAAAAAAAGTATAGTAGATGCTCACATAGTACTACATGATCATAAGAAAGATCCAAACTTATGTAATTAATGGTTATTAAAGTATTAACAAAGACATGTTCAGAGAGTGTGCATGTGTGTTGTGTGTATTTTAAGGTGTCTGTATTTCACATGCATGGATATATAAAACCATATGAGTGAAAAATCCAGAGGACATGCTCATGAATCTCTAGAATGATAGAATCTTATGAGAATCTAGGGGTGTTCATCGAATTGGATATCGAATTTTCGAATTATTCGAATAATTTTAATTTTTTCTTGAATTCGAATTCGATTTGTATTCGATTAAAACCTACCCAATTCGATTCGAATTCGTATTCGAATAAAAAACCCAATTCGTATTCGATTAAAAATTCGAATTCGAATAGAATTCGAATAAATTCGATTTGATTAAGTTTCTTTTAAAACATATAAAAAGTTATTAAAATGAAATATAAATTTTAAAGCAATCATAAAACACGATATCACATTAAAAATTTCCGTATAAAGTATCATAAGTCTAACATTCAAAACGAGAATTCGGGAATAACCACTACAAGTTAATATTTTTAGGGTTAGAAATCTATTGATAGATTGCTACTTAGATTTTAGTTATGAGCTATGTAGTGGGTTTGGTAATGAGTCATTTTAATACTTGGAATAAATTTTGAATTTTTTTTATTGTATAGCCCAATAAAAATTATATATGTATTATATATAAAAATAATAAACAAAATATATAATTTTTATTTGAATTTCGAATCGAATCGAATCGAATTTGAAATTATAAATTAGTTATATATGTATTATATATAAAAATAATAAACAAAATATATATTTTTATTTGAATTTCGAATCGAATTGAATCGAATTTGAATTCTTATAATCAAAACGAATTCTTGATAATCGAATCGAATTTAATCGAATTTTGAATTTTTCGAATTCGAAACGAATTCTGAACACCCCTATGACAATCCATGTAAAGGGAAAATCTGAACATACCTCTCAAGTCCTAATCGACAATCAAACCGAATAGAAAAGACGAAGAAGATAATTTAGATCGAATAACTCTCAATCTTATTAATTAGAAAATAACTCAAAACTGATTATAGACTCTCAAACCATAACTCGGTTTCTCTCTAGTCTTGTCTCTTATCTTAACTTAATAATGCCTAACCCTAGCTTGGTTTATATATGTTAACCCTAACTTGGTGGCCAAGACATCTATCTATACATATAATAAAATAAATCAATGTGTGACACGTGTCAATTATTGTAGGCATCTAATTTTTTGTTTTCCCGCCTCTTTCTCATGTTAATCTTATATTAATATTAATTAAATGATAAATTAATACTAAATCTTATCCTTAAATTGCTCTTTTAATTATTTGGCTTGTGTTTTCTAATGAAGTATACCTTTAAAAAAAATCTTAATTAAATAAATAAGAATTTAATATTAAATCTTATTCTTGAATACAATCCTTTTAAAATTAAGTTGATAAATATTAATCATTTTTAAAATCAAGTTGATAAATATTAATCATAAGTAAAGTTAAAAGTTATATATCAAGAAGGATATATGTATACGTACATATTTAAAATAAGAAAAAAAAAATCATAAAACTAAAAAGAAAAAATAAAAATCTCTAAATCTTATCCTTGAATAATCCTTTAAAAATTAAGTTGATAAATATTAATCATAGGTAGAGTTAAAAGTTATATATCAATTAGGATAAATTTATACCTGTATTTTTAAAATACGAAAAGAAAATTATAAAATTAAAAAAAGGAAAATCTCTAAATAGATATAAGAAAATAATGATAGATCTTTAAATATATCTAATAGTCGAAACAATATATAATAACATAGAAATAACTTTTTTATTATTTGGAAGATAAATTAGAGATTTATTCAACCAATCTCTTATAGATACTTATTATTTATAAATAAGCCTTATAATAAATATTATTTAATTTAATCTCTTATGGATAATTATTATTTAGTTTAATCTCTTCTAATTAATTATAGATAACTCTCTTACTAAATATTATTTAATTTAATTTCTTCTAATATTATTTATTTGATTTTCTATATCATATTATCTTCATTGTTTATATTACCTAACGTGTCATATAACAACTGTAATTTTTAGTTTCCTTTTATCCAAATTATTACTTCTATTTGTAATATACAAATTTACTCTTATTCTTTTTGATAATGTAATTATCTATAATAAATTTTAAACTTTTACCATAGTACATATAATGCTACACATAAAATTGAAAAATATTTTGGATAACATCAATAACTTAAGACACAATATAATTATATATATAATATGCACATTTTAATAAAATAATACCAAACTATATTTTTAAATAACCAACTTATTTATCACCAAAACTAAACTTTGTATTAATATATTATTATATTTTTCTTTTCATTACTAGAAAACTATTATATCGATTTTATTACATAATTTTTAAACAAGTAATATATAACTTTCAATGTTACTTTATATAAAATTAGATTTATTATGGATTTTTTAAATATAATTTATATTTTATCACTAAAATAATTGCTTATTTGCTTCTTGAATAACATGTTTGACCGCTCTATCTTTTTCTTTTTTAATAATCATTTCCGCAATCATCATATTTATCGCGTACCGAGTATATCCATTAGTTTTTTTAAATATAATTTTCTTGTTATTTGGTATATAAAATCATATTTATTCAACCCGTGTAACACACGATGGTTTTTAAAGATATAACCTTTTTAGTCATTTGGTAAACAATATTACATTTATCCAACCCGTGTAATACACATAGTTTTAAAGATATAATTTTTTATTATTTTGTATATAAAATTACATTTATTCAACTCGTACAATATATATGGTTCTTATAGATATAAATTTTTTATCATTTAATATATAAAATTACATTTATTCAACCTGTGCAATAAATGAGATTTTTAAAGATATATTGTTTTATTATACAAGGCATGTTTGGATGAGTTTTTTCATTTCTCCTTATTGATTTTTTAATATATTTATCTTCTTTTTGGAAAAGTCACAACAAAATGACTTTTTCATTTATGCTTTTCAATGCCTAAAAAGCGACTTTTCAGCTTATTACCCAAACACCATTTCACATAAGCTTATTTTACCTCCAAAAAGTTAATAAGTTATAAGGAGGTAAAATAAGCTCATCCAAACATGACCTTAATATATAAAATTCATTTATTCAACCAGTGTAACACACGGGTTATAATCTAGTTACCAAATATAATTATAATATAATTAGGAAACTTAACCAACTATCCCTCAAGTTTGTCATGTGATATGCATGCATGCCCATGATAGATGGGAAAAACTTTTCTTCTCTCAAATTGGCAAATCAAAACTATCTAATGCTAGAACTTTATTGCACATAATCCCATCAAATGGAAACAGAAAGGCTGTTAGTTCTTTGAGAAACATAAAAAAAAGCCAAAAACGATCAAGGAACTAATCGGCAAAAACAAGAAAAAGAAGAAAACCTTAGACATGATCCATGAGTCAGTTTTTGGGAGTAATAACTTTTCACCGAAAAAAGACTGGTATTGATGAAGATTGACCATAATAACCATTGTAAATTACCTGAATACTCTGAGTTTGCATCTGAATAAACTGACCACCCTGGTACTGATGCTCGTTGTAGTAGGCGTAGCAGCTTCGAAGATTCAAACTCTCACCAATCTGATCATTATCAGGGTTTGACATCAACCAAGAATCAATTTCATTCGTAGCCATATGATCACTAGCTTCATGATCATGCTCTACATGAAGATGAGGATTAACAAGATTGCTTGCATGAGAAAAACCTGCATAAATGGTGCTTTCAGGGGCTCTTTGGTAATTTAAATAATTATTTGAACTCAAGGGTACATTGTTGTACCACCTGATCATGGGGTTGGTACATAAACAAGGCACTGTGGCAGTGTGACACATGATACATGGCCAATTAAAATTACCAAGGCCATAATTAGTTGAATTATTATCACCCCACATTGTGTTCTAGTGTTGTAGCAAATATATATCTCATGTGTGAAGGTCTTTATATATGCATGTAGTTTGTGCTAAAGGGTGAACCAAGAAAGTGAAGAACTGCATGTGGCTGAGGTGACTACTAAATAAGCTTGTGGCTACCTATGCTTCTGGTGGGGTAACAATTCAAGAGGCCCTTAAATGCTTGTAGTGGGCCCATCATGCAGTCTTTGATTCTAAATTTCTAATATTCACTTGTTGTGGCTTTTGTGTGTGTATGCCTTTTGGTTAAAGTGTGTCATGTGTATGCAATATTAGTGCATCATGATTACTTAAGGTTACTTTTTTTTTTTGTATAAGAAACTTATTGTAGATAAGCAGATTGTGTCACACAAGTTCAACTTTAGACAATAGTAAATTACAATTGGAAAACACACACATAGGTGATTTGGTTTCATGGATTATTTTATGTAATTGAGTTTTACACTAGACCAACTAAACTTTAGGTTAAGCTATATCACAGGTTAGGAAGTGGAGAGTTCACATTTGTATAAGGTACTTGAATCTTGCACTCATTTAAGGGGTTAAAAATTATTTGTTTCAAGTTATCATATGTTGTTGTCACTAAAATATTTGACAAAATGTTGGTTTCTGTAAAAGCTCACTGTTTGTTAGCCAACATAGACTTTCTAACCAACGTATTAAGGAGTTGATTTATCATCAGTTGATTATCAAAGACTAATTAATGATCAAAGTTTGAGATGGCACTTCAAATGAAACCTACAATGCGTGCGAATGATATGAATAAAATGGTAACTAAGGGTGTCCATGATCTGGTTCGGCCGGTTTTCAGGAAAATTATGAGTGAACCACTAACTATAGTTCCGGGGAATGACAAACCAAACCGGTTGGGATGAGTGGGTGATGCAAAACATAAGCGATAAAATGTTAGATACGTTTTCGCGAACTTGTAGAGAAAATCTCAACGCGAAAAATTATATCGATATATCAAAAGTTGGTTTAAATTAAACATGAGGCCTTCTGGGGCTATACGAAGGGTCCAAAAGACCATTAAACCCCTGAATTGCCCCCAGTATAGGCCTAATTCAGGGGTATAATGGTCTTTTGGACCCCTCGTATACGCCCAGTATAGCCCTATACTGGGCGTCTATTATTATTTTTTTTGTTTTCTTTTTTTAATATTTAAAAAGAAAAAACAAAAAAAAAAAAAAAAAAATAGACGCCCAGTATAGGGCTATACTGGGGCTATACGAAGGGTCCAAAAGACCATTAAACCCCTGAATTGCCCCCAGTATAGGCCTAATTCAGGGGTATAATGGTCTTTTGGACCCCTCGTATACGCCCAGTATAGCCCTATACTGGGCGTCTATTATTATTTTTTTTTTGTTTTCTTTTTTTAATATTTGAAAAGAAAAAATAAAAATAGACGCCCAGTATAGGGCTATACTGGGGCTATACGAAGGGTCCAAAAGACCATTAAACCCCTGAATTGCCCCCAGTATAGGCCTAATTCAGGGGTATAATGGTCTTTTGGTCCACATAGACGCCCAGTATAGCCCTATACTGGGCGTCTTGAAGGGTTTTTTTTTGTTTTCTCTTTTTAAATATCAATAACACTAATATTAACTATAAAAAACTCATATTAATTATAATAACACTAATATTAATTATAAAAAAAACTCATATTAATTATAATAACACTAATATTAATTATAAAAAAACTCATATTAATTATAATAACACTCATATTAATTATAATAACACTAATATTAATTATAAAAAACTCATATTAATTATAATAACACTAATATTAATTATAAAAAACTCATATTAATATCAATAACACTAATATTAATTATAAAAAACTCATATTAATTATAATAACACTAATATTAATTATACGATGCCTATACGAGACTTATACTATACTATACGATACGATACAACACGATAGGCTTATACAAGACTTATACGAGACTTATACTACACTATACTATACGATACGATGCGATACAACACGATACTATAGGATACGATACCACATCCATAGGCCCATACAATGCCTATACGAGATTTATACTACACTATACGATACGATACGATACGATATGATACGATACAATACAATACGATATTAGACTATTGGATAAGATACAACACTCGTATAGGACTATAGGTGTGGTTTAGGTCCCGTTTAGGCCTATAGGCTTATACAAGACCTATAGGGGCCATATACTAGACTTATACTATACACTATACGATACGATACAACGCCCGTATACGTCGATAGGCCTATACAAGACCTATAAGGGACCTGTACTACACTATATGATACGATAGTATCGTATTGTATCGTATAGTATAGTATGGTATCGTATTGTATCGTATTGTGTATAGTATAAGTCTCGTATAGGTCCCATATAGGTCTATACGAGAGCTATACGAGACTTATACTATACGATACGATACAACATGATAGGCTTATACAAGACCTATACGAGACTTATACTACACTACACTATACTATACTATACTATACTATACTATACTATACTATACTATACTATACTATACTATACTATACTATACTATACTATACTATACTATACTATACTATACTATACTATACTATACTATACGATACAATACAATACGATATTAGACTATTGGATAAGATACAACACTCGTATAGGACTATAGGTGTGGTTTAGGTCCCGTTTAGGCCTATAGGCTTATACAAGACCTATATGGGACCTATACTAGACTTATACTATACACCATTTTTTTACTAAAAAAACATCACCCTCAAAAAACAATCAAATTACCCTACCAAAACATCTATTTTTCAACTAAAAAAAACCAACGAGGGGTCCTAATATTAATTATTTAAAATAAAAAAACTTGTTTTTGTATAAAAGTTTGCTAAAACGATTAATATTGTATAAAATGTTTGTTAAAAAAAAAAAAAAAAAAAAAAAACCCCTTCAAGACGCCCAGTATAGGCCTATACGAGGCATATAAGGGGCAAAGGGTCACATATGAGGCCTATACGAAGGGTCCTATACGCCCAGTATAGGCCTATACGAGGCATCTTGAAGGGGTCAAACCAGAAATGACATGAGTCAGGCACTGATTTTGATGTAACCCTATACGCCTCGTATAGGCCTATACGAGGCGTCTAGGGCTTAAAGGTGTCCAAATAGGCAAGGAGGGTGTCCAAATAGGTCCTGCCTAACCTAAAGGTTGTCCTCTGTCAATAATACCAGACTAAAGTATACTATTATCTTGTATATGTATATTCCTATGTGATTATTAGTTACTAGTTTATAAATCCGAGTATTAAACGAATTAAATATAAAAAAACTTAGATTGAATAATATTTTAATTTATAAGTGTTATAAATCCGTATATTACACACATAAAATAAAACAATTTGTAAATCGAACTTCTATATAATCCTGATCACATAGTTACAAAAATGTAATAATGGTATAATCTAATTATTGCTTTTTTCCAATTAGTATTAATATAAGGATGGTTTAGTAAAAATATCTGATTATTGTATTTTTTATGTTACGATAATATTTAATAAAATACATTGTATTTATCTATAAAACTAATTAAATTGTGCATCCTAATATGGTTATTAAAATATTTAAATTAAATTTATTATATTAGTAAGTATAAGAATTAAAAAAATATTTTTAAATAAAGTGTAAGTTTAAATTGTAAGGTTGAAGGAGAGAGTCACACGTGACAATAATTGGAATCTTATATTAAAAGTTAAATAATATTTGATGTTTATTAAAAGTTAAATTAAAGTGACAAGGGACATGTTGCATTGAAGAGGTTTTTTTATTAGTAGATTTGTTACTTTATCATCTTTTTCAATAATTAATATTTTAAATCATTTGGTTTTCGAAATATATGTGATTAATCTTAACGATGTGTTATATTATCAAAGAAAGTAAATATAATAATGCATAAATAAATCGGAGATATTATTAATAATAAAAATAATAGTTTTGTTATAGATGATAGTAAACTAACGATTAAAAGGCGTTTGATTTTTAAGGATATTCATATTAAATACACACATATTAAAAAAAATATAATGACCCTTTATCGTATGTTATAGAGCTGAAGATAATCTTTATCTTTAATACGTAAAATCAGTATATTCAAGAGATAAAGTACTTTATATATTTTTATCTATATATCATATAGTATAATTTATTAACTCAAGCATTATGGTATATCAAATTTTTTTAAATCTTTATATTAGTTTAGTTATTATTATTATTTATTATGGTTAATGTAGTATGATAAATTGTCACATGACATTTTGATAAAATGACATTAAGGATACTTTTTTATTAGTATTAGATTACATATACAATCAATATAGAGGATTTATGTGTAAATAATCATTTTAAGATTTTTATCTTCATGATGATTTTTAATCTTCTTTTTTCCACTTTTACTAGTAAATATATAGAAAGAGAATAAGCTAGTTAAGAGACTACAAAATTTAAAAGGTTTAATATATAAATATTAATTTAGTTTATGCAAAAATAGAAATATCTAAAAAAACAATTAGAGGATGACAAGTAATTATCGGTGGTTAAGATGGTAAAGAGTGCACTAAATTTTAGCCGATATAAAAGAAAACCTTGTAAAATATAATGGGGTCTACGAGTAAACCAATCAAAATAATATAGAGTAAATTGTCATTTTAGTCCTTGATGTTTGTTCAAATTTGTCATTTTAATCAAAATAGTTTTTTTTCTCATCTGAATTCCTGACTTTTCCCCTTTTATTTTCATTTTAATCACATTGCCTAACTCTGTCCAAAAACCTAACTATGGATATTTTGAGGATTTTAAATTTAAATAATTCAAATTGCCATTTTGATCAGTTCTTTTTTATATTGAAAAAATAAAAAATATCTAATTAGTGGGACCCAGCCCTACCCTTCCCTCCCCTTCTTCATCAAACCTGCTCTATCTCACTCTCTCTCTCTTTCTCTTTACCTTCACCTCGCTTTACATCTCCCAACCAACACCACCATCAACACCAGCCACCATCACCATCAACACCCTTAACCGCTGCCACCACCGGCACTACCATCGTCAGCCTCTCACCACTGCCACGACCACCACCATCACTACCCTCGTCAGCCTCTCACCACTGAAAGTTTTTCCACAAACGCCGATCATCTTCAATAATCCTTACACTACTATAACTATGGCAATCAATAGATCCACAAGGATCATAATTACTACATGCTGTTGTTCAAGCGTATAAGAAACCCTAGATCCATCATTTTGCTTCCTACATCGAACCCTAACATTCTAACTTTCCACTGTACACAGATCGATTAGCATGTCACCGGCGTTCCTTTCGATTTCATAGTGGAGTTGTGGTGTTGACAGGAGAATTGTTGCATATCAGATCTGGTTGTGGTTGAAGTTCTTAACATCCGTTCAACTACCGATGACTCAAGGCCTCCCTACAAAATTTCATTCGGATGGAACTGCTCATTTTGAAACGGTGATGATATTCCGACGAAGATAGATCGTGAAGATCACCTTACCAGTTTAGATAGTTCGTGAAGGTGGTCCAAAGGTGATTTTTTTTCCGGTGGAGATGGCTTCGTTGTGATGAACTGCTCAATTCTTAACTCCAAAATTTTAAGGCTTTATTTATTGAGATTTGGGAGACTAGGTAGTGTAAGACCCTTAGTCCAATTATACGATTATTATATAAATTTCGACTATAATAGTGTATTTACGGTTAACCATACACTAAAAATACTGGTTCGTCAAAACATTTTAAGAGATAAAACATTTCCACATTTTATAAAAACATTCGTCGTTTAAAACGTGATGACAAATCATTTCGCGGAAGCTTTGTTCTTTATGTGTTCGGTTCTTCGTTGAGCTTGATCGTCCTCCGGTAACTCAATTAGTACCTACATTTCATAAAACATAAAATGAGTTAGTCATATACCGCTTAAAACATGTCTAAACGAGTTCGTAGCTACATTTTTGTAACACCCCGAAAACGGGTTTGCTAATCAAACCACGTTTATACTAAAAGATGGGTAATTTACCTTTAGTGGTAAAAGAAACCCGGTGAATATTAGGGTTCTTAAATAAACAAGAATTTGCTAACTAGGGATTTTAACCTAGTTAGCTAATAGTTTAGAAATAACTTATAATAGGGTTAAAATTAACCAAAGTTATTATAGAAACTAAAGTGGAGGGACCTAAGTTGTAAAACTTGAAACTAGAATTGGTTAAAACAAATTAAATAAAAAACCAAACACACAAATTAGTGTTTTGGTCGATCAGAAGCGCAGGAGAGCGACCAGGAACTCTCATCAAACCCTAACTCCACAAATTTAATCAATTGAAGGCTAATTCCTGTCCCAAATCGAAATCTGAACATAGATACGTGATCCTCATCACAAGGGGGTTACAAGGTATGTAAAATTTGGTGTTAATTCACTGTTTGAAAATCTCATGAAATTGGGAAATCTGAAAATTGATGATGCATGTTTGTTAATTGCATGGAATAGGAACAATATAGTGTCTAGGAGTAAGCCCTAGACAAGTATATGTTGAAATCATGCTTAGCTTAAGTTTTTGTTGATACTAAATTCATGTATGAGATGTTTTTAGGGTTTTGATTGCAAAAAAATAGTGTTATGATGTCAAGAACAAGCTTAAATTGAAAGCTGAATTCAAACGATTCTTGATCAGAATTTACAGCCGATTTGTATTGGCTGTAACCTGGACAAAAAGTGATAAAATAATGTGTTTCTTGAGTCTAGAATGTAATTCCAGGAAATATCTTTAAAACCCCACTGGAATCGCATTTTTTCGACGAAAATCGAGCGTTTTATGAATTTTTCCGTATCAAAGGTTCAAGCTGCGTTTTCTGGCAGAAATTGCAGCCCATCACGAATGTCATAACTCAATTTAGGAATTTAGTTATGATCTCAAATTCTTACTATAGGAAGTTTTAAGCGATTAAAAGAATCGCCAATTGGAATTTCGTCAATCGGATAAACGAGGAATTTTTAATGAATTTTTCCGTAAGCTGCAGTCAGAAGTGACGAATCTGATTGCAGCTTAGTAAATGAATTTTCACGAATTTTTGGTAAAGAGTTAGATCTTGAAATTTTAACTCAAGGGCTAACCCTCCGAGAGGTACGCCACATAAAAAAATCATAATTTTTGAAGACTTGTAAACAGGTTAAACAAGTCACCAAAAACAGCCAATTTTCATTGATATGAAATGCCTAAATGAAATCGCGGCTTACTAGTTAGTATGTAAAAATTGATTTTTGTTAAGAGTTCGGATGAAATATGCCTAAGTGAGTTCAATGAACCAAATGTGCATATGAATATGTTGGTAAGTCAATTGACTTTTAAAAGTCAAACTAACCAATGATAAAGTCAAATAGTAGTTTCGACATAGAAAATACGTGAGGTGGAATAGTCGTGAATTGAAATGACTAATCTAACCACCTTGTGAATGATGATAGTTTGTCTCCTAACGAGCTAGGTGGAGGCTTGGGAAAGAAGCGGTCAAACGAATCAAGCACGAGAAGAAAAGCATATTCGGATGCGAGGTAAGTGGAGCTTACGCCCCTTTACATTGCTTGCAAAATTACTTAATTTCATGTATTGCATATGAATGCTACTAAGTGGTTGGTATACAATGTTCCGACACGATTCAATGAGAGTCGGAACAAGGGAAAATGGTAAGAAATCATGAATCATGGTAAAAGGAGTAAAAAGGTAAATTAGTCATGTAATGACGAACAAATAAAAACGGTTTTAAGTAAAACAAGTTAAAGGAAAATCGGGTTAGGTTTAAAGGGATGAAATGGTAACTAAGTACCATCTCATATGGATAAATGGCAAATTAGACTAAATGGGTCAAATGGTGTTGTTAGCACCATTTGACAATTACATTTGACAATCGCTTGTTGAGTTTTGTAATCACAGGAAATAACATAAGTATGCGTTGCTTTAACTAGAAAGATTTAAAGCAAAAGTTATGTAAACGGGTCAATACCTTGACCCGAGCCAGGTACGTTTAAATAAGCTTTTGGTTAAACATACAATTTTTGGTCAAATATTTAGCGAAAGTCCTTCGTCGTATAGTGAGGGACTAAAGTTGACCAAAACACCCTTGAAGGGTATATCGGGCAAACGACCCATAGGGGGTTGATTAGGAACTTAGATAAAGATTATGGAATCATTAAAGATGAATAAAAGTCATAGGAATTCATATTCGTGGGTCAAATGCTCAAAAACGGTCATTTGCGTAAAATGATCAACCAATGGGTAAATTTGGGAAAAAGGGATTCATTATGTTAAATCCACCACAAAATAGTTGTGGTGGAATATTTGTAGTTAATTAGACATGGACTTTTGTGGCGTCAAAAGAAAAGCATAAGTTCTAGACTAAAATGCGTAAATACCTCAAACGGGTCAAAATAAGCATATGGGTGAAATGGATTAAAGAAGGTATATAACTCTATAATCGGAACCTAATATGTTAGACATTATTGAATTTAATAGGTTTGTGAGAAATAAGGGTCGAACAAACTTGTATGTTTGATAAAATCACAAACGGGTCAAATTTTGGTAAAAGAGTATTAAGCCGAAGACTTAAAAGTCTTAAATTTTATCAAGCCGGATATCGGATTTTAACACCATATGATGGAGAATCAAATTTTAAACATGCAGGAAGAAACGGTAAGTCAAACGGATAAACGGTTTGAAAGATACGAAAGATTTCGTGTCAAATTACGGCAAAATGGAAAAGCTGCATACAGGGCCCACCGTAACTTACGGTGCCACCGTAAGTTACGGTGGAGCTGATATGGTTACGGTGGTAAACTACTGTTGTACGGTAGAAGAGTATGAACTCAGGGGCCACCGTAACTTACGGTGCCACCGTAAGTTACGGTGGAGATTATTTTCAAGTCCTTGTTTTCTTTTGAACATCAATTGTTTCCCGTACTCGTTTGGACATGATTTAAACCCCGTAAGACTAAAGCATTTCATGTTTATGAAATGTAGGTACACTTTGGGATGCCGGAAGACGATCAAGCTCAACGAAGAACCGAACACAATATAGATACACGCTTCCGCACTTTGCTACGTTGTAAATTTTAAACAACGAATTCAACCACGTGATGTAGAATAACTTATGATTTGTAAAAGTTTTAGTAAACCCGTATTTCCGATGTATATGTAATTGTAATTACATGATTGTTTTCGTAAAAGATTCATTAAACCTTAAATTAACTTAACGGGTGTAACAATTTTAACAACCAGCACACTTTTGCAGTCATTTAGGTTGGTCGCGGGGCGCGACCGAGATGGATCTTAGCCTCCGCGGGCCGCGAGGGCTCTAGTTTAACCCCTTTCTAAAGAATGTTCACCCATCAGTAGGAATGTTCATTAAATAGTAGTAGTGTTCACTGAACAATAGGGGTTTTTACTGAATAGTAGGAGTTTTCACTGTACAGTAGGAGTTTTCCAAATTATTCGACCCGTTCATGCATTTATCAAACAAACAAGTTTTTTTGACCGCTATTTCTCATGAACCTATTAAATTCAATAATGTTTATCATATTAGGTTCCAATCACAGGTTCATATACATTATTAAACCCATTTTCGCTCATATGCTTATTTTGACCCGTTAAGGGTATTTAAACATATTTTAAGCACGAATCTCTTTCATTCGTTCCTAGCATTATATTACCACATTTCTTATCAACTAAACTTCCTCCACAACTATATTTGTTTCGGATATAATGTGGTAACTTATAATTTCCGAGTTTTACCCCTCGAATCATTATTTTACGGCAAAGACTCTTATAGAGTCAATTGACCTAAGATTTTCATCTTTCGCTTTTTATACTTATCTTAAGTATTTATTTAATCATGTAACTTGTTTCCGAACAACCTTTAAGGGTCGTTCACTCGATTTAGCTTACAAGGGCATTTTGGTCACTTTTAACCCTTCTATTACGACGAAGGACTTTTAAAGCCATATTTGACCAACATCTCACTTTTAAAACTATGATCTTGTATTAAAGGTCATTAGGTTTCAAAATACCATGACCACCATTTAAATCATTCGGTTTACTTATTTTAAGTAACCGAATGTCTATTTGACCTCATTTAACTCTTAATGAACCTCTAGTTCCAATTGAGTAGTTAACCTATTATACATACCTGACTCGGATCACAATATTGACCCGTTTCGATACCTTGCCTTAGTAGCCGCTAAGTAATAGCGATGTAAATATCCATTTAATATTTATTCCTATAATCATAGAACTCGACAAACCATTAGTCGATATTGTCAAAGGGTGATAATTTCACCTTTTGACCCGTTTGGTCTAAATGACCGTATATCTTTGCAAGATGATATTATTACCATCTTATCTACATGACTCGCTCCAGTTTACATCGTACAGTCATTTTTACTTATAAACCCTTTCTAAATACTTTTGACCCATTATGACTTTCGCCATAAAGTGTCCTTCCAAACTAACGGTTATTGTCAACGAGTGACCAAAATACCGTTTTACCCTTATTATTTGCATTAATTTACCTTATAAGGTAATCATTAAAAACTCGTTATCTTTTAGTCATGTCATGACTAAATAACCGTATTAGCTCTTTTTAACAATTAAACATGGTTTATGATCGTTGTCTTTTGTTCCGAACTGCACATGTCGTGTCGGAACATCATAATTCAAACAAGACTTTATATTCTTCATGACCTATAAAACCAATAGGTATTACATAAAAAAGGCGTAAGCTTTACTTACCTAGCATCCAGATTATGCTTTTCCGTCATTCTTGCTTCGTTTGACCCACTTCCTTCCCAAGCTTTCACCTATCTTGTCAAGCGTCAAACTATCATTGTAAGTTGTAAGATGGTTAGATTAGTCATAATCATTCACGACTATTCCATTCTACGATTCTTATGTCGAATTTATCATTCGATCATATCGTTGGTCAGTTTGACCTTTAAAAGTCAACTGCCTATTTAACAAAAGTAATTACACGATGTAACTGAATTACTCGTTTTATTACTTTTTCATTATACGGTAAGCATCCTTATTAGGCTACTGTTTTAACTACTTATTTAACCAAGTTCATGTAATCGAATTTCATCAATTTAACACAACTTAGTTCATTTTTAACACATAATGATATCATACATCATTCAATATGAATATATCATTGATTTTTCATCTTATCATACTAAACTCACTACTTAGCAAGTATGATTTTATACTCAAACACACATTTTGTTCAAGTATTTCCTGATTACTATCATGTATGATGATTCTAATCATAATTATATCATCAAATTCATCATATAATTAATACCCACTTATCCTAGTGTTGTAAATCATCAAATCGTTCAAATTATATCATCATATGTATAATTTTCACTTAGGGTTTGGTTCCTAAGCATGTATACATCACTAATTCAATCATAGCTTCAATAATTCATTCATAATTCGCGATTATGATGATTATCCAAATTTCACAACTTCACAAATCATCAAAATTTGACATACCTTATGATCCCCTAGCTTGGGTGATCATGAATTCACGTTCAATTGTGAATTTGAGCTTCAATTGAGCCTTCAATTTGATGATTTTGTGATGATTAGGGTTTTGGGGTTCTGGGGCTTTCTCCTGTGTTCGAACATAACACCTTCAACACACACTAAATGTGTGTTTTAGGTTTTAATTTTCTTTTATAATTAAACTATCTAGTTTATCCTCTTTGACCCCTCTTGTTTGATTAGTTTATTAAGTAGGCCACAGCCCACTTAATTTCTAACAATATTCCTAATTATTAACTAGGTTAAACATTCTTAGTTAATTTAGTGAGTTCGGGAAGATTTATGACTAAGTTTATTTTAAGTCCCGTCAACTCGGGCTTCTATAAAATTTATTTTTTCAAAAGCATTCTTTTTCCATTTTTTTATTAAATATTAGGTTTAGTATATAAATCCTAATATTTCCCGGGTTAATTTTACCACTAACGGTACTTTACCCGTCTTTTATTATTAACACGGTTTGATTGCCAAACCCGTTTTCGGGGTGTTACAGGTAGGTTAATTTTCTTTTTTGTTTTTTATGATAATGATGATAAAGTTTAAGTTATTGTGGGAAAGCTTGAGAATGGAGAAGCCCAATCCCCAAAATAGCCCTAAATTATCTAGGTGAGTTAGATCGTGGGTATGGTGGGGCATGGCCCGACACGTGGCTTGGTGGAGCTTCGCTGGGCTGACCCACATTGAAGATGTATGGTGGGGCGGGGTTTGGGGCATGGCCAACCCATACCTCCATATTTATATTTTTTATAAACAAATTTATATTTTTAATAATGTTTTTTAAATAAAAACCGATTACATTTTAAAATAAAGGAAATTACATAAAAAAAATTCCTAGTGCTTGGAATATTTTTTCTTTATCTCTTATCTCGTCTCCAACATTAGTTCCAACTCTTCACCTGATAGGTGATCGATAGATTGGGCTAGAAATTTCTTATCATCGCGTCTTTGTTTCAGGGCATCCCTAGCTTCTTTGCTCTTTCGAATTTCAGCCCTTTGTTGTTGGAATACGTTAAATGTATCTAACTTGCATGCAATGTCTTCCAACTGATTGCTGTATACTCCCCTACGCAAGCCCGAACTCCCAACTGAAGGCGATGACGTACCCGATCTTGATTTTTGAGCGCTCCTTTTTGCGGCATCTCTTCCGTATTCTGGCCGGTTTGGCGAATCATCCACATCGTCCTCTAACTCTAGATCTCGTGCATCCGATTGGGCTTGGGACGAGGGTGTCCTTGACCTTTTGGAAGACGTGTTAGTTTCGCTACCACTGGGGATATTCGCCCACTTGGGATGGAACTTACAAATGTCTCAACAATGCATGAAACGAAAGTCGCTCCCCACATTCGTTTTGTATGTAACCAATGCATTTGTAACAAAGTCGGCTTTGGTTTCACCACTTTTTGGGTTTTGCTTTGCCTTATGTAAATAACCACTAAATTTGGTGAGTTGCCCGCTTATCTCGGTCCACTTTGAGGATAAGCTATCGTTTTCACGATAAAGCTCCCTTTCGATATCTTCTTGGAATGCTTTACTGATCGCGTCCCACAAATGGTGTTTATGTTGAGAATTTTCTATTTTAATAAAAACAAAATTTAATATATACAAAGTTATCTAATAAAAAACATAAATATTAAAATAAGGGCTACAAAATTTTTAAAAATACCTAAAGTTGGATGTAGAGATTTCTGAACCCAAGCCCTCGCCAATGCAACTTCTTCTTTAAGGACACATCTTTGTTGTTTTCGTTTGGCGCTTTTAAGTGCTTTCTCGGCCTCGTTTTTTTTCTTGTGACTTCCCTTCTTGATGGGTTTGGATGCAGAAGAACCATCGATGGGGGGTTGAGTTTCGGGGACGGTTTCGGTTTGGGAAAGGTTGATGGGCGTTTGTGAAAGGTTGATGGGCGTTTGTGGAATCGGGCTAGGTATAGAATCGTCGGTGTGAGGGAAATCAGTATACAAACGATTCGAGATAAATGATGCGTAACCAGCCATATCCGGCATAGTTGAGTGTATTAAAAAGGGAGCAATTGGACGATTGGGTGGTGGGCTAGGTGTTTCTTGTAATGCCCACAGATTGTTCTGGTCAAAACCACGATTATGAGGATTCATTTTTCGTATTGTGGTTGGATGAGATTTTTTTTTTAAAATAAGATAGAGATTATTATAGAAGAGGTGGAGTAGTTCTAGTAAAAAAATGAATAGAAGTGTTAGTAATTATAGTGGAAAAAAATAGAAGTGTGAGTATTTTTTTTAAACACATAGCCATTAGCCAACGGCTAGCCCAATGGCTAGCCCAAACGGCTACTTGTCTTGGCCAATGCGATCCCGCCATGTTATCTTGATAGCCCCGCCCAAAGCCCGGGCTGAAACCCCCGCCCAAGGGGCCACACCGACACCCAAGCCCACCCGGGGTGGTGACTTGGGCATTTGTACCCAACCCACGCCCTAACCCTCCGCCCCATACCCCATAGTCTTAACAAGAAAGAATGGATCAAAATGACAATTTGAAAGATTTAAATTAAAAATCCCCAAAATACCCCTGGTTAAAAATGAGGTTTTTGGACGGAGTTAGACAATGTGATCAAAATGGCAACAAAAGGGAAAAATCAGGGACCCAGAGGAGAAAAAACTATTTGAAATAAAATGGCAAATTTGGACAAACATCAGGGACTAAAAGAGGGATGACAATGGGTCGGGTTCGGGGTCGGGTCGGGTATTGGTAATCCCATACCCATACCCACTTGTAAAAATGTGTCACACACCCGACCCAATACCCATCGGGTATTTATCAGGTACTTACCCGTCGGGTATCGGGTATACCGCGGGTATCAAGTATACCCATTAATTTGTTAAAAGATATAGTTGGGGTTTCTAAATATATTTCTTTTACTATTACAATTATTATATATTTTATTTATACAACAACAATTATAAATTAAAAAAGTACATTACATAATATAAGTTGTATCATAAATTAATAATAACTTTATAGTACTTATACACTTATATGTATATACTTTACAACATACAAAATATAAATACTAGTATCAAATACATATACTAAAAGAAAATTTATTTTTTCACATTATGAACAATTGAACATACAGAAATAAAAATACTAATAGACAACGATTAATGGAAAATAAAAGTATAAATTAAAAAATCTGGGTATATGATAGGGTATATAGTTCGGGTAAACTAATAGTGGTTTCGGGTAATCGGGTCGGGTATCACATAATCCCATACCTGACCCATACCAGGTGAAAAAATTTAAATCTACTCCCATACCCGACCCAATACCCATTGGCTATCGAGTGTACCCGTTCCATTTGTGTCGGGTTTTAGGTATACTCATCAGACTCGGATATTTTTAGCATCCCTAGGCTAAAATGGAAATTTACTCAATAATATATGTAGGCTAAAAAACCTTACTCTTTTTAGCTAACAACTAAAAACATGTACGGAAAATTTTAGCCTTAAAAAAAGCCATCTAAATTCCAGCCTTTGGGTGGTGGGAGTGTTTGCCTCATATGCATGTTAACATGTCACAACCCATCTTTCATCCACATCAGCTCTCAGAGGCGTCTCTGAGAATTCACATAACTTGTTCAAGCTTGAAAAATGTGTCCTTCCGTTATGTTTTGTTATTATTTAAAAAAAATCAAATTAGTATTGGGTTCAATAAACCTAATTCCAAGTGGGCTAAATTCTAAACCATAAAAAATGATTTGTAAATGGGCTTATGTTGGAAGTGGTATGTGTTTACTATTTAAAAAAATGACATATACGTATCGGATTTTTTTTATAAACTGCATGCCCTCAAAATCGCGGGTCTTGTGCGGAGGTCCTCCCCGCATACCATCAAAGCCTCCCATGTTTTTACTACTTACCTTTTACTTGCCACAACTTGCTAAATTACAGGAAATACTACACACTTCGTACGCTTCCTATGTTAGGATTCATACATGAATTTAATTAAATTTAAGCAGCGGAACAGTTATGTACAAAGTGATCCACAACAAAATTTGGATCGCCAACCAGGAGTCCAAATGCAAACCAAAATAGAGACGGATACAACCATTGTGTTTTTATAACAGGTTTATATAAACATGTTTGATGAAATAATGAATCATATAAATATAATCAACACTTTAGTTAAATAGTCAAAAACCCATTATTTATAAACAAAACAATTAAATAACCCTTACTTAATATTTTCATCGTCTAAATCCCATCAATTGTTACAACTTAACAATCAACACCTAGAACCAATTATTCTTTAATAACCATCACCACAAGATTATTCACTAATAATCATCATCGTAATACGTGTTTCATGTTATATCGTTTAACTCTTAAACTATCAATAATTAGTTGTTGTGTAACACTCCACTCGTTTTTATAATAATTTATCATAAACTAAGCATTCGTAAACCAAAACTTTGATTTACATATCAAAGATAAAGAAATTATTCATCGAGTTAACATTTTAGATAAGTACTACTAGTTTAACAACCCCAAAACAAGTATTTAAGTGTTAACTACATAGACATTGTTTTAAACATAATTAAGTAATCGAGGAAGCTTCAAAAGATCGTGTTCGGTTCTTGAAATTGTGCTTGATCGCCATCCGGATTAAGTACGTCATCACCTACGGTCAAAACCACATAAAAGATTAGTTTTGACACCTTAGAATCAAGTATAAACAAGTTCCATGGTTAAAAATGAGAAACAAACAACAATTTCAGCGGATTGGGGCGGTCGCGCCCCGCGACCGAGTTGGCACCATCCGTCGCGGCCCGCCACGGCCGTTGCGTCGCGCGACGGTGATGTTGTTTCGTCGTGGCGTGGCGCGAAGCCACGTTTTGGACATAAGGTTGTTAGCTGGTGTAGTATATCAACCCAGCATCACCATTTTCACATCTAAAACTTTAAACTATCATAACTTTTGACTCGAGCATCCGTTTTAGCCGATTCTTTTTCCTATGCGTCCGTAATAAAATTACCGGCGCTTTTATCTTAACCATTGAGTCAAAAATGGAATGTACGGTTGTGAACCAATAAATGCACGATGTATCCGTTTGACCCGTATAATTATTACACTATTCTAATTAGTAACAATTTATGACGACAAGGCGTATTCACCTCAACTTCCGAGGCTTACGACCACTGGCGTTACATTACCACACTTATGGCTTCACGCTCTTGTGATTCGTCTTCGCCAAATGTCAATCTAAACAAAGTCTTATTACTTCTAACCAATTATTTGACCCGTTTGGCTCATTTACGGAATCCTCCGTTTCTAATGACTACCAAACGCTTCCTAGTCTATTTACAACTCATTCAATTAATAGCGAACAATATTACTTCAACTAATATCAACCTTTATTACAAAATACGATTATGATCGATTAACATATCTAATTTACATATTGTAACATAACGAGTTACATACCTTCAAAGTACGCCCTTCAAACGCAAGTCGCCACCGGCTTGTCCACTTGACGCTCCGGTATCTTTTCCTATAGAGTTCAATTACAACCCGTTTAGAACTCTTTTCATAACATGTAACGCATAACTTGCCGAAATTTACAAATACGCTTTTTAACCCAACTTTTCAGTTTTAAAGCCTTCTTTTAGGCATTTTTACGAACACTTCAAGGGCAGAATTTTATACATTTTATTATCATGTTCATGGCTAGTTATTTAGCCGGTTTTAACATCAATTAACTTGTTCATATAAATTTTCGCATCTACCACATCAGAATTCACTTATGAAAATTCAAATTACACTAAAACAACTATAAATTTCTAGTGTTTAGCATATTCATACGAAAACCCATTTATCATCTTTAAAGGTGATCATGAATTCACAAGAACTAGACCTAATTTCATCATATACTTGTCTAGGGTTTACTCCTAGACACTACAATGTTCCTATTTCATCATATAACGAACATGCAACCATCTAATTCGAATTCTCTAAGTTTGCTCAGAAATTTAACTAGAGATTTCTCATGAAATTTACATACCTCGTGACTCCTTTCTCAGTGGAGATCACTGATCCGTTCTTCGTTTTCAATTTAGACTTGATTTGGACCTTCAATTTGAGGGATTTGTGAGAAGTTAGGGTTTGGAGGGGAGCTCTAGGTCGCCCCCTGTGTTTCTGTCGACCTCAACACACACAAGTGTGTGTTTGAGTTTCAATTTTTATGTTTTATTATAACTAGTTTCGTTTTAAACGCTTTTGGCCCCTCAAGTATTATCTAGTTCTTGTTTTTAGTGTGTTAACCCACTTTTAAGTCACTACCAGACTTTTATTTAACTAGGTTATTTTTAATCCTAGTTAGTTCACTTGTTTATTTACCGGCATTATATTTTAAATAATTGATTTTAAAATTTTCGGGATGTTACAAGTCCACCCCCCTTAAAAAGGGGTTCGTCCTCGAAACCGGAGATACGTACCAAATAATGCCGGGTAGAGACGCCGCATCTCCTCTTCGGACTCCCATGTAGTGTCCGAACCCTTACTATGCTCCCATTTGATCTTAACTTGATCAATTCTCTTATTTCACAAGTCTTTAACCTTTCGATCTAGAATCTCTAATGGCTTTACTGCGTTATTAAGGCTATTATCGACCTCGATATCATCGTAATGGATATAAGCCGTTTCCTCCGCTAGACATTTTCGCAGTTGTGACACATGAAACATGCCATGTATACCACTCAATTCTTCCGGTAACTCAAGGCGATACGCTACCTTACCGACCCGTTCAATGATTTTAAATGGTCCGATAAATCTCGGGCTTAGTTTCCCTATCTTCCTGAATCGGATCACGCCTTTCCATGAGGAAACCTTTAGCATAACCATGTCGCCTACTTGAAATTCAATCGGTCTTCGTCTTTTGTCGGCATAAGACTTTTGCCTATCTTGGGCCACTTTCAAGTGAGCTCGCACCACCTCGATTTTCTCGTTAGTGGCTTGGACAACTTCTTTGTGGGCTAGTTCACGTGGACACTTCACCCCAACACCCCGGGGTTCTACACTTCCTACCATACAACATCTCATACGGGGCCATGCCAATGCTGGCATGGTAACTGTTGTTATATGAGAATTCTGCTAATGGCAGATACACATCCCAACTGCCTCCAAAATCGATAATACATGCTCTCAGCATATCCTCCAGGGTTTGTATTGTTCTTTCACTCTGCCCATCCGTCTGAGGATGGTATGCGGTGCTGATAAATAGTTTTGTTCCCATCTGTTCTTGAAAATCTCTCCATAAATTTAAAGTAAACCTGGTATCTCTGTCCGACACAATGGATACCGGTACTCCGTGACGTGCCACTATCTCGTTCGTGTATACCTCCGACATCTTTTCCGAAGTATATGTCTCACGTATAGGAATAAAGTGAGCACTCTTCGTCACTCTATCCACGACCACCCATGTAGCATTGAATCCCCGACTGGTTCTAGGCAGTTTGGTCAACAGGTCCATAGTGATATGTTCCCATTTCCAAACCGGGATTTCCAATGGCTGCAGTTTTCCATATGGTTTCTGGTGTTCCGCCTTGACTTGCAAACAAGTCAAGCACTTCTCCACATACTTTACTACATCTCTCTTCATTCCGAGCCACCAATAGTTTTGCTTCAAATCATTGTACATCTTGGTTGAACCCGGATGAATAGAATAACGGGATATATGAGCTTCATCGAGTAGAAGCGTCTTGACCCCGCATGAGTTTGGGATCCATATTCTTCCGAATCGAGTCTTCAACCCATTGCTACCATCCGCCAAATCCTTCAACTGGCAGACTATCCTTTCCTTTTTCTGGTTTTCTTCTTTTATCGCCTCGGCTTGTGCTTCTCGGATTCATTCAAGTAAACCCGAGGTTACAACAAGCTGCATCGACCTCACTCGAATTGGGACATAATCTGATTTCCTGCTCAAAGCATCCGCCACAACATTTGCCTTTCCGGGGTGGTAATGTATTTCACAGTCGTAATCTTTTACTGTTTCTAACCACCGCCTTTGTCACATATTTAACTCCTTCTGATCGAAGAAGTATTTTAAACTCTTGTGGTCAGTGAATATGGTGCACTTTACTCCATATAGATAGTGCCTCCATATTTTCAGCGTAAACACTACCGCCGCCAATTCGAGATCGTGATTGGGATATTTCTTTTCATGCATTTTTAACTGCCTCGATGCATAAGCTATAACTTTTCCCCATTGCATTAAAACACATCCAAGCCCCGAAAGTGAGGCATCCGAATAAACCACCAAGTCCTCGACTCCGTCCGGCAACGTCAATACTGGAGCTTGGGTTAACTTTTCTTTTAGCGTTTGGAACGCTCTTTCCTGTTCGATACCCCAAATAAACTTCTCCTCTTTCCGAGTTAACTTAGTTAGCGGCGACGCAATCTTGGAGAAATCTTGAATGAATCTCCTGTAGTATCCCGCGAGCCCTAAGAAGCTTCTAATTTCCGAAGGATTCTTCGGAGGGCTCCATTTCGACACAGCTTCTATTTTTTACGGATCCACCAATATTCCATCGACACTTATGATGTGGCTGAGGAATTGCACCTCTCGTAACCAGAAGGCGCAATCTGAGAATTTTGCATATAACTTTTCTCGCCCGAGTGTCTCTAACACCTCTGCAAATGACGTGCATGATCTACTTCACTTTTCGAGTATACCAGAATGTCGTCGATAAACACGATTACCGACTTATCTAACATTAGCTTGCAAACCCGGTTCATGAGGTCCATGAAAGCCGCGGGTGCATTCGTCAGCCCGAATGACTCGTAATGTCCGTATCGTGTGCGGAAAGTCGTCTTCGGTACATCCTCTTCCTTGACTTTTAATTGGTGATATCCCGATCTAAGGTCGATTTTCGAAAACCAATTTGCACCTTGTAACTGGTCGAATAGATCATCTATTCTCAGAAGCGGGTATCGATTCTTTACCGTGAGTTTGTTTAACTCCCGGTAATCGATACACATTCGCATGCTCCCGTCTTTCTTTTTCACAAATAGTACCGGCGCGCCCCAAGGAGACACGCTCGGCCTTATAAATCCTTTGTCGAGCAAGTCTTGAATTTGTGACATCAGTTTTTGTAATTCCGACAGCGCGAGTCAGTACGGCGCTTTTGCTACGTGTTTCGTTCCCGGAACCAATTTGATTCCGAACTCTACCTCCCGTTCGGGCGGTATTCCCGGTAGATCTTCCGGAAACACATCTTCGAAGTCACACACTACCGGTACGTCTCCAATCTTCAACGATTCTTTCTCGGGTTCGTTAGCGTATATCATAAATGCCCTACATCCATGCTTCATGAGCTTGTGACCTTTCAACATCGAGCATATTATAGGATTGCCTCCTTTCTCGCCATAGATAGTGACGTGTTTTCCGCTCGGAGATGTTAGCTTTATCTCCTTACGGAAACACACGACCTTTGCGTGGTGTCGAGATAGCCAATCCTTCCCGAAAACTACTTGAAACTCTCCCATCGACATCAGGGTTAGATCTATCAAATATTCCTCATCATCGATACTTAGTTTATAGGTTTGACAGACATCACAAACTATGAAACTTTTGTTATCTCCTATCTCAACCTCTAAAGGCATAGGTAATTTTGTCAATACAAATGAAGGATGTCGAATAAATCCATGTGAAATAAAAGATTTATTCGCACCCGTATCAAATAATACACGTGTAGGAATCGAGTTTATTGCGAATATACATGAGACCACATCGGGTTCTGTTTTTGCTTCAGCCACTGTAAGTTGGAAGGACCTGGCCTTCGCCTTTGGAGCTTCTGTTGAGGATTCTTTGGTGTCTCTCTTTCCAACTAAGTCTGGACATTCAGACTTTTTGTGGCCGGGCTGATAACATTTGTAACAAACTGAGACTTTACCCAGACATAGAGATGTCGTGTGCCCCGTTTTCCCGCATATAGGACACGATTTGTCCTTGAAACGGCACTCACCCTTGTGCCCCTTTCCACAAACTTTGCAACTTGGCGACCCACCCTTTGCATCCGTTTTCTTTTCCAATTCAACCGTTCGTGCCTTCTTTGTAGGGCTTGGATTCACATCATGTGCCCTTCGCTCACCCCTCTCAATTTGTTTCTTCAACTGGATTTCCCGCTCCCGGGCGGTGTTGATAATTTCCGTGAGGGTTTCATACTTTGAGGGAGTCATGAACTCCCGGTATTCGGCGCTCAACATGTTGTAGTAGTAATATATCTTTTGCTCTTCAGTGGTGACTAACTCGTCACAGAATCTCAGCTTATCCATAAAGATGCCCGTGATTTTATCAATTGTTTCACCCTTCTGTCTTAGCTGGATGAACTCTTCCTTAATCCTGTTGATGACTGCCTTGGGACAATGATGTTTAAGGAATGGCACCTTAAACACATCCCATGTCATGACCCTCGCCGCTTCGGCTCCTATCTCCTTCTTTTTGTTATCCCACCAAGCCTTGGCTTGACCCTTTAACTAACCTGTTCCGTAAGCAACAAAATCACTTACGTCACAGTGGGTCCTTTCAAACACCCCTTCGACGTCACTTAGCCATCTTTAGAAAATTATCGAGTCAACCTCCCCGTTGTAGATTGGCGGTTTACACGCCATAAACTCTTTGTACGAACATCCTTTACGTTCTCCTGATTTATCTTTCATAAGGTTGACACTATCTTCCAACCTTTTGACTCGTTCTTCGACTAATGATAACACCGTGTTTTGAATTTTGTCTATAAACCCGGATAGACTACCCTCAATTGCCTTTCCCACTTCTTCGACAATTATGTCTTTCATTTGTTCGGTGCTTGTCGGCACCGGATCATCGTCATTCCTTTCCGTCATCTCGAAACTGAAATGTTTACTTCAATTATTAAACATTTCATTTATAACATAGCTTTATTTACTTTGGTTTAGCCAAGTGCGTAACTTGCTTTGACCGTTCTTATTTAGTGCACCTTCCGTGTTTGAGTGTGTTAACACACCCTTCCCGTGCACTTAAATTCTCATTTCCTTTACTTACATAAGATAAGATCTATTAACATAAATAATTAATCCTTACCGGACGATCGATCAAGCTTGAACTTAACACTTTGTTGACAACCTTAAGCTCTGATTACCAACTTGTAACACTCCACTCATTTTTATAATAATTTATCATAAACTAAGCATTCGTAAACCAAAACTTTGATTTACATATCAAAGATAAAGAAATTATTTATCGAGTTAACATTTTAGATAAGTACTACTAGTTTAACAACCCCAAAACAAGTATTTAAGTTTTAACTACATAGACATTGTTTTAAACATAATTAAGTAATCGCGGAAGCTTCAAAAGATCGTGTTCGGTTCTTGAAATTGTGCTTGATCGCCATCCAGATTAAGTACGTCATCACCTACGGTCAAAACCACATAAAAGATTAGTTTTGACACCTTAGAATCAAGTATCAACAAGTTCCATGGTAAAAATGAGAAACAAACAACAATTTCAGCGGATTGGGGCGGTCGCGCCCCGCGAGCGAGTTGGCACCATCCGTCGCGGCCTGCCACAACCGTCGCGTCGCGTGACGGTGATGGTGTTTCTCCGTGGCGTGGCGCGAAGCCACGTTTTGGACAGAAGGTTGTTAGCTGGTGTTGTATATCAGCCCAGCATCACCATTTTCACATCTTAAACTTTAAACTATCATAACTTTTGACTCGAGCGTCCGTTTTAGCCGATTCTTTTTCCTATGCGTCCGTAACAAAATTACCGACGCTTCTATCTTAACCATTGAGTTAAAAATGGAATGTACGTTTGTGAACCAGTAAATGCACGATGTATCCGTTTGACCCGTATAGTTATTACACTATTCTAATTAGTAACAATTTATGACGACAAGGCGTATTCACCTCAACTTCTGAGGCTTACGACCACTGGCGTTACATTACCACACTTATGGCTTCACGCTCTTGTGATCCGTCTTCGCCAAATGTCAATCTAAACAAAGTCTTATTACTTCTAACCAATTATTTGACTCGTTTGGCTCATTTACGGAATCCTCCGTTTCTAATGACTACCAAACGCTTCCTAGTCTATTTACGACTCATTCAATTAATAGCGAACAATATTACTTCAACTAATATCAACCTTTATTACAAAATACGATTATGATCGATTAACATATCTAATTTACATATTGTAACATAACGAGTTACATACCTTCAAAGTACGCCCTTCAAACGCAAGTCGCCACCGGCTTGTCCACTTGACGCTCCGGTATCTTTTCCTATAGAGTTCAATTACAACCCGTTTAGAACTCTTTTCATAACATGTAACGCATAACTTTCCGAAATTTACAAATACGCTTTTTAACCCAACTTTTCAGTTTTAAAGCCTTCTTTTAGGCATTTTTACGAACACTTCAAGGGCAGAATTTTATACACTTTATTATCATGTTCATAGCTTGTTATTTAGCCGGTTTTAACATCAATTAACTTGTTCATATAAATTTTCGCATCTACCACATCAGAATTCACTTATGAAAATTCAAATTACACTAAAACAACTATAAATTTCTAGTGTTTAGCATATTCATACGAAAACCCATTTATCATCTTTAAAGGTGATCATGAATTCACAAGAACTAGACCTAATTTCATCATATACTTGTCTAGGGTTTACTCCTAGACACTACAATGTTCCTATTTCATCATATAACGAACATGCAACCATCTAATTCGAATTCTCTAAGTTTGCTCAGAAATTTAACTAGAGATTTCTCATGAAATTTACATACCTCGTGACTCCTTTCTCAGTGGAGATCACTGATCCGTTCTTCGTTTTCAATTTAGACTTGATTTGGACCTTCAATTTGAGGGATTTGTGAGAAGTTAGGGTTTGGAGGGGAGCTCTAGGTCGCCCCCTGTGTTTCTGTCGACCTCAACACACACAAGTGTGTGTTTGAGTTTCAATTTTTATGTTTTATTATAACTAGTTTCGTTTTAAACGCTTTTGGCCCCTCAAGTATTATCTAGTTCTTGTTTTTAGTGTGTTAACCCCCTTTTAAGTCACTACAGGACTTTTATTTAACTAGGTTATTTTTAATCCTAGTTAGTTCACTTGTTTATTTACCGGCATTATATTTTAAATAATTGATTTTAAAATTTTCGGGATGTTACATGTTGCTCTAGGTTTAACTCTTAGATCGTACCTTGGTAGTAGTGTTGTTGAATTGAATGTCATTACTTAGGCTCATTATTCCAATATCTCATGCCACAACTAACTTTTAAATTAAATCTTACGTAAAAAAGTTAACAAGAATGTGACTGGTTGGATTTTGGGAACGGATCCTCCTCTTTCTCGCTCACATGTTGTCGATTCCAACTTGCCGCACACCATGGAGTGGTGCTTGCCGAGATACCGCATATCGGCTGCCGAGTGATTTTGCCGACACCTCTCCCACCTCCCTTAGCTATCGCTTTTTTAAAGAGAGAACACATTTAAAGCATAGGCTAAATTTTAACAGCGGTAACTGATGTTTTTATGTATTTTATAAGAATTATAAGTAAATATTTAATTAAATAACTTTTTCTTGAAGAACATATCTATTTTATTTATTTTCGTTCTTTTGCCTTCTCTTTGTTAACTAAGCCATGCTTTGTTTTAAACAACTAAATAAGATGTTTCCCATTTTTACTATTTTTTTCTTTTTGTATGCGCTAAATAGACTTCTCCCAATTTTACTAAATTTATTGCCTGACTCATTTAAAATAAAATATAATCTAAATCAATTATCGATTAATTTACATAAGTAAATAGGTGAATAATGTCACCACAATTGTATCAAGAAATATACAACTCCAAGAAATTCATCATAATCAAATCCAGTTGATTACAATTTTGGTTTCATAGTGGAACTTTATCAAGGTACCAACACTATCAATCTACATAACTTTAAAACATCCCTTTAGCAATATTCTATCCAAAAGCTTGTGCTTTTCTTATCATGACCACTTCAAACAGCTGTTTTGTCACTAGCATCCGTTTGAGAACTCCTTGCAAAGCTGCCCCGTATTCAAGGCCGAGTCTGCGCGTATGTCTTCCGTAATGAATATATTACTTTCTTTTCATACTTCCTTGCTTTCTTTTTCTCAAAATAACGTAGAATACGGTGGGAACCATCAGAATGACTCGTCAAGCGGTGAAGAAGTGAACGGAGCAAACGGTGCAGTCTGAGGGATCTGAGGATGAGCTGCCGAAGCAAAAGGATCGTACTGCGGGTGCTAACCTGAAGTACCTTCCCCTGGACGGGGTGCAGGGATGTCCTGTAAGAAAACGATCGGCAAATCAGTGCGATGGACATCGGACTCTACAGGAGGGAGAGCAACAACATCAGAGGGTGTGGGTGGAGGAATAAATGGCTCAACAACAGGAAGATCAACAGGTGCAGGTACTGGGTCAGGAATAAGAGGTGCAATGTCTGGTAAGCCAAATGGAACAGGGTCAGGAGCAGGAATCGGCTCCGGGTCAACAGGTGCAACCTCTGGCTTATCAAAATAAACAGGGTCCAGATCGGGGACATGCTCCGGGTCGTGTGGAGGAGATGGTGCGGCGGACATAGCGGTGTCATCATCTGAATCAGTAGTGTAACGCTGTAGTCCGACCGCCTGTAAGGTATGGGATTAGGTGATAAAAAATTTCACGGGTATGGGTCAGGTATGGGATTAGGTGATACCCGACCCGATTACCCGAAACCACATACCCGTTTACCCGAAATATATACCCGATTTTTTTAATTTATATATTTATTTTTCATTAACCCTTGTCTATTAGTATTTATTTTAGTATATTCATTGTGAAAAAATAAATTTTCTTTTAGTATAAGGATTTGATAGTAGTATTTATATTTTGTATGTAGTGAAATATATACATGTAATTATATAAGTATTATAAAGTTATTATTAATTTATTATAAAACTTATAAATTATGTAATGTACATTTTTTAATTTATAATAGTTGTTGTATAAATAAAATTATATAATAATTCTAATAGTAAAAAATGTATTTAGAAATCCCAACGTATGTCTTTTAACAAACTAATGGGTACACCCGATACCTGCGGGTATACCCGATACCCGACGGGTAATTACCCGACAAATTCTTCTTGAAATTTTCTTGTGAAATACATGCTTCTACACTTGATTAACCACTAAAATGTGGTTAGTTTCTTTAAGAACCAAGTTTATGTAAATCTTGTATTTTAACTTGGTTTCTTGAGAAATTAGTTTTTGAAATAATCCATTTATATGATTTACATCACACTTTTATCATTATTTTTCAAGAAAACAATTTATACTTCAAGTTCATGCTTTAACATAAGGATGATCACTTTGATCTACAACATAATCATCCTCTCATCTTGTTAGATTATGTCTTTAATCACCATCTAGCAAGATCATATGATGTTTAACACCATAAACATAAACAATTAACAATCAATACTCCCACATACATTAAACAACATGTATTCTTATGATTTTTAGTCTTATGTTTAAGATTCATGTTCTTGATCATTAGTGTTCTTCATGATTCTTTACTTGTAACATCTTTTAACCAACTTAATAAGATGTAAAATGAGATGTAGATGATCTTACTACCAGCTCTAGGCTAGGTATGATCACAATAGGATGAAGATGATAATTGAGGTGGTTAATAGCACTTGCAAGAGTTCCTTCCACTTCCAAGAGCTCCTAGCTTCTTTGTGATGCTTCTTACACCTTTATATATCAAGAGAATGGATGAAAGTTGAATGATGATGGTGGAGGTGTTGTGGGTGGTTCACAACCGAGAGGAGAGGGAAGGAGAAGAGAGTGAAGTGTTGGTGAACTTGTGAAAGAATGAGAAGTGAGGGCATTGTGGGTTAACTTATAATTCTCCAACATTGTTTTCTCTAGTGTATAATGTGTTAACAAAAGTTAGAGTGTTATAATGTTATATAGTGTGTTACGATGTTCGGGGACCATAACTAGCTCGAAAATGTTAAAACAATGCTTCTAGTGAAAATTTGGTGTTTCGGATAGTGTCCGGTTATTCGGTTTGTTACCGGTTCGTTAAGGTGCTAAACTACGCAGTTTAGGGTGCTTTATGTACCCTTTTGTGACAGTTTTGATTCCCGATACCTAGGAAAGTATTCTGGACCATTTAACCATATTTTTGCATGATATTAAGTTGTTTAAATGTTGAATTTTGCTGAATTCTGCAGAATTCTGCAATTTATGTGAGTTTTAGGCACTTTTCGGCACTTAAACTATCACTAGGAAGGCAGTTTGATGATCCATACTTTCCTACACACTATACTAGAGTAACTCTTGTTTTTGGCACATTCTGTGTCTCAATACCATGTCTGTCTATGTACTGAACTCCGTCAGCATTTTTCTGATTTGTCTAATAAGTGTGCTAACTTTGTTTCGTGCATCATTTGAACCAATAAAGTGTTGTGTGAAATAATGATATGACATTTTGCAATATGTTGCAACATGCGATGCATATGTATGTATATGACAATAATCAGAAAGCAGTTTATGTCATTAATTGTAAATCAACACAGTCATTAAGCACTAATCATTGTCTAATTATTGTACGGATACATGCAAATTTGACAATTGTCACATTCTCCCCTTGTTAAGAAACTCTCGACCCGAAATTTTAAGCTTTGCTATTAACTGCAGGGGAGTTAGGGAACAAATACGGGTATTTTGATTTCATACGGTCTTCACACTCCTAAGTAAACTCTGGGTCCTGACGTGCGTTCCATCGAACCTTGACAACCTTAACACTACTCCTCCGAGTCTTGTTAACCTTCCAATCTGTAACCTCAACGGGTTCTTTGGTAAAGTGGAGTGTGTCGTCGATGTGTACTTCATCTGAAGGGTTGACAACTATCTCCTGAGTTGGACTTTTCTTCAGATTAGATACATGAAATGTATCATGAACACCATTTAGTTCTGCTGTTAGTTCCAACTTATACGCTGCTGTACCAACTCTTTCCAGAATCCTGAATGGCCCGATATAACGTGGGTTTAACTTACCACGCTTTCCAAAGCGTGCTACACCCTTCCAAGGTGAAACTTTTAACAAAACCATATCACCCACTTTGAATTCCAAGGGTTTTCGCCTTTGGTCTGCATAACTCTTCCGTCGATCACGAGCCGCCTTGATGCGCTCGCGGATCTGCATGATCTTATCAGTCAGTTCTTGGACCAGTTCGGGACCAACCATCTGCCTATCACCTGCATCTGCCAAGCATAACGGTGATCGGCACTTACGTTCGTAAAGAGCCTCAAACGGTGCAGCTTGGATGCATGTATGGTAGCTGTTGTTATAGGAAAACTCAACCAGAGGCAGATGAGTATCCCAACTGCCACCCAAGTCTATTACACAAGCACGGGGCATATCTTCTAGCGTCTGAATAGTTCTCTCGCTCTGTCCGTCCATTTGCGAAAGAAAACTCACACTTCGAGAACTTAGCGTAAAGCTTCTCCTTCTTTAGCAGCTCTAAGATGGATCTGAGGTGTTGCTCATGGTCTTCCTTTGTCCGCGAATAGATCAAAATATCATCGATAAATACGATCACGAATTTATCGAGATATGGCTTGCAAACCCGGTTCATCAAATCCATAAATACTGCCGGCGCATTTGTCAATCCAAACGGCATCACTAGGAACTCATAGTGTCCATAACGAGTTCTGAAGGAAGTCTTCGGTATACTCTCTTCTTGAATCCGCAGCTGGTTATAACCCGATCGGAGATCGATCTTGGAATAGTAACTTGATCCCTGAAGTTGGTCGAATAAATCATCAATCCTCGGCAAGGGATTCATATTCTTGATGGTTAACTTGTTCAGCTCCCGGTAGTCGATGCACATTCGAAAACTACCATCCTTCTTCTTGACGAACAGTACTAGAGCTCCCTAAGGCGAGAAGCTTGGCCTTATAAATCCCTTATCTAGTAACTCCTGAAGCTGCGTTGATAATTATTGCATCTCTGAAGGCGCAAGTCGATAAGGTACCTTGGCTACAGGCGCGACGCTTGGAACCAAGTCAATGTGAAATTCGACTTGTCGTTGAGCAGGTAATCCTGGCAAGTCTTCGGGAAAGACATTAGGATATTCCCTTACAACAGGGATATCTTCGAGCTTCGGTTCTTCGGCCACTTTATCAACTACATGAGCTAAGAAGGCAACACATCCTTTACGCCAAAACTTCAGTGCCTTCAAACAACTTATAATTCGTAGAGGTGTACCATGCCTTTCTCCGTGTATCACAATCGTCTCTTCATTCGCCATTAGGATGCGGATAATCTTCTCATGACATACAATCTCTATGTGATTACTCGACAACCAATCCATCCCAACTACAACGTCAAAGCTTCCCAATTCAACGGGTAGAAGATCTATCGCAAACTCACGCTCTCCAAGCTCTATAAGTTATAACACAGCCTCTAATCACTTCATTTACTTCTACTAGCTTTCCATTATCTAGTTCTATCGAGTATGGGACTTCTAACTTACTTGCTACCAAGCCAAGTATATTCTTAAACTCTAGGGATACGAAGCTATATCGGAACCAATATCAAATAGCACAGATGCAAAATGTTGATTAATAGGGAACGTACCAGTGACTACGTTCGGATCCTGTCGAGCTTCCCAAGCTCCAATGTTGAACACTCTTCCACGAGCTTGGTTATTCTTTGGGCAATCCCGCTTAAAATGCCATATTTCACCACAACTAAAGCAACCTTGACCGCGTCCATTCCCATTACCGCCTTGGTTGGTGTTATTATTTCCCCCTTGGTTTCCATTTCCCGCCTAATTTCCATTACCTCCTTGGTTGTTGTTTCCTCCTTGATTTATGTTCCCATAACCGTTTCCACCACGGTTGCCATTGCCATTACCACTTCCTCTTGTCCACCGTTTCTACGACCAGCTCCCACCCAACACGTTTCCTTAGAATGACCAACCTTTCCACAAGTTTCACATTTCCTAACCCTGCATCGACCAGCATGATGAAATCGACAAATGTCGCACTTTGGTAGGGTACCAATGTACCATTTTCCCCTATTTCCAGTACTTGCAGCACCAGCTTGTGCCTCAACTGGTGGGTTAGCGTCTCTACGCTTGCTGGCATTGTTGTTGTTGCTCGCCCGAGTACCCTTCTTAAAATTTGAAAACTTTCTTTTGTTTTCTCCAGACGACTCTACATGAGTCTCTTTCTTCTTTGTTTCAGAAATTGAGAACTTCCCCAGACGAATTGCTTCCTCAGTTAATGCCACGCTCAAGTCAATTGCTTCAGATATGGTTGGGGGCTTGGATGTTGTCACCATGCTAAGAATCTGAGGTGCCAATCCCCAGATGAAACGTTCGATCCTCTTGAACTCTGGTTCTACCAAATACGGGACAACACAAGACAAATCACGGAATCTCTGAACATATTATGCAATCTTAGGACCATCCATTTTAAGATTCCAGTATTCAGTTTCCAACTTCTGGATTTCTGCCCTCGAATAATACTTCTTACGCATCAGCTCTTTCAATTCATCCCACGTCAACGCATACGCTGCAGCCTCACCCAACGTCTGAACCTGAAGGTTCCACCATGACAGAGCCCCATCTATAAATAGTCCAGATATGTACGTGACTTGATGCTCTGGAGCACATTTACTCATCCGTAGAACAGAATCTGTCTTCTCAACCCATCTCACAAAAGCTACGGCACCTCCAATGTCGTCGAAGTTCAGAGACTTGCATTCCAAAAACTGCTTATAAGTACAGCCTATACACAAACAACATCATTCACAGAAAGCATTAGCAAAGCACACTTGGAAATGTCCAAACGTATTATAATGTGTCTTAGGTGACTTAAACATTACCATTAGGTGAGTTATTCCCTGAGGTACCTCCGCTGTGTTAGGAGCGAAGGGCCTCGTGTTGTGCGATGGCCTGTGAGATGCGTTCTTGTAATTCTACCTCAGTCGTGGGCAGTTGATTGTTCTTTCGAGGAGGCATTCTCCTTCTAATAAGAAGATTCGATAGGTCAGGTCTTATTCGTTAAATAATTAAGTAATTATCTAAAGGTCGTATGTACATATCCATATAAGCAATCATCACATCAAATAATCATGCAACAACACAATCACAACATAAACATGTAAATCAACAATGGTTTTAGTGAGAACATGACGATTGAGCTTCCTTTAATTACCGACCATATTTACATTGCTTACAAGTGTTATCACATTAAAAGGGACACAGGGTCACACTACCCTTGTCCAATCAGTCTGTCAATATACAAAAATCACATAGTCAAATATGGTCTTCAAAAGTCTTCACAGTATCTGCTCAATAGTAGTGCTCTCACCAAAAGTAATGCAATCTGCATAAAACCAAAAACCACTATGCTGATGGTAGAGGTGGAGGAGGAGGAGGGAAGAAAAGCAAGTTGCGCACAAGCGCAAGCTCCTCCTCGAGCTCGTATACATGATGAAGTAAGTAACTAATCTGCTGCTCGACAGTAAGGAAACGAGCATCAAAACCTGTAAAAGGAGTAAGAGGAGCAGTTGGATGTGCAAAAGGAGACGGTGATAAATGTGGGGGAACAAAAGTAGACTGACAAGGACACGGTGGGGGACGTGGAGTCAGCTCAAGCTCCAAGACTCTACGACTCAAAATCTCAAACTAGAGCTGAAGTGATAAAAGTAACTCATCCCGTGTGTAGCCAACAAAATGGGAGGGATGTGTAACAACTCTCGCCAAAATTATTATTTCTTAATTTATTATGTCCAATAGGAAACCCTAATTGAGACCCCCAAGTAATATTGCATGACCCCTAAAATTTTCAGAACAGTTGGAACTAGGATCAGGACCCCTAAGACTCAGGAGGGGGTATCCCCTACTTGACGATTATCCTCATAACTCGTTGTAGACAACGAATTTTATCGAACTGTCAACTCACCAAGGCTAGTTGGAGACGTGGCTACCCTACCCTAAAAAGGGCGCCGTCGCGCCACGCGACAGGGACTGTTTTTCAATATAAATTCCAGGAGTTGGCACTTGCATGGCACAGTTGTTTCGACGTAAAAATTCGTTTCCTACACTGAGTTATACACTTTTTCGTTCAAAAACACACACTAGCACGAAGCTCTGCTGCGACAACAGGGTAATAACTCGATCACTGCTATGATATAATGTCTGATCGATTGAAACTGATCTGATGGATGTTTAAGTGTTGCCCGTAATTGGCCGATACTTTGTCATTCGTCGTGAGGGTTTTGATTTCGTGAGCTTATCGTAAATGTTGTATTAAGTTATTGACCTAGTTTCGTATGCATTGCTGTTTTAACTAGGTTACACGGCTAAATCAGTAGGCTAAACTCTGCCCGTCTAAACTTGCAATGTGAGTCATTCTCTTTTTATCAACAATGTTTTACAATACTCCATTTATTTTCAAAAGTTATAATTACAGGGATTAAGTCTTGGTTATCTTGAATCACTGGAAAGTGGGGTATTGTGCACATTACTGATTTCTCACGGTTAGGTTCATCAACCTAACAGTGATGATCATCACTACTTGGGTGAAAGGACCCAATAGTGGTATGACCATCGTCACCAGGGTGTAACACGGCGCCAGATAAAAATAAGACAGTAGCCATTGTAATCGCTCTTATGCTGTAATTTATAACTAATGTGTCGTTTTATATAACTTGAGTGACTCGCCAGTATTTCTCCACTGAATTTTTTTTAAACATGTTTCAGGTGACCTACTGTGAATCAAGGAAAAAATGCTACGGAGCACTAATAAAGCTTGAAGTGGTGGCTAAGTTAAATAAATAAACATGTTATGTAAAACAGGGAATTTCCTCGTGAAATTCCTCTATTGTAAATTACGGGGTTTATCCCAATTTATGAAATAAAATAATTGGGCAGTTTTAAAGATTTAAAAGATCCTGTTAAACTTCCGCTGTTAACTCAAATAATAAATACCACGGGTTTCTGTCCCGCGGCTCCTGAACCGGGTCACACCAGGATGGGGGCCGTGACAGAAAAAGGTGGTATCAGAGCCACTGATTTAAGCCAATTTAGTATTTTGAAATACTTAATTCCTGAAATTGCCACTCTGTGATTCTGTGAAATTTAAATTTCAATATATAACTTTCTAATTAGGATTTGTGTTTCCTCTCTATATCTGCTAAACAACATGAATGAGTTGTCTGAAGCTCTTCAGAATCTCACTATCTATCCTGCTGACGTAGAAGTTCCCAGAGACTTTTCTGATTATCTGGCCGACACTGAAGAACCTATGGAGTTCCAGGCTCAAGCCTAGGAGAAACCCAAGACGAAGAAAATAAGGATGATCGTAGGCTGGAGACGCAGCCGGAGGAAGAAGCCAGCCGCACAGAGGATTAAAAAGACTGTGGAACCAAATGATAAAGGGAAAGGAAAAGAGATCGGGGAAAGTTCAGGGCAAGCCCAGGAAATGCCACCCTGGGAGGAGCTTGATCGTAAACTGGCAAACTGTGACCTCATTGGACCTGCCAATGAAGACCTTTTCAATTACCCAATTGAATCACAACTTCCAGTTAATTTGGAACCTGCTATCCCAGATCCCATTGTCAACCACCAACTTCTACCAGGAGAGCTGGAAGAATGGTGGACAAGTGATTGGCAATTTCAGAATCTTTTGAAGAACCCTAATACCTTTTTCCCCTAGTTTAACCCAGAGCCTGCACCAAACCCACCTATGAGCACTGAGAACTTGGCTGAACTCCGCCACAATGGCGAGGAGCTGGTGGATGTAGGAAATAGAATTCGGGAAGTGTGGGAGAGGATATCCTGGAAATACGACGAGAGGGAACGTCGTTTCTGAAATACCAACTGACGGGGATCGTATGGGGTTGTGTGGCTATGTGTTTAATAAAAATAATAAAAATATAACTATGTAAAATAACTTAAAATAAAACTTTTGTAATATAACGGGTGTGCAATGATGCATACTAATATATATAAAAATATTAACGTCACAAAGTCGACAATTTTGGCTATACGTCTTGACATGATTATGTGTGATTGTTTTATTGTGACTAATTATTAATTATTTTGTGCCAATAATTTATATATTTATATATTGATAATTATCATATGGAACACGCCGTCAATGAGCCAGTTAACGAAGTTAACCAATCCGAACAAAACCATGAAGATCAATTTCTTAATAGGCAAGATATTGAAAATATCGTTGCCCAAGGAATAGCTAATGCTATCCCAGCAATCCTTGCTGCTGCCCGAAATCCAGTTGAACCTCCTCCAATTATTCCCAGCAAACGCACTCACGGCGACAATTTCAGTAATAGTGTAAATGAAGGCGGCAACAACAATAATAATGATAATGATGGGATGCAAGCCCCATTCCTTAAGAAAATAAAAGCTGCAACGCCTGGTTGCACTTACAAGGAATTTCTTGCCTGCAAACCAGTTGAATTTGCAGGCAATGAAGGGGCAACTACTGCACTGCGTTGGTTAGAGAAAACCGAAGCAGTAATTAAAATAAGTAAATGTGCCGAGGAAGACAAGGTCATGTACGCGTCGCACCTTTTTAAAGAAGGGGCACTCCAATGGTGGAACACCGTACTACAAGCTAAGGGAAGCGATGTGGCGTATGCCATGAATTGGGCCGAATTTAAGAGTCTAGTAGAAAGAAAATTTTGTCCCGAATATGAAAAGGAACAAATGACAAATAAGTTCCTGAACCACCGGATGGTGGATGTAGACTGTAGAGGATATACTTCGACATTCTTCGAGTATGCTAGAGTTGTACCAACCCTGGCTTCGCCAGAACCGATACTTATTTCTCGCTATATTTGGGGTTTAATTGGCGAAATCCGTGATATCGTTAAAGCTGCGAGACCTCGCACAATTGACGATGCAGTGGAATTAGCCAACACCTTGACCGACGGACTGGTACGCACAAGAGAAGAAAACCAGAAAAATGAAGTAGCTCAAAAGATTACCCAAGGATTCCGTGTGGGTAATAGTAGTAACTTCAAAAGAAAGGGAACCGGACAATCTTCAACTACTCCATTTTGCAGTAACTGTAAAAGAAAGCATTTTGGAAGATGCAAAGGGTATTGCAATTTCTGCAAAATTCCAGGGCATCAAGAAGAAGACTGCAGAAGGAAGAAATCCACAATTTGCTTCAACTGTGGAGAAGCTGGACATTTTAGACCAGACTGCCCTAAACTGGTCAAACCAGCTGACAATAAAGCTAGACCTGTAGAAGGAACTACCAAGAAAAACGCAAGAGCCTTCCAGTTGACTACCTAGGAAGCAGAGCTAATCCCAGATATAATAGCTGGTACGTTCCTAATTCACGACGTTTATGCAAAAGTATTATTTGACTCTAGTGTAAACCAAAGTTTTATAAATACTTCATTCTGCCAAGCTCTTAATCTACCCTTAACCAACCTTAGACAAATTCTTACGGTAGATACGGCAGATGGGAATTCTGTTAACATAGATAAGATTTTGCAAAAAGGAAGGATAGAACTCTTAGGCCATAAATTTTCTGCAAACCTGTTACCTATGAATTTAGCCGGATTCGATGTTGTGTTAGGAATGGATTGGTTAGTAGCCAACCATGCTCGAATCCTTTGTGATAAGAATTCCATAGAAATTCATACACCTACAGGAGAAATAGTAGTGATTACAGGAGATAAGCCACTGAAATTCATTTCAGTAATGAAAATTGCCAATTATTCAAGAAAACAAGGAATAGTGTATATGATTTCGGTAATCATTAGAACTAAAGGTAAGGAACTTAAGAAAATTCCAGTAGTATCAGAATACTCGGATGTATTCCCAGAAGAACTACTTGGATTACCACCCGATAGGGAAATAGAATTTATAATTCATCTAATTCCTGGAACTACACCGATAGCTAAGGCACCTTATCGGTTAGCACCCACCGAAATGTTAGAATTGAAAAAGCAATTAGATGAATTGCTCAGTAAATGATTCATACAACCTAGTTCATCCCCTTGGGGAGCTTCAGTGTTGTTTGTGAAAAAGAAAGATGGTTCAATGAGAATGTGTATTGATTATAGAGAATTGAATAAGGTTACTATTAAGAATCGATACCAATTACCTAGGATTGATGATCTTTTTTATCAACTTCAGGGAGCTAGATATTTTTCTAAGATTGATTTACGCTCCGGATACCATCAGTTGAAAGTACAAGACGAAGAAATACCTAAAACTGCTTTCAGAACTAGGTATGGTCATTACGAGTTTATAGTCATGCCATTTGGACTAACAAATGCTCTTGCAGCATTTATGGACATGATGAATAGGATTTGTAAACCGTACTTGGATAAATTTGTAATTGTCTTTATTGAAGATATACTCATTTATTCCAAAAGTCAGGACGAGCATTGTGAGCACCTACGAGCACTCTTAACTTTGTTAAGAAAAGAGAAGCTTTACGCCAAATTCTCGAAGTGTGTATTTTGGCTACAAGAGGTACAATTTTTAGGACACATGGTGAATCACGAAGGTATTCACGTATATCCCTCCAAAATAGAAGCAATCACCAAATGGAAGGTCCCGCAATCAGCTATGGAAATTAGAAGTTTTCTAGGGTTAGCCGGATACTATAGACGGTTTATTAAGGATTTTTCCAAAATAGTTGTGCCCTTAACTAAGCTAACCTGTAAATCAGTTAAGTTTGAATGGGGACCTAGGCAAGAAGAAACTTTTAAGATTTTAAAGCAAAGGTTAACAAACGCCCCAATTCTTGCCTTACCAGAAGGGACAGAAGATTTTGAAGTTTATTGTGATGCTTCTAAGCTAGGATTAGGATGTGTGTTAATGCAACACAAGAAGGTAATTGCGTATGCCTCAAGGCAATTGAAGAAGCACGAGGAAAATTATACGACTCATGATTTAGAATTAGGAGCCATAATTTTTTACCTTAAAATTTGGAGGCATTATCTGTACGGAAGTAGGTTTACTATCTATACAGATCATAAGAATTTAAAATGCATATTTGGGCAAAAGGAATTAAACATGAGGCAAAGAAGATGGATGGAAATTCTAAGTGACTACGACTGTGATATTCAATATCACAAAGGAAAAGCAAACGTAGTTGCAGATGCCTTAAGTCGTAAGTATCATGAGAAACAACAACGAGTTCGTGCTCTTAGATTAAGTTTACAATTAGACTTAATGGAACAACTGAAGAATATTCAAGAAACAGCAATCAAGGATGATGCTGAAGGAATGAAAGGACGAATAAAAGAATTAGAGAAGGAAGTGATGGAATTTGGAGATTCCATAAGAAAAGGACTTGGGTACCTAAGCAAGGAAACTTAAGAAATATGATTTTAGAGGAAGCCCATAAATCTAGGTATACCATGCATCCTGGTAATAATAAGATGTACCAAGATTTAAGGAATAACTTCTGGTGGATAGGAATGAAGAAGGACATAGCTAGATACGTTTCTAAGTGCCTAACTTGTTCGCAAGTTAAGGCAGAACACCAGAAACCCTCAGGTCTACTACAACAATTAGAAATGCCCGTATGGAAATGGGAACTAATAACCATGGATTTCGTTACTAAGTTACCCAAAACCACAAAAGGAAACGATGCAATCTGGGTAATTGTGGATCGATTAACCAAATCAGCTCATTTCTTACCCATGAAAGAAACCTTTAGCATGGAAAGATTAGCCAAGTTATATGTAGACGAGGTAGTATCACTACATTGAGTCCCACTCTCTATTGTATCGGATAGAGATAGTCGTTTCACTTCGCATTTCTGGACAAGTTTTCAAGAAGCAATGGGAACCCGACTAAATTTAAGTACAGCCTACCATCCCCAAACGGACGGACAAAGTGAAAGGACGATCCAAACCTTGGAAGACATGCTTAGAGCATGTGTCATAGATTTTGGTGGAAACTGGGATGACCACCTCCCATTAATTGAATTCTCCTATAACAATAGTTATCATTAAAGCATCGAAGCTGCCCCGTTTGAAGCACTGTACGGACAAAAGTGTAGAACTCCAGTTTGTTGGGCAGAAATAGGGGAAAGCCAATTATCGGGTCCTGAGATTGTGCAAGAAACCACCGATAAGATCACTCAAATCAAGGAAAGATTGAAAACGGCCCAAGATCGCCAGAAGAGTTATGCAGACAATCGACGCAAGCCACTAGAATTTCAAGTTAGAGACAAGGCACTCTTGAAAGTTTCTCCTTGGAAAGGAGTAGTTCGGTTCGGTAAGAAGGGAAAGCTAAGTCCAAGATACATAGGACCATTCCCAGTAATTCAACGCATAGGACCAGTTGCCTATCGCCTACAGCTACCAGAAGAACTGGTAGGAGTACATGATGTATTTCATGTATCTAACCTCAAGAATCACTGGTAGTACCTCTCCAAGACATAGAGGTAAATGAGAAATTAAAGTTCGTAGAGAAACCACTTCAGATAGAAGACAGAAAAGTCAAGTTTCTCAAGCACAAAAGACTAGTACTGGTCAAAGTCAAGTGGGATTCAAAGAGAGGGCCTGAGTACACTTGGGAACTGGAATCAGAGATGAAGCGAAAATATCCCTACTTGTTCCAGTAAATCTCGAGGACGAGATTTTAATTAAGGTGGGGAGGATGTAACAACTCTCGCCAAAATTATTATTTCTTAATTTATTATGTCTAATAGGAAACCCTAATTGAGACCCCCAAGTAATATTGCATAACCCCTAAATTTTTCAGAACAGTTGGAACTAGGATCAAGGCCCCTAAGACTCAGGAGGGGTATCCCCTACTTGACGATTATCCTCATAACTCGTTGTAGACAACGAATTTTATCGAACTGTCAACTCACCAAGGCTAGTTGGAGACGTGGCTACCCTACCCTAAAAAGGGTGTCGTCGCGCCACGCGACAGGGACTGTTTTTCAGTATAAATTCCAGGAGTTGGCACTTGCATGGCACAGTTGTTTCAACATAAAAATTCGTTTCCTACACTGAGTTATACACTTTTTCGTTCAGAAACACACACTAGCACGAAGCTCTGCTGCGACAACAGGGTAATAACTCGATCACTGCTACAATATAATGTCCGATCGATTGAAACCAATCCGATGGATGTTTAAGTGTTGCCCGTAATTGGGCTATACTTTGTCATTCGTCGTGAGGGTTTTGATTTCGTGAGCTTATCGTAAATGTTGTATTAAGTTACTGACCTACTTTCGTATGCATTGCTGTTTTAACTAGGTTACACGGCTAAATCAGTAGGCTAAACTCTTGTAGGTCCCCTTGATGTATGGATCTTTCACAGAATTGTTTATCTAACCTAGAGTGCGGAATCCTCTAGATCAGATTTATTACGGAAACGAGTAGAAACAGAATTTCACAATCAAACGGGTCTTCTATTGATTATCCAACTTGCAGTTTACAATCAATTCAAGACCTCACAACCTCACAGCCTATCTCTGTGATCTTGCTACAAACCCTATTTCGAATTCTTACTCTCTCCCTATGTTTTCTCTCTCTAGAATTCTCTAACCTCTAAAACCCTAATCACAAAACATGTTTATATACCACATGTTTGTGAACTGGGCTTCCTACTGGGCTAGGCCATTTTCCAAGCCCATTACAACAATAAACTCACTAACCAATAAGCTAAGCCCAATACAAAATATCCAAAGACTAAATAATCAAACTATTAAGCTGTTGTCACCGAATATGCACCAACAGACTCCCCCTTGACAATAGCTTCATAGTGTAACTTTGTCTTCAAACATCTTGTGTTCTTTTGGTCTTTGGATAGCGTCAGCTACACAGCTTCTGACATCAACAGACTCCCCCTTAGCTGATGCTTCCAATCTCCAAAACTTTCATTCATTGTAGATCAGTTAGCTAGCAATCCTTGGTTAAGCAAGTAAGCTCCAACTCTTCCATATCTCTCTTTCTCTGTAATGTAGTAGAAGGATCCTACCATGCATCTTCACACATTCTTTACTCTCAATCTGCACTTTACTTGTATTCTGCACGTCATTTTGATAACTGCATCAATCTGTTTAGAAACACAAGCAAGTATCTCGAAAAAACCATTAGTCTTTTTCACATTTAAAGATAAACCAATATTTTATCTTAGTTTGCAAAAACAACTACCTGTCAGTTCAAAATGGAAGTCTTTTAAGAAGAAAATATTTTTGGTATTTTTGGTATTTTTGATATTTTAAGAAAGCAGTAAACTATTTACAAAAACAATAAACACTCTATTTTTGTGAGAATCATGTGCAAGAAGATCATATCAGCTAAATCATACTGTTTCACACAATTAGTTAATTCTTTATTTAATTTTTCGTGAAAAGCAGTCCAAGACGATTACCAGTATATTTGTCCACTTAAACAAAATGCATGAACATTTCAAGTACCATTACCGTATGATACGTTAAGGTAATTTTAATTCTGATATACTAGCGTGTCCCACTTCAGGATATACCCCCGCGATCAAGGTATGCACAAAGATTCATCGTAGTAGGTGAGTATACTGAATTCATCCGTTTTATTTTTCAACGTTTAGATAATTGGTGAACAGGTCAGTACTTCCGTACGGCAGAGAGACCAAAATATCTAACGAGGGCTAAGACAAATACCAATTTTTGGTACGAATTATGCATTTTGCATTTTTGAATAACTCTCTTTGAGAGCTTCTTCATTTAAGGGTTTTGGCATTTTTAGCTCTTTTAAGATATCCTGAGTGTGTCTAGGTCAGCATATATCTGGATGCAGCAGAAGGACACCCCTGATATCCCCAGATGAAATAACAGTATAAAGACCCAAAACTTCAGATTTTGGCAATCTATCAACGCAAGATTTAAGGTCATTAAACGATACACCACTGATGTGTTCCCCACTCATACACAGTTCATTTAGGTTTATATCACATTGGTAAGTTGATTATTTCATGCTTTTTGCCTACTGGTACATCGTATGATGAAGCTGCTATCACACTTAAGCTATTTAAGTTCAATTTCAGTGTGACAGTCTAACTTGCTGATGTACTATCATTTCTTCTTTTTCACATAGTGATAACTCATTTTTAATTTTCTATTTTTTATGTTTTTGATTTTTCAATGTTTTTGTATTTTTTAATGTTAAGTTTATAACTTACTCCCCCTAAACACACGCACTAACTAAACTCTTTTTGGCTTAGGGAAATTTCTCCCCCTAAATTTTTGTTTTTATGGAGCAAGTTTCAAAAACAGAAATCTAAACACAAACAGACTCCCACTTCAATCTGACAATAACTTTTTCACTTTTGAAGTTTAGAAAAATCATAACCATCACTAAAGTAAATAGTTCGTTACCCGTGTTAACCTACTATTCACCTCAGACACTTTACAGGAACAACCACTATTGAACACATCAACAGTCCTTCTTGGTCATCCTGCATACACTCAACAACTTAGTTAGACTTAACAACCCAAACCTGACCGGATTTGGGTTGACCATGTAAATCCACATACAAAGCTTCTAACCAATATCCATCACACCTTACTTTGTCTTGGATGTTGTTGTTGAACAAGATTTATAACTTCCACTAGGTCTTTGATCACGAGAGTTCCAATAAAATCTCAGATTTTCTGACCTTTGAAAATTATTATCTTGATACCTTTTTCTCCCATTATTAAACCATGAATTTTGAAAAAATTTTGGATGTTGTTGAACATTTGAGTTACTAAAACCCCTATGTTTGTTTCTTCTTTGAAAATTTCGATTACCAGAAGTCTGGTATCGATTTTGATATCCAAAATTTCTATTTTGACTTTGAAACTGATTTGATTTACCATTAAAATGACTAAAATGTGTAAAATTGCTTCTTGGTCTATCAAATCGTCTTGTTGTTGAAGTCTTAGATTGAAATCTTGGTTGATTATATTGACAATGTTGTTGAACATTATTATTCAAACCAACCCTATTCCCTTCCTTAACCTCATCAACTTTTTCTTTATTTTTCTTCAAAGGACAACAACTCGCCACGTGCCCTTTGTTGTGACATCTAAAACAAGATTTTGTCTTGTAATTTCTCTTTTTCTTAAATCTCTTTTTAAATGTTTTCTTCTTTTCGTCTTCAGTATCCTCATCCGATTTATGAGGTGTACTGCTAGACTCAGCAGATTCTTTCAAAGTAACTGGACTATTTGGCAAGTCCACAGCTATCGGATCCACTACAGCTGGTGTAGTAGGCACAAAATCAATTAACTCATTTTCATCAGGTAAAAAAGAGTAGTCTTGATTTTTAGAAGATGAGGCTTTACTAAACCCCAAACCCTTTTTATCATTACTCTTTTTCAAACTTGCTTGAATTTGAGTCCTAACTAATGAAGATTTTCCAAACTTGTCTAACTTTCCTTTAAGTTCAAGAAATTGGTCTTGTGCAACGGCCAATTCCCTGCACTTATCAGAAAATTCATTAGTTTTGTCCTTCACAGTTTCACGAGCCAAATCAATGACCTATAACAGTTTATTGACTTTGAATGTTAAACTGCTAATTTTCTGTTCATTTGACTCGAGTTTGTTTAAACAATTTGACTCTCGTTTAATCAAAAGAACATTTGACTCTTTTTGTTTTTCCAATTCAGCTAACAGAATTTTGTTCTGCTCCGATAGTCTGTTAACTTTACCTTGTAGTTCAGTGCCATTATGACATGTATGACTTACAGATTCTGATGATACCTTCACCTCTGCTGCAAGTCCGTTCACATCAGTCAAGCCCTTTGAAACTTCTGTATCCTTCTTCTCACCATTCTCCTTATCATCTTTCTTCTTCTCTTCTAACACAACATCTGCTTTTTCATCTAAAGCACGACCTCCTACACTCTTCCTTGATGAATTCTGATAACGTTTTTCTAAAGCTTCCCACAGCTCATAAGAAGTCCCACAGTGCTTGATGGTATGTTTAATTCCCTCAGGCAAGGACATCTTGATCACTACTAAAGCTTTCTTCTCAGCATTTACCATGAGTTTCTCAGATTCATCCATCATCTCATAAGAAATCACTTTAACTCTTCCGTCAACTCGTCGTGTAGGAGCAATGTATCCATCAATCATACAATACCACATTCTGATATCTTCACTTTTCACACATCCCTGAAATTCCTCTTTCCAAACAGAATATTCTTTGACGTTTCTCAGCTTTGGCCAATGTTTAACAGTCTCACTAACATTGTACATTTTAACCATCTTTAAACACGTTTTTATCATAACCGTACAGATAAAACCGTACAATATTTTTCTGAAAATTGTTTTTACCAAAATATACCGTTAGAATCGTCTCGAAAAAACGAATCCAATGATATATAATGTCGAAAACCAAATTCGGGTTTTTCCAGAGTCTTTTTTTGGTCCTAAAAATCCCACGAATCCAACCAAGTTAAATATGCTGACATAGTAGTTATGATTATGCTGGTAGAGGAATTATAATTATGCTGGTTTTTAAATTCGCTGGAATAAATATGCTAGCTGATCAAATTCGCTGGGTAACTCCTCTGAGCACTTAAATTCGCTGGGTAATTCCTCTGATCACTTAAATTCGCTGGTAAATCAACACAATTTTGCTGGTTCGCCGGTCAGTTAATTTCGCTGGCTAATCAGGTCGCTATTACGACGACGTTAATTTCGCCGATCACCGTAATAATGTCGTTGATGACAATTATAACGGTTACCAAAGTCGCCTTTGGATTTAATTTCACCGGTCACCGAAGTTAAATTCGCTGGATCAGATAATTCCTCTGATTTGTCAGCGGAATTGTTAATTATGCTGGCAAATTTAGGAAACTCAATATGTTTGAAATTTCTGAAGATTTTCCAGATTCTTTTAACTGCTTCCTGCAAAATCGAAACACCAAAATCAGCACAAATTTTTGAAATTTATGAAGAACACGAAGAACAATCTTCGAATCTTCAAGACTTTCTTGCCAAAATCCTTCAAAAATCAACCAAACCAGCAACCAAAAACACTTCAAACAACAAAATTAAATATGCAAACAGATCAAAATATCCAAAAATTTCGAAAATTCCAAGAACAAAGCTCAAAAATTTCGAAATTTTCAAACCCTAGTTTTCAGGTTTCCAAATTTCGAAAATTCCAAGAACAAAGCTCAAAAATTTCGAAATTTTCAAAAACCCTAGTTTTCAGGTTTCCAAATTTCGAAATTTTTTAACCACTTTCACCCGAATCTGCAGCCTGCAATTCTGAACCGAACTTCTTCAAGAGCCTAATGCTCTGATACCAATTGTAGGTGCCCTTGATGTATGGATCTTTCACAGAATTGTTTATCTAACCTAGAGTGCGGAATCCTCTAGATCAGATTTATTACAGAAACGAGTAGAAACAGAATTTCACAATCAAACGGGTCTTCTATTGATTATCCAACTTGCAGTTTACAATCAATTCAAGACCTCACAACCTCACAGCCTATTTCTGTGATCTTGCTACAAACCCTATTTCTGTGATCTTGCTACAAACCCTATTTCGAATTCTTACTCTCTCTCTACGTTTTCTCTCTCTAGAATTCTCTAACCTCTAAAACCCTAATCACAAAACATGTTTATATACCACATGTTTGTGAACTGGGCTTCCTACTGGGCTAGGCCATTTTCCAAGCCCATTACAACAATAAACTCACTAACCAATAAGCTAAGCCCAATACAAAATATCCAAAGACTAAATAATCAAACTATTAAGCTGTTGTCACCGAATATGCACCAACAACTCTGCCCGTCTAAACTTGCAATGTGAGTCATTCTCTTTTTATCAACAATGTTTTACAATACTCCATTTATTTTCAAAAGTTATAATTACAGGGATTAAGTCTTGGTTATCTTGAATCACTGGCAAGTGGGGTATTGTGCACATTACTAATTTCCCACGGTTAGGTTCACCAACCTAACAGTGATAATCATCACTACTTGGGTGAAAGGACCCAATAGTGGTATGACCATCGTCACCAGGGTGTGACACGGCGCCCGATAAAAATAAGATAGTAGCCATTGTAATCGCTCTTATGCTGTAATTTATAACTAATGTGTCGTTTTATATAACTTGAGTGACTTGCCAGTATTTCCTCGCTGAATTTTTTTTAAAACATGTTTCAGGTGACCTACTGTGAATCAAGGAAAACGTGCTACAAAGCACTAATAAAGCTTGAAGTCGTTGCCCAGTTAAATAAATAAACATGTTATGTAAAACAGGGAATTTCCTCGTGAAATTCCTCTATTGTAAATTACGGGGTTTATCCCAATTTATGAAATAAAATAACTGGGCAGTTTTAAAGATTTAAAAGATCCTGTTAAACTTCCGTTATCAACTTAAATAATAAATACCATGGGTTTCTGTCCCGCGGCTCCTGAACCGGGTCACACCAGGACGGGGGGCCATGACAGGATGATAGGGATCTGAGATCGGAATAGAATATGGTGGGAACCATCGGGATGGCTCGTCAAGCGGTGAAGAAGTGAACGGAGCAATAGGTGCAGTCTGATGGATCTGAGGATGAGCTGCTGAAGCAAAAGGATCTTAACGCGGGTGATGACCTGAAGTACCTTCTCCTAGACGGGGTGCAGGGATGTCCTGTAAGAAAACGATCGACAAATCAGTGCGATGGACATCGGACTCTACAGGAGGGAGATGAGCAACATCAGCGGGTGCGGGTGGAGGAATAAATGGCTCTATAATAGGAAGATCAACAGGTGCAGGTACTGGGTCAGGAATAAGAGGTGCAATGTCTGGTAAGCCAAATGGAATAGGGTCAGGAGCAAGAATCGGCTCCGGGTAAACAGGTGCACATCTGGCTGATCAAAATAAACAGGGTCCGGCTCGGGGACATGCTCGGGGTCGTGTGGAGGTGATGGTGCAGCTGACTTAGCGGTGTCATCATTTGAATCAGTAGCGTAACGCTGTAGTCCGGCCGCCTGTAAGGCTGAAGATGTCACAGACTCAAAGGTGTCTGAGACCGAGTGCAAGCTGGAATCAGAGGATATCTCAACAACAGGAACATCAGGAGGTGGGATAGCTACAACATCCTCATCTATCTCTCCATCACCATGGGCGTCAACAGCAGGATCGTCTACACACAGATCGACGTCGTCATCGAAAAAATCGTCAAAAGGCCAATCCCCAGGAGGGATAGGGATGGCAAAAATACCCGAGCCCGATAGGTATACCCGAAACCCGACACAAATGGGACGGGTATACCCGATACCCAACGGGTATTGGGCCAGATATGGAATTAGTTTTAAAAAATTTCGCGGGTATGGGTCGGGTATGGGATTAGGTGATACCCGACCCGATTACCCGAAACCACATACCCGTTTACCCAAAATATATACCCGATTTTTTTTAATTTATATATTTATTTTTCATTAACCTTGTCTATTAGTATTTATTTTAGTATATTCATAATGTGAAAAAAATAAATTTTCTTTTAGTATATGGATTTGATAGTAGTATTTATATTTTGTATGTTGTGAGACATATATATGTAATTATATAAGTATTATAAAGTTATTATTAATTTATTATAAAACTTATAAATTATGTTATGTACATTTTTTAATTTATAATAGTTGTTGTATAAATAAAATTATATAATAATTCTAATAGTAAAAAATGTATTTAGAAATCCCAACGTATGTCTTTTAACAAACTAATGGGTATACCCGATACCCGATACCCGGCGGGTAATTACCCGACAAATACCCGACGGGTTTTGGGTCGGGTATGGGACACGATTTTATAACTGGGTATGGGTATGGGATTACCAATACCCGACCCGAACCTGACCCATTGCCATCTTTAAGGAGGGATGACCACGAGAGGTACGGCATCGAGGATCGGAGCCACGATGTGCTCACCATCGGGATGACCAATGATGAGATGATCATGGACTGGAACAGGAATGACAAAAGGATCCTCGTCCGGAAAACCATCAGTAAGGGGTAAATCATCTCCAAAGTCGGGCAACGCGAACGTCTGGAAATAGTCCTCGTCATCTGATAGCATGTGCAAATGTTTGTAAACAATTCATTCCTTAGCTAACCATACCATATGAAAATGTTTGTAAACAATTTGTAACATGTACTTCACCCCCGAAGTTATAAAACTGAAAACAGTTAAAAGAATAGGGGGCATGAACTCACAATCTTGCGTCTTGTATCCGATGTAACTCAAGCTGCTACTCGATCACACGACTACCTACAAACGTGCTAATGTTAATTAGACGGATGGGTCGTGCCTTGACCTTAGTCTTATTTAGTGTCTTTGAGTTACATTTCTTTGTGTCTTAGTATTATCCCAAGGTATATAATTATTTGTTAAAATAATAAATATTTTAACTTAAATTATATTTATTCAATTTTGGAATATTAGTTAAAATAATATATTTTAACTTGACACTTATATGTATTTGTACATGTATAATTTCCCCAAGGATGGGTGTATTCATACTCGTATTCTTTAACCTGTGTATTTTTGCCAAGTATCGGTGGCGTATTCCGGTGTATTTATACGTTCGAAAATACGTATTTTTATTGAGTTTATTAAGTATTCTTATACTTAACTTTTGTATTTATTTTTTTGGAATAATATTTCTAATAAAAATTCACCAATATATATTCTCCAAAATATATATTTTAAGAAAGCTTACATAGAAAAATTGTCTATAATTTTTCCTTGGCAAAAATAATTGTATTTTCATTTAATCTCAAAGATAATATATTTTCAAGTTTAACTTAGAAAATATCTATAAATCTAATTTTCACCAAATAATATATTTTACATTTGTTTAAGAAAATATATTTTCTTCCAAAAATAATATATCTTCTAATAACTCAAGAAAACATATATTTTTCTTTACTCAAAAATAATATATTTCCTTCTTGTAAAAAATATGATATATTTTTATAATAATTGTAAAAATCATCTTCTTGTTCTCTTGGTGTCCAAAATACCGTTTACCAAAATATACTTATGAATTTAATTCCGGAATATTTATGTAATTTATATTCCTTGTTCGGTTTCTCCAATATTTTGGGTACAATTTATATATTTATTCTCTTGGAATTTTAGTAATATTTTGTATTGTAATTCTTGGTATTTTGGTGAGTTATATTATTTCAAGTCCTAAAATAATATAACTGATACACATAATACACAATTAATCACACACAAGGTGACATCTAAATATATAGTCTCACAAATACATATTTAGTCACTTTTATTATCAAAAACCAACCTCCAATACTTTGTAATTTTTGTAACAAAATTTATGGCAAACTTTATATAAAAATCATGGTTAAAATACACTTGTAAATATTTGTTTAAAAATATTTTTCTAAATGTTTAATTTCAAGAAAATTTTTGCCAAAGTTTCCCCCTAAAAATGGAGGTTTCCATGCTTTCAAAGCATATCATTTTCTTTTATAAATCATCCCAATCAACAACAAATCAAATATTACTTACCAAGTGCCATAAATCAAGCATTAATCACTACTTTATGAACTTGAAAGTTTATAAAAACTTGTAGTAACTTACTAGTGTGTTTAGTAAGCTTAGTTACCCTTTAAAGTGTGGTTGTTTATTTAAAAACATCATTCTTGAAAAATTTAGATGTTTACAACTTGTAAAATATTTTTCTAAAAATATTTTTTCTTGAATTTTTCTTGTGAAATACATGCTTCTACACTTGATTAACCACTAAAAATGTGGTTAGTTTCTTTAAGAACCAAGTTTATGTAAATCTTGTATTTTAACTTGGTTTCTTGAGAAATTAGTTTTTGAAATCATCCATTTATATCATTTACATCACACTTTGATCATTATTTTTCAATAAAACAATTTATCCTTCAAGTTCATGCAAGGATGATCACTTTGATCTACAACATAATCATCCTCTCATCTTGTTAGATTATGTCTTTAATCACCATCTAGCAAGATCATATGATGTTTAACACCATAAACATAAACAATCAATACTCACACATACATTAAACAACATGTATTCTTATTGTTTTTAGTCTTATGTTTAAGATTCATGTTCTTGATCATTAGTGTTCTTCATGATTCTTTACTTGTAACATCTTTTAACCAACGTAATAAGATGTAAAATGAGATGTAGATGATCTTACTACTAGCTCAAGGCTAGGGATGATCACAAGAAGATGAAGATGATAATTGAGGTGGTTAATAGCATTTGCAAGAGGTCCTTCCACTTCCAAGAGCTCCTAGCTTCTTTGTGATGCTTCTTACACCTTTGTATATCAAGAGAATGGATGAAAGTTGAATGATGATGGTGGTGTTGTTGTGGGTGGTTCACGGCCAAAAGAAGAGGGAAGGAGTAGAGAGTGAAGTGGTTGTGAACTTGTGAAAGAATGAGAAGTGAGGGACTTGTGGGTTAACTTATAATTCTCCAACATTGTTTTCTCTAGTGTATAATGTGTTAACAAAATTTATAGACATGATCAAATTAAATAAACAAAGAAATCCAAGGTGGGGCCACCTTGTCTAACCTAGTTCATGAGGGGGGGGGGGGTCTAGAGTTTGTTTGTAAATGTTAGTTAAGGTTAATGGTTGAAATCCAAGGGTTTAGTTAGGTTATTAGTTGTTATAATGTTATATAGTGTGTTATGATGTTTGGGGACCATAACTAGCTCGGAAATGTTAAAACAATGCTTCTAGTGAAAATTTGGTGTTTCGGGTAGTGTCCGGTTGTTCGGTTGGTTATTGGTTCGTTAAGGTGCTAAACTACGTAGTTTAGGGTGCTTTATGTTACCTTTTGTGACAGTTTTGATTCCCGATACTTAGGAAAGCATTCTGGACCATTTAACCATATTTCTGCATGATATTAAGTTGTTTAAATGCTGAATTTTGCTGAATTCTGCAGAATTCTGCAGTTTATGTAAGTTTTAGGCACTTTTCGGCTCTTAAACTATCACTAGGAAGGCAGTTTGATGATCCATACTTTCCTACACACTATACTAGTGTAACTCTTGTTTTCTGGCACATTCTGTGTCTCAATATCATGTCTATCTATGTATTGAACTCTGTTAGCATTTTTCTGATTTGTCTGATAAGTGTGCTAACTTTGTTTCGTGCATCATTTGAACCAATAAAGTGTTGTGTGCAATAATGATATGACATTATGCAATATGTGATGCATATGACAATAATCAGAAAGCAGTTTATGTCATTAATTGTAAATCAGCACAGTCATTAAGCACTAATCATTGTCTAATTATTGTACGGATACATGCAAATTTGACAATTGTCACATTCTCCCCTTGTTAAGAAAAGTTTGTCCCGAAATTTTAAGCTTTGCTATTAACTGCAGGGGAGTTAGGGAACAAATGCGGGTATTTTGCTTTCATACGGTCTTCACGCTCCCAAGTAAACTCTGGGTCGTGAGTGCGTTCCATCGAACCTTGACAAGCTTAACACTACTCCTCCAAGTCTTGTTAACCTTCCAATCTGTAACCTCAATGGGTTCTTCGGTAAAGTGGAGTGTGTTGTCGATGTGTACTTCATCCGCAGGGATGACAACTATCTCCTGAGTTGGACTTTTCTTCAGATTAGATACATGAAATGTATCATGAACACCATTTAGTTCTGCTGGTAGCTCCAACTTATACGCTACTGTACCAACTCTTTCCGGAATCCTGAATGGCCAGATATAACGTGGGTTTAACTTACCACGCTTTCCAAAGCGTGCTACACCCTTCCAAGGTTAAAATTTTAACAAAACCATATCACCCACTTTGAATTCCAAGGGTTTTTGCCTTTGGTCTGCATAACTCTTCTGTCGATCACAAGCTGCCTTGATGGGCTCTCAGATCTACATGATCTTACTAGTCATTTCTTGGACCAGTTCGGGACCAACCATCTGCCTATCACCTGCATCTGCCCAGCATAACGGTGATCGGCACTTGCGTCCGTAAAGAGCTTCAAACGGTGCAGCTTGGATGCTTGTATTGTAGCTGTTGTTATAGGAAAACTAAACCAGAGGCAGATGAGTATCCCAACTGCCACCCAAGTTGATTACACAAGCACGGAGCATATCTTCTAGCGTCTGAATAGTTCTCTCGCTCTGTCCGTCAGTTTGCGGATGAAAAGCTGTACTCAGATTTAACTGAGAACCAAAAGATTCTTGAAAGGAATGCCAAATCCTTGACACAAACCATCAATCTCTGTCAGATATAATCAAGATTGGCACTCCATGACGTGCAACTATCTCCCTGAGGTAAAGCTCAGCTAGTTTACCAGTGTTATCCTTCTCTCGAATTGGCAAGAAGTGCGCAGACTTTGTCAATCGGTCTACGATTACCTAAATCATATCAGGACCTCTGGGAGTCCTGGGTAACTTCGTTATGAAGTCCATAGAAATATGTTCCCATTTCCACATGGGTATTTCTAGTTGTTGCAGGAGTCCTGTAGGCTTTTGATACTCGGCCTTCACCTTGGCACAAGTTAAACACTTCCCAACGTAGATGGCAACATCACTCTTAAGTCTTGGCCACCAATAGTAATCCTTTAGATCTTGGTACATCTTGTCCGACCCTGGATGGATTGAGTACCTTGATTTATGAGCTTCATCGAAAATAACCTCTCTAAGACCACCAAAAAGCGGAACCCAAATACGTCCCATGAAATACAAGGTTCCTTCCTCGTTGGGTACCAAATTTTTCTCCATTACTCGGAGATATTCAGCCTTAATGTTCTCTTTCTTAAGAGCTTCTCTTTGTGCAGCACGAATACGCAACGCAAGGTCTGTCTGGATAATCATCTCTAAAGCCCCAAACCCTTATGGGCTTGATCCTTCCTTTTCGACTTAAGGCGTCTGCTACCACATTCGCCTTTCCTGGATGATACTTAATCTCGCAGTCATGATCATTTAACAACTCAACCCAATGTCGTTGTCTCATGTTAGCTCCTTCTGATCGAATATGTGCTGAAGGCTCTTGTGATCCATAAAAATAGTACATCGAGTACCATATAGATAATGTCGCCAGATCTTTAAAGCGAATACCACTGCGCCTAATTCCAAATCATGCGTGGTATAATTCTTCTCATGGATCTTCAGTTGGCGTGAAGCATAAGCGATAACCTTCTGGCATTGCATGAGCACGCAACCCAATCCCTGACGCGAGGCGTCACAGTTTACCACGAAGTCGTCGGTGCCTTCGGGTGGGATAATATAGGTGCATCGCAAAGCTTATTCTTAAGCAGCTGAAAAGCTTCTTCTTGCTTATCTCCCCATTCATACTTCTTATCCTTCTGAGTAAGGGAGGTCAGCGGTTGAGCTATCTTGGAGAAATCCTCAATGAACCTGCGATAATAGCCTGCTAAACCCAGAAACTGTCAGATCTCGGTCGGCGTCTTCGGAGTTTCCCAATTCTTGATTGCCTCAATCTTGGTGGGATCCACATGAATTCCATTTTTATTTACCACGTGACCAAGGAACTGTACTTCCCGTAACAAAAACTCACACTTCGAGAACTTAGCGTAAAGCTTCTCCTTCTTTAGCAGCTCTAAGATGGCTCTGAGGTGTTGCTCATGGTCTTCCTTTGTCCGCGAATAGATCAAAATATCATCGATAAATACGATCACGAATTTATCGAGATATGGTTTGCAAACCCAGTTCATCAAATCCATAAATACTGCCGGCGCATTTGTCAATCCAAACGGCATCACTAGGAACCCATAATGTCCATAACGAGTTCTGGAGGCAGTCTTCGGTATACTCTCTTCTTGAATCCGCAGCTGGTGATAACCCGACCGGAGATCGATCTTGGAGTAGTAACTTGATCCCTGAAGTTGGTCGAATAAATCATCAATCCTCGGCAAGGGATACCGATTCTTGATGGTTAACTTGTTCAGCTCCCGGTAGTCGATGCACATTCGAAAACTACCATCCTTCTTCTTGACAAACAGTACTGGAGCTCCCTAAGGCGTGAAGCTTGACCTTATAAATCCCTTATCTAGTAACTCCTGAAGCTGCGTTGATAATTCTTGCATCTCTGAAGGCGCAAGTCGATAAGGTGCCTTGGCTACAGGCGTGGCGCCTGGAACCAAGTCAATGTGGAATTCGACTTGTCATTGAGCAGGTAATCCTGGGAAGTCTTCGGGAAAGACTTTAGGATATTCCCTTACAACATGGATATCTTTGAGCTTCGGTTCTTCGGCCTCTTTATCAATGACATGAGCTAAGAAGGCAACACATCCTTTACGCCAAAACTTTCGTGCCTTCAAACAACTTATAATTCGTAGAGGTGTACCATGCCTTTCTCCGTATATCACAATCGTCTCTTCATTCGCCATCAGGATGCGAATAATCGTCTCATGACATACAATCTCTGTGCGATTACTCGACAACCAATCCATCCCAACTACAACGTCGAAGCTTCCCAATTCAACGGGTAGAAGATCTATCGCAAACTCACGCTCTCCAAGCTCTATAACACAACCTCTAATCACTTCATTTGCTTCTACTAGCTTTCCATTAGCTAGTTCTATCAAGTATGGGACTTCTAACTTACTTGCTACCAAGCCAAGTATATTCTTAAACTCTAGGGATATGAAGCTATAATCGGAACCAGTATCAAATAGCACAGATGCAAAATGCTGATTAATAGGGAACGTACCAGTGACTACGTTCGGATCCTGGCGAGCTTCCCTAGCTCCAATGTTGAACACTCTTCCATGAGCTTGGTTATTCTTTGGGAAATCCTGCTTAAAATGCCCTATTTCACCACAACTAAAGGAACCTTGACCGCGTCCATTCCCATTACCGCCTTGGTTTGTGTTATTATTTCCCCCTCGGTTTCCATTTCCCGCCTGATTTCCATTACCTCCTTGGTTGTTGTTTCCTCCTTGATTTCTATTCCCATAACCGTTTCCACCACGGTTGCCATTGCCATTACCACTTCCTCCTTGCCCACCGTTTCCACGACCAGCTCCCACCCAACACGTTTCCTTAGAATGCCCAACCTTTCCACAAGTTTCACATTTCCCAACCCTACATCGACCAACATGATAAAATCAACAAATGTCGCACTTTGGTAGGGTACCAATGTACCCTTTTCCCCTATTTTCAGTACTTGCAGCACCAGCTTGTGCCACAACTAGTGGGTTAGCGTCTCTACGCTTGCTGGAATTGTTGTTGTTGCTCTCCCGAGTACCCTTCTTGAAATTTGAAAACTTCCTTTTGTTTTCTCCAGACGACTCTACATGAGTCTCTTTCTTCTTTGTTTCAGAAACTGAGAACTTCCCCAGACGAATTGCTTCCTCAGTTAATGCCACGCTCAAGTCAATTGCTTCAGATATGGTTGGGGGCTTGGATGTTGTCACCATGCTCAGAATCTGAGGTGTCAATCCCCAGATGAAACGTTCGATCCTCTTGAACTATGGTTCTACCAAATACGGGACAACACGAGACAAATCATGGAATCTCTGAACATATTCTGCTATCTTAGGACCATCCATTTTCAGATTCTAGAATTCAGTTTCCAACTTTTGGATTTCTGCCCTCAAACAATACTTCTTATGCATCAGCTCTTTCAATTCATCCCACGTCAATGCATACGCTGCAGCCTCACCCAACGTCTGAACCTGAAAGTTCCACCATGACAGAGCCCCATCTAGAAATAGTCCAGAAATGTACGTGACTTGATGCTCTGGAGCACATTTACTCATCCGTAGAACAGAATCTGTCTTCTTAACCCATCTCACAAAAGCTACAGTACCTCCAGTGCCGTCGAAGTTCAGAGGCTTGCAGTCCAAAAACTGCTTATAAGTACAGTCTGTACACAAGCAACATCATTCACAGAAAGCATTAGCAAAGAACACTTGGAAATGTCCAAACGTATTGTAATGTGTCTTAGGTGACTTAAACATTACCGTTAGGTGGTTTATTCCCTGAGGTACCTCCGCTGTATTCGGAGCGAAGGGCCTCATGTTGTGCGATGGCCTGTGTGATTCGCTCTTGTAATTCGACCTCGGTCATGGGCAGTTGATTGTTCTTTCGAGGAGGCATTCTCCTTCTAATAAGAAGATTCGATAGGTCAGGTCTTATTCGTTAAATAATTAAGTAATTATCTAAAGGTCGTATGTACATATCCATATAAGCAATCATCACATCAAATAATCATGCAACAGCACAATCACAGCATAAACATGTAAATCAACAACGGGTTTAGTGAGAACATGACGATTGAGCTTCCTTTAATTACAGACCATACTTACATTGTTTACAAGTGTTATTACATCAAAAGGGACACAGGGTCACACTACCCTTGTCCAATCAGTCTGTCAATACACAAAAATCACATAGTCAAATATGGTCTTCAAAAGTCTTCACAGTCTCTGCTCCATAGTAGTGCTCTCACCAAAAGTAATGCAATATGCATAAAACCAAAAACCACTATGCTAATGGTGGAGGTGGAGGTGGAGGAGGAGGGAAGAAAAGCAAGTTGCCTACATGCGCAAGCTCCTCCTCGAGCTCGTATACATGACGAAGTAAGTAACTAATCTGATGCTCGACATTAAGAAAACGAGCATCAAAACCTGTAAAAGGAGTAAGAGGAGCAGGTGGATGTGCAAAAGGAGACGGTGATGAATGTGGGGGAACAAAAGTAGTCTGACAAGGACACGGTAGGGGACGTGGAGTCAGCTCAAGCTCCAAGACTCTACGACTCATAATCTCAAACTGGAGCTGAAGTGATAAAAGTAACTCATCCCGTGTGTAGCCAACAAAATAGGAGGGATGATAGGGATTTGAGATCGGAATAGAATACGGTGGGAACCATCAGAATGGCTCGTTAAGCGGTGAAGAAATGAACGGAGCAAACCGTGCATTCTGAGGGATCTTAAGATGAGCTACTGAAGCAAAAGGATCGTAACGCGGGTGCTGACCTGAAGTACCTTCCCCTGGACAGGGTGCAGGGATGTCCTGTAAGAAAACAATCGGCAAATCAGTGCGATGGACACTGGACTCTATAGGAGGGAGAGGATCAACATCAGCGGGTGCGGGTGGAGGAATAAATGGCTCAACAATAGGAAGATCAACAGGTGCAGGTACTGGGTCAGGAATAAGAGGTGCAATGTCTGGTAAGCCAAATGGAACAGGGTCAGGAGTAGGAATCGGCTCCGGGTCAACAGGTGCAACATCTGGCTGATCAAAATAAACAGGGTCTGACTCGGGGACATGCTCGGGGTCGTGTGGAGGAGATGGTGCAGCTGACATAGCGGTGTCATCATCTGAATCAGTAGCGTAATGCTGTAGTCCGACCGCCTGTAAGGCTGAAGATGTCACAGACTCAAAGGAGTCTGAGACCGAGTGCAAGCTGGAATCAGAGGATATCTCAACAACAGGAACATCAAGAAGTGGGATAGCTACAACATCCTCATCTATCTCTCCATCACCATGGGCGTCAACAAGAGGATCGTCTACACACAGATCGACGTCGTCATCGAACAAATCGTCAAAAGGCCAATCCTCAGGAGGGATGACCAAGAGAGGTACAACATCGAGGATCAGAGCCATGATATGCTCACCATCAGGATGACCAATGATGAGATGATCATGGACTGGAACAGGAATGATAAAAGGTTTCTCGTCAGGAAAACCATCAGTGAGGGGTAAATCATCTCCAAAGTCGGGCAACGCGAACGGCTGGAAATCATCCTTGTCATCTGATAGCATGTCAGGATCACTCTTAGTATCTGACGTAAAAATCTCAGGCTCTGGTGCAATCTCTTCATCTGAGACGATGGCCATAGGGTCATCGACGTCTGATAATCCGCTCTCTGAAGAAGATATAATGCCTGTAACATAGCAATCATAACATACGCACATATATTAATCACTGTCACTTATTATGCAATCAAAGACAATGTATCATGAAATCATGTATCCTCATTATTCCTCACGAAACTTTTTCTATCTTTCCTAGTGTACCCCGGACTAAACCACCAATGTGACCTTGCATTTTTGTTTCTTGTCTTTCCTTTTGTAAAAATGTCTGTTCCATGGATCTGGGCGTTTTGTGTATGCAATGAAAAACACTTTATGAAAACATTTCCGTGAGAGCCCTAATGATTGTAGTCTAGACTCGAGAAAGAACCTAGTTCGCTACAATCGAAGCTCTGATACCAAACTGTCACACCCTGACTTTTGCGGAAGCGTGATTATGTGTGACTTGCTTAATATCATTGCATTCAACCATAACAAACAACTATATGATAAAACCAAGTTGTTCATCCATAATTAAGTTTCAAACGTTACAACCAACATTGTTTAACAGAAATCCGAGACTTCAAATTCATATTACAACCATCCAAATTGTTTAAAGTTCCATAAGGACTTCACAAAAGACATTACTAAAAGCTAGGCTTGGAACTATGTATCTTATCCAGGATAAGATACACAATCCAAACCCTTCGACACCGGATGACATCTTTTATTAACGACACGACTTGAAAACTTCAGCGCCCGCCAGATCCATTTTAATTCCCTGAAATACATGTAGTTTGAAAACATCAACAAAAGTTGAGCGAGTTCATGTGTTTTGTTTGTGTGCACGAATAAACCTTGTAATCATTGTAAATATGAGTTTGTAAACCCCGGTATGAAAGCAAACAAGGAAACATATCAATCAATGGTTTCCAAGGCCATTAATATGTGTGCAACGGCGTATGAAGGCTCAAAGCTAGCAGATTTTGTACCGGGATTCCGGCTGGAAGACATAGTCACCTCATGGGCCAAATCCCGGTCCTCATGGGTGGGGCTCGCTACACCCAAATAGATCTATCACTCATGTCCCTCGGTCCTTATACGAGGATTAATGGTCTTTAATGTGCGCCTACCCATTCACATGATCTAACAATTCATTCCTTAGCTAACCATACCATATGAAAATGTTTTTAAACAATTTGTAACATGTACTTCACCCCCGAAGTTATAAGACTGAAAACCGTTAAAAGAAAAGGGGGCATGAACTCACAATCTTGCGTCTTGTATCCGATATAACTCAAGTTGCTACTCGATCACACGACTACCTACAAACGTGCTAATGTTAATTAGACGGATGGGTCGTGCCTTGACGTTAGTCTTATTTAGTATCTTTGAGTTACATTTCTTTGTGTCTTAATATTATCCCAAGGTATATAATTATTTGTTAAAATAATAAATAATTGGACTTAAATTATATTTATTCAATTTTGGAATATTAGTTAAAATAATATATTTTAACTTGACACTTATATGTATTTGTACATGTATAATTTCCCCAAGGATGGGTGTGTTCATACTCGTATTCTTTAACTTGTGTATTTTTGCCAAGTATCGGTGCATATTCCAGTGTATTTATACGTTCGAAAATACGTATTTTTATTGAGTTTATTAAGTATTCTTAGACTTAACTTTTGTATTTATTTTTTTGGAATAATATTTCTAATAAAAATTCACCAATATATATTCTCCAAAATATATATTTTAAGAAAGCTTACATAGAAAAATTGTCTATAATTTTTCCTTGGCAAAAATAATTGTATTTTCATTTAATCTCAAAGATAATATATTTTCAAGTTTAACTTAGAAAATATCTATAAATCCAATTTTCACCAAATAATATATTTTACATTTGTTTAAGAAAATATATTTTCTTCCAAAAATAATATATCTTCTAATAACTCAAGAAAACATATATTTTTCTTTACTCAAAAATAATATATTTCCTTCTTGTAAAAAATATGAATTTAATTCCGGAATATTTATGTAAGTTATATTCCTTGTTCGGTTTCTCCAATATTTTGGGTATAATTTATATATTTTATTATCTTGAAATTTTGGTATTTTGTATTGTAATTCTTGGTATTTTGTATTGTAATTCTTGGTATTTTGGTGAGTTATATTATTTCAAGTCCCAAAATAATATAACTAATACACATAACACACAATTAATCACACACAAGGTGACATCTAAATATATATTCTCCCAAATACATATTTAGTCACTTTTATTATCAAAAACCAACCTCCAATACTGTAGGTCCGGCTAGGGGAGGATCTAGTCGCCTAATCCTTGTGTACAAACCAACCCGGTTGTGCGGAATCCAACCGAGATAGCAAACCAAGATAGAACACGCAATAACACGACACGCAAAGTTCACCGATTAACACCTCTGTATTAATACGTATGAATGGTCCAGTTACAAGCACAAGGTTTACAGATCAGCTCTATAAACTCTCTCTAACAGTGTGTGTTCTCTGTTTTCCCTATCTGTCCAACTATCGAAATGAACACAACACACGGGTATTTATACCCAAACACAGCAGGTCCGGTCGAAGGATCATGCAGACTGGTCGAAAGATCATCTTTCGACCAGAAACAGCTCGAATGATCAACATGTACCACGAAAGATGGGATCTTTCGTGGTCCATCTATCGAGCTCATCATCGAAGGATATAAGTGATCCTTCGATGGCACATCCTTCGACTCAAACAACTTACAAACATAATGTTGACTGTTTGGTCAAGTCAAACCGGAGGATGGTTGACTTGGTCAAACTTACAGGACTAACAAAGACATCGTTCTGTTAACAAGACAAAATACAGACAAAGTACAGACACAAGTGCACCAACAAACTCCCCCTTGGCTGTAGCTTTGTCTCGATCTTTGAGATAGTTTTGTCTTGATCTTCATTCTTGTAAGTCTCTCGTGTCTTCAAGTCTTTGACGTCTCTTCACGTCTTCAATGTCGGAGGATCTTTAAAGTCTTCACGTCTTGAAAGCAGAAAGTGTACCAACAAACTCCCCGTTTTATGTAGGAAGTGTGTTGACAAACTCCCCCTTAACATAAGCTCCCCCTTGAGTTATGCTCGTGAAAGTCTTTATCTTTATGAAGTGAGATCCTTGTGGTGTTGATGATGGTCAGCGGCAACTCGATCATCTTCATCATTTGAGTGCCTTCACGTCGTGTCTACATTCCGAAGCTTGTCATCGACCATGTTCTCCTAGCCTTTAGAATCTGCACATGCAAGAAATCTAAACGCGTAATGAGAACAACCGCCTGGAACATAGTTAGTATAAACAAATGACACACGTATGACCATATTTAATCAAACATCGTCCGACAGTTTGAAAGTTTAATAAATTTGTCAATTTTAGTCTTTAACTTTCAAAACTTGCAAATTTCGACCGTTTATGAAGATTTAGTCGTTTCGGTTTTCATTCAGGTTTCAGGTAACGAAGACTCGAGCTCCAACATCGTACGATCGAAAATAAAATAGAAATAAAATCTTTTTGGCTTTTATAAAGTTTATATTAAAACACACTTAAAATCTTTTTGGTATTTTTGAATATTTCAAATGTAAAGACTGAAAGCAGTAAATAAATATATACAAACATTCTTTTTGCGAGTTTCGAGGGTAAGAGAATCATATCAGTGTACGGTCATGCCAAAACACTCTCTTTGTTCAATTAGTTCATATTAAGATAAGCATCCTATAACAATTATCGGTATTGTTGTCCACATAAGCTCAACTTATCAGATGTAATCATGGCAAGGGGATACGTTAAGGTATAATTTATACTTACCGACCGGTGTTCATCCACATCACGACACATTCCCGTATCAAGGTATGCACGAGGGTTCATCTTACCGGTGAGTATACCGATTATCATCTGTTTGACCGTATATGATGTGAGATTCTCACTTATTTTGATTTGAAAACCAAGCCCTATGTGATAGAATCACTTATTGATGAGGAACTTGATTTTCGATGCATGAGGGCACAAGAGCAAGTCCGTGAACAGGTCAGTACTTTCGTACAGCAGAGAGACGAACTTGACACCCGGAAAGAATTTGTGATAATTTATCACTTATTTGTTTGGACATGTGATTGTTGATCACTTATTGAGGTCGTATGCAATATGTACATGTATGTATAGTATCATGGAAGATCTAGACTTGCGTCCCCGTTATTTTTCGGTAAAAGATACAACCATGATACTCAGATGATAAGCAGCATAAAGACCGAATATCTCAGAACCTCGGCAATCTCTCAAACGAAATTTCGGTACTAAGACCATATGCCAATGAATGGTTCCCACCCAGTCTTCAGTCGATTTAAGTTTATATCACCCTGCACACTTTAAAATGATTGTGAGCCTACCGATACATCTTATATAGAGCTGCTTATCGCTTTTCAGTTTAAGTTTAAAGAGGTTTAGACAGACCACTGATGTACTATCATTTTCTCTTTTGCTTGCCAGGAAACTCATTTTTGCTTTTCTATTGTTTTTGTGTTTTTGAAATTTTTCAATGTTTTTGGATTTTTCAAAATTTGGATTTACTCCCCCTAAAATCAATAAACTAAGACAAATTTAAAACACAAAGGTATTTACAAAAATGATTTTCCGATGTTGGTTTTACTCTTGCTTGACCTTAATGCCGTTTACCAATAATAAATAGTCAAATCTTGATTTGTCAAAAGCTTTGGTAAAAAGGTCGGCACGTTGGTCATCGGTGTGGACGTAAGCAACATCGATTAGCCTTTTCTCGAAGCAATCACGTATGAAGTGATACTTAATGTCGATGTGCTTAGTCTTTGAATGCTGCACAGGATTTTTAGTGATCTGTAATGCAGCAGAATTATCAACGTAAATAGGAGTAGTTAGGAATTCAAAACCGTAATCACGCATTTGTTGTTGGATCCATAGGACTTGGGAGCAACAACTAGAGGCAGCAATGTATTCAGCTTCGCATGTTGATGTAGCTACACACGTCTGCTTCTTGCATTGCCATGTGACTAGGCGATTTCCCAAAAACTGACATCCAGCCGTTGTGGATTTGCCGTCGATTTTGCATCCGCCAAAATCAGAATCACTGAATGCGATCAAGTCAAAGTTATTATCCCTAGGGTACCACAGACCGGTGTCAGGGTAACCCTTCAAATAACGAAAAATCCTTTTTACAGCTGCAAGATGTGAGGCCTTCGGGTTGACTTGATATCTGGCTAGCAGGCACGTTGGGTACATTATATCTGGTCTTGATGCTGTAAGGTACATAAGAGATCCGATCATCGCGCGGTAGTATGAGGGGCTAACATCTTGACCCTTCAAGTCTGGAGTAATTCCATGATTTTGCGGCAATGGGGTACCGATGGGCGTTGCATCTGACATCTGGAACCGGCTCAAGATGTCACCAACATATTTAGTCTGATGGATGAAAATCCCAGACTCAGTTTGTTGTACTTGTAGGCCCAAAAAGAAAGTCATTTCCCCCATAGCACTCATCTCGAATTTATCCTGCATAACACGCTCGAAATCCCTACACAAAACATCATTAGTAGAACCAAAAATAATATCATCAACGTATACCTGTACCAGTAGAAGATCTCCATCTTGTTCTTTGATGAAAAGAGTGCAGTCGATAAGACCTCTGCGAAAACCGTTCTCCAGCAGATAATTAGATAAGGTTGCGTACCAAGCTCGCGGCGCTTGATGTAGACCATATAGAGCTTTGTTGAGCAACCAAACCCGATCGGGATGGATAGGATCTTCAAAACCTGGAGGCTGTTCGACGTACACCTCTTCTTCCACCACACCATGTAAGAATGCACTTTTCACGTCCATCTGGTATACCTTGAAACCTTTGAATGAGGCATAAGCCAGAAAAATCCAAATTGCTTCTAGACGTGCAACAGGTGCATACACTTCGTTGTAGTCGATCCCTTCAATCTGACGAAAACCTTGAACGACTAGCCTTGCTTTGTTCCGGATAACGATCCCACGGTCATCCTTTTTGCATTTAAACACCCAACGGGTACCAATCTTCTTGTATCCAGCAGGTTTCTCTACGAGTTTCCAGACACCAAGCTTCTGGAATTGTTGCAGTTCTTCCTGCATTGCCTCAACCCATGAGCTATCTTTCAAAGCATCTTTCCAAGTTCTTGGCTCTTCCTGTGAGACATAACACGCGAAAGACCAATCATTCTGTTGACCAGATTCTCGGATAGTTGCATACAAGCCTGCATTGTTGTTGTTTCGCAACATGTTTCTTGTTTGAACGCCACTTTGTACATTTCCTATGATGTTTTGTTGAGGATGGGTATTATGAATCCTTGTTTCTGGATTATCTTGAACTGGAATATTTGTACCCAGATTGTTGAGATTCAGATCAACAATCAATTCAAGGCCCGGAATTGACGAAGAGGATGATGCAGAAGTTTCAGCTGTTCTAGGGACATCCACTGGAGGTGTACCCTCTGAAATACCATGAACTGCTGTTGGAGCTTCTTGAGCTGCATCTAGAAATTCATCATCCTCTGAAGATTCGTCCAATTCGGTAGCATCTTGAAAATCCTCATTGTCGAGAGCATTATTGTTCACTGAAGATGGTTCTTGATTGACAATAATGGGACGAACCAACGGTGAATCTGTTGCGTTGTCACTCTCGAAAAACATCCTTGCCGCAGCACTTTCTTCAACGGCTTCAACATTGATCGAATTGAAAAAGTCATCGTACTCAAACATCCAAGGCTGACCAGGATTTCTAACCGGTAATGTGTGCCTTTGTACTCTGACTTCAGACCATTCCTCGACCCTTTTAGTCTCTAGATTCCAGACTCTTAAGTTTGGGGTGGAATACCCAAGAAAGTATCCCTCAATTGCTCTTGCCCCGAACTTTCCATTAGGATCGATTATCGTGCAAGGAGCTCCAAACGGTTCAAGATATGACAAATCTGGTTTCCGTTTGTTGATAAGCTCAAAGCAGGTCTTGTTGTGCCTTTTGACTGTAAGGACTCGGTTCAAAGTATAGCATGCAGAGGACACAGCTTCAGTCCAGAATGGAATGGGCAGCTGCGACTCTACCAACATAGTCCTAGCAGTCTCGATCAATGTGCGGTTTTTACGTTCAGCGACGCCATTCTGTTGAGGAGTGTAGGCTGCACTAAATTCGTGAAGAATACCTTTTGAAGTGCAAAACTCCGCCATGGCATGATTTTTGAATTCAGTACCATTGTCGCTACGTATCCGCCTAACCTTCAAGTTGTAAAGATTATCAATCTGAATGATCAAGTTTTTAATAATACCGAAGGTTTCACTCTTGTGTGCCATGAATGCCACCCACGAAAATCTTGAATAATCATCAGTAATCACGAGGCAATATTGATCATTCCTAATGCTTTTGTGCTTGACAGGACCGAACAAATCCATGTGCAAACGTTCAAGAGGAACAGCCACCGTGTTGACTTTCTTTGTCGGGTGTCGCTTCTTCGTTTGTTTTCCTTTTTGGCACGAAACACAGACGTCTTGAAGATGGAAGTTTTTAAGAGGAACACCATTCACCAATTCATTTGATACCAAATGATTCATTTTGCGTAAGTGAATGTGACCCATTCGTCTGTGCCAAGAGATTGTATCTTTTTCTGTGGCTTTGGAAACGAAACAAGTTGCTTGTGTAGACGTTGTGATAGCTTGGCTCATATCAAGGACATACAGATCATTTATCCTTGGAGCCGACAAGAGAATCCATTCTTTTGGAATTTTGAAGCCGGGTTTCAGCACATAACATCCATTAGCATCAAAGTGTACTGAGAACTGCTTGTCACAAATTTGAGAAACACTAAGAAGATTGTGATCAAGTTGTTGCACAAAGTTGATCTTGTCAAAGCTAACAACCCCGTTGGAAATCATTCCTTCACCCGTTATATATCCACCTTTATCTCCAGCAAAGGCAACATAACCTCCTCTAATAGATTTGACGTCGTAGAGAAGCTTCATGTCGCCTGTCATGTGCCTGGATGCCCCACTATCAACAATCCAATGACTACTGATAGTTCCTCCTGGAACACCCTGCACATAGACTCAATCGATTAGTTGGAGATGGGGACCCAAGCCATTGTGGTCTTGGGTCTTCCATTTTTATCAACAACAATAACTTCCACTTTTTGATGATTCGGAAATTGTGATGATCCCCCTGATTCAATAACAGATTTTGGTTTCCAGGTCTGTTGAGTTTTACCAGTTTGATTGTTTGAAAATTTAACTTCGTGATTGTTTGAAGTTTTTGAACTTTCTGGTTTAACTGAAACAGATTGTTTTTGAACCATATCACTTTTAATCGCCTTTTCAATTGTCTTGACCTGTTGGCGTTTCTGTTTCTTTTCCCTTTCTCTTATGAGTCGAGGATCTTGCTTTACAGAAACAGATTGCTTGCGGTCAGTTGGGCCACGGGGATCATCAACCTTTGCTTTCAACTTATGAAGATACGGGCAATTTCGAATGATATGCCCGATTGTACCACACTCAAAACATGATCTTCGTTCAACAAACCCCGAAGTATCATGTGATTGTCTTGCCGATGATGAACTTTGTGATCTCGAGGTACTAGGTTTTGAACTATTCGGTTCATTCCTTTTCATTACTGTTACTTTCTGGACAAAATCTAAGTTAGATTGGTTTGCAAACTTTTCAATTTTGTCCGTTCCCTTCGATTGCACAAAGTTCACATTCTTCTTCTTCTTCTGATTCGGCTTCTTTTGATTTTGAGTCGGTGCCTTACCATTTGTTTTGGTATGGTTTTGCTGTTTTGGCACTGTTGGTAATTTCTTGTTCCCAAATTGTTTTCTGACTTCAGCCTTTGGGATAGGAGGACACTGTGTGACTGTAACATGTGGTCCTGTCTTTCCCAAAAACTTACTTGTTGAATTTTCAAAGACTTTACTGATTAAGGATTGGTTAACATTCTTAATGGGAAAATCTTTGTCTGAGTAAATTTTATCATCACCAACAAGAGTGTACAGCAAATCCACACTCTCCGACTCTTTCTCAGACGAGGACTCCGTTGCAATAGTCTTAGCGGGTTTTGCAGGAGGATCACACAGAATGTGATTCTCAAGAGGTATGTCCTCATCTTTTATCACCGCATCAGACTTTGCTGAATCGGTATCATCAGACTCATCATCAGAAGAGTCAGTATCCTCAATCACAACTGGAGGATCCTGATTCGGTTCAACAGTTACAAAGGTATCTGCTGACACATCTGAATCTGACGATACTTCTTTCTTGTATCCGAGTCCTGTAGCAAATTCCTCAACGTCCAAAGGAACAGAGGGTTCAAAATGAGTTCTATACTCCTCATCAGGCAGTGCATCAAAGTTGTTCCTCACGGGTGGTGGACATTTCTTATAACCTATGCATGTGACATCCTTTTTCTCTTTCTGTACATCAATGATGTGATCCAACACATAGCTAGAACTCAAATAACTGTCTAACTTGAGTCGGATCGCCTCACTTTCTGTTTTAACACAAGCCATTTCTTTTTGCATTACCTCAAGACGAGTTATATACAAATTAATGTCAGTTTGTTTTCTGGAAACCATTTTAGTCAACTCTGTTTTATCTTTCTTTAACGTTTCAATCATTGACTTAAATCCTTTTTCATGGTTTTCATAAAACATGTTGGCTTCAGTGCACTTAGAAAGATCAACTGTCAATTTCTGATTGTGAATAAATGTCACATCATATTTCTCTTGCAAAGCCTCATGCTCGCTTTGCAATTCACACCACTTATCATTCACTAAAACATGTTTGTCTTGCAATTCACACAAACTAGCTTGTAAAGCATCGTGTTTGCCTTGCAACTCAGACATGTTTGCTTCCAAATCAGCACATCTAGCATGCAATCTATCACAATTATCACAGCTAACAGAAGTGGGTTCATCGACACATACCTGACTTGATGAACTGTCGACATTCGCCATAAAGGCTGAATGGAGAGAAGACGAAGAATAAGCAGCTTGATCCACCAAAATAGATCTTCTTTGAATTCCTGCTGCAGCTTCCTCCAATAGTTCATCAATATTTGCATCGACTGACGCAGCTGATGTGTCATCTTCCTGATCGTTCCCTGAAGCGGATGACTCTTCATCTGAACTTCCACTATAACCGGAAGAGTCTTCATCTTCAGAAGATTCACTACCATTGGTGGAAGATTCTCCACCACTGGCGTGTTTAAGATCATTAACCACTTCAGCAAAACAAGCTGTTCCATCAGGTGCATCATTTCCCAACTGGATTGACCAATCACAACCTTCATCTACCTGAACCACAAGTGCCTGGTTGGCATTAGATGGTCCTGCTTGACTCTGGTTGTTGACAGGCACCAGTGTTCGTTCGTTGTTCCTTCCTTGGTTCTGATTTGTCCTGTTGCCTTGACCTCGGAAAGGATTCTGGTTCCCATGCTGAGATGGCCTTGTACATTCACGCTTGAAATGACCACGCTCACCACAATTGAAACACTTGACGGCCTGCTTATCAAACCCATACTTGGTGTCTTTCTTGCTTTCCAAGCTGGTTCGGCCTGTTCTTTCCATGAAATCCTTTGCTCGCCTAACAGCACTGGCAAAGGCCCACTTAATATCCATCATCTCCATCTCCTCTTTATCTATCTGCTGATAGTCTTCTTGTGTCAGATTAATATTACCAATCTGACCCTCCACTAATCCACAGTATGCGCTCACCACAGTGTTTAGCAGCTCCATATGTTCTTTTGCTACTTCAACACTGACTTTAGAAAAGCTTGAAGTGTCGAGCCGTACTGTATTTGGCTTTGATTGTTGACCAGCAGATGATGTACTTCCATAACAAGCTTGCTGTTGCTGTTGCTGTTGAGGAGGAAGTGGATTTCCGAATATATCAGTTGTTCTGATTTGCTGTTGCTGTTGTGGTGCTGGTTGAGGAGCTGGATTAAGCAGATTTCCAAACATATCTGTTGTTGGAGGAGGAGTGCCATACAAGCTCGTGCTAGACACAAATGTTGTTTGAATTGGAGCGTGTGAAGATGGTTTTGTAGAAGTGCTAGAAGTTCCATAATAAATCTCAGGATTTTGTGGCACTGCAACTCTTTTTGCCTTGAGAGTTTCTTCCTGATTCTTGTTTTCCAGGAGTTGAGCAAAATCACTGAAACTTGTTGTATCCAAAGTGCCATTGTACCTCATAATTTCTAAGAAATTATTCCATTGAGGTGGCAGTGCATCTGCAAACTTCTTCACTATCTCTGCTGAAGTCGTTACCACCCCAGTATTTGCCAATTCAGTTAGCAAATGAGTAAATCGACTTGTCAAATCTCCTAGAGATTCATTCTGCATACAAATAAAACCATCAAACTCTTTCTTCAGCAATTCTTTTCTCAATTGGCGTGTCGCTTCATTTCCTACGCCTCTTGTTTTCAATGCGTCCCACAACCTCTTCGTTGTCTTATAACTGACGAATTGATGATAAATATCTTTGCTCAACGCCTGAGTAAGAATGGCGTATGCCTTCTTTTCCAGATCATAGACCTTCTTCTGATCTTCCGTAAGATCTGCAAACGTGGCAGCAGATGATGCAGCAACCTCTATTGTTTGATCAAAATCTGTGATGAACCGCAACCACAACTCTGTATTTTGACCAAGAACGTATGTATGAAATCTACCAAACCATCCCGGATATTCACTTAAGTGCATTAACTTTGGAGGCCTATTCAAACTTCCTGTTTCACTTTCGCTTAGCAAAATGCTTTGAACACTTGGAGCTTGATTTGATACAAATGCCCATTGACCGGTAGATGTAGCATTAGCTTGCGAACCCGAATCCGGAGCTGGAGTACCAAAATACATCTCTGCATTTACCGGAACACCCCACATCGAATTCATTTTTGATCAACCGAAGGATACCTGTTCGAAAGACTTGAAAAACACAAACTGTTAAACACAAACAGACTAATGATCGAAAGATCAACACCTGTTCGAAAGATCAACAGGGTTCGAAAGATCACTGTTGAGTTTCGAACAATGTTTTTCGAAAGATTCTCCAACCGAAGGATCCTTATCTTTCGAAAAAGTACTGTAGACCGAAAGATGAACACGAAAGATGACTTCGAAAGACTCCCCAATCGAAGGATCCTAGTCTTTCGAGAAAGAGCAGTAGACCGAAAGATGTAAGTTTCGAAATGATTCCTTGGTTCGAAAGATGATGATCTATCGAACCTCCACTGATCGAAAGATGATCTTACGAGTTCGAAGGATATCTTTCGAACTGCTCTGACACAGTTGACAAAGAGTGACAGGTTGGTGAAAAAGGTGATGGGTTGGTAGAAACTTTCTGCGGAAGATATGGTCAGACCATGCAGGTTGCACGAAAACAGGTAAGGTTCTAATATTTAAATCAGTTTACAACTTCCAACACACAAACACTTCTCAATATTCAAATTTCAAAGATTAAACATGGTTAATTTAAAGATGAACACTTTGAATATATGATGAAGAAATGAAGAACAGCCCAGAAATATATGAATATTCTGATGAACCGAAGATTTTCCGAGACCCGATTTTGTCCGAAACTTCACTAAAAACCAATTTTTAACATGTGATAATGAAAAATAACAAGGTTTTTATAAGAACTTCCAGCAAAACAACAAGATTACACCCGATTTTAACAAGTTTTTCAGAAAATATTAACTTTTCAAAACCCGAAAAACAGCAAGAACACCTCGGTTTTAACAAGGATAAGAGCCAAGGCTCTGATACCACTTGTAGGTCCGGCTAGGGGAGGATCTAGTCGCCTAATCCTTGTGTACAAACCAACCCGGTTGTGCGGAATCCAACCGAGATAGCAAACCAAGATAGAACACGCAATAACACGACACGCAAAGTTCACCGATTAACACCTCTGTATTAATACGTATGAATGGTCCAGTTACAAGCACAAGGTTTACAGATCAGCTCTATAAACTCTCTCTAACAGTGTGTGTTCTCTGTTTTCCCTATCTGTCCAACTATCGAAATAAACACAACACACGGGTATTTATACCCAAACACAGCAGGTCCGGTCGAAGGATCATGCAGACTGGTCGAAAGATCATCTTTCGACCAGAAACAGCTCGAATGATCAACATGTACCACGAAAGATGGGATCTTTCGTGGTCCATCTATCGAAAGCTATCTATCGAGCTCATCATCGAAGGATATAAGTGATCCTTCGATGGCACATCCTTCGACTCAAACAACTTACAAACATAATGTTGACTGTTTGGTCAAGTCAAACCAGAGGATGGTTGACTTGGTCAAACTTACAGGACTAACAAAGACATCGTTCTGTTAACAAGACAAAATACAGACAAAGTACAGACACAAGTGCACCAACAAATACTTTGTAATTTTTGTAACAAAATTTATGGCAAACTTTATATAAAAATCATGGTTAAAAATACACATGTAAATATTTGTTTAAAAATATTTTTCTAAGTGTTTAATTTCTAGAAAAATTTTGCCATAGTTTCCCCCTAAAAATGGAGGTTTCCATGTATTCAAAGCATATCATTTTCTTTTATAAATCATCTCAATCAACAACAAATCAAATATTACTTACCAAGTGCCATAAATCAAGCATTAAGCACTACTTCATGAACTTGAAAGTTTATAAAAACTTGTAGTAACTTACTAGTGTATTTAGTAAGCTTAGTTACCCTTTAAAGTGTGGTTGTTTATTTAAAAACATCATTCTTGAAGAATTTAGATGTTTACAACTTGTAAAATATTTTTCTAGAAATATTTCTTCTTGAATTTTTCTTGTGAAATACATGCTTCTACACTTGATTAACCACTAAAAATGTGGTTAGTTTCTTTAAGAACCAAGTTTATGTAAATTTTGTATTTTAACTTGGTTTCTTGATAAATTAGTTTTTGAAATCATCCATTTATATGATTTACATCACACTTTGATCATTATTTTTGAGGAAAACAGTTTATACTTCAAGTTCATGCTTTAACATAAGGATGATCACTTTGATCTACAACATAATCATCCTCGCATCTTGTTAGATTATGTCTTTAATCACCATCTAGCAAGTTCATATGATGTATAAAACCATAAACATAAACAATCAACAATCCATACTCACACATACATTAAACAACATGTATTCTTATGATTTTTAGTCTTATGTTTAAGATTCATGTTCTTGATCATTTGTGTTCTTCATGATTCTTTACTTGTAACATCTTTTAGCCAACTTAATAAGATGTAAATTGAGATGTAGATGATTTTACTACTAGCTCAAGGCTAGGGATGATCACAAGAAGATGAAGATGATAATTGAGGTGGTTAATAGCACTTGCGAGAGGTCCTTCCACTTCCAAGAGTTCCTAGCTTCTTTGTGATGCTTCTTACACCTTTGTATATCAAGAGAATGGATGAAAGTTGAATGATGATGGTGGTGATGTTGTGGGTGGTTCACGGCCGAGGGGAGAGGGAAGGAGACGAGAGTGAAGTGTTGGTGAACTTGTGAAAGAATGAGAAGTGAGGGACTTGTGGGTTAACTTATAATTCTCCAACATTGTTTTCTCTAGTGTATAATGTGTTAACAAAAGTTAGAGACTTGATCAAATTAAATAAACAAAGAAATCCAAGGTGGGGGCACCTTCTCTAACCGAGTTCATGAGTGTGGGGGGGGGGGGGGGGGTTCTAGAGTTAGTTTGTAAATGTTAGTTAAGGTTAATGGTTGAAATCCAAGGGTTTAGTTAGGTTATTAGTTGTTATAATGTTATATAGTGTGTTATGATGTTCGGGGCCTATAACTAGCTCGAAAATGTTAAAACAATGCTTCTAGTGAAAATTTGGTGTTTCGGGTAGTGTCCGGTTGGTTTCCGGTTTGTTAAGGTGCTAAACTACACAGTTTAGGGTGCTTTATGTTACCTTTTGTGACAGTTTTGATTCCCGATACTTAGGAAAACATTCTGGACCATTTAACCATATTTCTGCATGATATTAAGGTGTTTAAATGCTGAATTTTGCTGAATTCTGCATAATTTTGCAGTTTATGTGAGTTTTATGCACTTTCCGGCACTTAAACTATCACTAGGAAGGCAGTTTGATGATCCATACTTTCCTACACACTATACTAGTGTAACTCTTGTTTTTTGGCACATTCTGTGTCTCAATACCATGTATGTCTATGTACTGAACTCCGTCAGCATTTTTCTGATTTGTCTGATAAGTGTGCTAACTCTGTTTCGTGCATCATTTGAACCAATAAAGTGTTGTGTGCAATAATGATATGACATTATGCAATATGTGATGCATATGTATGTATATGACAATAATCAGAAAGCAGTTTATGTCATTAATTGTAAATCAGCACAGTCATTAAGCACTAATCATTGTCTAATTATTGTACGGATACATGCAAATTTGACAATTGTCACATGTTAACCCTAACTTGGTGGCCAAGACATCTATCTATACATATAATAAAATAAATCAATGTGTGACACGTGTCAATTATTGGAGGCATCTAATTTTTTGTTTTCCCACCTCTTTTTCATGCTAATCTTATATTAATATTAATTAAATGATAAATTAATACTAAATCTTATCCTTAAATTGCTCTCTTAATTATGTGGCTTGTGTTTTCTAATGAAGTATATCTTTCAAAAAAATCTTAATTAAATAAATAAGAATTTAATATTAAATCTTATTTTTGAATACAATCCTTTTAAAATTAAGTTGTTAAATATTAATCATTTTTAAAATCAAGTTGATAAATATTAATCATAAGTAAAGTTAAAAGTTATATATTAAGTAGGATAAATGTATACGTACATATTTAAAATAAGAAAAAAATAATAAAACTAAAAAAAAAAATCTCTAAATCTTATCCTTGAACAATCCTTTAAAATTAAGTTGATAAATATTAATCATAGGTAGATTTAAAAGTTATATATCAACTAGGATAAATTTATACCTACATATTTAAAACACGAAAAGAAAATTATAGAATTAAAAAAAGGGAAAATCTCTAAATAGATATAAGAAAATAATGATAGATCTTTAAACATAGTCGAAACAATATATAATAACATAGAAATAACTTTTTTTTATTTTTTGGAAGATAAATTAGATTTATTCAACCAATCTCTTATAAATACTTATTATTTATAAATAACCCTTATAATAAATATTATTTAATTTAATCTCTTATGAATAATTATTATTTAGTTTAATCTCTTCTAATTAATTATAGATAACTTTCCTACTAAATATTATTTAATTTAATTTCTTCTAATATTATTTATTTGATTTTCTATATCATATTATCTTCATTGTTTATATTATCTAACGTGTCATATAACAACTGCAATTTTTAGTTTCATTTTATCCAAATTATTACTTCTATTTGTAATATACAAATTTACTCTTATTTTTTTTTTTTTGATAATGTAATTATCTCTAATAAACTTTAAACTTTTACCATAGTACATATAATGCTACACATAAAATTGAAAAATATTTTGGATGGCATCAATAACTTAAGACATAATATAATTATATATATAATATGCACATTTTAATAAAATAATACCAAACTATATTTTTAAAGGCAGGACCTATTTGGACACCCTCCTTGCCTATTTGCACACCTTTAAGCCCTAGACGCCTCGTATAGGCCTATACGAGGCGTATAGAGTTACATCAAAATCAGTGCCTGACTCATGTCATTCTGGTTTGACCCCTTCAAGATGCCTCGTATAGGCCTATACTGGGCGTATAGGACCCTTCGTATAGGCCTCATATGTGACCCTTTGCCCCTTATATGCCTCGTATAGGCCTATACTGGGCGTCTTGAAGGGGTTTTTTTTTTTTTTTTTTTTAACAAACATTTTATACAATATTAATCGTTTTAGCAAACTTTTATACAAAAACAAGTTTTTTTATTTTAAATAATTAATATTAGGACCCCTCGTTGGTTTTTTTTAGTTGAAAAATAGATGTTTTGGTAGGGTAATTTGATTGTTTTTTGAGGGTGATGTTTTTTGAGTAAAAAAATGGTGTATATTATAAGTCTAGTATAGGTCCCATATAGGTCTTGTATAAGCCTATAGGCCTAAACGGGACCTAAACCACACCTATAGTCCTATACGAGTGTTGTATCTTATCCAATAGTCTAATATCGTATTGTATTGTATCGTATCATATCGTATCGTATAGTATAGTATAGTATAGTATAGTATAGTATAGTATAGTATAGTATAGTATAGTATAGTATAGTATAGTATAGTATAGTATAGTATAGTGTAGTATAAGTCTCGTATAGGTCTTGTATAAGCCTATCATGTTGTATCGTATCGTATAGTATAGTATAAGTCTCGTATAGCTCTCGTATAGACCTATATGGGACCTATACGAGACTTATACTATACACTATACGATACAATACGATACCATACTATACTATACGATACAATACGATACTATCGTATCATATAGTGTAGTATAGGTCCCTTATAGGTCTTGTATAGGCCTATCGACGTATACGGGCGTTGTATCGTATCGTATAGTGTATAGTATAAGTCTAGTATATGGCCCCTATAGAAAATTCTGTTTTTAACGATAAATATTGTTAAAATGTTTGTTAAAATTTTGTTTTTATTAAAATAGAAAATTCTCAACATAAAAACCATTTGTGGGACGCGATCAGTAAAGCATTCCAAGAAGATATCGAAAGGGAGCTTTATCGTGAAAACGATAGCTTATCCTCAAAGTGGACCGAGATAAGCGGGCAACTCACCAAATTTAGTGGTTATTTACATAAGGCAAAGCAAAACCCAAAAAGTGGTGAAACCAAAGCCGACTTTGTTACAAATGCATTGGTTACATACAAAACGAATGTGGGGAGCGACTTTCGTTTCATGCATTGTTGAGACATTTGTAAGTTCCATCCCAAGTGGGCGAATATCCCCAGTGGTAGCGAAACTAACACGTCTTCCAAAAGGTCAAGGACACCCTCGTCCCAAGCCCAATCGGATGCACGAGATCTAGAGTTAGAGGACGATGTGGATGATTCGCCAAACCGGCCAGAATACGGAAGAGATGCCGCAAAAAGGCGCGCTCAAAAATCAAGATCGGGTACGTCATCGCCTTCAGTTGGGAGTTCGGGCTTGCGTAGGGGAGTATACAGCAATCAGTTGGAAGACATTGCATGCAAGTTAGATACATTTAACGTATTCCAACAACAAAGGGCTGAAATTCGAAAGAGCAAAGAAGCTAGGGATGCCCTGAAACAAAGACGCGATGATAAGAAATTTCTAGCCCAATCTATCGATCACCTATCAGGTGAAGAGTTGGAACTAATGTTGGAGACGAGATAAGAGATAAAGAAAAAATATTCCAAGCACTAGGAATTTTTTTTATGTAATTTCCTTTATTTTAAAATGTAATCGGTTTTTATTTAAAAAACATTATTAAAAATATAAATTTGTTTATAAAAAATATAAATATGGAGGTATGGGTTGGCCACGCCCCAAACCCTGCCCCACCATACATCTTCAATGTGGGTCAGCCCAGCGAAGCTCCACCAAGCCACGTGTCGGGCCATGCCCCACCATACCCACGATCTAACTCACCTAGATAATTTAGGGCTATTTTGGGGATTGGGCTTCTCCATTCTCAAGCTTTCCCACAATAACTTAAACTTTATCATCATTATCATAAAAAACAAAAAAGAAAATTAACCTACCTGTAACACCCCGAAAACGGGTTTGGCAATCAAACCGTGTTAATAATAAAAGACGGGTAAAGTACCGTTAGTGGTAAAATTAACCCGGGAAATATTAGGATTTATATACTAAACCTAATATTTAATAAAAAAATGGAAAAAGAATGCTTTTGAAAAAATAAATTTTATAGAAGCCCGAGTTGACGGGACTTAAAATAAACTTAGTCATAAATCTTCCCGAACTCACTAAATTAACTAAGAATGTTTAACCTAGTTAATAATTAGGAATATTGTTAGAAATTAAGTGGGTTGTGGCCTACTTAATAAACTAATCAAACAAGAGGGGTCAAAGAGGATAAACTAGAAAGTTTAATTATAAAAGAAAATTAAAACCTAAAACACACATTTAGTGTGTGTTGAAGGTGTTATGTTCGAACACAGGAGAAAGCCCCAGAACCCCAAAACCCTAATCATCACAAAATCATCAAATTGAAGGCTCAATTGAAGCTCAAATTCACAATTGAACGTGAATTCATGATCACCCAAGCTAGGGGATCATAAGGTATGTCAAATTTTGATGATTTGTGAAGTTGTGAAATTTGGATAATCATCATAATCGCGAATTATGAATGAATTATTGAAGCTATGATTGAATTAGTGATGTATACATGCTTAGGAACCAAACCCTAAGTGAAAATTATACATATGATGATATAATTTGAACGATTTGATGATTTACAACACTAGGATAAGTGGGTATTAATTATATGATGAATTTGATGATATAATTATGATTAGAATCATCATACATGATAGTAATCAGGAAATACTTGAACAAAATGTGTGTTTGAGTATAAAATCATACTTGCTAAGTAGTGAGTTTAGTATGATAAGATGAAAAATCAATGATATATTCATATTGAATGATGTATGATATCATTATGTGTTAAAAATGAACTAAGTTGTGTTAAATTGATGAAATTCGATTACATGAACTTGGTTAAATAAGTAGTTAAAACAGTAGCCTAATAAGGATGCTTACCGTATAATGAAAAAGTAATAAAACGAGTAATTCAGTTACATTGTGTAATTACTTTTGTTAAATAGGTAGTTGACTTTTAAAGGTCAAACTGACCAACGATATGATCGAATGATAAATTCGACATAAGAATCGTAGAATGGAATAGTCGTGAATGATTATGACTAATCTAACCATCTTACAACTTACAATGATAGTTTGACGCTTGACAAGATAGGTGAAAGCTTGGGAAGGAAGTGGGTCAAACGAAGCAAGAATGACGGAAAAGCATAATCTGGATGCTAGGTAAGTAAAGCTTACGCCTTTTTTATGTAATACCTATTGGTTTTATAGGTCATGAAGAATATAAAGTCTTGTTTGAATTATGATGTTCCGACACGACATGTGCAGTTCGGAACAAAAGACAACGATCATAAACCATGTTTAATTGTTAAAAAGAGCTAATACGGTTATTTAGTCATGACATGACTAAAAGATAACGAGTTTTTAATGATTACCTTATAAGGTAAATTAATGCAAATAATAAGGGTAAAACGGTATTTTGGTCACTCGTTGACAATAACCGTTAGTTTGGAAGGACACTTTATGGCGAAAGTCATAATGGGTCAAAAGTATTTAGAAAGGGTTTATAAGTAAAAATGACTGTACGATGTAAACTGGAGCGAGTCATGTAGATAAGATGGTAATAATATCATCTTGCAAAGATATACGGTCATTTAGACCAAACAGGTCAAAAGGTGAAATTATCACCCTTTGACAATATCGACTAATGGTTTGTCGAGTTCTATGATTATAGGAATAAATATCAAATGGATATTTACATCACTATTACTTAGCGGCTACTAAGGCAAGGTATCGAAACGGGTCAATATTGTGATCCGAGTCAGGTATGTATAATAGGTTAACTACTCAATTGGAACTAGAGGTTCATTAAGAGTTAAATGAGGTCAAATAGACATTCGGTTACTTAAAATAAGTAAACCGAATGATTTAAATGGTGGTCATGGTATTTTGAAACCTAATGACCTTTAATACAAGATCATAGTTTTAAAAGTGAGATGTTGGTCAAATATGGCTTTAAAAGTCCTTCGTCGTAATAGAAGGGTTAAAAGTGACCAAAATGCCCTTGTAAGCTAAATCGAGTGAACGACCCTTAAAGGTTGTTCGGAAACAAGTTACATGATTAAATAAATACTTAAGATAAGTATAAAAAGCGAAAGATGAAAATCTTAGGTCAATTGACTCTATAAGAGTCTTTGCCGTAAAATAATGATTCGAGGGGTAAAACTCGGAAATTATAAGTTACCACATTATATCCGACACACATATAGTTGTGGAGGAAGTTTAGTTGATAAGAAATGTGGTAATATAATGCTAGGAACGAATGAAAGCGATTCGTGCTTAAAATATGTTTAAATACCCTTAACGGGTCAAAATAAGCATATGAGCGAAAATGGGTTTAATAATGTATATGAACCTGTGATTGGAACCTAATATGATAAACATTATTGAATTTAATAGGTTCATGAGAAATAGCGGTCAAACAAACTTGTTTGTTTGATAAATGCATGAACGGGTCGAATAATTTGGAAAACTCCTACTCTACAGTGAAAACTCCTACTATTCAGTAAAAACTCCTATTGTTCAGTGAACACTACTACTATTTAATGAACATTCCTACTGATGGGTGAACATTCTTTAGAAAGGGGTTAAACTAGAGCCCTCGCGGCCCACAGAGGCTAAGATCCATCTCGGTCGCGCCCCGCGACCAACCTAAATGACTGCAAAAGTGTGCTGGTTGTTAAAATTGTTACACCCGTTAAGTTAATTTAAGGTTTAATGAATCTTTTACGAAAACAATCATGTAATTACAATTACATATACATCGGAAATACGGGTTTACTAAAACTTTTACAAATCATAAGTTATTCTACATCACGTGGTTGAATTCGTTGTTTAAAATTTACAACGTAGCAAAGTGCGGAAGCGTGTATCTATATTGTGTTCGGTTCTTCGTTGAGCTTGATCGTCTTCCGGCATCCCAAAGTGTACCTACATTTCATAAACATGAAATGCTTTAGTCTTACGGGGTTTAAATCATGTCCAAACGAGTACGGGAAACAATTGATGTTCAAAAGAAAACAAGGACTTGAAAATAATCTCCACCGTAACTTACGGTGGCACCGTAAGTTACGGTGGCCCCTGAGTTCATACTCTTCTACCGTACAACAGTAGTTTACCACCGTAACCATATCAGCTCCACCGTAACTTACGGTGGCACCGTAAGTTACGGTGGGCCCTGTATGCAGCTTTTCCATTTTGCCGTAATTTGACACGAAATCTTTCGTATCTTTCAAACCGTTTATCCGTTTGACTTACCGTTTCTTCCTGCATGTTTAAAATTTGATTCTCCATCATATGGTGTTAAAATCCGATATCCGGCTTGATAAAATTTAAGACTTTTAAGTCTTCGGCTTAATACTCTTTTACCAAAATTTGACCCGTTTGTGATTTTATCAAACATACAAGTTTGTTCGACCCTTATTTCTCACAAACCTATTAAATTCAATAATGTCTAACATATTAGGTTCCGATTATAGAGTTATATACCTTCTTTAATCCATTTCACCCATATGCTTATTTTGACCCGTTTGAGGTATTTACGCATTTTAGTCTAGAACTTATGCTTTTCTTTTGACGCCACAAAAGTCCATGTCTAATTAACTACAAATATTCCACCACAACTATTTTGTGGTGGATTTAACATAATGAATCCCTTTTTCCCAAATTTACCCATTGGTTGATCATTTTACGCAAATGACCGTTTTTGAGCATTTGACCCACGAATATGAATTCCTATGACTTTTATTCATCTTTAATGATTCCATAATCTTTATCTAAGTTCCTAATCAACCCCCTATGGGTCGTTTGCCCGATATACCCTTCAAGGGTGTTTTGGTCAACTTTAGTCCCTCACTATACGACGAAGGACTTTCGCTAAATATTTGACCAAAAATTGTATGTTTAACCAAAAGCTTATTTAAACATACCTGGCTCGGGTCAAGGTATTGACCCGTTTACATAACTTTTGCTTTAAATCTTTCTAGTTAAAGCAACGCATACTTATGTTATTTCCTGTGATTACAAAACTCAACAAGCGATTGTCAAATGTAATTGTCAAATGGTGCTAACAACACCATTTGACCCATTTAGTCTAATTTGCCATTTATCCATATGAGATGGTACTTAGTTACCATTTCATCCCTTTAAACCTAACCCGGTTTTCCTTTAACTTGTTTTACTTAAAACCGTTTTTATTTGTTCGTCATTACATGACTAATTTACCTTTTTACTCCTTTTACCATGATTCATGATTTCTTACCATTTTCCCTTGTTCCGACTCTCATTGAATCGTGTCGGAACATTGTATACCAACCACTTAGTAGCATTCATATGCAATACATGAAATTAAGTAATTTTGCATGCAATGTAAAGGGGCGTAAGCTCCACTTACCTCGCATCCGAATATGATTTTCTTCTCGTGCTTGATTCGTTTGACCGCTTCTTTCCCAAGCCTCCACCTAGCTCGTTAGGAGACAAACTATCATCATTCACAAGGTGGTTAGATTAGTCATTTCAATTCACGACTATTCCACCTCACGTATTTTCTATGTCGAAACTACTATTTGACTTTATCATTGGTTAGTTTGACTTTTAAAAGTCAATTGACTTACCAACATATTCATATGCACATTTGGTTCATTGAACTCACTTAGGCATATTTCATCCGAACTCTTAACAAAAATCAATTTTTACATACTAACTAGTAAGCCGCGATTTCATTTAGGCATTTCATATCAATGAAAATTGGCTGTTTTTGGTGACTTGTTTAACCTGTTTACAAGTCTTCAAAAATTATGATTTTTTTATGTGGCGTACCTCTCGGAGGGTTAGCCCTTGAGTTAAAATTTCAAGATCTAACTCTTTACCAAAAATTCGTGAAAATTCATTTACTAAGCTGCAATCAGATTCGTCACTTCTGACTGCAGCTTACGGAAAAATTCATTAAAAATTCCTCGTTTATCCGATTGACGAAATTCCAATTGGCGATTCTTTTAATCGCTTAAAACTTCCTATAGTAAGAATTTGAGATCATAACTAAATTCCTAAATTGAGTTATGACATTCGTGATGGGCTGCAATTTCTGCCAGAAAACGCAGCTTGAACCTTTGATACGGAAAAATTCATAAAACGCTCGATTTTCGTCGAAAAAATGCGATTCCAGTGGGGTTTTAAAGATATTTCCTGGAATTACATTCTAGACTCAAGAAACACATTATTTTATCACTTTTTGTCCAGGTTACAGCCAATACAAATCGGCTGTAAATTCTGATCAAGAATCGTTTGAATTCAGCTTTCAATTTAAGCTTGTTCTTGACATCATAACACTATTTTTTTGCAATCAAAACCCTAAAAACATCTCATACATGAATTTAGTATCAACAAAAACTTAAGCTAAGCATGATTTCAACATATACTTGTCTAGGGCTTACTCCTAGACACTATATTGTTCCTATTCCATGCAATTAACAAACATGCATCATCAATTTTCAGATTTCCCAATTTCATGAGATTTTCAAACAGTGAATTAACACCAAATTTTACATACCTTGTAACCCCCTTGTGATGAGGATCACGTATCTATGTTCAGATTTCGATTTGGGAGAGGAATTAGCCTTCAATTGATTAAATTTGTGGAGTTAGGGTTTGATGAGAGTTCCTGGTCGCTCTCTTGTGCTTCTGATCGACCAAAACACTAATTTGTGTGTTTGGTTTTTTATTTAATTTGTTTTAACCAATTCTAGTTTCAAGTTTTACAACTTAGGTCCCTCCACTTTAGTTTCTATAATAACTTTGGTTAATTTTAACCCTATTATAAGTTATTTCTAAACTATTAGCTAACTAGGTTAAAATCCCTAGTTAGCAAATTCTTGTTTATTTAAGAACCCTAATATTCACCGGGTTTCTTTTACCACTAAAGGTAAATTACCCATCTTTTAGTATAAACGTGGTTTGATTAGCAAACCCGTTTTCGGGGTGTTACAAAAATGTAGCTACGAACTCGTTTAGACATGTTTTAAGCGGTATATGACTAACTCATTTTATGTTTTATGAAATGTAGGTACTAATTGAGTTACCGGAGGACGATCAAGCTCAACGAAGAACCGAAAACATAAAGAACAAAGCTTCCGCGAAATGATTTGTCATCATGTTTTAAACGACGAATGTTTTTATAAAATGTGGAAATGTTTTATCTCTTAAAATGTTTTGACGAACCAGTATTTTTAGTGTATGGTTAACCGTAAATACACTATTATAGTCGAAATTTATATAATAATCGTATAATTGGACTAAGGGTCTTACACTACCTAGTCTCCCAAATCTCAATAAATAAAGCCTTAAAATTTTGGAGTTAAGAATTGAGCAGTTCATCACAACGAAGCCATCTCCACCGGAAAAAAAATCACCTTTGGACCACCTTCACGAACTATCTAAACTGGTAAGGTGATCTTCACGATCTATCTTCGTCGGAATATCATCACCGTTTCAAAATGAGCAGTTCCATCCGAATGAAATTTTGTAGGGAGGCCTTGAGTCATCGGTAGTTGAACGGATGTTAAGAACTTCAACCACAACCAGATCTGATATGCAACAATTCTCCTGTCAACACCACGACTCCACTATGAAATCGAAAGGAACGCCGGTGACATGCTAATCGATCTGTGTACAGTGGAAAGTTAGAATGTTAGGGTTCGATGTAGGAAGCAAAATGATGGATCTAGGGTTTCTTATACGCTTGAACAACAGCATGTAGTAATTATGATCCTTGTGGATCTATTGATTGCCATAGTTATAGTAGTGTAAGGATTATTGAAGATGATCGGCGTTTGTGGAAAAACTTTCAGTGGTGAGAGGCTGACGAGGGTAGTGATGGTGGTGGTCGTGGCAGTGGTGAGAGGCTGACGATGGTAGTGCCGGTGGTGGCAGCGGTTGAGGGTGTTGATGGTGATGGTGGCTGGTGTTGATGGTGGTGTTGGTTGGGAGATGTAAAGCGAGGTGAAGGTAAAGAGAAAGAGAGAGAGAGATAGAGCAGGTTTGATGAAGAAGGGGAGGGAAGGGTAGGGCTGGGTCCCACTAATTAGATATTTTTTATTTTTTCAATATAAAAAAGAACTGATCAAAATGGCAATTTGAATTATTTAAATTTAAAATCCTCAAAATATCCATAGTTAGGTTTTTGGACAGAGTTAAGCAATGTGATTAAAATGAAAATAAAAGGGGAAAAGTCAGGAATTCAGATGAGAAAAAAAACTATTTTGATTAAAATGACAAATTTGAACAAACATCAAGGACTAAAATGACAATTTACTCTATATTATTTTGATTGGTTTACTCGTAGACCCCATTATATTTTACAAGGTTTTCTTTTATATCGGCTAAAATTTAGTGCACTCTTTACCATCTTAACCACCGATAATTACTTGTCATCCTCTAATTGTTTTTTTAGATATTTCTATTTTTGCATAAACTAAATTAATATTTATATATTAAACCTTTTAAATTTTGTAGTCTCTTAACTAGCTTATTCTCTTTCTATATATTTACTAGTAAAAGTGGAAAAAAGAAGATTAAAAATCATCATGAAGATAAAAATCTTAAAATGATTATTTACACATAAATCCTCTATATTGATTGTATATGTAATCTAAAACTAATAAAAAAGTATCCTTAATGTCATTTTATCAAAATGTCATGTGACAATTTATCATACTACATTAACCATAATAAATAATAATAATAACTAAACTAATATAAAGATTTAAAAAAATTTGATATACCATAATGCTTGAGTTAATAAATTATACTATATGATATATAGATAAAAATATATAAAGTACTTTATCTCTTGAATATACTGATTTTACGTATTAAAGATAAAGATTATCTTCAGCTCTATAACATACGATAAAGGGTCATTATATTTTTTTTAATATGTGTGTATTTAATATGAATATCCTTAAAAATCAAACGCCTTTTAATCGTTAGTTTACTATCATCTATAACAAAACTATTATTTTTATTATTAATAATATCTCCGATTTATTTATGCATTATTATATTTACTTTCTTTGATAATATAACACATCGTTAAGATTAATCACATATATTTCGAAAACCAAATGATTTAAAATATTAATTATTGAAAAAGATGATAAAGTAACAAATCTACTAATAAAAAAACCTCTTCAATGCAACATGTCCCTTGTCACTTTAATTTAACTTTTAATAAACATCAAATATTATTTAACTTTTAATATAAGATTCCAATTATTGTCACGTGTGACTCTCTCCTTCAACCTTACAATTTAAACTTACACTTTATTTAAAAATATTTTTTTAATTCTTATACTTACTAATATAATAAATTTAATTTAAATATTTTAATAACCATATTAGGATGCACAATTTAATTAGTTTTATAGATAAATACAATGTATTTTATTAAATATTATCGTAACATAAAAAATACAATAATCAGATATTTTTACTAAACCATCCTTATATTAATACTAATTGGAAAAAAGCAATAATTAGATTATACCATTATTACATTTTTGTAACTATGTGATCAGGATTATATAGAAGTTCGATTTACAAATTGTTTTATTTTATGTGTGTAATATACGGATTTATAACACTTATAAATTAAAATATTATTCAATCTAAGTTTTTTTTATATTTAATTCGTTTAATACTCGGATTTATAAACTAGTAACTAATAATCACATAGGAATATACATATACAAGATAATAGTATACTTTAGTCTAGTATTATTGACAGAGGACAACCTTTAGGTTAGGCAGGACCTATTTGGACACCCTCCTTGCCTATTTGGACACCTTTAAGCCCTAGACGCCTCGTATAGGCCTATACGAGGCGTATAGGGTTACATCAAAATCAGTGCCTGACTCATGTCACTTCTGGTTTGACCCCTTCAAGATGCCTCGTATAGGCCTATACTGGGCGTATAGGCCTCATATGTGACCCTTTGCCCCTTATATGCCTCGTATAGGCCTATACTGGGCGTCTTAAAGGGGTTTTTTTTTTTTTTTTAACAAACATTTTATACAATATTAATCGTTTTAGTAAACTTTTATACAAAAACAAGTTTTTTTATTTTAAATAATTAATATTAGGACCCCTTGTTGGTTTTTTTAGTTGAAAAATAGATGTTTTGGTAGGGTAATTTGATTGTTTTTTGAGGGTGATGTTTTTTGAGTAAAAAAATGGTGTATAGTATAAGTCTAGTATAGGTCCCATATAGGTCTTGTATAAGCCTATAGGCCTAAACGGGACCTAAACCACACCTATAGTCCTATACGAGTGTTGTATCTTATCCAATAGTCTAATATCGTATTGTATTGTATCGTATCATATCGTATCGTATAATATAGTATAGTGTAGTATAAGTCTCGTATAGGTCTTGTATAAGCCTATCATGTTGTATCGTGTCGTATAGTATAGTATAAGTCTCGTATAGCTCTCGTATAGACCTATATGGGACCTATACGAGACTTATACTATACACTATACGATACAATACGATACCATACTATACTATACGATACAATACGATACTATCGTATCATATAGTGTAGTATAGGTCCCTTATAGGTCTTGTATAGGCCTATCGACGTATACGGGCGTTGTATCGTATCGTATAGTGTATAGTATAAGTCTAGTATATGGCCCCTATAGGTCTTGTATAAGCCTATAGGCCTAAACGGGACCTAAACCACACCTATAGTCCTATACGAGTGTTGTATCTTATCCAATAGTCTAATATCGTATTGTATTGTATCGTAACATATCGTATCGTATCGTATAGTGTAGTATAAATCTCGTATAGGCATTGTATGGGCCTATGGATGTGGTATCGTATCCTATAGTATCGTGTTGTATCGCATCGTATCGTATAGTATAGTATAGTGTAGTATAAGTCTCGTATAAGTCTTGTATAAGCCTATCGTGTTGTATCGTATCGTATAGTATAGTATAAGTCTCGTATAGGCATCGTATAATTAATATTAGTGTTATTATAATTAATATGAGTTTTTTATAATTAATATTAGTGTTATTGATATTAATATGAGGTTTTTTATAATTAATATTAGTGTTATTATAATTAATATGAGTTTTTTATAATTAATATTAGTGTTATTATAATTAATATGAGTGTTATTATAATTAATATGAGTTTTTTTATAATTAATATGAGTTTTTTATAGTTAATATTAGTGTTATTGATATTTAAAAAGAGAAAACAAAAAAAAAACCCTTCAAGACGCCCAGTATAGGGCTATACTGGGCGTCTATGTGGACCAAAAGACCATTATACCCCTGAATTAGGCCTATACTGGGGGCAATTCAGGGGTTTAATGGTCTTTTGGACCCTTCGTATAGCCCCAGTATAGCCCTATACTGGGCGTCTATTTTTATTTTTTCTTTTCAAATATTAAAAAAAGAAAACAAAAAAAAATAATAATAGACGCCCAGTATAGGGCTATACTGGGCGTATACGAGGGGTCCAAAAAACCATTATACCCCTGAATTAGGCCTATACTGGGGGCAATTCAGGGGTTTAATGGTCTTTTGGACCCTTCGTATAGCCCCAGTATAGCCCTATACTGGGCGTCTATTTTTATTTTGTTTTTTCTTTTTAAATATTAAAAAAAGAAAACAAAAAAAAAATAATAGACGCCCAGTATAGGGCTATACTGGGCGTATACGAGGGGTCCAAAAGACCATTATACCCCTGAATTAGGCCTATACTGGGGGCAATTCAGGGGTTTAATGGTCTTTTGGACCCTTCGTATAGCCCCAGTATAGCCCTATACTGGGCGTCTTGAAGGGTCTTTTGGACCCTTCGTATAGCCCCAGTATAGCCCAACGAGAGGTCCTAATATTAATTATTTAAAATAAAAAAACTTGTTTTTGTATAAAAGTTTTGCTAAAACGATAAATATTGTTAAAATGTTTGTTAAAAAAAAAACCCTTATATACGCCTAGTATAGGCCTATACTAGGCATATAAGAGAGGCAAAAAAGACCAATTTACCCCAGTATAGGCCTAAATCAGAGGCTAAACGGTCTTTTTTCCCATAGACGCCCAGTATAGGCCTATACGAGGCGTATACGAGGCAAATAAGACAAAATATGACATAATCAGAGATTCTCTTGGAAATTGAAAAAGGCTATACGCCTCGTATAGGTCTATACGAGGCGTCTTGAAGGGTGTCCAAATAGGCAATAAGGTGGGTAAATATGTAGACCCTTTTTAAATAACCAACTTATTTATCACCAAAACTAAATTTTGTATTAATATATTATTTATTTTTATTTTCATTACTAGAAAACTATTATATCGATTTTATTACATAATTTTTAAACAAATTATATATAACTTTCAATATTACTTTATATAAAATTAGATTTATTACTGTTTTTTTAAATATAATTTATATTTTATCAATAAAATGACTGCTTATTTGCTTCTTGAATAACATGTTTGACCACTCTATCTTTTTTTCAATAATCATTTCCGCAATCATCATATTTATCGCGTACCGAGTATATCCATTAGTTTTTTTAAATATAATTTTCTTGTTATTTGGTATATAAAATCATATTTATTCAACCCGTGTAATAAACGATGGTTTTTAAGATATAACTTTTTTAGTTATTTGGTAAACAATATTACATTTATCCAACCCGCATAATACTCATAGTTTTAAAGATATAACTTTTTATTATTTTGTATATAAAATTACATTTAATCAACCCGTACAATATATATGGTTCTTATAGATATAACTTTAAAGATATATTGTTTTATTATTTAGGGCATGTTTGGATGAGTTTTTTCATTACTCCTTATTGACTTTTTAATATCTTTATCTCCTTTTTGGAAAAGTCACAACAAAATGACTTTTTCATTTGTGCTTTTCAATGCCTAAAAAGCGGCTTTTCAGCTTATTACCCAAACACCATTTCACATAAGCTTATTTTCCAAAAAGTCAATAAGTTAAAATAAACTCATCCAAACATGACCTTAATATATAAAATTCATTTATTCAACTAGTGTAACACATGAGGTTATAACCTAGTTACCAAATATAATTTATAACATAATTAGGAAACTTAACCAACTATCCCTCAAGTTCACCGACTTCTGACTTGAAGTCCGTAAATTACCAACAACCTCTTCATGCCATATTGTCATGTGATATGCATGCATGCCCATGATAGATGGGAAAAACTTTTCTTCTCTCAAACTGGCAAATCAAAACTATCTAATGCTAGAACCTTATTGCACATAATCCCATCAAATAGAAACAGAAAGGCTGTTAGTTCTTTGAGAAACATAAAATAAAGCCGAAAAAGATCAAGGAACTAATCGGCAAAAACAAGAAAAAGAAGAAAACCTAAGACATGATCCATGATTCAGTTTTTGGGAGTAATAACTTTTTCACTGAATAAAAGAATGGTATTGATGAAGATTGACCATAATAACCATTGTAAATTACCTGAATACCCTGAGTTTGCATCTGAATAAACTGACCACCCTGGTACTGATGCTCGTTGTAGGAGGAGTAGCAGCTTCGAAGATTCAAACTCTCACCAATCTGATCATTATCAGGGTTTGACATCAACCAAGAATCAATTTCATTCGTAGCCATATGATCACTAGCTTCATGATCATGCTCTACATGAAGATGAGGATTAACAAGATTGCTTGCATGAGAAAAAACCTGATCATGGGGTTGGTACATAAACAAGGCACTGTGGCAGTGTGACACATGATACATGGCCAATTAAAATTACCAAGGCCATAATTAGTTGAATTATTATCACCCCACATTGTGTTCTAGTGTTGTAGCAAATATATATCTCATGTGTGAAGGTCTTATATATGCATGTAGTTTATATGCTAAAGGGTGAACCAAGAAAGTGAAGAACTGCATGTGGCTGAGGTGACTACTAAATAAGCTTGTGGCTACCTATGCTTCTGGTGGGGTAACAATTCAAGAGGCCCATAAATGCTTGTAGTGGGCCCATCATGCAGTCTTTGATTCTAAATTTCTAATATTCACTTATTGTGGCTTTTATGTGTGTATGCCTTTTGGTTAAAGTGTGTCATGTGTATGCAATATTAGTGCATCATGATTACTTAAGGTTACTTTTTTTTTGTATAAGAAACTTATTGTAGATAAGCAGATTGTGTCACACAAGTTCAACTTTAGACAATAGTAAATTACAATAGGAAAACAAACACATAGGTGATTTGGTTCCATGGATTATTTTATGTAATTGAGTTTTACACTAGACCAACTAAACTTTAGGTTAAGCTATATCACAGGTTAGGAAGTGGAGAGTTCACATTTGTATAAGGTTCTTGAATCTTGCACCCATTTAAGGGGTTAAAAATTATTTGTTTCAAGTTATCATATGTTGTTGTCACTAAAATATTTGACAAAATGTTGGTTTCTGTAAAAGCTCACTGTTTGTTAGCCAACATAGACTTTCTAACCAACGTATTAAGGAGTTGATTTATCATCAGTTGATTATCAAAGACTAATTAATGATCAAAGATTGATGACCAAAATCTGATGGCACTTCAAATGAAACCTACAATGCGTGCGAATGATATGAATAAAATGGTAACTATGGGTGTCCATGATCTGGTTCGGCCGGTTTTCAGGAAAATTATCAGTGAACCACTAACTATAGTTCCGGGGAATGACAAACCAAACCGGTTGGGATGAGTGGGTGATGCAAAACATAAGCGATAAAATGTTAGATACGTTTTGGCGAACTTGTAGAGAAAATCTCAACGCGAAAAATTATATCGTTATATCAAAAGTTGGTTTAAACATGACAATTTAGCCTTTATTTATAGGCTATTCTAGTAACTCCTGATTAAATGTGGTCAAAGTAACCAAAACATTGACTTGACTCTTAATAGAAAACATAACCGAAACCTTAATTCCAGTCAACATAACCTACACTCTAGACTTAATTAAAATAAATAACAAAAACCAATAATATAAAATAAAAATAAATTATTAAAAAGGTTTTATAATGTTATTTTGTGAGTATGAATTGTTTTTTCACTCTTCTTTCACATTCCCACTGGCCCATATGTAGGTCCGGCTAGGGGAGGATCTAGTCGCCTAATCCTTGTGTACAAACCAACCCGGTTGTGCGGAATCCAACCGAGATAGCAAACCGAGATAGGACACGCAAATAATCAACACACAAGACTCAACGATTAACACCACTTGTATTAAACGTATGAAAGGTCCGGTTACAGCTCAATGTTTACAAATCAGTCCTGTAAACTCTCTCTAAGTGTGTGTGTGTTCCTTATCTGTCTGGGTGTCTCTCTATTGTCTGTCTTCTATCGAAATGAACACAACACACGGGTATTTATACCCAAAACAGCAGGTCTGGTCGAAGGATCAGATAGGATGATCGAAGGATCATCTATCGACCAGAAACAGCTCGAAGGATCAACATGTACCACGAAAGATGTGATCTTTCGTGGTCCATCCATCGAAGGTCCATCTTTCGAGCTCATCATCATCATCGAAGGATATAAGTGATCCTTCGATGACCATCCTTCGACCCAACACATTACAAACATAATGTTGACTGTTTGCCCAAGTCAAACCAGGAGGATGGTTGACTTGGTCAAACTTACAAGACTAACAAAGACATCGTTTTGTATACAGACAAAGTACAGACACAAGTGCACCAACAAACTCCCCCTTGGCTGTAGCTTTGTCTTGATCTTCATTCTTGTAAGTCTCTCGTGTCTTCAAGTCTTTGACGTCTCTTCACGTCTTCAATGTCGGAGGATCTTTAAAGTCTTCACGTCTTGAAAGCAGAAAGTGTACCAACAAACTCCCCGTTTTATGTAGGAAGTGTGTTGACAAACTCCCCCTTAACATAAGCTCCCCCTTGAGTTATGCTCGTGAATGACTTGATCTTTATGAAGTGAGATCCTTGTGGTGTTGATGATGGTCAGCGGCAACTCGATCATCTTCATCATTTGAGTGCCTTCACGTCGTGTCTTCATTCCGAAGCTTGTCATCGACCATGTTCTCCTAGCCTTTAGAATCTGCACATGCAAGAAATCTAAACGCGTAATGAGAACAACCGCTTGGAATATCATAAGCAAACAACACACATGTGACCATTGTTTAAGCAAACACCGTCCGACAGTTTGAAAGTTTAACAAATTTTATCAATTTCAATTTTAACTTTCAAAACTTGCAAATTTCGACCGTTTATGAAGATTTAGTCATTTTCGGTTTTCGTTCAGGTTTCAGGTAACGAAGACTCGAGCTCCAACATCGTACGATCGAAAATAGAATAGAAATAAAATCTTTTTGGCTTTTACAAGGTTTAAATTAAAACACACATAAAATCTTTTTGGTATTTTTGAATATTTCAAATGTAAAGACTGAAAGCAGTAAATAAATATATACAAAGATGCAGAAACTAAGAAAAAATAAATATATACAAACATTCTTTTTGCGAGTTTCGAGGGTAAGAGAATCATATCAGTGTACGGTCATGTTAAAACGCTCTTGTTGTTCTTTTAGTTAACATTAAGATAAGCATCCTATAACAATTATCGGTATTGTTGTCCACTTAAGCTCAACTTATCAGATGTAATCATGGCGAGGGGATACGTTAAGGTATAATTTATACTTACCGACCGGTGTTCATCCACATCACGACACATTCCCGTATCAAGGTATGCACGAGGGTTCATCTTACCGGTGAGTATACCGATTATCATCTGTTTGACCGTATATGATGTGAGATTCTCACTTATTTAGATTGAAAACAAGTCCTATGTGATATAATCACTTATTGATGAGGAACTTGATTTTCGATGCATGAGGGCACAGGAGCAAGTCCGTGAACAGGTCAGTACTTTCGTACAGCAGAGAGACGAACTTGACACCCGGAAAGAATTTGTGATAGTTTATCACTTATTTGTTTGGACATGTGATTGTTTATCACTTATTGAGGTCGTATGCAGTATGTACACGTATGTATGGTATCATGGAAGATCTAGACTTGCGTCCCCGTTATTTTTCGGAAAAAGATACAACCATGATACCCAGATGATAAGCAGCATAAAGACCGAATATCTCAGAACCTCGGCAATCTCTCAAACGAAATTTCGGTACTAAGACCATATGCCAATGAATGGTTCCCACCCAGTCTTCAGTCGATTTAAGTTTATATCACCCTGCACACTTTAAAATGATTGTGAGCCTACCGATACATCTTATATAGAGCTGCTTAACATTTTTCATTTTAAGGTTTAAAGAGGTTTAGACAGACCACTGATGTACTATCATTTTCTCTTTTGCTCGCTCTTTTGCTCGCCAGGAAACTCATTTTTGTTTTTCTATTGTTTTTGTGTTTTTGAAATTTTTCGATGTTTTTGGATTTTCAAATTTTGAATTTACTCCCCCTAAAATCAATAAACTAAGACAAATTTAAAACACAAAGGTATTTACAAAAATGATTTTCCGATGTGGATTACTCTTGCTTGACCTTAATGCCGTTTACCAATAATAAATAGTCAAATCTTGATTTGTCAAATGCTTTGGTAAAAAGGTCGGCACGTTGGTCATCGGTGTGGACGTAAGTAACATCGATTAGCCTTTTCTCAAAGCAATCACGTATGAAATGATACTTAATTTCGATGTGCTTAGTCTTTGAATGCTGCACAGGATTTCTAGTGATCTGTAAGGCAGCAGAATTATCAACGTAAATAGGAGTAGTTAGGAATTCAAAACCGTAATCACGCATTTGTTGTTGGATCCATAGGACTTGGGAGCAACAACTTGAGGCAGCAATGTATTCAGCTTCGCATGTTGATGTAGCGACGCATGTCTGCTTCTTGCACTGCCATGTGACTAGGCGATTTCCCAAAAACTGACATCCAGCCGTTGTGGATTTGCCGTCGATTTTGCATCCGCCAAAATCAGAATCACTGAATGCGATCAAGTCAAAGTTATTATCCCTAGGGTACCACAGACCGGTGTCAGGGCAACCCTTCAAATAACGAAAAATCCTTTTTACAGCTGCAAGATGTGAGGCCTTCGGGTTCACTTGATATCTGGCAAGCAGGCACGTTGGGTACATTATATCTGGTCTTGATGCTGTGAGGTACATAAGAGATCCGATCATCGCGCGGTAGTAGGAGGGGCTAACAACTTCACCCTTCAAGTCTGGATTAATTCCGTGATTTTGTGGTAATGGGGTACCAATGGGCGTTGCATCAGACATCTGGAACCGGCTCAAGATGTCACCAACATACTTAGTCTGATGGATGAATATCCCAGACTCAGTTTGTTGTACTTGTAGACCCAAAAAGAAAGTCATTTCCCCCATAGCACTCATCTCGAACTTATCCTGCATGATGCGCTCGAAATTCCTACACAAAACATCATTAGTAGAACCAAAAATAATATCATCAACGTATACCTGTACCAGTAGAAGATCTCCATCTTGTTCTTTGATGAAAAGAGTACAATCGATAAGACCTCTGCGAAATCCATTCTCCAGCAAATAATTAGATAAGGTTGCGTACCAAGCTCGCGGTGCTTGATGAAGACCATAGAGAGCTTTGTTGAGCAACCAAACCCGATCGGGATGGATAGGATCTTCAAAACCTGGAGGCTGTTCGACGTACACCTCTTCTTCCACCACACCATGTAAGAATGCACTTTTCACGTCCATCTGGTATACCTTGAAACCTTTGAATGAGGCATAAGCCAGAAAAATCCGAATTGCTTCTAGACGTGCAACAGGTGCATATACTTCGTTGTAGTCGATCCCTTCAATCTGACGAAAACCTTGAACGACTAGCCTTGCTTTGTTTCTAATAACGACTCCACGGTCATCCTTTTTGCATTTAAACACCCAACGGGTACCAATCTTCTTGTAACCAGCAGGTTTCTCTACGAGTTTCCAGACACCTAGCTTCTGGAATTGTTGCAGTTCTTCCTGCATTGCTTCAACCCAAGAGCTATCTTTCAAAGCATCTTTCCAAGTTCTTGGCTCTTCCTGTGAGACTTAACACGCGAAAGACCAATCATTTTGTTGACCAGATTCTCGGATAGTTGCATACAAGCCTGCATTGTTGTTGTTTCGCAACATGTTTCTTGTTTGAACGCCACTTTGTACATTCCCGATGATGTTTTGTTGAGGATGGGTATTATGAATCCTTGTTTCTGGATTATCTTGAACTGGAATATTTGTACCCATATTGTTGAGATTGAGATCAACAATCAGTTCAAGGCCCGGAATTGACGAAGAGGATGATGCAGTAGCTTCAGCTGTTCTAGGGACATCCACTGGAGGAGTACCCTCTGAAATACCATGAACTGCTGTTGGAGCTTCTTGATCTGCATCTAGAAATTCATCATCCTCTGAAGATTCGTTCAATTCGGTGGCATCGTGAAAATCCTCATTGTCGAGAGCATTATTGTTCACCGAAGATGGTTCTTGATTGACAATAATGGGACGAACCAACGGTGAATCTGTTGCATTATCACTCTCGAAAAACATCCTTGCCGCAGCATTTTCTTCAACGGCTTCAACATTGATCGAATTGAAAAAGTCATCGTACTCAAACATCCAAGGCTGACCAGGATTTCTAACTGGTAAAGTGTGCCTTTGTACTCTGACTTCAGACCATTCCTCGACCCTTTTAGTCTCTAGATTCCAGACTCTTAAGTTCGGGGTGGAATACCCAAGAAAGTATCCCTCAATTGCTCTTGCCCCAAACTTTCCATTAGGATCGATTATTGTGCATGGAGCTCCAAACGGTTCAAGATATGACAAATCTGGTTTCCGTTTGTTAATAAGCTCAAAGCAGGTCTTGTTGTGCCTTTTGACTGTAAGGACTCGGTTCAACGTATAGCATGCAGAAGACACAGCTTCAGTCCAGAATGGAATGGGCAGCTGCGATTCTACCAACATAGTCCTAGCAGTCTCGATCAATGTGCGGTTTTTACGTTCAGCGACGCCATTCTGCTGAGGAGTATAAGCTGCACTAAATTCGTGAAGAATACCTTTTGAAGTGCAGAACTCCGCCATGGCATGATTTTTTAATTCAGTACCATTGTCGCTACGTATCCGCCTAACCTTCAAGTTATAAAGATTCTCAATCTGAATGATCAAGTTTTTGATAATACCGAAGGTTTCACTCTTATGTGCCATGAACGCCACCCAAGAAAATCTTGAATAATCATCAGTTATCACGAGGCAATATTGATCATTCCTAATGCTTTTGTGCTTGACAGGACCGAACAAATCCATGTGCAAACGTTCAAGAGGAACAGCCACCGTGTTGACTTTCTTTGTAGGGTGTCGTTTCTTCGTTTGTTTTCCTTTTTGGCACGAGACACAGACGTCTTGAAGATGGAAGTTTTTAAGAGGAACACCATTCACCAATTCATTTGACACCAAATGATTCATTTTGCGTAAGTGAATGTGACCCATTCGTCTGTGCCAAGAGATTGTGTCTTTTTCTGTGGCTTTGGAAACGAAACATGTTGCTTGTGCAGACGTTGTGATAGCTTGGCTCATATCAAGGACATACAGATCATTTATCCTTGGAGCCGACAAGAGAATCCATTCTTTTGGAATTTTGAAGCCGGGTTTCAGCACATAACATCCATTAGCATCAAAGTGTACTGAGAACTGCTTGTCACAAATTTGAGAAACACTAAGAAGATTGTGATCAAGTTGTTGTACGAAGTTGATCTTATCAAAGCTAACAACCCCGTTGGAAATCATTCCTTCACCCGTAATATATCCGCCCTTATCTCCAGCAAAAGCAACATAACCTCCTCTAATAGATTTGACGTCGTAGAGAAGCTTCATGTCGCCTGTCATGTGCCTGGATGCCCCACTATCAACAATCCAATGACTACTGATAGTTCCTCCTGGAACACCCTGCACATGAACTCACATAATTAGTTGGAGATGGGGACCCAAGCCATTGTGGTCTTGGGTCTTCCATTTTTATCAACAACAATAACTTCCACCTTTTGATGATTCGGAAATTGTGATGGTCCCCCTGATTCAATAACAGATTTTGGTTTCCAGGTCTGTTGAGTTTTACCAGTTTGATTGTTTGAAAATTTAACTTCGTGATTGTTTGAAGTTTTTGAACTTTCTGGTTTAACTGGAACAGATTGTTTTTGAACCACATCACTTTTAATCGCCTTTTCAATTTTCTTGACCTGTTGGCGTTTCTGTTTCTTTTCCCTTTCTCTTATGAGTCGAGGATCTTGCTTTACAGAAACAGATTGCTTGCGGTCAGTTGGGCCACGGGGATCATCAACCTTTGCTTTCAACTTATGAAGATACGGGCAATTTCGAATGATATGCCCGATTGTACCACATTCAAAACATGATCTTCGTTCAACAAACCCCGAAGTATCATGTGATCGTCTTGCCGATGATGAACTTTGTGATCTCGAGGTACTAGGTTTTGAACTATTCGGTTCATTCCTTTTCATTACTGTTACTTTCTGGACAAAATCTAAGTTAGATTGATTTGCAAACTTTTCAATTTTGTCCGTTCCCTTCGATTTCACAAAGTTCACATTCTTCTTCTTCTTCTGATTCGGCTTCTTTTGATTCTGAGTCGGTGCTTTACCTTTGGATTTGGTATGATTTTGCTGTTTTTCCACTGTTGGTAATTTCTTGTTCCCAAATTGTTTTCTAACTTCAGCCTTTGGGATAGGAGGACACTGTGTGACTGTAACATGTGGTCCTGTCTTTCCCAAAAACTTACTTGTTGAATTTTCAAAGACTTTACTGATTAAGGATTGATTAACATTCTTAATGGGAAAATCTTTGTCTGAGTAAATTTTATCATCACCAACAAGAGTGTTCAGCAAATCCACACTCTCCGACTCTTTCTCAGACGAGGACTCAATTGCAACAGTCTTAGCGGGTTTTGCAGGAGGATCACACAGAATATGATTCTCGAGAGGTATGTCCTCTTCTTTTATCACCGCCTCAGACTTTGCTGAATCAGTATCATCGGATTCATCATCAGAAGAATCAGTATCCTCAATCACAACTGGAGGATCCTGATTCGGTTCAGCAGTTACAAAGGTATCTGCTGACACATCTGAATCTGACGAGACTTCTTTCTTGTATCCGAGTCCTGTAGCAAACTCATTAACATCTAGAGGAACAGATGGCTCAAAGTGAGTTCTATATTCCTCATCAGGCAGTGCATCATAATTGTGTCTGACAGGTGGTGGACATTGCTTATAACCTATGCATGTGACATCCTTTTTCTCTTTCTGAACATCAATGATGTGATCCAACACATAGCTAGAACTCAAATAACTGTCTAACTTGAGTCGGATCGCCTCACTTTCAGTTTTAACACAAGCCATTTCTTTTTGCATTACCTCAAGACGAGTTATATACAAATTAATGTCAGTTTGTTTTCTGGAAACCATTTTAGTCAGCTCAGTTTTATCTTTCTTTAATGTTTCAATCATTGACTTAAATTCTTTTTCATGGTTTTCATAAAACATGTTGGCTTCAGTGCACTTGGAAAGATCAACTGTCAATTTCTGATTGTGAATAAATGTCACATCATATTTCTCTTGCAAAGCCTCATGCTTGCTTTGCAATTCACACCACTTATCATTCACTAAAACATGTTTGTCTTGCAATTCAAACAAACTAGCTTGTAAAGCATCGTGTTTGCCTTGCAACTCAGACATGTTTGCTTCCAAATCAGCACATCTAACATTCAAACTATCACAATTATCACAGCTAACAGAAGTGGGTTCATCGACACATACCTGACTTGATGAACTGTCGACATTCGCCATAAAGGCTGAATGGAGAGAAGACGAAGAATAAGCAGCTTGATCCACCAAAATAGATCTTCTTTGAATTCCTGCTGCAGTTTCTTCCAATAGTTCATCAATATTTGCATCGACTGACGCAGTTGATGCGTCATCTTCTTGATCATTGCCTGAAGCAGAGGATTCTTCATCTGAACTTCCACTGTAACCGGAAGAGTCTTCATCTTCAGAAGATTCACTACCATTGGTGGAAGATTCTCCACCACTGGCGTGTTTAAGATCATTAACCACTTCAGCAAAACAAGCTGTTCCATCTGGTGCATCGTTTCCCAACTGGATTGACCAATCACAGCCTTCATCTACTTGAACCACAAGTGCTTGGTTGGCATTTGATGGTCCTGGTTGATTCTGGTTGTTGACAGGCACCAGTGTGCGATCATTGTTCCTCGCTTGATTCTGATTAGCCCTGTTTCCTTGACCTTTGAAGGGATTCTGGTTCCCATGTTGAGATGGCCTTGTACATTCCCTTTTAAAATGACCACGTTCACCACAATTGAAACACTTGACGGCCTGTTTATCGAACCCATACTTGGTGTCTTTCTTGCTTTCCAAGCTGGTTCGGCCAGTTCTCTCCATGAAATCCTTTGCTCACCTAACAGCACTGGCAAAGGCCCACTTGATATCCATCATCTCCATCTCCTCTTTATCTATCTGCTGATAGTCTTCTTGAGTCAGATTAATGTTGCCAATCTGACCTTCCACTAATCCACAGTATGCGCTCACCAAAGTGTTTAGCAGCTCCATGTGTTCCTTTGCTACTTCCACACTGACTTTAGAAAAGCTTGAGGTGTCGAGCCGTACTGTATTTGGCTTTGATTGTTGACTAGCAGATGATGTGCTTCCATAACATGCTTGCTGTTGAGGAGGAAGTGGATTCCCGTACATGTCTCTGGGTACGGTAGATTGAGGAAGAAGTGGATTCCCATACATGTCTGTTGGTCCAGTAGATTGAGGTAATGGATTTCCAAACATATCAGTTGCTCTTGGTTGTTGTGGTACTGGTTGAGGAACTGGGTCAAGCGGATTTCCATACATGTCTGTTCGAGCAGGCTTGACCGGAACTTGGATGGTATTGCCAAACATGTCAGTGGTAGACACAAACGCTGTTTGAATTGGAGCGTGTGAAGCAGGTTTTGCAGAAGTACCCGAAGTTCCATAATACATCTCAGGATTTTGTGGCACGGCTACTCTTTTTGCCTTGAGAGTTTCTTCCTGATTCTTGTTTTCCAGGATTTGAACAAAGTCATTGAAACTCGTTGTAGCTAAAGTACCATTGTACTTCATGATCTCCAAAAATGTATTCCACTGAGGTGGCAACGCATCTGCAAACTTTTTCACAATCTCTGCTGGAGTTACAACAACCTCAAAATTTGACAATTCAGTCAGCAGATGATTAAATCTACTCGTCAAGTCTCCTAAAGACTCATTCTCCATACAAATAAAGCCATCAAACTCTTTCTTTAGCAATTCTTTTCTCAATTGGCGCGTCGCTTCATTTCCTACGCCTCTTGTCTTCAATGCGTCCCACAACCTTTTCGTTGTCTTATAACTGACGAATTGATGATAAATATCTTTGCTCAACGCCTGAGTAAGAATGGCATAAGCCTTCTTTTCCAAATCATAGATCTTCTTTTGATCTTCTGTGAGATCTGCAAACGTAGCAGCAGATGATGCAGCAACCTCTATTGTTTGATCAAAATCTGTGATGAACCGCAACCACAACTCTGTATTCTGACCAAGAACGTATGTATGAAATCTATCAATCCATCCTGGATATTCATATAAGTGCATCAACTTTGGAGGCCGATTCAAACTTCCCGTTTCACTCTCGCTTAAGAGAATGCTTTGAATACTTGGAGTTTGATTTGATACGAATGCCCATTGACCGGTAGACATTGCATTAGCTTGAGAAGATACTGATGCGGAAGATGACGGAGCACCAAAATACATATCTGTATTTACCAAAGTACCCCATCTAGGATTCATCTTTGATCAGCCGAAGGATACCTGTCGAAAGACTTGAAAAACACAAACTGTTAAGCACAAACAAGACTCTGGATCGAAAGATCAACACCTGTTCGAAATATCAACAGGGTTCGAAAGATCCCTGTTGAGTTTCGAACAATGTTTTCGAAAGATTCCCCAATCGAAGGATCCTTATCTTTCGAAAATGAACTGTAGACCGAAAGATGAACACGAAAGATGACTTCGAAAGACTCCCCAATCGAAGGATCCTTGTCTTTCGAAAAGGAGCAGTAGACCGAAAGATATATGTTTCGAAAATATTCCTTGGACCGAAAGATAAGTCTCACACTTCGAAGGATGCTCGAAGGATGACTATCTGTCGAACCTCCTTTGGTCGAAAGATGATCTTTCGACTTCGAAGGATATCCTTCGATCTTACTGACACGGTTGACAAATGTGACAGGTTGGTGAAAAGTTGACGGGTTGGTGAGAACTTTCGGCAGAAAGTATGTTCAGACCATATCTTTCAGGTCTGAACATGCAGGTTTTCACCAACCGGGTAATGTCCAAATATTTTAATCAAAATACAACTTCCAACACACAAACACTTTGTAATTCAAAATTTTTAAGATCAAATGTGTAATATTATGAAGAACACTTGAATATGTCAAGAACACTTATAAATTTTCGGTGAAAGTTAAACTTCCAAACACAAGATTTTGCTAAAATGTTTAACAAAAACCCAAGACTAACATGAAAACATGAAAAATAACAAGGTTTTAAGTCAAACACAAAGCAAAAACAGCAAGATTTTCCAGAAAATATAAACTCTAAAACCCGATAAACAGCCCGAAAACACTCGGTTTTAACAAGGAGAAGAGCCAAGGCTCTGATACCACTTGTAGGTCCGGCTAGGGGAGGATCTAGTCGCCTAATCCTTGTGTACAAACCAACCCGGTTGTGCGGAATCCAACCGAGATAGCAAACCGAGATAGGACACGCAAATAATCAACACACAAGACTCAACGATTAACACCACTTGTATTAAACGTATGAAAGGTCCGGTTACAGCTCAATGTTTACAAATCAGTCCTGTAAACTCTCTCTAAGTGTGTGTGTGTTCCTTATCTGTCTGGGTGTCTCTCTATTGTCTGTCTTCTATCGAAATGAACACAACACACGGGTATTTATACCCAAAACAGCAGGTCTGGTCGAAGGATCAGATAGGATGATCGAAGGATCATCTATCGACCAGAAACAGCTCGAAGGATCAATATGTACCACGAAAGATGTGATCTTTCGTGGTCCATCCATCGAAGGTCCATCTTTCGAGCTCATCATCATCATCGAAGGATATAAGTGATCCTTCGATGACCATCCTTCGACCCAACACATTACAAACATAATGTTGACTGTTTGCCCAAGTCAAACCAGGAGGATGGTTGACTTGGTCAAACTTACAAGACTAACAAAGACATCGTTTTGTATACAGACAAAGTACAGACACAAGTGCACCAACACCATATAGGGTTTCGAAATTTGAGTAACCTTATCATTCTCCCTTACTCGAAAAGAACTCTTGATTTCTTAAAGTAGAGAGTTTTAGTTGAGTTGTTTTGTTTCTCTAGTTCAATAAATTTCTTCACCGCCACTACTACCTTTGATTTCATATTTCCATCAATTATTAGCATTAGTAATAGTTCCATACCTTCCACCTTAGAACACAAATGTTATAATTAACTTTAGTGCCTTTGTATTTGTTTTTTTAGTTATTTCTTATCTTTATTTCTTGATTCTCTCCCATGCTACCATCTTTTATTACCTCCAACGTCATGGTTAGAGATTCACTACACTTGTTGTAAACCTCTATATCTTGATTTGGTACATCATCGTTATGAGATTCTAGGGTTTCAACAACATATGAACTATCATCAAAATGAACATATCTCTTGTCAAGTAAAAAGTCGAAATAAAGGATGGACTTCTTCACGTTGACAAGATGTCAGCTATGAGTAGTGTTACCCATGGTTGTAAAACAAGGTTTCCAAGGCCGAATACTCCCCGAGTAGTCGCTACAAGGCAGGCTGTCGAGGCGACTTTCTTTGACTCCGCCAAATTACTCGGAGTCGGTCAAACACGGTCAACCTCGGCCAGAATTGGATCTAGTATGTCAACTCGGGCCTAGTTTGACTTAAATAATAATATAACATAATTTCTATGCCTATCATATTAAAGAATGAATATCATTTTCACGTATTTTGTTATAAATATTAGTAAATTTGTGTTATTTGACATATATTTAATCTCCAAAAAAGTAATTTCTTTATAATTTAACATGTCCGAGTACTCCCCGAGTAATCTCTGCGTAGACCGAGTACTCTCAACTCCCCGGTCAACCGACTAGGGAGCGCCTAGCGACTTTTGCAACCATGGTGTTACCAACGCCTCCTTTATTTGCTCACAAATAATGGAATCCTGAGCATCATATAACCCCTGATTTTTGTGGATGTGTCGCAACCCCTGACCCGGGAGGCGGGCGGCCGCGGCCTACTCAGAGATGGTGGTATCGGTGTTTATCAATTTGGCAGCGGAAATTATATCAGGACCGTAGTTAGAAAATATTTTATCAGAGTAAAATACCACATTTTTATAATATTAAACACATGGGAAATTCCCAAGTTTCCATTACAGTCATTTTATAGGGATAAACACTATTTTATTAAATAAAAACATCTTCTTTATTTAGGTAACTTTTATAGCCACTTTTCCAACCCTTCAGTGCTGTCCAGCTGACTTATATTTGGCTTTCACATTTTGTTACATGAAACGCGTTTAAAAACATTTTGTCAGTGGAAAATACTGGTGAGTGAATCTCAATTTAATCAAGACAAGTTTTATCATTTAACAGTATTGAGGGCGATCTCGCAATTACATTTGTTTATATTTATACTTTAATTACCACCCACGGTACTGTCAACCCGACTTGTGGTCATGTTACTACTCACAGTGTAGTAACAAATTTTGTATACAAAACCCCAACATACCGACGATAATTGTAGAATACAAATACTCAATCACTGTGTAATATATTGTAAAACAATTGAGGTTTTGTAAAAATAGTTTGCAAAAAGGAGGATTACTCACAAAAAGGGTTTATAAAAAGAAGGATTACTCACATTGCAACTTTAGGGTTTTCCTTTGGGGATTTCCTGGTTATTATCTATTAATTACATAATGCACACGCGTTAGTATAATAACCCAATATTTACATTAGTTATACCCTCCCCGAGACAGAACTCCAACGACTACGTCGGGCAGAACCTCGACAGCCGTTACGGAGCACTAGATCACTCGGGCAGCATATCTAATACGTAACCGGGGGTTATGATACTTACAACGAGGCAGAACTTCGTTATTTAGGGGGTATAATGCCCGGGTATAGTGTCTACTATTCAGAAATTAGAGAGAGAATTGTGTGAATGAGCAATTGTAAACTGAAGGCCGATGGTTGCTATTTATAGTTCTGTTCGACCACCTTGTCGGGCCCCGTGTAAGCCGAAGGCTATGCCTTCGCGACCCGCGAGCAAGTCTAGGGTAGGCCCTAGCTTGTTCGACTCAACCACTAGACCCAACACGTTGTTGCCACGTGGCCGCACCGGGTGCGCCCTAATCTTGAGTTGTCGCGCCCCGCGTAAGAGACCACCATGGTCTTCGCGGCCCGCGAGCGCCACCAGGATTTCATTTTTATTTTATTTTTATGAAATTAAAGGTATTCGAGACCGGTTTTCGCATACGGGGTGCATTTTAGGATGTCTAGGGACCTTATAAATATTTTAGGGGTGTCGGAAATATTTTAGGAGGGTTGTTATAGGATGTGTCCTCCACTTACGGTCATGGCACTTATAAAACAAACCTTAATATAAAGATCATCAAACGTACACCAAAAAACATCAACCCCATGATCTCCATCATAAGAGTGAGGAGGTTCATATACTCCAATGCAGCATGTCATCGGGATACTAACAAGCTCTGATACCACCTGCTTCGAAACAAAAGCGATTAAATGCTACATTCTAGCAAACGTGTAGAAAAAACCTCAATGAGATAAATTATATTACAATATATATTATTTTGTAACTTCTCCTAGTGAGGAGAAGTTATTGCGGCTATAAATACAATTCTGATAAGCGATATGTACAAATCTTTAAAGCAACATTTGTCTTTACAACACCACGTTTGTTCTCTACTGCTATGTGTCCTCTCTGGAGTTTAAGATCTACGTTCATACACACAACTTCACTCCTTTCTACACCTTCTGTTAAGAAAAAATGTACAACTCTTTGAAGCAACATTTGTCTTTACAACGCCATGTTTGTTCTCTGCTGCTACGTTCCTTTCTAGATTTTAAGATCCACGTTCATACACATAACTTCACTCCTTTCTACACCCACCATCTATACACTCTCTCCCTCCCCCGCAAATGCCACACTATTTAGACATCGCCTCCTACGTGACTCCACCATCCAGTTTTCTTTCGTAATTCTCTCTGTCTTCCTCTATTGTCTCATGAATGAATACCAAGCCACTGCTCCAATTTTGCTCGAAGCAGAGAAAGAGGTTGGTGATGTTGTCGTTGACCTATGAAGACGTTATCTAGCTACGTCTCTTTGCTTCACCCTCTAAGGTTCATTGCGGCTGTTTTATCATATTCAACCACCAAAGTGATAACGGTAAACATCGTTCCAGTTTTGATTGGTAATTGCGATTGTCGGCAGTGGTTTGTCGTCTTATAGGGTTCTGATCAACAATAGTCAATTGCATGTTGAATTTTAGTTTAAAGTTAGGGTTTGAATAATGTGTTTTTTATTAGTTTCACACTCAATCATATGATTACTTTGGTTTTTTTTGTGATATTAGTCTTCCGTAATTACAATTTCGGGTGGTGATTTTGCTTGGAATTATTAATTTTGTTGTGAGAATAGTGTAGCCATGGTGTTTGCGGAAATGTCATTGAATACATATTTACGAGTGTTCTTGAATTGTTTTTAGTGTAGTATCATAGGCTACTTATTTTGTTTGGTTTAAGTAGACCAATGCATTGTTGCTATTAAGGACACTTTTGGGAAGTTTGATGATGTTCTTAAGCCTGGTTGTCGTCTCGTAACTTGGATATTTGGAAGCCGGCTTGCTAGACATCTCACCCATAGGGTTCAGTAGATAGGTATGAAGTGTGAGACCAAAACAAAGGTCTTTTTATTTCCCTTTGAATTATATATTGGTCATAATATATTAAGTTCACACATTTGAGTGTTTGTTGAGCCAAATATAATGTCCATCAACATAAATTTAGTTTGTTCACGACGAATTTATTGTTTGAGATTGCGAATAAAGTGCAATTCGTGCTTTCGACTTGAAATGAAAGAGGTATCTAATGTAAAACACATTAAAATTTATATGACATAAAAGAGATTCTGTGACACTCTAGGTTTTCCCGAACAACCTTCTTGTAATAGCATTATGTGTACGTACGTTTTAAACGAAAGTTGTGAATTATCTTGTTGAGCTATATGATCCTTGTATGTGTATGTAATATATATATATATATATGTATGTATATGTGTATATTAGTGAGCCGAGACCACTAGGACACGACCAGAGACCAGCAAGATCTCGACTCGAGATCTCCTGATCTCGACTCGAGACTGAACTCCTCCGAGGTTGCGACTCGTTCATGCACCACTCGAGACTACCCATCCACAACTCGAGACCTCTTGGTTGCGACTCAAGACCACATGTTCTCGAGTCGAGACCATCCGGTCTCGACTAGGCTGTCCGACTCAGTTATTGTGCCTTCATATGTGACAACGTGTTTTTGGGCTTTGTATTTGTGCTAACTGTTGATATGTGCTGTTATAATCAACTGTTTAAGGATTAGAACAGGCCCAATAACTTAGTGGATAATTGTATGCATACTATGTGTTAGATACGTGTAGGATATACGTGACTTAATTGTATCCGAGCCTGACCCATACTGGTAACCATGTTAGGACGTGGTGACCAGCGTGCTTGACCAAGTAAACTAATCTGCCGAGCAACCCAAGGTGAGTTCACAACTTTTAAAGCATGCGTTCCCGGTGGTTTGGGAAACGGAACTTAAAACAACGTTATCCCCTTGTGAGGGATACAAACCTACTTTCTCCCCATATACGGGACCCTTAGTTAATTACTATTTATATTGGATGCAACAAGCAATACTAAACGAAAATCTACCACTCAAGTCCTTACTACTTAATACCGATTAGTCACCGGGGTCAGGCGAACGGGTTATTAGTTGATAGCGCTATTTAGGTCTCACCAGCCTCACACCGTGCCTGCGTATGGGATCGGGAGTGAACTAATAGACTCTGGCAAACCGTCAATGATGATAGAACATTTACAAACGGGGCACTCTACGGAAACGTACGGTCGCATAGTATTCGGTATTGTAAACTAGTTTAGTAGCTTACTTAAGGGGTAGCTACTGTTGGCATGGTATAAATGAGTAAATTAACTGTTGAAACAAGTTTTTGGAATTAAAAACTGGACAAACTCGTGAACTCGCCAACATTATGTTGATACCCTGCAACATGCTTTGCAGGTACCCAGTGACTCAGGACATTGCAGCTTGGGGATGTGTAGTGGTCGTCTTAACCCGTGTGTTGGGTTCTATAATAAACTTAAACTATGAACTTTGTTTGAACTGTGTTGCCTATGCTTCCGCTACTTACTTAAACTGCTTTTGAACTTTAAATATGGTATCCACTAACCCTTGTGGTTGGTGAACATTACTACCATTATTAATTGAATGCTCAGTATAATTGGTGGCTGGATCCTGGTCAGTCTCATGCCCCGCGGTAGTACTCCGCATGTGGATTTTGGGGGTGTGACAAGTTCAATGTAAAACATGGAATGTCCCGAAACAAAATTAAGACTTTTCCAAAGTGATCGAAAATTCTTTTGAGTTACGGAAACATGTTTTGGCCTAATAGGTAGAATACTCTCACCGAGGAGTGGTTAACGGTATTCACCCTTCCAGTTACTACATGTCCCTAGTCAATCGAAGATTCGAGACTTTGGCGGGATTGAAAAACGAGGAGTGGGACTAGTTATCAAGATGCGGGTTTCACCCCTAACTTGATAGCATCATGCCCTAAGTGTGGTTAGTACTTACCGAACAAGATATGGAACTAATTTCGGCTCATTGCTAAGGGTCCACTATAATTCGAAATGGAAATTCTCCATCAAGGTGTGGATGTCACTCCTAACTTGATGGTGCAATTTCGTGAAAAATCGAATAACGCGGATTGAGGGACTTCACCAAAAATCGAATAACTTGATGGTGCAATTTCGTGAAAAATCGAATAACGCGAAATGGAAATTCTCCATCAAGGTGTGGATGTCACTCCTAACTTGATGTCACTCCTTACTTTTGGTGAGATCGCCTCGTTTGTGAAATAAGAGTGTCTTAAAGTCTTCATATGTGTATTGTGGTTGCCGTAGGAAAGGCATGCATATTTGAGACCAACAGGAAATAAAAAAGAAACAAGTAGGAAGAATTCAAGTAGTTTTAAGCGTGAACAAGAATGGTCAAGTATGGTTCTGAAGGGGTAAGGTCCTAAAAACCTCATAAAAAGGATTTGAGACCATGCCACAAACTAACTTTTCTAGCTTTTGACCTTGCGCGGCTGCGCACTGGTCCTGCTAAAGGAACAAAGAAGTCAGTAGCTTGTAATCGCGCGCCCAAAAGATAACATAAATCTTTGCGCCGTCTCCTATTCAACAAAGGATTAGAAAGCCTTTGTACAATACTTCCGCCACAACACCCAAACTTAGATATCATTTTACCCAGGCTTGGGGTTTATTCGTCTGTGTCCACATAGTAAAGTATCACACTGGATTATGGCAGTAATCTTCTAGAAAGAAATACCATCGTGCACCACCCAGATGGTTATAACCGTCTGGACACGTGTCGTCACCAGAAGCAATTCTGAAATCGCAACAAAAGCATGCAATCGGGGAGTAATCTCCACTTAATCTCTTTCCACGTGGCAATCCCCTAGCCACAGATCAAACCACGATCCGTGTGCATTCACTCCGGATCGAGGTTAATTAACGTCAGATCAAAGAAATCAAACGGAAGAAAAATAACCGCTACGGCGTTAAGCATTTTCCGTTATCTTTTCAATAACAGGTTTTCCCTCCCAAAACTCCCGGTTATAAATAAGAGAACTGTTCAGGTATAAAGGCAGACTACTCTCACTCTTCAAATACTTATCTTCTCCGATACCAATACTTATTCTCACGCCGGAGTCGGGTCAAGGAGAGAACCCTCTTCTCCCCTTGGCGAGGCTAACGGTATTCTTTTTTGCAGAGCTACCGGAGAAGTTGATCCATTACAACTGAATCAACCGAGAGAGAGCTAACCTTTTATGCGGATTCAAACCCCCTAACTATTTCGGTTCCGACCATTTAGTTAGTGTTTCTTCATTGGCGCCCACCGTTTTCTCAGTTTTTCTAGTTTCTACCTCGTTTCGATTCAGTTCATTCTATTTTCTGTCTTTGCACATGGCAGAAAATTCGTCATCTCACCGGCAACCTGGTCCTCGACCAAACGTCGGAAACAATTTACCGATAGAAGGGATTGTTGAGGAAGCCTCGGACGATAATGAGGTCCAATCCAATCGAGCAAATGATCCTGTAACCCCAGGAATATTACCAGCAAATCTTGCACAATCAATTTTACCACCAGGGGAAACCCCGATATCATGGTATGTCCGGTCTCAAGGAGCATTAAACGCGGTATACTCACAGTTATGTGCTCAAACTGCTCCTGTAACCCAATCCCGGAGGCCGGGATCAAGAGCTCATGCCTCTCAGCGAGAAGAATCAACTTATGATGATACAAGCAGTTACCGAAGACAACATCATGATGAATCTCGTCCTCGTCAACGACAATCGGTGCATGACAGGTTGGGTTCCCAACGGGATACTCATACCGATGAATCCGATCGGACATACCGTTTGAGTGAAAACACCAGCGTCTTCAACAGACTACAGCCAAACTATAACAAATGCAGGCCTCGAGCGGTTTACAACCCTGAGGCCGAGCATAACTATGATTTAGTTTATCGCCCGGATGAAGCGGCAGAAAACTCGAAGTTTATATTAGAGATAGCTTTGGCTCCGTTGGAACGGGCCAAGTTACCATCTAATGTTGGGAAATTCAATGGGTTAACCGACCCTGATGACCATCTAAGGGTATTCACCAGTGCAGGGTTGGTTGGTGGTTGGACCCTTCCGCTGTGGTGTCACTTATTTGTACAAACACTAACTGGCCCAGCGCGAATCTGGTTTGACAACCTACCAACGGGGCAGATCGAATCGTGGAAGGATCTCCGAAGAAAATTTTTAACACACTTCAGCCAACAAAGGCGGTCAAAACGTGATACATCCGACGTTATGAATATCTGGCGTCGCGATGATGAGAATCTGGAAGATTTTTTTACCAGATATAATAAAGAAGTGTTAGAAATTGGGGGTGTTAGCGAACAACTAATCCGTGCTCAGTTTAAGTACGCGGTTAGGTGTGACGACATGGTCAAGGTGTTATCGGGAACGGAGGGCCTCCCCACGAGTTGGGAAAAGATAATGGCGGCAGCCAAGGTTTATGCGCAGACCGAAAAAAACCTCACTACAAACCGGCCACCACCACCACACAGCAGGCCGGCAGACTTAAGCGCAAACGGAAAATACAGGAAGTCATGGCGCGAAGCATCTGGAAGTCGATCTGCGGAAGACAACCGCACAACGACTAACAAGTTCTCGGCGCAGAAAGAAAACCGACACGAAAATAGGGAGAGACAGTGGACTCCCCTAACGAAAACCCCAGCAGAGGTACTAAGTACAGAGGATCACCAATTCAAACCCCCGATTCCGATGAAGAGTAAACGTGGTCAAGACCCGACGCAGTACTGCGAATATCATAAGGATAACGGGCACACCACGAACAATTGTATATCTCTGCGCACGGAAATCGAAAAGGCTCTCAAGAATGGAGAACTTACGCATTTGCTCCAGAATATGCGTAAGGAGATTAAACAGATTACTCGGGGGGACGAAAGCTCAAGCAAACGGGCTAAGACTTAAGGACTTCCGTATGTTTTCCGCAAAAAAAGACACGACTTATTAAAAGCGGCGGAATTATCAGGGAGTAAGTTAAGTTGCATTTAATTATTCAAAAAAACTTTGTAACGCCTCTGCGCATTATCCATGAATAAAATTACAAAGTTTCTATTATTTTTGTGTTTACAAAATGCATGCAATTCCTTTTTAGTAAGCGCAAAAACATTATGGTAGTATAACACAAAGCTCCATGCGCGGTCAGTGATCACGTCACAAACGACCATAAACTCATACATGAGCTTCATACCAACTTTATTCGCCTTACTCAAAACAAAAGTAATTGTACTCATGCAACATATTGTAAAGACATATTAACAAAATAAATAGAAACATACTATGTTTGGCGTACAAATACGTCCTGAAAGGTTTAAGGCACAGCAGTGTTTAAAAACCCATGCGCAACAGCGCACCATCAAAACAAGGATCAACATCCTACATAGAAAAAGTTGTTCAAATACAATTTCACCACTACTCTAAATCTTCTCCCTCATCCGGAAAGATTTCCTTAAGCTGCGCAACGTGATCATCCGATTGCAGCGCCACATTTATCAACTCCATCACTGGCAGTTGCAAATTATTAAACTCTGCCTTCATAGCAGCAAGCGCACTGGAAGTATTAACACCAAATGTAGCAGATTTGCTATCATCCCAGTTAACCTTTAAAGCGCTATTCACATGTTGAGAACATTCCGCATACCCTTGCACATAACCATCTCGTCGCGCAGCAACCATCAAATTCGCAACGGTTTTATCCAATTCTTCAGAATTTAATACAGATTCAGCAACCTATAACATCAGATAAAGATAAGATCGAAGCAAGAAAAGCGCATACATGAACTAAAAGAAGAAAGGAACTTACACATGCAATCCCGCGATCCTTCAACCAGGTCATATCATTCTTCAAGGGTTCAAGCTCGCTTTCCGCAGAAACCCGCGCCATTTCTGAATTCTCCAGTTTCTCTTCAACGTCAGTCAAACGGCGGGAGGTTTCAGTATTATCGGAACGCGCAAGCTCCAGATCCTTCTTCAATATTTCCTGGTCAGAAACCAAAGCGGTAAGTTCCTCTAATTCTTTATCTCTAACGGCAAGAGTGGCTAAAGCTTGTACCTCCCATTGCTCACTACGCTCCCTATGAGAGCGCGCTTCCTCCAACAAAGCTTCCATGTCAGCTTTTTCTTTCTTCAATCTTTCCACCTCCGCATCTTGATTCTTCAAATTTTCAACCTCCGCCTTGAGGTTATTTATGATGTTACGAAGGCTTGCCTTCTCGGCATTATCCTTCTCACAAATTCTCCTCCAATTTTTGCGCTCCTCAGACAAAAGCGCAGCTTCAGCTTCAGCTTTTCTTTTCCAACCGGAAACTGACCATTCCTCAGTCCTACGCTCCGCTTCAAATTTAGCTTGCTCAGTCTCTAATTTAGCCTTCAACTGAGCTACATGTTTTTCATCTTTTGCAAACTTCCTTTGTGATGCTACAAAAGATGCTCGCTCTTTATGCATACTATACCACTCACGCACTATGCGATGAGTAGTAGAAACATGAGACGCAGTTTCTGCAAGATAAGACTGATAGGTCTGTTCATAAGGCTGATTTTCTTGAAATTTAATCTCGCCAGGCGGAAGTATCCCCTGCAACCAATCTTGGCATACACGCCAATCCGAGAAAGTATCTCCTTTCTTCACATTCCAAACAGGAATATGAGGATCAGCAGCATCTTTATCCGCATACATTCGGTAATAATACTCTCCTAAAGTTTCTTCTGGACGAATTGGAGATTGTTTCCCAACACCAGCAGAAGAACCTGCTTCCTCAGTAGCAACCTTTTCAGTAGGCTCAGGAACAGTTTCAGAAGGTCTGGGAGGAGAAGATTGGATTGCCTCGGCAGTCTCCTTTTCCGGTATCGGTTGATCATCATCATTCACCACACTTGGCTCAACAATCTGTTCAGTTTCTATGTCAATACCAACAGGCTCCTCAGCCTCAACAGTTTTCTCAACACCTTCCCCAGTTACCTCTGAGGGCTCTAACGGAGGGGTAACAGTAGCGCGCGGTGGGGAAGGGGGAAGTTCTTTATCAGCCACAGTTGGTATGTCCACAGAGACAGGAATTTCTGGAGAAACAAAAGTCTATAAAAACCCTATCTGCTCAAAAGAAACAAAGAAAATCAATACATACCAGGAACGGTTTCTGAAACAAAAGCATCTAGGTTTCCCTTCCTAGTAATTTTCTTTCTCTGCACCTTCTTGGGAGGTTGACCCTCCGCATCAGCGTCAGCTGGTTTTCTCTTACCGCCCTTCCTATGAACCAAACGCTCGGGACTAGAATCCAGATCGATAGGCTCATTTGGATTGGAAAGAGGAATATCGGCAGAATCCCTCGGTTCTGGTTTCGGTTCCCGCATAGTCACTACAGGAGTAAGACCCTCCAATGAGTCAGAAACCACCACATAGTCACACCTGGAAACAGAAGAACGACGCGTACCTTTCTTCTCTCCAGCATTTTTTGCTTTTAAAGGTTGCGCTTTAACAGTTTCACTCCTCTTCGGTGCAGCAGTGGACGTAGTTGCACGTTTTTTCTTCTCAGGGCCTATGCCCAAATTCAACAACTCACCTACAAACAAGCGCAAAATAGAGAAAATTACTCAAAGCAAGAAAGAAAAGAAACACATATATAAACTCACCAGCACCAGCTGCCGGTGGAACAGATAAGTCCGTGTCCTGCGGAAGCACAAAATTTTTCACAATGCGGTGATACCAGAGCTCCTCCTCTGGTTTCTTCTTGATGGTCCCCATTCTTCCGCCTTCCCTCTTAAAAGCAACAACATATAGAGAAACAACTGCATTGAAGGGAAGGTAGGTCAAAAAAAAAAAAAAAGAGAAAAAGAGAAAACAACAACAAGAGGAACAGTGACAAAACACCAATACTTACTATGGCCATCCTCAGTATACACAGGTTTGTCATCTCGTTCCATTTTCCAGTTCAAACTCATGCCAGCTCCGACTAGGGCTTTCTCCGGCAAGGCAATATTGGGAACATCCTTCAGATCTTGGTACCAGTTCTCATCAACAGGGGTCTGAATAGATTCAATCGGAACATCGTCTTTCCCTCTTAGCTTCATCTTCATCGGAATCACTCCAGCTTTAATGAAGAAAAATTTCTGTTTCCAATCATGAAATGATTTTGGGGGCTGATGAAGAATTTTCTTTGCGGAAGCCCTCTGAACAAATGAGTAAAATCCTTGGGTACAGTGCATCTGATGAAAAACCCTAAATCGAGGAACAGTTGGCTCCACATGCATCGTTCGACATACAAATTCGAAATGACGAACCCTAACCATACCAATAGGGTGAAGTTGGGAGATATGCAGATTGTAAAATCCGAGAATTTCAAGGAAAAATTTCGTAACAGGCAATCGAAAGTTACCATCGCAGAAAAAATCCCAAAAAGGGTAATATACCCTGCCGGGGCATTCGCTGCCGTTTGCCCTTCTTCAGGATACAAGGCACCCCAGTTCTCCGGGAATTTAAGATTCTGGATTAAACCCTCAAAAGACGCCCTGGGCCACTTCAAAGGTGGAAGTTCAGTCGACATCTCTTCAACAAGATCCTCTTGATGTTCTCCGGTTGACATAAGCAGGGGAATGACGGAAAGTATTTCTTCAAAACAAGGAAAGGGGAAAAGTTTTCAAACAAAACAATGATTACACAGAAGGGGTTATCCAAACGATTATATACCCATCGCAATAAATAAGCATCGGTAACCGTCGCAGTACTGTTCCGGATATCACGATTACCCAAGCAACAGAAAAAGCAGATGTCAGAACATAACACGCGTTTACACGCGCGCGTGTAAGCCACGAATGGTAAAAAACAACTGGCAATGACAGGCTGTCAAAATCAATTTACTGATACAATGTCAAATCAAAGATTTTTTACAAAAAATCTTTACAAACTCAGTAAATTCAAATCTTTTCAGAAAAGATTTCCTTACGCGCCCAAAAACATTTCCCTCTCCTAAGTCCAGTGCTCCACTTACTTGCATAAGTACAACACTAGACTGGGGGGACTTGAAGGGGTAAGGTCCTAAAACCCTCATAAAAAGGATTTGAGACCATACCACAAACTAACTTTTCTAGCTTTTGACCTTGCGCGGCTGCGCACTGGTCCTGCTAAAGGAACAAAGAAGTCAGTAGCTTGTAATCGCGCGCCCAAAAGATAACATAAATCTTTGCGCCGTCTCCTATTCAACAAAGGATTAGAAAGCCTTTGTACAATACTTCCGCCACAACACCCAAACTTAGATATCATTTTACCCAGGCTTGGGGTTTATTCGTCTGTGTCCACATAGTAAAGTATCACACTGGATTATGGCAGTAATCTTCTAGAAAGAAATACCATCGTGCACCACCCAGACGGTTATAACCGTCTGGACACGTGTCGTCACCAGAAGCAATTCTGAAATCGCAACAAAAGCATGCAATCGGGGAGTAATCTCCACTTAATCTCTTTCCACGTGGCAATCCCCTAGCCACAGATCAAACCACGATCCGTGTGCATTCACTCCGGATCGAGGTTAATTAACGTCAGATCAAAGAAATCAAACGGAAGAAAAATAACCGCTACGGCGTTAAGCATTTTCCGTTATCTTTTCAATAACAGGTTTTCCCTCCCAAAACTCCCGGTTATAAATAAGAGAACTGTTCAGGTATAAAGGCAGACTACTCTCACTCTTCAAATACTTATCTTCTCCGATACCAATACTTATTCTCACCCCGGAGTCGGGTCAAGGAGAGAACCCTCTTCTCCCCTTGGCGAGGCTAACGGTATTCTTTTTTGCAGAGCTACCGGAGAAGTTGATCCATTACAACTGAATCAACCGAGAGAGAGCTAACCTTTTATGCGGATTCAAACCCCCTAACTATTTCGGTTCCGACCATTTAGTTAGTGTTTCTTCAGGTTCCTAAACTATAGACTAGGTCAAAAGCATGGCAATTTTCCCAACTCCCTATAGTTATGTGTAACACCCCGAAAATATAAAACTTTATATTAGAATTATAAAGTATAAGATAAACGAGAATAAACTGACTAGGACTAGATAACCCAGTTAGATACAACATTGTGAAACCAAATAAATGGATGGGAACCCCTAAATTAATAAACAAAACAATAATTGAGGGACCTAAGTTACAAGGTTGGAAACTTGGGTGATTATAATTAAAATAACACACACCAAACACACACTTAGGTGTGTTTGGTTGAACAAGAACATAGGGGGCGACACAGGCTCCCCACCAAACCCTAGTGCATGTCAAACTTGATCAAATTGAGAGTTCAAATCAGCTCCAAATCGAATTTCAAGCACGAATTGGTGATCACCTTATTGAGGGGATCATTAGGTATTCAAAATTTTGATGTTTTGATCCATCTTAAATAATAGGTTAATTGTGAAAAACTGAAATTGAGCTTGATTATGTCTTGCATGGATGAAATTAGAAGTAATATGGCATCTAGGGATAAACCCTAGATGATTTCTTGTTAAAATCTAGCATTATACTTGTGGGGTTTATAATCACCATTGTAGGTGATTAGTGAGTTTGTAGAAACTAAATAAACACTAGAATCATGGTTCTTATTCTAGTGAAATCTGAATTCATGAGGTAAATCTGAAATTATTGATGTTAAAATTTAGTATAGATTTGTTAATTGAAGTGAATGTAGATGAAAATAACATGTCATGAACCTAGTAAAGGTTATGTAAAAATCTGACCCGCTAGGTGTTTGTTAAAACGCCTAAGTGAGGAGTAAAACGTTAAAGATCGGACAAAAACGCATATTTGAATATCATAATGAATTGTCCGATTTTTTGTTATAAAAGAGTTCTAAATTTGGTTGTGAATGGAACTCTATAGGTAAAGAATCCGGGTCGTCGAGTGGACAAGCCGGAGGTGATACACGCTAGAAAGGTGTGCTAAAAAGGTACGTAACCACGGTTTTTGTTACGTTATGTTTGTTATGTATTTTTACTAGTAGACTTGAATTTAGAATAGAGTATGAATTTGGATGTCTAGTTGAAGTAACGAAGATCACTAGATAAGTAAATGGGTTAAATATTAGTTAGAACAAGTTTGGTATGTTGTAAAATGGTGGTTCCCATTAAACAACCAAACAGGTCAAATAATGGTCGAATTTGTAATGTTGAAGTGATTAAAACATCACTCATTAAAATTTAGTTATAAAAACGTAATCCATGGAAGGGACGTGATACGCTAAGATTGACAAGCCCGGAAATGGGTAATTATGGTTAGAAACCAATGTTGATGAATTACGCAAATATGTAACTTGATTCGTTACATTTGGTAAATTTTGATAACTAGCACATTTGTAGTTGAATTGTAGAATAGGAGTTGAGTTGATTTAAAGCGATAATGTTCGCTATATTGAATAATAGGTCCAGAATTGGTTAGACCTCGTTGGTAGTCATCATAATGGAGGATTCCTTAAATGAGCCAAACGGGTCGGATAATCAAATAATGCGTGGTTAATGCATCATAATATGGCTACTCGGTCTTTGTTGTTGTTAATCAAAAGACATATTAGAATACGAGAATTTGGCATATTAGTTTGTTAGAATGAGAAATCTGAGGATTCGGGTTTGGGTGAGACAAATAGCAAGTTTGCAGAATCCACCGTAAGTTACGGTGGACACCGTAACTTACGGTGGAGAATAAAAATGTTACGGCAGTTCAACACTGCCTTACGGCAGACCAAGGTTATCCAGCGTCTACCGTAACTTACGGTAGACACCGTAAGTTACGGTAGAGCCCAGAAATAATTGTTAAAACTTGCATATCCTAGCTAATCGAATCCGGTTTTTGAACGTAGCTTCGATTAAGCAATATTTTTAAGAACTCTAACACTAATTTTGTTATAAATCTCCAGTTTTCAGGTTTTGCAGGTATGTGGATGGTGATCAAGCATGTTTTGAAGAACCGAACACGAATTTTGAAGCTTCCGCGATATCTAACTTTAATAGACAATGTTTTTGGAATGTAAACAATTTGCTAGACAGTTTATGAATGTTTGAATTAGTCGGTAGTTGACTAAATTTTGGTCACTTTGGAACTTATGTTTTAACCTAAACGCACTTTATATATAAAATCATATCAAATTTAGATTTAAGTTGAGTAGTAATTAGAAGGGTGTTACATTATGGCTTTGATACCAATCTGTCATACCCCAACCGATGGCAGAAACATCGAAGTGAGACGAAAACGAGGTTGCAAGAGACTTCATAACAACTAATTGTGAAAATATTTAAATAATCTGAATTTCATTGATACTAAAATAACAAATAAATTGTTTTAAAGGAAAAGTACAACAAGTCGCAAATAACGAAACGACATGAAGTAAAATACATAAGTTTAATTCTAGGTGTGCTTTCTAATCCACCCTAAGTAATATTCTTCATTGTCATCAACTAGTTTCCTGCAACATGTATTAAAATAATAATGATCAACAAAAAGTTGGTGAGTATACAAGTTTAAGTACATAGCATAATGGTGAATAAAAAGAGTCTCATATCCAACATGGTATTTGCATACATTGTTACTATCGTACTAGCATGTGTTGACTATAAGTCAAACCAAAGTGTACCGCAATCGTGCATACCATTGTCTTCGAAACGACAAGGTAGTAAAATAGTTTACTTAATAATACCACAAGAATACGGGAGGTGCATTAAACCTATAGCGCTATAATTGTTAAGGTATGCTTGCAAAGTTAATGAGCATATAGAACACAAGTATAACATAGCATGTGATAACAAGAATAATACAAGTATCATGTTATTAACGGATAGAGTATGTGCCTAAATAAGTTAAATCATGATACGTGATTTGTATAAGTGTACATGTTGCACCCAAAGTGTATAAAGCAGAAAACGGGATCGAGTATACTCACGGTTTTGCTAGCTTTCCGATTAACCGAGAGTTTGACGAGTTGTTGAGAGTTGGAACACCGAAGTTACCCTACAATGGGGAAACGAATGTGCGTAAGTATTCGGATTTTTTTAGAGAGTTCGGATTCGAAATTACGTATAAAAGTATATGTACACAAAATATATCTTGTCTAAATACTCGTTTTGACACTAAGATTTTATGTGTTTTCATGGGTCCTAACTTGCCCATTAGAATCAAAACGAGGACTTTAGAATGAAGATAGTATAACCTAAGTTCATGACATATAACCATAATCCGGGTAACATCAAGAATTCGGTTAAGTATATTATATTTTATATAGAATATATTATAATCTAGTCCATCGTGTATAATCATATAAATCATGTAACTCAAGCATGGAGGTAAGATAATTAGCATCCAGTAAACCTCTTTGTATGAACTCACCAAAGCACAAGGTTATCAACATAGTTGATAACCCGGTTGGTCATGGATAAGAATAAAATATAACTAACTAGTTTTTCCAAGTAGCCAAGTAAGATCAACCCGGGTGTTTCATACTCATCATGGTAAATGTTATAGGTACGGCGGGGTTGTGTTACTTTGAGTCTTGTAAGCTACTTGGATGAACATAGTAAAATATCAAGTGAGGAGGTGGAACAAGTTTGGAAAGCGAAGGCTTCCATGGTTCACACCTTCACCAAAACACAAGTCTCACCATATGAACTATGGTGAGCTTGGATGGTCACAACACTTGTAGGTTGTTTAGACCTTGTCAAAACAGAAAGCTTAGAGGTTCTTGGACCTTAAACTTGATGGAGAACAACCACACACAAGCCCCACAATCATGGGTTTTATTGAGGACAAGGTACCCAAAATAGGAGTTGTACCACCTTGTTACACCTTAGTGAACATTGGGTAACAAACCTTGAGGTTGTCCAAGTGTTTTGAAGCAAGAAAACTCAAAGAATAAGTAGTAGAAGTAAGTTAGAACTCACTTTGAACTCCAAAGATATTCTGCCCAAAAATCAGAATTTATGGATGATTTTGAAGTGTTTTGAGAGTGATTAAGTGTTTGAAAAGTGTTTAGGAGGGTATGGAGGCTCCTATTTATAATAGGGTTGAATAGGGTTAGAGTTAAATGAGTTAGAAGGTGATTGGAGGTGAAAAAGGTGACAAAAATGGACCAACCCGCGAGCTGGCAGTGTTCTGCTGCGGATCGACCTTCTTGGGGCATCGCTGAAGGATCTAGGGATTTTCCCGCATGGCGCTAGGGAGTACTTTCTGAAACTTTTCATTTTTGGCCCCTGCACTTTGTAATTAGGTTATTTTATGCCGTAAGTTCAGGTTTTGACTTGTTTTCGAGCATGAAATGTGTTTGTAAATGTCGTGTGAGTATCGTGCAACATATAAAAGATAAAGCAAGCGTGTAATAAGTCTCGGTTTGTATGTAAATGTGTACCTAAAGTTTGATTGTGTATAAGATAAGTATAACAAGTATAAGTATAAAGTGAATTTCCATTACGATCGAAGTCTCAGATTACAAGTATGGAAAAGAAATACGAATATGATACGGTTACAAGTTTCCAAAAATAGAAATACAAATCTCCATTTCTAATTAAGGAAAGTACAATAATGCGAAGCATTACATTTACCATGAAGTTTGGTTAAGGATAAATTCTTGAATTCAGGAGTTGTTCTTATGATTGTTACATAAGTGTATCGTTTCACAGGCAAAGATTTGAGAAATCTATGGTCGAATGCACTATTAGTGTATGTTTGTTCAACCAATTTTAACTCACTGATTAGACAATTAAACCTCTCAAACCATTAAGTTAATGATTCTCCCTTAACATGACCAAATGTCCCATATTGTTGATTCAAAATCTCCTTGTGATTTTCAACTACTTTAGTTGTCCCCCTAAATTGTTCCTTAAAGGCGTCTCATAACTCATTTGCATTAGAACAGTGTAACAATCCAACATAGAACTCGTTTCGTAAAGCCATAGCAAGCATTGTGAATGCTTTGGCATCAAGTTCAAACTTCTTGAAATCTTATTCAGGGTAATTTCTGGGATCCTTAATCCCTTGCACATTTGGTCTCTTGGTGTTACGTGAAGTTGGAACACAAGGTCCATACATCACAAATCTCCAACATCAAGTGTTATGATGTGGTAAAAAATGACTCATCTGACATTGCCATATGTTATATTCAAGGGAACGAGCATCAGAGATTTTGTTGAGTATCCAGTGTTGTGTGGATCGTGAAGAATTGACATGTTTACTGAGTTTTATGTAAATCTCAGAAAAACGAGCACAAATAAGCTATTAATAGCTGAACGACAATTTCTCATAAATTTGAACCACATCCGTATTGTATATCAATAATTGAGTTTAGAATTTTTGTTCTAAACTGATTGTGAAATCAAATTTAGAGATCTAGCATTATTACCAATTGTTAGGATCTGAGGGTCTATGTGTGTGTTTTTGTGAATCAATCAAACCGTAAATCAGTGTTTGCAGTGTATTAATCATATCAATTTACACAAAACAACTCAATGATAAAGATGAAGTCATCGCAGATTCTATTCACAAAATTGACATTACAAAGTATAAATAGAGTAACCCCTCTCCCTCACATATGCTCTCATTTTCCTTCTCTCACTAAAACAGTACTCTCATTGAATTGTCAAGAGTGGCGGATTGTTCTACACAGAGAACGATCTATTTATGAACAAATGAGAATAACGGGTGACGTCAGTCTAATAGTGATATCTAACTAGGCTAACAAAATTGATTCCCAACAATTAACATAACTACTGGGGAATATACAAACTACTGGATAAAAGAAAACTGGAAAAGTCACAATTGCTGGATTGTGTGCTGGTTAATTATTCAGCTCTTCTAGATTGCTCTTTCACATTGTATAGACAACAACTCTTTAGATTAGCAGTGTCTAGTCAGATGGGCTATACTTGGGAAGAGGCAGTAGTTTATATCTTTGCAAAGTCAACTTTTATTCTTCTTTAAAATGTTGGTCAGACCTGAAGTTTTGGCTTTCAACATCAGCAGTACTTTTTCAGAATCCAACAGTTGGTTTCTTTGAGTGAGACATGTGTACTATTTTTTTGGGTTTTCACGATTTCATTTTATGTTGTATAAAGTTGTTTATCGTCTCTTGTGCCAAGGACCTAAGTTCGAGTTATTCTCCCCATTTCTTTGTTATTTTTTTTCTCCACGATTTGATTTATGTATATACAACTGTTTACATGATTCAGTGATAATAAGGATAGTAAGAACAAACATTAATGTTTTATTTTGTAAAACACTTACTACTACTATTGTTAAATTTATATTTGACGACAAATAAAGTAATAAATAAATTCCGGCCTAACAATATTGAAAACAAAGTTGTATACAAAATATAGTGTTTTCTTATATCATAAACAATACACTATACCGGTGACGTGAATAACCAAACTAATTCTTACCGCACAACATCGGTACCGTTGCCTGTCTTATCGAAACCGCTAACAATATTTGTTTTTATGATTTTTTATCGATACAAAACACATGTAATTTTATGGTTCATGATTGATGTAAAACACATATCAACGTCTGTTTAGGCATGATAAAACTTTATTTTTCCAGTATTCTTTTTAGTTGTTATATCGAGTATTGATACCGTACCGACACTATATCATTACTGTAGTTAAACATTTTAGTTGTTATATCAAGTATCGATACTGTACTGACACCGCATTATTACTCTAGTTAAATAAATTGATACCGACTGAATTTCCGTTGCGGTAAGAAGTAATACTTAGAAATAAATAAAAGAGTAAATTATTGTTTTCGCCCCTGTGGTTTAACCATTTCAGCCCAAAAGGAATCTTTTAACATATTAGACCTCGAGATTGCATTTTATAACGGTTTTGGCCCCTGACACTAACTTGGTTACTTTTTCTGCAGTTAAGTATAAGGGTAATTAGGTCATTATATACTTTAGGGCCTGTTTTTTATAATTACAAAGTTCTTTTATTATTTAAGAGATTATTAATGCAATTACTCAAGTTTTTATATTATTCCGTTATTTTCATGATTATTATTTAACAAAATACGTTTAAATATACAAATAAATATGTATTTTCATTAACCGTTTATTTTTATAAAAGTCGTTTTAAAAAATAATTTGTTATTTTACATTTTGTTTAAACCATCTATCGTTTTTAAAATTGTTCCTTTTTAAATCATTTGTTTTTTTTTTAAATTGTTCTTTTTAAAGTCGTTTGTATTTTGAAGTTTTTTCAAACAATTTTATACCTTTTTTTAAACACTTATAAACTACTCACTTTTTAGGTCGTTCATTATTTACATTTTACAAAACGACGTGTATAAAAAACAAAAGAAATGTAAGATTTGAAACAAAAGAAACATTCTAATATAAAGTTTGCAAAAGATCGTTCATTTTTCAAACTTTTTTAGAATGATTTATTTTTTTCAAATCTTTCATTTCTTTGGATCGTTTGTTTATTCAAAATTCGTTATTTTTTCCACCTTTCATTTATTAAATCCGTGCATTTTCCAGTTGCTTACACTTGTTAACTTATTTTATTAAGGTTTTGTTTTTTTTATAAACATCATTTTTTTAATTTTCATTTTTTAAACCACTCGTTCGTTTAAAATCAACCGTACTTAAATTCCTTCAATTTTTGAAATCGTTCATTTTCTGAAGTTATTTTTCCCTAACAGCTATAAATAAATTGAATACAAAGTTTCAGAAAATGAACGATATCAAAAAACGGTTCTAAAAGGAACGGTTTAAAAAGAAACACTTTTAAAAATTAATGACTAAAAAACGAATTGTTTAAAAAAGTAAAAAACGATTTTAAAAAGAACGGTATAAAATGAATCGTTTAAGAAAAACATTAAAAGGCAAACAACTTTAAAAAGAACGATTTTAATAAACAAGCGGTTTAAAAATGAATAATTTTAAAAACGACAGTCGGGGTAAAAAAGGTTAAAAAAACAAATGATTTTATAAACGACGTTTATAAAAAATAAACGATTAATGAAAATACATATTTATTTGTATATATAAAACATACTTTGTTAAATAATAATCGTGAAAATAACAAAATAATTAAAAAAAACTTGAGTAATTGCATTAATAATCTCTTAAATATTAAAAGAACTTTGTAATTATAAAAGGGGAATTATATTCCTACACCTCGTTATCTATTCGCATACCTTGCTTTTTCAATACACATCGTATAGGCCTATACGATGCGTATTAAAAAGGTAAAAAACATGGCAGACTGACAGGTGTAAGTGTTGTCTGGCGGCTGGCATAATACGCATCGTATTAAGACACTGAATTTTTGAAGTTTATTTTTGGTGTGTTGTGTTGGGTTTTTGGTGGTATAATACGATGCGTATTAAGACACTGAATTTTTGAAGTTTATTTTTGGTGTGTTGTGTTGGGTTTTTGGTGGTTTGGGTTTGTTATTGGTGTTTATTATTGGTTATTTTTTTAATGAGTTTTAAAAGCATTATTATTTATATATCGTTAAGTATTGTATTATAGAGTATCGTGTCGTATCGTATCGTATCACATCTTTATTATTTTTATATCGTTAAGTATCGTGTTATAGCGTATCGTACCGTGTCGTATCGTATCACATCTTTATTATTTTTATATCGTTAATTATCGTATTATAGCGTATCGTGTCGTATCGTATCACATTTTTAACTTAATATCGTATTATAGATTGTACGTCAGCAAGCATACCAATCTAAACAGTTAAAATAAACAATCTCAAATACAAATAAACTGAAACTGCAAATTTAATTACATAATATGTTTGTACATACACAGGACATTGTTCAAAAGACATAAACCATCAAAATACAAGAAAAGTACAACGATCCTAAACCTATGGATCCTGAGTGGTGCCTGAGGGCCCCGCCCCTGGAGTGCATGAGGTCCCCGCCCCCTGATCCGGAAATGGCTGTTCACCACGCCCCGGAGTGCCTAGATCGCCTGCATGATAAGACGCTCCATACGGCTGTGAGCGGCGTCCATCCGCGCCTGCATCCGCGCCTCCAACCAATCTAACGCACGTGCCACAGCTGGATTGAGCTCGTCTTCGAGTACGTGCCGGGGGTACTGAGGCACCCCATATGGTTGTGGCTCCGGTGGCGGAGCTCCTATCGGAAATGGAGGCTGCGGCGGGAGTGGTGGGTCAGCGTGGTCACCATCGTCCTCATCGGAGGAGGAGGAGCTAGCTCTGGACGCAACTCTGGTAACTCGTCTGGGAGAGCGGAGGGGGCGAACACCTACCCGTCGGCCCCTATAAGTCGCAGCCCGAGCATAGGGAAGTCACGCTTCACGTGCATGCCGATCAGGGTCTGACGGGCCAACCTGACCAGCTCCACCACGCCCCCCTGCAAGAATAATGGGTCCTGCTGGGGAACAAGGCCCAAGGAGACGGCGATACGTGTGATGTACGCCCCCACCGTACAACACAAACATGTCCTGCCTGTGGAACGCCGCCGCGAACCACTGGGCTAGGCAGCGATGGAGGACGTACGTCTCCCCCCATATAAGGCAGTACACGTAAAAGAGATCCCCCTGATTGCACCACTCGCGACTCTTCTCGCGTGGTGCAATAGGTGTGGCAATAAGCTTGTGTAGGTAACGGTACAAGGGATCGGTGATACAGGAAGCACTCGACTTCGACCTCGGGGCGAAGCGATGGGGGCTGATAACCTGCCAGAACCTCAACAGAGTCGTATAGGGGGCCATATGGATGTCGTCAGTGTAGATGGGGCGTCTAACTCCTCCACCCTGTAAAGTGTAAAGGCCGCAGTGCTCGGCAATCTGTCTGAGTGACATCACATGCCACTGGCCTGCTAGACGAAAGCTGACCTCTATCCACGGGTTGTCCAGGTCGTCAAGCTCCTCCGGCTGGTCTGCAGGTCTGGGAGCGAAGTCGAAAGTCGACAAAAACTCGCACGTCATGACCCAGTACGACGGCGTGTATGAAATATCGAACAACCTGTCACACAGTGTGGTTAGTATGTATGTCGTATACAAAACAAATAAAAACACTAACAAATAGTATACCTCTCCCATGGAGTATCGTGTCCGATGAACAGTCAGGCTCTCACCGCCTCGTCAACCTCATCGAGAGCTCCCCAATCAAGGGCGGCATGGCCGCCGATCTCCATGCGACGAAACTTTTCACATATGTGAAAAGCCTCCCTCCCCTCCTCGAACGTTAGATAAGGATTCTCCAACAACGGATCCTCTCCAGGGCCAGCGCCATGCCCGCGCCCACGACCACGTCTACGTCCACGTCCACCAGCCACCGCCACCCCCATCAACTCCCCCGCCGCTCCACGTGCGCGGCCACGTCCACGCCCACGCCGCCACCTCGACCGCCACCTTCCCGGCCAGCACCCCGGCCTCTCCCTCCACCAATAACGGCATCTATATCAGCATGATTAAACAATTTTTAATCAATTTTTTTCAAAATATAACAAATTTTAATTAATTTTAAAAAAAATATAACATACGCTCGTTACAGACCTACGCGTGATATGAACGACCTCGACTATATATTATAAATATTATTTATATACGACGTATTAGGTTTCGACGCTCGTTGCGGACCTACGCGCGATACGAACGATTTCGACTAAAAATAAAATAAAAACAATATATTTACGACGTCTTAGGTTTCGACGCTCGTAATGGATCCTATCGCGATACGGACGACCTCGACTAAATAATATAAGCAATATCAATCTACGACGTATTAGGTTTCGACGCTCGTTACGGACCTACGCGATATACGGACGATTTCGACTAAAGATAAATATATATATATATATATATATATTTACAAAGTCTTACGTTTCGACACTCGTTACGGACCTACGTGCGATACAGACGATTTCGACTAAAAATAATATATATATATATACACACACATATATATATACATATATATAGGGGACCGCTAAAATGAGAACCACCTCCAGTTGTAAGAACCGTGAGAACTTTTTGATCCGGGCCGAGTTTGACCAAAAATTTTTTTCAAAAACGTAGATGCTTGTATTATAAACACATTTGTAAAAAAAATTCAAAAAAAAAATGTCGTGTGTGTAGTTTTGAGCACCACAAGTTTGTGTTTACGGGTACCGTAAATTTTAAATAAAATTTACGGTACCCGTAAACACAAACTTGGGGTGCTCAAAACTACACACCCGATATTTTTTTTTTGAATTTTTTTTTACAAATGTGTTTATAATACATGCATCTACGTTTATGAAAAAATATTTTGGTCCACCTCGCCCTGTACGGTGTAATTCTCACGGTTCTTACAACTGGAGGTGGTTCTCATTTTAGCGGTCCCCTATATATATATATATATATATATATATATATATATAGGGGACCGCTAAAATGAGAACCACCTCCAGTTGTAAGAACCGTGAGAACTTTTTGATCCGGGGCGAGTTGGACCAAATTTTTTTTTCATAAACGTAGATGCTTGTATTATAAACACATTTGTAAAAAAATTCAAAAAAAAATGTCGTGTGTGTAGTTTTGAACTCCACAAGTTTTTGTTTACGGGTACCGTAAATTTTAAATAAAATTTACGGAATTTACGGGTCCCGTAAACGCAAACTTTGGGTGCTCAAAACTACACACCCGACATTTTTTTTTTTGAATTTTTTTTTACAAATGTGTTTATAATACATGCATCTACGTTTATGAAAAAAAAATTGGTCCACCCCGCCCAGTACGGTGTAGTTCTCACAGTTCTTACAACTGGAGGTGGTTCTCATTTTAGCGGTCCCCTATATATATACATATTATATATATATATACATATTATATATATATATATACATAATATATATATATATATATATATTTACGACGACTTACGTTTCGACGCTCGTTACGGACCTACGCGCGATACAGACGACCTCGACAATATAATATAAATATTATATAACTACGACGTCTTAGGTTTTGACGCTCGTTACGGACCTACGAGCGATACGGACGATTTCGACTAAAAATAAAAAATATACATATTTACGATGTCTTAGGTTTCGACGCTCATAAGGGACCTAATCGCGATACGGACGACCCCGACTATATATTATAATTATTATCTATCTATGACGTATTAGGTTTCGACGCTCGTTACGGACCTACGCGTGATACGGACGATTTCGACTAAAAATAATACATACATACATACATACATACATATATATATATATATACATACAGGGTAAGGTTATTGTAAAAAAGACCAAAAGTATGAGAAAGGTAAGAAAGAATCTCAGCCATTAGATCTAAATTAATTGAAAAGGGTAAACAAGTAATTTAATCATTAATTCAATTAATTAAAAACTTCCCATAACCGCCACCTTAATTATAGGAAGTATATAACACCATTCTGCAAGTATATAACACCATTCAGTAAGTATATAACACCATTCAGCAAGTATATAACACCATTCAGCAAGTAAATAACACCATTCAGCAAGTATATAACACCATTCAGCATTCAGCAAGTATATAACACCATTCAGTAAGTATATAACACCATTCAGCAAGTATATAACACAATTCAGCAAGTATATAACACCATTCAGCATTCATCAAGTATATAACACCATTCAGCAATTATATAACACCATTCAGTAAGTATATAAACCATTCAGCAAGTATATAACACCATTAAGCAAGTATATAACACCATTCATTGACTAAACATCTGATCGAAACATATTTTTTTTCTCTATATAAGTATAGCAATATGGTACTCATATTAAAGATAAAAAAAACACTCGTTATTATGGTGTAATTTAAAAAAAAAAGTTACGTATAAAAAGTTATTGACGTTTAAAAAAGATGGGGGGAAGTTACATGTGCATTACCTAATTTCTAGTGGGTTTAAAAGACTATATTGCCCCTAGATATTTCAAATCAGTCCAAACTAATAAAAATATTTTACAATTTGGTCCTTATTGATCTCCACCATTAGATCAAAAGATCTAATGGCTGAGATTCTTTCTTACCATTCTCACACTTTAGGACTTTTTTTACAGGATCCTCTACCTATACATATATATATATATATAAGGGACCGCTAAAATGAGAACCACCTCGAGTTGTAAGAACCGTGAAAACTACACCGTACGAGGCGAGGTGGACTAAATTTTTTTTTTCATAAACGTAGATGCGTGTATTATAAACACATTTGTAAAAAAAAAATTCAAAAAAAATGTCATGTGTGTATTTTTTAGCACCACAAGTTTGTGTTTACGGGTACCGTAAATCCTACCGGAAAATTTTCGGTACCCGTAAACACACACTTGTGGTGCTCAAAAACTTTTTTTTTTGAATTTTTTTACAAATGTGTTTATAATACACGCATCTACGTTTGTGAAAAAAAAATTGGTCCACCTCGCCCCGTACGGTGTAGTTCTCACGGTTCTTACAACTCGAGTTGGTTCTCATTTTAGCGTGAGTCTATATATATATATATATATATATATATATATATATATATATATATATATATATACGACGTCTTAGGTTTTGACGCTCGTACTAGACCTAATCGCGATACGGATGACCTCGACTAAATAATATAAACATTATCTATCTACGACGTATTAGGTTTCGACGCTCGTTAGGGACCTACGCGTGATACGCACGATTTCGACTAAAAATAAAAAAACAAACTATATATTTACGACGTCTTAGGTTTCGACGCTCGTAATAGACCTAATCGAGATACGGATGTCACACCCCGATATTTCCACGTATTACCGGTGGGCCCAGTGGGGAGTATCGTAACGTAGTTGATATCATCATAGTCAAACAACACAATTTAAATGCACAGCGGAAGCAAAAGATGAATCTCATTACAAACCGAATAAAAAGTAATATCAAAGTATTACAAACGGACTGTAAAGGATCCACAGGCGGATCAAAAGTTAAAAAGGATAACATGTTCAACAGATTTTGAGTGACCAAGCTTGCAAGACTTTTATTTATTCACTTTGGAGTAGCCAGCCTATTCCGTCTAGTACCTGCACTTTAACCTTTTGGAAAATACGTTAGTTTACACTAGTAAATACAATTAACCGGCTCATTTTGAAAAGAGTTTAAGAAAATTGATTTGAATGCACAAGGCACAAAATATCTTTTATAACTTGGGACAATTATTAAAAATATAATCTTGTATACAGTTTTACTTATTTGTCGTCCGTCAGGGCCGGTTAGAAGAGTCGGACAAGATTAACTGACACACCACAGTTATAATGCCCACAAGGTTAATTCCTTAAAGTGGGTTACCAGTTTTTACATATGCAACTGTCAGGTGTATGCCTACACCTCGTGCTTAGGTCGTGGCCATTTCAATGAATGATGCCAAGGATATCCGGGACATGGTCATTAACCCCCCAAGGGCCATATACCAAATAAAACAGATTAAAACGGGTTATGTAAATATATTAATCACAATCCGATTTAAACAACTACATACCCGACCAAGCGGTATTATTATAATACCGTATCCCAAGCCCGTATAGGGAAAATAAGTTAAAAGTATTTACCTGAGCAAATATTCAAATTTAACTCAACCGTATTCAATTAGCAAGTGCAGATAGCTTTTACTGGGCTCCTAATCTGGAACGAAAGTTTTTAATAACCTATTAGATTCCTAACGGGTCTTAATTAAGCCTAAACTTAGACCGGTTAGTTTTAAAAGAAGATATACGGTTCAAAACGCACGATTAAGCGAAGACCGGATTAGAATGTGTTTTAGACCCGAAAAGTTTAAAGACTTGTATAATATGGGTAAACTAAACACATTCTGGATTTTGAGATAAAAATGATAAGGTTTGACCCGTTTCGGTCAATTTATGCAAACTAGTTACATAAACCGAACCGAACGCGAAAAATGCATAACGGGTAACCAAATGATTCATGAATAGGTTTCCTAAGTTAATATGTCTTAAATATGTTGTGATATCAGTAGGATACCTTCCATTATGCCCAAAATGGATTTAAACTCAAATTATGCCCCGTAGGGGTATTTTGGTCATTTTAAAGCTTATAAAAGAGTTTAAATATAAATATGAGTTTAAAACTTTTTCTTTCTGTTAAAATATAAAAATTTGCTTAAAACATCAGTAGGTATTAAGTCTTGTATGAGAAAAATGGTTTTAATACATACTATGCGTTTTAAACGCGTAAAAAGACGGTTTTAAGCGATTTCCGGGTTTTTAAAGAAAAGCTGATATTTTTATCATTCCAGAAGACTCAAAATATTTTATTTATTTTATAAAATCAGTAGCAAAAGGTTTGGTATCAAAATATTTTGTAAAACTCATTTTATAGGCCAAAAGGGCAAAACCGACAATTACCGAAACAAAGCTATAACCCTATGTTATGCTCAGCCTAAAAATAAATAAAAAATCTTCAAAAATCCCAAAATATTATTTTACATCAGTAGGTAAAAATTTTGGTATCAAAAATTGGGTTTAGATAGGTTTTATGCTAATTACGCCGTTTAATTAATAAAAAGCCTTCTAATTACGCTATTGAGCATAACTCCTAATCTAGACCTCAAACTGATGTGAAAATTCAGGGACATATTTATATTTCAGTAATAAAGGTTTCTATTCTTTCACATTTTCAAAAATATCATTTTAAGGTCAAAAGGGCATAACGGTCAACATTTAGGCATATAACGGAAACATGTATATGAATCGGATAACTAATGAACCAAGTTGTATAATCACAAAGGGTTATACTAACATGTAACCTGGTCCTAATAAAGCTCTAAGTCATTTCTAAATCATGCTACATTGGGTCAGAACTGAAAGTCAAAGCAAAAGTCTAATTATGCGACTTTCGGTTCCGAACCGAGCCTACACTGAAAATTGTAGGGTTGAACATGCTTAGGCATGTTCTTACATTAATTACCAAGTTATATGAATGATAAAACAAGTTGCATGGCTTCTACATTGCTAATTATGCATTTATTTGAAAATTAGCTTTCTGTTGACATTTTAAGATCAAGTTTGACCCGACAATTGACCTAGTTGGAGTGGGAATCAGATAGTGCCGTTTTAAGGGTTTATTACCCACATAATTACCAACTCATAGGTACTTTCAATTCGAGATTTGACTGGAAAAATTGTGATTAATCACAAAGTCAAACTTTAATTATGACAGTTTGACTTTAGGCTATTAAACTAAGTAAAACTGAATTAAGAAAGGTTAAGGGAGCTTACAATAGTCATATGCACGACTAATGACTTCTAGGAAGTGGTCTTGAGCTCTAGAAATCTCCAGGAAATAAGTTATGAAAGCTTTCAAGTGCAAGTGCCCAATGTTGCAACTTTGAAGTTCTTATATAGGGAATTAAATTGCATAGGATCATGCCAAACAAGTCTATGGTTGATCTCAGATGCTTACAAGTGCCCCCCTATGCATGAAATCCCATTTGCACAGCCCCTGGTATCATTTTACAGGGTTATAAGTCGGTTAAACAGGCTGGACTGGCACCTATTCTTGTTTTCTGTCGCTGGCAGGCTGAGGCGACCCGCGTAAGGGATCAACCTGGTCTTACGCGGCCCGTGTGAGGCTCAGGTTCAGGTTATCAAGTTTCAGCAATTTGCATTTTGGCCCCTGATCCTTTTAAATGTGGTTTTAACTTTATATTTTGCACTTTTAACCCTCTAAATTGATTTTTAAGGGCTCCAAGACATAACCAAACTTTGTTAAGTCCTTGGTTAACTTTATGATTACCTGAAAAGCCCTAAATTTCAACGTTGACGCTTTTAACCCCTCATATACGAATGTTATCATAACTTTCGCATACTTTATCGAAACCTTGTGAAATTTTTATCACTTATTCTAGTGAGCATAATTAATCGTTACAAAGCTTCGGGTTTGCTAAAAGGTCACTCAGAGGTATAAATTAAACATGTTGACACATTTAACCCCTGTGGTTTGTAATCTCTCACTTGCTTTCACAATTGGCTTCGTATGATCCATAATTCATTCGTTTAAGGGTATAAACATCGTGTAGGGTTATTGAAAGGCTTATTTATCCATTGTTGACACTTTGAATCCTTTTATACACATAGATTCTTCGTTTGACAACTTTAGTCCCTCATAAGTAATCTGTTACACGTTTAAAGCTCATGACACGTGTCGATATTATATTGGACATGAAATTACGAGGTGTTACAACGGACGACTTCGACTAAATAATATAAACATTATATATCTACGACTCGTTACGTTTCGACGCTCGTTACCGACCTACGCGCGATACGGACGACTTCGACTAAAAATAAAAATATTATATATCAATTTCTACTTACTAGTAAAACATTAAAAAAACTAAGATATAAAACATTTGTTTATACGTTATAAAACAGAAAAGAAAAAAAAACAAGAATTTTGAATCAATACGATGCGTATATGGCCATACGCATCGTATCAGTTCATGTGTTCTTGAAAAAATTGAAATTTTGAATCGATACGATGCGTATAGGCCCATACGCATTGTATCAGTTCATATGTTCTTGAAAAAAATTGAATTTTTGAAACAATACGATGCGTATAGGCCCATATGCATCGTATCGCTTCATCTGTTCCTGAAAAAACCCCAAAAAACCCAGGTTTTCAACCTAAAAATCACACAAATTCGACGGATAAAATGCAAAATTGAAAATGTATAAATGATGAGGGTTTGGAGATGAATACCATACTAGTCTTTGATCTTGAAATCTCGATCGTATCTTGACCGTATGTATAAGCACCGTATGTATGTGTATTTGGGTGTATTTTGATTTTTTTTTTTGGATCGTATCAACCCCCTGTGTTTCAGGGGGTTATATCGTAGAGAACTTAATACGCATCGTATAGGGCTATACGATGCGTATGAAATTACTAAAATACCCTTGTTTTTTTTATAAATTCAGGGTCTAATACACATCCTATAGTACTATACCATACGTATTTAAGGTGCAATACGATACAACCTAGGGCTATACGATCGTATATGGCATAATTTAAAAATCTGGTTTTTCGTGTTTCCCTCGGTTCGATGCTTATACGTGTCATTTTTTGACAAACTTTCGCATATATTGTCGATTTATGACGTATACCTTCAACATTCGTCGTTACGATGACATTCGGTTGCGTGCGATTATCGTATTCTATGATTACGTATTGTTTTGTTTGAAATCCACTTGTACTATATAGTGCCGTGTTATATGTATACGCTTGTGGAAATATCATTAGTTGCGTATTTTTGCATATTTTGATGTATTTTATCGTTTTGTTGCGTATTTTAGAGTGTTTTGACATATTTGAGCGTATTCTGACATATTTTAGCTCATTTTAACCCGTTTTTAGGTTATTTAAACGTATTTCGGCGTATTTTAACGTATCTCGGCGTAATTTGACGTATTTTAGCGTATTGCAACGTATTTTAACATATTTTCATGTATTTTAGCGTATTTTAAGGTATTTTGCGTATTTTAGAGTATTTTAGCGTATTCTGGCGCATTTTCACATATTTTTGCGTAATTTAAAGTATTTTACGTATTTTGACATATTTTAGCGTACTTTAGAGCATAATAGCGTATTTAAGGTATTTTAACATATTTTCATGTATTTTCGGGTATTTTAAGGTATTTTTGCATATTTTAGAGTATTTTAGCATATTTTTGCGTATTTTTGCGTATTGTAAAGTATTTTAGAGTATCTTCGCATATTTTAGCGTACTTTAGTGTATTTTAGCGTACTTTAGAGCATCTAGCGTATTTTAAGGTATTTTAACATATTTTCATGTATTTTAGGGTATTTTAAGGTATTTTTTCTTATTTTAGAGTATTTTAGCGTATTTTAATATATTTTTGCGTATTTTAGCGTATTTTAGAGTATTTTCGCATATTTTAGCGTATTTTAGCGTATTTTCGCATATTTTAGCGTACTTTAGAGTATTTTAGCGTATTTTAAGGTGTTTTAGCATACTTTCGCATATTTTAGCGCACTTTAGAGCATTTTAGCGTATTTTAAGGTATTTTAGCGTATTTTCATGTATTTTAGCGTATATTCATGTATTTTAGCGTATTTTAGCATACATTCACCAAATTATGGGTTTCACGCCTATTTTGGTGAAATCATTTCATTTGTATAATACGAGTGTCTTCAACTATTCAACGAATATTTAAAAAAAATATAACAATTTTAATGTATTTTTTATAATATTTTATAAAGTATAACAAGTTTAATTACTTTTATAAAAATATTACATATAACATTTATTAATTAATTTTTATCCTATTTGAAAAATATAACAGTTTTTAATGTATTTTTTATAATATTTTAAAAAATATAACAAGTTTAATTAATTTTATAAAGAAATTACATATAACATTTAATAATTAATTTTTTCCTATTTGAAAAATATAACAATTTTTATTGTACTTTTTATTAACAATTTTATAATAATTTTTCACAGAAAAAAATATTACATTTAACAAAAATATATATCATTTGTACCTGATCAGTTTTGTACGAAACTTTAGGGTAAGCGGGTTGCTCGTCACCCAATAACTCTTGCACGTAAGAAGGCTGACCAACGTCTTCTTGTACTCCTGAGGCACCAGTAATGAAAACGTTATTGCCATATTCTTCCTGTCCATACGAGGCACCGTAACCGGCTTCATAATACGGAGACCCATAACCATGATCATAGCTACACACGTTCAGATCTGGTAACAACATTTGGCGGGGCATAGCAAACTAAAAAAACCAACGGGTAAAAGGTAATGGTAAGTTTAACGTCGAATAGAAAAAAGTAAATATATATACTTACCTTGTTGAGGTCTGGCAACAACGATTCATTATGATGAGGACGATAGCAGGACACGACCTCGTCCACGTGATCGTCATTTCCTCTCAAATCGTAATAATCAAGGACATTAGACCCCTCCTAATACAAACGGTGTGCTAAGTATATCATAAAAAAACAGAACAAGTTAAAAAAAATGATATACCACACTTCTTTCCGGAATAAACGTGCTCGTGTTTGCGTCAGACGGCTCGCCGAAAATGTGGTTGAACCAAGACATGTTTGTTAGTGAATGTGAATATATAACGAAGACGGTATATATCATCGTCTTCTTCATCGTTTAAATAGGGGATGCAGAATTCGAATTCAGAATTCAATACGGGTCGTATAGCCCTATCCGCATCGTATAGGGCTTACGCCAATCACTTTACGTCACTCAACAGTGACAGAAAGCTGCTCATACTACCTTAAAAAAGTAATACGGATCGTATAGGCCTATACGATGCGTATTATGGTTAATCTGGGAGACATTGTCAGCCTTTGACTTGCCTAAAAGTTTGAACCAACTCAATACGCATCGTATAGACCTATACGATGCGTATTGAGGGTGTCGATTTAATAAGCCAGGGTGTGCCAATAATACGACCCTTATAAAAAACAACCCCTAAGGTATATAATGATCTAATTACCCTTACACTTAATTGTAAAAAAGTAACAACGTTAGTATCACGGGCTAAAACCGTTATAAAATACACCTCAGGGTCTGATATGTTAAAAGATTCTTTTTGAGTTGAAATAGTTAAATTGGCTAACCCACAAGGGCCAAAACAGTAATTTACTTTAAATAAAAAGGATACTTTTTTTTTTGAACGGCCAACAAACTCAATCCCGAGCACTCTCGGGGCACCCACTGGACAAACGGAGTACTCCAAGAGTAACCCGAGTCCACCACCAATTCCGGGGAAAACCCGGTAACCCACCCGCCCGTAGACACGACGGTGAAATTACTGGTAAAACCCGTTTGGCTCAAGGATCCAACCCAGGTTTCCCTGGGTCTCCTATCATTAATCTCATATTTCAATGTTTTTGGCTGCCCATGTTTCATTTTAAACTTAAAAGATTCTATCTCAAAGTTTGCAGCCAAAATCGATTGTGGTTATCATCTGGGATACTCAACCACTGCTAAGGCCTACAAAGTGTTTAACACAAGTAGGGATGGCAATGGGTCTGGTTTGGGACGGGTTTAGGTAATCCCAAACCCAAACCCGGTTAGATAAGCTTGTCCCAAACCCATCCCAAAACCTGTCGGGTTTCTAGCGGGTAAATACCCATCGGGTATCGGGTATACCTGTGGGTTTCGGGTAAACCCGTTAATTTAAAAAGATTGCTCGTTGGTATACCCATCTCAAAACCCATTAGGTATCTATCGGGAAACTACTAACCAGTTACATTTTGTATTAGTAGAATACCTATATGTGTAAAAAATGGATGTATATATATATATATATATATATATACATATTTAATAATATAAAAAAGAAATTATATCGGGTATACAATCGGGTAAACGGGTACACTTTATCGGGTAATTGGGTCGGGTAAACGGGTATATCACTAAATCCCAAACCCGTCCCAAACCCGCGAAAAAAATAAAAACTATTCCCAAACCCGTCCCAAATGTGTCGGGTTTCGGGTTTACCCAGCGGGTTCGGGTTTGATTGCCATCCCTAAATGTAACACCTCGAAATTTCATGTCTAATAAAATAAAGACACGTGTCATGAAAGGTAAACGTGTTATAAACCCGGATCAAGTTGAAAGATGTATGCTAGGATTTAAAAGTGTCGACATGTTAATTTATACCTCTGAGCGACCTATTTATAAATCCCAAACCTTAACATGTTTTATAAACATCTGATATACATTCAAATCTGGTAAATACTAGTAATAATTGATTCAAATTGCAAAAGATGGGATCCTATGAGAATGTATACGACAAACCTTCATACATGGCCCCTTTCAAAAGAATCCAAGATAACATTAAAGCATGGCAAGGTTGTCATAACTATTCAGACATGATCAAGTGGCCCCATATTGATAATAAAGGCCCTAATTCGTAATATCAAAGTTGCATGGTCAAACTCAAGAGATTCTCAAATTTTTGTCTTCTGGTCATCGGTTACGGACCGTAAGGGCTTAGCTTTACGGTCCGCAAGGACGGTAACTGGACAATATAAACCAAGGTAGGTTACGGACCGCAAAGCCAAGTGATTACGGTCCGTAAGATTTACTTACGGTCCGTAAGACAGTCCCAGCATCAGAAACATCACAGGTGTCTGTCCAGCCCGTTTAACCGACTTAAAACACTAGTTTTCAATACCATGTGCTGCTCAAGCTTGTTTTTAGGCTCTAGGGACACTTGTTTTGATCAGGGATCCATCCTATACTTGTTTGGCATGATCTTGATCAATCAAGATCACTATATAAAGACCCACATTGTTGCAAACTTTGATCATTCATTCATAACTTCACTTCTGATCATTTCTGGAGCACAAGAGCCTTCCCTAAGCATCACTAGTCGTGCATAGAACCTTGGTAAGCTTCCTTAACCTTCCTTAATCGTGTTTTACTTAGTTAATTAGCTTAAAGTCAAACCATCGTAATTAAGGTTTGACTTATCGATTAATCCCTAATGGTCCAGTGATTAGGCAAATTGAAAGTAGTTATAAGTTGGTAATTAGGTGGGCAATAAACCCTTAAAAGGGCACCCTCTGATTCCCGCTCTAACTAGGTCAAATGTCGGGTCAAACTTAATCCGAAAAAGTCAACAGAAACTTAATTTTAGAATTAACGCATAATTAACAATGTAGAAGACGTGTAACCTATTTTACCACTCATATAACTTAGTAATAAATGTAAGAACATGTCTAAGCATGTTCGACCCGACAATTTTCAGTTTAGGCCCGGTTCGGAACCGAAAGTCGCATAATTTGACCATTGCTTTGACTTTCAGTTCTGACCCTTACTAGCATGATTTAGAAATGCCTTAGAGCTTCACTAGGACCGGGTTACATGATAGTATAACCCTCTGTGATTGGCCCGTTGATTGTCCGATTCGTTTACACGTTTCCGTTAATTGCTTAATGTTGACCATAATGCCCTTTTGACCATAAAACGAGAATTTTGGAAATGTGAGAGGACAATAATCTTTACTACTGATTCATAAACATGTCCCTGAAATTTCACATCAGTTTGAGGTCTGGATTAGGAGTTATGCTCAATAGCGTAATTAGCGTAAAGCCTATCTAAACCCAACTTTTGACACCAAAATTTTTACCCACTAATGTAATATAATATTTTGGGATTTTTGAAGATTTTTAATTATTTTTAAACTGATCATAACAAAGGGTTATTGCCTTGATTCGGTAATTACCGATTATACCCTTTTCGTTTATAAAATGAGTTTTACATAACCTTTTGATACCAAGTCTTTGGCTACTGATTTGGTATGATAAATTAAGTATTTTGAACTTATAAACTGATCGGGAAATTCAGATTTCCTATTATAACCCGGAAATCGCTTAAAACGACTTTTTACGCGTTTTAAACGCGTAGTGTGGGTTAAAACCATTCTTGTCATATAAGACTTATCACCAACTGATGTAACTTATTTATTTAATTAGTTTTACTGATTAATTCAGACCCGAACCTCATAATTATGTTTAACCTCTTTTATAATCTTTAAAATGACCAAAATACCCCTACGGGGTCTAACTTGAGATTAAACTCGCTTTGGGCATAATGGAAGGTATCATACTGATATCACAACATATTTAAAGCATATTAACTTAGGAAACTTGTTCATGACTCATTTGGTTACCCGTTATGCGTTATTCGCGTACGGTTCGGTTTATGTAACTAGTTTGCATAAATTGACCGAGACGGGTCAAACCTTATCATTTTCACCTCAAAATCCAAAATGTGTTTATTTTACCCATATTATACAAGTCTTCAAATTTGTCGGGACTAAATCACATTCTAATTCGCTCTTCGCTTAATCTTGCGTTTTGAACCGTATACCTTTCTTTAAAACTAACCGGTTTAAGTTTAGGCTTAATTAAGACCCGTTAGAAATCTAATAGGTTATTAAAACCTTCGTTCCAGATTAGGAGCCCAGTAAAAGCTAGACGCACTTGCTGTTTGTGATTTATACTTTGCTCAGGTAAATACTTTTAACTTATTTTCCCTATACGGGCTTGGGGTACGGTATTATAATAATACCGCTTGGTCGGGTATGAAGTAGTACAATCAAATATTGATTAAAAAGATGCATAACCCGTTTTATTCTGTCTTGTTTGATGCAATACCTTTGGGGGGTTAATGACCGTGTCCTGGATATCCTCGGCTCATTCGTTAGAAATGACCACGACTTAAGCACGAGGTGTATGCATACACCTGACAGTTGCGTATATAAAAAAAGGGTAGTCCACAAGAAGGGTATCTTCTTGTGGGTATTATACCCAGTGGTGTGTCTATTAATCTTGTTAAACCGGCTCTTCTAACCGGGTCCTAAATGGACGACAAACATGTAAAATTGTATACAAGTTTATTTTAAAATAATTATCCCAAGTTATAAAGATTATTTGTGCCTTGTGCATTCAATCCATTTTTCATAAACTCTTTTCAAAATGAGTCGGTTAATTGTATTTACCAGTGTAAACTGACGTATTTTCCAAAAGGTTAAGTGCAGGTACTATACGAAATAGGCTGCCTACTCCAGGCATTACTAATCAAGTCTTGCAAGCTCTAGATGTTAAAGTCTGTTGAACAATGATCTTATTTATCTTTTGATCCGCCTGTGGATCCTTTACAGACTGTTGTGATACTTTGATATTACTATTTATTCGGTTTGTGATGTGATTATTATCTTTTGCTTCCGCTGTGCATTTATATATTGTGTTGTTTGACAATGATGATATCAACTACGTCACGATACTCCCCACCGGTAATACGTGGAAATATCGGGGTGTGACACTAAACACAAGTACCAAAACAGTAGAAGAGACTTTGAATGTAAAGTTCAATGAACTTTCATCAATGAAACCCTGCATAATTATTTGATCTTGATAGCGTCACTCTGCAACAAGTGTGAGTCAAACTTACATCTTTCAAAAGAAATGCAAGCCTTCCACCACTTTATCTAGAAATAAAAAGATACTACAAGATATTATTACAAAAAAGATATTTGACCAATGAATCCAACCGAATTTTTAAGCCGACGTGGTGTATTTCCAATCCCGACTTTCTCCTATCTGATTCTCCCGGCGAGAGGCGATTATCTCCGCCACCACCACCACCACCGGATGTCTAGGTTTCTCACCACCTCCGTCCACATCTCCGCCGCTATCCTCACCAAATCCCGCTCTCCTCTTTACCTACCTCCCTCTTCTTTCTCCCCTCCGCATTTCACTTCCAGTTACTACCACCGTCATCTTCCTAAACCTCATCGCTCCATTTCAATCCGAGCCGTTGATTCCTCATCGGATACCAAAAGTGAGGATGTTTCGTCGGAGGATAGGACCGAGTTGAAGTTGGAATTGGATAGTAATGGCAGTTTGAGAGGCGATGGTGATTATCCTAGCGGTGAATTTGAATTTGAAACGCCAGGCGCGTGGAAAAGCTTCGTGGTGAAGCTGCGGATGCTAATTGCTTATCCCTGGCAACGTGTTCGTAAAGGCAGTGTTCTCAATTTGAAATTGCGTGGACAGGTTTGGTGTTTCTTATCGTTGTGTGCATAATAATACTTGTTGTTACATTGATGATTCCGTGAATTTGAGAGTTTTTCTTTGTATATTTTAAGGTTAGGAAACAGAAAACTAGTTGAATAAATGAAATGTTAATAGTGATGAAGATTTAAGGAATTATAAAAGATGACATATGATTAGCGGCAGACCCATGAATTTTTGCTGGGGGTGCGGAATATTTTTTAAGATTTTAGGCCCCTAGCTATATAAAAAAATCGGTTCATAGCGTGTCGGGTCGGGTCATGTAAGACAAAAGAACATCAAACTAAAATTTCTGTAATCATCAAAAACACGTCAAACGTTATTACAAACGTATTTAAAATTTGTGCCCGACAGGCTTTCATTTTTGAAATCTATTCAAAACATCATTTAGAGATACTAAACACTACATAAGTTCATTACATTGTTACTCATGGTTCCTATCACATATAAATCACTCCATAATTTCATAAAACAACACTAAACACTTAAACAAAATAAAAATCATGTTTGACCATAGTACATAATTTTCAAACATTCAAGCCCTAGTATTAAATGTTGATTACTTGTAACTAATTATTTAAACAAACAAAGCTATAAATAAAACAACAAAATCATTTAACTACAAGTCTAGAACAACCAAAAAAACATAAAAAAATCAAACCTTTATACGTCTATATTTTCTCCTAATCACACATAAAACAAAAAAAACTCAATAAAGAAACCATACTAGTTCTATGTCGGAATTCTGGTGTAATATGGGTCGGTGTTGCCGGAATTTTGGTTTTTCTTGCAAAAAAAAGCCGTCCGGTCGTGAGCAATGGCGTCAAGTCGCTGGGAGTTTTTTTTGGGGGGCGGGATTTGGAATTGGAATGGGTGGATGGGTTTGGGTTATTTTATTAGTTCAAATTTCTTTGGGTTGGGTTGGGTTTGGGCTTGCGTTAATAAAAATAGATTGTAAATTGGGCTTTGATTGGGTTAAGTGAGTAAGTTGTTAAAGAATAATTATATCAATTGTGTTATATACTTATATATTAAATAATAGTCAGTGTTTAATTTTTTTTTTTATAAATTCATAATTTTTTTTTTCTAAGTGGGGGGTTGAAAATTTTTAAGGGGTGTGGATGAAAATTTCCAAGAGGTGCGGTTAAAATTTCCAGCGAAAAATAACACTAATTTTTTTTTTTTTTTTCAAGGGGTGTGCCCGCCCACCCACGGCTTGGGGTGGGTACTCCCTTTTGCATATGATTGACTTTTTTTTAAGTTAAGAAATAGAATACCAGGACACAAATAGTTACTTATTTCTCAGGTATAGATTCATATTCTTGTAGTTATGCCCATTTTGGTGTTTGATGTACTAGGAGGCATTGATTCAAACCATTTTTTTTTTTTTGGAATTTTTGTATAATAGCAAAGGATGAAACAGGTTTATGGATGCTATCATTAAACTTTTAATTTTAATGTATAACTTTTATGCAGTTATAATAACAAATACATATGCAATATAGTTGTTGGTTTAGGAACTTGTTAATATTGGTGTCACCAATGTTAAGTATAAATTTAAATAATTATATGTATTGAAATTGAGTCTTGGATGATTGCCAATTTCAGATATCGGATCAGGTGAAGACCCGATTCTTTTCGGGGTTATCCCTGCCTCAAATCTGTGAAAACTTGATAAAGGCAGCATACGATCCTCGTATATCTGGTGTTTATCTTCATATCGAAACCCTGAACTGTGGGTGGGCTAAGATTGAAGAAATTAGAAGACACATATTGGATTTTAGAAAGTCAGGTAGTTTTGTCATTATCTTTTATAACTTTAAGTAATTTACATGGTGTATAGTAAGTTTTAAGTAATTTACTCGGTGTATAGTAAGTTTACTACATCTTTGCTGTTATAAATTAATTCAGGAAAGTTCATTATTGGTTATGCACCTCTCTGGGGTGAAAAGGAGTATTACCTTGGTTGTGCCTGTGAAGAACTGTACGCCCCTCCAAGTGCATATTTTTCATTATACGGTTTAACTGCTCAAGCACAATTTCTTGGAGGTTAGTCAACATATTACATTTCAGCTCAAGTTCTTGTTCTAAGTCTAACCAGAGTTATGTGCATAAAGGTGTACTTGAGAAAGTAGGCGTGGAACCACAAGTGCAGAGAATTGGTAAATATAAAAGTGCTGGTGATCAGTTAACTCGCAAGAATATATCTGAAGAAAACCGTGAGGTGCTTAATACATTGCTTGATAATATCTATGGAAATTGGGTTGATAAGATTTCTCAAGCCAAAGGTAAAGTTCCTTTGTAATTTCTTTATTAATTTTGGTACATCAAAGTAAAATAGTAAATAATCTGATTTTTTTACAGGAAAGAAAAAGGAAGAAATCGAGAGTTTTATCAATGAAGGAGTTTACCAAATAGATAAGTTGAAAGAAGATGGATGGATTACAGATATTAAATATGATGATGAGGTATTCTCATGAAAAAAATGATCAACTTTCTATTTCAGGAATAAGACATATTTTTTTTTTCTAACTTTTTACATTTAATAGAATACGGAGTTCATAATGTTTAAAAAGCTTGATTATTGATGATTGTAGTTTGCACTTTCATCTATTACAAAGGTAGTTTTAGTGCATAATAGACCTCATTCTCGTTTCCTTTTATGGTAAACATACCATTTCAGATATGTTGCGGTAATGTGTAACCTTTTCAGGTTACATCTATGTTGAAAAAAAAATTGGGCATTGCAGAAGACAAAAAACTCCCGATTGTTGATTACAAGTAATGAGCTCTCTTTTATAGTTGATACTTTACACCGATATTATGACACCATATACCTAATAAGGAAGACGCGAGAGGGGACTTGAGAGTGCTATTGTATCTTTACTGTTGAATGCTTGCACAAAATAACTTATAGACTTCTTTATTTCCAGGAAATACTCAAAAGTTAAGAAATGGACTGTGGGGTTATCTGGTGGCAAGGATAAGATTGCGGTAATTAGAGCTTCCGGTAGCATCAGTCGTGTACGGGGACCATTTAGTTCACCTAGTTCAGGCATTATTGCTGAGCAATTCATTGAGAAGATTCGCAGCGTACGAGGTATGTAAAAAATATATATAGTTAGTCTGATCTTGGATACGTATATCATGAAGGAGCTGGCAAATTGGCAATTTGGGTGGGTTGGGCATCAGGGCAATATGATTTTGGGCTAAAAGTTGGTATTTTGTTTGTACGGGTGAGGTTGGGTTGGGTTGGGTTGGGTTGGCTCAAAACACTTTTTGCTCAAAAAAAGTATTTTTACAAGAGTTTTATGCTCATATTTGGATTTTGTTGCTACTTTTTTATGTTTATGGACCTGTGTTATATATCTTCAGAGTCAAAAAGGTACAAGGCTGTTATCATCCGGATTGACAGCCCTGGAGGTGATGCTCTTGCTTCTGACTTGTAAGTGTTCCATAATTCTCACTAGAAAAAGCATAATTCATTGACACTTTAGATTTTTATTCTTAAATTAAGAGTAGGAGTGTTTTCTGACAAGAAATAATATCTAAGAGAATATGTTGCTAGACCATTTGATTTCTAATGTGGTTAGCTTAATACTATTTTTTGTGTAGGATGTGGAGGGAAATCAGACTCCTGGCTGAATCTAAGCCTGTAGTTGCATCAATGGTTGATGTGGCAGCTAGTGGAGGATACTATATGGCCATGGCAGCACAAACAATACTCTCGGAGAACCTTACTTTGACTGGTTCAATTGGTGTTGTTACAGGTCAATTACACTTTTTAAAGTTACATCATCCTGTGAACTTTCTCTTTGACATGTTCAATTTAAACGCTTGAACGATCCAAGATGGTTTTGAGCATGTTTGACTTTTCAAGGCTGTATGTTTAATCACTGTATCGTTTTAGGTAAGTTCAATTTGGGGAAACTTTACGAAAGGATCGGTTTCAACAAGGAAGTTATTTCAAGGGGACGATTTGCTGAGTTGACTGCTGCTGACCAGCGGCCATTCAGGTGAGTGGATCCTTTATTTGTTAGATGTTCAGAATTAGAATCCCTCATAGCTAGAGGTAGCATTTTCTACCCATGTAAAGGGTCAATTTGGGTTTTATTTTATCTTTTCAGAGGTTGTCAAAGAACTATATATAACAATTGTGGTATGATTATTCACTGTAGCGAATTTCAAATCGAGCTACAGTGGTTTTTTCTTTTGTTTTTTTAGTTTTTTTATTCTTTTGTTTTTTTTGTCTTTTTGTACCTCAGCCCCTCAACTTTCAGAATTGGCAGTTATACCTCCTCACCTTTCTAAAATCTTTATAAAATATTATTTTGACCTTCTCGGGTTTTACTTGCTTATTTTTATATACGTGAGTTAAATATAATACGTTTTCGTGCTTATTTTTATGTACATTTTCGAATGGTCTACGTTTTGACATAAATTTTGTTCGGAAACGAATTGGATCAAATATTTGACGGTATAAATGCAAGTTACTTTAAGATTCGCCGCCGCCGCAACGCGTGGCGGGCCAAAATACTTGGTAAATATTAAATACAAATAAATAAATAAGTAAATGGGCTGAAAGCATCCTATTGGGTGTCATTAAAGCACTCGGCTTTCTTAATTGAAATATTTAAGAAGTTAGATTTTACAGTAACTGATCAAGATCTAATTACTGTTGGTAATTGATTATTTTTCATGATTCTAACCACTTTGCTTATCTGTGTACAGACCCGATGAAGAGAAACTATTTGCAGAATCTGCTCAAAATGCTTACAAACAGTTTCGTAACAAGGCAGCATTTTCAAGATCAATGAGTGTATGTGGTCACTCAAGTTATTTTTCAAGCAGTTTTAGGTACTTGTTGGCTATGAAATTAGCAGCCCGACAATGCTGATAATTGCAGGTAGATAAAATGGAGGAGTTTGCTCAAGGAAGAGTATGGAGTGGTAATGATGCCGCTTCACGGGGTTTAGTTGATGCAATTGGCGGCTTTTCACGGGCTGTCGCTATAGCCAAACACAAGGCCAACATACCTCAGGACAAACAGGTCGGTTCCGTGTGCTCAAACATAACCAAAATTGACTCATTCATAACTAAATTTGTTCAAATCTTTGTTATGATATTGCTGGTTGTGTATAGGTTACTTTGGTTGAGTTGTCAAGATCATCACCCTCTTTACCAGAAATCCTTAGTGGAATAGGGAGCTCGGTAATCGGGATAGACATGACATTAAAGCAGCTAATGGATGGCTTAGCGTCAAGCGACGGGGTGCAAGCCCGTATGGATGGAATCATGTTTCAAAGATCAGAAGGATCTTCATTTGCAAATCCTATTTTCAATCTGCTTAAAGACTACTTGAGTTCTCTTTGATCCCATGAGCTTATACTTTTCGACAAGCACCATGAAACAAGTCAAGGCGAAGATGGAGACCCCCGTTTTATATGTTTAAGGCCCTGTTGCCAAATCCCAATTCAGAAACCAAAATATTGAACCCAAAGGACAGTAGGCCATATTGGATGTAACTATAGAATTGTATATGTTCACAACAGTACAAATCAAAGTTCTTGTTTTATAGCAATGGAGATATTTAAGCCTCACTGTTAATTTTTTACGTGATAACACAACAAAAAGCTAATATGATTTTGCCTTCCTTGAAGGTCTTGCACACAGTCAAAGGTGTAGACTACATTTGACCTGATCAAATTGGTTAGCTGAGTATTTTATTAAAATACTAGGTTATAGATCTATGTATTACATGAGTTTGAGGATAGAAAATAAAAGGCTTTAAGATAATTGATCGAGTTCTTTGAAAAAAATGTGTTTTTCATTTATATAAACTTGAATGAGTTTTTTTTTTTTTAAATAAATGTGTTATTGTTGAGGTTGGTTGCATTTGAAGGACATAACGATTATAAATTTTGAATTATTTTTGTATTTCATATTATTTCTTGCATCACACATAATAAATATAAATATAAATATTGATACGAATACATATAACCCTAATATGAACTATACATACAAAATTAAAGAAAATATAACATTACTCATTTTAAATGATGCGTTTACGAAGTAAGAATTTTGTTTTTGAATACAAAAGAATAAGTATATCTTATTTCACTTTAATAAAAAAAAATACTTATTTTAAAAAGTGTTATCAAAGTTTAACGTTTATGAAAACGATAATAACAAATTATAAACATGATAAGGTTTTAAATTTTTGTTTATGTCAAATAGTGGTGGGTGTATAATTTTTTGGTTATCACAACCTCTTTTGATAAGTATGTTTTTATTTACTAAAGTAGAAATATTACATTAAAGTATAGGTAAGTAGAAAATTAATATTAATTATTAAGAATTAAGAATATTGAATAGATATAACCATAAGATTATTTTAATATATATATATATATATATATTAAATTCAATCATTTATAGTCTTTATATTCATTTACTTATTATTTATTATTATGGTTGATGTAGTATGATAAATTGTCACATGACATTTTGGTAAAACCTTTTATCACAAGAGAATATCATGTGGCATTAAGGAGATTTTTTTTATTAATATTAGATATTAGTTACTTTAAACTGTATTTAAGTGATAGATGGTCAAACATAGAGGACACTCGTGATCGAGTAGAGGAGGGTTTTATAATCAGTCAACATGAATACACGTAAAAATTAGGATAGTTCAAAATTTGATTCGGATTTGAAAAATTCGAAACTTGACTCTATTCGAATTCGATTATTAAGGTTCGAATTTAAGTTGATTCGTATTCGAGTCCAGTAATCAAATTCGAATCGAATATGAATTTATGATTTTCAATTCGATTTAATTCGAAATCATATATATAATTTTTTATATAGGTATATTCACACATATAACTAGCAAAAGTATAACTACATCTATAAGTGATAAGTTTATTCATAACATTATCAAATCCACTGACAAATAACCCATACTATTTATTTATAAAATTTTACCTAACTTAGATCGCTACTAGTAACTAACCTATCTTCTAAATTTTGGTGTTTTGACACATTGATAGTTAATTAATTTTGCAAATTATTATATTATTGTAGGTCCACCCGGAGGATCGAGTAACCTCTATTCCCTGTTTTCCGACAAACCCGAAAGTGCGGAATCCAAACGGGTAAGTTAAACCAAGTTACGAACACGTAAGACACAAGATTCAACGATTAACACTCAATGTATTAATGCTAGAAAACGGTTACAATACGGTGTTTACAAATGGTCTCTGTAAACTCTCAGTGTGTGTGTTACAATGTGTTCGCTATCAAATGTATTCAGACTTGTCTATTTGTTCTGTTCTGTGTCTGGGTATTTATACTATCATGACGACGAAATCCCCTTTGGCGAAAACCCCTTTGTCTGTGACGAAATCAACTGATTTCGTCACCTGAGTGTTTTCGTCATACACCATTTGCCTGTGTTTTCGTCATTCATCATTCACCTGAGTGTTTTCGTCGTTTAATATGAAGCCCAACTGAAAGTCAAAGTCCATAAACAAGTTACGGCCCAAGTTGAAAGAATTACGGCCCAGATTACTTGTTTTGTTGACAACTTCCATTTAGTCAATGTTATGACATCACATGATGATGTCATGGTGATGTGTAAACGAGACTTGGCTTTCGGCACTCCGTGCTTCGCGTGTCGAACTCTGGGGCGCACGAATGAGGAATGTCGTGATGTCGGGCTTGAGCCGGACCTAACCGAGTCGACCCGAACCGAATCGAACCGAGTCGAGTCGCGTCCACATAAAGTGTACCAACAAACTCCCCCTTGGACGCTACTTGTGAGGTTCGTCTTCCGTGTCTTTTGTGTCGGAGGATCTTCAAAGTCTTCACGCGTCCCAAATAAGGAGTGTATCAACAAACTCCCCCTTGAATGATGCTCGTGAATCTTTTGAACTTCAATACTTCAGATCCTTTTGGTGTTGATGAGTGGTCAACTGCAACCCGATCATCTTGATCTTCTGATTGCATCAACGTCGTGTCTTCACTTTACGGCTTGTCCTCTGACACGTTATCTTCGCCTTTAGCTGATTTGTCGTATCTGCACATACAAGAAAGCTAAACACGTAATGAGAACAACCGTTTGGAATTTAGACAAATTAAACAAACGACACATATGAGATCAAATCTCAATCAAACACCGACCGACAACAGTTTGAAAGTTTAAAAATTGATCAATTTTAATCCTTTAACTTCCAAAACTTGTTAACTTCGACTGTTTATGAAGATGTACTTGTTTTCCGGCTTACGATCAGGATTTTGGGTAGGATAGACTCGAGTTCCAACATCGGTCATTAAAAAATAAACTAGAAGCAAAATCTTTTTGAATTTTATAAAGTTTAGATTAAAACACACCTAAAATCTTTTTGAAATTTTTCATTTTTCAAATGTAAAGACGGAAAGCAATAAATAAATATATACAAAGATGCAGAAACTGAAATGTAACGCCCCAAAATCTGAATGTTAATATTTGTCGTATGTTCTTATGTGACACGTCATGAAATAAATAACTAGGCTATTTAACCTAGTTAAGGGTATGGTCAAAGGTATTAAATGATGAAGGTAGTGTCAGTTATGTTTTAAAGGCAAAACCCGAGGGGCTAAAGTGGAACTAACGAAAGTTGGGTTATTAAAAGAAAAAGATCACACACACACACACACACACACACACTTTCGTGTGTGTTCTGGATAGATCGATCAGGGGCTCTCAAGAGCCCCAAACCCTAGATAATCAAAAGCTTCAAATTGAAGAATGAATCAAGGCCCAAATCCATAACCGAGCATGGATTAATGATCACCAACACGAGAGGATCATAAGGTATGTTTTAAATCTAAGATTGGTGATCATGGGTGAAGTGGGTTATGTTCTAATCCGTGAGTTAATATGAAATTGATCATGCACAAGGGTTAGAATCCTCGTATAGAACATGGGTTATGTATGGTTTGCGTTAATTTGATGACTAGAGGTGAAACCCGTTAGTTAGGGTGAAGATGATGACTAGAATCACCTCCTATGTTCAAGTCTTGTTGAATGATTGATGTATTATGTGGGTATGATGAATTATTGTTAGATGAAAGTATAGGAATACGATGATGTTATGTTTAATGTTCATTTGGAATGATATATGATGATTGGTAGAAGGATTTGATGAGTTATGTATGAGTTTAGAAGATTCATGCATGAATTAGTTGTACGTTATGCTTAAAAGGTGGTACGTACACCAAGCGTATGATAAGATGTATATAGTGTCGTCCGTATAGTCGATTATGATGTTACGGGTATATGATGATAAGTTGATAGTTAAGTATGGTTAATAGTTGACTTTTGAAAGTCAACTAAGTATAAGAAACATGATTTGACTCGTTGTCGTAAATGTAGGTTGATGGGAAGTTGTATGGTACATGTTATAGCAATCCATGTTAAATGTAATGACATGATGAGTTACCTGAGTTTAACGTATACGGATATGATTATATGAAGTTGATTATGTATTTTAATGCTTGTTAGAAATGACTAAGGAAAGTTAAGTGTGAATTATGCGAGTGATATGATTGTTACATGTACAAAGGTGTATGCTAATAAGAGCGTCATTCGATGAAATGAAAGTATAGGAATCACGTCGAGACGGACTCAAGCATGAGGTGTTAACGGGTCAAGAAGAGGCAAGGAATCGGAAACGAGCACGGACGCATAAGGTAAGTGATTTCTGTAATCACTTCTTGGTACAAGTAAGTAATAAAGTGTTGTAATTAATTAAACATGATGTTTGAGGTCAAATATGTGTTAAAGTCTTTCGTCGTAAATGATGGGATTAAAGTTGACCAAAATGCCCTTGATGGGTATTTTGGGGTAAACGATCTTAAAAGTAGCTTAGAAACAAGTTATTCTATTAGTGTAATGTTTTGGACAAGTATGGAAGTGGGGATGATGGTTTGGTTAGTCATAGACCAATTAATGCGCGAATACCCTTAACGGGTCAAAATAAGCATATGAACGATAAGGTGTTAAGAGGATGCAAGACATCCAAGAATTTAGTAATTTATGATAGACGTCACTAAAATTATCATGTTTATAAGAGGTTATGGTAAAACGAACAAGTTATGTTGATGTATGCATGAACGGGTCAAAATTTGGTAAGAGGGTAATAAGCCGAAGAGTTAAAAGTCTGAAATTTTATTATGTTGGATGTTGGTTTTTAACTCCACAAGGTGGAGGATTAAATTACGAACGCGTAGGAAAAAGAATCGGGTAAAACGGATAAAAAACGAGAGAGTTATGCTCGTTTCCGTAAAACGGGATCGTGCTGGGAATGTGCAGCACCTGTTCTATGAAAACAGGGGCGTAGCACGACGCCAAGGCCCTTGGCGTCACGCGAGCCCCCCCTGGTTGGAGAAAGTTGCTCGTTTGCTCAGTTTTGGCTTGGGAACTCGTTTAAACGTGTTTCAAGTTACGTTTGACTAATTTAACTTACGTTTTTATGAGCATAGATGTATGCATCTATGTAGATAGGTAAGTATGTATGTTTGTATGTATTTAACACGTATGTAGAAGCGTATGTAAGCATGGATGTGCAAACGAATGTAAGATTATAAGTGTGTGAGCAAGTACACGCGGATATATGAAGACGTATATGAGTAGGTAAGTATGAGTTGGGTATGTTGCAATGGGTGATTATAAATATACATGTAAGTGAGTATGTAGGTATATATGTATGTATGTTTTATAAATCTAAGTGTATGTATGTAGGTGGGTATGTAGGTAGTATGTATATGTACGCAAGTGAGTATGCACGAATGTATGCACGTATGTAGGTTTGTGTGAAGTCATGTAATAAGTATGTATGTATGTATGTATGAATGTATGTATGTATGTATGTATGTATGTATGTATGAATGGATGTATTTAGATATGCACGTACGTGGGTACGTACGTATGTATGTAAGTTGTTACGTGTGATCGTAGGCATATGTATAAGTTTGTATGAAAGTAAGTAAGTATGCATTCAATGAAATTGAGTATTAACGATGATAATAGCGTGCCTGGTGATGAAGTGTAATGCAGGAATACCAAAGAAGTCTCACTACGGATCGTATGATCAGAGGGAAAGCCGGGATGTAAATTGTTAATGAAATTAAAAGTAGTACAAGCCATGAGGATTACTAAGGAATAGAGATCGAAGATCGAGTCACTAGAGAGATTGTACGGGAATGTTGATGTGTATATTGTAGTAGACATAAGCTATGCTTTTAATCAGTAATTAAGAGGATGACGGATTTATGAGAACGAGCTATGTTAAAGTTAAATTTTAAGTAAGTTGAGGTATTCGTAATGAAAGAAATTTTTATGGTTCGTGTTTCCGCTGCGACTTTTGTCATGTACGAATTAGGGTCTTACAAGTTGGTATCAGAGCCCTGGTTTGAGGGAATCAAGTACGAGAAGGTAGGTACTTGAACTCAAACTTGTGTGCTCTTGAGATAAGAAATCCGTACAATCTAAGACTCGATCAAGATCCAAAGGTAAAGGCTAATGTAAGTATGTACTTATGTATACGTACAAAGAAACTGATGGTTTTGTATGTTCAAGGTAAGCATAAGTGTTGGAAGAGGATGATCCGTGAATGCAGTCTAGGATGAATACTAAGGCAGGCAAAGAGGTAATAAGACAAGTAGGCAAATGAGCCCAGGTACGTAAATTTAATATGTGGGTGTAAGTAATGGTAAAATTCATTAAGGGAAGGAGAATTTTAAAATGAAAGACAATGATTGTATAGTAATGGAGTATTGGAAGTGATACACGCGCCGAAACCTAAGTCTACGGACATAAGGTGACAATTACATGAAGGCACGAAACTACTATGTGGATTGTGTACCTGGCCAGTGCACGAGAAACGTATGATGTTCGTGAGATCATGATAAATGTTACAGGTATGTCCGATAGAGTTGGGTAGCAGGCGGGCGTGTGGGTGAAATGGGAAGTAAGACTCTCGGGAAATTGAGAGTACTATGTAAGAATGGAAAACATGCCTGATAAGAATGAAGAATGTGGAATCCGTGATTAAGTGCGGATCAACGAGATATGGATAATATGTTTGAATCCGTAAGACGGATTCAGGGAATGAAAGGTATGAATGCAATGTTTGAATCCGTGAGACGGATTCAAGGATGAAAGGCATGGATGATATGTTTGAATCCGTGAGACGGATTCAAGGATGAAATACATGGATGATATGTTTGAATCCGTGAGACGGATTCAAGGATGAAAGGCATGGATGATATGTTTGAATCCGTGAGACGGATTCAAGGATGAAAGGCATGGATGATATGTTTGAATCCGCGAGACGGATTCAAGGATGAAAGGCGTGAATGTAATGTTTGAATCCGTAAGGCGGATTCAATGAATGAAAAAGCATGAATGATGCGTCTGAATCCGTGAGACGGATTCAAAAATATAAAAAGATGAAATTAATCCGCCTAAGAAGATGTCGACAGTTTGACCATGATTGAGTCGAACAGGTCATAGAAATAAGTATAAAGTAAAAAAAAGTGATAGTATAATAGATGAAGTTTGATATAAGTTACGTGTTAGATGTGTCAGTAATTGACTCTTAGAAGTCAGAATGATGACGGGCTGTGACCCGGACAATAACTTGAGTATGGGCGGGAATGGTAAGTTTAGTAAGAAATATTGAAACGATGTAATAAGGTCTTCGCAAGTAAGCATGAATGGAAGGAAGTACGAGCGTGTACTTCAGTTGGCGAAATGATTAATTGAATGAAAGGATTGCATGTAAGAAATAGAATGTGTGGTACGTTATAGCAGGTACGTAGGAAATTGTAGAAGAGTTATAGGTGGGTAATCACCTAGTGTAATGAATGTTTGAATGACATATGCTAACCGCCGATGTTGTTGATAATAATGTTAGAACCATTGATGTGATGAAACCAATCGTATTGGTGAAAGGACGTGCACTAGCGGAAGCTCATTACACGAAGGAATGAAACCTGGCCTGAACGGCTAGTACTCGAGGAGAAGATGATCGATCTGGGTTGCGGATCGTGGTTTGGGAAATGAAAAAGAGGTTAGTAAAATGTTTAACTCATGATTGGAGAGATATGAACTATTTATACACGTGAATTAAGTAATGCATGAAGTGAAAGCAATAGTAATGTGAAATGAACGAAATGATTTAAAGATAATATAAAGGTATGCAAGGTATACGTAACTGTAGAAAATGTAGAATAAGGTTAACATTAAAGTTAAGCATATATGAGTATGTATAGATTTCAAATTCAAAGTAAGGTCGTTTAGTCGACGAAAACGTTATGAATGTGCAAATAAACAGAAAGAATGTTAATAATGAAATGTTGGAAGTATTTAAGTAAACAAAAGGATATATTGCACATGATGAAGGAATATTTGAACGAGGAATTAACCACTAGCTATGAAGGTTGTTAGAAATTAGCGCTACTAGTGAAAGCGATACTAATAAGAACTCCGGAACGGGTTCTTGGAGCTAGAAGATTCTCATTAGGATGGGCTAGTGGTCGTATGGATGGACTAGAAGAAAAGATAATGTGTGTTCGATGAAAGTGAGAAAGGTTTCGGGGACGAAACCTTGTTTAAGGGTGGTAGACTTGTAACGCCCCAAAATCTGAATGTTAATATTTGTCGTATGTTCTTATGTGACACGTCATGAAATAAATAACTAGGCTATTTAACCTAGTTAAGGGTATGGTCAAAAGTATTAAATGATGAAGGTAGTGTCAGTTATGTTTTAAAGGCAAAACCCGAGGGGCTAAAGTGGAACTAACGAAAGTTGGGTTATTAAAAGAAAAAGATCACACACACACACACACACACACTTTCGTGTGTGTTCTGGATAGATCGATCAGGGGCTCTCAAGAGCCCCAAACCCTAGATAATCAAAAGCTTCAAATTGAAGAATGAATCAAGGCCCAAATCCATAACCGAGCATGGATTAATGATCACCAACACGAGAGGATCATAAGGTATGTTTTAAATCTAAGATTGGTGATCATGGGTGAAGTGGGTTATGTTCTAATCCGTGAGTTAATATGAAATTGATCATGCACAAGGGTTAGAATCCTCGTATAGAACATGGGTTATGTATGGTTTGCGTTAATTTAATGACTAGAGGTGAAACCCGTTAGTTAGGGTGAAGATGATGACTAGAATCACCTCCTATGTTCAAGACTTGTTGAATGATTGATGTATTATGTGGGTATGATGAATTATTGTTAGATGAAAGTATAGGAATACGATGATGTTATGTTTAATGTTCATTTGGAATGATATATGATGATTGGTAGAAGGATTTGATGAGTTATGTATGAGTTTAGAAGATTCATGCATGAATTAGTTGTACGTTATGCTTAAAAGGTGGTACGTACACCAAGCGTATGATAAGATGTATATAGTGTCGTCCGTATAGTCGATTATGATGTTACGGGTATATGATGATAAGTTGATAGTTAAGTATGGTTAATAGTTGACTTTTGAAAGTCCACTAAGTATAAGAAACATGATTTGACTCGTTGTCGTAAATGTAGGTTGATGGGAAGTTGTATGGTACATGTTATAGCAATCCGTGTTAAATGTAATGACATGATGAGTTACCTGAGTTTAACGTATACGGATATGATTATATGAAGTTGATTATGTATTTTAATGCTTGTTAGAAATGACTAAGGAAAGTTAAGTGTGAATTATGCGAGTGATATGATTGTTACATGTACAAAGGTGTATGCTAATAAGAGTGTGATTTCGATGAAATGAAAGTATAGGAATCCCGTCGAGACGGACTCAAGCATGAGGTGTTAACGGGTCAAGAAGAGGCAAGGAATCGGATACGAGCACGGACGCATAAGGTAAGTGATTTCTGTAATCACTTCTTGGTACAAGTAAGTAATAAAGTGTTGTAATTAATTAAACAAGATGTTTGAGGTCAAATATGTGTTAAAGTCTTTCGTCGTAAATGATGGGATTAAAGTTGACCAAAATGCCCTTGATGGGTATTTTGGGGTAAACGATCTTAAAAGTAGCTTAGAAACAAGTTATTCGATTAGTGTAATGTTTTGGACAAGTATGGAAGTGGGGATGATGGTTTGGTTAGTCATAGACCAATTAATGCGCGAATACCCTTAACGGGTCAAAATAAGCATATGAACGATAAGGTGTTAAGAGGATGCAAGACATCCAAGAATTTAGTAATTTATGATAGACGTCACTGAAATTATCATGTTTATAAGAGGTTATGGTAAAACGAACAAGTTATGTTGATGTATGCATGAACGGGTCAAAATTTGGTAAGAGGGTAATAAGCCGAAGAGTTAAAAGTCTGAAATTTTATTATGTTGGATGTTGGTTTTTAACTCCACAAGGTGGAGGATTAAATTACGAACTCGTAGGAAAAAGAATCGGGTAAAACGGATAAAAAACGAGAGAGTTATGCTCGTTTCCGTAAAACGGGATCGTGCTGGGAATGTGCAGCACCTGTTCTGTGAAAACAGGGGCGTAGCGCGACGCCAAGGCCCTTGGCGTCACGCGAGCCCCCCCTGGTTGGCGAAAGTTGCTCGTTTGCTCAGTTTTGGCTTGGGAACTCGTTTAAACGTGTTTCAAGTTACGTTTGACTAATTTAACTTACGGTTTTATGAGCATAGATGTATGCATCTATGTAGATAGGTAAGTATGTATGTTTGTATGTATTTAACACGTATGTAGAAGCGTATGTAAGCATGGATGTGCAAACGAATGTAAGATTATAAGTGTGTGAGCAAGTACACGTGGATATATGAAGACGTATATGAGTAGGTAAGTATGAGTTGGGTATGTTGCAATGGGTGATTATAAATATACATGTAAGTGAGTATGTAGGTATATATGTATGTATGTTTTATAAATCTAAGTGTATGTATGTAGGTGGGTATGTAGGTAGTATGTATATGTACGCAAGTGAGTATGCACGAATGTATGCACGTATGTAGGTTTGTGTGAAGTCATGTAATAAGTATGTATGTATGTATGTATGTATGTATGTATGTATGTATGTATGAATGTATGTATGTATGTATGTATGTATGTATGTATGAATGGATGTATTTAGATATGCACGTACGTGGGTACGTACGTATGTATGTAGGTACGTATGTATGTGAGTTGTTACGTGTGATCGTAGGCATATGTATAAGTTTGTATGAAAGTAAGTAAGCATGCATTCAATGAAATTGAGTATTAACGATGATAATAGCGTGCCTGGTGATGAAGTGTAATGCAGCAATACCAAAGAAGTCTCACTACGGATCGTATGATCAGAGGGAAAGCCGGGATGTAAAGAGTTAATGAAATTAAAAGTAGTACAAGCCATGAGGATTACTAAGGAATAGAGATCGAAGATCGAGTCACTAGAGAGATTGTACGGGAACGTTGATGTGTATATTGTAGTAGACATAAGCTATGCTTTTAATCAGTAATTAAGAGGATGGCGGATTTATGAGAACGAGCTATGTTAAAGTTAAATTTTAAGTAAGTTGAGGTATTCGTAATGAAAGAAATTTTTATGGTTCGTGTTTCCTGTCACGGCCCCCGACCCGGTTTGACCCGTTTCAGGAGCCGCGGGACAGAAATCCCGTGGTATTTAATTAATTGAGTTTGACAGCGGAAGTTTTCATCAGGATCTTTTAAAATGTAAATATTTCCCGATTATTTTATTTCACAATTCGGGATAAAACCCGGTAATTTACAATAGTTTGATTTCACGAAGAAATCTTTTATTTTTACAAAACATGTTTCTTTATTTTATACTGAGCCACTTCCTTGAGCTTGTAGTGCTATATGGCACTTTTCCTGATTCATAACAGGTCACCTGAAACATGTTTGAAAAAGGTTTTGTCAGCGGGAAATACTGAGTGAATCATTCTATTTTGTATAATGATGCATAGTTATTAATTACAGCATAAGAGCGATTACAATGGCTTCTATCTTATTTTTATCTAGCACTCTGTCACAATGGTGACAAGTCACAATGGTGACAAGTCACAATGGTGACAAGTCACAATGGTGACGATGGTCATACCACTATTAGATCAATGAACCTAAATAGTGATGATTATCCCTGTAGGTCAATGAACCTAACAGTGATTATCCTGAGTAGGTCAATGAACCTAACTGGGAGAAAATTAGTAATGTTGCACATAATCACGTAAACGAATATACAACAAAATTGTAACTTTCTAAAATTTCCTTATATCATGCTTCTATATACACCCGTTTTATTATTTATTCTACACATACTGATTTTACTATTACTATTACACAACCACAGTTTCATAATCCCCTATCCTTTGTCAGGTGATATTCTAGTAACGGCGTTCCTTCTCATCATATTTCCAGGAGATCTGTCCCAAAATCTCTTGGATCCTATTCCCAGCATCCATTTTGTCAAAATGACGAAGTTCAGTCATATTCTCGTTACTCATTGGTGAATTTGGTAAAGGTTCTGGATTGAACTTAGGAAAAAGCCTATAGGGATGGTTTTGTAACAGTATTTCATTAGTCACTCATTCGTCTATTTGCGAGTGGATTGAAAGGTTTGAAATAACTGGTTCTAAATTCATTGGTAGTTGTGTTTCAAGAGAATGAATAAAATCATTTTCATTAACAGGCTCAATAGTATCATCGGTTGCCATTATAAAATCTAGTTCTTCTTGAGATGGTAACCCCTCAATTTGCCTAGAACTTTCCCCAATTTCCATTTTCTTAGGCTTAGGTTTCTCAAGAGGTAAAGCGTTGAATTCTATAGGTTCTTCTATGTCTGGAATATACCTATTGAAATCTCTGGAAACTTCGATTCTTACTGGATAGAGATTTAAATTCTGAAGGGCTTCCGACAGATCACTCATGCTGTTTATGCAAGATACACACAATTACTAAGTTTAAAAATTATATCAAATTTCATAGAAAACTTTTAAATATTATTTCATATTGGGTAACTATGAAACAAACGAATATGAAAACATACTAGGTTTTATTTGTAAATTTATTTACTGAATAAGGTTTATAGACTGTAGATAATAAAAGTGCTAAAACTTTGAGTCAAATTATTTAAAGATTTATATTTACTACTACAGTAGCTAACATATAAAAATCTGCCCATACTGTTCAAAATTAGTCAGATAATAAAACATATAATCACAAAATAGCAATTAATAAAAATTAAGTATTTTCTAAATACTTAATTGGCTTAAATCAGTGGCTCGGTCAGTGGCTCTGATACCACCTTTTTCTGTCACGGCCCCCGACCCGGTTTGACCCGTTTCAGGAGCCGCGGGACAGAAATCCCGTGGTATTTAATTAATTGAGTTTGACAGCGGAAGTTTTCATCAGGATCTTTTAAAATGTAAATATTTCCCGATTATTTTATTTCACAATTCGGGATAAAACCCGGTAATTTACAATAGTTTGATTTCACGAAGAAATCTTTTATTTTTACAAAACATGTTTCTTTATTTTATACTGAGCCACTTCCTTGAGCTTGTAGTGCTATATGGCACTTTTCCTGATTCATAACAGGTCACCTGAAACATGTTTGAAAAATGTTTTGTCAGCGGGAAATACTGAGTGAATCATTCTATTTTGCATAATGATGCATAGTTAGTAATTACAGCATAAGAGCGATTACAATGGCTTCTATCTTATTTTTATCTGGCACTCTGTCACAATGGTGACAAGTCACAATGGTGACGATGGTCATACCACTATTAGATCAATGAACCTAAATAGTGATGATTATCCCTGTAGGTCAATGAACCTAACAGTGATTATCCCGAGTAGGTCAATGAACCTAACTGGGAGAAAATTAGTAATGTGCACAATACCCCACTAACCAGTAATTCAAGATATCCACGACTTAGTCCCTGTAATTATAACCTTGAAAATAATTTGAGGTATTGTAAAATAGTTGATAAAAAGAGAATGACTCACAAACTGTGAGAAAAGGAGAATGACTCACATTGCAGATTTATACGGGCAGAGTTTAGCCTACTGATTAGCCTTTTTAACCTAAATTTAATAACAGGCACACAATTCGGGGTTAGTAATCAATACAGCCTTTACGATAACTCACGAGATCAACCCTCACAACGAATGACAAAGTGCTATGCTTAAACATCCATCGAATTAACGACTAATGACAAAGCATCACCCTAATGTGGGCAGCACTTAAACATCCATTGAGTACATTGATCGATCGGAAAATGAATCGTAATAGCGATCGAGCTAATACCCTGATTGCGGCGTCGATTAGTGAACCGTGTGTGTTAATTGTGATAAACAGAGCATAACTCAGCGTATTTTTCGAATTTCTTCGTCGTTCTGAAGCCAGAATTCAAGTCCCAATCTCCTGTATTTATAGCCGAATTTTGTTATTGTCGCGGCCCGCGTGACATTTAAGCTTATCCTTACGCGGCCCGCGTAAACGCTATTTTTATGCATAGGGTTGCCACGTGTGGGACTAGCTCAGCTGAGTCGACGATTTCTGAAAATTCGAATTGGACAGCTATTTATGTGGATAAACATAACTAGGAAATACCCCCCCCCCCCCTGAGTTTTAGGGGCCCTGATCCTGATTTTTTCGAAAATCTTAGGGTTTGTGTAGAATCACTTGGGTTTCTTAATTCGGGTTTCCTATTGGTCAATTAAAGTAATAATTAGTACTTTTTGATGAGAGTTGTTACATTTCCGCTGCGACTTTTGTCATGTACGAATTAGGGTCTTACATGAAAGCAAAAAATAAATATTTACACACATTCTTTTTGTGAGTTTCGAGGGTAAGAGAATCATATCAGTGTACGGTCACGCCAAAATGCTCTTGTTGTTCATTTAGTTAACATTAAGATAAGCATCCTATAACAATTATCGGTATTGTTGTCCACTTAAGCTCAACTTATCAGATGTAATCATGGCGAGGGGATACGATTAGTGTATGATTTATACTTACCGACCGGTGTTCATCCACACACGACACATTCCTGTATCATGGTATGCACGAGAGTTCATCTTACCGGTGAGTATACTGTTTATCATCTGTTTGACCGTATAAAAGATGTGAGAAACTCACTTATTTTGATTGAAAAACAAGCCCTGTGTGATAGAATCACTTATTGATGAGGAACTTGATTTTCAGATGCATGAGGGCACAGGAGCAAGTCCGTGAACAGGTCAGTACTTTCGTACAGCAAAGAGACGAACTTGACTCCCGGAAAGAATCTGTGATATATTATCACTTATTTGTTTGGACATGTGATTGTTGATCACTTATTGAGGTCGAATGCAATATGTACACGTATGTATAGTATCATGGAAGATCTAGACTTCGTCTCTGTTATTTTTTACGGTTTGATACAACCATGATACCCAGATGATAAAACAGCATAAAGACCGAATATCTCAGAACCTCGGCAATCTCTCAAACGAAATTTCGGTACTAAGACCATATGCCAATGTGCGGTTCCCACCTGGTCTTCAGTCGATTAAGATTTATATGACCCTACACACTTTAAAATGATTGTGAGCCTACCGATACATCTTATATAGAGCTGCTTAACATTTTTCATTTTGCATTTCAGTTTAAAGAGGTTTAGACAGACCACTGATGTACTATCATTTTCTCTTTTTGTCGCCAGGAAACTCATTTTTGTTTTTCTAATGTTTTTGCGCTTTTGAAATTTTTCGATGTTTTTGAATTTTCAATTTTGGATTTACTCCCCCTAAAATCAACAAACTAAGACAAATTTAAAAACACAAAGGTATTTACAAAAACGATTTTCCGATGTCGGTTTACTCATGTTGTACCTCAATGCCGTTTACCAAAATTAATTTTAATCAGAAATGATTTCTCGAATTTTGGAAAAATCAGTTGGCATGTCGGTAAGCGATGCAGACCATGACAACATTGACGAGTTTCGTAGTGAAACAATCACGTGTAAGGTGATATTCGAATTCAACGTGTCTGGTCAAAGAGTGCTGTACGAGATGACAATAATTCATAAAGCAGCTTAAATATCGACAAGTATAGGAGAGATTAGAAATTTAAAACCGCATCCTGCAACTGCTTCGTGCATTGCAAGGAATCTGAGCGCTCTCCCAAACTGGATATCCACCCGGTGTGGACTTCAAAGTCGATTCTGTAGCTACTGAGAAATCTCCTCACAGCAACAAGATCATAGACCTTTGGGTCCGGCTGGTCTTCCATATTGTACCAGCGAAGGTCTTTGTCTTTCTCTTTCAGAAGTAGTGTGCGGTTGTTCAATCCATGCCAAGGCATCCGCACACCCGGTTGGTCTGTTCAACAAACACATTTTCTTCAATCACACCGCGAAGAAATGTACACCGCATGTTCATCTTGTTGATTTTGATCTTAAGACGTGCTGCAGGTGCGTACATTTTGATTGAATCTATCCTAGGGACCCGATCAAAGCCTTGAACAATCAAACTTTGGAATGATTTCCATTTTGTCGAAGCTTTCAATTTCTTTCGACAGACAATTATGTCTCCTTTTCTTTTTCTCTCCATCAAAGGCAACAATTTCTTTTGTCGCCGATCTTGTGCATGAACATTCCACTATCAATAATCCTATGACTATCGAAAGTTCCTCCTGGAACATCCTGCACACTCACTCAGAGATTAGTTGGAGAGGGGGGCCTAAGCCTTCATAGACTTGGGTTGCCCCTGAGAATCAAGAAATGTAATTTCAATCTCTTGATGATTTGGAAATTTCACGCCTCCCCCTGAACCTTCACCTGTTTTAGATTTCCAAAACTGTTTCCGTTTACCAGATTGTGTATCATTTACAGATTTAGAAATCTCCGGTTTTAACGGTTGCGACAAAATTGGTTTCCTTTTAACAGTTTCTGGTTTTAAAGCCTTTTCGATCACTTTCACATTTTGACATTGTTGTTTTGTTTCTTGTTCTTTAATCGTACGTTTGTCATTTTTGGGTGAAACAGGACGACGTTGTTGGTGACCTTGTTCAGAAGGGGCTCTTTCAACAAAATTTGGTTTGGGCGAGTTTGTGCAGTCTTTAATGATGTGCCCAAACTTCCCACACTTAAAACATTTTCTCCTTTCAACAAACTTAGGAGAATCTGATCGACGGCCTGACGTTGAAGTTGTAGACCCAGAGGTACTAGCTTCACACCCATTTGTGTGTTGGGTGTAATTGTTATCACTATTACGTTTCAAAATGTTGACTTTTTGAACAAAATCGGTATTTGACTTATTTTCAAAAGTCTCCACTTTATCAGTACCTTTGGATGCTACAAATTTAACATCATTGTTTTTCTTCTTGAAACGAGCTCCTTTGGTCTCAACCTTCGGTTGCGAACCTTTAGAATTTTGAGCTCGCTGTTGTTGTTGTTTACCCTTAAAAGCGATAGGTTGTTGCTTCGTTGGTGATTTTTGATTTCCAAATTTTCTTCTAACTTCAGCTTTTGGAATCGGATCACACTGAGTTAATGAAACTCTTGGAATCCCCTTTTCCAAAAACTTACTGGTAGTATCTTCAAACACTTTATCAATCAAAGATTGATTGACATTTTTAATTGGAAAAGCTGTGTTTGAATAAATTTTGTCATCACCAACTAAAGTGTACAACACGTTATCACTTTTAACAGTAGACACTGTTTTAGTGATAGGATCTATGTAACACCCTTATTATTATTTAACGATTTTCGTATAATTTACGAAAATAAACGGGTAATTAGAATTTCAATACATTGAAAATACGGGTTTCATTAAACTTTATTTACATAATTAAAACTATACAAAATAACATGTTTAAGTTCGTCATTTAACAAAACAACGATACATAGTGCGGAAGCTTATTTCTTGATCGTGTTCGGTTCTTCGTTGTGCTTGATCGTCCACCGGTGCTAAAATAATACCTGAAACTCAAAAAATATGAGTTGGATTAGTCATACGTAACTTAGAACGTATTTAAACGAGTCCGAGAAGTGAAACTGATTAAAATAAAAAAATTTCGCCAAAACAGGGCTCCGTCGCGCCACGCGACGGCGCCACGTTGCTCCCTCGCGCCACGCGGGGGAGACCAGTTTCCAGCAGGCTGCAGCTCAGTTCAGCTATGCCAGTTTTTACGGAAACGGCCATAACTTCTTCGTTATTGATCCGTTTTACCCGATTCTTTTTCCTACGCGTCCGTAATTTAATCCTCCATCTTATGGAGTTAAAATCCTACATCCAACATAAGAAATTTTGAGACTTATAAGCCTTTGACTCGTTACCTTTTTACCAAATTTTAACCCGTTTATGCATTTTATCAAACAAACGTATTTGTTTGATTCCTATATCACATACACTTCTTCAAATTAATGTTACCTACCATATTAGGTTCTAATCATAGGTTTATTACACAATTTAAACCCGTTTTCGCTCGTATGCTTATTTTGACCCGTTAAGGGTATTTAAGCACCTTAAAGCTTGAAATCGCTTTCATTCATTTCTAGCATCTTATTCCTACATTTCTTATCAAGTAATCTTCCACCACAACTATAATTGTGTTGGATCTAATGTGGATATCTATATGTTCCGAGTTTTACCCCTCGGATTATTATTTTACGGCAAGACTCAAATAGAGTCATTTGACTAACGTATTACATCTTTCAACTTCTATGCTTATTCTAAGTATTTATCTAATCATGAAATTCGTTTCCAAACAACCTTTAAGGGTTGTTTGTTCAATTTAGCCTACAAGGGCGTTTTGGTCGATTTTGGTCCTTCTTTTACAACGAAGGACTCTCACCAATTATTCGACCAAAATAGCACTTTTAACTACAACATAATTATGCGTACCTGGCTCGGATCAACATATTGACCCGTTTTAATACCTTTCGCTATTAATATCTAGATAATAGCAATGCTAACCATGTGTTAATTCCTGTGATCACAAAACTCAACAAGAAATCATCAAATATTATTGACAAATGGTGTTAACAACACCATTTGACCCGTTTAGTCAAAATGACCAATTGTCATTATAAGATGGCACTTAATTACCATTTCACCCCTTTAACCTATCCCGGTTACTTTCTGAAATCACCCAACTTGAAAGTCGTTTCCTGTTTTATTTGACCCATTATGACTTATGCCAAATGGTGTCGTTTTAAATCCCTTTATCTATTTGTTAACCCATGTCCGGATTACCATTTCACCATTTTCACTTGTTCCGACTAGCATTATATCGCGCCGGAACATAATGTTTCATTTACTTAATATAAATCGTATTCCATGCTCACAAATAAGCATTTTGTAATAAAAGTAAAAAGGGCGTAAGCTTAACTTACCTCACATCCGAACTACGCTTTTCCTTTCCTTCTTGATTCGTTTGACCCGCTCCCTCATCAAGCTTCCACCTAGCTTGTTACGCGTCAAACTATCATCATCGTTTTCAAGGTGGTTAGTTTAATCATAATTTAATACGATTATTCCACCTTACGCATTTCATATCAAAAATTACCATTTATCGTATGGTAGGTCGGTTTAACTTTTTAAAAGTCAAATGCCCATTAATATACAAGATGCACATTCAAGTTCATCAACTAGTTTAGGCATTCTTTGATTACTCGGTAGGCATTATCTTTAGGCCACACTTTTAACCAAGGTTCTAGCCGAGTTTATTACATTTTCAACACTTTATCTTGTTCAAGTGATTATCAAGACTAATTTGTTCATTCAATTTGCAAGGACTAAGGGTCCCTCATATACGAGTGAAACCCATTTCGTCATACCACTAGCATTCATCCGAACGCCTAATATATTCAAGTTCTACCTATCAATTAGTAGTTAACATGATTTTAAACATCCATATTCATGAATTAAATCACTAATTTCACTACAACATTCAAAACCCAATTCGAATCATGTATAAGCAAATACTCAAACTTGCAATTTGTTTAAGTAGCTTGCTTCAACTATCAATTATGATGATTTCTAGCACAAACATATCATCATCTTCATTATTTAGCCAAAACCCACTTAGCACATACAAGGGAATACATCAAATCCTTAGTTTTTAACACTAATCCTTTGAGTTTTCAACTAGGGTTTGTTTCTAAACATGAATTTCATCACAACTATACTCATAGATTCATCATTCACTCCAGAATTTCGATTATGATAGTTCATCAAGATTTCAAAGTTTCACCAAATAGCAAAATTCAACATACCTTGTGATCCCCATGACTAGGTGATCGTTTTTATGTGTTCATGCAGTGATTTGAGTCTTGATTCGAGCTTCAATTTAGCCATTTAGTGTGAACTAGGGTTTTGCTCCTTGGAGCACCCTCCTGGTCGATCAGAAGAACACGCACACACTGTGTGTGTGTATTATTTTTTTTTGTTTTATTAAATAACTTTTTAAGTTATCCTACATTGGCCCCTCTAGTTTGTAGCTTTATTATAAGGGTTATTTCCCAAGTTTCCTTCTTTGTTTTAAGGCACATATTTAACTAGGTTGATATTCCTAGTTACTTGGTGGGTTCGGGGAAATTATAACCCGTTTTATTTTTAAGTCCCGTTAACTCGGGCCTTTTATAAACTTATTTCCTTAAAAGTATTCATTCGCATTTTATTAAATATTAGGTTTATTCATTTAAATCCTAATATTTACCTGGTTACTTCTACCGCTAACGGTACTTTACCCGTCTTTTAGTATTAACGGGGTTTGATTACCAAACCCGTTTTCGGGGTATTACAATCTATCTCTTGCTTAGCACCATTTGATTGCACAGCAGGAGTAAGAGGATCACACAGAATGTGATTCTCAAAAGGCACTTCTAATCCTTTGTTCTTCTCAAGAGATTTATCCTCATCACTCACATCTGGTTCATCATCTGACGAATCATAGTCCTCAACTGTGGGAGGACTTTGATTTGAAGCACATGATGACTTTTCTTTCCGATCAGATGAGCCCTCCGATGAATTGTCCGTTTTGAACCCTAAGCCAGTTGTAACTTCCCCATAATCAAGAGGTACAGTTGGCTCAAAACGTGGCATTTCTTCCTCATCGGGCATCTTGGTATAGTTGTGTCTCAAAGGAGGCGGACACGACTTATACCCAACGCCTTTCATGTTTCCCTTTAGTTGTTGAACGTCGATGATGTGATCGAGCACAAATTGGGAGTTAGAATAACTCTCCAATTTTTGCTTGATAGCATCATGCTCGCATTTGGCAATGGCTAGTCCCTTTTTGGTTTCCTCAACAATGTTAATGTAATCATTAATACTAACTTGTTTATGATAAACAACTTTGTTCACTTCGGAAACACTTTTCTTTAAGGTTTCAATTACAGATTTAAATTCCTTTTCATTTCTAACTAAAGCCATGTTTGCCTCTTTGCACTTTGACAGTTCAATAACCAAACTCTGATTGTGACTATGAACCATTTCAGATTCACGTTTCAAGTCAGCACATTCATGTTTTAATTCTTCAAAAGCATGTTTAGCATTAGCACATTCATGTTTTAGTTCTTCAAAAGCATGTTTAGCATTAGCACATTCATGTTTCAAATCAGCACAATAACTACATATGCTAGGAGTTTCGGATTTTACCTGACTTGTAGAAGCTGTTACAATATTCGGAATGTCAGTCTGGCAAGAGAAAGATCCATCTTCAGATAGGAACTTCTCCATTTCTTTTGATGTAGCATCAGCTTTCTTGATCAAGTCAGATTTCTTGTTAGCGTCATTCGACAAATTATCAGCTTCAAAATCAGTTCTTTCATTCAAATTCGATTCTTCATCCGAACTGCCACTGTATCCCGAACTATCATCTTTTCCTGAAGATTCACCATCATTGACATTCTTGACAATTTCAGCGTAAAACGCAGTTCTTGTTTGATCACCGTTTCCCAACTGTATGGCCGGACCATAATCGACACTTGGATCGAATTGAGGTTGTGTTGTGGAAACTTGAGATTGAGGTTAGGGTTTAGATTGCGAAAGATAAGCACTTTGATTGAACTGTGGAAACGGAGATGAGCTTGTATTTGATACAAACGCCGTTTGAAGCTTCGGTTGCTGAATGGAACTAGAACTAGCTGAAGGACCAAAACCCGGCAAATACATTTCTGTGTTTTGAGTAGGTGCAATCCTTTTAGCTTTCCGAATTTCCTCTTCGTTCTTGTGCTCCAACTTCTGAATGATTTCATAGATATTAACATTTACAACATCTAGAACGCCCGTATGCTTTAAAAGCTCAATGAATGGGCTCCACTTTGGAGGTAGAGCATCAGCAAACCGTGCTACAATTTCCTGTTGAGATGCAAGAACACCAAAATAATACATTTCACTCATCAAATGATAATAACGAGTAACTATATCATTTAGGGTTTCATTCTCTAAGAAATGAAATGATTCGAATTTCTTCTTCAACAGATCATGACGTGTCTTTCTAATAGCTGCATTTCCTTCTCCTCTCGCTACCAAAAGATTTTGTATGTTTTGATTTTGATTCGACACCAAAGCCCATTGACTTGCACTTATTGACTGTTGTTGTTGAGGTATGGTACTCCTCATATATTCAGCCATCGAAGTCGGTTTTTGAATTGGTTGTGAGTCCGTACTCCAATCCCAAGGGCTAGTACAAGTCATATTTGATGTATGTAGTGAAAAACCTGGTCACACACCTAATAACACACAGTTAAATTAGTTTTGCAAAGTCTCTGTTAAAAACTTCAACAAGTTTCGACGAAACTTAAAATTTTGATGAAACCGTGATATTTAGAAGCGCGATTCAAATCAATTTCGCGAATACCCGACCCCAAAACCAGTTAATCCCAAGGAGTATTAAATCAACGAAGACTGTTTTGTTCGCTGACTAAGGCCCAATATGAATTATTTGATCTTATATATAGGCCCAAAACATATAATCTGCTAGTCAATTTAAAACAACATTCGGCCCATTATAATGTCTTTCACTAGAGGCCCACTTATAGTCCACTTATAGTCTGCCAGTCAATCCCTAATTTTAATTCAAGGGATTCAAACAGCCGCTAACAACATCTTTGTCATCCTCTTCTTCGATACATAAACAACAGCAGCCTTCATCTTCTTCCAAACTCTGCGATACACAGACCCATTCATCTTCTACGATACATCTGGTCAGCTGTGTGATTCCACCTTCAAATCTCTATATGTGACGAAATTCAATGGGGAAGTACTGAATTGACGAAACCTGATGTGTAAGACTTTGATCCGACGAAAACAGATGTGTTGACGGGAAATCAGATGGTCCGACGAAATCAGATGTGTTGACGAAATCAGATGGTACGACGAAAACAGATGTGTTGACGGGAAATCAGATGGTCCGACGAAATCAGATGTGTTGACGAAATCAGAAAGTTGAATCAATTGATGTGTGTGACGAAATCACAAAGTACGTTCATTATGTGTGTGTGGCGAAGTTTGACTGAACTTTGGCGAAAACTGATTTTGAAATGTGACGAAATCAGATGTTTTGTTATAATTTAATTTTTTTTTAGTCAACAAAGAGATAAGGTTTGGTGAGAAATTTTTCAAAATGACTTTATCCTTTTCTGACAAGGACACTCTTTTTCAAACCATAGCATACCTTTCTTACCAAACTCACAACCTACAGTGCTTTTGAGCACAATTTTCAAACAACATGTAATTTTTTATTCACAAACAAATTGCACAGTAACTTCATAAAGAATCAAAAAGTGGAAAGTTTGAACAACTCTTTGAAGGTTACTGAAGATATGAAGAACAAATCCAGAATTTTTGAATTTTCCGGTACCGAATAACTTTCCGAAACCCGAATTGGCTTAAAACTTTTACTAAAAACCCGGTTTAACACGTAAACAATCAATTTAACAAGGTTTTTGATAAAACTTTTGAGCAACACACAATATCCAACTGATTTTTGAAGTATTTTTCCAGAAAATATGACCTTTTCAAGAACAAGAATCTGAAAAACACAAATCACAAGAACACACTTGATAAAACACTAACAATGTTTGGTTTTAAACAAGGAAAAGAGCCAAAGCTCTGATACCAATTGTAGGTCCACCCGGAGGATCGAGTAACCTCTATTCCCTGTTTTCCGACAAACCCGAAAGTGCGGAATCCAAACGGGTAAGTTAAACCAAGTTACGAACACGTAAGACACAAGATTCAACGATTAACACTCAATGTATTAATGCTAGAAAACGGTTACAATACGGTGTTTACAAATGGTCTCTGTAAACTCTCAGTGTGTGTGTTACAAAGTGTTCGCTATCAAATGTATTCAGACTTGTCTATTTGTTCTGTTCTGTGTCTGGGTATTTATACTATCATGACGACGAAATCCCCTTTGGCGAAAACCCCTTTGTCTGTATCACCTGAGTGTTTTCGTCATACACCATTTGCCTGTGTTTTCGTCATTCATCATTCACCTGAGTGTTTTCGTCGTTTAATATGAAGCCCAACTGAAAGTCAAAGTCCATAAACAAGTTACGGCCCAAGTTGAAAGAATTACGGCCCAGATTACTTGTTTTGTTTACAACTTCCATTTAGTCAATGTTATGACATCACATGATGATGTCATGGTGATGTGTAAACGAGACTTGGCTTTCGGCGCTCCGTGCTTCGCGTGTCGAACTCTTGGGCGCACGACTGAGGAATGTCGTGATGTCGGGCTTGAGCCGGACCTAACCGAGTCGACCCGAACCGAATCGAACCGAGTCGAGTCACGTCCACATAAAGTGTACCAACAATTATATGTGAAACATAATTAGTTTGTAGTAGTTTTTGAAAAAAATAAAGTAAAATTGATGCATGAGCATCCGACCAAACATGTGAACCGAACTGAACTCGCGCAGGTGTTCGACCCGCATGGAAGCTAACTGAAGATGGCTACTTATTTGGAAGAGATCGAGATAAAATCTTTTATTTATTATTTGAATTATAATTTCCATGTTTATCCTTTAATTGTTTAGTATAACTAGGGCATCTAGGGTTTATCGTTTTTCAGTTTTTTGATTGAATTTGATTTTGTAAGAATTTTGTTCTTGGAACCTTTGGTTTAATTTATCGTCTTTGAGTAATCGTTACGCTTTTGAGCCATTTGATTGCACGTGAAACTACATCAAAAATAATCTATTGCTTAGGATGAATTTGAATTAAATCGAATTTATTCAAATTCGGTTCGAATTCGAGTTTAAAATACTAATCGAATCGAATTGAATATGAATTCAGGTAAAAAAAAAAAATTTGAATAATTCGAAAATTCGTTATTCGATTCGGTGAACACCCTAGGCTGACTTGACCTGTAAAGATTTTTTAACTTACACTTGAAGGTCGTTTAAGTTATATTTAGAGTTTTTAAAACATTCAATCTCTTAGATTATATTGTATTATGAAAACCGAATTATATTCTGATATAGTTTTCTCATCATTGGCGGAGCAACATAGTATAATCCATTTTGGTCTACATACCGCTTAACATAAACATGTTTTGAATAGCTGTCCAAACTAGATGTTTGAACCTGTGTCGCTCAAAGGAATAGGAAACTACAATTTCAGTCCCTATAGTTCACGGAAAAGGTATGTTGAGTCCCTAAGCTAAAAAAATCACAGTTTGAGGGCTTGTGGTTTCATTTTCTCGCAATTTGCGTCCCTTCATCTCTCTTTTTAATCGTTTCGGTCCTAGATCTTGCGTTGCCAACGTAACCAACAAATAACAATAACAAACCTGCAACACAAGACAAAGATGCCCGTTACAAAGTAGATCGAAAACCTTCAGTCAGGAGTTACAAGCCAAAGGAGGTTTTGCCTGAATATTGGAATATCGTGAAATATTTTCTTCATCGTTCAATGAGATACGTACGAATATATAGAGAATGAGGTCCACAATTGACTCCTAAGAATGTGGATCCTAATTATGAATGAATCATAAATCGAAACAACCAAATCACAAGAGATAAGTACTATAATAATGCTAAAATAATATGACAACAATTTCCTTTAATATTCCCCCCTCAGCTTGAGCGTGGATATGTGGTAGCATTCAAGCTGGATCTGAATGTCTCGAATAAGTATCTTGGTAAGCCCTTAGTGAAGAGGTCTACGTACTATTCTGGAGATGGGACATGGAGTACTCTAGCGTGGCCTATCTGAACTTTTTCACGAACAAAGTGGGTATCCATTTCAACGTGCTTGGTATGCTAATGTTGCACGAGATTCCCGGATAAGTAAATAGCTGAGATGTTGTTACAAAATACTACCGTGGCTTTACTTGTTGGAGTCTTTAGCTTAAGAAGAAGGTTTCGAATCCAAGTGGCTTCTGCAACAACGTTTGCTACCCCCCGATGTGTTTTGTCCTTGCATGTGATTTTCAAATTGTATGCATTATACAAGGCATTCAGGGAAGACTTCGCCATTGGTTTTTGACCCAGAAAAAAATAACTCGCAAAGAAAGAATAATTCACCAATCCAGAACACTAAAGCCAATTGCTGAGGCTATTGAATGTGCAACATCAAAGATGAGTAATCTAAGTAACAGAAACCATCACATTAATCCTGCAAATCAAGAAAATCCAGGAAATCACGCGAAACAGCCTCCTAGTCCAGTAGGTGATATGCCTCTACTGCAGCAACCACCACCAAACCAACAGTTTCGAGCGAGTGGGTCTTAGGACTATGAACAATTTAACCAACCTGACCTACTTTAAGTATAACCCCGCCAGGCAGATGATCTTTATGTTGAAAGGAATATCGTAGTTAAGGTAGATGGTTGGAATGATGGTGAAAACGAAGAGGAGTATGATAATGGAGAGAGGTTATACGATGACGGTGGTTATTAGGTTAATCAAGCCTTTCAAAAGAATCAAGGTCCAAGAAGATTTATTAGTCAGCCTCCTCGCAACATCAACAATCATTATGAATGTAGTAATATATAGTATGTTGATGGTGTTCCAAGGGTTAACTATAGAGCCCCGATTCAGGGAGTTGATAGTCACTTCCGCCTGGTCATCGCACCAAACTCCTCAGCCATTGTGACACCAATTATGCAAAATGATAAAGCATTTGAGGTAAGGCCTCAATTTACGGGACGTCTTCCCACATTCATGGGACGAGCAACAGAAGAACCGTATCTTCACATCTCAGAATTTGAAGCTATTTGTGGCAATATTGGGGGATCGGGTTTCTCACAAGATGACGTGAAATTGATGTTATTTCAATTCTCATTGAAGGATAAGGCGATGGAGTGATTATTAACTTTACTTGTAGTTTACACTTAACTTGGCAGGAAATGCAGCAAGCATTCTTGGAAGAGTACTATACAATGAATCAGACTAGTGATTCTCGAGATGCCATTAGATCATTTCAGCAACATGGAACAAAAGCGTTTGCTGAATCTTTCACCAGGATTAAGGAATTGCTCAAAAAATGCTTGCATCATGGCATTTAAGTATGGGGATTCATCCAAGGCATTTTATGATTAGTTACTTCTCGAGGACATCCGTGATCTTTTATCTACTAAAAATGGTACGTTTTTTACTAATGCTGAAGAGGTGGGTTGGGAATATATGGAACAGATGAGTGCCACTTCCAAAAGACAATCACAATCTCAAAGGAAGTCGAAAGATAGGTCAGTTAAAGCAATCGATGAAGCAGAGAAGAAAACTAATAGCCTGTTGTTCAGTTGACGATGGGATGTGGGGATTGATGAGCCATCAATTATACATATTTACCCCCATTTTATGGCACTTTTTATGACTTTATCATTGAAAATAATATGTAAATTGTTCCTATTTGATAATTGTTGGTTTCTAAGGGCTCTGTATGAAAAAAAAAAAAAAAAAAAAAGTGAAAAACATGCAAAAATGAGGCAAAATCCAGAATTATGAAGAAATAGGCAAAGTACCAGATAGGCACGACCGTGTCAAGCTATAGACATCGCCGTGTAAACCAACCTAACTAGTAGTTATATTTATTATATAGCTAGATAACAATCTAATGGTCACAATGTGAACATGTGATTTGTGAGTGGAAAACTTAATTCTAAATATGTTGCGAAATTCTTCGATTAAAATAAAAAATAAAAAACCTACAATACTAACAAAAACTAATTTGAAATCAAGTTGATTTTAATTTATATTATTATTTGATTAATTAATTTGATGGTTGTCTATGTTCTTTTTAAGATTTGTTTATTTGATAAAAAGGTATTAATATAGTTTTATTTGTACGTTTTTAACTTTTTATAATATGCAAATAGTAATGATTTGAAACTTTAATAAAGAAGGGGAAAGTTTATTGGGGAACACTAAAAAAGTGGGGAACAGCGGGGAACCGACTCAAACGAACTCCGATTGGACTCATTCCAGTGGCGTTGGAACCGGCTCATCGAAACCTAACTAAGATCTCTTAACCCTAAACCTAAATCCTAACTCCTAAAATGTAAACCCTAAAGCTAAAAAATAAGGTTAAAACCTAAGCTAAACCATAAAATCTAAATTATAAACCCTAAAGCTAAACCCTAAACCCTAAAGCCAAACCCTAATATATTTAGGGTTTAGGGGTTATGATTTAGGGTTTAGGGTTAAGAGATCCTAGTTAGGGTTCGACGATCCGGTTCCAACGCCGCTGGAATGAGTCCAATCGGAGTTCGTTTGAGTCGGTTCCCCACTGTTCCCACTTTTTTAGTGTTCCCAATGAACCTCACACTAATAAAGAAAGAGCTTAATATGCAAATAGTAACGATTTGAAACTTTAATAAAGAAAGACCTTCACTGAGAAGTTTTGTAACTTATTAAACATCTATATACGATAAGCTAATCCACTTTATTAAGTAACATGAAACACATGAGCGTAACTTTATATATAGAATAAGTTAGTAATACTAGCTAATAGCTACCTATTATAATATTCTTAACTTCATTTATAGACAAAGTTAAAGCACTAATGTTTCAAAATTCTCTAGCAAGTACCTAGTAGACACATGACCTCCTCATGTATATATATCCTTTATGATACCATGCATAATCATATCCTAAACCCTGAAATCCAAAAAATGTCGAAGAATGACCAAACGCAAAGCAGCATCGACCTGACCTCTAATGAGTCAATTATCAACTGGATTATAGGCTCCGCTACCGACGCCAATCCACCTCCCCCACCGTCATCAACCGCACAAGTCCGCAGTGTTCCAAGCATTTTGCGTGAGAAACACGAGTACGATAAGTACTTTGTTCCTCAAGCTGTCTCCATCGGTCCCTACCATTTTGGGGAACCGAAACTCCAGTTGTTGGAGAAGCGCAAGCCCGATTTCGCTATGAAGCTCTTTTCTAATGACATGGAGGCCTTAGCAAGTTTGTACATAAAGCTTGGTGATGCATCAATGCTGAAAGAGTTAAGAAGCTTCTATGAAGAAAACACAACATCAACGTATTCGGATAAGGTATTCACTCGGATGATGTTGCTGGATTCTTGTTTTATCTTGTATTTCATAAGTTCGGTTTTTAATGAAAATTCTTTTAATTTTCGGGAGATAAAATCCGACCAGATTTTCTTGGTCAGTGAAGATTTATTCATGTTCGAAAACCAAATTCCTTATAAACTCCTAAGTTTGGTGATGAGTTTGGCGAAACTAAATGTAAGAAAAGAGATCCTTTGGCACATCCGTCGTGCAAGTATGTTGGGATCTTTGAAGCCGAAAAGAAACTCTGAGTTATTCGAAAATGAACCGGATCATCTTCTCCATCTTCTACATCGCAATCATACACCTGATAAAAATGTGAGGGTTCCCATGAATGAATCGGATAAAAAATATAAGTACCAAGGCAGTAACTTCCCGAATGTTAACCAGCTTTTGGATGTAGGGATTCGTTTCAGGCAATGTGACCCTATTTCCTTAGAGAATGTTGCCTTCTCTAGAGGCTGGTACTGTGAGTTTTCAGCGGCTGTACGACTCCCTCCAGTAGCCGTGGATTATTCCACCAAGCTTGTTTTGTTAAACTTGATAGCGTATGAAATGCGCACAGTTGATAGTAATGCGCCGTTTATGGGCTACGTGTGTCTTCTTCAGCTAATGATTATTAACCATGAGGACGTTAAGGTTCTTAGAGATGCTGGGGTGCTTGAAAGCTACTTGGGGACTGATAACGATGTTGTGAATCTCTTCAATGAAGTAGCCAGTGATTTAGTTCCACATAATTCAGATTATAGTTCAGTTAAGGAAATGATACAACGTCATCATGAAAATTGGAGTAACACACCTATGTCGTTAGTTATGCACGAATATCGCAAGAGCCCGTGGAAGTTTATTTCACTTCTTGGAGCTTTAATAGCTCTTTTTCTTACTGGTGTTCAAACTTATTTCACTGTCTGGAGTCTCAAATGACCGGCATATTTTTGAAGGTGAGTGTTGTGTGTGATTTGAGTGTTGCGAGTATGTTTGGCTTTTTCTTAAATAAGATCATAAAGGTGTGTTGTGTTTGATTTGAGTGTTGCAAGTAGTTTTATTCATATTTGGTTTCTTTTAATAAGATCATATGGAACAAAGTATGTTGCTTGCTCCTCATGTGGGAAAAAAAATATGTTATTTATGTATGTGTGTGTTCTATGATTGGTAAAATAATGGAAATATGTTATTATTATACGACGGATTTTGAATTCCCTATGATTTCCTTTCTATTAATTAAGAAGTTTTTTCTTTGTGGTTTTGTACTGTTAATAGGAGCTATAGGTATAACTATATAAAGCACATATTTGCCTCCACCTCATTACCACCATTTTCATCCCATTATATCACATTGGCTGCTCCTATAATGTTATATCATCTAAAACAAGACAGACAGCTTTGATCCCACGGTACCAATGGCAATTTTCTAGATCAAATGCTCTCCGGTCTCCTGGTCGGACGTCTCTGTCTGCAACGGAGGTCAAAACACATTAACACTCCCGTGGAACGTTGGTCATTTTGACGATCAATATATATGAATTTGACGTTGTTGTTAAAGGTTGGTATTAGATTAATCAATTTCCATATATATGAACTAGTATAAAGTTTTAAAAGCTGAAAACAAAAGCTTGGATAAGCCTTGAGAGCTTTCAAAAGAGGAAAGGAACTTGAAAGACAAGCTGCAGCGTTAGAGATCGAACTGAGAAAAAACCGGAAGAAAGCTGGTCCCAAAAAACGTCAAATTTTTCCAAAATTTACACTACCGTCGGAGCGTCAAGGGGCAATGGAGGCTACCCCTTCTTCGACTATATATCCGCGCCTGGCTGGTTCATGATCTTCATGATGCTAATAAGATCATGATCTTCATAGGCGATCTTCTTTTCTTAGTAAACTCAGAGAACTTGGATGGTTAGACATGATCTTCATGATGCTGATAAGAAGCCCGTAAGTATGACTTTAGAGGGCGAATTATCGTCCCTATTCAAAGAAGTTTCTCAAAAGACTAATAAACCTGAAAAGGGTGTTGCTGTATTGACCGATATGAAGTCGATGCTATTAAGAAAAATGCACTCGCTCTTAAACGTGAAGGGAAGCTTACCAAAGCTAAAGAAGAGTTAAAGAGAACTAAAATACTGGAAAGGCAAATTGAAGAGCGAGAATTGTTAGGTGACGAGATGATGAGTTCGCTTCGTTGATTCGTAGCATGGATATTGATAAACAAGATATTCTATCACATGGGAATGATTGGAATCCTAACTTTGACTTTGACCATCTTCTTCGCATGGACGATGGGCCCCATGTCGATGGCAACTTTGAAGTGACCGGAGAAGATATGGACGACCCTGAAATGTCGAATGCTTTGCAATCTCTAGGGTGGACTGAAGATCATGATGCTCAAAAAGAGTCACTTTTAAGTTAAATACAGTCTTTAAAACGAGAAGCACTAAATAAAAAACCAGCTGGTAACACCGCAAAGGCACTTGCCTTGCTAAAAAAAAGGCGAAACTAATTGAAGCGAGGTTGGCAAGACCCATGACGCTCGAGAAAATGATGATGTGTCAGTTTCAAAATCGAAACATGATTTCGACCATAAGCTGGCATCAAAAAGAAATTTGGAAATTCAAAGAGAGCTTCTTGCTTTGAAGAAGAAAGCACTTGCTTTAAGGAGAGAATGGAAAGTGGATGAGGCGGATCAAGAATTAGCGAAAGGGAAAGCTCTCAAACAACGACTTGACAGAACTTGAAAGTGGCTCGAAAGTCAACATGCGTGGCAAGTATTATTACTTGCAGCCACAAAGGATAACGAATTCTAAGCCTAATTGATTAACAATTGCGTGAAACTGTTTTTCACTCGATGTATACTCTTATAATACGATGTCAAGGAAATTATGTATTAAACAAGTGGATGATGCTTGCAAGTTGTTTCAAAATATATGCCGAAAGGGGTATGAACAAGGGCAAAGTATACAGGGGACGCCCGACCCCCCCCCCCCCCCCCCCGAACTTTTCGCTCAGTAGTGTTATATATGTAGTTTTCGTATAAAAAATTTTTGGTATATACATTTTCGACCCCCCGGTTATATAATTTTTTTTGGGTATATACATTTTCGACTCCCCGTCATTCGGGTCAAGCTTCGCCACTGGGTATGAACTGAATCAATAGACTTATGAAAGTACGGTGGATAGAAATCCCACTTGCACTGGCAGTGCTTCCGGGGTCGGAGGTCTTGCACGGTTGTGCATTTGATCCGCATGGTCGTGCGTGTTATGGCAGTTCACCAGAATTTTGCTAATTTCATCAGAATTGTATTAGGATCGCCCCGTTTTCACCAGATTTGTCTTTCGCACTTTGTTTAAGACCTGAAAATATAAAAGTACCTGATTTGGTACCTAAACGTCGCAGTTTCGGTCAAAAACGCCTAAAACGGAAGTAATTTGTGGGATAAAAACATGTATAATTTAACGTATATCAATTATGTCTATACGGTGTTGTATTTTGGCGTATATTTCTGGTTACTTTACGTGTGGTATCCATTAAACAAAACAAAAACACTTTAAATACATTATACAAACAAAATACCTTTAAACTTACAAATTAACCTATACGATACATATACAAGACCTTTACTACACCTATATATGCTCATACGGGATCTATACCTCACCTATACTATACTACATTGTACATGGTATTCTTAAGAGTAAATTGCACAAAACATCCTTTAAGTTTCCTCAAACTTGCAGGTTCCAGCCTTTATGTTTAAAACTTGCTCAAAACATCCTTTAAGTTTATTTTTGTTACAAGTTCAATCCTTTACGACTAACCAAGTTAATTTCATTAGTTATATTCCCTCATATGCATAACATGTGAGGGTATATTCGTAATTTTGGTTGATCTTATAAAACCCACTAAAAAAACAATGTCGTTCAATCCAATTTGCTCACTTTTTTTCTCTCTCTTCTTTCTCTTTCTAAAAAATTCTCTCAGTCGCCTCCTTCTTCTAATGCCCGAAATCTCTTATGGTGGTGGAGAAATTCCACCATTAATCACTCCAATTCCACCTATTCCTCCTGATTTAGGCACACAATCATCTAATCATCCACCCGGTATCCTTGATTCCCACTCTCCTGAAGTTGCGGCGCTACAAATTCCCCAAAGTGAGGATGTGTTTGTGAAATACTAATCGAATCGAATTGAATATGAATTCAGGTGAAAAAAATTAAAATTTGAATAATTCGAAAATTCGTTATTCGATTCGGTGAACACCCTAGGCTGACTTGACCTGTAAAGATTTTTTAACTTACACTTGAAGGTCGTTTAAGTTATATTTAGAGTTTTCAAAACATTCAATCTCTTAGATTATATTGTATTATGAAAACCGAATTATGTTCTGATATAGTTTTCTCATCATTGGCGGAGCAACATAGTATAATCCATTTTGGTCTACATACCGCTTAACATAAACATGTTTTGAATAGCTGTCCAAACTAGATGTTTGAACCTGTGCCGCTCAAAGGAATAGGAAACTACAATTTCAGTCCCTATAGTTCACGGAAAAGGTATGTTGAGTCCCTAAGCTAAAAAAATCACAGTTTGAGGGCTTGTGGTTTCATTTTCTCGCAATTTGCGTCCCTTCATCTCTCTTTTTAATCGTTTTGGTCCTAGATCTTGCGTTGCCAACGTAACCAACAAATAACAATAACAAACCTGCAACACAAGACAAAGATGCCCGTTACAAAGTAGATCGAAAACCTTCAGTCAGGAGTTACAAGCCAAAGGAGGTTTTGCCTGAATATTGGAATATCGTGAAATATTTTCTTCATCGTGAAATGAGATACGTACGAATATATAGAGAATGAGGTCCACAATTGACTCCAAAGAATGTGGATCCTAATTATGAATGAATCACGAATCGAAACAACCAAATCACAAGAGATAAGTACTATAATAATGCTAAAATAATATGACAACAATTTCCTTTAATATTCCCCCCTCAGCTTGAGCGTGGATATGTGGTAGCATTCAAGCTGGATCTGAATGTCTCGAATAAGTATCTTGGTAAGCCCTTAGTGAAGAGGTCTACGTACTATTCTGGAGATGGGACATGGAGTACTCTAGCGTGGCCTATCTGAACTTTTTCACGAACAAAGTGGATATCCATTTCAACGTGCTTGGTACGCTAATGTTGCACGAGATTCCCGGATAAGTAAATAGCTGAGATGTTGTTACAAAATACTACTGTGGCTTTGCTTGTTGGAGTCTTTAGCTTAAGAAGAAGGTTTCGAATCCAAGTGGCTTCTGCAACAACGTTTGCTACCCCCCGATGTGTTTTGTCCTTGCATGTGATTTTCAAATTGTATGCATTATACAAGGCATTCAGGGAAGACTTCGCCATTGGTTTTTGACCCAGAAAAAAATAACTCGCAAAGAAAGAATAATTCACCAATCCAGAACACTAAAGCCAATTGCTGAGGCTATTGAATGTGCAACATCAAAGATGAGTAATCTAAGTAACAGAAACCATCACATTAATCCTGCAAATCAAGAAAATCCAGGAAATCACGCGAAACAGCCTCCTAGTCCAGTAGGTGATATGCCTCTACTGCAGCAACCACCACCAAACCAACAGTTTCGAGCGAGTGGGTCTTAGGACTATGAACAATTTAACCAACCTGACCTACTTTAAGTATAACCCCGCCAGGCAGATGATCTTTATGTTGAAAGGAATATCGTAGTTAAGGTAGATGGTTGGAATGATGGTGAAAACGAAGAGGAGTATGATAATGGAGAGAGGTTGTACGATGACGGTGGTTATTAGGTTAATCAAGCCTTTCAAAAGAATCATGGTCCAAGAAGATTTATTAGTCAGCCTCCTCGCAACATCAACAATCATTATGAATGTAGTAATATATAGTATGTTGATGGTGTTCCAAGGGTTAACTATAGAGCCCCGATTCAAGGAGTTGATAGTCACTTCCGCCTGGTCATCGCACCAAACTCCTCAGCCATTGTGACACCAATTATGCAAAATGATAAAGCATTTGAGGTAAGGCCTCAATTTATGGGACGTCTTCCCACATTTATGGGACGAGCAACAGAAGAACCGTATCTTCACATCTCAGAATTTGAAGCTATTTGTGGCAATATTGGGGGATCGGGTTTCTCACAAGATGACGTGAAATTGATGTTATTTCAATTCTCATTGAAGGATAAGGCGGTGGAGTGATTATTAACTTTACTTGTAGTTTACACTTAACTTGGCAGGAAATGCAGCAAGCATTCTTGGAAGAGTACTATACAATGAATCAGACTAGTGATTCTCGAGATGCCATTAGATCATTTCAGCAACATGGAACAAAAGCGTTTGATGAATCTTTCACCAGGATTAAGGAATTGCGGAAAAAATGCTTGCATCATGGCATTTAAGTATGGGGATTCATCCAAGGCATTTTATGATTAGTTACTTCTCGAGGACATCCGTGATCTTTTATCTACTAAAAATGGTACGTTTTTTACTAATGCTGAAGAGGTGGGTTGGGAATATATGGAACAGATGAGTGCCACTTCCAAAAGACAATCACAATCTCAAAGGAAGTCGAAAGATAGGTCAGTTAAAGCAATCGATGAAGCAGATAAGAAAACTAATAGCCTGTTGTTCAGTTGACGATGGGATGTGGGGATTGATGAGCCATCAATTATACATATTTACCCCCATTTTATGGCACTTTTTATGACTTTATCATTGAAAATAATATGTAAATTGTTCCTATTTGATAATTGTTGGTTTCTAAGGGCTCTGGATGAAAAAAAAGTGAAAAACATGCAAAAATGAGGCAAAATCCAGAATTATGAAGAAATAGGCAAAGTACCAGATAGGCACGACCGTGTCAAGCTATAGACATCGCCGTGTAAACCAACCTAACTAGTAGTTATATTTATTAAATAGCTAGATAACAATCTAATGGTCACAATGTGAACATGTGATTTGTGAGTGGAAAACTTAATTCTAAATATGTTGCGAAATTCTTCGATTAAAATAAAAAATAAAAAACCTACAATACTAACAAAAACTAATTTGAAATCAAGTTGATTTTAATTTATATTATTATTTGATTAATTAATTTGATGGTTGTCTATGTTCTTTTTAAGATTTGTTTATTTGATAAAAAGGTATTAATATAGTTTTATTTGTACGTTTTTAACTTTTTATAATATGCAAATAGTAATGATTTGAAACTTTAATAAAGAAGAGGAAGGTTCATTGGGGAACACTAAAAAAGTGGGGAACAGCGGGGAACCGACTCAAACGAACTCCGATTGGACTCATTCCAGTGGCGTTGGAACCGGCTCATTGAAACCTAACTAAGATCTCTTAACCCTAAACCTAAATCCTAACTCCTAAACTGTAAACCCTAAAGCTAAAATATAAGGTTAAAAACTAAGCTAAACCATAAAATCTAAATTATAAACCCTAAAGCTAAACCCTAAACCCTAAAGCCAAACCCTAATATATTTAGGGTTTAGGGGTTATGATTTAGGGTTTAGGGTTAAGAGATCCTAGTTAGGGTTCGACGATCCGGTTCCAACGCCGCTGGAATGAGTCCAATCGGAGTTCGTTTGAGTCGGTTCCCCACTGTTCCCACTTTTTTAGTGTTCCCAATGAACCTCACACTAATAAAGAAAGAGCTTAATATGCAAATAGTAACGATTTGAAACTTTAATAAAGAAAGACCTTCACTGAGAAGTTTTGTAACTTATTAAACATCTATATACGATAAGCTAATCCACTTTATTAAGTAACATGAAACACATGAGCGTAACTTTATATATAGAATAAGTTAGTAATACTAGCTAATAGCTACCTATTATAATATTCTTAACTTCATTTATAGACAAAGTTAAAGCACTAATGTTTCAAAATTCTCTAGCAAGTACCTAGTAGACACATGACCTCCTCATGTATATATATCCTTTATGATACCATGCATAATCATATCCTAAACCCTGAAATCCAAAAAATGTCGAAGAATGACCAAACGCAAAGCAGCATCGACCTGACCTCTAATGAGTCAATTATCAACTGGATTATAGGCTCCGCTACCGACGCCAATCCACCTCCCCCACCGTCATCAACCGCACAAGTCCGCAGTGTTCCAAGCATTTTGCGTGAGAAACACGAGTACGATAAGTACTTTGTTCCTCAAGCTGTCTCCATCGGTCCCTACCATTTTGGGGAACCGAAACTCCAGTTGTTGGAGAAGCGCAAGCCCGATTTCGCTATGAAGCTCTTTTCTAATGACATGGAGGCCTTAGCAAGTTTGTACATAAAGCTTGGTGATGCATCAATGCTGAAAGAGTTAAGAAGCTTCTATGAAGAAAACACAACATCAACGTATTCGGATAAGGTATTCACTCGGATGATGTTGCTGGATTCTTGTTTTATCTTGTATTTCATAAGTTCGGTTTTTAATGAAAATTCTTTTAATTTTCGGGAGATAAAATCCGACCAGATTTTCTTGGTCTAGTCAAATAGACCAAATCTGACTCAACCAATATTATGACCCGTATAGGTCTAGTCAAATAGACCAAATCTGACACATCAATCTTTATTGGAAATTGAAAAATATATTATGACCCGTATAGGTCTAGTCAAATAGACCAAATCTGACACATCAATCTTTATTGGAAATTGAAAAAGCGATACGACCCGTATAGGTCTATACGACTCGTATTGAAAGTGTCGATTTAAAGATTCAGGTGTGCCAATAATACGAAGTATTAGGTGGGAGTTATTTTTGAAGAAATGTTTTTCACCTAAGAAGGGGTGTCTTGTTCCCACACCCCCTATATCTTATTTTCACATCCCCTAGTGTATACGAGCCGTATACGCTTATACGGGCTGTATAGAATGTTTTTGAATAGGAAAATGCGCAGAGAATGTTTTTTTGATTTTACTATATACGGCCCGTATATAGTTATACGAGCCGTATACACCTTTATACGATTTGTAAAACGTATACGGCTCAATGGAATTATTTTGGTAGGTTTTTGATGTTACCAAATGTATACGGGCCGTATAACTGTATACGGCCTGTATATAAGGATGTTTTTTCACTTATCACGTTTTTTTCCAGTAAAAACACCATCATTCTAGGGTTTCTAAACTCTTCATCATCTTTAACAACATTGATCGGAACACGCCGCTTAAATCGGAGCACAAGTAGAGTAACGTTACCGATCAGTCCGTTGATCGAGTAACTAGCAGAAGAACCCGACACAAACAAGTTCTCCACAGTTTGTTATTCAGATATCTGTTCGGTCATCTTTCCAAACTACAACACACGATAACTTTAAACTTTATAGTGTGTGATTTGACCAGGAAATGATTGGAGGTGATTGCTACTTTTAATAAGCTGTCATAGTTGTCAAATTCGATTTCAACAAATCTTTTCCTTTTCCTTCAATTTCTAGAACATTCTTCGTTACATGAAGACGTGTCGGGTTCTTCTACTGGTATTTTAATGAAGTATTGAAGATTGAATGTGCAAACCAAACCGTTTTTACAACGGAAACGGTGGCTATGCGAAATACAAACCGCAACCGTTTTTTACTACGGAAACGGTGGCTATGCGAAATACAAACCGCAATCTTTTGTGACTATGGGAAACACAAGTTTTCTTTTTGAGCTTGATGGATGTCCGTTATCTCAGTTGAGGCGGGCATTGTTTAAATCTGAATATAACTAGATGTTACGTGTATCAGCGTTGTTTATCACCCTGTGTGAGCATTGGAAACCCGACAAACAGTCTTGACAACTGTGACAGTTTATCTATCTATGTGTGTCACATCCATCCTGTTATAGCAATCGATATGATTAATTTTACAGATTTTTTTTTTCTAATTAGCGTTGTTAACTACCAAAAGAATGCGTACACAAATAGTTCTAGCGGACGAAGCAAAGACTACTAAAGATGAGTTGGTGATAAATACCGGAGCTGTTATCTCGGTTGTTCAGTACTTTCGTGATAATAAAACAAGCAGGCATTGATTTTGCCAAGATTGAAGGAAAGAATCTGGCCATAAGCGTTGTGGATTCTCAACATTATTCGAATGTAAGTGGATCGAGTGATACACTTATCTATTCTGGTCAAGGTGGGCATGTTTCGAATCATAACAGAAGACGGATGCGGTTTGCATATTCAATCTTCATTGCTTCATTAAAATTACAACACACGATAAAATGCTTGGAAAATTGCATCAACTCTCCTATATGTGATCAAACTTGGACATCAGACGTAAATCTTGGACATCAGACGTAAATCTTGATTCAGATCTCTGTTCGGTCATCTTTCCAAACTACAACACACGATAAATTATTTCTGTTGATCCACAAATTCCAACAAATATTTCACTCCAGTAGTTGAAACTTGAGCACAGGAATCAATTCAAAACCCTCACCCTCAAAATCAACCAGAAACCAAAGGAAAAAGGGCTGATAATGGCTGATGGTTCTTCGTTGAGGAAACCAAACGTAGACGGAGATGATAGGCCTGGAAACTGGAAGAGAAAAAACCCCAGAAGACGTGTCGGGTTCTTCTGCTAGTTATTCGGAATGTTTCGAATCATCACAGAAGACGTGTCGGGTTCTTCTGCTAGTTATTCAGAATGTTTCGAACCAACGGACGATATGTATCTTCTATCATGCGGCGGACACAATTCTTGCAAGTTAAATCCACAATCAACGTATACAGGTGCAAGAGAATGGCGAGTTTTTTTTAGTTATTTCTGTTGATCCACAAATTCCATTATTTAAATCAGAATCAGGTTGTCCAGACAAGGATCGTTCTAATAGATTAAAGAGAATAAACCATTTTTTACCATTTTTTACCCATAGTATACGAGCCGTATAAGAATATATGGCCCGTATAAACTGTATACGGCCCGTATACATATGGTAAAAAAATGGTAAAAACCTCTTTAATCTATTAGAACGATCCAATAAACGAAGAACAAAGCATATTTTCAAAACACAGGTTCATACAGTGCTGTAATAGGTAGTGGTTCAGCCAAAATGACATCTAGCATTACTAACTGTTCAAGTAAGTGTCTAAAAATCTGAAAATTCAGGTTTACCTTGTTAGTTTCTCAAACAAACACTACAAAATCATCTGCTTCCTGAATCTGAATCTGAATCTGAATGTTAACTCTCGTTTCTTCTTCTTCATCTTCAAGAACAATGATGAACAGATGATGACAGATAATACTTCATTTGTCGAGAAACCATACTGTCAAGAAACTAACATCTTTTAATACTTCATTGCGTATGTGCTTGTGCTGTAGAAACCGGTGATGAATTTGTGTATCTAAATCAGGTTCTCTGCCTTAGATCAGTCATTCAGAAGAGTTGGTATTGAACCAAAAATACTTCAAACATTCTAAACCCTACCTCGAAACAAACCAACAAAATCCTGATAGTCTTCTAGCAGAACCCGACACATCTTCTATGATGATTCGAAACATTCACGAACCACAATGGACTCAGACTCATACTACTCACCCTCCCCTGAGGAAAAGTTTTCCCGACGACTCAAGAAAAAAGATTGTATAATAGTATACAACCATTTTTTCTTTTCCTTCAAATCCAACAGTTTCTTCGTAGATTCCTTCGGGTTTTCAAAGCCGGTTGATGAAACCGAAACTGTATTTCTGTTGTTCAGTACTTCCGAGATCTGAACCAACCGAAATCCACAATTCTTGCAAGTTAAATCCACAATCAATGTATACAGGTGCAACCATTTTTTCTTTTCCTTCAATTTCGAGAACATTCTCCCTGTGTATGTGCTTGTGCTGTAGAAACCGGTGATGAGTTTGTGTACACAACTGAACGTTAATTGATATTGTTTTAGACAACAACAGATAATGAACAGATTGTCGGTGGATAACGCAAACAAGTTCTCCACAGTTTGTTATTCAGATCTCTATTCGGTCATCTTTCCAAACTGCAATACACGATAAGTTTAAACTTTATAGTGTGTGATTTGACCAGGAAATGATTGGAGGTGAAGGTTCAGTGCACGAAAAGTTGCTTACGAAATGTACGTGACAAAACAAGTATGTTGGGAATTAAACGCATGTACGTGACAAAACAAGGAGCGTTCTAATATATTAAAAAGAATAAACCAACGTTGTTTATCATCCTGTGTGAGCATTGTAAGCCCGACCACTAGCAGAAGAACTCGACACGTCTTCTATGATGATTTGAAACATTCACGAACAACAATGGACTCACACTCATTGTTGCGAATTTGGTTTCTTCGGTACAGGCTGATGAAACTGAAGATTCGGACTCCTTACAACTCTCATCAAATGCCTCACCCTTCCTTTTATTCTATAAATATTAAATAAAGAATAACACCATGCCCGTAATCCCGCGTTGATAGCTTCCGTTTTATTACAGTCATACGACACGTTTTCTTGTTCTTCAATCTTTGTTACTTGTTAATGTTTTATTTTTTTCTACTTTTAGAAAGGTTTCAGCACCTCACGACTGAAAAATATCTAGTGTGATTTACACCTTAAATCCCTTAAATACATTGAGAAAAAATCAAATTTTCGTTCCATACGGGCGGTATAAGAGTATACGGCCCGTATACACGTTCGTATACATTGTATACGACCAGGCAAACTTATTTACACATGGTGTATACGGGTCGTATAATATTATACGGCCCGTATGGAATTAAAAAAACTGACAAAGTCTAGTGGCACAGATTTTGTTGTTTTTTTATTCTATACGGGCCGTATAACAGTATACGGCCCGTATACACCATGTGTAAATAAGTTTTTCCTATGTGTTAATATTACGACCCTTAGAAAAAATGGAACAAAGTGGGAGGTGGGGCCATATGCAACGTGAATGGGTTAGGATGATAATTAAACAATAAAGGAAAATTCATATATTTAATATCTTAATGATTTATAAACATAAAAATCTTATTAGTTTTATAGAAAAATTCATATATTTAATATCCTAATGATTAATAAACATAAAAATCTTATTAGTTTTATATATATTAAAATTAGAGTAAATTTCCAAATGGTCTCAAAGGTTTGAGCATTTTTGTCATTTTCATCCAAAACAATTTTTTTATGCAATATAATCTTTCACTTTTGGGATTTTTTGTCATTTTCATCCAAACATCTAATTTGTTTTATTTATTCTATCAAACATTTGGATGAAAATGGAAAAAAATCTCAAATCTTAGGGATGATTTTGGTAAAAAAAAAAGTCAGACTTTTAGATGAAAATGATAAAAAATCTCAAAAATGAATGATTATATAGTTAAAAAAAGTTGTTTTGGATGAAAATGACAAACATGCCCAAATCTCAGGGACGATTTTGACAATTTACTCTAAAAATTATTATTTCTTGAAATTTTGTATTTTGTAATTTATAATTTGTACTTTATATTTTAACTATTACTTTTTTTACATTTTAAAATTTAAAAAGTTTCCTCTAACGATAAATATATTAATATTTTGTTAAAATAAAAAGATTGGTAATTAAAAAGTATATGTAAAAGATGATAAGGGTGTAGGGAGTGGGAATCGGTAAAGTGTGGCAAATTGGTTTACCACTCGGTGAAGAAACACTAAACTAATTATGGGATTAATCAGTTTGGTTTATGTTCCTACCATAGTGGTTAATCTTCTAATGGCTTCCTGAGCTTCATGATGATCGTTTGATCCTGCAAAACAGAACACCGTTACTCGTTAAGAGGGGAATATGGGGGTTTCCCTCTTAACCAGGCTCCGGCGTGAGAATAAGCGACTACTTTGGGGAGATAATTAAGTATTAAGAGTGAGAGTAGAGGGAATGGAATGTTTAACCTGTGGACTGAGGTCTCTATTTATAGCCGGAGAGGTGTAAGAGGGTGTGGGCTGATGGGCCTTGGGCCAGAAGGCGACAACTTGGAGGATATGCTATTTGTCTCACTGGTGTTGACCGTTAGTGGCTTCTGGGAGTTCGTTGGTGCTGGCGCACCGTGATTGGAGCCACGTGTCAAGGTTGTCGGCTTGGCCGCCCTTCTGCCATCAGCAGGTAAGTGGAGATCGTGGGTCAGTTGTCTCTGCCCTGTGATTGGTGCCACGTAGGCGTCCTTAAGTACTTTTTGTCTCCTGCATGTCTGACGATCGTGGAGCACGATTGAGCAGGGCCAGAAGACCGCTGATTGGTTCTTTTCTTGTGCCACTTGTACCTTGATTACTATCCAAAACAGTCTTGCGCCGTAGTCACGCGCGATTCTTGCTGAGCACGGAACTACCCCGCGCAGGAGTATTAGTTACTGCATGCTCATTCAGAATACTAAGTGTTGAAAGTGGAGCTTCCTATTGCTTAGACCTCGCGCCACATCAAAGAATGTTGATGTAGCCCGCGCGACGTTAGCGATAAGAAATTTGCTGAATAAGGAGTATGGTCCTGTGCGCAACCTTGACGGAGGTTTGCGCGGCTTTTTGGGACCATACCCCTTCAAGTCCCCCCAGTCCAGTGCTGCACCATGCGCGAGGCAAGTGGTTGGAGCTCTGGACTTAGAAAAAAGAAAGTTGCAGAGAATGCTTGTTTTTTGGTTGGTAGGCGAGCACGTGCAAATGTTTGAAATTTGTTACGACGCGACTACATATCTGGCAGGTGATGATTCTTTGCTTTGTGTTACTATGGCGCGTGTGCCTTGGGTAACTTCTTCATTAAGTTTGTAGTAATTTTGGGCGGGAAATCCCTTGAAATTTGAAATCTGACAAGTTGGTGAGAAACGTCGTTGATGGTGACGTTTGAGTTGACCACTTACACGGCTGTCATCAAGTTGTCTCTGACAGTTTGGTTTTCCGTCAGGAGAGTGAGCTCCACGCGCGCGTGGTAACCGTCACTCCGGGATTCTCGCCTTACGTGTCGTCTTCTGATTGGTCACGTGCGCGGCGATCCCGGCACGTTTTCCCATCGCATTAAATGCGATGGGTATATATATCCGATGAGATGGAGAGAACCCTCACGTCTTCTACTGTTCTTATCCTTTTCTCTCTACTCACCTTCTTCAAGTCTTCAAGTCTTCGAGTTGCCTGTAGCAGATCTTTAATAATTTTCTTCATATCTTCAAGTTCTTGAATATTCAAGGTTTGAATCATTAATGGCTGAAGAACATCCCGAAGAAAATCCCGAAGAAAATCCCAGAGAAGAAGGCCCTGTTCCCGTTCTCAGGTGGGGCATAGGCCTCTTTGAGCAGATAGTACGTGGTTTCCGGTTTCCACCGGAATGGGATGCCAAGTACCCTGGTCAGAACCAGACAGCCGCCGACGCACTACCGGGGTATATCACGTTGTATTAAGATTTCTTCCACCAGGGCAACTTCCGGTTGCCGGCGACGAATTTCATCGCACATATCTTGCAGTTCTATGGATTTCACATCTCCCAGTTGAGTCCTCCTGGGATGGTTAGGGTTCGACACTTCGAGTTTTTATGTCGATCTCATGATGTCGAGCCGACGGTTGAGAGGTTCAGGGCATTCTACCAGCTTATCCGGAACATGGGGTTCTTCTCGTTTGCCAGTCGAGGGGCTGCGAAGAAGATACTCCTTAACCCTCCTAAGAGCTTCCATGACTGGAAACCGAAGTTTTTTTATATTCGTGAGGAGGTGATCCCCATCGCCATGACCTTCCGCGCTTGGTCTGAGCCGATTGTTAAGGAGGATCTGGCGATTCCCAAGAATGAAGCTTGGTACCAGAAGCTTACTGCCACCCCAAACCGAGTGTTTAGTGAGAACGTCTTGGTAGCGGCGCGGATGAGCGATCAATGGCTACCTGACAACGAGGAAGTTCCTATTTTGATGTTCGACGATAGAGGTTAGTAATTTCCTTAGTTTTGTTGATTTTGTTGTTTCGTAACTTGTGTTTTATGTATGTAATTTGACGTGTAGAGGCGCATCTGTATCAAGCTGCATTTCCCACCTTTGGTGGTTCCATGGGCGTGCGCCCGCTCCAGGCTGGAGAAGAATATTGGTATGAACAGATTAAGGGTAATTTCATGTACCCAGTTGCTGGTGCGTTCGCCTCTCCGCCTACTGCAACCGAAGGTGCGCATATACCTAACCCTCGTCCCTTGCGCTCTGTGACTTCTGCTGGGAAAAAGATTGTCTATCTTTCCAGCGAGGAGTCTGTGGGATCCTCAAATGGAGAGCTGAGTTCGTGGTCTAACGTCTTTGCAGGTGTGTTGCGCGACTTGGGGATTGACCCTGAAGATAAGAAGAAAAAACCTGTGAGAAAGAAGAAGGTTATCACCCTGGATCCTGAGGTGACCAGCAAGGGAGCTGGAAGTAGTCGCGCAACCGCTAGCGCTGCTGACAAAGGTACTCTCCGCCTTCGTCAAAGTAACTTGGAGGATTACGTTATTATCAGTGATTCATTTGAAGGTTTGTCGCGTATAGGCGAGAAGAAGTCTGGAGGAGCTGGTTCTAAGAGCTCCGGGAGCGCGGGTTCTCGCAACCCAGATGCTGGTGCGACTCCTTCCTCTGTTGCACCTGATGAAGAAGAGGAAGAAGAAGCAGAAGAGGAGGCTGCTGCAAATTTAATCAGCAGGAAAAGAAATAGGAGTGAGACCACCTCTGGTGCTTCCACTGCGCCGCAGGGTGGTGAGGTTCCTTTGATTGGGAAGCGGAGCAACCTGCGCTCCTTATACAAATTTTCTCCTGGTAAGTTCTTACTCTCTCTTCCTTATGTTGCTTCCTCTTTTTGACACTTGATCTTCTGCAGAGGCCAAGAAGAAGACCCCTGAAAAGAAGGGTGTTGTGTTTACGGAGCCCTTAGAGCCGGCGTATAAAAGGCCTAAGATTACTATCAAAGCTTCCAAGACTGCTGGAGTGGAGTCTGAGAAGGGTAAACAAGCTGCTGAGGGGGAGAAGGAGAAAGCTGTTGAAGAGGAGAAAAAGGCCGAGGAAAAGAAAGCTGAGGAGGACAGGAAGAAGAAGGCTGATGCGGAGCGTAGGAAGAAGGTTGAAGAGGAAAAGAAAAAAGCTGATGAGGAGAAGAAAAGAAATGCTGATGAGGAGAAAAAGAGGCGAGCTGAGCAGGAGAGAGAGAAAAAGGCTGCTGAGAGGGAGAAAGAGCCTACAGTTGATAAACCTACCCACCCATCGCAACCTCATTCTCCTCAACATTCTGCTAAAGTGACTTCTGCTGCTGGATCTGGTCCGCATGCTTCTGGTGGCGCGAGTTCCGGGCGAGCTGGGGGGTATCACCCCCAAACCATTGGCCCAAAGGATACTCTCGGGGATATTTACTATAAGACTTACACCGAGGCAGAACGTGGGAGTGCCCCCCATCGAGCTCCTTGGAATTTGAAGCAGAAGGACACTTTTCAGGAATTTTCCCCTTGTCGCGACTGGTTCTTGAATTCCATCCCTCCTGGTGAGGTGAACCGACAAAAGGCGCGTACTCATGATGAGCTGTATGCTGCGTATGTAATTGGGGAGGCCAATACTCTTTCTGCCAGCCATGAAATCGTTCGTGAGTGGCGCACCATGATTAGGGAGCGGTCGGATTGGGAGAACTACCGCCAGCGCCTTGTGAGGCAAGTTAAGGAGTTTGAGAAGGCTCATGCCAAGTTTGAGGACGAGAAGTCCAAGTTTGAGGCTGATAAGAAAGCGGAGGAATGGGGGCGCGAGGGCCTGAAAAGTAAGCTTCAAGCTGTCGAGGATCTGTTGGCGAAGGAGAAGGCTGAGTGGAAGATCTGTGAGAGAGACAACCAGCGCGCTTATGCTGCTCGAAATAAGATTACTGAGCTTGAAGGCAAGGTTGCTGATCTGACAGTGAAGGTCGATGATGCGCAGGCTGCGCAAGCTGCTAAGGAGAAAACTGAGGTTTGTAAAACGTTTGCTCCTTTCTTTTGGTGTTTTGTTTGCATATTAGCCTAAGTATTTTGCCCTTTGTAGGTTGAGCTGGCTGAGGTGAAGGCGCGGCTGACTGGTAGGGACAAGGATTTGATTGCCAAGGACGTCGAGATTGCAGAGTTGAAACACCGCTTGCAAGAGCAGGTTGATAGAAGCGAGTCCTTGGAAATCGACCTTGAAGCTGAGAAGGTTATGGCTGTCACTGCTGAGGAGGCCAAACAGAAAGCTGAGGAAGCGCGAGACATTAGTACATCTGCTCTTAATGTGGCGCAGAACAACTATTCTGATGCTCAAGGCATTATTGATACTGTGGTCTCCGAGGCTGAGTGGCTGCGCGACAAAGGATTAGTTCTGGTATGATATTTTTAACCTTGGCTTTACCCTTCAAAACATGGTCCCTTATGTGTTACGTTTGCTGTAGATGGCCAACTCCATCCTAAATGTTGGAGAACTGGATAAGGCTGTTGCGACCGTTATAGATGCTTCCCGCGCAGTTGGTCATCGTGGAGGGTATCTTGAATGTGCGCAACATGCTACAGAGATGCTTGGACAGGAGTTCGACACTAGTCACTGCTCAGTGACTGATCAAGCTGAGGCTGAGCTAGCTCGCGCTGAACATGGTTATGATCATCTATCGATACCTGTGATGGATTTGGTTACTGAAGCGCTGAAGCATGATGATTGGTGTCATCGGTTAAAGACCATCCTTGACCCACCAGAAACCGTTGAGCTATCGGATGAAGAGGAACCAGCTGGTGATGATGGTGGAAACGATGGTGATGTTGGTGAAGGCAATAAGCATGACGACGATGATGATGGTGATGGATTCGATTAGGTAGTGTTGACAGGCTTTGTGCCTTGTAATTTTTGTTTAGGTTTTGAACATAAGCTCTTGTGCGGTCGCACTTCATTTGGGTTAAATGAATGATGCGTTTTATGTAACCGATGCGCGTTTGCGCTTAATTTAATATGATGCTCATGTTTATTCTGTTCCTTTACAATTATTGCACTGTTGTTGGAAACTTTGGTTAAGTTAGCACGAATAAATGTAAGTGTAGCTCTGGTCTCGCGCTATGTTCGCGGAGGACCTCGGAGGCATAACTCAAGAGCTCGTAATTCACTGAAGTGTTTTCGTGCTAATCAAAAGTTTAACATGCATTTGTAACTCAAGAAGCAAGATGATAAAAGAAAACATGTCGTATGCTTTCATTAATTGGGAAACAGGCGCTTAGGCCAATCATATATTGCAGATAAGTAACATAAAGGGCGTTTAGCCAACATAGGAAATTAATTAGGCGCGTGGCCGACATGAGAGAAATGACGCGTGGCCTAAACTAGTTACATATAGCACTTGCGTAGTTGTTGCGCATTCCACGTGCGCAGGATGATGTGTCCATCCAGGGTGCGCAATTTGTATGCCCCTTTTCCTAGAACTTCGTGGACCAAGTATAGGCCTTCCCATTTGGGTGCTAGTTTTCCTGGGCGTTCAGCGTTTGAAGCTTCGTTGTCTCGGAAGACGTATTCACCTAGAGTGAAGGTACAAATGTGGACTCTCGCATTGTAGTACCTTTCCAGTTGTGTCTTGTATTTCGCTTCTTTAATACGCGCAATCTCACGTCTTTCTTCCAGGAGATCCAAATCGAGACGGCGCTCTGCTTCGTTGTCAACCATGCTGACTGCTGTCAAGCGTGGTGAGGGGAGTCCAACTTCCGCCGGGATAACTGCCTCCGAGCCGTATACTAGGCTAAAAGGAGTTTCGTCGGTGCTTGTCTTCGGCATGGTTCGATGAGCCCACAGGATGCTTGGGAGCTCATCTACCCAGCCTCTTCGCTTTGTGCCCAGTCGGGCTTTTATCCCCTCGACGATACTTTTATTAACGCTTTCCACTTGACCGTTGCCTTGAGGGTGCGCAACGGAGGAGAAGGTATGTTCAATCTTCATTTCGTTCATCCAATTTTGAAGGTCCTCAGAAGCGAAATTGGTACCGTTGTCTGTGACGATTTTGAGTGGGAGGCCAAACCTGCAAATGATGTGCTCCCAAATAAACTTGCGCACCATCATTGCAGTGGTTGAGGCGAGAGCTTTGGCCTCCACCCACTTAGTAAAATAATCAACGGCCACGATTATGAACTTGACGGCGCCAGGGGCGTCCGGGAAGGGTCCCACCATATCAATTCCCCACTGTTGGAAAGGCCAAGCGATGGATACAGGGATAAGATCGTTCTTTGGGCGCAGGGTTTTTGGAGAATGTCGCTGACAAGAGTCGCATTTGCGTAGCTCCTTCAGGGCGTCGACGTGCATCCCTGGCCAATAATATCCAGCATTCATAATCTTCGCGACAACCATGCGTGGTCCAGCATGGATGCCACAGATCCGTTCGTGGATCTCCCTGATCAAGTAATTCGCATCTTGGGGGTCCATGCAACGCAGTAGTGGCCCCAAGAAGGACTTGCGGTATAAGATACCACCATTCATCTCATAATGCAGAGCTTTGTTTTGAATCTTTCTTGCCTCTGCCTTGCTCTCAGGGAGTATTCCTTCTTGCAAATACTGAATTATAGGGGTCATCCAAGATATCTGCCCTATTTCGATCACATTTACCTGGCGCAGCAATACTGAAGGATTTTTGAGTACTTCGATCCTTACATCTTTTGCGAAATGCTGAAAGGAGGTTGAAGCGAGCTTGCTCAAAGCGTCAGCTGGTTTGTTTTCGGAACGATTGATGTGTTAACCTTGTATGACTTGAATTTCTGAAGCAGTTCTTTCGCCTGATCCAAATATAAGGCCATAACTTCGCCCTTTGCATCATTGATTCCGTTGATTTGACTGGCGATCAAAAGTGAATCAACGTGCGCTTGAAGATTCTTAGCTCCCATTTTTATGGCGAGGCGTAAGCCTGCCAGAAATGCCTCGTACTCCACCTCGTTGTTGGTGTTCTTAAAATCCAACTTGATGGCGTACGTAAATTCATGTTTTTCAAGGCTCACAAGGCGCAATCCTGCTCCTGCGCCATCCTCGTTTGAGGCCCCATCGGTGTACAACAACCACAACCCATCAGATACGTCCTTCACTGGAGTTTCGACAACCTCGCAATCTTTGATTTTTTCCGCTGGGACTTCTGTGATAAAGTCTGCAAGGACTTGGCCCTTGATGGCTGGGCGAGGCCTGTACAAAATGTTGTGGCCCCCCAGCTCGATCGCCCACTTTGCTAGTCGCCCAGATGTTTCTGGCTTTTGCAATATCGTGCCAATGTGGAAATTGGTAAGTACAGTGATCACATGCCCTGTAAAGTATCTGCGCAGCCTCCGAGAGGCGTGTAGCAGCGCAAGCACCAATTTCTCCATTGTGGAGTATCTTGTTTCTGGATCAGTAAGCACCCTACTGACGTAATAAATTGGAGTCTGTACTCCGTTTCTCTCCACAAGTAGTACCGACCCTACTGCCTTATCCGAAGAAGATAAGTACAGCACGAGTGGTTCTTTTTCGAACGGCACGGTCATGGTAGGGAGTTCGATCAAACACTCCTTCATCTGTTGAAAAGCGGCCTCTGCTTCAGGCGTCCATCTGAATTCCTGCTTCTTCACACAATTGCGCAAGGTGCTGATAAAAGGATATGACTTTGCGGCGTGGTTTGACAGAAAACGTTAAGCGCGGCTAGGCGGCCGACCAACCTTTGCATCTCCTTGATTGTTCGTGGTGATGGCATTCGCTCTATTGCCTGGACCTTTTCTGGATTCACCTTAAATCCGCCATTTGTGACTATAAAGCCTAAGAATTTCCCTTCTTCCATACCAAAAGAACATTTGGCTGGATTCAATTTCATATTCACGCTGCGCAACGAGTTGAATGTTTTTTCGATGTCTTTCAACATTTGGTCCTCTTCGGGACTTTTGATCACCAGATCGTCGATGTAAACCTCGATATGCTTCCCAATATCGCCAGCGAAGGTCTTATCCATCAGCCGTTGATATGTGGCGCCAGCGTTTTTTAGGCCGAATGGCATCTTTATATAACAAAAGATCCCAAGATCGGTTCGAAAAGCTGTCTTGTCTTCGTCTTCAAGCTTCATTTGTACCTGATGGTATCCCTTGTAGCAATCCAAGAAGCATTTCCATCTATATGGCGCGAGAGAGTCTATCTTTTTGTCATTCTCACGCAAAGAGTAGCAATCTTTAGGGCACGCCTTGTTTAGATCGGTATAATCAACGCACATTCGCCATCCTCCACTAGACTTCTCTACCATCACTGGTGTAAGACCCAGTTTATACTAATAGATTTAATAACGTAATACCTTGCATTTCATGCCAAAATTTGGAGTTTACAAAAACTTACAAGACTTGAAAATTTAATCTAGACACAACATTCATATATTGATCCTACGAAACCATATTCAAGACAGAGACTACAATTGTTTACATAGTTTTAAAACAAAAGATCAAGTGCGGAAGCGTTGAATTGTGTGTTCGGTTCGACTTGATAGCTTGATCATCATCCTACTACCTGATATACCTGAAAACTGAAATGTTTATCACGAAACATTAATAATGGAGTTCTTAGAAATATTACATAACCGAAACTACATTCGATGAATTGAAAAATAAAAAAAATTTCAAAACATTTCTAACTCTACCGTAACTTACGGTATTACCATAAGTTACGGTGATGTCTTTTGGGTCCTGGTCCACCGTAAATCAGGAAAGAAGCACCGTAAGTCTTCCATCTCTACCGTAAGTTACGGTAATACTGTAACTTACGGTGGTACCTGGAAAACTCTGTTTTGTTTGATTTGTTTACTACTCTCAAACCCAAATCTCGGATTTCGCTTTTCTAGCACACCAATTATTAAATCTTCATATTTCTAATATGTTATATAATAACCAACATCAACAATCAATCTATCATGTTCCGGAGCATTAATCATGCCCTTCTTGATTGTTCGACCCGTTTGGATGCCAAGATTTAGGCGTCAAACAAGATATTTCAAAATCCAATTTCTATCACTTGTTTTGACCCGTTTTACTTGTTTAAGACGCAAAGTCACCTCCGTGACGTATGGGTCTATCTTGTTTACTATGTTTTCAAAACTACAACATAAAACTAACAAATCATTTTTAATATAACGAAACGATAATTTCGTACCTCTAGAGCACGCCTTTCCCCCGTGAATTCCCTCCGGCTTGTCCGCTTGATGATCCGGACTCCTTGCCTAGAAAATTCAGTTTTACAACTTGTTTAGAACTCTTTTCATGACCATAATCACATCATTATGAGCCATGACTAAATCTGCGTTTTCCTCCTATTCTAACATTTAATTCCTCACTTAGGCATTTCAACGAACACCTAACGAGTCAGATTTTTCTACAATCATTACTAAGTTCATGACTTGCAATTTAACATTTAATTTCACTTTAATTAAGCAAATTGTACACCTTTAAACATTCAATTACTGAATTTCCTCATACAATTCAGCTTTTCACTAGATTAAAATTTCATAATCCTAGTGCTCGTCTAGTCTTTACAATATCATAAATCACCTACAATGGTGATTGTAATTTCTTCAAGTAACATGCAATGATTTTCACAAATAATCATCTAGGGTTTAACCCTAAACAACATATTACTTCAAGATTCATTCATGTATGACATATCTAGGTTCAATTTCAGTTATTCACCATTAACCTAGAATTTATGGTGAATCAAAATATCAAAATTATACATACCTTTTGATCCTTACTACGAGGGGATTACTAATTTATGTTCAAGACTTGATTTAGGGCAGATTTGAAGCTTCAATTTGGAGATTTGCTATGAAACAAGGGTTTGAAGAAATCCCTGTGGTCGCCCCCTGCCCTTTGTTCGACCAGGCACTAAATTTTGGGGTGTTTGGTTTTGTTTTGGTTACTACTAGTAACCTAAGTTTCAGTTTTGACAAGTTTAAACCCTCAACTTTGATTTATCCTTAAGTTTGAGTGTTTTAACCCTATCATGGGTTATTTCAAGACTTGTAATTAACTAGGTTAAAATTCCTAGTTGGTTGACTCTTGTTTATTTTTACTTTTAATTTTAATATAAGGATTTATATTTTTCGGGGTGTTACAACTGGGTTCGCGACCCAACTTTGATAACGTACTTCTCGCAAAATACCAGCTTTTAGTAGTTCGCATACTTGCTCATTCATTGCTTTGGTTTTGTCTGCCCCTAAGCTGCGCCTTCTTTGGACTTTCGGCTCAACAGAGGGGTAGGTGTTTAAACAATGCTCGGTAATGTCGCGCGGAACACCGGTCATGTCGGCCGGAGTCCAGGCGAAGATATCCATATTCTTGAACAGGAGTTGCTTGAGATGCGTTCTGATGTTTGGTGAGATTGCATGGCCTATCATCACCGTTTGCTCTGGGTACTTGCAGTTTAACACCCATTTCTCTGGCTCGATTGTTGAAACCTTCGCCGCTTTTGTTGGGCGCATCTCTTCTGTGGACATTACTTCTTTCTTGGCATAGATAATCGCCTCCCCTGTCTTGGTTGGAAACCCTATTGCTAAGTGGGGCGTGGAAGTTACCATGTTCAGTTCGCCTTGGGTTTCTCTCCTAATTAACACATCATGCCTCGACTTGACAGGCATCACCATGAAGTTTACATTTGTTGTTCTTGAATGCTTCCCGTCAGAGAGCGTGACGGGGAAACTGATTTGGCCTAGCGGGAAGACCATTTCGTTGCAAAATCCAGACAGTGGATAATCAACTGGCTCAAGTCTCACTTTGTCATCCTCATCAAACTGATTAAAACACTTCTCATAGATTATATCAGCCGTACTCCCTGGGTCAATGAAGACATACTCTGTTTCATAATGGCCGATAATACCGGTAATGACGACGGGTCGAGTGGCACGAGGGCCGCCGCGCACTACCGGGAAAATGACCTGTTGCTCTTGCCATGAGGGTTCATAAGGGCGCTTGCCTTTCTCCTTTGCGCTGTACCTTGGTCCATTGACCATATGGGTTTCTAGGCGTCAGACTTTCTTGTGGTTCCCCTCCTCATGGCGTTGGATCTGCCGAGTTTCTTTGCGCACGTTTTTCACCAGGTGACTTAGCTTCCCGCTTTTTAGCGCTCTTTCGATCTCTTTACGTAGACTGTAACAGTCATCTGTCAGGTGCCCTGTATCTTTGTGGAAGTCGCAGTACAGGTTGGGGTCTTGCCCCTTCTTGTTTGTCATAGGCCTTGGAGTCTTGAAATCATGATTCTCCGTCATCAGCACCTCCTTCGGTGTTTTTATGAGCGGCGTCCAGTGCTTTTCTCGGTTGTCATCCCTGACTGCTTTCCGATAACCAATGCGATCAATAGTGTCTCGCGCGTCCTCTTTGTAGCGAGGCCGCTCTTCATAACGAGATCGTTCGCCATAACCGCTGGAGTGGTTGGCTTTCCACCCAGGGTTTTTGCCTTTGTTTCGTCTATTGTTGTCGCGCGAATGGCCCCCCTTAGAAAATCGATCTTCAGCATAATAATTCTTGTTTGTGGCGAGTGACTCTTCAGTTTGCGCGACTACTTTTGCGGCTTTCATGAGCTTATCCCATTCTTTGGACATCCCATCTTTCCCAGTGATAGTTCTGATGAGACTATCACAGCGAATGGCTTTTTTGAAGTGGCAACGCATGAGTTGTTCACTTACGCCACCGATTTCCAAGCACTCTTTGTTGAAGCGAGTAATGAAATCCTCCAAACCCTCGTTATCTCTGTGCCAGATGTCCTCTACCTTGGCTGTGTCGCGCTGGTAACGTCTCTGTTGACTGAAGTGACTCAGAAACTGTGTCCTGAAATCCACCCATGACTTGATCTTTCCCGGAGGAAGGCTGTCGAACCAGGCGCGAGCAGCCCCTGTAAGCGTTTGAATAAACAGATGACACCACATGGGCATATTCTATCCACCCATGCAACCCACGCTTGTGAAAACTCTGACGTGATCATCGGGATCAGTCAACCCGTTAAACTTTCCAACTGTCGGAGGTAACTTCTCTCTTTTAAGCGGCGCCAGCGCGATCTTTGGAATGAACTTTGAATGCTCTACGGCATCAGCTGGTCGATAGGCGAGGCGAAAGTCTTGCTCTGCCTCTTCGGTGTACCCTACGTGTTGTCTTGGTTTGTAGTATTCATGGTTCCTTTGCAAGCGATTGAAGACTGACGAACCCTCATCATCTTGCCAAGTTGGATCGTTCGGGTCAGTATCTTCCCATTCATTGTTCATGTTACGCGGCGTGAGCCGGCTACGAACTGGGCCTCTTTGGACGTGTGACGGATAATCATAATAGCTTTCTGTTTCTCCCCGTGTATCGCGCGTGTCATGCACGCTTAGTCTTCTGGTAGGGGGAGGTCTATTAGCTCTACCTTGCATGTTTTGCTGTGGGGGTATCTGGCGCGCCCCCTGACTCTGTCCCTGGGGGGTAACCAAGGACGGTTCTGCCGTTAAGACTGCTTGTTGTGCGATCAGAGATTGATACGCCGCGTTAATGGTGGCAATATTTTTGGCTTACCATGAGGCTGGAGTTTCGCCCTCTGGTAGCCCTAATAACGCCGAAACATTCTGAGGTGGAGCTGGGTTTGAAGGTCCAGCGCCATTGTTTCCTGTGGTTACCGTCTGAGTGATGCGGGTGATGCTCCCGCGCGGTCCCCCAGTATTGGTTACTTCGATTTCGCCAATTTCTTCAATGTGCTGGGGTTGGACGTTTTGATTGTCATCCCCTAACGCTGCATTAGAGTTTGCTCCGAAACCGACAAACTCAGGAATGATTCCTTGACCAACCATGATCGAAGGAAGAAAAACCAACGAATACTCAGAAAAAGAAGATGAAAGTGATTTGTAGAAAACCGGTGGGCGCCAATGAAGAAACACTGAACTAATTATGGGATTAATCAGTTTGGTTTATGTTCCTACCATAGTGGTTAATCATCTAATGGCTTCCTGAGCTTCGTGATGATCGTTTGATCCTGCAAAACAGAACACCGTTACTCGTTAAGAGGGGAATATGGGGGTTTCCCTCTTAACCAGGCTCCGGCGTGAGAATAAGCGACTGCTTTGGGGAGATAATTAAGTATTAAGAGTGAGAGTAGAGGGAATGGAATGTTTAACCTGTGGACTGGGGTCTCTATTAATAGTCGGAGAGGTGTAAGAGGGTGTGGGCTGATAGGCCTTGGGCCAGAAGGCGACAACTTGGAGGATATGCTCTTTGTCTCATTGGTGTCGACCGTTAGTGGCTTCTGGGAGTTCGTTGGTGCTGGCGCACCGTGATTGGAGCCACGTGTCAAGGTTGTCGGCTTGGCCGTCCTTCTGCCATCAGCAGGTAAGTGGAGATTGTGGGTCAGTTGTCTATGCCCTGTGATTGGTGCCACGTAGGCGTCCTTATGTACTTTGTCTCCTGCATGTCAGACGATCGTGGAGCACGATTGAGCAGGGCCAGAAGACCGCTGATTGGTTCTTTTCTTGTGCCACTTGTACCTTGCGTACTATCCAAAACAGTCTTGCGCCGTAGTCACGCGCGATTCTTGCTGAGCATGGAACTACCCCACGCAGGAGTATTGGTTATTGCATGCTCATTCAGAATACTAAGTGTTGAAAGTGGAGCTTCCTATTGCTTAGACCTCGCGCCACATCAAAGAATGTTGATGTAGCCCGCGCGACGTTAGCGATAAGAAATTTGCTGAATAAGGAGTATGGTCCTGTGCGCAACCTTGACGGAGGTTTGCGCGGCTTTTTGGGACCATACCCCTTCACTCGGTAAACACCACCCCTTACAAAAGTTTAGTCACCAAAGTTTACCAAATCGGTAGGATGATGCCGAGCGGTGAAGAAGTGTGTGTGTGTATAAGGAGTGGGGTCCATGCCATCTCAACCAATCACAACTTTTTCCTTTTTTTTAAATAGTTTACCACTTCACCAAGTGTCTAAACCATTGCCAACACTTTTCACCAAAGTTTAAACACTTTTGACTGATTGACATGGCGCGCTCTGATTGGTCGGTTTTTTGGTTTGACACTCCAAAGTGTTTAACCACTCCTTACACCCTAATGTGGTAATGTTTTTTGATGTTTTTAGGATTTCTTATTGGGTAAGTTTTTGATCTTTTTAAAGAAGAAATATTTTTCTAATCTGGCAGATTAATAGACACGTGTTAAGGTGTTTTTAAGCTTAGTTATTAGGCTCCACGGTGTGGGGAGTGTTCCCCCTCCGTCCCAGTCCGGCACCGCCGGGAACACCATCCCCCCCCCCCCCCCGGGTTCGGCGTCCTCATCCTCCTCTCCCGAACGTTGGCGACATTCACAAAATGACAAAAAACACCCCCCCCCCCCCCCCTCACACACACCTTTGCATACAATATATACATATACAATTTAGGTCTATCCTCTATTTCCATATCTCTATCTTCTTTGCCCCATCCTTACACCCATCCTACGTGACGCCTACATGGCGAATCATCCTCCAAGAAAAGACTATCGATCCTCATAATTCTTATAGATTTAACGGATTTCACTATTTTGGTCAAGCTATAAAGAGGAGAAAGAAATGGTGAATTATCCTTCAGAGTTTCATTATGTCTATGACGTCACCACCACTACACGTCGGAAACCACCATACATCTCCACCTCTACTTCACTCCACCACCACCAACAACAACCACACCAAACTCGTCAAAACATGTCACCTTCCCCGCCGATTAAAAACTCTCACTATAGCCTCCTCACATTCTGACCACACACAAACAACCCTTTCAAACTCTAAACTTTCCCAACAATTGGACAATAACAGCTTGTATCAATGGAACACAATCATCAGCAGATACATTAAAAATGATCTATACCATGACGCCATACTCGCATTTTACCACTTCTTGCAAACTGATCATACACCTGATAATTTCACCTTACCTTGTGTGATCAAAGCCTGTGTTGGGATTTCAGATTTCAAATGTGGATTGGTGGTTCAGGGAATGGCAGTGAAGATGGGTTTGATTTCGGATGTTTATGTCGGTAATTCATTGGTTGCAATGTATGGGAAATTCGGGATCGTTGAGGATGCAGTTAAGGTGTTTGATATAATGCCTCAAAGAAATTTGGTCACTTGGAATTCTTTGATTTCCGTGTTTTCGGATAATGGATGGTTTCGAGAAAGTATTGATTTGTTCATGGAGTTGTTGGTTAGTGGAGATGAGTTGATTGTACCGGATGTTGCTACGTTGGTAACCTTGCTGCCGGTTTGTGCTGCTGAAAAAGATATTTGGTTTGGGAGAATGATACACTCTTTGGGTGTTAAGTTGGGGTTGTATCAGGATTTGAAGGTGCAGAATGCTTTGATGGATATGTATTTGAAATGCGGATACATGTTAGAAGCCCGAAAGGTTCTTGATAGAAACGAAAACAAGAATGTTGTTTCTTGGAATTCGGTTATCTTGGGTTGTTCTAGAGAAGGTGATTCTGAACAAGCGTTTCAACTTTTGCATGATATGCAAATCGGAAGTGATAGTATAAAGCCTGATCGGGTCACCATTTTAAACGTGTTAAAAGTTTGTTTACATTGTTCACAGCTACTGAGAGTGAAGGAGCTTCACGGGTATTCGATTCGACACGGGATTGAAGCTGATCAGTTAGTTGCAAATGCGTTCGTTGCAGCTTATGCAAAATGCGAATGCGGGTCATCGTTGCGTTTGGCTGAGAATGTTTTCAAGATGATGAACAATATGCCTTTAAGTTCTTGGAATTCACTGATCAGTGGCTTTGCACAAAACGGTAACCCTTTAAAGGCGATGAATTCATTTGTAAAAATGACGTCTTTGGGGTTTAGGCCTGACTGGTACAGCATTGGTAGCCTGCTTTTAGCTTGTACCGAGCTCAAGTTGCTGCAATACGGCAAAGAAACTCACGGGTTTGTGATTAGAAACGGGTTAGAAACCGATTTACATATCGGCAATTCAATACTTTCATTTTACACTCAATGTGATAAACCCTTATCTGCAAAGATCATTTTTGATGGGTTAGAAAACAAGAATTTGGTATCATGGAATGCAATGATCACTGGTTACTCACAGAAAAAACAACCACTTGAGGCGTTAAATCTCTTCCGTACGATGGTTTATAGCGGGATCCAACCTTATGAGATTGCAGTTACGAGTGTATTAAATGCTTGTACACAGTTGTCGGCTTTAAGGCTAGGACAATCAGTCCATTGTTATACGTTAAAGAAAAACCTCACGAGGGACGTATACGTAAACTCTTCAATCATAGACATGTACTCAAAAACCGGTTGCGTAAACGCATCTCAAAAAGTTTTTAACCAATCAGATAAAAACCATATCGGACTCTGGACGGTTCTGATTACCGCCTATGGGATTCATGGGGATGGAAAGGAGGCAATGAAACTATTCTATGAAATGCAAGATTCGAACATGAACATGAAACCGGACGACGTTACATTCATTGGCATCTTAATGGCATGTAATCATGGTGGATTAGTCAAAGAGGGTCTTCGGTTCTTCAATGAGATGCAAACCGTTCACAGAGTAAAGCCAAAACTGGAACACTATGCTTGTTTAATCGACATGCTTGGTCGTGCAAGTCGGTTTGACGATGCTATGATGCTCATTAACGAGATGCCTGAGGAACCCGATGCTAGAATATGGAGTTCATTGTTAAGTTCATGTAGAGTTCATGGTAATATGGAGTTGGGAAAGAAAGTTGCAGATAAGCTATTACAACTCGAACCGTATAAAGCGGAAAACTATGTGTTGTCATCAAATCTGTTTGCTAGTTTTGGAAGATGGGATGATGTTAGAATAATGAGGCAACGAATGAAGAAACTCGGGCTTAAGAAGGAAGTCGGTTGTAGTTGGATTGAACTTGAAGGAAAAGTGTATAACTTCTTTGCGGGCGATAATATTCTTCCAGATATTCATGACATGTGGAGAAAACTGGAGAATGATATCACCCGTTACGGGTATAAACCCGATACTAAATGTGTGCTTCATGAACTTACAGAAGATGAGAAAGTTGATATCTTAAGGGGTCACAGTGAGAAACTTGCTGTTTCTTTTGGCTTGTTAAGATCATGTAAAGGTAAAACGTTAAGAATTTACAAGAATTTGCGTATTTGTGAAGACTGTCACAATGCTATCAAATTGGTGTCGAAAGCTGGTGACAGGGAGATTATTGTACGCGACAATAAGCGGTTTCATCATTTTAGACACGGGCGTTGCTCATGTGCAGATTACTGGTAAATAGTTAAGGTGATTACTTAAACCCATGTATATGGTTAAATCTTGTGTATATGAATCAAGAATTGTTGAGCATATGTATATTTCAATTAAAAAATCATAAAAATTAAACAAACCCACATAAAAGATCACTTGTATCATTATAATCATTGTTCTACAGAACTCAATAAGAAGAAAATTCAACTTCTCTCAATAACAATATCAATCAATATCTACATTTCAAGGACTGACACTAAAACTTCAAAAACCATAGAAACTAACCTTGTCACTTTTCAAATACGATTAGCAGCCCTTTCGGCTTTCCTACATTCATAACCAGGATCATCGGTCGGCAACTCATGGCGACAAACCGGACAGGTGTTTCGTATACGCAACCAAGGAACAATGCAATCCCCATGATAATGATGAGCGCACGGAAGTTGTTTAGCCATTTCCCCTACACCAATTTCATCCTTGCAGACAGCACAATGCGCGTTGTTATCTTCATGATCTTTAATAGTCATCATCACAGACAAAAGATCATCAACCACCCTTTTGGAAGCAGGCGGTTGAACCAAAGCCGAATCAACATTATCTGCAAACTGCCCAAATAACATGTCGTGCTCTGCATCATTGTAGTCGTCAAACTGATCTTCTAAATCGGGGTTTCCTTCAAGATCACCAACATTCAAGAAAACTTCCCACCCCACATCGTTCGCAGGATTTGTTTCAAGATTGTGGGAATTCAAGAAAACCTCCCAGTTATCAACCTCCGGTTCTGCATCAGGCGACACATTCAAAACTTCGCGTACATCACCATCCACTTCTTCCCACTCAAACTGTTGGCGCGCAGGTACATCCCATTCGATACGATGATCATCATAATCGTCATCCTCTAGATGAAAAGCATCCCAACAAAGCGTAAGCGTGGCTTCATCATCATCAATATCATCATCACAGCATACATTAAGATCAAAATCATCCTCCACACCGATAACCTCATGATCCCCGGGATCCTCATCCGAATCAACCAAACTAATTCCACCCATAAAATATGTTTCGGACCGATCACCACCGTTGCCGGACACAATAAACTCATCACCACAATCAGCAACCATAAATCCACAATCATCATCATCATCACCATCATAATTACGTTCTTCCATAGCAAAACCTAACCCTAACCCTAACTCAAAGTCCATCTCTAAATCATTTAAATCAATATTTTCACAAACCCTAACCCTAAGATCAGAATCAATCAAATCATTCTCCACAATCACACGCGATTGCTCAGAGCGATGATTAACCGTATCGAATACGAAATTCACCTGATTATCTTGATGATCATCGATTGTATTGGACGCACGAATCCGGATCGGATTCCAATCTGAAGGAGAAAGATCGAAACCGTCGAGATCTGGAGAAAAGGAGTGTCGGTGTTCATCGTCTGGGTGGAGATGGAGGTAGGAAGCCTCCGCCATTGATGAAGAAGGAATGTGTAATGGTAAAGGTTAATTTGTTGAGCATTGCAAGCGTGCGTGGGGATTTGATTTCTTTCAGGTATTCGTCCAGACGTAATCCGTTTCAAATAGGTGGGTGGGTGTAGAGGTGCATAACCCGGGTTTTTTCTAATACCGGGTTCTGGTATGACCGGGTTTTAACTTTTCGGGTATTGTTCATACCTGGGTCGGGTTCGGGTTCGGGTTTTGGCTAGAAAATTTATACTCTGTGTACCCGGGTTCGGGTTGTCAATACCCGGGTATTAGAATACCCTATTTTCGGGTAGGGTTCGGGTATGGTTCGGGTTCAGGTATAGATTGGGTTTTTCGATTCATTTTATTGGCATAAAACATAGAAATATAATGGAAACCTTTATATTTACATATTGTATGCCTTGAAATTTGCCCAAAAAAACCTCACACAAACTCTGAATGTTCAAAAAAAAGTTGTTGTACACCACAGATCCGGGAATTCGGTTACGGGTATTATGAAAACCCGGGTACAGGTTTTATGGAAACCCGGGTATGCTGAAAACCCGGGTACAAACCAGATACGAAAAAACCTGGTTTCGGGTTCGGGTATTGAACAAAATATGCATACCCGGTTGTTGGTGCATATTTCGTACGTCTGCCACTGTGCAAATAGTTAGATAGAGCGTGTGTTAAATATTGTATAGAATAGGAGAAAGTTGGACACGGTTTAGTAAATGTCAAGGTCCATCCGGACGGATGACCATCCGGCCGGATCGGCCGGATGACAATCCGGACGGATGGACATAGTTAGTGGTTGTCTATAAATAGGGACTTGGGTTCCCATTTGGACAAGTTTTTGGTCCATAAGGGGAGATGCTGTCCAACTGGTCTCGTTGTGCTGTAACTTGTTGAATAATCAATAGAGACCAGATTATAAGTGACTGCTCGGTGTCGTATCTATCTTCTACTCATTTCTTAGTCGTAATAAACGCATCGAACACGTCGGATCGGGACTGAGGCTCCGTCAAACTCGCCGGTTCCTGGACTAGCAGTGGTATCAGAGCGACGGTACCGATTTAATCGATCTAACAGTCGGTTAAACCACCCAAAGCTCATCAATTTTGGGTTAAACAGGAGTTTTGATGTTAAAACAGAGAAAATCATCAAAATAAAGGTCAATTCACGGATGGATTTTGGAATTAAAGACTTCATTCTGTTCGGAATTGATTCGCGAACAATCGTGTGAAGTTTCATCATGAAATTCACACAAATAAAGATTCTGGATCGAAAAAACGTGATTTGGAGTGTTCTTGAGTTCTTAGAACATATCCAATCGGATGACCCTTCGATCGGATGACCATCCAACCCGTGTCATTATTGGATGCTTGGATGATCAGATACTTTTCACTCGAATGACCATCCGATCGGATGACGATCTAATCCATATCACTATCTTGCTTGAAGGCTTATTGAGGGTTTAATTACTTTCACTCGGATGACCATCCGATCCATCATACCATTTTGTCTCTTTTGCCTTTCGATCGAATGATCATCCGACCGGATGACTCTCCGATCGGATGACCATCCGACACATGCCATCCGACCAGATGATCAAATGCCTAAAAAAAGGCATTTTTTGATCGCAACGACGAGGAAAGTCTACAGAAAAAATTTGGTAATTGATGATTTTTTCGGGTTTTTAACTACCAAGCTGGGTTGTTCGGGGACACCTTCTGGGGCTTCAGTGAACATATTTGATGATACGATCACGGATTGTGGAAATTAGTGGGGTAGTCATGATATTAGTGCAGAATGTTTATCATTCAGGATATCTGTCTATTTATGGGCCAAAACGTAAAATCCGCAAAGACGAAAAACCGACAAATGTGGCGAATATTGTGATATTCTGGTTTGGTCAAGTTTTTCGGAAAAGAGAATTGAAAACTGAATTCAGTTTGAGGGGGAATTCAGTAATAAATACGTCAGAATTTGCAAAAAATGAGGGGGAATAAAAATTTCAATGTCATATGTTGAAATTCCAGCATTTTGAAATTCATGACGCTGCAACAGTATTCGGGTAGTTTCGACTTCAGATTGTCAGGGGGAATGTGAATCTGATCATGGGTGAAAGCTTCCGAGATCAAGATGATTCGAGGTGTTGATATCTGATCGTGGACGAAAGCATCGGAGATCTGAGAGTGATCGTGGATGATAGCTTCTGTGATCTAGATTATCCGAGGAGATGAATCTGATCGTGGACGAATGCTTCGGAGATTGGATACATTACCTAGATGATTTGTTTTCCGATGAAAATTTGCTGATTGTGGAGAATACCGTTTACACGGATCTGTCATTCTTACAGTGCGTTAACGTGGATCACGATAAACGAGATATCAGATCCTAAGGGGAAATCACGAATTAGAAGTTAACCAGTGGGGTATTTGAAGTTTCTATCAATTGTCGGTTGAGTTTTTGTACATTCTTAGATCGAGAAAGCGGCATGCAAGATCGTGGTGCTAAATTGACATATCAAAAACTGAGCTCGGATGCGGTTAAAGTTGAAACAGAGGATGCTGCAATGATTAGTTTCAAATTGGTGACTGTTCGTGAAGGTTGCAGTTTAGCAAATCAGAGGAGAGTCGTGAACTGTGCTCAAAGACCTGAAGATTCATTCTATTGAGAAAACCCGGGAAACTCTAAGCTCCCGACTTTTTTTTTTTTTTTTTTGAAAAAATTACCACACGTAATATACATGTTTTTAAGAGTTTTGGGCAAAAAAAATCGAAAAAGCGCCGAAGGATTATTTAAAAAAAAAATAAACAAATTTCAGCAACTTTGCTGTGTAACACGTGTTAGGCAAAAAATGCTGAAACTTGTTTATTTTTTTTTTTAAAATCCCTTCGGCGCTTTTTTGTTTTTTTTTTTTGCCCAAAACTCTTAAAAACATGTATATTACATGTGTTATTTTAAAAAAAAAAAAAATGTCGGGAGCTTTGAGTTTCCCGGATTTTCTCAATAAAAGTGGTTTTCTATATATCCTTACCCTATATATATATATATATATATATATATATATAGGCTAGGAGTTGGGTAGAAAGTCCAAATTTCCTAAAAAGTGTAAAAAGTCATAAAACACCATAATGTCAACCATAAAACACACCAAAAACCCACAAATAACATAATGAAGATTACTAAAACATCATGTATGTGGGTTTTGTGTTGTGTTTTAGATGTTAAGGCTCTGATTATGGAATGACAAATATTATTGTGTTTTATGTTGTTTAGCATTTTGTGTTTTAAATTCATAGTTCTACGATGGTGTGTTTGAAGTTTTTATGGACTATTGGAGTTTGAATATGGTGTTTTAGTAATCTTCATTATATTATTTACGAGTTTTAGGTTTGTTTTATGCCTGAAATTATTGTGTTTTATGACTTTTTACACTTTTTAGGAAAAACACACTTTCCGTAGGATCCCCACTATATATATATATATATATATAGGATAATGCTCTAGAGAAAACCCCTTATTTTGAGAAAACTTTGGAAACCCATCACAAGGCCTACAATTGGCCACGTGTCCCAGCCATCTCCATCTTTCTTTTTGCTTTTGAGGGCACATTGGTAAATTCAACATTATCTTACCCAACTCAAAAAGATATCTTGACCTTTTGTCTAATATGATTTGACAACATTTATTACACACTTTATCTTCCCAATGTATCTTTCTAACTCCATTTCTATATCCTTTTCATTTATAATAAAGACCTCCTCCATTAATGTCCTGCATCTACTTCTTCATTTCTTCCTTTCTCCATTAATGTCCATGGAGACAAATCCACCATATAACCCGTTAATGTCGCCGGGTTATCTGCTCCCCAACTGGTTCGTTACCAGTGAATTCTCTACTGACGAGGAATTTAATGCTCAAGGTTTGTCTCTCCATCTAACTTAATGCAATCGTATATATGTTTTTTTTTATTTGACATTTTTTAATGGAATAATCCAAAGAGTAAACTTTCGTTTTGCTCCCTGTGGTTTGGTCACTTTAACGGTTTTGCCCCAAACCTTTAAAAATAGCCATTTTACTCCCTGATCTATGAAACTTATATCTATTTCACTCCCCGCCCCTAACGCCATCCAAATCAACTGTTAAATCCTGGTCACATGCCCCTCACATGAGGGGCATTTTAGTCTTTTCCCATCCTCCCTTATTTTATTATTAATTATATGTATATAACAAAAGAAATTATCCCCTTCCATTCCATTCCATCCTTGTATCTCTCCTTGTAGTGTAACAACCTACAACCTACACCCACACCATCAGACATCATCCAACCCACCGAACAACAACCACCACCCCCCTTCCACCATCTCCACCCGACAACTACCACCACCACCCTCCACCATTTCCACTGACCACCACTACCATCACGCTGTATCAGCCCCACCCGAGAACCACCTTGAAACAGCCCCACCCGACCAACACCTCCACCTGACCGCCACTATCTTGCACCACCCTCACACGCTCCGGCGGCCTCCTTAACTGCTCGAAAATCCTTTAAATGCAGATCTAAAACCTGATTTCAACATACTCCACCGTCACCACCGTTCCGTGTTCCTCTCTCTGTCTCTCATATTTCTCTCATTCGGTCCCTCTCTCTTTCTGTATACATATTTTGTTGGTATTTTCTGAATTAAACAAAGAATGAGAGAGAAATAGGAGTTTGAAATATGGGGATTTTGAAATTTGGGGGTTTTGATGATACGAGTTAGGGTTTGATTCTAGGGTTTGTTTTAAAAGGTGAAACCTTTTGATGAAAAGGTGGTTGACTTGGAGAGAGAGAGAGGGAGAAAGAGAGCAGGTGTAGTGAGTGGGGTGGTGATGGTGATGGCGGCAGATGTAGGTGGGGTGGTGATGATGATTCCGGTGTTTTGGGGCTAGGGAAGTGATTCTTGGCGGTGGTGATGATTGACGGCGGCAGAAGAAGAGTTGGCGGTGGTGTTGATTGCCACGAGGCACTTGCCGGAGAAGATGGTGAATAGATGATAAAGTGGTTGAAGAAGATGGTGAATACATATGATAATTATGTTAATAAATATTCTCTTTTATTTTTATTTTTCTTATAAATAAAAAAGATGTTAAAATTATCTGGGAATGGAAAAGAGTAAAATGCCCCTCATGTGAGGGGTATGTGACCAGGATTTAACAGTTGATTTGGATGGCGTTAGGGACGAGGAGTGAAATAGAGAGAAGCTTCATAGATCAGGGAGTAAAATGGCTATTTTTAAAGGTTTGGGGCAAAACCGTTAAAGTGACCAAACCACAGGGAGCAAAATGGAAGTTTACTCTAATCCAAATATACTGGTCAATGTTCACCTGTACCATTCGAAGCTTATGGATACACTAACATGCCGGTTGATGGTGCTGGATCATCTCAAGTCCCTGTTAGATCACCGAATTTTCTGATATCCAACAAGTTCATTAGCAGCGATTTCCCTACTGACGAGGTTATGGATAATGATCAAGGTTTGTTTTTCTATATACATGTTAGAAAGATTATATTTTTTTTCTTTCCCAGATATGGCATAATGCAAACATATGGCATAATGTTCACATGTAGCATCCGAAGATTCTGGCTGCCCTAACATGCCGGGTGCTGGTTCTGGATCATCTCAGGGCCCTTCTGTGTTTGCTGAATCATCTCGAGGGCCGTTAGATGGTTGTTTATTTTCAATGGGAGCACACTTTATACTTTCATTTTCTCATATACCAGATTTCTAACCTTTCGTTTTCTGATGCAGGGGCAGCGCATCCATACTTCGTTTTTTATACGCCTCACGGAACCCGCTACTGGATTCCTACCGTCGCTGATAAGTTCATACCAGTGTGTGGGAAATCTTATCCGACATTTGAGGTTGTTCTCTCCATGTATGAACTTTATGCGTTTGAAGCTGGTTTTTCAGTTAAAAAAGGCCAAACTAAAGTCTGGTGTGGAATTCCCACACACAAGTATCTTCGCCGCTCAAAATACGGGAAACCACAACATAAGAGGACTTTTGACACACTAGATGAATCTTCTGTAAGGCCAAGGAGAACCAACTTCACATTGTGTGACTGTAAGGCAAGCATTCTAGTCTCAATCTATAATGATACATACACAGTACTGAGTTTCAATGATATTCATAATCATGAACTTGTTGAGAATTACAACCGTGATCTTAGCAAGATATCACGTAAGCTGTCATTCACCACCAAACAATTCATTCACAATATGAGTCTAAACCGTATCGGACCCGTGAGAGCTTATAGATGTCTTGTAGCTTTAAAAGGGGGGCACCACAATGTCAACGGGACTCCGGTGGATTTTAAAAATTTTAGCCACCAGTTGCGAATTTTTATTGGTGAACGCGACGCACAAGTTTTCCTTGAACGCTTGCGTGAGCGTTTTGACAACCTACCCGACTTCTATTTTGATTACACGGTTTCAAATGGAAAGCTGTCTTCTGTATTCTGGGCTGATGAACTTTCAAAGCTAAACTACAAAGCTTTTGGCGATGTCCTCGCCTTCGACGCGACTTACAGCACTAACAAGTGAGTTTCCCCTTAACATGTGTTAGGCCTGATATCAAAGTATACAATCCTAACCAAAAAAGTGTTACATTTTGTTAACTTCAAATCCATTTTTATTCATAGGTACAAGATGGTTTTTGTGCCATTCACGGGTGTGGATCATCATTTTCAATATGTTACATTTGGTGCGGGTTTGATATCAACCGAGTCCATTGAATCTTATGTGTGGTTGCTTAAGGCTTTCTTGAAGGCACACGGTACTCAACCAACTCTCGTGTTGAGTGATCAAGACCCATCTATGCTTCAAGTTGTTCCTCTGGTCTTTACCGAATCACGCCACCGGCTATGCATGTGGCATATAATGAAAAAACTACCCTCCAAGGTTAGGTTAAATCGTTAGCCCTTAACATGTGTTATTCAACATCACAGACTTATATGTCTTTTTCAACTGTTTAATCTAGCACGTGTTAGTAACTTTTAAAATTTACCAGATCTCTACGGACCTTCTTGATAACACTAATGTTCGGGCCTGCCTTCACCGGTTGGTTTGGAATGTTTATATCAAACTAGAAACGTTTGAGTCCCGCTGGCATGACCTCCTAGAAACATTTGGCCTACAAGACCACACTTGGTTGAACGACATGTACAACATCAAACATCTTTGGGTACCAGCCTACTTCAGGGAACTGCCAATGTGTTGCTTGATGAAGACCACTTCACGCTGCGAAAGCTCGAACGCTGCCTTCAAGGTCAACTCAACAAGTGCAAACACCCTTGTACAATTTATGATGTGCTTTGAAAATAGGGTAGACAGCCAACGCTATCGGCAACGCGTATCGGAGTACAAAACCTCATCCACGGTTTTCAAGGGTACTACTGATTTAGCGATAGAACAGCACGTGTTCGCCATATACACAAACGCTGTTTTCATGCAAGTTCAAAAGGAGATAATAAAAGGGAAGTTTTTATGCTACATCACAAACCAAACCGAGTCCAGCAATACCACTCTTTTGCTAGACGTCACTCATTTGGACAAAAGGAACAACATCACAAACGTCTACCAGGTAACATATGTTAGGCAAGTTCATTATTACCACTCCACTAACATACGTTAGATATAAATGCCTTTTTGCTCCTTCTGTCCCCAACAGGTTACATATAACACTGTAGACCTCTTCGCCAGTTGCTCATGCAGGAATTTCACACGTATCGGATATCTGTGTCGCCATGTCTTTTGCGTATATCTATTGAAAAATGTTGCAAAGATACCACCCCAATACATAAACGATAGGTGGCGTCGAGATGCCCTCCCAAAAGAGGTTTTTTCACTTTCCAGCCGATATGGCGTCAACGCAATCGCACCTTCCATTATGCGGAATGAAATCATCGACCTCGTTACTGAATGCGTTGATGTGGCCAGAACCGATGAGGATTCATTGTCAAAATTGGTTGCCCAACTCCGGGATTTCAAGATCAATGTGCTTTCCAAGCAACCATTGGGTACAACTCAAAATGAAACAAACCAGTGTGAAATGGAAGAAATAGTTGGTCAACCAATCAACATTCCAGTCGAAGTTGCTAATCCAGATGTTGTACGCAATAAGGGATGTGGTACACATACTCGCATTTCCGGACCTGGTGAGAAGGCAAAGACAAAACCACCAAAACGTCCAAAGCAGCTTCGTCTATGCAAGCGTTGTGGCCTGTATGTCGACGACCACGACTCACGCAACTGCGTTAAGGTGGCCGCCATGAAAGCAGCAAAGGCAGCTGCTGAACAACAAAGGCAGACCGCCACCGGTGCCTCCACCTCTGATTAAACTACCACTATGTAATGGGAGACTCTCTTCATTTTGGCCTTCTTACACGCATGTAACAGTCTTTTAACATCCTCCTGCTTTTTCTGTTACGTGTGTAAGAAGGTGGAACTATTTTTATCCCATATATCATTTCTAGACTTGTAAAAACGATATGGCCTTCGGCACTTTGTGTTTGTAGGCCACCTTTTGTGGACCTCTGTTTGCTATTAACTTGCTTCTTTTATTATCTTATGGATGGATAAGTGTGGTTTTGGTTTATATTTTTACAACAGCATTACAACAGATGCTTAACACACGTTAGCCCCCGTACTTGGGTTTTTTTAACTGTGAATAACCAGTACACAACAAAAGGGTTAACCCAACCAATAGCTTATATATAAAGACACATCAGGTTATAGAATTAAACTTCACAACTAGCCAACTTAACCACACATACTACTACTGGGTTACAACCGCAGATAAAACAACGCATAGGCTAACGAGCCGTCACATCAACACATCCCCACAAAAAAATAAAAACAAAAAAACAAAAAAACGACGTTAGTGTGTCGTCTACTAACATAGGGTCAACAGGTTAGCACAACTATAACCACTTACGACATCCCAACTACCCCGTCTCATCCTCCATCTCTACGAAGCTTTTCATCATGGTGTTTCAACATCTTCATCATGAAAGTACAGAGGAGACGGGCTACGCTCACTCTCCCATGGGTCATGGTAACACCAGTCCCTGATTGTTTCGGGTGAGTATGGACAAAACGGGCAACCACATAATTCATGGTCTGGATCCGTCAGCAACCTAACCAACTCCTCTGGTAGCCCCTTCAAAAATTCAGGTTCTGGTAAAACGTGTTCCGTTCGGCGACTGCTAACTTCAGCTACATTGTTTGTTCCGCTTTCTGAAGCATCGACACCACCTGGGCCTCCAGTTTTCACGTCCTGGCACTTCTTGTGAAACACTTTACTTTCGTAGCACACCCCGTACCGACCCTCACATGCTTCCTTCCCCTTTTGCTTCAGTTTCTCCATGCCTGGTGATGTAGCCGTTCCCTTATTTTTATAAGTGTCCATCACATTAGCACACTTTGGAACCACTAAAAGTTTTTGATATATTGAAGTATTACAGAATATGACTTGGTTCTTCATTACACTACTTATAGAGATATATCATGGATATATTTAATGTAGTTGTTGTGACTTAACTTTGATGTGACCATAAGGGGCAAAAAGGCAATGTTTCCTTTCCAATAAAGTTATAGCCACCAACCCCTATGTTACTAGACTTCTGCCACCTACTTTCCCCAACTTCCAAGAATCCTACTACATTTATAACAGTGGGCCCCTTCACAACAGGAAGGGGTTTTTTTCATTTCCTTAAATGTTTGATGTGCACAAAATGCAACATATAAATTACATCAATTGTGGCATAAAACTAACCTTTTTTTAGTACTAATGTTGGAAAAAGTGTGTTTTTTGTCTTCCTTTTGTATTTTCAGGATTAAATGAGCTCAAATGAACAAAAGAAGCAAAAAGGCAGCTAAATCTAACATAAATACAAGAAAAGGAACAAACGTGGCATGCCCGACCCCCTGACAGCATCTTCCCAAGCAAAATCAAGAAGGCAGAAGACTGAACACGCCCCGTGCTCAGTGAACACGGGGGCGTGCCCAGTGCCAGCATAAAAGACAAAGCTGTAGAAGCTTCTATCACCCACCACGGGGGCGTGCCCAGCGGAAACGGGGCCGTGGTCAACTCTAAGATTCGCAGAATCTGAGGAAATCTTGATAGTACAGATATGCTTCTGCACACGGGAGCGTGCCCAGCGGACACGGGGGCGTGGTCAACTAATGCAGACAAACTGCAATTAATGAAGGAAGAGAAGAGGATGGACACGGGGCCGTGCCCAATGGACACGGGGCCGTGCCCGAGCTACTGTTCAGCCTATAAATAGGGGTGCTTGACTCATTTGCAAACCATCCCTTGGCACACCACCTCTCTCACACTTCACCCACCACCATCACAACACCATTATCCACCACCATCATCCATTGTCCATCATAGAGTGTGTGAGTCGTCTCGGGATCCAAGATTGATCGTAAGAGTTCTTGACAATCAAAGGCCATGTTTGCCTAAGTCTCTTACATCACTTGGTGAAGACAAGTGTCTAGTGTAATACTTTTTATTTTTAATCTTTTCGCAATTTTTATTTGGTTATGTATTAATGACTTTAATAACTAGTTTCTTATGTTGAAGGTGATTCTTCCTTATCGTTTGTCCGTGGTGTCTTGGCATTATTTTACTGTCTATATAAAATAAAATATTTTCACTATTCATATCTCCACGGTCTATATGGAGATATGTTGGCTACCTGGTCGGGGGTTAAGGGAACGGTTTGGTAAGAGTCTTGCCTTGTTCAGTGTATAGATCCTGCAAGGACCTGGGTCAAATTTAGTAGGACCTCCTTCAATACCCACCGGTATTGGATGGCGGGAGTCCAAACTCTTTGATCCCCTCATATGTAAACTACTATTAATACTTTAACCCGGCTACTTAGGACTGTATCCCTGCTGACTCAGACTACTTAGCCGAGGGTAACGTCACCTTCAAAAGAGGGGCCTGCTACAATAACTAAGATAATCTCTTAAAAATTGCAAAAGTGCGGAAACAATCAAAGGTTACACTAAACACGAGTCGGAGCCAAGTGATTGATCTTGTCTATCTGATTTTATTTTATTTTATTTTTCAGCATTTTAGTTAGTTTTTATTTTTCTAATTTAAAACCTTTTTCTAAACTTTTGATTTGATTAGACGTTGAGGATAAACCGGTATTAAAAGCTCTTGTGTCCTTGGACGACCTCGGTATCTTGCCAACACTATACTACGCTCACGATGGGTGCACTTGCCCATATGTGTGTTTGGTGTTAGTAAAAATCGTGTTTTATAAATTTAAAACTTGACTAACGTGTAAAAAGGGCATAAAATATACTTAAATATATATACACACTTTGCACACATCAAGTTTTTGGCGCCGTTGCCGGGGACACAAGGATTTTAAGAAAGCTTACAATCGACGGCCTAATCAGTTTTTCAAAACTTTTTCAAAACGCGCGCACATTTTTCTGCATTTTAGTTTAGTTTTTCGTTTACAGTAAGTTGAACACGGGCCGTGTCCACTGAACACGTGGCCATGCTGCATATTTTTCATAAAACACCCAGATACAGAGCTTGAACACGGGGCCGTGCTCACTGAACACGCCCCCGTGCTCAACGAAATCAGTAACTTTAATTAAAACGTCCAGATACAGATCCTGAACACGGGGCCGTGTCCACTGAACACGGGGCGTGTCCAGCCTCTGTTTCCGTTTTCATTTTTGTTTTCTGATCTCGAGACTTGGTTGTGATCTGCTGAGTGATTCTTATGGATCAATACTCAGGAGGTTACAACTACACCTATGAGGAGGATGATTATAGGAATAACTATTGCACTAATTGTGGTGACCTGCACTCGGTTCAATATTGTAACTCATATCAACCATCCACTTCATACACCTACTATGAGGAACCCAGGTACGAGCCATCAACTTCATACACATCCTATGAAGACCAAAGGTATGAACCTCCTCCCTCATACTCATATTTTGATGAACCAAGGTATGAGCCTTCTTACTCATACTTTGAGGAACCAAGATATGAGCCACCACCTTCATATGCTTACTATGAGGAACCTTGGCGTGAACAACCCACCTCATATGAGTATTATGAAGAACAAAATTACGACCCTTATCCATCATATGCTTACAATGAAGAACAATGGTGTGAACCATCTACTTCATATGGGTATTATGAAGAACAAAGGATCGAACAACCGGATTCAAGCTTTGAAAATCCCGATCCTTACTCTATCACCGAAGTGACCGATAGGATATTAGAACACCTTAAAACTATCGAGCGCTACATAAAAGAATCTCGCGCAAGGGAAGAGGAGTCCCGCGCAAGAGAAGAATTAAATAAAGAAGAGATAGTTGAAAGTGTAAAAATGGAAGAACAAATAAGTGAAGAACCGACACATGAGTTAAACTACGAAAAAGGAGAGTCCGACAACGTTAAAATTCAAGAAGAGTCTAATTTTAAAGAAATTAATCTCTTGTCACCTTCTTTTGAAAATCATTGTTTAGTTCCCACTCATGCTAAGTTTTTAAAAGAGTTAAACACTAACATTAAAATTGACGAAACGGTAAGCGTTAAGTTAACTAACGATCAAACCTCGCTAATAAAAGAAGACCCATTTGAAATCAACATTACACCGGTTCCAGGTTTTTTTTTTTTTTCAAAATTCATTTATTAGTAATGTCACAATTGATAAAGATCTTTGTGTTAACATAATGCCCAACTACATTTTCGAAAAATTAAGTATTGGTGATTTTTCTCCACTTCAAATACCGATTTTTCTATCTAATCGGAAAATAATAAAATCAATCGGTGTAGTTGAGGATGTCTTGGGTCAAACAAATCAAATGGTAATCCCAACCGACTTTGTCATCCTTGATGACGCTCCTCTAGTGTTGGGACGACCCTTTGTAAAAACTCACGAAGCTTTGAAAAACCGGAAGTTCAACAATCTATCAATTCAATTAGGGGCATTTAAAAAGAGTGTCGATCTTGAGCGGTCAATGAAATATCCATTCGGCAATAATGACCCCCTAATTGAATATGAAGACGAACCACCCGATACAAGTGAAAAGATTGACCACTTTGTTGAAGAAGAGGTCGCCATAGAACAAACTTTTAAAGTTCTTGATCAAAATGAGCAACCAAATAAGGAGTCTCCTAAAGACCCACCTCTTGAGCTCAAAGAACTTCCCAAAGGTTTGGAATATGCTTTTCTAAACAAAGATGGTAAATCACCTGTAATTATTTCGTCTAAATTAAGTAGTTTAGAAAAAGAAAAATTAATTAATCTTTTGAGAAAACATAAAAATGAGATTGCTTGGAAGCTTGTAGATATTAAAGGAATAAGTCCTTCAATGTGTACGCACAAAATTTTAATGAATGATGACTACAAATCGGTAATACAGCCACAACGTCGTGTAAATCCAAATGTTCAAGAAGTGGTTAAAAATGAAGTCATCAAATTACTTGACGCAAGACTTATTTATCCTATCTCCGATAGTCCTTGGGTAAGTCCCGTCCAAGTAGTTCCAAAGAAAGGAGGTATGACGGTAATAAGTAACGAAAAGAATGAATTAATACCAACGAGAACCGTCACAGGATGGAGAGTATGTATAGATTATAGACGATTAAATGAAGCAACGAGGAAAGATCACTTTCCTTTGCCCTTCATTGATTAAATGTTAGAAAGATTATCCGGTCATAAATTTTACTGTTTCTTGGATGGTTTTTCAGGTTACTTTCAAATCCCGATAGCACCCGAAGACCAAGAAAAGACAACCTTCACATGTCCCTATGGAACTTTTGCTTATCGATGCATGCCATTTGGTCTATGTAATGCCCCTGCAGCCTTCCAACGTTGCATGGTAGCCATCTTCCATGACATGATAGAAAAGATAATGGAAGTCTTCATGGACGACTTTTCTATCTTTATGGATTCATACGACCAATGCCTCGATAACCTTGAACGAATGATATCCCGATGTGAGGAAACAAACATCGCCCTTAACTGAGAAAAATGCCATTTCATGGTAACATAGGGAATAGTACTCGGTCACAAAATCTCAAGCGAAGGAATGGAGGTTGATCGAGCCAAAATAGACACTATTTCTCGATTACCACCCCCATCCTCCGTTAGAGCTATCAGAAGTTTCCTAGGGCATGCCGGATTTTATAGGCGATTTATCAAAGACTTTTCTAAAATTTCAAGGCCTCTAACAAAATTACTTGAAAAAGATGCCCCTTTCATCTTTGACGAGGATTGCAATCAAGCATTTCTAACCCTAAAGGAAATGCTAGTCAATGCACCTAACATGATAGCGCCTGATTGGAAATTTCCTTTCGAAATCATGTGCGATGCAAGTGACTTTGCAGTTGGAGCTGTCTTAGGACAAAGAAAAGAAAAGCATTTTCACCCAATTTCTTATGCTAGTAAAACACTTAACGATGCACAAGAAAATTACACAACAACTGAAAAAAAATTACTAGCTGTGGTATTTGCTTTTGATAAATTTCGTTCTTATCTTGTTCTTTCTAAAACAGTAGTCTATACAGATCATGCAGCCATTCGATATCTCTTCAAAAAGCAGGACGCAAAACCACGTTTGATTCGGTGGATTTTACTCCTCCAAGAATTTGATATTGAAATCAAAGACAAAAGAGGAGCAGAGAACACCGCAGCAGATCATCTTTCGTGCTTAGAAGACCCAGCTTTGGAGGCAACCAGGGACGAACAAATCAACGAAAAATTTCCAACGGAGTACCTAGAAATGGTGGAATACAAAGAAGAACCATGGTACGCCGACTATGCTAACTACCTAGCTAGCGGTATAGTTGCAAAAGGTTGGCCACATCATCAAAGAAAAAAATTATTTGCTAATGTGAAGCATTATTTTTGGGAAGATCCATATCTTTTCAAAATGTGTGTCAACCAACTCATCCGACGATGCGTACATGGTAGCGAAGCACGAAGAATTCTCCGCCATTGTCATGAAGGTCCATACGGAGGACATCATGGTGCCGCTAGTACCGCACGAAAGGTATTTGATTCAGGATTTTATTGGCCTACCATTTACAAAGACGCCCAAAGTCTTGTCAAGACATGTGATGCTTGCCAAAGAACAGGTAATATTTCTTCCAAAAATGAAATGCCACAAAATGGCATTCTTGTTTGTGAAATCTTTGATGTGTGGGGACTCGACTTTATGGGACCTTTCCCACCGTCAAGAGGAAACAAATATATACTTGTGGCAGTAGATTACTTGTCTAAATGGGTCGAGGCCGAGGCACTTGCAACAAATGATGGAAGAGTCGTGGTAAGATTTCTGAAAAAATTATTCTCTCGTTTTGGAACACCTAAAGCATTAATAAGTGATAGAGGTACCCATTTTTGCAACCATCAACTTGAAAACTTTTTAACAAGATATGGGGTCTATCACAGGGTCTCGACAGCATACCACCCTCAAACAAACGGACAAGCCGAAGTGACTAATAGAGGTTTAAAACGAATACTTGAAAAAACATTAGGGTTAAACAAAAAGGAATGGGCCGATAAATTAGATATGCTTTATGGGCATTTCGAACTGCTTATAAAACAACAATAGGTACAACCCCATATAAGCTAGTCTATGGGAAAAGTTGTCATTTGCCAGTAGAAATTGCACACAAAGCCTACTGGGCAATTAAAAATGTAAACTTAGATTTAGAATTTGCCGGTAGAAATCGATTTTGTCAGTTAAATGAATTAGACGAACTTAGGAACTATGCATACTCAAACTCCGAAATTTATAAGGAAAGAATGAAAAACTTGCATGACAAACATATTAAACCTAATGAATTTTGAGTAGAAGACCAAGTTCTTTTGTTTAATTCACGACTTCGACTATTTCCTGGTAAATTAAAGTCTAGGTGGTCAGGTCCTTTTTCCATCACCCATATTTTCCCACACAGTGCAGTAGAAATTAAATCTCGGAATGGAATTGCATTCAAAGTCAATGGCCAACGGCTGAAACTCTATCAAGGATTCATTGAGGATGAAGAGGAAGATATCTCGCTTCAAACGGTCGAAGAGTAAAAGCATCAACATCATGCCTGGTAAGTTACGAACAAATGGGTTGACATCTAAATTGGTAAGTTCTCTAACCAAGTTTTTGGGAAACAAGGGCACTCACACGAGCACTAAAAAAACAAATAATAATAATATTTTAAATTTCGCTCGGCACGAGGCCGTGTCCGCTGGACACGGGGCCGTGTCCGCGCGACTGTCGGGATAAAACCCTTTTTCAAAACAGTTTCTTCATTTCCACACGCCCCGATTCCCCAAAAACGCTCTGGTTCAAGGTGATTTTCCGTAGATTTTCGACGTCTCCTCTACTTCTAACAACATCAAGGTATGATTCTATCATCATTAGTAGTTAGATTAAGCATTTGCATGTAGTTTAAACATCAAAAATTTGAGGAAAATCTAGGGTTCTTGAACTTCAACCAGATCGAACCTCAAATTTTTGCATAAATCTGTTAGCATTAGTTTAGATTAATGTTATAGGAAGTAAATCCACTTGTATTGTTCAAAGATTCGCCTGATTTCTCACAAAAACCCCAAACCCATGTTTTTGAACCAAAAAAGATAAAATTGAAGGGGTAAACGGTTTGTTTTGGGAAAAACGGCACTTGGGGTTTCATTTTCGGGGGAAACCGCACCTGTTGGACCAAAAATTTTCAAGTTTTCGGGACCGGGTCAAAAAATGAAGATTTTGAGTAACAGACACCTGGACACGGGGTCGTGTCCGCTGAACACGGGGCCGTGTCCAGCTCGCTGTTTTCAGTTTTGTCCAAAAATTCCATTGTTTTGTGCTAACTTTTGGTGTATTCTTTCAGATGTCGAAGAAATTCACGAGGTTCAACGCAAATGAGCTCGATGCTAGGGCAAGATACGAAGTACTTCAAACAAGACCGGAAGAATACCCAAGATAAGCGTGCATGGATCTTTTAGAAATGGTGAACCAAATTGACCGGTTTAACAACCTCGTTACCGGCCCACTAAGAGTCGCCCTAACCACTCGACTTCGCTCAGCCCACGAGTATAATCTGGAATTCTATAGCACATTCATGTTCAATTCAAGGTGCGACCCTTTCGACAGTGATGGGGTGGGATTCCGATGTGGTGGAACTAAGTACTCGATTTGGATGGCACAATTTGGGTCGATAGTTGGGCTGTATGCGGAGGAAGATGCGGGTAATGAAGAGAACACCGGAGGGGTGCGAGAGTTGGATGAGAACGAACGCCAAGCCGCATGGGCTCAGATTGGTGAAGGGCACTACAACCCGAGCAGCACTAAGAGCACTAAGTTGAGGGACCCACTCTACCGTTACATCCATAGGGTTCTCACTTATTCTCTTAGCCAAAGACATGATAGTGGTGGTGTTGTAGGGTTGAGAGACCTGATAGTCCTTCATTGCATTCATAACCGCAGACACCTCGATGTTCCGTACCTCCTGCTCCGAAACATGCATTGGAACCGGCTTGCTACTCCACCAACACCTATCTTCTTCGAGGGGTGGATATACCGTCTCTTCAAGCATTTCGTGAACATGCCTAAGTCATTCGAAAAGAGCCCATGGTCGGGAAGAGTGGATATACACATCTGCCGCTCCATGAACTTAATTTATGAGGCTGAAGAAGGGACAGTTAGCTTCCAAAGGATGCAGGGGCATGCATGGAACCCGCAAGAGGCACTCGTCCTTAACGCTCCATAGTTTCAACACCCTCCTCAGTACCAGTACCAGCCCCACGGTGATCCGGGCCAATCCTCCTCACAAGGAGGCGGTTTTCCTAACTTCCAAAGTTTACATGATTTGTTGCAGGAAAACCTCATGTGCACCAGGAACACCTATAACATGGCGAGCAACACGGACACCAGGGTCGGAGCACTTGAGAGAAACATATCCGACATTCAGGATGACATTGGGAACATCCGGGAGTACATGGCGGGGCACAGAGGAGGAGGTGATGACGATGAGGACGAGGACATGGACTAGGCGGGAGGAGCAGAGGCAGGAGCGGATGGTTGGTAATCCCACAGGTTAACCCCCTTTATCTTGAACAATTTCTGGCCTGCGTGCCGTGTGGTGAACAATTTACTTTCCTTTAACTCTTTTTACTTTCTGCATTTGTTTTTCTTTTTAACTTTGTGATGTGGATGTTGAACTATGGTAATTTAGGATGTTTGCTATGGTTTGGAGTAGTATTTATTGATAAAACAGGTACATACGAGGCTTAGAGCACTAAACATTAGTGCTACTAAAGCCGGGACAGGAAAACCGGAGCCAGAAACCTGTTTTTCACCTTTGCAGATTGTCTACACGGGGTTGTGTCCAGCCGACACGCCCCCGTGCCCACTCCCCCAGACCTGCTGTTTGTTTAATTCTGCAGACTTTTGCTAGACACGGGGTCGTGCCCAGTGGACACGCCCCCGTGTCCACCTTCTGTAAGTTTTCGTTACTGGCACCTGAACACGGGGTCGTGTCCATCGGACACGGGGTCGTGTCCAGATGCCCAGTAACATAAATTTTGCTTTTCACACATTTTTACACATTCAATCAACCTAAAAACTTATTTTTTGGACACATTGAGGACAATGTGTAATTTAAGTGTGGGGGGGGGGGGGGGATGCTAAAACTTTGAATCTTGCAAGTCCTAATTACAAGCCTTACACAAAACTCTATTGGAACCGCTAATCACCCCAAATTTTTTCAAAAAAAAAATTCATTTTTCTTACTTGTTTAGGTTTAACTTGGGAATTTCAAATTCTAAAAAGGTTATATTTTTACAAATTTACAACCGATAGCGTCGTGATAAAAAGAACCAACATAAGAAAATTATGAAACGACATGACAAGCTTAGTTAAAATTTGATTATATATACTTGATCACATAAAAAACCCATTCCCACAAAAGTGAGTTTTGAGCCTTTATTGAGCATACAAATACATATCTTTAAACTAAATGCTCATTTTTCGTTTCTTGTGTGATTAGCCGTTTGGTTCTTACAACTCTAGAACTTGCCACGATGATACATTCCCGGTCCTTACCAACTTAAACCAGAGTAAGTAAATGATGGAGGCATTAGGACTAACCCTTTTTCATTTCTACACCATTATTTTTTCTTTTTTTTACCACCTACCCAAAATCCCCCTAGTTAACCCCTTTGAGCCTAAACTTTTCATTTCTTAACCCAAAAAACAAACACCCTTTCACCCACCAAAACCTTTTTATTTTTTTCCCTTTGTTTTTAGTAACAAGCTCGGTCTTTCGTATGACTTTTCAATAAAAAAAAAAATGTTGATGATGAAGCAAAAGAGAAATAAACAAACAAGTTCATCAAAAATAACTTTGTTTGAATAATGGCTTCATCAAAATAAAAATTGCAAAAATAAAAAGTCTTACGAAAACCGACGCTTTTACGCATTTCGCCCTTTTACTAACCACTAACCCAACCACCTACCTTTAACCCAAGCCTAACCCTTCACCCAAAAGTCCTCTTGATATTTACAAAGGTATATAGTTAAAAAGGAGGAGGATTGATTGCTTGGCAAGCCTATGGTAGAAGTAAGTTCCATGCCGCTCTCGAGTGATTCACTAAAATACATCTTCGGCCGAGTGTTGAGTGATCCCCGTGAGGTATGTGAACTTGTAAATAAATGTAATTTTAAAAAAGACATGTTATGCCCTAATAAGTAATTTATCTTATGTAATGTTTTAAATAAATCATGACGAATAGGATTGTAAGTAAATAAAAATAAAAACCTAATAAAGAATCTTGGAAATCCTGACACTCTATGACAAGCCCAAAAACCCATTCCATTTGGGAGTGTAAAGCCACATTATAAAGAGTTTTGCTTGAGGACAAACAAAGATTCAAGTGTGGGGGTATTTGATGTGCACAAAATGCAACATATAAATTACATCAATTGTGGCATAAAACTAACCATTTTTTAGTATTAATGTTGGAAAAAGTGTGTTTTTGTCTTCCTTTTGTATTTTCAGGATTAAATAAGCTCAAATGAACAAAAGAAGCAAAAAGGTAGCTAAATCTAACATAAATACAAGAAAAGGAACAAACGTGGCATGCCCGACCCCCGACAGCATCTTCCCAAGCAAAATCAAGAAGACAGAAGACTGAACACGCCTCGTGCTCAGTGAACACGGGGGCGTGCCCAGTGCCAGCATAAAAGACAAAGTTGTAGAAGCTTCTATCACCCACCACGGGGGTGTGCCCAGCGGACACGGGGCCGTGGTCAACTCTAAGATTCGCAGAATTTGAGGAAATCTTGATAGTACAGATATGCTTCTGCACACGGGGGCGTGCCCAGCGGACACGGGGGTGTGGTCAACTAATGCAGACAAACTGCAATTAATGAAGGAAGAGAAGAGGATGGACACGGGGCCGTGCCCGAGCTACTGTTCATCCTATAAATAGGGGTGCTTGGCTCATTTGCAAACCATCCCTTGGCACACCACCTCTCTCACACTTCACCCACCACCCACCACCATCACAACACCATCATCCATTGTCCATCATAGAGTGTGTGAGTCGTCTCGGGATCCAAGATTGATCATAAGAGTTCTTGACAATCAAAGGCCATGTTTGCCTAAGTCTCTTACATCACTTGGTGAAGACAAGTGTCTAGTGTAATACTTTTTATTTTTAATCTTTTCGCACTTTTTATTTGGTTATGTATTAATGACTTTAATAACTAGTTTCTTATGTTGAATGTGATTCTTCCTTATCGTTTGTCCGTGGTGTCTTGGCATTATTTTACTGTCTATATAAAATAAAAGATTTTCACCATTCATATCTCCACGGTCTATATGGAGATATGTTGGCTACCTGGTCGGGGGTTAAGGGAATGGTTTGGTAAGAGTCTTGCCTTGTTCAGTATAGATCATGCAAGGACCTGGGTCAAATTTAGTAGGACCTCCTTCAATACCCACCGGTATTGGATGGCGGGGGTCCAAACTCTTTGAACCCCTCATATGTAAGCTACTATTAATACTTTAACCCGGCTACTTAGGACTGTATCCCTGCTGACTCAGACTACTTAGCCGAGGGTAACGTCATCTTCAAAAGAGGGGCCTACCATAATATGCATTAATAACTTAATTAATTATCTTTCAATAATCCGACCCTTTAGGATTGCATCCTTGCTGACTCAAACTACTGGGTTGAGGGTAACGTCACCTTCAAAAGAGGGGCCTACTACAATAACTAAGATAATCTCTTAAAAAGTGCAAAAGTGAGGAAATAATCAAAGGTTACACTAAACACGAGTCGGAGCCAAGTGATTCATCTTGTCTATCTGTTTTTATTTTATTTTATTTTTCAGCATTTTAGTTAGTTTTTATTTTTCTAGTTTAAAACCTTTTTCTAAACTTTTGATTTGATTAGACGTTGAGGATAAATCGGTATTAAAAGCTCTTGTGTCCTTGGACGACCTCGGTATCTTGCCAACACTATACTACGCTCACGATGGGTGCACTTGCCCATATGTGTGTTTGGTGTTAGTAAAATATCGTGTTTTATAAATTTAAAACTTGACTAACGTGTAAAAAGGGCTTAAAATATACGTAAATATATATACACACTTCGCACACATCAATGTTACACCTGCCAATATATAATTTAAAACATTATCAACTACATCAATAACATTCAAACAAATGCAAGATTTGTATGTTGTCAATATTCTTCAGAGTCTAAAATTACCAAGTTAATAAACATCAGTTTTAAACAGACAACTTTTACACAGTCAGTCTATCCCCAAAAGAGAATAAGTTTAAAGCAACATCCACAAAACATAATACATGCTACCCCCAAAACAAAGTCTACATATACATATAATAGGTGTCCCCAAAAGAGCTGACACACTTAACGCAACACCTATCCCACTGTAAATACCATTCACCCCCTAACACACGTTACTCTAACCGGCAACCCTGCTGGATTTTAGGAAGCAACACATTCACCTCCGAACATAACATGTGCGTATCATACCTCTTTCTCAACTTCAGCACCTCGGACATCTTCTTCGGCCCACTCATGCTGAACCCACAATTAAAACTTTTGTTTTTCCCATGTAGCACTCCATGTGCCATATTAAGAAGACCCCACAATCAGTTGTGTTTCCTGTCGTCGCCCAACTAACCGGCATACGCTGGATGTTGCAGTCGTCAATGTCATCGGCTCGCGGATTCCCAACCTCACGAAGGTATTGCACAAACATATCTTTCTGCATATACAGATACAAGAATGCTCAATTAAATAACATATCTTGAATACAATCACACGTACGGTACAACATGGGTCATTTTAATAACATACAAACTTATACGGTGTGTCCTTGTGGAGGTAGTATACACTGTCTTCTATCGGCTGAGCTTGTCTGGCTTTGTCATTATCAACAACATAAATTCCGGGGTCCCGTAACTCAAACACTAGCAAGTAAAAATGTTTTTGCTCCAAAATCGGGAACAAAACAATGTCGTGCTTTCTCAAATCAGGAACCTTTTCAGCGTTGTTAACCGCACCTTTTATACCAACCCGAAACTTCTGCATCCGCGCCTCGACTCCACCTTCCTCAGTTGTTAACATCCACGAAAACTTTCACAAAAGAGAAATTAATAAGGATAACCACTCGCCACACCCTAACTACTTTTCCACAAAAAACATAAATCTACACAAATCATGTCCATATACAAAACACTCACCACAACTTTAGTACCAAAGAATAGCCTACTGTAAGCCTCCCTTGATTTGTGTTTCTCTTGGAATTTTAGCACCTCCGCCCAACAGTCGATAATACCATCCGACACCTCCTTGCCAACGTTTAAACTCTTGAACATAGCCCGAGATGCTTCTACATGGGCAGGGCTTCGAAACAGCAACTCCCTGGTTTCATATGTACAGATAAAAACTTAACTTCCACATATTAACACATGTTACTGTAATTTAACTCATTTTTAAACAATATCCCCTGTACTTACACAGCCATGTGTATCGGGCTATCTACATCATCAACTGACGACGTACCCTATTCATTCCTGCGGCAAAAATCAAAAAATAACCAATTAACTAGATCCATTTGGTTCATGGTTTACACGCTTTTATACAACAATAAACCCCGTAGTAATTCTACTTACTTGTTTGCCTCCATTGCCCGCTTCCTACGACAATGCCCATTTAGCAAGTGCGTCGGGGATTCATCAGCGTATATGTAATCCCACAGATTCGCCTCCTTCTTAGTGATTGGTTGTCCCATGTCAACAGACCTTATATAGTAAGGTGATCTATTTGGTTCCGCTGCCACTTTCTCTCTAAAAGGGAGCTTCCTTTTTTGGGCCCCCAACTCAGCTAACATACGTACACGGTGTGCTAGCGACAAATTGTCCTCAACCTCATTCGCATCACCACCAAATAATCCCAGCCCAGCTTGCCCCTTGTGAATTGCAATTGCGGGGTCATATGAGCTAACCGGTTCTGCCATTATAACCATACTCAAGTTTGGGGTAGTCTCCACATCGCCTAAACACGTATAAAAAAATAATTCACGTTACTCTGTAACCAATATAACACTTTCACACTAAACGAAAATAGTAAAGCTTACCGGAACGTTCGGGCGATGTTTCTGTCCCAGCCATCTCATCCACCTTGGCACTTGTGCAACCTGCGTGTTCCATGCAAATAAGTATATTTAAATGACTCCCACTAAACCAGCAATCCTAATCATTTTAATGCTCCTACGTACCGGTTTGCTGTGACTCGTCAAATTCAACACCAATTTGTGTCATTCCAAGACTCCAATTAGGCTCATTGAAACTACGTTCATCAATAAACGTATCGCCTCCGTCCACTATTCGTATGATTAACACATGTTAACCCACTAAATGTTCCTAATAGGGAACTATTTAACACATGTTATAGAATGGAAAGCTTTACCGTTACAATCCGGCTGCCACTCCTCTTCCGCCGCTTTGCCTTTACCATCCATAACCACCTCCTCAGCTTTATCGAAAGCATCTCCTTCCACAGATCCAACCACCACGCCACCACACTCTTCCTTATTTACGACAGTTGAATCTACAACGTCATGCTCAGTCTTACTATTTGAAGCTGCATAAAACATTCTTATCACATCTCATGAATAGGTTACTATTTGAAGCTGCATAAAAAATTTACCGTTACAATCACGGTGACACTTCTCTACAACCGCCTTGCCTTTGCCATCCAAAACCACCTGTTCGTCCTTATCGTTAACATCGCCTTCCACAGAGGCAAACACGAAGCCACCACATTCTTCCTTACTTGCATCAGTTACATCCACAACTTCATGCTCAGTCTTACTATTTGAAGCTGCATAAACATTCTCAAATAAATTACACATGGCTAAACATGGTGCGTCTAGAGTTTTTACGACCCTACAAATAAAATGGTTTCTGAAGATTACCTTCATTGTCATTCCCTTCAACCTGGTCAGTAAGCTTATCCTTCTTTGCGTCAGTCGCTTCTAAATCGGTGACCTGCTGATCATCGTCCTTCTCATCCACATTATTGACAGGTGGAGGTAGAGGTGTACAAACCGGTTTTTTTGGTAACCGAAACCGGTTATTAACCGGACCGGTTTTTTTGGCCCAAAAAAAAACGGTTTTTCATTAACCGGTTACGGTTTTTAACCGGTTTTAAGGGGGGGAAATGTGTAACCGGTCCTAACCGGTTGAAAAAAAAACCGGTTTTTGATGTTCAAATTAACCGGTTTATAAAAACCGGAAAAAAAACCGGTAAAAAACCGTGTCGGTTGTAGACTCGCCAACATGGACCGAATCATGGGCACTAGACGTTGCCATAGCGTTTTGAGAGTTATCGAACAAGAATGAGGGACTTTTTTAGAGTTTTTGAAGGTTCTCAAGTGTTGTGAATGAAATCTAAACACCCACAACCCTTTTATACTAGTTGGAGATGAGTTTTAGGCAAAAAAAAACAAAAAAAACGGGCAGAATCATCCCCAAACGGTCATATTACCGTTATGCGGAGCTGGGCAATTAAAACCGGTTTTAACCGGTTTTTTTATATTCGTTACCGGTTAACCGGTTTTTAACCGGTTTTTTTAATTAATCTATTAATTAACCGGTTTTTTTATAAACCGGTTTTATAACCGGACCGGGCCAGAAAATTTGTAACCGATTTATAACCGGTCTAACCGGTTGTAACCGAACCGGTTATAAAAAAAACCGGTTTTTACAATAACAGGTTTCGGTTTTTTTACCGGTTTCGATTGCGTAATCAGTTTTTTGTACATCTCTAGGTGGAGGTACATGTCCTGCTGCCTCCACACTATATGCATCTTGACCAACCAACTGAATGCCAGAGCCACCGGCAACTGTCAAAGCATCATTACACATGTTAAAACAGAGTAAACTAATAAAGCACACTATAAAAAACAAATAATCGTAAATGGTACGGAGCACTACCAGGTACACCCTGGACCGCTGCTGCTTTAAAACGCAGTTTCGCACGCATTAAACCCAACGGCTTATGGACTTGTTCAACATCACTTTTATCCCCGTTGCATTGTCCTTCAATATGTTCTGCCCCACCCATACTACAGTCACCTCCAGTTGAATTACCAGCCTCATGAACAATCTTATCACCGATGACGCCTTCAATTGCTTCGTCCCCAACTTCACTACACCCCCCTTTACTTTCCTTGTGTTGTTTCTCAGTCTCATTGCACCATATAACATCACATTAATATTAAATGGGTTCAGACACGTATGCATATTACAGTGACATCAATGTGTACTTATGTTTTCTTCCTAGGTTGCACAATGAAACTAGTAACACGTGTAACACTTTACCTGTTTTGTTACCACCATCCGTGTTTGGCCCATCAAACTTTATGTTTGTCTTACGCCTTTTTGGGGTCACACAGCCTACTTCTTTTTCAGGAACATCCTTTAAGTTCTTCAGTCGAGGAGATCTCCTCACCGGCAACGACTTCCCACCATCTTGCAGCGTTTCAGCACACTCTTTTCCATCATCAGGTACGCTTGATTGCCCAGCAACATCAGCTGCAACCACAACAGATGTTAAACAATACGATCGGTAACACATTAACATGTGTTACAGTATACATTTCAGACCCGTACGCATATTACAGGGACATAAACTTTCTCGAGCAATAAACAACGCGTCACCATCAGTGTGTACTTATGTTTTCTTCCTAGGCTGCCATCTATACCCTTAACTGTAAACGTACACTGAAAATGGTAACACATGTAACTCTTTACCTGTTTCGTTACCACCATCCGTGTTTGGCCCATCAAACTTTATATTTGTCTTACGCCTTTTTGGGGTCACACAGCCTTCTTCTTTCTCAGGAACATCCTTTAACTTCTCCAGTCGAGCATATCTCCTCACCTGTAACGACTTCCCACCATCTTGCATCGTTTCAGCATACTCTTTTCCATCATCAGGTACGCTTGATTGCCTCGCAACATCAACTGCAACCACAACAGATGTTAATCAATACGATCGGTAACACATTAACATGTGTTACAGTATACATGTCAGAAAGATACTTAATCTTCGCACCTTCCAGGGCATCAAAGTCTATGGATGAAGATCCTACTTCTTTCAATCTCCTTTTACTGATCCTTTCGTTAAGCCGATTAAGTGACTTCCGGTACAAACTAGCTATTGGCGAACCATCCGAGCATTCGTCATCCACGCCATTCCCTACAAAAACGTTGCACATCATTAAATGTCGGTCACATTAATAAACTCAATATTACAAAGAATAACAGTGACTAACCAGCGTTCTCTCCCTCGTTAATGTGACTACTTTCATCATTTTTCAAATCTTCCAACACCTCTTTGATATGGTGTGTTTGATACGGTGCGACGATAAATCTATCGCTTTATCGTGATCTGTACTTGCATAGGCTTTCTGTTCAAACAAACTTTCATACATTGCCTTCAACGTTTGTACTCCTCGTCATCAGGGCTCTCCACACACATAGATTCTAACATACCCTCTATTTTGAGTTTGTTCTTGTTTGTCACATTAATTAGCTGTCGTAACATCAACAGTCTCTCCTGTTTCAAAAAAAATTTCAACAGTTACATACCAAAATTATATACTAATTGTAAAAAACACATGTTAGTGCATATAACTATACCTCCTTACTTGCCCAGTGTTCCACGTTATAGTTACTTGGAAGTGTTAACCCTTTAAATCATCCCAGACCAAACCCACCAGCAAGTATCTCCAGCCTCTCTCTCTCTCTCTCGCAATCTCTTCAAGTTCCAGAAATCCAAAGGACACACCGCCTTGTCAACCTTCATCCCTGTGCACTCAATGCTATCAACGTACAACATCTACAAGAAACAGCGAACAGTTCAGTCCGAAACCAAGCCAGTATATTAACACATGTTACTTCTCCCAAATAAATATATATCACTTACTATCAGAATCGTGAGAGCCCCAACGAAGATGCTTTGTGGGTCAAGCCGATCCCTGGTATCTTTGCAAGTTTTCAACTTATCTACCACCATGTCACACCAGTCTACCTTTGCAAAATCCATTTCGTCATTTAGATACTCTAAGATTTCTTCCCGTAAACAACTTTGTTTATGACAGTCAACCAACACTGCCACAAAACACATTACAAAATCCATAAGGAAATCAAAACTGTCTTCGCCGTCTGACTCATCAATCATTTTCACCATCTTTGTTGGAGGTACATGTACACCCGGGTATCTCGCCCTCCAATCCGCAATGGCATCAACCAAGATGGGCAGCTTATCAATCGAACTAAACTTTTTCCCACCGGTCAGAATCCCTAATAACCGATGTATCACTTTCCTGTTTACCTTGATATTACCAGCAGGCGTACATATCACCATCTTATCGGGATTAAAATTGTCGACAACAAAATAACCTAACTTAGCTAGTAACCCAACAACGCTGAAAGTAAGTAAACGACCAAAGCCCATTTCCCTGACCACCTCACGTTGTTGGTCTGTCAATGCTCGTACACACTTATAAAATTGTAGTGGTGCGGATCTCGTCCTTATTCCCGGAAATTCATCCTTCTTGGCTCGCTTACGGGCTTTGGGAACTTTTGCCTGTTCGTTCCCAACTTCCTTTTGCTTCCGTGCTTTACCTTTCATACTCTCCTCTGAAACTTTATTATTCCCTGACCGTAACGTCCTCCCGCTTGATGTAGCTGTTACATCTGCCCTACGTACTGGTATAACGTTTTATACGCAACCAAAACAACCAAAAAAATAGTCTACTTTACAACCATTTATGACAAATCTGTCTAACACAAACGGTAACATTACAGTTATACGATCAAACATCCAACCATTAATCATTTGAACATCAAACAAATGAAAGTCAATAAAAATTAACTAACCACGGTTTCTTTGCATTCCATTGGCAGAATTATCCCCCGCGATGGTTTTTTTCCCTGCCAATTAACACATGTTAGGCAAACTTCAAACTCAGACCATTAATTATTTGTAAAACAAACAAATCAAAGCCAATAATATTTAACTAACCACGGTTTCTTTTACTTCCACAACCAGAACTAACCATGTTAGTCAAGTTCACTTTGATACGCAAAATACCAACTATTGTAACCAACGGCACTTACCTTTATGATCTTTGGTCTGTCCCTCTTTGCCTTCCACATAAGCTTCTTTACGCCCTGAGAAATTAGTAACAAAAATGATTACTTCACCCAGAAACGATACAAACTATACACAATATTACTGGTTAACCTTTAACGGTTTTCCGTCGTTTCCCAGGGCCTGGTGACCCACTATCAGTATCATCATACACTGCAACGCAGCCAACAAAAGTATGTTATGAACAGGGACTAATCCAACACACTATACATATATACATCACATTCAACTGTGTTCACGGTTCATACGCACATCAATACTAACCTAACGCCCTCTGGGTCGGACCGAAGCCATATTGTTGATTGGAAGGACCTTCCTTGGAACCATCGGAGATAATAACAACACTACGGCTTTCAGACCTTTTCCGCCCTAATTGAGGCCTCGTAGTGCTATATATAGAAAACAAAACAACATCAGTTGCCATTTTTTGGGGAAATCGATTGAACAAAACCCCCTTTTACAGGTCCGATTACAAGAGCTAACCTTTTACTTGAACTCTTCATCTTCCTTAATCGTTTCAGTTTAACCGACGATGACAAGATTATGAACGATTTCCTCATCTTCCTATCGGCTTCTGTTTTAGGGTTAGAAAGTACCGAGCGATGTTGTTTGGCGAAAGAGAATTTTGAACAGTCAGTATCGAGTGGGAAAGAGAAAGACGAAAAGTGTTTGAAATGCTTTGAAGTTTTGATTAGACGCCTACTGCATGGCAGGGATTTGGTTTTCCAAAGTTCAACAGTGGTCAATTTGCATTACCGAAAATGCCCTTCCAGTTGTACTAAAGTGTATTATAAGATTTCTTTTAAATCTAATTCTTACCAAAATTAAGAGAGCCATTGATCAAGTTAGATGAAAGATAATCAATGGATGACATTGGGTTTGCAAAGTTTTCTTAAAAAGATAGGGTTTTCCATATAACCCATCCCTATATATATATATATATATATATATATATATATATATATATATATATATATAGGGAAAGGTTCTACGCAGAACACAAAATATTGCGAGAACACGCAGAACATAATGAATCACCTATTTTTTCAATTCTAAAAAACTAAAAAATAAATGAGAATGTTGCAAATGTAAGATTTATTGTTTCTTACACTAGAATTCAAAACAAAGTATGGAAAATTTTCACTTTTTGTATAACCTACACATATGTAGGTTATGTGTAGGTTAAATTACCAACATGTATGTATGCTACGTGTAGGCCAAAAAACATGGTTTTTATGTATATATAATACACATATGATGTAAGAAACATAAAATTTAAAAAAACATGAAACTTAAATCCCAAAATTTAGTGTTTTAGAGTTGTTCTTTTTGTTCTCGCAATAGTTAGTGTTCTGTAATGATCCTCATCCTATATATATATATATATATATATATATATATATATATATATATATATATAGGGTATGGTTCTAGAGTGAACATTGGTTCATTTGTGAACAAAATGAACAAATCTTGACCTTTGATTTAGTAGATGATGAGATCTAAGAGTAATGACATTTTTGTAAATATTATATCATATTTAGTAATAAACAATTTGCATAAGGGTATTATCGTAATTTTCTTTCCCTAATCATAGCATATTTCAGTTTTTTAGGAGATCATATTAATCTCCTAAATAAAGAAACGTATTTTGAGTCTCTCCCCTCTTAATTCCACCGGAGATTCATTGCTTCCACCATTGATACACAAAGTTTGCTCAATATCAGTGATTTTAATCACCGGAATCCAAGCAAAGGTACGATTATTTGGTGTGTTCGTATCTGATTGTGGTTTATTTATTTTTAGGTTGATTATATGTAATCGAAAGCTAGGGTTTTGTTCTTTCTGTGTTTAAAGATTCTTCTAAAGTTCTAATAGTTGTGTAATAAAAAAAATTGTGGTATGATTCTTCTAAATTCTTGATGTTACTCTGTTTTTTATCATCAGCATCATCTTGAAAGTTTGCAACTTGTTATAATGATTTGTTATTACAGCGAGGTACACATGTGTATATTGATATTACTCTGTTTTTTTATCATCAGCAACATCTTTTTAGTTGTTGGATGTTGTAAAGTTTGTTTAATAACATATTTATGATTCGATGTTAATTTTCTGAATGCCAATGTATAAGTATGTACACATGTGTATATTGATGTTAAGCTGATTTGAACTGGATAATTTCAGTAGACTGCACTTTTTTGAACTATATGTTAATTTTGTCTGGTGTACACATGTGTATAGACATTTAAAATGGCTAATGGAAAAACAGAGCATAACCAGTGTACACATGTGTATAGACATTTAAAATGGCTAATGGAAGAACAAATCATAACCGGTGTACACATGTGTATAGACATTTAAAATGGCTAATGAAAAAACAGAGCATAACCTGTGTACTCAGGTGTTAAAATGGCTAATGAATACACATCGGTTATATTAAGATTGTTCTGTCATTTAAGTTTACGGATAATGTGCAGGCAAATGGTGTTCCTAACATAGTACGGAATAGGTCTAATGTACAAAAGGATGTTCTAATCTAAGTATTGTTCTTGCTATACTTTGCAACAAGTTGCTTAAAACATTGTGTTTTTTCTAATAGAATATTATAATTTGATAGGTTTCTTAATTTGCACCTGTTTGATGTGTTTATGTAATCGATGTATATGCAGCCAGCACGACTAATTGGAACTGGAACGTTTGGATGTGGTAGTACCATTGTTGAAGGAGAGGACTTCATTGCTAAAAATATCACGTTTGAGAACTCTGCTCCCGAGGTTTTGTATCTTTTTTCGTCGTTGAAAATTAACGATGCTGTACTTCAGGTTGCTTATTCTTACTAACTCTTGTATTCAGGGCTCTGGGCAGGCTGTGGCTATAAGAGTGACGGCTGATCGATGTGCTTTCTACAATTGCAGATTTCTTGGGTAGCAGGTAACAACTGTCTTTATTTGATTTGTATTAGAAGCTGAAAAGTTAATTAAAGTAACCATGATTTATTTATAACTTTACTCTTTTTGTAGGATACCCTATATTTGCATCACAGGATACAATAAAAGTGACTAGTACGCCTATTTTGCGGTACCTTTGATGCAGGCCGACGATTTGTTATGTAATACTGGATATGATGATGCTAAGCGTCTGGAAAAGTTCAGAAGGATTTAGAAGGCGTACACGGTTACGAGAAAAATATGTTGTGAAGTTAGTTTTTTCAAAGGCAAACAAGCACCGTGATCGAATAATGGCCTAAGTGGCTGCATTTGACAAGGCGAAAAAGACTTTTGTTTAGTTGACTGCATGGCAGACCATAAAATGCATACATAGACTCTAAATATTGTATGTGTAACGATCATTCGTAACTGTATAGAAGTACTGTATTTTAAAATACTAGATATATACAAGGCTGTGTACATATGTGAACAAGGTTGTACACCAGTGTATATTAGCTTTCTTTGGACGTACATATGTGTACAAGGCTGTGTATACAACTGTTTTTTTTCTTGTAGACATGTGTACGTTTCATTTAAACACAGTATAACAAAATACTGCATAGTTGTAACCCAAATAAGCTCAAAGATGCAGCATTTTGTATGATTATTTAGAGTCATGCGGGCATAACTTTTTGACAAACGTCTCTTGTGGCTTGCCCAACTTTCAGACCTAAATTTCTTCATCCTTGCCTCTTTGAGTTGTCACATAGTGTAACTAAATTACCATCATCAGCTTAAATTTCTAGAACTATGAATGCTTTTTTAGTATTCGTGTCAACAAGTTATTGATTGAGGAACAATATATGTGTTTTTGTGCTTTATAAACTGGTTACAGAATAAAAACTCACCAACAGGTGAATTGTTCATTCACTACATATCTCTTGCTAAATTTATTATTGTTGTAATCATTGTTATTGCAACTATTACTATTATTATTATTATTATTATTATTATTATTATTATTATCATTTTCATTATCCATTTTATTTTTGTTTTTGGGACGTATTCTCTACAAATTTAGCTCTTGGTAAATTAGTTACAGCACCGGACATCGTGTGGTTGGAGGATTACCGCCACCTTTTTCCATCAACATCTGGTATACAAAATGACTTTTATGACCAGCCTGTTGGGCGCAATGTATGATCTAGCGAGTCAACAATGACCATATCATTATTAGTACCATTTGCATCCATGGAGCCCATAACTCAGCAATCTGTAGAGGGGAACAACATAAGAATCATGCATAACATAAGTGTTTTTTAGCCTGATTCTGGTCGGTCTTCTAAGAAAACAAGAGTCTTAACGTTACTATGCCAACTTTGACTTTCATCATACAATAACGGCCTTGACATTACTATGTCATCTTTGACTTTGAACATACAACCATCTTTGACTTTGAACATTACTATACACATCTTTGACTTTGAACATTGCTATACACATGAACTTTACTCGTACAACCCCCGTACGTTATACACATGTGTATTTATGGAAATCAATGGTCAAAAAATTACTCTGTGATCACTCGAACTACTGCTACTAACTGTACATATGTGTATAACCATAGGGGGTAATCTAAACAACACGAATATCCTGGCTATTTGTAGTCAATCTACTTATGTGTATTAAAACAAACTGATTCATTAATCTCTACGATTTTTTTTGGGATAAACAATCACATGAAACAAATTGTAGCAAACGATACGAATATAATAAGAAAAAAAATTCGTATACGTATATACATGGATCTTAATGATTTGCGTCGGCCATGATTGAAAGACGGGAGGAACTGATCAATGATGCATTCTGGGTTTATGAAAGTTTCGTGCAACTGATCAATGATGATGTCTGGGTTGGCCATGAATGAATGTTTTCAGATTAATGTTCGCCGAAATCTTATGTCGTCTCCGATTAATGTTCGCCGGAATACAACTACAATACTCAATCAACTACCGGCGACGATACAATTGACATCGAACTTCAGAAGAAATATGACGTGATGAACGATGAATTATGAACGTGATTTTCTGGGTTTATGAAACTGATGAACAACGAATCTGAAATCAAGTAATTCGCATGAGAATATGGTGATTTTGTTAAAGAGATAAATATGATAATCTTATAAAAATATAAAAGATGTTAAAGATTTGGAAGAAACCAGATTTGGAAATTCTAACTTGTTATGTAACTGAAATCAATTAAGCATATAATGATTTAAATTTAATAATAGTTTATATATATAGTTACAATCATACCCCTTATCATCTTAAACAAAATCAAGGGCCAAGATTAGTTCACACGGTTCACAAACAAGGATGTTGTTCACTCATGATCCTAACCCTATATATATATATATATATATATATATAACTTCAATTTTATTTTATCTTAAAATATAATTATAAACTGTTAAATCTTTATTATTTTTTATTTATAACTGTTAAATCTTTATTATTTGTTTATTTCAAAAAATGGTTGTTAACACCCAACATACAAAATTTTTATAGAAAGTGATGATGTTGACAGGTTTAGATTTATTCAACTCTTGTAATACATGAGTTTCTAACCTAATTAAAATAAAATTTATAAAACGTATAATTTATCTATCAAGATTGGTAAGTTCATTGGAGAGATTAAATCGACGAGCTTTCTTTAAATAAACAATTGTTAATAGTTAATAGTTGTTGGCTCTAGAATAGTTCCAATGGAGATAATTCGATGTGTAATGTTTTATGTTTTTCATTTGTTGTGATGTAGGTTTGTGGCTCGTGGCTTGCTTGTGGGGTGTTTCTAAAGAAGGGTGTGTCTAAATACACCCTCTTTGTGAGAGAAAAAGTTGTGAGTCTCATACGTAAGTATGTAAAAGGAGGGCGGTATAACTATTAAAAGAGTTAATTATACAGATGGACCTTGTGGTTTATAGTAAGTTTCGTCTTTTGGTACAAACTTTATTTTTTAACAGGTCGGGGTTCTGTGGTTTCGTTTTGTAACATGTTGGGGGTACTAAGGCCAACGAAGTTAAATATTCTGTTAAGTTATGCCTAAATGACCAAAATACTCTTTTTTTATTTTTTTTCTAAACTGGATGCGTTGCAGGTGACTACTTGGCAACGCTTCCAATTGAGCCCAAACATGGAGGCTACTTGGCAACGCTTCCAATGGAGCCCAAATAAGGAAAGATGCTTATAATGGGTGCATTTTTAAATTGCCTTGACCCGATATTGACCATTATGGCCGGTTAATTATGCTTCCCAATATATTACATTTACATATGTATAAATGTTTATTTCACAATATCATAATTCTTATGCCTTTTGCACTTGGCAGAGGCTGCTAAAGTACATTTTCCGCATGGATTTAGTGATCATTTTCGCATAAATGTTTTTACATTATGTAAGTTCACTATTTTGTATTTTCTTTCAACAATGTGCACCACCATCTATGAAGTCGATATGTTTTTTCATACTCTCTTTTCTTATTAGTTATTACAGGAATCAGTTAATGCACATGAATCTAAAATACCATACCCATGGCTGGTCTTCAACAAAAAGGTCAAAGTCAACTCCATCTACCTTCAAAATTCAACAACTGTATCTGATTCAACGTTGCTCTTATTCGAGGGAAGCATTTCAACGTTTCATCCTTCACCATCGTCATTCTCCGTTTGAGTCGAAAAACAGTCGCCATCTATCCCGGTGCATTAAACGTGAGACGGTGATGGAGATGGCTTGTTTTTATAATTTTAAATTTTAATATTTAAGTTTGTAAATGGCAAAAATAACCTTGTAATGAAATATAGTTAATTACAAAAATAGTCCCTCACGTTAGTAAAGGACATTTTGGTCATTTAGACACAACTTAACAAAATATTTAACCTTCGTTAGCCTTAGTACCCCCAACATGTTACAAAAACGAAACCACAGAACCTCAACATGTTAAAAAAAATTAGTACCCAAAGGAGAAACTTGTCATAAACCACATGGTCCATCTTGGTAATTAACTCCTATTAAAAGGAGGGGTTGTATTTAGTAGCTCCCTAAAGAAAGTTTGTGTTCGAAAAAAAAGAGTAAACTGCCAAAATGGTCCCTGATGTTTGGTCACTTTTGCCACTTTAGTCCAAAACTCAAATAACCAAAATGGTCCCTGAGGTTTGCTCACTTTTGCCACTTTAGTCCAAAATCCAAATTTTTTAAATCTGGGTCCCTGAGGTTTGCATTTTGTTGCCATTTTAGTCCAAATTTCAAAAAAGTCTAATTTTGTCAGGATTTCTTACTGAATTTTGTCTTCTTCCTGATTTCTCATAAAGGCAAAATTGTCATTATAGATTATTATAAACTAATTTATATTAAATAAATAAAAAAAGCCTTAAAGAACTTTAAATAACCCTAATCGATCAAAACCTCTCACCTTCCCCCATCATCTTCTTCCTCAGACCTGCATCAACAATGGTGGTATGCACATATGGAGCTCCGACGCAGCTTCGCACATCATGGACCACACAAAACCCAGGTCGTCGATTCCATCGTTGCAACAAACCTAAGCCACTTCCTTTTTTCCTTATTTTCCTGTGATGCTGCAACTATAGCCTCTGCTACCTCCACTGCAGACTTTTTTCCTTTTCTTTTTTGGCCTCCCAATCTGCGTCGGAGCTCCACATGTGCATACCACCATTGTTGATGCAGGTCTGAGGAAGAAGATGATGGGGGAAGGTGAGAGGTTTTGATCGATTAGGGTTATTTAAAGTTCTTTGAGGCTTTTTTTTAATTTTTTTTTAATATAAATTAGTTTATAATAATCTATAATGACAATTTTGCCCTTATGAGAAATGAGGAAGAAGACAAAATTTAGTAAGAAATCCTGACAAAATTAGACTTTTTGAAATTTGGACTAAAATGACAACAAAATGCAAACCTCAGGGACCCGGATTTAAAAAATTTGGATTTTGGACTAAAGTTACAAAAGTGAGCAAACCTCAGGGACCATTTTGGCTATTAACTCCCTTTTGAATTTAGATCCCTGTGGTTTCAATTTTGTTGTCATTTTCATCCAAAAGCAAAATCTGGTCAGATATTTCAGTTAACATCCAGCTTTTTTTGTTCTTTTCCTCCTTTTAAATAAAAGGCAAAATGGTCAGATTTTTTTTAATTTGTTATAATAAAACGTTAAAAGACCATTTTGCCCTTTATTAAAGGGAGGAAAAAGACAAAAAACTGGATGTTAACTAAAAAATCTGACCAGATTTTGATTTTAGATGAAAATGACAACAAAATTGAAACCACAGGGACCCGGATTCAAAAGGTTTTAGCTGTGGACAAAAGTGACCAAATCTCAGGGACCATTTTGGTAGTTTACTAAAAAAAAAAAAAAAAAAAGAAGAAGAAAACCATAATTTATCCATCATATCAACTCGTTGACTTGACGTTGACGTTTTTTTTTATAAATGCAAGAGTAGTTAAGGAAATTGATCTACTCAATCTAATCACTAATCAAGAGCATGGCTTCACCAAGTAAGTATCCATACTTCATAATTTTACTCAAATAATCATCATCTCACACCCAAAGTGATCATGTTTCAGACGAGAAGCATCTTGATTTCAAATCTAAATTGGATCTCAACGAAGGCGATGATGATGAGTATCCAAGCGGCGAATTCGAGTACAAAACTCCAGGCGCTTTGAAAAGCTTTGTGGTTAACCTACGCATGCTAATTGCTTACCCATGGCTCAGGGTTCGCAACGGCACCGTTTTGAATATTAAATTGCGCGACAAGGTTCGTTTTACCGTCAAAGTTTTAGGTCTTCAGTTATAAGTACTTCAATAATGTACTAAATGCGCTTTACATAAATATCGCAGGTAAGCGAGCAACAAGCTGCGCCGCTACCCCTTTCTGGATAGCAAACCCTAGCCTATTAAAGACAAACCCCTGCCCCCTGATGAATTACGTTGTTTGATTGAAAATTTTGAATAATATATTTGAATTTGAATCATGTGCCAATTTCAGATATCTGATCAGGTGAAGAGTCGTTTCTCTTCCGGTTTATCACTGCCACAATTATGTGAAAACTTTATAAAGGCAGCGTATGATCCTCGTGTATCCGGTGTTTATCTTCATATCGAAACTCTGAAATGTGGATGGGGTAAAATTGAAGAAATTCGAAGACATATATTGGATTTTAGGAAGTCAGGTAGATTAGATTTTTACAATATCTTTTATAGGATTCCAATTAATTGTGACAATATCTTTATCTGTATCTATATCTATACTATATAATAAAAAATCGATGCGTGACATGTGTCATTCACTACTGGAGGCGGTTACTTTTTGATTTTATTATATAGTATAGATAGATTTATTCAATCTGTACAATACACGCGATTTTTTAAAGTTAAAACATTTTTTTGTCATTTAGTATACAAAATTACATTTATTCAACCCGTGTAATGCATAGGTTTTTAAAGATATAATTTTTTTTTTTATTATTTGGTATATAAAATTACATTTGTTCAACCGGTACGATACACGGGGTTCTTAAAGATATAAATTTTTATTATTTAATATATAAAATTACATCTATTCAACCTGTGTAATACACGAGGTTCTAACCTAGTAATGTTATATAGGAAAGTTCATTGTTGGTTATGCGCCTGAATGGCATGAAAAGGAGTATTACCTTGGATGCGTCTGCGACGAGCTCTACGCTCCTCCGAGTGCTTACTTTTCAATGTATGGCTTAACTTCTCGAGCAATGTTTTTGGGAGGTAAGCTACACCTTACGTTTTAGATCAACCGCTGCTTCTTTATCTTTCAGGGTGATAAAGAAGTATGGTTAACTTCACTTGTCAATCTTGAGATCAACTTCTGAACTTAACCAAAGTGGTATGTGTATAGGTGTATTTGAGAAAATAGGTGTGGAACCACAAGTGCAGAGGATTGGTAAATATAAGAGTGCTGGTGATCAGTTATTTCGCAAGAATATATCTGAAGAAAATCGTGAGGTGCTTACTACATTGCTAGACAATATCTATGGAAATTGGGTCGATAAGGTTTCTCAAGCCAAAGGTGAAGAGATTGATAGTTTTACGTTGCTAGAAATACGTTGTAATTTCCCTATTAAATTGATGCATCAAAGTAAACAGTGTGGATTGTTTCTTTTACAGGAAAGAGTAAGGAAGAAATTGATAGTTTTATTAATGAAGGAGTTTACCAAATAGATAAGTTGAAAGAAGACGGATGGATAACAGATATTAAATATGATGATGAGGTATACATATGAATAAAAAACATGCCCAAACTACCTATTTTGGGCGTCGATCATAATTCTTCAAGTATTTTTGAAACCATTTTCTGTATTTACTTTTTAAATGTTAAACCTTTTCAGGTTAGATCTATGTTGAAAACAAGATTGGGCATTGCAGAGAAGAAAAAACTTCCACTTATTGATTACAAGTGATTATTATACTCTTTATATAGACTTCACTTTTTCCCTTCAGAATTTGCATATTTCTGCTTTTATTTATCATGGCTTCAGGAAATACTCAAGAATTAGGAAATGGAGTGTGGGGTTATCAGGTGGCAAGGATCGAATTGCAGTAATTAGAGCCTCTGGTAGCATTAGTCGTGTAGGAGGGTCATTATTTTCACCTAGTTCAGGCATCATAGCCGAAAAATTTATCAAAAAGCTTAGCAAAGTAAGAGGTATGTATAACATCATATAATTCCTTTTATCAGGGTTCTGTATAAAAGTTCGTTTATACGTAATGCAACTATGCGGTAATAAAAATACACCCGTCCTTAAAAAAAGCAATAAGGACGTATATGTGTTCCAAGTCCTATAATTGTTTTAAATTTGTGTGTTGACTTTATTTTTTATTTACTTTTCAGATTCGAAAAAGTATAAGGCGGTTATCATCCGAATTGATAGCCCTGGGGGTGATTTTCTTGCTTCTGACTTGTAAGTAATTTTGACCAGAAATGTATATTTTTTACCGTTAGATACAACTGTAAAGTTTATAGTTTTATTCCAAAATATTCACGAAGCAAAAGGAAACTGATACAAGAGTATGTGATTTTTCATGTAGTTAAGCTTATCTTTTTGTGCAGAATGTGGAGGGAAATCAAAGTATTGGCAGAATCTAAGCCAGTAGTTGCATCAATGGTTGATGTGGCAGCTAGCGGAGGATACTACATGGCCATGGCAGCAAATACTATAGTCTCAGAGAATCTTACTTTAACGGGCTCAATTGGTGTATTCACAGGTCCATTACAATATCCTGCAATTCGTTTCTTTAAAATCGGATCTCTTTTCGTTAAATTTGTTAAATCTTCCCAAACTCATTGCTTTTGAGTTCTGACTAAGTTTGTTGTAGCTAAGTTCAATTTCGGCAAACTGCATGAAAAGATTGGTTTCAACAAAGAAATTGTATCGACGGGAAGATACGCTGAGCTGTTTTCTGCTGACCGGTCATTCAGGTGAGATGATCCTTTATATAGATAAGTTTTCAGAACTGAAATTCTTCCCATCTATAGGCTTGACAATGATAAACAATTTTGTTAATTACTAAATTACAGTTTCTATTCAGTTCTTATAAGTTCATTATAATCCTAAACCTCTTTATAAATCTCTGTGCAGGCCTGATGAAGAGAAACTGTTTGCAGAACGTGCTCAGAACATGTATAAACAATTTCGTGACAAGGCTGCATGTTCCAGATCGATGAGTGTGTGTGGTAACTCGAATATATTGTTTACTATTTGGAGTGGCACAATTAGTAACGGAATGGTTATAACTGCAGGTGGACACGATGGAGGAGATAGCTCAAGGGAGGGTATGGACTGGCAATGATGCTGCTGCACGGGGTTTAGTTGATGCAATCGGAGGCTTTTCACGGGCTGTTGCTATAGCTAAACACAAGGCCAACATTCCTCAAAACAAAAAGGTTGGTTTCATCGTGCTCTCTATTTGCGCTCAACGGCTGTCAAGTTTGATTAATTTATAATAATCTACAAAAAAAAATGATCTAAACACACATTTTCTATTACTATACCAAAAAAAAAAAAAAAAACAAACAAACCACACGATGAAACTGTTTTTTTAAAGTATTATGAGAAGTATTGGATTTCTCACGTGACAGAGAGAGTGTAACATTTTGAAAATAAGAAGACTGAAACAGTTCATATTTGTAGGTGGCGTAGTACGCCGTACGGGTCGGATATTGGGTCAAAACGGGTGACTTTTAAAGGTCCCGAGTGGGTTGTGGTAACTATGATTAATGGGTCAACTCGTTCGGGAAATATGAATTATAATATTATAATAATTACATTATTTCAATAATGTCCTAGTTTTCTAAATAAAATGATTTATTTCAATAATGTCCTAGTTTTCTAAATAAAATGATTTATTTCAATAATGTCCTAGTTTTCTAAATAAAATGATTTAGGAGGCTTTTGAATTTACTTGGGGTGACTAATAAGGACCAATTTATTTTGTAGCCAACTTGTTTTACCATTAGAGATAAAGCATAGTTAAAATAATGATTTGTAGATTATAATTGTATTAACTAGAGTTTAACAAGTTGTATTCTTCAAGTAATAATTTAGTTTATCAGATTAATTGATTTAAGTGGTTGTAGGCGTTCAAACACGTTTTAGCTCATTTTCGCCGGTTTAAACCGTTCGACCCATCATTCCCATCTTTGCTATTTCTTTTCCAGTGTTACCCCATTGTCTAGTCGAGTTAACCCGCTTTAATTTAAACGGATTTAAATTGCTATCTATGTCGAGCAGCACAGCCGATACATTTTGTTATAACAATATTGCTGATTGTCTCTGTAGGTGACTCTGGTTGAGGTGTCGAAACCATCATTCTCTTTACAAAAAATCCTATTTGGTATGATGAGTTCAGCAATTGGGATAGACACGGCACTAAAGCTTCTGCAGGATAATTCTGCAACGTGCGATGGGGTGCAAGCCCGTATGGACGGAATTATGTTTCATGGGTCAGGAGGATCTTCATTTGCAGACCCCAATTTCAGTTTGCTAAAAGATTGCCTAACTTCTATTTGATCTCAGGAGCTTATTACACTTTTTAGTAACCTATGAAGTATTTTGGTTCCAAGATCAAGGTGTCCGTATATTGATGTTTATTCTAGTTCATAAGGCTGAACAGCAGTCAATAAGTTTATTTATTCTGTTTCGTGTTAAATGTGAAATAATGAGCTTAAGACAAAGTAGATACAAAACGTCGTTGAAGTTAATCTTCTTCTGTCTTTGAGTGAATGGGACTCACCCTTCTTGGAACCCTTGACGATGAGTGATCGTCAATGAGTTCTAACCACTTTCGGACGTTGACGATGGGACAACACTATGACTGATAGTCCTTGACAAGACCGAAGGGGAGAGGGTTCCTTGCATATATATATTCATATATGCCATATACTTGTATACCTCTCTCATGCGGGTAGCCGGATGGAAGCCTCCCCTAACGTCAAAACACGCCACCTACCTTAGTGCGGGCACCTCGAGCTTAGCCAGTTAGCCTAGCACTTCTAACTTACTTTCTTTGTCTCTATAGCACCAGAACATAGATAAACAGTCTCAAGTATGGAAGCTTACCATAAAATGGCATCATCCATGGGACCTGAACAAAAATCCTGTTTGACATATGTACCACTACAGAAAAGGTGAAAACATCCATTGATTTTCCACCCGCTTTAAGGGAAAATAGTCAATTTTGAATTAATGGCTTTATACAAAAATCAATGAATGCTCTAAAAAATAAATCATCATCATCATCATCATACTCAGTATATCCCACCAATAGCAAAAGCTAAGGTAGGGTCTGAGGAGGGTGGGATGTAGACAGCCTTACCTCTACCCCGTAGGAATAGAGAGGCTGCTTCCAATGAGACCCCCGGCTCGATTGTGGTTTTGCATCAAGCCTTGGACATAAGGCACATAACACTCAGCAATTGAGACAAACGCCAATTGGTGCATGTACCCCCTTGTCTTTCGGCTATCAACGCCACCACATGATGCATGATTAACCATCCCCTCTTTTAACGTTATTTTCACGAAATTAGTAAAATAACGTTAAAATTAGTGCACTTTTGCTTTTGCCCCCCGAGCGCCCACACATATATACATTATATGTGCATACCGCAAGCGGGGCGGGCTCTAAAAAATAAATAAACAAATAAAAAGTATGTTGTGTTCAGCAATTGGAATAGAGGCAACGCTAAAGCATCTGCAGGATAATTTTGCAATGCGTGATGGGGTGCAAGTGCGTATGGACGTAACCATGTTTCATGGGTCAGAAGGATCTTCATTTGCTGACCCTAATTTCAGTTTTCTAATAGACTGCCTAGCTTATCTTTGATCACAGGATCTTGTTACACACCAAAGTATGATCTATGAAGCATGCTGGTTTCAAAATTAAGGTGTCCTGTTTTGATGTTTATTTTAGTCGTGTTGCTTTAAGGCCATAATAAAAAGACCCTTTTTGTCGGGATTGTTCTTGTTCTTTCTAAATTCCATTTGGGTAAGTTTATTCCTTATGTACCGTGTTATAAATGATATTATGGTCTTCGGCCAAAGTAGATAAAAGGTCACTATCTGGCCGGACGGGACTCACCCAGTGTGGCTCACTTTGAGAGAATGAGACCCACTTTTGTGAGCATATAACCAAATTAACCGATGTGATCAAACTGAAATGAAATAAACAAGCTGAATTTCACACAGTTACTAGTCCCACTATGGTAATGTTTTAGATATTCCAGTGGTTTGTGAGGTTAAGTTCACCATCCTTTGATGATCTTCTTGTACTTATTAGTTTTCATTTCTTAAATACTGTTATGCTATTATAAATGGGTCAGATCAGTTAGTTTTATGTTCGCAGAACCCATTTATCGGTTAGACTAGAACGTTTTGGAGATTGATAATCTTCGTTGAAAGCGATAGATTGTTACGTTAAGTTGATATTCAATCTGTCATGGTTAAGAAATGTTTAACCTGCACGTATTGATATCACCACGCATGCTTCTGCTGTTACTTACAAGTGTAAAAGAATTTGCAGTGACTACACTACCCGTGACTTTGAACATCAATATCTGATTCACTGCTCTATTTTGGACACTTCTCTAACATGTATATGTATAATTATCTGTGTCAAAGTTACTCAAGTCCGCTTTTTCACTAACGTTTTTCCAACACAAATACGAGGTAGAAAACCGATGTTTGGAGGAGTATGACCATAGGAGTGGATTTGGACAGTAGCTGATAAGGAGAGATGGATGTCGGTAGTATCAGATGAGAGAGTAGCAGTAGCAGAAACAAAATACATTTACTAACTTATTTTACAAGTCAATACCACAATAATCCAAACATAAAAGACACAGAGAAGAACAGTCCCGACGCATAACGACTTTTAACATAAAATAGAACATATAAACTTACCCAACAACAATCTTGACACATAGTAAACTTTTTATCTTGGAACCAACATGCTTCATAACTTAGCTTCTCCCAAGATCAAAGAGAAGCTATGTAGTCTTTTAGAAAACTGAAATTAGGGACTGCAGATGAAGATGCTCCTGACCCATGAAACATCGTTCCATCCATGCGTGCTTGCACCCCATCGCTTGTTGCAAAATCACCCTGCAGATGCTTTAGTGTTTTGTCTATTCCAATTGCTGAGCTCAACATGCCAAATAGGAATTTTTGTATAGATAGTGATGGTTTCGAAAGCTCAACCAGTGCGACCTACCGAGCCAATCAACAATATTGTTACAACAATTATATCGGGGCAATTTAAAAAAAAAAATAAATAAATAAATTACACAATAAGTTATAGTTAGGTAATAGAATATGTGTTTTAGATTATTATTTTTTTGTAAATCATTTCAAACTAATCAACCTGTTTGTTGTGAGGTATGTTGGCCTTGTGTTTGGCTATATCAACAGCCCGTGAAAAGCCTCCGATTGCATCAACTAAACCTCGTGAAGCAGCATCCTTACCACTCCATACCCTCCCTTGAGCTATCTCTTCTATCTCATCCACCTGCAGTCATCACCACTATGTTGCTAATTGTGTAACTTAAAATAATAATAAACTATATAATCGAGTTGCCACATACGCTCATTGATCTGGAACATGCTGCCTTGTCACGAAAGTGTTCGTAAATATTCTGGGCACGCTCTGCAAACAGTTTCTCTTCATCTGGTCTGCACAGAGATTTGTAAAGTTGTTGGGGTTATAAATACTAAAAAGAATTGAGCAGAAACTGTAATTTGGTAATGAACAAAATTGGCATACAGTTCTGAATCATTTTATATAAAGGATCATCTAACCTGAATGGCCGGTTATCGGTAAACAGCTCAGCATATCGTCCCTTTGATATAACTTCTTTGTTGAAACCAATCCTTTCAAATAGTTTCTCCGAATTGTAATTAACTACAACAAACTCAGTCAGAATTTAAAACTAACTCCAAATGTAAGGAAAAGAATTGCAGGATATTGTAACTGACATGAGACTACACCAATTGACCCCGTTAAAGTAAGATTCTCGGAGACTATAGCATTTGCCGCCATTGCCATGTAGTATCCTCCACTTGCTGCCACATCAACCATTGATGCAATTACAGGCTTGGATTCTGCCAATAGTTTGATTTCCCTCCACATCCTGCACAAAGCCTAACTTCATGAGAATTGAAATCAAATACTATTGTATCATTTATCATGACTTTGTTATAAACTATAAATTTCTGGACAAAATCACTTACAGGTCAGAAGCAACATGACCACCCCCAGGGCTATCAATTCGGATGATAACCGCCTTATACCTTTTTGAATCTGAAAAGTAACAAATAAATTAAGTTCATGTTCGTATTGCCGTTCTTAAGGATGAGGGTATTTTACTATTTTTTTACTTAATGGTAACTTATGTATTTGTTTTCCTAATTTACTATGCAATCGCGTATCTTATGTTGGTCCCTCAGAATTTACAGTATACATTTCCAAGATAAAAGGAAGCATATAATGTTTTACATACCTCTTACTTTGCTAATCTTTTTGATGAATTGTTCAGCTACGATGCCTGAACTAGGCGAAAAAAACGACCCTCCTACACGAGTAATGCTACCAGAAGCTCTAATTACCGCAATTCGGTCCTTTCCATCTGATAACCCCACACTCCATTTCCTGATTCTTGAGTATTTCCTGAAGCCATAGTAACCCCAGACGATTACACGACAAGTAGTCTATAAAATCAGAAATATGCAAATTCCGGAGGAAAAAAAAAGAAGAAATAAAGACTATATAAGAGAGAAGATACTCACTTGTATTCAATAAGTGGAAATTTTTTCTTCTCTGCAACGCCCAATCTTGTTTTCAACATAGATCTAACCTGAAAAGGTTAACATTATCACAAACATCAATAAAAGATAATTAAAAAATTTATAGTTAAAGTTATGAGTTTGTACCTCATCATCATATTTGATATCTGTTATCCATCCATCTTCCTTCAACTTCTCTATTTGGTAAACTCCTTCGTTAATAAAACTCTTGATTTCTTCCTTACTCTTTCCTGTAAAAGAAACCATTCAATCTGTTTACTACTTTACTTTGACACATCAAAAATCAAGATTAACTGGGAGTAATGTCACCTTTGGCTTGAGAAACCTTATCGACCCAATTCTCATAGACATCATCCAGGATTGTAGTAAGCACCTCACGATTTTCTTCAGATATATTCTTGCGAGTAATCATATCACCAAAACTCTTATACTTGCCAATCCTCTGCACTTGTGGTTCCACACCTACTTTCTCAAATACACCTTTACACACACTACTTTGGTTAGATGTAATTAATTAAGCATCCTTGTTTATTAGTGGGACTAAATATCAACATACCTCCATAAAACGACGCTTCTCTAGAAAAACCATACAATGAAAAGTAGGCACTTGGAGGGGCGTAGAACTCGTCACATACACATCCGAGGTAATACTCCTTTTCATGCCATACAGGTGCATAACCGATAAGGAACTTTCCTGTATTACATTAAACCGTAAAGCTTATAAAGGCCAGAAAAGTAAAAAAATTCCTCTTGTTTTTAATAGTAATCTAATAAAAATGACATTGTATATCATCTTCCTACCTGACTTCTTAAAATCCAATATGTGCCTTCTGATTTCATCAGTTATACCCCATCCACAATTCAAGGTTTCAATGTGGAGATAAACACCGGATATATGAGGATCATACGCTGCCTTAATCAAGTTTTCACATAATTGTGGTAGTGATAAACCGGAAGAGAAACGACTCTTTAGCTGATCCGTTATCTGAAATTGGCACATATGTTGGTCCAGGCTTCCAATAACGAACACACAAAACCAAACACAAACGATTTGGAGACTAACACGTCTCATATTCTTTATTATTAAACTCAACTCGACAAATAAAAACTGAATACATAACCCTAAATTTATACTAAACATGAACTAATCCTAAACCTACTCAAACTCTATTTAATATAAACCTATATAATAAACAGATAATTCAAACCATTTAAATAAACAAACCAAACATTTTTATTTCCGACTAACTTGAATTATCTTTAATCGTATTAACTTTAAGGATATCCACCAAATCATAATTCTCTCTTCAATATATATAAACACACAGATAACTCTTTGTATCAAATTATGTGAAGTTTAGATGGAGAAAGGTGTTTGAAACAACCGAACCTTGCCGCGCAGTTTAATATACAATACGCTACCCTTGCGAACCCTGAGCCATGGGTAAGCAACTAGCATGCGTAAGTTTACCAAGAAGCTCTTCCAAGCAGTTGGAGTTTTGTACTCGAATTCGCCACTTGGATACTCATTTTCGCTTCCGTTAACATCCATTTTGGATTTGAGATCGCCATTGTTGTCCTCTGAAACATGTGATGGATGGTTATTTGAAGGATGATGAAGTTAAACAGGATTATGGATACTTACTTGATGAACCCATGCTTGCTTTGCTTGTGATTAGATTAACTAAATCATTTTCCTTAAATAGGCTTTTAATTATTGATGAATAAAACTAAACATCATGTCAAGTCAAGTCAACGACCAAATATCTTTTAGAAAAATAGATTTATTTATTTTTTTTAAAAGACTTTTGACTTGATGGACAGATTTATTTATATTTTAAAGTAGCAACGACAATATATCTTTTAGAAAAATAGCTATAGAAAATGTTGTTACATTTACAAGAAATTTCGTTTCCTTATTGTTTAAGCATTTCTGAAGAAAAAAAAAAACAAACAAAACCCTAGTGTGTAACACCCGTGTTCTGCGATGGGGCGACTTAATTGTTAACAATTTTTATAAATAAACGTAGACACAATGGTATAGATATAATACGATAGCGGCACTCGATATAACAACCGAAATAGAAAACTTAAAAGACACTCGATATAGCAACCGAAATAAAAAACTTAAAAGATAAAGTCTTGATAAGCCCAAAAGGATGTCAACATGTGTTCTACATCGATTGGAAACTATAAAAAATGAATGCCGGTAACGATTCTGATGGTATCGATATCGATTTCAATGTTTTCGGCCGACTGCATAAATTTGATTCATCATGGTACCTTTTAGGCACTCACTATGTCTTTAATCAAAAAAATGATCTATTACGAATAAAACTTCATTTTCAACGAATTTATATGTGTTTAAAAATAAGCATATTGCAATGGTATATTCAGAACTTTATAAAACATAATATTATATTATTAGAATAACGAAGATAGTAAACGACACTAATTTATTTAAAAAACCAAATGTGAAGTCATTTTGATAATTTTCAGAACTTTATAAAATATCGGGTTGTAATTTGTAAAAAAAAACTTAACTCTGTTAAGTTATTTTTAACGGTGTACTATTATACAAATAAAATGAAAAAGGTTGGTCAAAAACAGCAAGGTTGGATTATTTAAATCCAATTTTCCTAGACGTTATAAGAAAAAACAAAATATTACATGACACTTGCTGTAACAATCAAAATAGGGACAAAAAAATATTAATGTCTTGCTATAACCAACATGATATCGAGTCGTGTTTTATATCAATCGAAAACAATAAAAACAAATACCGATATTACTACCAATATTCGGTCAGTCGATACTCGGTATCGGCCAGGTTCGTTTCGTTACCTGTACAACACCGACAATTAGCATAACTAAGCTTTGGAATGATTATTTTGAGGAGAGGTTCACTAGAACACCAGGCAACCCTTGTATGAGCAGTGAGTCCCTAAGCTTTGGAATGATTCTTTCGACAATTGTGATCTTGAACATGATTATTATTAGAGTTAATTACTATTTTCGTTTATGTGGTTTGTCAAAAATCACTATTTCAGTCCATTAGTTTAAAATTTGCGATTTCAGTCCCTGTGGTTTCACTTTCGTAACCATTTTAGTCCACATCCGTTAACCCCATCCATTTATTCTGTTAAGTACACGTGAATTGACCATAATGCCCTTATTAATAAAACACAAAAAGATATCTAAATGAGTTAATTACTGTTTTCGTCCCTGTGGTTTGTTAAAAATCACTATTTCAGTCCATGTGGTTTCACTTTCGTAACCATTTCAGTCTAGTCTCCTAACACCGTCTATTTTACTGTTAAGTTTTTAATTAAATACCTAAATTACTCGTGTGTTAATTAAATAAAAAAACCATGGAAATTTAAAAGATTGTATTATAGAACCCACTTGTTAAAACACAACCCCACGCTACCCCACCCCACTCCATCCCTGCTCTAAATTCTGGCAAAAGTTTCCAGTCATCTTCTCCGGCATCACAATCCCACCCTCTTAATGTCCGGTGACCCATTACCCCACCCTAATTAATATCTTCCTAGCAGCATCAATTAACATAATAACTTTGAAAAATAACGCTTACCTGGACATTTTCTCAATCTAAAATACAAAATTAAAATTTTGGAACCATATATGTAAAAATAGTGCCAGACTTCTACTAAAGCCATGGTGGGTCGAACCCTACAATCCAATTTAAGGACATGTTTGGCTAAGCTTTTTGAAACAACTTATTGACTTATTGGCTTTTGAAAAGTCATAAGCTCCAAAACGATGTTTGCCAATGAGGGTGTATGTGAGGGGAAAAAGCCAATAAGTCACTCCATACTGACTTTTTCAAAAAGCCAATAAGTCAATAAGTTGTTTCAAAAAGCTTAGCCAAACATGCCCTAAGTCCATATGTCATACAACAATAAAATCATATAAATCCAATAATAAAATCATATAAGTCCATATTTAATTAATACAAGGGTAATTTAGGTATTTCATTAAAAACTTAACGGTAAAATAGACGGTGTTAAGAGACTGGACTGAAATGGTTACGAAAGTGAAACCATAAGGACTGAAATCGTAATTTTTAAACTAATAAACTGAAATAGTGATTTTTTTGACAAACCACATGGACGAAAACAGTAATTAACTTATTTAGATATCTTTTTGTTTTTTTTTATTAATAAGGGCATTATGGTCAATTCACGTGTACTTAACAGAATAAATGGATGGGGTTAACGGATGTGGACTGAAATTGTTACGAAAGTGAAACCGCATGGAATGAAATTGCAATTTTTAAACTAATTGACTGAAATAGTGAATTCTGACAAACCATAGGGACGAAAACAGTAATTAACTCTTATTATTATGACAATGGTGATTTTAACAAGATTGTTATAGATACTTACTTGATAAGCCTTGCTTGCTTGTGAATCGATAAATGATGTAATTACTATTTTTTTAGTCAATTTCTGTATTATTTTATTCAAACTTGCCAAAAAAAAATACTAATTAGTGTTGGCGACTTGGCGTTGTAATGTCTTGTTTGGGCTCACAAGTTGGTGGCCAAGCCCACTCTAGACAAGCCGGTTTAGATTATGGTTGTTATTATATGATTTTGACCAAGTTGGTAACTATCTATACATAACCAAGTCTTAGGGTTATGTATGAGTCTTTTTATCAAGTTTTTTAGCTATGTTTTTTGGTTATAATAAAAAGTTTTCAAGTGAACTTTTAAAAAAGACTTTAATTGACTAGCTTGATGGATAAGTTTATTTTTTCGTTTATTTTTTCCGTAAAGAAGTAATGATAAAACATTGTCTAGAAAAAGTTACAAAATTTACATGAAACTTTCTTGATATAATATTTAAGCATTTCAAGAATAAAAACAAACTTCTGTCTAAGTTTTATAATCTATAATACATCACAACTAATGATTTCATTTCATTTCATTTCATTTCATGATGTTGTTAATGTATAGCTTATATAATGTTTAATTAGCCAAGGTATTACAAATATTAGCCTCTTATATATAACCGTTTATACTTTTTTATTAAATGCCTAACTGAGTATACCATACGGGAGTCAACCATATATAAATACCCTAATTGCCTTCTATAGTTCTCGATGAGTGGCTAACAACAATTAGGGTGCACAGGGCCTTCTAGAGTTCTCGATGAGTGGCTAACAACAATTAGATAAAATGTGCATCCAATTCTTAACGAGTCGAAAGCTGGGTTGAGATTGCTAGGTTTGTTCTAGGTGTTGTCTCATAGTTTGAACCGCTGGTACCGCGAAGTTTGTTATTTATTCACGTTTAGTTTTTCGTAGGTATTCAGTGTATCAAGTGGGGGTTAGCTTCACAATTAGAGAATCGTTAATGCCGGTGGTGTTACATATTCTAATAGTTGTGAGATTCGGTGTCGATAGGTGGAGTCGGTCCATCTTAGCACTTCATTACGTGTTTTGATTGTTCTTCACAGTTCGGTTTCTAGGATCTAGAGAGTGGGGATCCCGCTCTGAGCTAAATAATTACTATAGGACTTAATCATCCTTCGGGAGGTTGGTCGGGTTAGATATCGGATCTTTCGTTGATTGTCAAGTCATAAGTCATTACATGTTCTAAGGGATAAAATTGCCGGATCTGAAAAAGGAGGTGACGGGTTGTGATGGTTTTGGGGGTTTTTTGAGCAAGTCTGAAGTGGGCTGAAATGATGTGTTGTTTGAGCAGATCTGGAACAAGTTTTAGGAGCAGGAAGGTAATACCGAACTGGTGGTGATCGGAAATTTTGCCGTAAATGGTCACCCGAAAGACACTCGTGAGCTAAGAAACCTTTAGCTCTAATACCATTTAAATGAGACTGGTATGAAATGGAAAATGAAATCTGATTGTATTGATTGAATGTGTGTAATAACAAGAGAAAGAACCCTCTCTATATAGGGAGGAAGAGGGACTGAAAAGAAAGAACTAATTACATGTGGGTACACCTATAGTTACATGCAAGGACTTCTAGAATTACATGCAAGAACTAGGTCCTTTTAACTATTTACAACTAACATATACGACATGTGCTTTGTCTAACTTTGTAAAATAGTTTAAAACATTGAGGACCTAGCAATTTATCTTGTCTAGTGATTAGACAATCTATACATGTTCTAACTGTAACTTTTTGTTTGGTCTTGTTTCCTTATACGTCGTGTGATCATTGGACGATAAATACACCACACAACCATAGTATTGACCGTAATAATTACTAAAAAAACTACTTTTTTTTCAACGTCTTTAGCGGTTGATCCACCGTCGATTGTGTCATTGAATGAGTGTATGTTAGATATTTTAGTGTAATCGGGGATTGACTTGGTGATCAAAGCGAATAATAATACACATCAAGCAAGTTAGGAGGTGCGGGAGTGCACGCTTGTTTGAGTTATTATAATTCGAATTGTACGGGCGGAGCCCATACTCTACAGGGGTTCCAAGGAGGCAGCGCCCCCTTGGCGGGGGTCCGGGGGCAGCGCCCCTAGGAGCAGGGTCCAATCCAAGGGGCAGAGCCCCAGGCTGGGGTCGAGCTGAATTTTGTTTGCTTTAATAAAAATGCATCAGAAAATTTTATTTTCTGAATTTTGCCACATTTTCGAAATGTTTAAAACAATGGCAGTTTTTGTCCTAAAAATAGAGTTAACTGCCATTAGGCAGTTACACCCCAGAAACCCAATTTTGGTAGACAGTTTTCTTTGATCAATTTTCCTGGTTCAAAAATTCGCAGACACACTAACATACCCTGGTTCAATTTCTCGAAATCAGAGTTGTATCCGATTGAATTATTCGGGTGAACCACCGAAATAATTTGATCTGAGAGTGATCACATGCCTCTCTGATCATCCGGTTTTTTGAAATTCCCCAACAAAGATCAAATTATTTTCTGTGAAGATGGCAAGCGGATCGATGAAGGATATGACAAGCAAGTTTGACAAACTAAAGAAGTTCGAATGGTAGGATTTCCGTCGGTGGCAGAAGAATATGCACTTTATTCTCACGACATTGAAAGTGGTGTATGTATTCACTACTCCAATCCCGGAGATACTGGAGGAGGGCAATCTGGAGCAAATCAGGAAGAGGTCGAAGTGGGAGAACGACAATTACATATGTCTGGGCCATATTCTGAATGGTATGTCTGATCCCTTATTTGATGTTTATCATAATGTTGAAACTGCAAAGTTACTGTGGGATACGTTGGAAGCCAAATACATGGAAGAAGATTCTTCTAGTAAGAAGTTTCTTGTTAGTCATTTCAATAATTACAGAATGATTGATGAAAGGCCTGTGATGGAACAGTACAATGAATTGTTACGAATTCTGGGGCAGTTTGCCCAACATGATATGAAGATGGATGAATCCATCTCTGTTTCAAGTATCATTGACAAGTTACTTCCTTCCTGGAAAGATTTCAAACATAATCTGAAACATCAGAAAGGAGAGTTAACTTTGGTTGAACTTGGAAGCCACTTCAGAATTGAAGAAGGCTTGAGAGCACAAGAAAATGTGTTGGTCAATGATGAAAAAAAACAGGCTGGATCAAGTTCTGTGAACATGGTTGAAACGGGTGAATCATCCAAAGGAAATAGTAAGTTCAAAGGGAAACGCAAGTTTCAAGGAAACAACAATTCAGGTTCAAATAAAAGGCCAAATTACCCTTGCTGAAAATGTGGTAAGGTTGGTCACTTTAAAAGGGACTGTAAGATGATGAAGAATAACAACAAGTCCGGTTCAAAGAACAAGAATGATGCTGGTTCTAGCGGGTCTAAGTGTAACACCCCGTGTGTTCGTAAGTCAAAGTCAAGGTCAAAGTCAACGACCGATTTCGCGCGACTTGACTAGTAGTGAATTTCTTTTATGTGTTTATTTTAGTTGTATTATGTGGAGTAAGTGTCAATAATCACAGTAATCGACGTATATTATTCGCTATTTAATCAACTTACGACTATGAACTATAGGAAGTAACAATGCGATAAAGTCAAAATCAATCTAATCTAATCTAATCGACATCGAATCACAACTCGAAATATGCATTTTGGTTATTGTTATACGTGTGTGTGTGTGCCTTAGGTGTTACTTGTGCATGTTTAATTTATGTATGTGTGGGAATCAATCGAATCGCAATCGAAATGCAATCAAACTCAATCGCAATCGAAATGGTATGATAATTTGTAGAGATGAGATAGTGCTAGATATGAATAGTTGGGACTAAAAGTAATTTGAATAGGAAATTCTATCGCATCCGCATCGCTCGCAATCGAAATCTTAAAAATCGCCGCGCCGAACACCCGAACCAAGTGCCATCCGGCCGGATTGTCATCCGACCGGGCTGCCACTTGATCATGGTGCCAGGGTACCATCCGACCGAGATGACATCCGACCGGACAGTCATCCGGGCGAGATGCCATCCGACCGGCCAACACTTTCCTCTTTTGGAACTCTATAAATACCCATGTCACTTTCATTCTTTCTACTTTTGGAAACTCTCTGACCGAACCGTCCGTGCTCCTCACCTTTTCTTCGATTTCTCTCGATTCCAGTAAGATCTCGTCCTAAATCTTGTACTTTCTTGATCTACACGCACTCCTACACCTTTATATCTTTTGAATCTTAACTTTTAACCGTGAAATCACTAGATTTGAGGTGTTCTAGGATGACGTCATCATGTGTTCTTGAAGAACTTCATGTTTTGACTTCAATCCACCAAGAACAACTTAGATCTAATCGATTCCCACACAAATAAACAAAGATCTTGCATAGATCTAAACACATTCATGGTGAAAAAGGATTGAAAGATGGTTTCTAACTTTCTTTCAACTCTTTTACACTCAATGCACTCAAAACCGGTAGAATCGGACCTTGTTCTAGCCTTCTACTCATTCGCGGTGTTGTGTTAGCTTGAGATCTGGATTCTACTCACGAGACCACCGATTTCGGGTTAACCAAGAACAACCGTCTTGAACCGGTTAACTGATCAAACTAGGGTGATTCCTGTTTGATCGGGCCACTTGGGTCAAAATGGGGTTCTGTTGGTTAGCACGTTGTCAAACGTCTCGATAAAAGCAACAAACAATCAAAACGGCTAAGTGAAAGACGAACGGAACGACCAGCACGGAGTGCTATCCGACCGGACTACTGTCCGAACGGATAAGCCATCCGAGCGACTAGGTCATCTGAACGGCTTACACCTTGGGTCCCACACTTAATCAACTTTATCTGAAGTTTGAGTATTGAACGAATTGCTATCCGATCGGACTACCATCCGACCGAATTACTCTTCGTATCATGAGATACTTGGACTTAAACAATTTTCAACATGTTCAATGCACTAAGGATGTCACCCGACCGGACTGCTGTCCGACCGAGTGACAACCTGCTGTGAATTTGTTCTCACTAAGTAACCTCGCCACTCGAGTCGCCGTCCGACCGGATAGATCATCCGAGCGGATTGTCGTCCGCACGGCTGACCGCCCGATCAACCGACCTGAAAGGTAGAGATACTTCAATGTTTTCAAAATGCTACAACGAAAACTTCAAAGGACAAGCCATCATACACAAACACATCCTTCTCAAAGGAAGAAACAATCCACTCGAATAGTCATCCGACCGGACAATCTGTCCGACCGGATGACCATCCGAACGGATTGTCATCCACACGACTGGACCATCCGTTCGGATTACCATCCGACCGAACTGCTGTCCGAACCACTTACACCTTGCATCATTTTACGCGTCACTTATCGTTATGCTATCAACCTGTTCAGGCTAACCTTACTCTCTAGCGCTCCCTTCAATCCATCAATCGCTATGAGTATACTCGATCCCTTTTTGTTTTATGCACTTTTTGGTGTTACATACGTTACTTATTCTAAATCACATCGATCACACTACTCAATACTATTTAAACGCTAACCGTTATCGTATGTTATACGTGGCTTAATGAATGCTTGTTTGTTATGTTTACACATGGAATGCTGTCTACCTGCCTTAGCAACGATAGTACTATAGTTTGGACTCGGCACCTGTTCCCAGGGGTTGTTAAGGACAATTACTTGCATGGATTACGGTGGTAATCATGTATTGCGAACTGCCTCAGGCAGTCAACCCGCAGTCATTGGTATCGATAGGTCTATGTCGATAACTAACGTGATTTATTTCACTATGTGTACGTGCTGGTTATGCGTAAACGAATTTCGAAGTCTATATGCTATTATCAAACTTGTATGCTCACCTTTACATTATATGTATTGACTTTATTTTAACGTATGTGACAGGTGCTTAGGATGCACATCTGCTAGGAAATCAAGGCTAGAATAAGGCTCTAGAGGCCAACAAATAGTTGTCTGTACAAATTAAATCAAGGGTCTCTAGAAGCAGATAAACAATTGCTCTATTTGAAAATCTGAGTTGTCGGAATAGAACTATTTGCCTAGATTTTGTCTGTAATAATTTGTTTACCTTTTGAGACATGGTATGGGACATGTTATTTTAAATTGATTGGTAATGATAATTGTTATGCAAACTTCTGGACAATCTGTTTCGCTCAATGCCATGCCCCGATGTTTCCGCCATCGGTTGGGGTGTGACAGATTGGTATCAGAGCCATAACTATAGGGAATTAGGCAAGACTCGACCTAGTCCGGGTCGATGTCTTAGAGACCTAGTCTATAGTTAGGAACCAACAGACCGCTATTTCTCGCTATTCTCGCTTATGCTACACTATCACCGCACTCGAATTTTCAACTATAAAATAGCAACTAAGTCAAGAATAGGTGTGAAAACCGTAAACTCTCGAATAAAGTTGCTTAATCAACCCGCATTTTATCTACAAACGAGGAGAATTATGCCAAATCAGGAGTGAAATCCGTATTTTAATGAATAATCTCCTCTATTTTATCAAAAACAGGGATGAAGTTGTTAAGCTAGGGGTGAAACCCTAACCTTGATGACTAGTTCCGTCATTTTTACAAAACTCTCACCAAAGTTTTAACAGATTCCAAGGACTCGAGTGCTTAAAACAACCGAAAGGACGTGCGCCATTCACCGCATGACGGTGATAGAGCACAGTCTATTAGGTCAACAAGGACTTGTTGTGCATCCTTGTGAATAGTTGAACCACTTTGGTTAGTCAATGTCTAATAGCCGCAGACGATCTATTTCTCGATTTTTGTATGTTTCAATTCTGAGCCCGCAACTGCAGACTCTGATGACTCGTCGATTTCATGTGTTTTATGTGGTTCATGTATATTTGTTAGCGTTTTGAGGTACTACTAGTTTCGATCTAACGCCTTTTGCTTCCGCTACTCACACAACACACTACACAACGCTAACAAATCGCTGAATTGTAGATGACTTTATGCTACGTTATACGCTTTTACTACGCGACTCGATATACTAACCGCGATCGCTATATTCGAACACTCGCGAAATTTGAATGATAGGTTTCTGTATTCTGACTGCCTCTCGTGCTTAAGTGTGTCTATGATTCTGTGATTTGTGTGTTTCTGTGATTCTGTGCTCTACGTGCTTATGTGATTCTGTGCTTTTGTGGTTATGTGACTACGTGTCTATGTGTTTATGTGATACATGTTACATTGCGTGTTCCTAAGCTTTAGTAAGTAGTAGACGTGTGAGGTGAGATTCGAGTACATTATATTGAGTCCTAAGACGATGTCTGTTGTAGACAAAGTCATCTGGATCCCGCCACCCATCACTTTCTCGTCAGGAAAAGAGAGACAAACGTCTTGCTGCTATCATCGCTAAACAAGTAGCAAAAGCCGTGAGTGATGTCTACGAGAACGTCAGCAAATCATCTGAGGAGTCGAGGACCGAAACTCCTAAAGCTACCCCCAAAGCTGCCTTCAATTTCAAGCAGTTCAAGTCTTGTGGGCCAAAGGAATTCACTGCCGAGGAAGGCCCTACAGCGTTGTTCCAATGGTTTGATTCCATTGAGGTCACTCTACGACAGAGTGGTTGCGCAGACGATCTCCGCACTCTAAATGCTGCCGGCGTCTTCCAGTCCCGCGCACTAGACTGGTGGACGGCCGAGAGAAACAAACGAGGGAACGATGCAGCCTACGGTCTGTCGTGGGACGAACTCAAGGAGGTCATGCTGGAAGAATTTTGCCCTCCTCATGAGCGCCAAAAGTTAGAAGATGAATTCTGGCACATAAAGCAGAAGGAAGGTGAAAATGCTGCCCTCACTGCTCGCTTCAAACAACTCAGCATCATCTGCCCTGACCAAGTCAAGACTCCAGACATGGCAATCAAGAAGTATATCCGAGCCCTACCTGACTGTGTTGCAGATTTCGTGCAAGCGGCTAAGACTAAGACGATCGAAGAGACTTACCTACCGGCCGCTGAAATCAACGACAAGCGGGTCAAGGCTGGTGTCTGGGATAAAACTTCGAAGCACCTGCATCAAGCTACCACCGCCGCACCAACTGCTGAAACCGCCACCACATCGAGCAACAAGAGGAAGAACAAGAGGAAGAACAGCTCCAGCAACAAGAACTGTGCGATCACTGCTGCACCGATACAAGCTGTACCAGCCCAACAGCGTCAAGTAGTGGCGCCTGTGGCAAATGCACCGCTTGCTAAGCGTGCATAAACTGGGCCACACCCGCTTTGCCCTACTTGTACCTACCACCATCCGACTACCATCGCTTGCCGTTTTTGTGCTCATTGCAATATGTACGGCCATTTCACTACCAACCGCCGTGCTCGACAAGCTCCTGCTCATCAAGCTCTATTAACCACCCCTCAGGGTCAACAAGCTCCTCCGGCACCCGCGGTCAAAGCCAGAGCCTGCTTCGCATGTGGCGATCCTAACCATTTCGCCAACATGTGCCCAAACAGGGTTGTGAAACAAGAGCCCCAGCAGCAGCAGCCTCAGCAGCAGCAGCAACACCAGCAGCAACAGCAACAAGCAGCACGCGCACGAACTTTCAACATCAACATGCGCCAAACCCAAGCCGAAAACAACGTGGTCAATGGTACATTCCTTGTGAATGGTATTTATGCTTTGTGTTTATTTGATACTGGAGCCGATAATTGCTTTGTGTCGTTCGAATTCGAGAAGCTCCTTAATCGTAAGCGCTCCCAACTCTCCTCGACGTTTGATGTTGAAGTCGCTACCGGAAGAACTGTTGCCGTTAATTCTGTTCTCCGTGATTGTACTCTTGAGCTCAACAATCACATCTTTCCAATCGACCTTATTCCGATGCAACTCGGAAGTTTTGATGTCATAGTAGGCATGGACTTTCTTCAGGAAAACCATGCTGAAGTTGTGTGCTTCGATAAGATGATTCGATTCTCGCTCGCAAATGGTGATTTATTGTGTGTTTATGGTGAAACTGCTTCGAAAGGTCTCAAACTCATGTCTTGTGTCCAAGCTAGCAAGTATCTCTGGAAGGAATACAGAGCTTTCTTGGCTAACATTGTAGTAGCGGGGAAGGAAAAGAAAGGAAAGACAGAGGTGAAAGACGTTCCTGTGGTTCGTGAATTTCCAAATGTGTTCCATGACGACCTTCCCGGCCTACCGCCAAGTCGTGATATCGACTTTCTTATCAACCTCATTCCTGGAGCCAACCCTATTGCCAAAGCTCCTTACCGACTCGCACCATCCGAAATGCGCGAACTCTCCAACCAACTCCAGGAATTACTTGAGAAAGGCTTTATTTTCCCGAGCACCTCTCCTTGGGGCGCGCCAGTCCTTTTCGACAAGAAGAAGGATGGGTCGTTCAGGATGTGTATCGACTATCGGGAATTGAATAAGTTGACTATCAAGAACCGCTATCCCCTACCCCGCATTGATGATTTGTTTGATCAGCTACAAGGTGCTACATGTTTCTCGAAGATCGATCTACGCTCAGGCTATCACCAACTACGCATTCAGGAGGAGGATATACCCAAAACCGTGTTTCGCACTCGTTATGGCCATTATGAATTCGTTGTTATGCCCTTTGGTTTAACCAATGCACTGAGATGACATCTGATCGGACAGTCATCCGGGCGAGATGCCATCTGACCGGCCAACACTTTCCTCTTTTGGAACTCTATAAATACCCATGTCACTTTCATTCTTTCTACTTTTAGAAACTCTCTGACCGAACCGCCCGTGCTCCTCACCTTTTCTTCGATTTCTCTCGATTCCGGTAAGATCTCATCCTAAATCTTGTACTTTCTTGATCTACACGCACTCCTACACCTTTCTATTTTTTGAATCTTAACTTTTAACCGTGAAATCACTAGATTTGAGGTGTTCTAGGATGACGTCATCATGTGTTCTTGAAGAACTTCATGTTTTGACTTCAATCCACCAAGAAGAACTTAGATCTAATCGATTCCCACACAAATAAACAAAGATCTTGCATAGATCTAAACACATTCATGGTGAAAAAGGATTGAAAGATGGTTTCTAACTTTCCTTCAACTCTTTTACACTCAATGCACTCAAAACCGGTAGAATCGGACGTTGTTCTAGCCTTCTACTCATTCGCGGTGTTGTGTTAGCTCGAGATCTGGATTCTATTCACGAGACCACCTATTTTGGGTTAACCAAGAACAACCGTCTTGAACCGGTTAACTGGTCAAACTAGGGTGATTCCTGTTTTATCGGGTCACTCGGGTCAAAATGGGGTTCTGTTGGTTAGCACGTTGTCAAACGTCTCGATAAAAGCAACAAACAATCAAAACGGCCAAGTGAAAGACGAACGGAACGACCAGCATGGAGTGCTATACGACCGGACTACTGTCCGAACGGATAAGCCATCCGAGCGACTAGGTCATCCGAACGACTTACACCTTGGGTCCCACACTTAATCAACTTTATCTGAAGTTTGAGTAGTGAACGAATTGTTATCCGATCGTGTAACAACCCGCACTTTCGTGCGTTGTTACTACTCGATATACTCGTTACGCCTAGCACCAGAGATTCAGATCATATTGTAACTATATCACATACATCGCTATTCGAAGGATAATCACATATTTTCGCAATACATTATCACTACATCACATCGCAAACACTAACACTCACGATGACATTGAGTGAGGATCTATTCTACCCTCCTCGGTGGCCGTGATGTGTCGAAACGCAGATAACTAACGCTGACAAAGACTCTCAGGTGAGTACTATAGCTCCAGTCGTCGTAACGATGATGACAATACGAGTGAGTGGTACCCCGTCAGTTATTGTGGCACAACACACAATAACGTTCACGATGGCATCGAGAGAGGACCTATACTTCCCTCCTTGATGGCCGTGAAATGTCGCTAGCAATCGCACACTCGGAACGAAAACCGATTATTATATCGAAACTTTGAAATACGGATACGTAAATACGACCCCTAGTGATATATATACATGTATAATAATAATATAAATTAACTATAGAAAGCGCGTACTCCATAAACTATCGCAACGATATAAAACGGAGAAACTCCCCGCGCCGGAGTGGCCATCCGAACGGATGGGCCATCCGACCTAGTACTCCTCAGCCTTCTCTGTTGCCTATAAATAGCATGTCACATCACTTGAACATTGATGTGACAGCTCCCACTCGACCAAACACGCTTCAGGACCCTTTTCTCTCGATTCCTCGCGATTCCGGTAAGATTTCAATCTAAAAACATGTACTTCTATGATCTACACTCAATTCTACATCATTCTGTCTTTTAAAAACTCAATTTCTAACCGTGAAATCTACTGATTTGAGGTGTTTTAAGGTGATGTCACCAAGAGTTCATATGAACTTCAAAGTGTGACCTCATCCCACCATAAACGGCTAAGATCTGGGTGATTTCCACGTGTTTTTACAACAATCTCACCTAAGAATCTATGTATTTAACCAAGGAACTGTGCGATTTCGAGCTAAACATGAGAAACCGTCAAGAACGGCCAGATCTGATGGAACGGGGTGATTCCCGACCGTTAGAACGGGTCGGAACCGATGGAATTTCAAATGTTAATACGAAATTACACTGTCCCAGTAAAACCGCGTGTATTCCTTCCAAAAACACTCAAGAACAGTTGATCGGAATGTTAAAACAGACGTGTCATCCGACTGGACAACTTGTCATCCGAACGGACCACATGTCATCCGATCGGATAGCATGTCATCCGACCGGATAGCATGTTATCCGACCGGATAGCATGTCATCCGACCGGATGACAGCCATCCGACCAGGACCACATGCCATCCGATCGGACAGCATATCATCCAATCGGTTAACATGCCACCCGATCGGACCAAGTGTCATCCGACCTAAGCTCCCGTCATCCGATCGAATGTCAGAAGGTACAAACCAAATCAACAACCATCCGACCGGATGAGGTCCCATTCGACTGGATAACTGTCATTTGATGCTATTCCCGCTTAACCGTACATCGTTTACTATATCATTCGATGATTAACGCAGGCGTACTCGCAACCGATCCAATCAAGTTGTATTCTCGCTAAAAACGCACTGTGAGTATACTTGACCCTTTTTAATCGCATTTTGGGTGTAACATACGTTTCTAACAAATCGAACTTATCAAGCGAATTATTCTAACAATCGAATTACTACTTGCGAATAACTGTTATGCATAGATATACGTGATGCTAGTTGCATATGTGCTAGGGCTTATACTCGCGACGTCCCACCACGACTAGTATAGTACTATTGCGCCCGACGGGGTCTAGTTTGCCATCGCATATTCGAGCATCGAGGACTTAGTTGGTAGTATCAGCTTTGTGAGTATATATGTCGTGTGTTACGTTTATGCATATGGAATTTTGCTACACATTTTAATCTATTACGCTATACATATCAAACCTGTATACTCGCCAATACTTTCGTATTGACAAATATTTTAACGTATGTTGCAGGTTAGATCGCAGGCTATTCCAAATCAAGCTAGGAAGTCTAGAAACTCAACTAAAATCTAGGTTGTCGGATTTGTATTGTTCGAGAGGACAAGAAATCTGTGATAACTTATGTGATTGTATTATTTGTTAGTATGGGATAATGAATGTATTAAATATTATCGCAACATAGTTGTTATGGATTCTCTTGAGCAATCTGATTCGCCTAGTGCCGCGCCCCGAAGATTCCGCCATCGGTTAGGGTGTGACAGATTGGTATCAGAGCCATAACTATAGGGAATTAGGCCAGACTCGACCTAGTCTGGGTCGACGTCTTAGAAATTGACCTAGTCTATAGTCTAAGTACCAACAGGCCGACTTGTACGAACCCAGAAGGGTTTATATCGGGCCTACTTGATACTCTCGATCGAAATTGCTAAAAGCTACAACTTTGTGTGAACATCGCGTACTACAGCTTCACACGAAGAAGCCTTTCCTAAGGCTGAAATACTACTTAGCCTTTCCTAAGGCTGGCACAATACACATGTTTCAAAAATGCTCGCATAACAAAACCGAGTGATCCAGTCGAGATCAGGTGTGAAAACCAAGAACTCTCGATGAGATCGCTCACTCAGCACATTTTTCTAGCACGAGAACCTTTCATCGAGTTAGGAGTGACATCCACATCTCGACGAAAGTCTCCATTTCGAAATCAAGTGGAACTCGCGAATTTATTCGAAGGGCATAACCACAAATAGGAACGAAGTTGTTAAGTCAGGGGTGAAACCCGTACTTTAATAAGTCGTTCCACTCTCTATAAATTGGTTTTCAAAAAGCTCTCACCAAGGACTCGACTATCACGATAACTCGAGCCACGCAATGACTAGGAAGACAAATGCCATGAGCTGCATCCCAGTGGAAGCATGAAGTCTTCTAGGTCAACGCGCGTGCACGAACTTGTTGAATATAGTTGGGTTACCTTGGGTAGTCGACGCCTAAACACCCAAGGCACTCTATCATACGACCTGCCAATTTTACAACTGGTTGGAACTTATTTACGTTTGCGTGTTTTGAAACTTTACGCTTTATCGATTCCTCGAATTAACAACTTTCACTCCCTGCTTATAAACGCACAACTCGCACAGCCATCGCAATCTAAAACGAAAACCCGAATGTTCGCAACAAAACTAGTGCATAATCTATCGCCTTCGCTCTCGCTTTCTCACTTCAACGTGTCCTCGCATATTCTAAATCGACCTGTATGTGTATGAATACAAATTACAATTATATAAATATATATATATATACGTATAAACAACAAGTCATTGTGTGAGAACTTAGGAAATTTTGTGTCTCCTACGTGACTCCTATGTGATTCGCATTACTACTATACTATCGCATCAAGTTTTGAACGCGCTCAATCGCATCGCAAAACTCAAAAATCATTATGATCGAATCTCACTCCAAGTCTCTTCCTGTCTAGATGCCTTCCAACAATTCTACTTCGAGGATGTCAGCAAGGAGACGAGCCAAACGAAGGGACGGGAAGAGGATCGCCTCCATTGTGGTCAAGGGAGTGGCCGAAATGATTCCCCAGATCGTCGCTCAAGTGCACTCTCTTAGCAACTCTCGAGCTTCGGAAGACGCCAAGACAAAAGAGCCGCAATCTACTTTTCTTTACAAACACTTCAAAGCCTGTGATCCGATGGAGTTCACGGGTGAAGGAGGTGTACCTCAACTACTCCAGTGGTTCGACTCTATCGAAGTTACCCTCCTTCAAAGTGGGTGTCCCGATAGTTTCCATACCACTTGCGCTACTGGAGTATTTCAATCGCGAGCACTCGACTGGTGGACCGCCGAGCGAAACAAACGTGGAACCTCCGCAGCCTACGCTCTCTCTTGGGATGAGTTAAAAGAGCTCATGAAGAAAGAGTACTGTCCTCCTCACGAAATTCAGAAACTGAAAGACGAATTCTGGAAAATCAAGCAAGTCGAAAGTGACAACGCTGGCTATACCATAAGGTTCAAACAGCTTAGCATAATCTGCCCAAGTCAAGTCAACACTTCAGAAAAATCCATTTCGAAGTACATTCGCGGCTTGCCTGAGTGTGTGGGTGATTTTGTCGAAGCTGCAAGACCAGCTACCATCGAAGAAACCTACCGCTTAGCCGCATAAATCAACAACAAACGACTCATGGAAGGGTTTTCCTCCAAGAATCCTGTCAAGCAAGCTTATCAAGCAATCGCCATAAATTCTTCAAACAATCCTGTCAACGATTCTCCTGACGAATCTGCTGACGATTCTCCTGACGAATCTGCTAACGATTCTTCTGACGAATCTGCTAACGATTCTTCTGACGAATCTGCTGCCGATTCTTCTGACGAATCTGCTGCCGATTCTTCTGAAAAATCTGCCAACGGATCTTCCGACAACTCGGCCAAAGATTCTGCAAGTGAGTCCTCAGACGAATCGTCCAGCGATGACACCTTTTCGCAAGACACCGATAAACCCAGCCGCAAACAAAAGATTTCAAGCCCGAGCTCATCAACAACCGAACCGCTACAACCGAAGCCTCTTCAAGCGGTTCCGGTGTTTCCAAAATGAGCTTACACTGGAGCTCATCCTTAGTGTTACTCATGTACCTATCATCATCCAATTGGGGTTGACTGTCGCTATTGCAATAACTGCAACCGTTACGGTCACTTCACCTGCAACTGCCGCATCGAACAGCGAACCTGAGTACAACAACAACAGCTCTAGCAAAAGTCTTCAACACCAAACATCTAGCAAGCGTAGGATAATGTTGTAATGATACGATTTTCGACGTTTATTTCTAAGAATTGAACCTACTCTATTACTCGATGTTGCCGCTGTGTGTAACGTTAATTCTCACTTTCGTTCTCTCCTTCACTCTCTAATCATCGCACTTAGACAAGATTCACACGCATACTATATACTATATCACGAAATAATGTGTTTTACCCTCACTACACTCTTAGAACGAGGTACGATAAACGTGCAAGGAACGATTAATCACGGGTGTACACAGGATTACTTGGGTCAGTGCACGGAGGTCGTAGTAAATTCTAAGGTGCCATAAGCGTTTCAACAAAGTATGACACTGAAACATGAGATTTAAGTAATAGGGGTAAAGCAAGGTGTGCTTTACCATACTACCAAAGTTTCGTGCAGAAAGTGCCATGTGGAGTTGAACGTTATTAGACCTATTATACTATTGTGATTATTTTCAACGCACTACACTCAATCGCAAGGCATAACAACCAAACCGCATCATCGCAAGACTTGTCGTAAGTTTGCAAACGCAGTGCAATCGCCTCATCGATGGACTCTGGAGAGTCTACCCCCGCAGGGCAATTGCATCGACGCAAGACTGGCCGTAAGTCTGTCGCGACCAATCTCATCGAGTACATTAACGCTCACGGTGTTGTTTGAGTGAGGACCTATTCTACCCTCCTCGATAACCGTGATGCGTCGCAACGTAACGTTAAGCTTATTCGAAACAAAACTCGGCTAATCGCAATCGCTTATCATGTGTATCTCGCAATCTCTATCGCTTATTATGTGAACCTCTATCGCTTATTTTGTGAATCTATATCGCTTGCTGTGTATCAATCTATCGCTATCGCCTACCGTTATCTGTGTTATTTGTGTGAAGTTAGCACACATGACCTCGCTTCACGAGATGAAACTCATATGGTTAAAGCAAGGCGTTTTAGTCATATCAGCAGGCTTTCGTGGAAAAAGGCCATGTGGGGTCCGATGTTAGTTAAACTCTGTGGTGTTAATCAATCAAATCGAACCGCATAAATCGCGCATACCTCCATCGCTTGCAACTCAACAGCTGCCGCTCATCGTAATTCGTTCATCGTCGCCGTCATTGCTAGTATTGTGTTTGTGTTATTCGTTTAATCACCAAATCACTTATCGCCATTGTTGTAAAACAAGGTTTCCAAGGACGAGTACTCCTCGAGTAGTCGCTACAAGGTAGGCTGCCGAGGCGACTTTCTTTGACTCCGCCTAATTACTCGGAGTCGGTCAAACGCGGTCAACCTCAGCCAGAATTGGATCTAGTAGGTCAACTCGGGCCTAGTTTGACTTAAATAATAATATAAAATAATTTCTATGTCTATCATGTTAAAGAATGAATATCATTTTCACTTATTTCGTTATAAATATTTGTAAATTTATGTTATTTGACATATATTTAATCTCCAAAAAGTAATTTCTTTATAATTTAACATGTCCGAGTACTCCCCGAGTACTCTCCGCCTAGACCGAGTACTCTCAACTCCCCAGTCGAACGACTAGGGAGCGCCTAGCGACTTTTGCAACCATGCTTATCGCTTATCGTGTATAGTCTACCGCTTATTCGCGTATCGCGTACCGCTTATCGCTCGCTTGATGTTCATTGCAGTCTGTGTGGTATTAGTACACATGACATCGCTTCATGAGGCAAAACTAACCTGGTTAAACGTGGTGTTTCACCATGTTAGTAAACTCTCGTGGAAACATGCCATGTGGGTTCAAAGTGGAATCTAATCGAAAACGCGCTATTCGCTTATCGCTTATCGCTCGACGCCTACCCAGACACGACACATAAATGTTTTGTGTCATCAGGCTACTCGCGCACGCTGTTGTAGCTACGTTCGCAATTCAACTCGCCGGTTTAACCTATTCGATTCTATCTTATACTCGGTATGACTTTCTATCGATTGGACCGAGTGAGCGCAATTCTATCCGTGTCGTATCGGCGCACATGACACCGCCTCACGAAACGGAAGTAATATGGGAGAAACATGGTGGATACGCCGCTGGTACTTCCTATATATAAATGTTTTAATCATATTAATGAACTTCCGTGGGAAGGTGCCAAGTGGGGCTCGATGCTAAATTGTCTTTTCAAATGGTTAAAACTGATTTTTATAAAACTTTTATTAAAACCATGGGACAAGTGAAATTCCTCACAATGTGGTGGTAACATCGAACCAGCTTAACTCCATGTCCAAGGGGAGCTTTCATGAGTCCAATTTTTCCTTAAAACCTTTTGCAATATCAAAAACAAGACTTTCTCGAGACGTTAGTTCAACATCAAGTTCAGCTGGACCCATGTCATAGGAGAGTTTTCGTAACCCCAGTTTTCATCCTCAAATTCCTTAAAATGTGTAACACCTAAACTTCCTTGCAACGTTGGTTAACATCGACTCAATTGGCCATACGTAAAAGGAAAGTTTTCGAGATTTCCATCCAAAATTCCTTTTGAATATCTAACAACGAACGCTTCTTGTAACGTTGGTTAACGATCGACTCAGTTAATTCTACGTCATGAGAAACCTTTCAAGTTCTATAAAATTTCAATCGCATCGAACTAACGAATTCTTCGCAACACGAGATACTTTGGAACGCCAACTCGTGGGATATTACTTTTGTCTTTACGTTGCCTTCTCGCTATCGCAATCGATCTCTCTTATTCGAAATGCTCTCGCTTGTCAACTTACGGTCAAATCACTCGCTGTATCGATACTTATGCATGATCAGCTTTCAAAAGTCTACCTGCTGGATTAATTTCGGGACGAAATTTCCTAAAGCAGGGAAGACTGTAACAACCCGCACTTTCGTGCGTTGTTACTACTTGATATAGTTACGCCTAGCACCAGAGATTCGGATCATAATGTAACTATATCGCATACATCGCTATTCGAAGGATAATCGCATATTTTCGCAATACATTATCACTACATCACCTCACAAACACTAACACTGACGATGACATTGAGTGAGGATCTATTCTACCCTCCTCGGTGGCCGTGATGTGTCGAAACGCAGATAACTAACGCTGACAAAGACTCTCGGGTGAGTGCTATAGCCCTAGTCGTCGTAACGATGATGACAATACGAGTGAGTGGTACCCCGTCAGTCATTGTGGCATAACACACAATAACGTTCACGATGGCATCGAGAAAGGACCTATACTACCCTCCTTGATGGTCGTGAAACGTCGCTAGCAATCGCACACTCTGAACGAAAACCGATTGTTATATCGAAACTTTGAAATACGGACACGTAAATACGACCCCTAGTGATATATATACATGTATAATAATAATAATAATATAAATTAACTATAGAAAGCGCGTACTCCAAAAACTATCGCAACGATCAAAAACGGAGAAACTCCCAGCGCCGGAGTGGCCATCCGAACGGATGGGCCATCCGACCCAATACTCCTCAGCCTTCTCTGTTGCCTATAAATAGCATGCCACATCACTTGAACAGTGATGTGACAGCTCCCACTCGACCAAACACGCTTCAGGACCCTTTTCTCTCGATTCCTCGCGATTCCGGTAAGATTTCAACCTAAAAACTTGTACTTCTATGATCTACACTCAATTCTACATCATTCTGTCTTTTAAAAACTCAATTTCTAACCGTGAAATCTACTGATTTGAGGTGTTTTAAGGTGATGTCACCAAGAGTTCATATGAACTTCAAAGTGTGACCTCATCCCACCATAAACGGCTCAGATCTGGGTGATTTCCACGTGTTTTTACAACAATCTCACCTAAGAATCTATGTATTTAACCAAGGAACTGTGCGATTTTGAGCTAAACATGAGAAACCGTCAAGAACGGCCAGATCTGATGGAACGGGGTGATTCCCGGCCGTTAGAACGGGTCGGAACCGATGGAATTTCAAATGTTAATACGAAATTACACTGTCCTAGTAAAACCGCATGTATTCCTTCCAAAAACACTCAAGAACAGTTGATCAGAACGTTAAAACAGATGTGTCATCCGACCGGACAACATGTCATCCGAACGGACCACATGTCATCCGATCGGATAGCATGTTATCCGACCGGATAGCATGTCATCCGACCGGATGACAGCCATCCGACCAGGACAACATGCCATCCGATCGGACAGCATATCATCCGATCGGTTAACATGCCACCCGATCGGACCAAGTGTCATCCGACCCAAGCTCCCGTCATCCGATCGAATGTCAAAAGGTACAAACCAAATCAACAGCCATCCGACCGGACGAGGTCATCCGACCGTATGAGGTCCCATTAGACTGGATAACTGTCATTTGATGCTATTCCCGCTTAACCGTACATCGTTTACTATATCATTCGATGATTAACGCAGACGTACTCGCAACCGATCCAATCAAGTTGTATTCTCGCTAAAAATGCACTGTGAGTATACTTGACCCTTTTTAATCGCATTTTGGGTGTAACATACGTTTCTAACAAATCGAACTTATCAAGCGAATTATTCTAACAATCGAATTACCACTTGCGAATAACTATTATGCATAGATATACGTGATGCTAGTTGCATATGTGCTAGGGCTTATACTCACGACGTCCCACCACGACTAGTATAGAACTATTGCGCCCGACGGTGTCTAGTTTGCCATCGCATATTCGAGCATCGAGGACTTAGTTGGTAGTATCAGCTTTGTGAGTATATATGTCGTGTGTTACGTTTATGCATATGGAATTTCGCTACACATTCTAATCTATTACGCTATACATATCAAACCTGTATACTCGCCAATACTTTCGTATTGACAAATATTTTAACGTATGTTGCAGGTTAGATCGCAGGCTATTCCAAATCAAGCTAGGAAGTCTAGAAACTCAACTAAAATCTAGGTTGTTGGATTTGTTTTGTTCGAGAGGACAAGAAATATGTGATAACTTATGTGATTGTATTATTTGTTAGTATGGGATAATGAATGTATTAAATATTATCGCAACATAGTTGTTATGGATTCTCTTGAGCAATCTGATTCGCCTAGTGTCGCGCCCCGAAGATTCCGCCATCGGTTGGGGTGTGACAGATCGGACTACCATCTGACCGAATTACTCTTCGTATCATGAGATACTTGGACTTAAAAAATTTTCTACTTGTTCAATGCACTAAGGATGTCACCCGACCGGACTGCTGTCCGACCGAGTGACAACCTGCTGTCAATTGTTCTCACTAAGTAACCTCTCCACTCGAGTCGTCGTCCGACCAGATAGATCATCCGAGAGGATTGTCATCCGCCGGCTGACCGCCCTATCGACCGACCTGAAAGGTAGAGATACTTCAATGTTTTCAAAATGCTACAATGAAAACTTCAAAGGACAAGCCATCATACACAAACACAACCTTCTCAAAGGAAGAAACAATCCACTCAAATAGTCATCCGACCGGACAATCTGTCCGACCGGATGACCATCTGAACGGATTGTCATCCACACGACTGGACCATCCGGTCGGATTACCATCTGACCGAACTGTTGTCCGAACCACTTACACCTTGCATCATTTTACGCGTCACTTATCGTTATGCTATCAACCTGTTCAGGCTAACCTTACTCTCTAGCGCTCCCTTCAATCCATCCATCGCTGTGAGTATACTCGATCCCTTTTTGCTTTATGCACTTTTGGGTGTTACATACGTTACTTATTCTAAATCACATCGATTACACTACTCAATACTATTTAAACGCTAACCGTTACCGTATCTTATACGTAGCTTAATGAATGCTTGTTTGTTATGTTTACACATGGAATGATGTCTACCTGCCTTAGCAACGATAGTACTATAGTTTGGACTCAGCACCTGTTGGCAGGGGTTGTTAAGTACAATTACTTGCATGGATTACGGTGGTAATCATGTATTGCGAACTGCCTCAGGCAGTCAACCCGCAGTCATTGGTATCGATAGGTCTATGTCGATAACTAACGTGCTTTATTTCACTATGTGTACGTGCTGGTTATGCGTAAACGAATTTCAAACTCTATATGCTATTATCAAACTTGTATGCTCACCTTTACATTATATGTATTGACTTTATTTTAACGTATGTGACAGGTGCATAGGATGCACATCTGCTAGGAAATCAAGGCTAGAATAAGGCTCTAGAGGCCAACAAATAGTTGTCTGTACAAATTAAATCAAGGGTCTCTAGAAGCAGATAAACAAATGCTCTATTTAAAAATCTAAGTTGTCGGAATAGAACTATTTGCCTAGATTTTGTCTGTAATAATTTGTTTACCTTTTGAGACATGGTATGGGACATGTTATTTTAAATTGATTGGTAATGATAATTGTTATGGAAACTTCTGGACAATCTGTTTCGCTCAGTGCCATGCCCCGATGTTTCCGCCATCGGTTGGGGTGTGACACTAAGGACCCGGGCAAGCAAGGTCAGAATTTAGTACAATTTAATAATTTTGTTCAGAGTTATGTGTCACTAATTTCTGAGGCATTTTATGTGCAGGATGATGACATTGCTTGGTGGGTTGATTCGGGGGCAACAAGCCATGTATGCAAGGATCTTCGTTGGTGTAAAGACTTTCAACCAATCGAAGACGGGTCTATCATAAAGATGGGGAATGTTGCAACTGAACCAATCAAGGGAATAAGAACTGTGAATCTTGTGTTTACTTCTGGAAAAACTTTACTTTTGAACAATGTTTTGTATGCGCCCAGGATTCGAAAGAATCTGTTAAGTGGCATTGTGTTGAATAATTGTGGGTACAAACAAGTATTGGAAAGTGACAAGTATATCTTGTCAAGACATGGTACCTTTGTTGGTTTTGGTTATCTATGTAATGGTATGTTTATGTTGAATGTTGATGTCTCGTTTATGAATGAATCTGTTTGTGTTGCTTTAACCAGTAATGTTAATGATGTACCTTCAACTAGTAATGCAAATTGCATAGCTTCAACTAGTAGTAGAAACAGCTTGACTGAATCGGAATTATGGCATGCTAGACTAGGACATGTACATTATAAGAGAATTAAAGAAATGTCTAAAATGAGCTTAATTCCGCATATTAACATAAACAATGATAAATGCCATGTTTGCAAGTTGAAAAAGATAACCAAAATGCTTTTCATGCAACATGTTCATAGGGAAACTAAAGTGTTAGATTTGCTACATAGTGATCTATGTGATTTTCATGCTACACCATCTCTAGGTAATAAAAAATATGTAGTAACATTTATAGATGATGTTACTAGATTTTGTTATGTTTATTTGTTGCATGCTAAGGATGAAGCTCTTGAAAAGTTTAAGATTTATAAAAAAGAAGTAGAGCTTCATCGGAGTGGGTTGATCAAAACCCTACATACGGACAGAGGTGGTGAGCATTTTGATCCGGTGTATTTCCAATCTACTGGAATAATACACCATACCACAGCTCCTTACACACCGGAACAAAATGGTGTGGCGAAAAGGAAAAATAGGACTCTAAAGGAAATGGTCAATACCATGTTGTCCTATTCGGGCCTAAGTGAGGGCTTTTGGGGTGAGGCTATGTTGACAGCCTGCTATTTGCTAAATAGGGTTCCAAATAAAAGGAACAAGACCACCCCTTTTGAGCTTTGGTATAAAAAACCACCTGAGTTGCATAAGCTGAGAGTTTGGGGTTGTAGAGCCGTGGTGAGGCTCACTGATCCTAAGATAAGGAACATAGGGGAAAGAGGTATAGACTGCATTTTCATTGGGTATGCGGAGCATTCATTTGCTCACAGGTTCTATGTTATAGAACCAAATGACTACGTGTCAGTGCATACGGTAATTGAGGCAAGAACTGCAGAGTATGATGAGAATAGATTCTCTTCAATACCTAGTCCTAGAGACATGGTTCCAAGCTCTAGTAACTCTCGCGTGGCTGATCAAGTGATTGATACTCCTCCGGAACCTAGGAGGAGTGGTAGAGCAAGAAAAGCTAAATCATTTGGTGATGATTTTCAGCTATATTTGGTTGAATGATCTAGAGATGAAATTAAAATTCAATATCAATATTGCTTCAATATTAAGGAGGATCCTAAAACCTATAGTGAAGCCATGGCATCTCCGGACATAGCTTTCTGCAAAGAAGCTATAAATGATGAGATGGACTCTATTATGCAGAATAACACTTGGAAACTATCTGATCTACCCCCTGGGTGTAAACCACTTGGTTGTAAATGGATCTTCAAGAAGAAGATGAAAGTAGATGGCTCAATTGACAAGTTTAAAGCCCGATTGGTTATCCAAGGCTTTAGACAAAAGGAAGGAATTGACTACTTTGATACATATGCTCCTGTTGCAAGAATATCCACTATTAGATTGTTGGTTACCTTAGCTGCAATACACAATCTTGTAATTCACCAAATGGATGTGAAAACCGCTTTCCTGAATGGTGATCCGGATGAGGAGATATATATGAAACAACCAGAGGGTTTTGTTATGCCTGGCAATGAGCATAAGGTGTGTAAGTTAGTTAAGTCATTATATGGCCTAAAGCAAGCACCAAAACAGTGGCATCAAAAGTTTGATGATGTGGTTTTGTCTAATGGTTTTGTATTAAACCAAGTAGACAAGGGTGTATATAGAAAATTTGATGATTCTAGGAAAGGAGTCATAATTTATCTATATGTAGATGACATGTTGATCTTCGGTACTGACCAGGATCAAGTTGATAAAACAAACAAATTTTTGTCATCTTGTTTTGCATTAAAGACATGGGGGAGGCGGAAGTGATCCTTAGTATAAGGATCAAACGGGAGAACAATGGCATATCTATCTCTCAATCTCATTATATTGAGAAGATATTGAAAAAGTTTAATTTTCATGATAGTTCTCCGGTTAGCACTCCAATGGATCCTGCTTTTAAGCTCACACCTAATGAAGGTGTAGCTGTAAGCCAACTTGAATATTCAAGGGCCATTGGATCTCTCATGTATGCCATGATTAGCACTAGACCGGATATAGCATATGCTGTTGGAAAGCTTAGTAGGTATACTAGCAATCCAGGTGCAAGTCATTGGCAAGCAATGAATCGAGTATTTAGATACTTGAAAGAAACCATGAAATATGGTTTGACTTATACTGGATTTCCTTCGGTTTTAGAAGGTTATTCGGATGCAAGCTGGATTAACAACAAGGAAGATCATTCTTCCATGAGTGGATGGACTTTTCTGCTTGGAGGAGGTTCCATATCTTGGGCATCTAAGAAACAGACTTGCATAACTGATTCGATAATGGAGTCTGAGTTTGTAGCATTAGCTGTAGCTGGCAAAGAAGCTGAGTGGCTAAGAAACCTGATTTATGAGATTCCATTGTGGCCTAAACCTATATCACCAATATCCATTAGATGTGATAGTGTTGCTACCTTGGCTAAGGCCTATAGCCAAGTGTATAATGGGAAGTCTAGACACTTAGGTGTTAGACACAGCATGATTCGGGACCTCATCATGCATGGGGTGATATCAGTGGAGTTTGTGAGAACTCAGCAGAATTTAGCCGACCACTTAACCAAAGAGTTATGTAGAGATCTTGTGCACAAGGCGGCTGTAGGGATGGGATTAAAGTCCACCTGAGATTTCTCGTGTTAAGATACCCATTTCCCACCTAATATGACGTTAGGTGCTGAATTCAATGTGGAAAGCTTAACATCTAGAAATTGGAACACATTAGTAGCATCATCCCAATGTATGTGTTCAGGCCTGCAAGTTAAAGGAGGTTGAAGGTTTTCTTCTTAATAGTTCTTTGAAAAATTACATATGCGGGTGCAAGAATAAAGAGCTACCTATATGAGCATGAAGTTTAGCCGCTTCAAGAAGTTAGGACTTGGCTTTGATATGCTCATTGAAGGATGGGACACAGGCTAGTAAAAATAGTGTCAAGAAAAGAACATTAGAGTATGTAAACTTGTGTGTATATTATCTTCATGTATTCACTGAATAGAAAGGGTTCAATCCTTAGCGACACCCCTATATTCGAAATATTTGGAATGTGTAATATACTAATGTGAAATTCAATCGTCGCGATATTTCATTTATGCATAAGTTTTGATTGTTGTGAATTTGTTTAAGTTAATCAAGGATTACGCTAAAATGGGGGAGGAATGTTAGATATTTTAGTGTAATCGGGGATTGACTTGGTGATCAAAGCGAATAATAATACACATCAAGCAAGTTAGGAGGTGCGGGAGTGCATGCTTGTTTGAGTTATTATAATTCGAAGTGTACGGGCGGATCCCGTACTTTACGGGGGTTCCAAGGGGGCAGCACCCCTGGGAGCGGGGTCCAAGGGGCAGAGCCCCTGGCTGGGGTCGAGCTGAATTTTGTCTGCTTTAATAAAAATACATCAGAAAATTTTATTTTCTGAATTTTGCCACATTTTCGAAATGTTTAAAACAATGGTAGTTTTTGTCCTAAAAATAGAGTTAACTGCCATTAGGCAGTTACACCCCAGAAACCCAATTTTGGAAGACAGTTTTCTTTGATCAATTTTCCTGGTTCAAAAATTCGCAGACACACTAACATACCCTGGTTCAATTTCTCGAAATCAGAGTTGTATCCGATTGAATTATTCGGGTGAAACACCGAAATAATTTGATCTGAGAGTGATCACACGTCTCTCTGATTATCCGGTTTTCTAAAATTCCCCAACATGTATCTGTGTGTGGTTTTATCAATACTTTTTTTTTTCGTTTTCATGTGACTTTATGCTTACAAGATGGGTATTGAAGAAACACGGTATCACCGCAGGGATGATTGAACCGATTTCTCTGGGTGGGTGAGAATCACATCTTGTTCTTCCTCTTGAACCTAGATCTGAAATGGAGAAGAGAAGAAAGTGGAGCTGTAGAGATGACCGGTGGGGGAAAGAATCCCCTGTTTCTAGTAACAAAAAGAGTGGCGGCTCCATTTCATCTACCCTAATAATGAGGTGAACACCTCTTTATATAGGGGATATGGGCCTCCCCTAACCTCAATGGGCCAGGCCCAGTTAGGGGTTATCTCTACAAGCCCCAGCCCAAAGTAGTGTAAACTACATCGCGTTGGGCCTCGATGTTGGGTTAGTAAGCAACAATAATAAATAATTAATATAAAAGCAACAAGTAACGGGAAGTCCGACCGCTCGGGTCGGGTCTAATACCGTACCCCATCAAGTCCCCCAGCCTAGTGTTGCTCCCGCGTGCAAGCGTGGTAGGAGTACTAGACTTGTTAGGAATGCTCGACAATAAAGATTGAGTTTTAGGCTTACCTGTCGCCCGGGTGCGGGAAAGTTGCTGGCCATGCTTGTTGCGTCTGTCTTTCGCTGTGCGTAGAGATAATGGAGCGGTGAATATTAAATGACACTGGTTGGGCAAACATGGCGCACGCTGATTGGTTGCAAGCAGTTGATATTTGTACTGGCGCATTACCATGAGCTTGTCATGGTTGCGTGTACGTGGTTAGGTCTTGTGCATGAGTCTTGGAATTTACTGAGTTTTTGACGGTTGAGTGTGGTTAGGGCCCAACATGCGTATGACTGATGCAGCATTTGGGACCATACCCCTTCAGGTCCCCCCTAGTGAAGTGTTGCTCCCACGCGCGTATGGCAAGTGGGTGGAATTCTGGAATAGATGAGTGTCTTCCCTTCGGATGATTTTCGAGTGAGGCCCAGCTTTAGCAGTGCGCACACAGTCGTGTGGCTACTCTAAAATATTCACGTTTTGGTGACTTCGCATGGTGCGCGTGTCTTAGGCCATGAAGCATACGTATATATATAGTTTTTGAATCTGTGTAAATTGTTGTCTACAATATTTGCATGTGTTAATCCACTTTGAGCAGGTTATCGCGAATGAGAATTGGCATAAAGTTGCGTCAGGATAATGAAGTGGAAACCCGAGCCTGCGCTAATCCTCCGTTATGCCACAACAACAATGTGGCGTGAAGCAAGGAGATGTGGCTTGTCCTGAAGATTGTAGGTGTAAGCGAAACTTTATTTTAGCCAATGTGTTTTTGCGTATACCCAAAGTGGTGCATGCATTTGTAGCACAGTTTACGTTTTGTAAGCGTTTTCATATATGGCTAAGCATGCGTGCGCAGGCGACACACACGCTCGTATGTAAAGCAGCAGGGCCGCATGGAGATTAGCGTGCTTGCATGTGTAGCAGCAAGCTCGCCTGGAGACTGGCGTGCTCAAATGTAAAAGTGCCTGCGCGTATGGCGACTTACGTGCTCGTAAGTAAAGGAGACTGCGCGTGTGGTGACTTACGTGCTCGTATGTAGAGCAGCAGTCTCGCACGGAGACTAGCGTGCTCATATGTAAATGAGCATGCGCGCGTGGTGACTTACGTGCTCGTATGTAGAGCAGTAGTCTCGCACGGAGACTAGCGTGCTCATATGTAAAGGAACATGCGCGCGTGGCGACTTACGTGTGCGTATGTAAAGGAGCATGCGCGCGTGGCGACTTACGTGCTCGTATGTAAAAGAGCATGCGCGCGTGGCGACTTACGTACTCTTATATAACGGAGCATGCGCGGATGGCGACTTACGTGCTCACGTGTAAAAGAAGCATGCGCGCGTGGCGGCTTACGTGCTCGTATGTAAAGGAGCATGCGCGTGTGGCGACTTACGTGCTCGTATGTAAAAGAGCATGCGCGTGTGGCGACTTACGTACTCTTATATAACGGAGCATGCGCGGATGGCGACTTACGTGCTCACATGTAAAAGAAGCATGCGCGTGTGGCGGCTTACGTGCTGGTATGTAAAGGAGCATGCGCGCGTGGCGGCTTACGTGCTCGTATGTAAAGGAGCATGCGCGCGTGGCGACTTACGTGCTCGTATGTAAAATAGCATGCGCGCGTGGCGACTTACGTACTCTTATATAACGGAGCATGCGCGGATGGTGACTTACGTGCTCACATGTAAAAGAAGCATGCGCGCGTGGCGGCTTACGTGCTCGTATGTGGAGCAGCAAGCTCGCATGGAGGCTGAGATGCTCGTCTGCAGAGCAGCAGACTCGTATGGAGACCGGCGTGCTCGTATATTGTTTGTCCAGCAAACGAGTCAACAAGGTAAGTTATAATAAAGGATTTGATACATGAAAGCATTGTATTGAAACCTTGTTCTTAGGAGGAGTTCGTTCTATACATCCATACACCGTAATATGGGGAAACAATTTTAAACCTTGAAAAGGTGTTATACCATGCTGGTCTCTCAGTTTATAACTACTAGGAAATGCTAGTAGCATTGAATTCAAGAGACAATGACTAAACAATTTCATATGCTGGGTAACTTATTTTGAGTCCGAAACTCAAACAATATTTTGTAAAGGCAGTAGAGGCCTATCCCATTTTTTTAACATGATTTGTATATGGCATGAGCCATTATCTCATTTTGTAGGTTGCTAAAATATCTAGTACGACTAACCGAGCATTTTTTTTAAATTTAATAGCTCGCCTCACCTCTTTGAACACGGTGATCAATTAAAACACTTACTGGAGCGTGAAAAGGTAATAAATGTACGCTTTAGATGTGGTGCTGGCGTGTAAGTAAATGAGCATGCGCGCGTGGCGACTTACGTGCTCGCTTGTAAGTAAATGAGCATGCGTGCGTGGCGACTTACGTGCTCGTATGTAAAGGAGCATGCGCGCGTGGCGACTTACGTGCTCATATGTAGAGCAGCAGGCTCGCATGGAGACTGAGATGCTCGTATGTAGAGCAGCAGGCTCGTATGGAGACTGAGATGCTCGTATGTAGAGCAACAGGCTCATATGGAGGCTGACGCGCTCGTAGGTGAGGGAGCATGCTTGTATGGCGACTTACGTGCTCGTATGTGGAGGCGCTTTTTAGGCTTTCATCGGTGTGCGTGAGGATCGCTCGTTGCGTTTTACCGATTGTATATATTGCCAGTCCTGCCAATAAATTGACAAGGTAAGTCATAATAAAGAGTCTAATATTTGGAAAACATTGTACCGAAACGCTGTCCTTAGGAGGTGCTTGCTCTGTACATCCACACTCCATAATACGTGAAGCAATTTTGGCCCTTCCGATGGTGTTGCACCATGCGAATAGCAATTTATTGCTGCTAAATAGATGTTAGTAGCATTGTAGTAACGTTGATTAGCAGCGAATGTATTCTATACAAATACGTCGCATGTAACGTATATATGGCATTGTTTTCTAAAAAGAGACATAATAAACATGTCTGCAAGTGATTTATATTTAACATAATTGTTAAATTGTCTTTGAGACACAACATATGCCTCTCGAGAATCTCAATTAATGACATCATGATGATAGACATGTCTCTAAAGTCAAAAACCTTAAGTTGTGACACTTTATTGTTTAAAAGTCTCGACACTTCAAATTAATTTAAGTTGTGATGACAAGCAAGTATAAAGACATAAAGGCCATTTATGAGAAATTGTACGACAAGACAGTTGTGACCTTGATTTTGTATTATATCTCAAAATTTGTCTACTGTAATGAGAAGGAATAATATCCTGATATGCATTGTGCCCATAATTCTTATATATATTTTTTGTGATAAAATAATGGACACCCTTAAATTGGTCAATGACAAAATGTGTCAGATATTACAAGATTAAAAGTGCCCTATTTATACTATTTATAGGGTTTGTAGGGGTTATTTATGTGAAATGTTGAGAATTGTGGGGCAAGCTTCAAAAACTACTCGTGAACCCCGAGGTAAGTTCAGACACCTTTTAATCCTCCACAAATGACTTTAGTTTATTTCACCTTGTTTGACACTCCAAAGTACAGGGTCATGGCGGACTGAGCATACCCCCGCAACAAGAGTTGTCCGTCAAATGGCGCAGGATGCCCGCGCGGCTGAGCTTGTCCGGCAAAGGTAGAGTTCGCCCAGCAAGGGTGGAGAGTACTCGCGCGGCGACGGAGTGTATCCGACAAGTGGGTTAACTCGCGCGGCAGCGGAGTGTGTCCGGCAGGCAGAGGTTACTCGCGGTGGAATTACTCGCGCGGGGGGTAGTGTCTGGCAGCGGTGTACTCGCGCGGGGGTAGTGTCTGGCAGGGTGTACTCGCGCGGGGGTAGTGTCTGGCAGTGGTGTACTCACGCGCCAGAGTCATTCGCGCCGTGTTCTCTTGCAGTAAGTTACTCGCGCGGGGTTGTGTGTCTGGCAGCGGTGTACTCGCGCGCAGAGTCATCTGTGGCAGTTTATGACGGGCGGTGTGCTCTGGCGGCAGAGTCACTCGCGTGGCGGGGTTACTTGCGCGGCGTAGGACTGCAACGACGAGCATGAGACTTCCGTGGCAGCATGCGCTTATGAGCTATGGTCACTAATGGGTTTAAGAATAGCCATGTCTTTTAAAATGAAAAAAAGAAGACAAGGGCAGAGACCTTTATTTAATGGAAGTTTGGGACCTCATGTTGCCAGCTTTACCTGCTGTTTACAGCTGTATGTCCTTTTAAAAAAGGGGGATGACAGCTATTATAAGCTTTGTTATTTAGTATTTAAAAATAATTTAAAATAACAAAGTTGCAAGAACTCCCTTTACCGAAGACTGAATTCAAAGTTATAATCACATATCCCGTAAGCTCTTCATAATCAACAAATATTAAATTAATAGATGAAGGGGTAAGGTCCCAAAAACCTCATAATAAGTACTTGGAACCATACCACAACCTTGTTTTCCAGCTTTTTTGCCTTGCGCGGTCGCGCATCGGTCTTACAAAAGAAAAGCTTAAGAAACAAGCAGCAGTCAACACTTGCGCGCCAAAAGGAAATCATAAGTCCTTGCGCTTTCTAGAAACAACCAGACTTGGATATTATTTACCCAGACTTGAGATTTATTTATTCAGCTGATTCCACACGATAAGGAGTCACACCAGATTACAGCAGTAATCCTCTAGAAGGGATTCAATCGTGCACCACTAAGACGGTTATAACCGTCTGGACACGTGTCGCCACCTCAGGCTTCCCTGAAATCACAACGATAGCATGCAATTGGAGAGTAATATCCACTTGATCACTTTCCACGTGGCAAAACCCCAGCCTTTGATCTAGACAGCGATCCGTGTGCTCTCACGTCGGATCAAAGGGATTAACGGAAGAAAGAAATAAACGCTACGGCGTCAGCATCTTCCGTCAACTTTTCAATAACGGGTTTTCCTTCCCAAAAAACTCCCGGCTATAAATAAGAGATCAATTCAGGTATGAATTTCAAGTTACACACACTTCTCAAATACATCTTCTCCTTCATAACCCATACTTATTCTCACACCGGAGTCGGGTCAAGGAGAGAACCCCTTTCTCCCCTTGGCGAGGCTAACGGTGCTTCTTTTTTGCAGAGTTATCGGAGAAGGAGATCAATTGTAACGAATCAAACGAGAGAGAACAACCTTTTTTATGCAGATCCAAACCCCCTAGATATTACGATCCCGGTCGTTTATCTAGTGTTTCTTCATTGGCGCCCACCGATTTTTCTGTTTCATCCAATTTTCTCTCGTTTTGATTAACTTTGCTTCCATTTACAAATGGAAGAAACGTCGTCTCATCGATAAACCGGCCCTCGGCCAAACGTTGTAAACAATTTTTAGGTTGAAGGAATTCCAGAGGATGCCTCAGATGACAATGAGGTCCAATCCAATCAAGTAAATGACCCTGACACTCCAGGGGTGCTACCAGAAAACCCTGTTCATTCAATTCTGCCTCCAGGAGAAACCCCAATCTCCTGGTACGTCAGATCTCAAGGGGCTCTGAATGCAGTATACACACAGCTGTGTACCCAAACTGCTCCTTTAACTCAATCACAGAGACCAGGATCTCGTGCTAATGCTTCCCAACGGGAGGATAGATCTTACGAAAACACAGAGGTTTATGCCAGATCCACATCAAAACGTGAGTACACTCAGTCAGGAAGTCACCAGAGAGAATATCATGACGAACCACATCCTCACCGAAGACAATCAGTTCGTACTAGGTTGGGTTCTCAACGAAACACCCACACCGATGAATCTGATCCAACCTACCGTTTAAGTACAAATACCAGTGTGTTCAACCGATTACAGCCAAATTACAACAAATGCAGACCTCGTGCGGTTTATAACCCTGAGGCAGAGCACAACTATGATTTGATTTACCGCTCTGAGGAAGCAGCGGAAAAGTCAAAGTTCATCATGGAAATAGCTTTGGCTCCGCTTGAAAAAGATAAACTACCATCCAACGTGGGTAAATTTAATGGGCTGACAGACCCCGATGACCACCTGAGGGTTTTTACAAGCGCAGGGTTAGTAGGTGGCTGGACTCTACCATTATGGTGTCATCTCTTCGTACAGACCCTTACTGGCGCGGCCAGAATCTGGTTCGATAATCTACCCATCGGGAGCATCACATCATGGAAAGACCTAAACAAGAAATTCCTGACTCATTTCAGTCAACAGCGACGATCCATCCGAGACACATCAGATGTCATGAATATTTGGCGTCACGACGATGAAAGTTTGGAGGATTTCATCACCCGATACAATAAAGAAGTACTGGAAATCGGGGGAGTCCACGAGCAACTGATCCGCGCACAGTTCAAGTACGCGGTCAGGTGTGATGATATGATTAAAGTCCTATCTGGGACGGAAGGACTCCCAACAAGTTGGGAAAAAGTGATGGCAGCCGCAAAAGTTTATGCACAAACAGAGAAGAACCTTACCACAAATAGACCGCCACCACCGCATAATAGACCCGCAGACTTAGGCTCCACTGGCGGGAGGAAGTTTAAAAAGTCATGGCGCGACTCTGGCTCGGGAAATCATTCGACTGAAGATGCTCGATCAACGATCAACAAACTTACTGCGCAGAGGGAAAACAAACAGGAGAATAGGGAGAAGCAATGGACTCCCCTAACTAAGACCCCGGCGGAAGTTTTTGTTGGTGCATACATCTGTCGACTTCGTCTTATATCGAGTCTCGGTTGCGTTGCGGATCTGAACAAGTGTGACATCATATATGTGACATCACAAGTGACATTAGATCTTACAAGTGGTTGAAAATGTTTGATATTAGATCTTACAAGTGGTTAATCAAGGTCATTAAGTTGAACTTGATTTAACTATCATTTAAAAGTGTTGGTAAACAATGTGATGAGTTTTCCCCGAACTTACAAATGGTAAAATCAACAAAACAAATTTTATGGAAAAACCATTTTGATTAAAACAAACTTAAGTGTTTTGAGATCATAATGGGAAAATAGTTTGATGTGAGGGGGAGTTCTGATTGTTTATGCCAAGTGGATGGCGAATTGAGGCAATTCGATATCAGTTGTCATGTTCTTGTACAGTTTGTTTTCAATTTTCTTTAGATGAATTTGTATTTTAGGGGGAGTATATTTTTCAGAAAATCCAAAAACATTAGAAAATTTGAAAAAGCCAAAAACATGATAAAATGAAAAATGAGTTTTTGTTGCATAAAAGAGGAAATGATAGTACATCAGTGGACTGTCACAACACGCTAAGGAAATGGAAAGTTAAAATGTGATAAACGGTCTCACTAAAGATGTGACGATAGGCTCAACTAGACTAGTAGATTTGCGATAACGATACAAACTTCAATGAAAAAGCCTAGTTCTAGTGGGAAACATGGTCGAAAGTATAGTACTTAGTTTTGTCCTTCTTGACTGTGTGCCTACTCAGTAATCGCTGATTGTCGAAAGAAAAAAACTGGTTAAGTTTGTGAACTTTCACAACTTTGCTGAAAAGTCACTGTGATTGTGCATTTCATTTTGCAAAGATTTAAACTTGTTTTATTTCTTTATTTTGTTTAAGCATCGGACATCCTCTGCGTATACGTGAGTATCGACCTGGATGTTGTTGCCTAAACGTTCTGCTTTATTTTCTTTGGTGTTTCGTTTAAGCTTTGGACCTCCTCTGCGTATACGGAAGTATCGACCTGGTGGTTAAAGCCTAAACAACTTCAACTTGTTTTATTTTTCTTATTTTGTTTAAACATTGGACTTTCTCTGCTTATACGGAAGTATCGACCTGATTGTTAATGTTTAAACATTCTGCTTTGTTTTCGCACAAATCACAGTTGATAAAAGTTTAAAGGCATTGCTTGAGACAGTGTATTACATGATGAGGGGATATGCTGAGATCGTGGGGTCCATAAGAACTTAGTGCAAAATTAATATACCTTAATGTATCGGTAAGCATTTCGAAAGTTTTTAGATTGAGTTTAAGTGGAAAACAATATCGTCAATCAATGTGAATCGTTTAGAGCTTAAAATGTTTAAAGCTTAACGGTGTTGGTGATTGATCTCATAAACTGATATGATCCTCTTGCACGAACTCACAAAAATATTGTCTGTAAATATTTCTTTATTGCATTTCATTACAGTCAAAAATCAAAAAAGATTTTAGTGTGTTTTAGCATAAATTTTGAAAAATCCAAAAAGATTTTCAACAACTGATTTTGGAGAGCTGATTTTCAAAATTCCGAGTGCTAAACATGATGAACAAATGGTTTGGGTGAAAGTGTTTGAGGATTGTTGAAATGAAATGAGAAAAGGTTTTGAAATAAAAACGTTATTCCTGCAAGTGGTAAATTAGATTTGAAAATCTTATCCACAAATGGTTATCAGAAAATTTATTTTTGAGTAGAGTTTATGCAGGTTGGCAAGGTTTCGATCCAGAGCAGGATGAAAGCCGGGTTATGATCTTGTGAATTCCAGACTACGATTCCAGCCTAGTGAAAAGGGGAGTCTGAAGACATCGAGAGGGAGTCTGAAGATAGTAGAGCCAAATTCAGATCCTGAAGATTACGAGAAAGAGTAAGAGATTGATTGAGGATGCTTACAATGGAGAATTTTGAAGAAAGTGAACAGACTGATAAAGACTGAAGGTTTGACATTCAAAGAATCGACACTTAAGACTCGTCAACATCTGAGGGGGAGTCTGTTGGTGCATACATCTGTCAACTACGTCTTATATCGAGTCTCGGTTGCGTTGCGGATCTGAACAAGTGTGACATCATATATGTGACATCACAAGTGACATCACATATATGACATACATCCTACATCAGCACATGAAACGAAAGTTAAATGTTCATATAAGACAAAACAGTGAGTTAACATGAAAGTCATGGTCGCTTGAATTGTAATTTGTTGTGTTCGCTTGAGATGTCTGACCGCTTGAACATGTTCATGTCATTTCAAGCGGTTTAGCTAGCAATATAAATAGGCATATCATGTATTCATTTGAAGCGGACAGACCAGAGACTAGGTATTGATACCGAGGTGCTGCCGGTATTCCTTGTGATTGTAATTGCTACTAAATCAATGCACAAGATGTTTAAAGTGATATTCAAGCTGTTTCAAAGTCAGTTTCTTATTTTCCGCATCTGAAACTGATAAAATCTCTTCTGAACGACTCGTTTGGGTCACAAACCGATCCTACAGTTTTAAGTACTGAAGACTATCAGTTTAAACCTCCGATCCCCATGAAAAATAAGCGGGGACAAGATCCAGCCCAATATTGCGAATATCACAAAGACAATGGGCATACCACTAACAATTGCATTTCTTTGCGCACCAAGATTGAGAAAGCCCTCAAAAGCAGCAAACTCACACATTTGCTTCAAAATGTGCGCAAGGAAATAAAGCAGATAACTCGGGGTGAGGAGGGCCCGAGCAAAAGGGCAAAAACCTAAGAGACAACTCTATGAATTCACCGCAGGAAAACATGATTTATCAAATGAAGCGGGAAAAGTAGAGTAAGTTAAGTTTCATATATTTATTTTAGCAAACTTTGTAATGGCCTCTGCGCCCTATCCCTAAATAAAATAGCAAAGTTTCTATTATTCTTGTGTTTTTCTTACAAAGTTCATGCAATTTCTTTTAGTAAGCGTAAAAACATTATGGTAATTACAAAACAAAGCCTCATGAACGGTCAGTGATTACATCACAAGCGACCATAAGTTCACACTTGAGCTTTATACCAACTTCATTTGCCTTACTCATATAAAAGTAATCGTACTCATGCAAAATATTGTAAAACGAAAAACATAGTATACTACTCTCGGCGTACAAATACGCCTAAGAAACTATCAAACACGATAGTGTTTTAGTTACTTGCGCAACAGCGCACCAACAAAGACAGGGATATACATCCCAAATATTACAAGAAAATTGTTCAACACATTTTTCAACCTACGCTAAATCTTCATCCTCATCCGGAAAGATTTCCCTTAGTTGCGCTACGTGATCGTCAGATTGCAGCGTAACATTTATCAGATCCATAACTGGAAGTTGCAAGCTGATAAATTCTGCCTTTAAAGCAACAAGCGCAGCATTAGTATCCACGCCATGAGTAGCCGATTTGCTGATATCCCAATCAACCTTCAAAGCACTATTCACATGATGCGAACACTCAGCATATCCTTGGGCATACCCATCTTTTCGCGCAACAATAACTAACCGCGCAACAGTTTTATCCAACTCTTCAGAGTTCAACACCGATTCAGCAACCTGTGAAAGAAGGAAAGGGTAAATAACAAAAAAGCGCATGAACAGTTCCACAACAGGGAAAGAACAAACAACTTACACAAGCAATTCCACGATCTTTCAGCCACGCCATATCACTCTTTAAAGGTTCAAGCTCGCTTTCCGCCGTGGCTCGCGCCGTTTCAGAATTTTCCAACTTTTCTTCAATTTCGGTCAAACGGCGAGAGGTTTCAACCTTTTCAGAATGCGCAAGCTCCAGATCCTTTTTAAGTTGTTCCTGATCAGAAAGCAAAGCAGTAAGTTCTTCTACCTCTTTATCTCTAAGAGCAAGAGTAGCGCTAGCTTGTACCTCTCGCTGCTCACTACGCTCCCTATGAGAACGCGCTTCTTCTAAAGCAGCTTCTGCATCAGCTTTCTCCTTTTTCAACTTTTCTACCTCCGCATCCTGTCTCTTCAATTTTTCAATCTCAGCCTTGAGATTATTGATGATATTGCGAAGATTTACCTTCTCAGCATTATCTTTTTCGCAAATTCTCTTCCAATTTTTGCGTTCTTCAGAGAGAAGGGCAGCTTCAGCTTCCGCTTTCCGTTTCCAACCCGCAACGGACCATTCCTCAGTTTTACGATCGGCTTCAAACTTGGCTTGATCAGCTTCCAATTTAGCTTTTAGCTGAGCTAAACGCTTTTCATCACTAGCAAACTTCTTCTGGGATACTAAAAGTTTCCCAATCTTTATGCATATTATACCACTCACGCACTATACGATGAGTGGTAGAAGCATGAGAAGCAGTCTCTTCAAGATAAGATTGATAAGTTTGTTCATAAGAACGACTTTCTTGAAACTTGATTTCTCCAGGCGGAAATATCCCCTGCAACCAATCTTGGCACACATGCCAATCCGAGAAAGTATCACCTTTCTTCAAATTCCAAACAGGAGCATGAAGCTCAGAAGCATCTTTTTCTGAGTAAGTCCTGTAATAGTAATCCCCCAGGGTTTCCTCTGGGCGGATTGGAGAATTTTTATCAACACCAGCAAATGAGCTTTGCTCCTCAGAAACCTTCTCAACACGCTCAGGCATAGCATCAGAAGGTTTAGGAGAAGAAGTTGGAGTAGGGGTCTTTTCAGCAGTTTGTTCTTTCCCCAGGTCTTGAGCAACAGTTTCAGAGGTTCGTGGATTACCAGCAACATCCACAACCTCTGGGTTAATAACCTTTTCAACCTCTACAGTAACATCAACAGGCTTATCAGCCTCAACAGTCTTCTCCACACCACCTTCAGGAGCCTCCGTAGTCTTCAACTGATCAACAACAGGAGCACGCGGAGGAAAAGGTGGGAGTTCTTCATTAACCACAGGCTGTGGCTCTGTGGCCACAGGAGAAACAGGAACTTCTGAAATAAAAACAACAAAGTCTGTAAAGATTTAAGGCGCATAAAGAAAAGAAGTAAAGACAACACTTACTAGGAGCAGATTCTGAAATAAAAGCATCCAGATTGCCCTTCCTGGTAATTTTCTTCCTTTGGATCTTCTTAGAGGGTTGACCTTCAGCATCAGTATCAGCTTGTTTCCTTTTACCGGCCTTCCTATACACCAAATGTTCAGGACTGGACTCCAAGTCAATAGGATCATTTGGGTTGGACGGAGGGATATCAGCAGTATCTCTCGGTTCAGGTTTTGGCCTCCTAACAGTAACTGCAGGCGTAAGACCCTCCAGAGAGTCAGAAACCACCACATAATCATACCAGGAGTCAGAGGAACGGCGCATACTTTTCTTCTCTCCTCCAACATTTTTTGTCTTCAAAGATTGAGCTTTATCAGCTTCATTCTTTTTCGGCGCAGAAGTAGAAGTCACCGCGCGTTTCTTCTTTTCAGGGCCTATGCCCAAGTTTGACAACTCACCTACGAAAGCGCAAAGGATAATTTACTCAGAAGCGCAACAGGAAAAGCAAACAGTAAATCAATAAGCACATAGCTTACCAGCGCCAGCAGTAGGCTGAACAGACAAATCCGCATCCCGCGGAAGAACAAAATTTCTCACAATCCGGTGGTACCAAAGCTCCTCATCAGGTTTCTTCTTAATAGTACCCATCTTCCCGCCTTCTCTCTTAAACGCGACAACATACAACGAAACAACTACAAGGGAAGAAAGGCAAAGTTCAAAAAAAGGGGGGAGAAAAACCCCAAACTTACCATGACCTTCCTCCGTATACACCGGTTTATCATCACGATCCATCTTCCAATTCAGGCTCATACTAGCACCAACAAGGGCTTTCTCCGGTAAGGCGATGTTGGGAACGTCTTTCAGATCTTGATACCAGTTTTCGTCAACAGGGTTCTGAATTGTTTCGACAAAAACATCTTCTTTTCCCCTTAAAACCATCCTCACCGGAATCACTCCGGCCTTAATAAAGAAATTTTTTTGCTTCCAGTCATGGAAGGACTTTGGAGGATGTTGCAAAATCTTCTTTGCAGATGCTCTCTAAACAAAAGAATAAAACCCTTGTATACAATGCATTTGGTAAAAAACCCTAAATCGAGGGATTGTCGGCTCGATATGCATCGATCGGCACACAAACTCGAAATGTCGAACCCTAACCATGCCAATAGGGTGCAATTGAGAAATATGTAATTTGTAATACTCAAGGATTTCAAGGAAAAATCTGGTTACAGGCAAACGAAAGTTGCCTTCACAGAAAAAATCCCAAAAAAGGATAATATACCCAGCCGGAGCATCTGCTGCAGTCTGCCCCTCTTCAGGGTACAGAGCACCCCAGTTCTCCGGAAATTTGAGATTCCGAACCAAACCATCGAAGGTCGCTCTAGGACACTTTAACGGTGGAAGTTCAGCCGACATTTCTTCAAAAAGGCCTTCTTGGTGTTCTCCGGTTGACATAAGAGGAAGAAATGATAAACTTTTTCTTAGAAGAAAGGAACATAGAAAGTTTTCAACGAAACAATGATTACACAGAAAAGGGGAAACTCAAACGTTATATACTCACCGCAATAAATAGCATCGGTAACCGCCACAACACCTTTTTCGGATATCACAGTTCTCCAAGCAGCAGAGCGAGTGAAAACCAACACAAACCCGCTTACACGCGCGCGTGCAAAACACGGACAGTAAAAAACAACTGACAGTGACAGCCTGTCACTCAGTTTTACTGTACCAGTCTCATTTAAAGTCAAATATTTTCAAAAATCTTTACAAAATGAATCTTCTTCCGGAAGTTTCCTTATTTTTCGCGCCAAAAAGCATTTCCCTCTAATAAGTCCAATGCTCCACTTATTTGCATAAGTACAACACTAGACTGGGGGGACTTGATGGGGTAAGGTCCCAAAAACCTCATAATAAGTACTTGGAACCATACCACAACCTTGTTTTCCAGCTTTTTTGCAATCGGTCTTACAAAAGAAAAGCTTAAGAAACAAGCAGCAGTCAACACTTGCGCGCCAAAAGGAAATCATAAGTCCTTGCGCTTTCTAGAAACAACCAGACTTGGATATTATTTACCCAGACTTGAGATTTATTTATTCAGCTGATTCCACACGATAAGGAGTCACACCATATTACAGCAGTAATCCTCTAGAAGGGATTCAATCGTGCACCACTAAGACGGTTATAACCGTCTGGACACGTGTCGCCACCTCAGGCTTCCCTGAAATCACAACGATAGCATGCAATTGGAGAGTAATCTCCACTTGATCGCTTTCCACGTGGCAAAACCCCAGCCTTTGATCTAGACAGCGATCCGTGTGCTCTCACGTCGGATCAAAGGGATTAACGGAAGAAAGAAATAAACGCTACGGCGTTAGCATCTTTCGTCAACTTTTCAATAACGGGTTTTCCCTCCCAAAAAACTCCCGGCTATAAATAAGAGATCAATTCAGGTATGAATTTCAAGTTACACACATTTCTCAAATACATCTTCTCCTTCATAACCCATACTTATTCTCACACCGGAGTCGGGTCAAGGAGAGAACCCCTTTCTCCCCTTGGCGAGGCTAACGGTGCTTCTTTTTTGCAGAGTTATCGGAGAAGGAGATCAATTGTAACGAATCAAACGAGAGAGAACAACCTTTTTAATGCAGATCCAAACCCCCTAGATATTACGATCCCGGTCGTTTATCTAGTGTTTCTTCAATAGAGCATGTGGGATTTTCAGAGGTGAAGTAAAAGAATCCGACAACTTGTTTTCTTTGTAAAATCCCTTTGCCAGGCAACAAAACTTTTCTCATGGCTTTTGTCATTCATTTTTTTTTTTTTTTGAAAAAGTTGCATCAGAGAGAGAAAAGTAGATGACTTACTTGATTTGATGTGTCAATGAGGTTGAAACTTGTTAATGGAGGCATAGGACTCCCTTTGGAACTGTGACTGTGCACCCTCAACCAAACAAATTTAGATCTGTTCAGTTTTAAAGCCGAGAATCTTGTGGGATAGATTCAGATTTGTAGGAGAGAACGAGAGATGTGATTGTTGTGGAGAGTTTAGATCGGTGGGCGCCAATGAAGAAACACGGTATCACCGCCGGGATGATTGAACCGATTTCTCTGGGTGGGTGAGAATCACATCTTGTTCTTCCTCTTGAACCTAGATCTGAAATGGAGAAAAGAAGAAAGTGGAGCTGTAGAGATGACCGGTGGGGGAAAGAATCCCCTATTTCCAGTAACAAAAAGTGTGGCGGCTCCATTTCATCTACCCTAATAATGAGTGAACACCTCTTTATATAGGGGATATGGGCCTCCCCTAACCTCAATGGGCCAGGCCCAGTTAGGGGTTATCTCTACAAGCCCTAGCCCAAAGTAGTGTAAACTACATCGCGTTGGGCCTCGCGGTTGGGTTAGTAAGCAACAATAATAAATAATTAATATAAAAGCAACAACTAACAGGAAGTCCGACCGCTCGGGTCGGGTCGGGTCTAATACCGTACCCCATCAGGATAATAGATTGTAAGAATACGATCATTTATAAATAACATTTCTTTCTTGGATAGAGGTAAGGGTTCTAGAATACAATACCTTAAATTTTCAACTCAATACCACAACAATCCAGACATAAAAGACAGAGAAGAAATACAATCCCAACACACCAACTTTTAACACGAAACAAAACACATGACCTTTTTATCTTGGAACCAACATGTTTCATAATTTAGCTTCTACTGATATCAAAGAGAAGTTAGGTAGCCTTTTAGAGAACTGAAATCAGGGTCTCTGCAAAGGAAGATCCTCCTACCCCATGAAACATGTTTCCGTCCATACGTGCTTGCACCCCATCGTGCGATGCAAAATCATCCTGCAGATGCTTCAGTGTTTTTTCTATTCCAATTGCTGAACTCAACATGCTAAATAGGAATTTTTGTATAGATAGTGATGGTTTTGACAACTCAACCAAAGTGACCTACAGAGACAATCAACTATTATTATAACAATTATATCAGCTGCATGCTGCTTAATAAAGCTAACAATTTAAAAAACAATAAAAATACACTACAAGAGTCTATAAATTTAGAAAAAAGAAAAAAAAAATAATGTTTAAAATGAATGAGGCCTCCTAATCATTTATTAAAAAAAGAGTAAACTGCCAAAATGGTCCCTAAGGTTTGGTCACTTTTGCCACTTTAGTCCAAAACTCAAACCTTTTGAATCTAGGTCCCTATGGTTTCAATTTTGTTGCCATTTTCATCCAAAATCAAAATCTGATCAGATTTTGAAGTTAGCATCTAGCTTTTTTGTATTTTTCCTTCCTTCTAATGAAGGGCAAAATGGTCTTTTAACGTTTTATTATAACAAATTAAAAAAATCTGACCATTTTGCCCTTCATTAAAAGGGAGGAAAAAGACAAAAAAACTGGATGTTAACTGAAAAACCTGACTAGATTTTTCTTTTGGATGAAAATGGCAATAAAATTGAAACCACAGGACCCAGATTCAAAAGGTTTAAGTTTTGGACTAAAGTGGTAAAAGTGACTAAACCTCAGGGACCATTTTGGCAGTTTACTCTTAAAAAAACTAGGTGATTATTGAAATAATGTAATTTTTATAATCATACATCTCACATATCAATCATTTTAGAAAGGATTATTGGATTTTATCACCCTCAACTATTGACTATTGGCCGCTGCCATCCCTAACTGTCACTTTGACGCTCGTCACCCCCAACTTAACACTTAGTGTATTCTGTCACCACGTCGTTAACTGATTACTAACTTTTAATCATGTTACAATACTTTTGGGGGTGTCATAGGGATCTTATGAAGGTTTTAAGGATCTTATGACACCCCTAAAAGTATAGTAACAAGATCAAAAGTTATTTATCAGTTAACGACATGGTGACAGAACACATTAAGTTTTAAGTTGGGGGTGGCGGACGTCAAAGTGATAGTTGGGGGTGGCAGCGGCCAACATCCAATATTTAAGGGTGATAAAATCCAAAAACCCTTTTAGAAACAAAAAAATTTGAAGAAAAAAATTGCTCGGAGACAACCCATCTAGGACCTGCATAAGTCGCCCATTTTGAACACTTATCCGACCCACCCACCCTGCACCGAATAATATCTTTTGGGAATATTACAAAAAATAGTCATTGTTAACCCAAAATTTTCCAATATAGTCCTTTTTAAACTAGTAATCAGCCTCATTTCCACCAATTAGAAGCTCCTACATTAGCTCTGCCGGCTAAGACGACTGGATTTAGCCTACACTTTTAACAAGACAGCTGAGATAGGCGACTAGGATTTAACCTACACTTTTTCCGAGACAGATGAATGGCTGAGGCGGCTAAGCTTACACTTTTTTTTGAGGTGGCTAAAATGGTTGAATGTCTAAAACAGCTAAGCCTGAACTTTTTTCAAGACGTTTGAGATGGCTGAATGGTTGACGCGGCTAAACCTACACTTTTTGCTATGCGGCTTAGATGCCCCAGCTTTTTTCCTACTTTGGAAAAGTCTAAATATGATGTCTATATTGGGAAAAAAAATGGTCAACATTGACTACTTTTGTAATGTTCCCCATCTTTTATCATCTATGAAACTTAATGTGAAAAGCAGTTTCATCATAGTAGAGTATGTGTTTTAGATTATTATTATTATTATTATTATTATTATTATTATTATTATTATTATTATTATTGTTATTGTTATTATTATTATTATTATTATTATTATTATTATTATTGTTATTGTTATTATTGTTATTGTTGTTATTATTATTATTGTTATTATTGTTATTATTATTATTGTTATTATTGTTATTATTATTATTATGTTGTAAATCACTTTAGTTTGGCTATAGCAAACTTGACAGCCGTTGGGAACAAACAGAGAGCACATGGAACCAACCTGTTTGTCCTGAGGTATGTTGGCCTTGTGTTTGGCTATAGCAACGGCCCGTGAAAAGCCGCCAATTGCATCAACTAAACCTCGTGCAGCAGCATCATTACCGGTCCATGCCCTCCCTTGAGCTATCTCCTCCATCTTATCCACCTGCAGTTATGACCACTTAGTTGCTAATTGTGTAACCTAAAATAATAAACTATATAATCGAGTTATCACATACGCTTATTGATCGTGAACATGCTGCCTTGTCACGAAATTGTTTATACATATTCTGCGCACATTCTGCAAACAGTTTCTCTTCATCTGGTCTGCACACAGATTTTTTTTATAGTGGAGAGGATTATAAATAAAACTAATAAGAATTGAACAAAATTAATTATTATTTGTCAAGCAGCCTACACATAGGAAGAATTCCAGTTCTGAAATCTTGTATATCAATGATCATCTAACCTGAATGGCCGGGCATCTGTATACAGCTCAGCATATTGTCCCTTTGATATAACTTCTTTGTTGAAGCCAATCTTTTCATATAGTTTCTCCTTATTGTACTTGTCTACAACAAACTCAGTCAGAATTCAAAACTAACTCCAAATTCAAGGAAACGAATTGCAGGATATTGTAACGTACATGTATATACACCGATTGAACCCGTTATAGTAAGATTCTCAGAGACTATAGTATGTGCTGCCATGGCCATGTAGTATCCTCCACTAGCTGCCACATCAACCATTGATGCAACTACTGGCTTAGATTCGGCCAATAGTTTGATTTCCCTCCACATTCTGCACAAAAAAATATATGCCTAACAACATGAGAATTGACATCTAATAGCCTTGTATCATTTTGCATTATTTTGTCATAAACTACAAATTTTTGGTCAAAATCACTTACAAGTCGGAAGCAAGATTATCACCCCCCGGGCTATCAATTCGGATAATAACAGCCTTATACCTTTTTGAATCTGCAAAAGTAAATAATTTTAAGTCCATGTCCTCATTGCCTGCTCTTAGACGAGTTTATTTTACTTGTTTTCCCAATTTACTATGGAATTGTGTTATGTATCTTATGTTGGTCCTTCGGACTTTACAATATACATTTCCAAGATAAAAGGAATCATATAATGTTTTACATACCTCTTACTTTGCAAATCTTCTTGATAACTTGTTCAGCTATGATGCGTGAACTAGATGACCCTCCAACACGACTAATGCTACCAGAAGCTCTAATTACTGCAATTCGATCCTTGCCATCTGATAAGCCTACACTCCATTTCCTAATTCTTGAGTATTTCCTGAAGCCATGATAATAAAGTAGTTTATAAAAGCAGAAATATGCAAATTCTGAAGGGCAAAAGTGAAGTCTATATAAGAGTATAATAATCACTTGTAATCAATAAGTGGAAGTTTTTTCTTCTCTGCAATGCCCAATCTTGTTTTCAACATAGATTTAACCTGAAAAGGTTGAACATTACCACAAACATCAACAAATAAAAATTAAAAAATTATAAAGTTAAAATATAATTGGTTGAAAAATTATGTCCCACTCCAAAACAAGTAGTTTGGAGTTTGTACCTCATCATCATATTTTATATCTGTTATCCATCCATCTTCCTTCAACTTCTCTATTTGGTAAACTCCTTCATTAATAAAACTCTTGATTTCTTCCTTACTCTTTCCTGTAAAAGAAACAACTCAATTTTTTTTTTTTTTTTTTTTTTTTTTTGATTTATCCAAAATCAAGATTAATAGGGAAGACACAAAGTAACTTCACCTTTGGCTTGAGAAATCTTATCAACCCAGTTTTCATAGATTTTATCAAGGATAGTAGTAACCACCTCACGATGTTCTTCAGTCATATTCTTGCGAGCTAATTGATCACCAGCCCTCTTATATTTACCAATCCTCTGCACCTGTGGTTCCACGCCTATTTTCTCATATACACCTTTACACATACCACTTTGGTTAGATGAATGCAACTAACCATATCACTCTCAACGGTTTATCCAAAATATAACGTGTCAACTTACCTCCATAAAACGACGCTCCACTAGAAAAACCATACAATGTAAAGTAGGCACTTGGAGGGGCGTAGAGCTTGTCACAGACGCATCCAAGGTAATACTCCTTTTCACGCCATTCAGGCGCATAACCAACAATGAACTTTCCTATGTTAAATTATATTGTCACATTAAATTGTAAAGTCAACTCCTCCTACTTATAATAGTAATCTAAACCAATTATAATGACATAGTGTATCATCAACCTGACTTCTTAAAATCCAATATGTGTCTTCTGATTTCATCAATCATACCCCATCCACATTTCAGAGTTTCAATGTGGAGATAAATACCAGATATATGAGGATCATATGCTGCCTTAATAAAGTTTTCACATAATTGTGGTAGGGATAAACCAGAAGAGAAACGACTCTTTAACTGATCAGATATCTGAAACCGATAGGCAATAGTATAAATCCATCATTCACAGAAGAGGAAAATGTATATAAACACACAGATGAACTTTCTGATTTAAATGCATTATTTAAAAATTGCTATGCAATTCATCAATCACAACTTAAAGAAAGTATGTGAAATTTTGACAAAGAAGGGCCCAAAACAAACGAACCTTGCCGCGCAATTTAATATTCAAAACGCTACCCTTATGAACACTCCGCCATGGGTATGCAACTAGCATGCGTAGGTTTACCACGAATCTCTTCCAAGCAGTTGGAGTTTTATACTCAAATTCGCCACTAGGATACTCGTCATCGCAGCCGTTAAACTCCAATTTGGATTTGAAATCTCCATGATTCTCGTCATCTGAAACATGCTGAGTTTTGGTTATTTGAAAGATGATGCAGTTAAACAGGATTATAATTATTATTATGATGGATACTTACTTGATGAACCCATGCTTGCTTTGCTTGTGATTTGATTAACTAAACCATTATCCTTAAATAGGCTTTTAATTATTGATGTGTCAAGTCAAGTCAACTAGTTTAAAAAAAAAGACTTTTGCTTGATGGACAAATTTATTTATATTTTAAAGTGGTAATGACATTTACAAGAAATTTCCGTTGCCTTAATGTTTAAGCATTTCTGAAATTAAAAAAAAATGTTAGTAAAGTAAGGTCGTGTGTTCAGCAACTTGTGAGTTAATTCGGATACAAAACTTGTTAAAAGAGTTAAGTATTGAGCGTGTGTTGCCGGCCTATATGTTTTGTGAGACCATGTGTAGTGGTTTTTAAAAATAATGCCTCTACCATGGGGCATTATCTGACACGTGTCAGTCCAGTCAGCATGGGGTATTATTGCAAAAGTGGTGTAGTGGGGCATTATTCCAATAACGCCCATGCAATCATTTCACAATTATTATTTTTTTTTTAATTTAAAACATAAAAATCTTCATTAATTTAAAATAGAGAAAAACGCCCGGATAGTCCCTGTGGTTTCACCTTTTTTCACCTATAGTCCCTATCTTTCTAAAACTACTTGAATAGTCCCCAAGTTTTCAAGTTTTGTTCTCGGATAGTCCCTGGGTCTAACTTCAGTTTGTTTTCTCTGTTAAAATGATGTGAAATGACAAAAATACCCTTTCCTCTGCATCTTCTTGAAGAAACCCTAGAACTCTCATTTTTGTTCAAATACTCACACACATCTCTTGGTCTGCTCTCTCCCACTCGATTCCTAGGAGGTAACCACAACCAGATTCACACAACAATCATCTTCCCCACACACCTAAAATCTCTCCTCCTCTCTCTCCCTGCTCGATGAAGACCGGCCAGCCACCATCACCGGTGGTGGCTCATGACGATGTAGCAGAACCCCACAACCAGTGGCGTTGTGGGGGTGGCGTCAGGTGGCAGCGACGCTGTGACGGTGGTGGTACACCGACGGCGGCGGTGTTGGAGGTCGATGGTACTGATGACCGACGAGGGTGCCAATGATGATATTGATGATGATGGTGATGATATTGATATCGCTGATTTATGTTGACGAGGATGCCGACGGTATTAGGGATGAGGGATGAGGGGTTAGAAGAGGGGGCTATTATTATGTCTTCAATTCTTGATTGATTTAAGAAACAGAGGAGATCGGAGGTGGTTGAACGGTGAGCAGGATGGTTGTTGAAGGAGATTGAAGGCGACGGTGGTGATGATGAACGATGATGGCGGAGGTGATTCGTTAGTCGTCGGAGAAGAAACGGTGGTGTGCCGCTTATCGCCCCGCCCGCCCATTACAATCTGAAATGGCGACTATCAGCCATTGACTGGTGTGTTTGTAGGTATGGTTTTAAGTGAGGGGTGGGGGTTTGCAGGTGGGCGTGTGTGACCGGAGCCACTGTGCAGCCATTGACTGAGCTTCAAGGAGGGTGTTGTATGAAACAGTTAATGCTGATTGGATGATTTGGATTGGGGTTTTGTTAGGGTATTGGGTTAGTGAAGATTCACATAGTTGTTGGTACCTGGTGGCTTTGCAAGCTTGTTGGATTAGATCGGGAGTGGGTGGTGTGTCTGTTGTTGAGTGGAGGATGGTGGTGGTGGAGGGTGGAGGAGGGTGATGGTGGGTGGAGGTTGAAGATGAAGTGTGGTGGTGGGGTTTTATAAATAAAAAGAGAAAAATGCCCGGATAGTCCCTGTGGTTTCGCCTTTTAAGGAAATGGTATTTTTGTCATTTCACACCCTCTTAACAACCACTTAACAGAGAAAACACACTGAAGTTAGACCCAGAGACTATCCGAGAACAAAACTTGAAAACTTGGGGACTATTCAAGTAGTTTTAGAAAGATAGGGACTATAGGTGAAAAAAGGTGAAACCACAGGGACTATCCGGACATTTTTCTCTTTAAAATAAAAATTACACTACTTAAAATAAAATAAAAAAACCGGAAAAAAACAGAAAATAAAAAAACCGAAAAAAAAATAAAGTTAAAAAAAAGATGATCTAGAGTCCATATTTTTCTCAAATTTTTTGGCGACGCATTTGCGCAAGGATCAACGCATCGCCTTGGAGGTGGTCGATACGTTTGGAAAAAAACTCAATGTCCTTTTCCATTTGCCTCGCCTCTTGCATCTCGTTAAACTTTTTGGTTTCGGCCACTCGTTCTTTCATAATCTCATAACGTTGGTGGCCGAGGTCGCGAATGTCTTGGAGACGACGGTTCATCTCTTCGAAATCTTCCTTTAACTCGAGATCGGAAGATGACTCGACCGTTTTTTTCCCGGTTCGCTTATCCTTTCTTCTACCGGGCGGTCGGGTCAACTCTTCTTCAAGTTCCTCGTCAACGTCCACCACCTCATTTAGATCGACATTGCGGGCATCCGATGTCGGTGTTTCAGGGTCAACGGAGGATGATGTTTTTGACCTTTTAGCTCGACGTCTACTACTAGACGTCATTGGATTAACTAGCGCCCACTTTAGACTTTTTCGTAGTAGATCCCAACACTTATAGTACGGGAAAGGGCATTTCGTTCTCTCGAACTCGTCCAAAGTCTTCGTTAAAACCCCGACGTCAGCTTCACCGCTCCCGCGATTATCGAAGTTACGTTGGTACACTTCTTGGAACGCATGACACTAGTTGTTGATGTCGGTCCATTTGCTAGAAATGGAATCTTTGTCCCGATGTTCGCCTTGACCCCACGTGCTAAAAAAGAGTGCATAAACCCTATCCCAAAAAACGGGGCCCGTTTGAAAGTTTGCTACAAATTTAAAAAATAAAAGTAAAAATATAAGTTGTAAGTTAAAAATAAAAGTAAAAATATAAGTAAAAAATAAGTAAAAAAACATATAAAAGTTACCAGTTTCATGGTCCTTCGAAATGTCGAGCCACGCCCGAGTCAACGTGAATTCCTCATCCTTCGTCCATTTAATGGTAGTTTTTGTACGTCGAGGTTCGTCCTTTTCCTTCTTCTTATGCGACCTACTGCCGCGTTTCGATTTCTCTTGCACCGGTTCGGGTTGCGTCTCCGACACGACATCGACATCGGGTACGGATTCGGCTTGTTGTTGTGACGGTTGCGGCCCGCCGGCTTGACCATAGCCGAAGGTGGGAGGCACGAACGGAGTGGCGCCACTCAAGTAAGCCGCGTACGTTAAAAAGCTCGGGTCCATGTCTTGAAGGTTATACGGGTGTTGCGGTTGGGTTGTGTTCGGGTTCATGGGTCTTGCGGGGACACCAAAAGGGGGTCGGAATGGATGCATGATTGTATAAAATATAAAAGAAGTAGGAGAGAAAGTGAGGTTTTTTTATAAAAAATAGGAGAAAGATGGTGATATATATATAGTGGGTAAATTATGGATTAAAAAAAAATTATAAAACAATTGACCGTTGTCAAACGGTCATCTCTTGACCCAAAGCAATATTCAGCGTTTTTTCTAAAACGCCATGTTCATTTTTTTTTCAAAAAAACCGCCCCAAAACGCCTAGCGTAATGGGGGGGCCGGCGTTATCCGGCATTTTTTTGGAATTTTTTTTAAAAACCACGCCCCACTACGGGTGGTCTGACAGTCAAACTGCTATTTCGATAACAGCTAATCCTGTGTTCCATGAGAGAACTAAACACTTTGAACTTGACTTGCATTTTTTAAGAAGTAAATTGCCATTTTAGTCCTTGAGGTTTGTCCCAATTTGCCATTTTAGTCCATATGGTTTTTTTCTTGCCCCTGGGTCCCTGAGTTTTGCATTTTGTTGCTATTTTGATCACATCGCATAACTCCGTCTAAAAACCTCAGTTTTAACCAGGGGTATTTTTGGTATTTTGGGCATTTTGGACTAAATTAGCAAATTGGGACAAACAACAGGGACTAAATAGCAATTTACTCTTTTTTAAGGGAGAAAGTTCTCAATGGAGTTATTAGTATCAAGAAAGTTGACTCAAAAAGTCAACTAGCAGATATTTTTACAAAGGGACTTGGTGTTTTACAACATCAAGATGAAAAAAATGGGCTGGTTGACATGTTCTCACAATCGAATGAAGGGTATGTTAAAATAATACTTGGTTATCATTCACTGTGAGATATGTGAGTTAAGTTATTGTTATAAGTGTTGTTATATGTTTGGCTGAGATTGTATAGGTGCATATTATGGAGGGGTTTATATGTACAAAGAAGGAAAGTAAAGGTTGCTGGTGAAAGACCGTAAGGGTTGTGATGGTCATGTGCATTCTTGAAGGTGCAGAATGTAACTTCGTTTAAATGTCGGTATATAACACATCTTAGGCCACAGGGGGCGGTCCAATATATAACACGTGATACAATGTTCAACGCGAGGAACAATGCAAATTCCCACCCCCACCTCTTGCTATAACGCGTTATAGCACCACGGGAATCGATTTTCGTTATTTTCTTCACGCGTTATTCTTTTGTTTTGTGAGGGTAGTTGTTGGTTGGGAGGAAATTGTTGGGTGTGGTGGTGAGTGATGACCACCCCCACTAAAAAAGGTTGTGAGTGATGGAAAAATGGTTGCTGACATGGCAGAACATGATTGGATATTGTGAGTGATGAAATTTTATCACTAGTGACCACCCCCTAACCCTTAGGGTTACTGTTGGCTCTCTTCATCACACATCTTCGGAGCACTTTCTCTCACTAGTTTCTCTCTCTAGTTGTATCTGTTAGAGATCTTGTTGATCTCATCTTGAAGATCTGGCTTAGATCTTTGTATTAAGCACATGTTATGAATTTACATCGAGATAGTTGGTAAACGGGCAACAAGTTGTGTCGTTTTTGTCGCTATATTCATTAGATCTTTGTATTGTGTATTGATTTGGTTTAGATCAACTTATATTTCATTAGTTCATCATTGTGTTGTTGTTATTGTTACATATCTTACATTTGTAAGATCTAGGGTTTTGGTTGGGAGTTTTTGGGTTAGTTAATCAATAAAAGTTTTTCATCGTCGTTTTGTCACTATATTCTCTGTTATTGTTCATTTTATACATTTCTACACTTAGCAAACTTAATGTAGAGCTCGGTATATTGTCTAATGAGTGGTCATCAACATTTATGAACTTAAATGGGATTATGGATACTTGCAGTATGAAGTCATGGTGTTGTGACTAGATAAAGTAAATCAATTTCGTTAAAGATGTTGATTATATCATAAGAACAAAGGTAAAACATGAACCCTAATGATGTAAATTCAATCATGAACAATAAAATAAGAGGTGTGTACCTGATTAGCAGTCACCACACCAGAGAGGGAAGTGGACGTCATGTTCGTCAGATTGGTCTGGTTCCCCTTTAGGATGTATCTTCTTGATGGTAGTACCGAGTTCTTTAGGGTTGAAGAACTCGTAGTAATGGAGAGAGAGGAGGGGCGATTTAGTGTTGATGTTATGAGGGTCTAACCCTAATCCCTCTCTAGTAATCTCCTTATATACACCCAAGGGGAAACCTAATTAGTTAATTAGGGTAATCTGGCCCATCAACAATTACCAACTAATTTATTATAGGTTTTAATATATTTTGATCCATATTATATAAATGATAATGATGGCTACTAGATTAAATACATATAAATAAATATTTAATCTTACATTCTCCCACTTAGCCGAATAATCATTTATCATGAGTATTAGATTAGTCTGATCAGAAGTTAATACTCATTTTAGCCTTAAACAAGTACTATAGCAGAGAAATACAGCCGTTGAATCATTATGCGACTCAGGACCCCCATTAGTCATACTATAGCCTTAATTTAAAACCTAACAGTTATGATCAAAATACAAACAAGCCCTTTAGCGTTTGATTTGTATTTATAGTTGTCTATATGTCATTACACCGGCATAACATATGTAAGAGACATACAAAATCAAACTGATGAGGAATATTAAAAGTTAATCATTCATAGTACGATATGCAGTTGTACATAGTCATCAATAAACCCGTGATTATTATAAGCGCTTACATAATAGTTATGGGTGATAGACTTTTAGTTATAGGATCCTTAAGCATATCATGAATGCATTCGATACAAAGATTTAGTTTCCTCAATTCGTTCATAAACGAATAATTAATTGCGTATCGAAATTTAATGCAGCACCTCTCGAACTGTTACTGTTCAAGGAGACATGGTAGCTGACTTTATCACAATAAGTCTTCAATGTATTAATTATATGGAGTTAATAAACTTATGAGTCCACTGATAAATTTTCAACAACATTTAGTGACTATTGCTTTGTGATCAACAATATATTATGTCGTTATAACTTAGGTTGTTATCAGTTTATTATGACTCCTCCATGAGATAGGTTTTGTCTGCTGACATAAAGATATATACCCGAAATTACATTTTGTCATCTTTGAATATTACAAAGTTAGAGTAATCAACCGGTTTGAGTTCTCACTTCTTGTTTAAATTATAGCCTCTCGTTTCTTTTAAAGATATTTTAATACTCTATTGGATGCTTCACGTTTATCTAGACATATCTAATGTGTTGCAATGTGAGTAATATCTAAACGAGTATAGACTTGAACTTACATAAGGCTTCTAATTAATGAAGCGTAAGGAAACAATCTCATTTATCCTATTATCCTCTAAAGGAGAGCAGTATTGTTTGTTACATATGCAAGGACCAATTTAATGTTAAACTTATGGAACGAAAGTAATGTCCCATTTGGTCTATCTCAACATGTTATGATATCTATTATGTAAGAGATATCTCTGAGATCTCATTATATCAAAGTTTGTAACAACAATACTTTGACTCATGTAACATCTACTTGTCAAAAGAATATCATCTATATAGACAAGTTTATCTTAGTTGCTCCCACTCATCTTGAGGTAGGTACATTAATCCACTTGGTTGTTGATGAAAAAATTACGTTAAGATTTCATCACATTCTGATGTTTGCATTAACCCATACATGGATTTTATTGGCTTACAAATAAAGTGTTCTTTAACCTTCAGTTTGGAATTTTCAGGTTGTTTTATGAACATGTAAATATGTCAGGCAGTTGTTAGGGAAAGTTGTATTAATGTTCATGTAATGTAGCTCAAAATTATTATAAGCTACTAGAACAGTGATGATCCTAAAATAAATCTTTTGTTAGATATGTAAGAAAGATTCTTTAATAATATATCTCTTCTTGAGTATACCCTTTGACAATCAATCATGCTTCTTTGTGTCTTAACGTTTATATATTAGGATTTGGTTTAGTTATGAATACTCTTAAGTAATTCAATCAAATCCCAAACGTTATACGAACACATAAAATCAGTTTTACTAGAAAACAATTTTATTCCATTCAGAAGATTGATTGACGCTAACGGTTTAATTTGAAGAGTAGGATCAGTAAACTTTTCCAAAATCCATTTCAACTTTAGTTAGGGAGGTTATGTAATCATCAAAGTTAGTAGGCTTTTAAACCTATATGACCTCCTGAGTTGATTATTGGTTTTATTAGAAGTTTCAGTTTTATGGATTAGCTCTTGGTTAGGTTGCTATCATTTTCATTCTAAGTTTGTAAGAGTTGGTGCAGTATGGTGTACAAGAGGTGTAATCGGAGTTAAATTCGGAGTAAAATTTAATGACACTCTTCCCCCCGCCTCTTGTATTCCTTGCAAGTCATGATAAAGACTTTGACCGCTCCCACTGACCTTAGAAATCTTTAGGAACTCAGCATGCTTAGGATCAATATTTAATGACCAACAAATTCTAATAGAGAAACACAAAATTAATGACGTTAATCGTTGTAGTTTCTCTTGTTGAGGATTATGTTAGTTTAGGTAAGAAACCTAAGTGTGCCCACAATTAAGCAACAATGAAACTTTTGTAAGTGTAGCATTAGATTGTAAGGAGACAAGTTTTGATGAAACAGTGCTAAAATGAGCAGTGTCTTGTACAAGAGGTGTAAATTGAAGTAACGTGAAGTTTGCACTCCCCCACCTCTTGCAACTTTTTACAAGTTATAATTAAGACACTTAATGCTCCCACTGATCTTTAGTATCTCTAGAAATGCTACAAGAGAAGTTTCAATGAGGTACGTGACGTGGGAACCTATCATATATACGTTAGACTTTATTTGATTTCTTTAATGTCCAGATATCATAAGAAACTTTAGGGACATATCTAATAGAAATCTTATTAAGTACATATATGAATAGATTTCTTATAAGACCGTGGGCCATATGCGACAAAATTTAGATACAAGTTGATAGTCTTTTAAATGATAAATGAATTGTGTCTGAATATTCCATTTGAAATAAGTTCCATGAATGTCAATGAATGACTTATGATGGACCCATACTTATTCCTTAAGCCAAGTAATATTTAGGGCTATAACGTCATGATTTAAAATCACTTAGAATGAGATTAGAAGAAAAAATCATCCTCATTAACCATCTCATGATTTCTCATGAATTTTGGTTATAATGGATGAAATTTATAAGTCTCATTTTCCTTTTGTCAAATTCTCATTTTCATGATGACAAAAGTTGTGAAAGTGTAAGGTATCATCTAGTTTTATCTTAATAATGTTTCAATCCAGATGTTTAGAACAAATAAAATGAGAGTTTAAGGTAAGTGTGACTTTATGTTGACTATGCAAACCTCACAACCTTCATAACATTGCTTAATTATGATACTATATTCTGATTAATCTTCAGAGTATATAAGGTATCGAAAGGCGTTTGTTAGAAGACTGCTTATTATGGTTTTTATAGCCTTAACATTTAATTTTGTCACTAACTCTTATGTTAATTATTTGTTGATTTCTGGTAAGGAAACGTTTAAAACTAGAGTCGACTAATCATGTGTTAATAGGAATATTATAATTAGTAGAGTTAAATATCTTTAATAAGTGACTATCTAATTAATTCATCCAACTGTTCTTTAGAATAATGGATATTCTCGTTGCTTATGTCTAGTCTAATGACATAATGATGCAGTGAGATTTTCCCTTGAAGAACCTTAGAGGTGGAATTAACAGTTGTAATTTGTCTATGGACCTTAGAACAATCCTCTTTTAAGGTTTTAAGTGGTTGTAAGGTGAGTAACAACTTATTTTTCCAGCTTCAAACATTTATTTCTTTGTACATATGTTGCTTATCAACACACTCATTATACTTTGGTATTTTTGAGTGTTATAGTTGATTTATAAGGCATTAAATTGTACAAGTGAAAATCTTAGTATGTAATGTACTGAAAAATTGTACTTATTTCCATGCGTAAGCCCCTAAGTTTATGGGTCATGGTATTGTACATTATTATGTATTCACATATACCACTTAGCTTTATAGTTTAGAATTTTAAATGAAGGAATGCATCTTAGGAGTTCTAGTGATTATTCCATATATAAGAGATTAGCCTTAGGAAAGACTTAATCTGAAATAACTTTAGTGATAGCATTATGTTAGAGAGTTCTTGATTATCATAAGAGACATCATGTTCGATTTATCCTAATCATCATGCTCTAATTTTCTTCTTTATAATCTTTATCAGAAGAGAGCAATAGGATTATCGTGTCTTAAGAAATAATCAAGGATTTAATTTAAGAGCTAATTCTAATAGAAACTTTAAATAAAGCAAACATTTTAGGTTTAGGAATTAGAGTGGATGAGATATTAATTTATAGAAGAAAATTACAGTGAGTAAAATTATGGGTACTAAGAATAAGGCAGACGAAATGATCATAAAAAATTAATTAAGGATCATTAATGTAAGGATCATTATGTGAAGAAGTTGTGATATGTCTATTACTAACATCAAAATAATAGACTTGTTTAAAAAATTCTACTTAAACGAAGACAAATCAGCTTTGGCCAGAAGTGTAATCATTTAAGTATGTGTGCAAAGTAATCATGACAAATCAGCTTTGGCCAGAAATGAGACAATCACTTTAGTTATGCACTTGTCAAGCATGCTAAACATAAATGAATTAAATCAGCTTTGGCCAGAATTAAGACATTTCACGTTTGTAATGCATACTTAACATAGCTTTTATAATACTTGAACAATAAATAGATATATTAAATCAGCTTTGGCCAGAATTAATACATCAGAAGCTCATTCAAGTTAAGCTATTTTGGTTTTGTAAAACATTATTTGATCCTTGTTAATTAACTAAGTATTTACAGAACCAATTAGTTAGTAGCAAACCACCTGTTAGCGCGGATCGAACTGAGTTATGAGAGCTCGAGTTAGCCTAAAATAATGAGGTTTCGAGTTGGGTCTCGAGTCAGGTCTCGACTGAGTTATGAGAGCTCGAGTCAGTTATGAGGTCTCGAGTCGCAACCTGTTGTCTCGAGTCGGAACCATGGTCTCGACTATCACATTTTATGAGATCTCGAGTCAGTTATGAGGTCTCGAGTCGCAACCACGGTCTCGAGTTGTGAAGATTTAATCCCTTAGTCGAAAACTCAGTGGTCTCGAGTCGAGACTGTTGTCTCGAGTTGTGAAGTTTTTGATCCCTTATGATCTCGAGTCGAGACCTTGTAGTCTCGAGTTGAGACCTGATGGTCTCGAGTCGTAATCTTATGGTCTCGAGTTGTAAAAAATTAATGACCTTTATGATTTCGAGTCGAGATCTTGTGGTCTCGAGTCGAGATCTGATGGTCTCGAATCCACTGTTAACAGCTGTTTATTGTGATAAGTTTGAATCAGCTAATTTTAAGGGATTTTGATTATAATTTCAAAATATCTCTATCTATCCAAGTTAATTATTCGATTAAAAATAATATATTATTCGAAACTTGGAGATAAAGTTACACAATTTTAGGAAATATAATCAAAATCTAACTTATCCCTAAAGAATGTAATTTGACATATGAATGATAATAATAGAAACAATTATAAGATAACATGGAAAGTGAATATTTACATCCTTTTCCTTTAATTTATCCATGTTTTAAATATAAAAAAAAATAAGAATAATAATTATCATCCATGATCACAAACTTTTACTGGGATTTACGAATTCATATGAAAATTGATGTTTTGCAAAATTAATGGATTTTCAATATGGCTTCATGCATTCCAATGGTAATTAATTTATCCATGTGAAATTGATGTGGGCCCATAATCCTAATCGCAAATTGGATTTTAGAAAATTAAAACAGAATTCATATATCCCATTAAAACAAATTTCGTGATCGATTCACATGATTGAATTATATAATCAACATTGCTCTGATACCACATGTTGATTATATCATAAGAACAAAGGTAAAACATGAACCCTAATGATGTAAATTCAATCATGAACAATAAAATAAGAGGTGTGTACCTGATTAGCAGTCACCACACCAGAGAGGGAAGTGGACGTCATGTTCGTCAGATTGGTCTGGTTCCCCTTTAGGATGTATCTTCTTGATGGTAGTACCGAGTTCTTTAGGGTTGAAGAACTCGTAGTAATGGAGAGAGAGGAGGGGCGATTTAGTGTTGATGTTATGAGGGTCTAACCCTAATCCCTCTCTAGTAATCTCCTTATATACACCCAAGGGGAAACCTAATTAGTTAATTAGGGTAATCTGGCCCATCAACAATTACCAACTAATTTATTATAGGTTTTAATATATTTTGATCCATATTATATAAATGATAATGATGGCTACTAGATTAAATACATATAAATAAATATTTAATCTTACAAAAGAAGCTTGTAGTTCCTAATTAGTAAATTAGTAAAGCTAAACGTCAGGTCAACTAGTTTTACGAAGCACTTTGAACTTAATGGACCAATTTATTTATATTTCAAGGTGGTAATGACAAATGGTCTTCTAGGAAAAAGTTATAAGAATTTCTAAATAAACACAAATATCAATCTTTAACAATTTGGCTATTCATGAATTTAGAGATATTACATAGGTTTTGTTGTTGATAGATTAATGAAACTGATGTGAACACGAAAGCTTCGAATTTGAACTTGACATGAACCCGAAAATCATGTGAGACACATGAACTTAAATAAGACATAAATGTTAACGAGTTGACACAATTATGCCGTTTAACCCCCCTTTTTTAACATATTCTACGTAACAAATATAATTTTACACCCAAAAACTGTAATATTGTTAAGAAACTAATGTGGAAAATTGTATGAGATTGCAAGTAATTGTATTATTTCATTCTAGAAGAACCGCAGTCTCGATAACAATGAAAAGAATATATCATACATACATGTGTTAACTGTCAAAGCAGTTATAAGATGTTAACTGCCAAGGCAGTTAGGGGGAAATGGTATATCTGGTTTCATAACACTCCCCCTCAGATATACATACCGTTCATTATACACTATTAACAACATTCTTCAGGATGATGTTAAATCGATACTTCAGGACCAATATGATAAACTGATACTGCAGGACCAGTTAAGCTGCCTCGTTAAAAACCTTGCTAAGAAAACCCAATGGGACAAAACTTAGCCAAGGAAAAGAGTACAGCGTGTATAATGCTCCCCCTCAATTTAACTAACGTCTTTTAATCTGCGAAGCCCAATCTCATGTGATAACTGCTCGAAACTGCTTCTAGGTAACGATTTTGTGAACAGATCTGCTAGATTTTCACTTGACTTGATCTGACGAACATCGATTTCCCCTTCCTTTTGTAAGTCATACGTTGAGAAGAACTTTGGTGAGATGTGCTTTGTTCTATCGCCTTTAATGTAGCCTTCTCTTATTTGAGCTATGCAAGCAGCGTTGTCTTCATAAATAATCGTCGGGTCTTTCTTGATTTGTTCTAATCCGCATGCTTCTTGTATATGATTGATCATTGATCTCAACCACACGCATTCTCGACCAGCATCATACAATGCTATCAATTCGGTATGATTTGATGATGTTGCTGTAAGTGTTTGCTTAGTCGACTTCCAAGAGATTGCTGTGCCACCGTATGTGAATACATAACCTGTCTGAGATTTTGCTTTGTGAGGATCTGATAGATATCCGGCATCAGCATACCCAACCAGTTGGGACTTTTGATCTTTCTGATAGAAAAGTCCTACGTCTTGTGTCCCACAAATGTACCGGAATATATGTTTTACACCATTCCAGTGTCTACGTGTTGGATTCGAACTGTATCTCGCTAGTACATGAACTGCAAATGCAATGTCAGGTCTTGTGTTATTTGCGAGGTACATAAGGGCACCGATCGCGCTTAAGTACGGTACTTCCGGACCAAGTACTTCTTCGCCTTTTTCTTGAGGGCGATAAGGATCCTTGTGTGGATCTAGCAGTCGGACAACCATAGGTACGCTAAACGGATGTGCTTTATCCATGTTGAAACGTACTAACATCTTCTGGATGTAGTTTGATTGATGGACAAATGTACTATTGCACAGATACTCAAATTGTAGTCCGATGCATAATTTTGTCATACCAAGATCTTTCATTTCAAATTCCTTCTTTAACAACTGAGCAGCTTTCTCTATCTCTTCAGGAGATCCGATGATCTTGATATCATCAACATAGACTGCTATTATAGTGAAATTTGAGAGTGATCTTTTAATAAAGACACATGGACTGATTACATCAGACTTGTATCCTTCTTTTTCGAGATATTCACTAAGTCGATTGTACCACATACGACCAGATTGTTTGAGACCATATAAAGATCTCTGGAGCTTTATAGAACACATATCTCGAGGTGTTGATTTTAATGCTTCAGGCAATTTTATTCCTTTAGGGATTTTCATGTAGATGTCATTTTCAAGTGTCCCGTATAAGTATGCGGTGACGACATCCATTAGTCTCATATGAAGTCCTTCAGAGATTGTGAGGCCGATTAGGAACCTAAGGGTTATCGCATCCACTACAGGAGAATACGTTTCCTCATAATCAACTCCTGGGATTTGGGAAAACCCTTGCGCTACAAGTCGAGCCTTATATCGTACAATCTCATTCTTTTCATTTCTCTTTATTGCAGGCACCCATTTATAACCTACTGGTTTGACGTCTATGGGTGTTCGGACTACAGGTCCGAAAACATGTTGCTTTTCGAGCGAATTTAATTCGGCATTTATGGCTTCTTGCCATCTTGGCCAATCATTTCTGTGCATACACACTTCTAAAGTTTTAGGTACGTAATCATTTTCATTGATTACATCCGTTGCTATAGCATATGCGAATATATCATCAACACGTGTTTTATTCCGGTTCCACATTGTACTATCTTGTACATAATTAATAGAGATCTCATTTTCGTTCGGTACCGGTGTTTTTCCTGAAAATTCATTTTCCTCTGGAATTATAGTTGTCTCTTCCGGGACATTTACCTCTACCGGGGTTTCATTTATAATCTTTTGTGAGTTTTCACCAACTGCGTTACTTTGCTCTTTTTGTTTCCGTGGGTTTTTGTCTTTGGAACCGATTGGCCTCCCACGCTTTCGTTGTATAGTAATCGCTTATGGGATTACTTCAATTCGAGCAGGTGCATTTGATGCTGATACATGTGACTTTGTCACTCTATTCGTGTCTGTGAATGCATCTGGTAATTCATTCGCTATTCTTTGCAAATGTATAATCTTTTGGACTTCATATTCACATTGACCACTTCGGGGGTCGAGATTTGATAGCGATGATGCATTCCACGTTATTTCTTGCGTTACCAGTCTTTCTTTGTCCTTATCTCCCCCTAAGACTGGGAACATTGTTTCATCAAAATGACAGTCAGCATACCGTGCTGTAAACATGTTTCCCGTCATTGGTTCTAAGTATTTAATAATGGACGGGGAGTTAAAACCAATATAGATACACAGTCTTCTTTGGGGTCCCATTGTAGTACGTTGTGGTGGCCGTATTGGTACATATACCGCACAACCAAAAATTCTAAGGTGGGACAAACTTGGTTCTCGTCCGGAGACCAGTTGCAATGGGGAGTATTCGTGATCAGCAGTTGGTCTCAATCTAATTAGTGCAGCAGCATGCAAAATAGCATGTCCCCATGCAGAAGATGGTAGTTTACATCTCATTAAAAGTGGTCTAGCGATTATTTGTAATCGTTTAATCAAAGATTCAGCTAAACCGTTTTGTGTGTGAACATCAGGTACTGAATGTTCAATATTGATCCCGATTGACATACAATAGTCATTAAACGCTTGAGATGTGAACTCTCCTGCATTGTCCATCCGAATGTTTCTAATTTGATTGTCCGGGAAATTAGCTCTCAGTTGTATGATTTGGGCTAAAAGTTGGGCAAATGCTACATTTCGAGTAGCTAAGAGACTCGCATGTGACCACCTTGAGGATGCATCTATTAAGACCAAGAAATAGCGGAATGGTCCACACGGAGGATGAATAGGCCCACAAATATCCCCTTAGATTCTTTCTAAAAATGATGGGGTTTCATGTATCAATTTAGTTTGTGAGGGCCGAGTTATAAGTTTGCCCAGAGAGCATGCTGCACATGATAAGTCTTGTGGTAGCAAAACTTTTAAGTTTTTAAGAGGGTGCCCGGTTGCACTTTTGATTATTCGTCTCATCATTATGCTACCAGGGTGACCTAGACGGTCATGCCATATATTAAATGTATCTTTATCTAATAGCTTTTGGTTACTCACCATGTATGATTCGATAGGATTGATATTAGTACAATATAATCCAGAGGATAAGGCTTCTAATTGTTCAACAATTGTTTCCTGGCCATTTTTGTTTGAAGTAATATGGAGATATTCAATATTATTTTCAGATGTTGTTTTTAGGTGGTAACCGTTTTTTCGAATATCTTTAAAGCTAAGTAAATTTCTTCTGGATTTACTAGAAAATAATGCATTATCAATAGTTAATTGGGTACCCGAAGATAATGTTATGTGTGCTCTACCGGAGCCTTCGATAAGGTTACTGACACCAGATATAGTACCAATCGGTGTCTCTGCCGGAGACAACTCAGAGAAAAATTTCATATCTTTGAGAATAGTATTAGTACTACCGCTATCTACCAGACATTCATCACCAATAATAGCTCTACTGGAGCTAGCATACATATTTCTTCAGGAAATTAAAATAAATAAAAGTTAATGCAAAGAAGTAAAATGAAACATTGCAAGAGTTTCAAACCAAACCAAATACAAACGTTACAGTGTGAAAAGTAAAGCATAAAAGGTACATTAAATATGTTTAAACATCGCAAACAATTTCAATGAAATCACAAGCATCCAAATGAACGTCTTATATCGTGGCTGGAGGTGCATCCTCAATCAGATTTGTTTCAGCATTCTTTCCTTTGTCTTTCATCATGCGTTGATATGCCTCAACGAGGTGTTTAGGGGTGCGACATGTGCGGGACCAATGATTTGACATCCTGCATCTATAACAAATGTTGCCTTGGTTCCCGCTACTTTTCCCTCTTGAAGGTCGCCCCGTATTATGTCGACTCGATTCACCACCGCTATCTTTTGTGTTTTGAAACTCTCGATGCCATGTGTAACCCCGTCCTCGACCACGACCTCTGCTGGGGCCGCGGCCTCTACCTCTACCTCTACCTCGTCCGCTTTGAGAATTGGCCACATTCGCTTCAGGGAATGTGTAACACCCTAGTTATTAATTTGTAGGTTATCGTATAAATATCGATAACAACCATGTAATTACTATTAAGTATCCTTAGAAAATACGAGTAATCTAAAAATTTTACAAAAGTTATCCGAATAGTTTAATGTGAACAACTTCGCCATTTAAAAATGGCGATATAATCATGTGCGAAAGCTTGTGTTTTGAGCGTGTTCGGTTCCTCTTCGAGCTTGATCTTCATCCGGGCACTCTTGGCAATCACCTATAATCAAAACCAACTTAAAAGTTAGTTTTGATAGTCAAATATGAAGTTCAAACAAGTACAGGGGTTAAAAATGACAAAAATAGCATTTTTCTGAGTTAGGTGGCGTCAACGACTCCACTTCCCGCGTCAACCAGAGGAAACTGGCGTCAACAGAAAAACAAGTTTTCCAAGCGGCGTCGACGACTTCACTTCCCGCGTCGTCGACGCCTAGCCCATTTTGCAGTTTTCTGCAGTTCCGTTTCGTCGTTCGTACGCACTAAAACGCGCGTAACTTTTGAACCGTTTACCCGTTTAACCTCCCGTTTCTTCCTACGTGTTTGTAATTTGATTCTCTATCATATGGAGTTAAAATCTAACATCCGGTTTAACAAAATTTCAGACTTTTAAGTCTTCGGCTTATCGCCCTATTTCCCAATTTTGACCCGTTTATGCATTTTATCAAACGAACATATTTGTTTGACTCCTACATCACCTACACTTCTTCAAATTATTGTTACCTACTATATTAGGTTCTAATCATAGGTTTATTACACCATTTAAACCCGTTTATGCTTGTATGCTTATTTTGACCCGTTAAGGGTATTTAAGCACTTTAAAGCTTGAAATCGCTTTCATTCCTTTCTAGCATCTTATTCCTACATTTCTTATCAAGTAATATTCAACTACAACTCTTTGTGTGTTGGATTTCAATGTGTATATCTATATGTTCCGAGTTTTACCCTTCGGATTGTTATTTTACGGTAAGACTCAAATAGAGCTATTTGGCTAACGTATTACATCTATCAACATCTACACTTATTCTAAGCTTTTGTTTAATCATAAGACTCGTTTCCAAACAACCTCTAAGGGTTGTTTGTTCGATTTAGCCTACAAGGGCGTTTTGGTCGATTTTGGTCCTTCTTTTACAATGAAGGACTCTCACCAATTATTCGACCAAGATATCACTTTTAACTACAACATAAATATGCGTACCTGGCTCGGATCAACAAATAGACCCGATTTATACCTCGCTTTTATTATCACATTTTCTATGGAAACGGAAGTATCCGAATCGCTAATCGGTCCTGTTAGCATAAGACTTGGCAACCATATTAGTCGATATTGTCAAATGGTGTTATCATCACCATTTGACCCGTTTGGCTCATATGACCAAACATTTACATATGTAGTAAAACGAGGTTTTAAATTTAAAATTTACACATCCGGCCCATGTCGGATGTTACCACTTGACCCCTCTTTTTCTCTTTAACTCAATTCTCACAAATTTGACCCGTTCGGCTTACGCCATGGGTGCCCTTTTTATTGTTAATTTACATTAGTCGACACTTGACTAAATTTCCATTTTTACCCCTTTTTCTCAATATTAGATTACACTACGCGGTAATCTTATCAAAACTCATAATCTCCTAGTCATTACATGACCAATTTACCGATTTATCCTGTTTACCATAAACCATGGTTTTTATCACCTTTATATGTTCCGACTCGTACCAATCGTGTCGGAAACCATATTTTCATTATTATCATTATCGCATTTATTACTTGTAAAGTAAACAAGTATTCTACAAAAGTGTGTAAGTTTCACTTACCTTTCATCCGAATTACGCTTTCCTTTTCCTTCTTGATTTGTTTGATCTGCTCCCTCATCAAGCTTTCACCTAGCTTGTTACGCGTCAAACTATCATCATCGTTTTTAAGGTGGTTAGTTTAAATCATAATATAATACGATTATTCCACCTTATGCATTTCATATCAAAATTACTACTTATTGTATTATAGGTCAGTTTGACCTTTTTAAAAGTCAAATGCCCATTAGTATGCTAATTGCATATTCGAGTTCATCAACTAGTTTTGGCATTCTTTAATTACCCGGTAGGCGTTATCTTTAGACCACCGTTTTAACCAAAGTTCTAACCACGTTTATCACATTTAGAACTCTTTTTAATCACATCTTGCATAATAGCCAAAACATCACAATTAGGTGTTTTAACTACAAAATTCTAGTTTCGAGCCTTATTTGAGGCATTTTAACGAACACCTAGTGGGCATAATTTTACATAGTTACTAACTAGTTCATAACTAGTTATTTTTACCAAGATTCACTCTACAATTCAAACCTCTATGTCTAGTGTTCATGAACTACTCATCATATTTTCAGAAATCAGTTTCTATGTATCAATTTACACTAGATTAGCATTCTACATCCTAGTGTTTATCATTTTCTCACAAAACCCATGAATCACCTTCAATGTGTTCATGAAATTTTTCAGAATTTAGCCATGATCTCACATGTTATTGTCTAGGTTTTACTCCTAGACACCATATCAACCCTATTCTACCCACATAGCAAACATGCAACATCAATTTTCAGATTTCCCAATTTCATGAGAAATTCAAACAGAGAATTAACACTAAATTTTACATACCTTGTAACCCCCTTGTGACGAGGATCACAAATCTATGCTCAATTTTCGATTTGGACTTGGTTTGATCCTTCAATTTGTGAGATTAGTGAAGGTTAGGGTTTGAGCTCCCTTGGCTCATGTGGGTTACGACCAGAACACACACACACACACCTAGTGTGTGTGTTGTGTTATATTTTTAAGTTTATAATTCTAGTTTTAAGTTACCCGGCTTTGGTCCCTCGTGTTTGGTTAGTTATTAATTAGGTCACAACCTAATTATTTTCAACAATACTCTCACTTATTAACTAGGTTTAATATTCCTAGTTAACTTAGCGGGTTCGGGAATATTTATGACTAAGTTTATTTTAGGCCCCGTTAACTCGGACCTTTTGTCCATTTTATTTCTTTAAAGCTTTTATTCATTTTTTTTATTATTAGGATTATTTATTTAAATCCTAATATTCCACCGGGTAAATTTTACCACTAACGGTACTTTACCCGTCTTTTAGTATTAACGGGGTTTAATTACCAAACCCGTTTTCGGGGTGTTACAAGTCTACCCCCCTTAAAGAGGTTTCGTCCTCGAAACCTTTTCTTACATAATTCATTGAGTTTAAACTTAATGTATTTGAGCCGAGAAATCTTTTAAACATTACTTATACTTTTTAACCAATCGTTAGTATTGTCCGAAAAGTATGGTAACATCTTTTTGGTTACTAATTGTCTACATATCTCACAAGACATAGTGTAACTTCGAAATAACGTAATCTCATTATTTCCACTAGTTTAGTTAACTTAGCGATTTCCATCGCTTTTATATATTATCGAACTCTTGGTGAATCTGTTACCTTGACCCGTTTAAAGGTCTTTAGTGAAATATTTCACTTTTAGCAATAATTTCTTTTGTTTTCAGATTTATTTATTCGGTTCAGTTATACCGAATCCACCGCTTACAAGCAAACCAATTTTTTTTTATTGATTCGAATTACTGGCCTTAACCGGTCTTACTAACTAGACTTATTAGTCCCGTTACTTTTCAACGCTCGTTTGGTTATAATGTGATTTTACTTCACATTACATTTCCTAACCGTGATCGTGTCACATCGTGTTTAGTTTGTATCAACCTTTCATTTTCGAAAATATCCCTTTTCGAATATATTGTCTTGCGCCTATCAGTGTCAAGACTTGTATCTTTCATGCTTACTATTTAAATTCCTATCAGAATTTATGTTTGTAAAAACATTATTTCTTACTAAAACCAAAGTTTTAGTTTTAGGATCTTTTCTTTAACTAGTGTCAATCATCCATACCGGGATATTGACAGTCCGTAATTTAATCCTTTACAGTCTTAGTTTTATGCGGGGATTCTTAACTGATTTCCTCGCTTCATTCAATCTAACCCGTAGGTTTTATCACTTAGCCTTATGGGCTATTTTTGACTAGACATTCACCTCTTTAGGGCGAAGTCCTTATAACTTCTTTCTAATCATGACCCGTGGGTCGTTTTAGTCCGTAGATCTCTCATTTGTTTATAACCCTAAAGGTTATGTTGATCCCGTAGATCACTCTTTTTGCTTGTGTCTTATTAAAATATATATTTTTGGTGTCAAAGCACTCTTTTTACGTTTGAAAATCATTTGTTTTCACGCTTGAAATCCGTTAACTTTTGACTGTAGTTCGTGTCTACAATCGTTTTCTTTTGAATAATTCTTCCGACTCTATGACTTCTCACGTCAATTAAGCATTGGTTTGTCTCGAGCTTACCGTTATCCGGCTTTCGCTTACTTATGCCTTCAAGCATTATACTTTATTCAACCCGTTCAATCTCAAAATAGTTGAATATAATTATCAAAATTTCTGTTTACGAAATTTTATGGTCTTTTAGTCATAACTCATAATCCGAGTCTTTTGACTTTAAATTCGTGTTCTCGTTTCTCGGTTTACGCATGTGTTTAAATCCTTACTCATCAACCGGGTACTTTACCGAAGTCATTATTAGTGCAAGCATTCCGGTATACATCAAGTTTTCGTTTTAATTTGTTTGGTTGTCTTAGTGGAAGCCCTCGCTTTTATTCAACCAAACCTTTATTCTTTATTTGACCATCCTTGACAGTCTTTTAAACTATGAATGATGATTATCATCATCATCATTTCTTTACTACGACCAAAGTCAACGATTTTGATCGTTTTTCTCGTGTGGGCAATACCTTTGTTTCTATGACCCCGCGGGTCATTTATACTTTGGTTTTACAATGCCCTTTTTGTCTACCATGGTTTTTGTTCGTTTTCCCTTGTGGGCAATACCTTTGTTTCTATGACCCCGCGGGTCATTTATACTTTGGTTTTACAATGCCCTTTTTGTCTACCATGGTTGTTTCGTCAAAAATGACTTATGTCACGAATTTCCTTGGGTTTTTTATTTCTATGTGCGCCATACATCGTTTTTATGGTTCCCGCGAAAACCATTTATACGAGTATGCCCATAAGATTTCTTGACCCTAAGGATCCTTTAAATTTTCATTCATCTTGACCCTACTACATCGGACATAACTGCGCTCATTATAAGAAGCTCATGCTATCATGTGTTCACTACTTACTTGGCCAGAGTAAGCGATCAACACGTGGTACGCATGACCTTATTATAATTACCACATCACGTCCCATGTAAGTAACTCCTCAAATTATCTCCATGTTTATGGTTTCATTTGGTAAAACTTTATTTAATTGTTAGTTAACAATTATTAGTTTTAGTCGTTTATCCTTGAACATGTACAATGTTGTAGGTCCCTAAATCGGAGGATCGATTTTCACTACTGAATCCTTGTTTATAACAAACAAAGTTAAGTGTGCGGAATCCACTTAACTTAGCCAACCAAACATAGAACAAGATAAACACAAGGTTAACCAAAGAAACACAATCGTTTGATTAACAAGATGAGAAATGCAAACTGATACAAACACAGTTCTTACAAGCACCAAGGGTAAACTCACATCTCTGAGCTCTCATCTCATCTAAGTTTCACACAGAAACTATGAGACCTATTTATACTAAAACAGAGACACAGACTTGACGAAACTGAAAAGGAACTCGGCGAATCAAATCAAAGTCGACGAAACAGAAGTGTTTCGTCAACAACCATTTTAAATCTAATATGTTTCGCCGAGTTGTGTTGAAGCCCAATCCAAGTCATAAGCCCACTTCAAGTCTTCGGCCCATGTGAGAATTACGGCCCAGATTTAGTTCTGCTATAATCTTTCATCAATTCAACATATGAGACAAGACTTGTGACATCATCATGACATCACTAAGGTGATGTCATGGTGATGTGTTTTTGGGAAAGGCTTGCGGCGCTCCGTGCTTCGCGTGTCGAACTCTGGGGCGCACGACGGAGGAATGTCGTGACGTCGGGCTGGAGCCGGACCTAACTGAGTCGACCCGAACCGAATCGAACCGAGTCGAGTCGCGTCCACATAAAGTGTACCAACAAACTCCCCCTTGGACGCTACTCGTGAGGTTCGTCTTCTGTGATGGTTCGTCTTCTGTGATTGTTCGTCTTCTGTGTCTTTCATGTCGGAGGATCTTCAAAGTCTTCACGCGTCGTAAGCAGAAAGTGTATCAACAAACTTCCCATTTAATTTAGGAAGTGTGTTAACAAACTCCCCCTTAGAATGAACTCTCCATTGAGTCATGCTTGTGAATCTTTTGAACTTCAATTCTTTAGATCCTTGTGGTGTTGATCAGAGGTCAGCGGCAACTCGATCATGTTATACTTTGAGTGCCTCCACTTCGTGTCTTCATTCCAAAGCTTGTCATCGAACATGTTCTCCTCGCCTTTAGCATCTGCACAGGCAAGAAAGCTAAACGCATAATGAGAACAACTGCTTGGAATATAGTTAACATAAACAAACGACACATATGAGATCAAATCTCAATCAAACACCAACCGACAACAGTTTGAAAGTTTAGAAAATGATCAATTTTAATCCTTTAACTTTCAAAACTTGTTAACTTCGACTGTTTATGAAGGTGCAATTGTTTTCCGGCTTACAATCAGGATTTTGGGTAGGATAGACTCGAGTTCCAACATCAGTCAATCAAAAATAAACTAGAAGCAAAATCTTTTTGGATTTTATAAAGTTTATATTAAAACTCACCTAAAATCTTTTTGGAATTTTCATTTTTCAAATGTAAAGACGGAAAGCAATAAATAAATATGTACAAATATACAGAAACTGAAAGCAATAAACAAATATTTACAGACATTCTTTTTGTGAGTTTCGAGGGTAAGAGAATCATATCAGTGTACGGTCATGCCAAAACTCACTTTCTGTTCAATTAGTTAACATTTAGATAAGCATCCTATAACAATTATCGGTATTGTTGTCCACATAAGCTCAACTTATCAGATGTAATCATGTTTAGGGGATACATTAAGGTATGATTTATACTTACCGACCAGTGTTCATCCACACACGACACATTCCCGTATCAAGGTATGCACGAGAGTTCATCTTACCGGTGAGTATACCGTTTATCATCTGTTTGACCGTATAAAAGAATGTGAGAAACTCACTTATTTTGATTGAAAACAAGCCCTATGTGATAGAATCACTTATTGATGAGGAACTTGATTTTCAGATGCATGAGGGCACAGGAGCAAGTCCGTGAACAGGTCAGTACTTCCGTACAGCAGAGAGACGAACTTGACTCCCGCAAAGAATCTGTGATAAATTATCACTTATTTTGAGGGACATGTGAATGTTGATCACTTATTGAGGTCGGATGCAATATGTACACATATGTATGGTATCATGGAAGATCTAGACTTGCGTCCCCGTTTTTTTTTCGGTAAAAGATACAACCATGATACCCAGATGATAAGCAGCATAAAGACCGAATATCTCAGAACCTCGGCAATCTCTCAAACGAAATTTCGGTACCAAGACCATATGCCAATGTATGGTTCCCACCTAGTCTTCAGTCGATTAAGGTTTATATCACCCTGCACACTTTAAAATGATTGTGAGCCTACCGATACATCTTATATAGAGCTGCTTATCGTTTCTCATTTAAGGTTTGAAGAGGTTTAGACAGACCACTGATGTACTATCATATTCTCTTTTTCTCACCAGGAAACTCATTTTTGTTTTTCTATTGTTTTTGTGTTTTTTAAAATTTTCGATGTTTTTGGATTTTGCAAATTTTGGATTTACTCCCCCTAAAATCAACAAACTAAGATAAAATTTAAAAGACACAAAGATATTTACAAAAACGATTTTCCGATGTCGGTTTACTCATGTTGTACCTCAATGCCGTTTACTAAAATTAAATTTTAATCAGAAATGATTTATCGAATTTTGGAAAAATCAGTTGGCATGTCGGTAAGCGGTGCGGACCATGACAACATTGACGAGTTTCATATTGAAACAATCACGTGCGAGGTGATATTCGAGATCAACGTGTCAGGCCAAAGAGTGCTACGAGAGGATAACAATTTATAAAGCAGCTTAAATATCGACAAGTATAGGAGAGATTAGAAATGTAAAACCGTATCCTGCAACTGCTTCGTGCATTGCCAGGAATCTGAGTGCACTCCCAAACTGGATATCCACCCGGTGTGGATTTCAAGGTCGATTTATGTAGCTACTGATAAATCTCTTCACAGCAACAAGATCATAAACCTCTGGGTCCGGCTGGTCTTCCACATTGCACCAGCGAAGGTCTTTGTCTTTCTCTTGAGAAGTAGTGTGCGGTTGTTCAATCCACGCCAAGGCATCCGCACACCCGGTTGGTTTGTTCAACAAACACATTTTCTTCAATTACACCGCGAAGAAATGTACACTGCACGTTCATCTTGTTAAATTTTGAATCTTCAGACGTGCTGCAGGTGCGTACATTTTGATTTGAATCTACCCTGGGGACCCGATCAAAGCCTTTAACAATCACACTTTGAAATGATTTGCATTTTGTCGAAGTTATCAATTTCTTTCAACAGACAACTCTGTTTCCCCTTTCTTTTTCTCTCCATCAAAGGCAACAATTTCTTCTGTCGCCTATCTTGTGCAAGGACGCTCCACTATCAACAATCTTACGACTATCGAAAGTTCCTCCTGGAACATCCTACACACTCACTCAGAGATTAGTTGGAGAGGGGGACCCAAGCCTTCATAGACTTAGGTTGCCCCTGAGAATCAAGAAATGTAATTTCAATTTCCTGATGATTTTCAAACACAACACCTCCCCCTGAACTTTCACCCGTTTTAGGTTTCCAAGTTTGTTTTTGTTTACCAGATTGTGTATTATGTACAGTTTCTGGTTTTAATGGTTGTGACAAACTAGGTTTCCTTTTAACCGTTTTGACTTCAGATTTTAAAGCCTTTTCAACAGCTTTGATGTTATGACGTCGTTGTTTCGTTTCTTGTTCCTTAACAGTTCTTTTATCATGTTTTGGAGAAACAGGACGACGTTGTGAGTGACCTTGTTCAGAAGGGGTTCTTTCAACAAAATTTGGTTTAGGCGAGTTTGTGCAGTCTTTAATGATGTGCCCAAACTTCCCACATTTGAAACACGTTCTCCTTTCAACAAACTTAGGAGAATTTGATCGACTGGCAGATGTCGAACCTGTAGAACCTGAGGTTCTTGCTCTTTCATCACACCTGTTTGTGTGTTGGGTGTAATTGTTATCACTATTACGTTTCAAAATCTTGACTTGTTGTACAAAATCGGTGTTTGATTTGTTTTCAAAAGTCTCGATTTTATCTGTACCCTTTGATGCTACAAATTTAACATCCTTGCTTTTCTTCTGATAACGAGCTCCTTTTGTTTCAAATTTTGATTGAGAAATGTTAGGCTTTTGAGCTCGACTTTTTGGTTGTTTACCCTTAGAGGCAATAGGTTGTTGCTTTGTCGGTGATTTCTGTTTTCCAAATTGTTTTCTGATTTCTGATTTTGGAACATGATCACATTGTGTTACCACAACTCCGGGAATGCTCTTTCCCAAAAATTTATTCGTGTTGTCTTCAAACACTTTATCAATCAAAGATGGATTGACATTTTTAATTGGAAAATCATTGTTCGAATAAATTTTAGCATCACCGACCAAAGTATACAACACGTTATTGCTCTTAACAGCAGACACACATTCTTTGTCATCCTTGACAATCTTGACAGGATCTATCACTTGCTTGGCAACAGGTTGCACGACAGGAGTAGGAGGATCACAAAGAATATGATTCTCAATTGGAATTTCTACTCCTTTCGTCTCATCAAGTGATTCATCCTGGTCATTCACATCTGATTCATCATCTGAAGAATCATAGTCCTCAATGGTTGGAGGACTTTGATTTGAAGCACATGATGACTTTTCTTTGTTATCAGATGAGCCCTCCGATGAATTGTCCGTTTTGAAACCTAAACCAGTTGTAACATCCTCATAATCGAGAGGTACAGATGGTTCAAAATGAGGCATATCCTCTTCATCGGGCATTTTGGTATAGTTGTGTCTCAAAGGGGGTGGACACGCCTTATACCCTACGCCTTTCACGTTCCCTTTCAGTTGTTGAACGTCTATGATGTGACCGAGCACAAATCGGGAGTTAGAATAACTCTCCAACTTTTGCTTGATAGCATCATGCTCGCATTTGGCAGTGGCTAACTCCTTTTTGGTTTCCTCAACAATGTTAATGTAATCGTTAATACTAATTTGTTTATGATAAACAACTTTGTTCAATTCGGAAACACTTTTCTTTAGGGTTTCAATTACAGATTTAAAATCCTTTTCGTTTCGAGTTAACGCCATGTTTGCCTCTTTGCACTTAGACAATTCAATAACCAAACTTTGATTGTGACTATGAACCGTTTCAGATTCACGCTTCAATTTAGCATATTCAAGTTTCATATCAGCACAATCACTACAAATGCTAGGAGTTTCAGATTTTACTTGACTTGTAGAAGCTGTGACATTAGCCATAAAGGCAGTCTGAGAAGAGAAAGATCCATCTTCAGTGAGAATTTTCTCTATTTCTTCTGATGTAGCATCAGCTTTCTTGATCAAGTCAGATTTCTTGTTAGCATCATTCGGCAAATTATCAGCTTCAGAATCAGTTCTTTCATTCAAATTCGATTCGTCATCCGAACTGCCACTGTATCCCGAACTATCATCTTTTCCTGAAGATTCACCATCATTGACATTCTTGACAATTTCAGCATAAAACACAGTTCATGTTTGATCACCGTTTCCCAACTGTATGGGCGGACCACAATCGACACTTGGATCAAATTGAGGTTGTGTTGTGGAAACTTGGGCTTGTGGTGTGGGTATTGATTGTGAAAGGTAGGCACTTTGATCGAACTGTGGTTGAGTAGTGGTAACTTGAGGTGGAGGTATGGATTGTGAAAGATAAGCACTTTGATCCCACTGTGGTTGGGCTTGATTGAACTGTGGAAACGGAGAAGAGCTTGTATTGGATACAAACGCCGTTTGAAGCTTCGGTTGCTGAACAGAACTAGAACTAGATGAAGGACCAAAACCCGACAAATACATTTCTGTTTTTTGAGTAGGTGCAATCCTTTTAGCTTTCCGAATTTCCTCTTCGTTCTTGTGCTCCAACTTCTGAATGAATTCATAGATATTAACATTGACAGCTTCTAAAACGCCCGTATGCTTTAAAAGCTCAATGAATGGGCTCCACTTTGGAGGTAGAGCATCAGCAAACCGTGCTACCATTTCCTGTTGAGATGCAAGAACACCAAAATAATACATTTCACACATCAAATGATAAAAACGTGTAGTCATATCATTTAGGGTTTCATTTTCCAAGAACTGAAATGATTCGAATTTCTTCTTCAACAGATCATGACGTGTCTTTCTAGCAGCTGCATATCCTTCTCCTCTCGCTACCAAAAGATTCTGTATGTTTTGATTTTGATTCGACAACAAAGCCCATTGACTTGCACTTATGGATGGTTGAGGAATCATATTTCTTGCCCACGCGGCTGCGGAAGTTTGATCTTGATCTGGTTGTGGGTCCGTACTCCAATCCCACGGACTTGTGCAACTCATGTTTGATATATGTGAGTGAAAACCTGATCAAATACTTGAAAACACACTGATAAATTTGATTTGCAAAGCTTCTCAATTTTTAGTGAGCCCAAGTCTTAAAGTCCACGATACGATCTGGTGAGGTATAATCCAAAATGAAAATCAGCCAAGTCAACAACCTTAATAATAATTTATAACCCACTACCAGATATATGTCTTTCTCTTTCTTCGATAACCATCACCAAACAAATCACACAAATAAATATGATGAGCCCCAATTCTCATAAAGAGCCCTAAGCCCAATCTTGAAGTCTGCCAAATTCAATCCAAATAAATTAACCCTTTTTGTGTTTTTTTTTAATTCAACTAACAACGTAATTTTTTTTTTTAACTTTCAAAAGTGCTTGTGTTGAATAATGATTGGGCCGATCTTTAATTGATGTTGAATAATGATTGGGCCGATAATATGAATTCACATGGCCACATATGTAAACTGATCAACATGAGCTGACAAATTCAAAAAGCAATGTGAAGCTATTGGGCCGAACATAAATTTCACATGTAAACTGACGAGGTCACGTGGGCTGCAACAATTTTTTTTTTAATAATGAAACTATAATGATTGTTTGTTTTGACGAAACATTATTTTAAATGTTTGATGTTGCCGACGAAATAGATGTGAGATGTGATCGACGAAATAGATTTTAAATTCTTATCTTTTGACAAGGTGGCACCAAATTCAAACTAACACCTTACTTTTCTGATTTTCGAGGCTTCCTTTTCAACAACCCATCATCACCTGTCCTTTTTCTGACAAAGAGAACACAATTTTCAAATTGATATGATTTTTTTTAATTCACAAACAAAACAAACAGTAAATTCACCAAAGATCTAAAAGTGGAGAATATGAAGAACAACTTGAATATAAGATGAACTCGATGAAGATTTGAAGATTCCGGTGACCGAACAATTTTCCGAAACACGAAAATGCACAAACTTTTAATGAAAACCCGATTTTTATCTTGTGAACAAGAATATAACAAAGGTTTTTACCAAAACTTTGGCAAACAAGCAAGTTCTAACGGATCTTAGCCACTTTTTCAGAAAAAAATATGAACTTTTCAAGAACAAACTTGATAAAAACCGAAACTTGTTTGGTTTTAAACAAGGATTAGAGCCAAAGCTCTGATACCAATTGTAGGTCCCTAAATCGGAGGATCGATTTTCACTACTGAATCCTTGTTTATAACAAACAAAGTTAAGTGTGCGGAATCCACTTAACTTAGCCAACCAAACATAGAACAAGATAAACACAAGGTTAACCAAAGAAACACAATCGTTTGATTAACAAGATGAGAAATGCAAACTGATACAAACACAGTTCTTACAAGCACCAAGGGTAAACTCACATCTCTGAGCTCTCATCTCATCTAAGTTTCACACAGAAACTATGAGACCTATTTATACTAAAACAGAGACACAGACTTGACGAAACTGAAAAGGAACTCGGCGAATCAAATCAAAGTCGACGAAACAGAAGTGTTTCGTCAACAACCATTTTAAATCTAATATGTTTCGCCGAGTTGTGTTGAAGCCCAATCCAAGTCATAAGCCCACTTCAAGTCTTCGGCCCATGTGAGAATTACGGCCCAGATTTAGTTCTGCTATAATCTTTCATCAATTCAACATATGAGACAAGACTTGTGACATCATCATGACATCACTAAGGTGATGTCATGGTGATGTGTTTTTGGGAAAGGCTTGCGGCGCTCCGTGCTTCGCGTGTCGAACTCTGGGGCGCACGACGGAGGAATGTCGTGACGTCGGGCTGGAGCCGGACCTAACTGAGTCGACCCGAACCGAATCGAAACGAGTCGAGTCGCGTCCACATAAAGTGTACCAACAAATGTCCCTTTTTATAAACATTTATTCACATTCATTGATGTGATCATTACTTTTCTCAATAGGATTTATATTGAGAATACTTACTTGGATGATCACTCTCGTCCAAGTTTCTATATAAACAAGTCTTGTTATTCATTTGTTATTCATCATTGTGAATAACACATTTCCTATTAAATTTCTCTTGGAAATCAGGTTTTCCAAGTTCTATCATATGTGTATGCAACTGTTATTACTTACGTGTTTGTTGCATATAACGACTCGTGCGATTAAATTTAAAAGTGTGCACCTGATAATGCTTGGCCTAACGGGCTTCTCTTGTCATTAGTCTTGTTCGCGACCGTTACGCGATTTTGGTCCTTGATGAGTATGCTCTTCATGTCATACCTCGGACCGTTCCATCATCATATCCATAATTCGTTCAGCTCCCGTCATCTTCAGACGCGAGTGTCCTTCAATTAAAACATTCGCAAGAGTTAGTAATGTCAACTTCAATAATCGCCCGTATTATAATACAAGGCTTTTTCTACTATACGCGTCAACGCGCGTATTTTCGTCAACCATATCAATCATTTAAATTGGGGTAACATATACCACACGATAGCCCTATGTGTTGTTTACAACACTTTAGCATGCTAAGCTATTAACATACTTGTACTTACCGGATTTGCGATCAAGCCTCGAACCGAACACTTTACCCTTTAACCTTGGGCTCTGATTACCAACTTGTAACACCCTAGTTATTAATTTGTAGGTTATCGTATAAATATCGATAACAACCATGTAATTACTATTAAGTATCCTTAGAAAATACGAGTAATCTAAAAATTTTACAAAAGTTATCCGAATAGTTTAATGTGAACAACTTCGCCATTTAAAAATGGCGATATAATCATGTGCGGAAGCTTGTGTTTTGAGCGTGTTCGGTTCCTCTTCGAGCTTGATCTTCATCCGGGCACTCTTGGCAATCACCTATAATCAAAACCAACTTAAAAGTTAGTTTTGATAGTCAAATATGAAGTTCAAACAAGTACAGGGGTTAAAAATGACAAAAATAGCATTTTTCTGAGTTAGGTGGCGTCAACGACTCCACTTCCCGCGTCAACCAGAGGAAACTGGCGTCAACAGAAAAACAAGTTTTCCAAGCGGCGTCGACGACTTCACTTCCCGCGTCGTCGACGCCTAGCCCATTTTGCAGTTTTCTGCAGTTCCGTTTCGTCGTTCGTACGCACTAAAACGCGCGTAACTTTTGAACCGTTTACCCGTTTAACCTCCCGTTTCTTCCTACGTGTTTGTAATTTGATTCTCCATCATATGGAGTTAAAATCTAACATCCGGTTTAACAAAATTTCAGACTTTTAAGTCTTCGGCTTATCGCCCTATTTCCCAATTTTGACCCGTTTATGCATTTTATCAAACGAACATATTTGTTTGACTCCTACATCACCTACACTTCTTCAAATTATTGTTACCTACTATATTAGGTTCTAATCATAGGTTTATTACACCATTTAAACCCGTTTATGCTTGTATGCTTATTTTGACCCGTTAAGGGTATTTAAGCACTTTAAAGCTTGAAATCGCTTTCATTCCTTTCTAGCATCTTATTCCTACATTTCTTATCAAGTAATATTCAACTACAACTCTTTGTGTGTTGGATTTCAATGTGTATATCTATATGTTCCGAGTTTTACCCTTCGGATTGTTATTTTACGGTAAGACTCAAATAGAGCTATTTGGCTAACGTATTACATCTATCAACATCTACACTTATTCTAAGCTTTTGTTTAATCATAAGACTCGTTTCCAAACAACCTCTAAGGGTTGTTTGTTCGATTTAGCCTACAAGGGCGTTTTGGTCGATTTTGGTCCTTCTTTTACAATGAAGGACTCTCACCAATTATTCGACCAAGATATCACTTTTAACTACAACATAAATATGCGTACCTGGCTCGGATCAACAAATAGACCCGATTTATACCTCGCTTTTATTATCACATTTTCTATGGAAACGGAAGTATCCGAATCGCTAATCGGTCCTGTTAGCATAAGACTTGGCAACCATATTAGTCGATATTGTCAAATGGTGTTATCATCACCATTTGACCCGTTTGGCTCATATGACCAAACATTTACATATGTAGTAAAACGAGGTTTTAAATTTAAAATTTACACATCCGGCCCATGTCGGATGTTACCACTTGACCCCTCTTTTTCTCTTTAACTCAATTCTCACAAATTTGACCCGTTCGGCTTACGCCATGGGTGCCCTTTTTATTGTTAATTTACATTAGTCGACACTTGACTAAATTTCCATTTTTACCCCTTTTTCTCAATATTAGATTACACTACGCGGTAATCTTATCAAAACTCATAATCTCCTAGTCATTACATGACCAATTTACCGATTTATCCTGTTTACCATAAACCATGGTTTTTATCACCTTTATATGTTCCGACTCGTACCAATCGTGTCGGAAACCATATTTTCATTATTATCATTATCGCATTTATTACTTGTAAAGTAAACAAGTATTCTACAAAAGTGTGTAAGTTTCACTTACCTTTCATCCGAATTACGCTTTCCTTTTCCTTCTTGATTTGTTTGATCTGCTCCCTCATCAAGCTTTCACCTAGCTTGTTACGCGTCAAACTATCATCATCGTTTTTAAGGTGGTTAGTTTAAATCATAATATAATACGATTATTCCACCTTATGCATTTCATATCAAAATTACTACTTATTGTATTATAGGTCAGTTTGACCTTTTTAAAAGTCAAATGCCCATTAGTATGCTAATTGCATATTCGAGTTCATCAACTAGTTTTGGCATTCTTTAATTACCCGGTAGGCGTTATCTTTAGACCACCGTTTTAACCAAAGTTCTAACCACGTTTATCACATTTAGAACTCTTTTTAATCACATCTTGCATAATAGCCAAAACATCACAATTAGGTGTTTTAACTACAAAATTCTAGTTTCGAGCCTTATTTGAGGCATTTTAACGAACACCTAGTGGGCATAATTTTACATAGTTACTAACTAGTTATTTTTACCAAGATTCACTCTACAATTCAAACCTCTATGTCTAGTGTTCATGAACTACTCATCATATTTTCAGAAATCAGTTTCTATGTATCAATTTACACTAGATTAGCATTCTACATCCTAGTGTTTATCATTTTCTCACAAAACCCATGAATCACCTTCAATGTGTTCATGAAATTTTTCAGAATTTAGCCATGATCTCACATGTTATTGTCTAGGTTTTACTCCTAGACACCATATCAACCCTATTCTACCCACATAGCAAACATGCAACATCAATTTTCAGATTTCCCAATTTCATGAGAAATTCAAACAGAGAATTAACACTAAATTTTACATACCTTGTAACCCCCTTGTGATGAGGATCACAAATCTATGCTCAATTTTCGATTTAGATTTGGTTTGATCCTTCAATTTGTGAGATTAGTGAAGGTTAGGGTTTGAGCTCCCTTGGCTCCTGTGGGTTACGACCAGAACACACACACACACACCTAGTGTGTGTGTTGTGTTATATTTTTAAGTTTATAATTCTAGTTTCAAGTTACCCGGCTTTGGTCCCTCGTGTTTGGTTAGTTATTAATTAGGTCACAACCTAATTATTTTCAACAATACTCTCACTTATTAACTAGGTTTAATATTCCTAGTTAACTTAGCGGGTTCGGGAATATTTATGACTTAGTTTATTTTAGGCCCCGTTAACTCGGGTCTTTTGTCCATTTTATTTCTTTAAAGTTTTTATTCATTTTTTTTATTATTAGGATTATTTATTTAAATCCTAATATTCCATCGGGTAAATTTTACCACTAACGGTACTTTACCCGTCTTTTAGTATTAACGGGGTTTAATTACCAAACCCGTTTTCGGGGTGTTACAGAATGGGCTTGCACCAGCGGGTCGCGATTGATGATTTTGTAGTAGGAGCTTGTTGTTTTGCTCCGCGACCAGAAGACATGATATCAATTCAGAATATTTGGTAAATTTACGTTCCCGGTATTGCTGCGACAGGAGCATGTTTGAGGCATGGAACGTTGAGAAAGTTTTTTCAAGCATGTCTTCATCGGTTATTTTTTCACCACATAATTTTAACTCAGAGGTAATGCGGAACAAGGCAGAATTATATTCACTGACAGTCTTAAAATCCTGTAGTCGTAAATGAAGCCATTCATAGCGGGCTTTGGGGAGTAAGACCAACTTCTGGTGGTCAAAACGTTCTTTGATGTTTGTCCATAATTCAAGGCGGTCCTCAACAGTTAGATATTCCCGCTTTAGATCTTCGTGAAGATGATGGCGGAGGAATATCATAGCTTTCGCTTTATCTTGAGGTGATGTTTGATTACCATCAATAATTGTCTCCCCCAAATTATTTTCCGTCAAATGAATTTTAGCATCAAGAGTCCACGGGAGGTAATTGTTACCCGAGATGTCAAGTGCGGTGAATTCAAGCTTTGATAAGTTCGACATTTTTATCTACAATGAAAGATTCATGCATTTTAAAAAAAATGAGCATGTGTATAAAATGTATATGGTATGAGAACTTCAGGTTCTGTTTAATTAGAACTACATGTTCTAAACAACATACGAGCTGACGATAACCCACGCGATGCGACGTGATGTTGATTTATGTAAAGTATTCTTTTCATTTTGCTTTATTCTTATTGTAGAATGTCACACTAAAGCATTTTACCTTAAAATACGTAAGCATTTTAAGGAATGGCCCAATTCAAGTATCTAATCAGTTAGAGATTTAGGTTAACTAAATTAAGCATAATTATTTACCTGATTATTGACATTCGACGTGTGCTAGTACATAAAGTTTTTATTAAATATTGAACCAGTTATTATGCATAAAGTTTAACTAATTAGATCCCAAGCAAATATTAACATGGGTTGAATATCTAGAAGTATTTTCCCTTACATTTTATATAAAAAAAACTCCTCTGTAATGATAAAATTAAATAATAGGATTTGAGAACAAAAAAATGCCATAGTGAAATACTTATTTAATTATTTACTAGCCATTTACCCGCGCGATGCGGCGGGAGTGGCGATTTACAACAGGATACCCGTTTACAGTTAGTTTATTAGTCGTCTCGTGATATTACGGTATTGGTGTGGTACCAACAGTCAATGCTAATATTATTGGAAGTCAATATGGATGTAATACTTTTAGACCCTGAAAATTGGTTAAGTCGGCCCTATGATGTCATATGACACTACAATTACAAAGACAAATTTATGAGCTTTGAATGACCAAAATGATTTAAGTCAAAAACTACCGTCGACAAAATGAAGTTTAGAAAATGAAAAACAAAATCTATAAATCTTCATGAAATGAGATGCGATAAGTGTTCAACTTCACAAAAATGACAACAAAAGTTGTAAAACTTTAATGGGCCAGACAAACAGAAAGTGGTTTTGAAGTCATTGCACATATTCGTTATATGCAGGCTGGCCGCGTTCGTTGTGGCTGCACGGGCTGCGGCATTGTGGGTGCGCTCGCTGCAGCGTTGTGTCGGGCTGGCTAGGGTGGTGCGCGCTGCGGCAGCGCTCGCTGCGTCAATGTGGCTACGTTCACTAGGGTTGCACTGGCTGCAGCGTTGCGGCTGCGCTCGTCGTGCCAATGTTATATTGCCTTTTCTTGAGGTTTGAAATCGATAATGACATACGAACTGACAAGAAATAAGATTGCAACTTCTAACCAGTAAGAGTTACAACCTCAAGATAACAACACAAATGCTTTTGAAGATAGCAATTTTTTACCACTTAAACAGGGATATAGGATTAAAAAATAAGTCAAGTTAATCAATATGTGGTAACTACCAACTTCCAAATTGAAGTAATTTGGCCTTGAAAAATTATCTATTGCAAATTTATGTATTTCTAACAACAACCATAATGAAAGGAAAGCCTTTATATAATTCACATTCATAATAAAATAGGTCATTTAACTACCAAATTCCAAATCTAAGTAATTTATCCTTAAAAGATCATCTTTTTCAAGTTTGTGTAATTCTAATAATAACCCTAATTAAGGAAAAGACTTGATATAATTAACACTAGTTAAAAAACAATAGTTCCAAACAAAATTTGGAATTTTGGAGTTTGTGACATTCATGATAAGAAACAAGAGTTAAATGCTTGGTTGGTCCCTGTGGTTTGCAAAAATTGCAGACTTGGTCCCAAATGTTTACTAATTACACGCGTGGTCCCTGTGGTTTTCAAAAATGCACTCGGTTGGTCCCTAACCCTAACATCAGTTAGATTTCTCAGTTAAGTCCATGTTAAATGACTATATTACCCTTGCTTATTAACTCTCTTTATATAATCATCTTCATCACCATCATCATCCCAGGTCTCTGCTCTCTCTCTCTCTCTCTAAAACAATATATCTTTTGCCCTACACCACCACCACTACAAGCACCACCACCATCTTCCCTCCTCCACCACTACTGAACACCCACATCCACCGTCTCCCCTTCGCCACCGTACACCCACCACCACCGGACACCTAACCAGTCGATTTCCCAATTTTAATAGCAAATCCATTAACCACCGGACACCGGCATCGTCCTCACTGCAGCTGCTGCGTCTCCGAGGTGAATTTGTACCTTCGTCGGCGATAAACCCTAATTGGTCTAACCTGTCGGTGCCGGTAGTGGAATTGGCGTGAAAATTGGTGTGATCGGAGGGTGAAGTTGAAGTGATGCTTGAGATTGCTTGTTCGAGGTTCCAGTTATGAGCGGAGAGGAACCTCTGGTGCGTAGCCAAGAACAACGCTGAAGATTCCACCCTTCAATCCGCCATCGATTGATTAGGTTATCAGTTTTTAATCTATTATTGCTGCTGGAACTGTTGGTAACCATCGGTTGATTAGGTTTTTAGTTGTTTAATATAATATTGCTGCTGAAACAGGTGGAAATGGTCGATTGATTAGGTTATCTATTGTTTAGTGTAATATTGCCGCTGAAACAGGTGCAATGATTGATTGATTAGGTTATCAATTGTTGTGCCGAAACAGGTGGATATGAATTTCTGACTACTGTTGATATGCTAACTCATAGGGAGCCTCAGTCGATGCTTGCTGCCATGTTCAGTGGTCGCCACACCGTTCACAAGGACTGTGAGAAGGTTAGCATATGTTTTTGGTTAAGTTTGATAGTAATACTCGGATTATACCGATTTTCTTAGAACAGTGTGTATAAAGGGTTTCTTCTGCTCAAAAGGAACATGTTTTGACCATGTTGTGTTTCTGCAGGGGTATGTGTTTGTTGACCGGGATGGGATGCACTTTTGGCATATTTTAAATTGGTTGAGGGACGGTGTGGTTCCCATTTCCAACTTATCAGAAGGTCTTGTTTTGTGATGGGTTGTTACAGATTTGCGAAGACTGTCGATGCAGGGTTCGATTGTTGATTTGGGGGTTATGAATCTTACGATGGACGACGTATTGGTGGTGGAGGGGAGTGTTCAGTGGTGGAGGAGGGAAGGTGGTGGTGGTGGGTGTTCAGTGGTGGTGAAGGTGAGATGGTGGTGGGTGTTCGGTGGTGTTGCAGGAGAGATGGTGGTGGTGGTTTAGGGTAGAAGGAGGAGGCAGGATGATGAAGAAGATGATGGGGTGGGCCCTTTGTTTTATTTTTTCCTTTTTAATTGCTTTATTTTAATCTTAGGGGTAATTTGGTCATTTAACATGGACTTAACTGAGAAATCTAACTGATGTTAGGGTTAGGGACCAACCGAGTGCATTTTTGAAAACCACAGGGACCACGCGTGTAATTAGTAAACATTTGGGACCAAGTCTGCAATTTTTGCAAACCACAGGGACCAACCAAGCATTTAACTCTAAGAAACAAACACAGAGAGATTGATGTTAACAGCTGGCAAATGTTGACAATACACATCATTCAAGAACAGCTATACTTGAAATAAGAATAATATTGCTTTAATGTTCCAAGAGTTTGACAATGAAAATAAAAGTCTACAATTCCACAACTAATTCATTGGCAACTGAAATTAAAGTAGTAAATTGTACTACCAACAAAAACCTAAATGGAATCAAACAATTAAACCGTCATGGTCATTTGCAAACAAAAACAGCCAGAGATGACATCTTAACACCCATCACTTAACGGTTATTAGAATTCCAAAATCAGTGGTTCGCCAACATAAGGAATGATTATTATATATAATCTGAAGTCCAAAAAAATACCTGCACTTTGCTGACGGGTATCCCGGGCTCTTTTAACTGAGCGCTCGGATAATTGGGGTTGGAGAGTTGAGTTGGCGGATCTCTCCATTACAACCAGCTTAGATAGATCATCAGCAAAAGTCAGTCCCCTCCTTTGGTCCATTTTAGATGGAACCCCTGGGTCCCGCCAAAGGCTCGTCTTTTTGTTTGGCTGGCCCAAGAGGTCGGATTGCGACTATGCAGGCTATTGTTAGAAGGGGTATGCACCTTCCTTCCTCTCTTTGCTGCATGTTTTTAATCTATGCTTTGCTTCATAAAAAATCTGGTATAATGCAAAAAAAAATCTGTTAGCATAATTGTGCCCAGCTTACACTCGTACACCAGAGCAGTGACTGTCGACGAATACAAACTGCCAGCCTAATCTTTGCGGGTCTTCAAGCAGACCCTCGATCCCGAACATCTGACCCAGTTCTTCTCTCAGCTCATGGTAGCTGTTGAACCGGCTCATGTCTAATGACCTCCCAACACACCCTGATTTGTATACCTTCACAAATGTCCGGTTAGGGTTCGCGTTAGATTCCAACAGGATTCAAGCTCTCTTCAGGTTGACCATTAGCCGAAACCACCGGTGCAACATTCGCAGCAGAAAGTGCAGCATTCGCAGCGGTCTGCGAACCGATTAATTCACTCCCAAACGATAAAGTAAGTCAGTTTTCCGCTCTTGCTGCATCACGTCTATGATCTAAATAATGCAGTCAATGAAAATTAATAACAATTGAAAAAAAAAGTGAAAAACGACTAACAATGTATCGTAAAATACAAAAAAAAATTACCGGGAACATCCAAGCCACGAATTTGGGGGCAACAATGACTGAATGTTTTCAAACGGATGAGCGGATGCCTTTCGTTCCAACATTTCACGAAAAGCTAATGAAATAAAATCGCAACAAATATTAAGAAATGATAAAGTTAAGTAATTTCGGATATAAATGAGTAAAATAAACGGAAACCTTTCTTAAATTTGGAACTGATCTTTTGCAAGAGCCCAATAAGGGTAGTTGCTTCAGAAGTAGCCTTGGTCGGTTTCTGGTCTTTTCAGAATTAACTGCCAACTGTCAATCAACAAAACAATTCTTTATTAAAACAAAATCTTCCTATATAATAAAGGAAAACTTTGGTAGGCCAAGTGTCAAAATTCTAGGCCGTCCATGTCATCCTATCCTAGGTGTAATTTTGTGAGATTTTTGAATTTTTATGTATTATTAGTTGTTTTAAACCTGCTGAAATTTCCTTTTGTGTAAATGGGCGGTTCTTTTGATTTTGAAATTTGAATTACTCACCTGCCCAAAGCCTTTTCACCATAATTTATAATATTTTATTTTCTCCAAAACTCATCGGTTTCTCTCTCTCTCTCTGTCTCTCCCACGTTAGTCAGCAGGAGATTCAAAACCCCCCACAGAAAAACCTACATGAATCCAAACCTTCAAAACCTCTGAGAAGAAGTTCGCGTCTTCGTGATAAAACCCAACTCATGTGTTGTTTCATTGCAATCAATGCGGAGAAGTGGTAGAGAAGATCTGGTCGGTTTATTGCAATCAATGCGGAGTTGTTGGTGAATTGACTCAACTCGGTTGAATGATTAGGTTTGACTCATGTGTTGTTTCATGGTTTTTTGCTTTGATTGCTTTCTGGAATTTTCCTCTGTTGGTTCTTTTTACCTTTGCACGTTCTAATGTATGGTGTTGCTGATCTTCATATATGTGTTCTTATAGGTGTGTAATTTTTCTATCTACATTCATTTATGGTGTGTTGATTTTGTTTAGGGGTATTTGAGTTTATCAACTATTGACATCGTTTTTTCCATGTAAAAGGTACGTCTCTCTACACTTTTATCATGTGTTTTGAAATAAGTTGATGTTGCTGTTGATTATTTTTGTGAAATTTTGGTTTAGATCTGATCCTTTTATGCAATTATGCTTCAGGTTTCTTTTAAGTTTAATGATTTTCGTATAGATTCATGTTGATACTGAAGATATGTTCGTGTTAGTATTTAGTTTTTAATTTTATAATTTATTAAATCAATACATGGATCTAGAAAGAAATTTAACTGAAAGTTACTAAACCGATGTCTGTCAGGGTCAAATACCCCCATTTTCAATCAAGGTTTGACATTCGTTCTATTGAATCTTAGTCCAGCTCAGAAATTTTTGCAGACATTAGTGCATCGCCTGTTGCTTCAACATCTTTAGGACAAGTATATAAAGGTTAGATAATTCCTGGCAGTGAAATGAAGTAGTTATTTATTTTGTTGGTTGGAATTGAGAAGTTTTATCCCTTTTGCATGCATCTTATTAATGCTAATCTATTAGGCTTTCATGGTTACTTAAAGTTTGCAGCTCATTTGCATACATGTGTCTTTCTTAGTCAAATAGGTGAGACATGAGCTAGGTTTGACGAATGATCATACAATAAATGGTTATGTAATGAAATGGAATAGAACGGAATGGATGGGCATTGCCAAAATCAAATGTACTAGCATTAAGAGCTGTTGCTGGGAGACTTCCCACGAGGTGGAACTGAGCAAAAGAGGTATACAGGTTGGGAACACATTTTGTCCGTCATGCGGATACATTCCAGAGAGTCAGAGACAGTAGATCATAATTCTAGGAACTTCTTCGATCAATATAGAGATATGAGACTAGACATCAATAGCATGAGTTATGAGGTTTGATAATAATTAGTTACATATTACATCATAATGAGGTTTGATAAAAAGTAGTTATATACCTTTCTTTTAATTTAGTATGCTAATTATTTTGCTGGAACTGCTCAATCTTTAGGAAAAGATAGGGAATGTTAGCACGGTTTTTCCCGAGGATAACATGTCCAAGTATTTAATGAAGAAAGATCATTGTCCTGACGAAAACCAGGAGGAGGTTTCTTGTCCCATATGCCTTAGGGGACTGGGGGTGGTGGTATATTTTGTGCGTGATGAAAAGTTCCACGCGTGGAACTTGGTGAAATTCCCACCGCCACCAAGATTTTCAACGAGTGATGAAGGTTTAGCGTGATAAAATCAACGAGTGATGGAGGTTTAGCGTGAGTGATAAATGGATGTGAGGGTTTATTGTTGGGTGTTGTGAGTGATGACCATTGCCACTAAAAAAAGTTGTGAGTGATGGAATAATGGTTGATGACATGGCGGAATTTGATTAGATGTTGTAAGTGATGGAATTTTTGCAAGTGATGACCACCCCCTCCCCCTTATAAGCTATATATATTTGATCTTGAAAATCCTTGGGTTTGGGTTCTATATTTATAAAAAGTATAATATATTTGGTTTTGACTTCTTTTGTTTGATCAGGAAGAGTAAAATAATGGGGATAACTGGATAAGACTGGGAAGATGTGGAGATATGGACATGGTTATCATGTGAACTGCATCAAAAAGAGGTTATTGATGAAGATGTTTTGTCTAATATGCAAAACAGAATGCTCAAGTTAAGAACCCACTCAACAGTTTGGTTGCTTTTTAAGGTGTAAATACAAGATATGAATATTATTCTAAATTCATTAACTTGTACGAGTTTAAATTTCTCTAAATTCTTTTATTATTATTTTAACAATATATATGTATGCTCCAAGTTAAGTTAATTGAAGAACCCAATTTTGAAATATCAAATATGATTTGTGTGAGATTGTTGTTTACTAAATTGCATTTTAAAAACATAAGAAACAATTATCCTTGTCTACATTTTTAACACACATTTTGGTACGTCGGTTTTAAATAAATAATGTTTTTGTTTGAAATACAAAGACTAAATTATTATGGTCATTATACCATTAATATACCCGTTCACCGGACGGGTATATAACTAATTATTGTATAAGCTCACTTTGTAGACACAAACTTATTGGGATATATTCTAAACCATATTTTGGTTTCAACTTTAAACTTACACCCAATACTTTTGAATTATGGGGTTTTAAATCTTCACTTTTGTTCATAAACTCCTAATAAGTTCCACTAAGCTCGAATTTGTAGGGATCTTTTGTGAAAATTGATAATCGAGACAAATAATACTATAAAAAGGTTTTGAAAAATGTAGGTGCCACTAAACCGTGAGTATAGAGAGAACCATTATAACAACAGTGGCCGTAAACCCAACATCTATAGTCGTGTTTTCTGTTGCATCGCAAATTTGGTTTTGGCTATGGCTCAAAACCGAACCGTCCCGTACATAACCCTAAACTCACTAACCTAAGTGATACGTTTCCCTTTGAAAATTATTTATAGGCTAAGTAGTTAATGCGGTAAAATATCGGATATTGGTCAAGGACCGATATTTGAGATATACCTTATCATGGTTGAAATAAACTATAAAAAAATAAGTTTGGTGGAGCCCATGTTTAATACTTGTTAACTATTTACTTTTTAAAGTGCTTATAGTTTTTGTTTTTTATTTTTTTATCATGAACTTTCTATTAATACGAAGGAAATCTCCAAATAATAAGTGGAAGCAGATCATGATGAGTCAACAACGAAAGAACAAAGTGTGAGCCTAAAGCACAAAAGGAAACAAGTGTTGCCATTTTCTTCTCTTTCCAAATAAAGGACACACAAATATGTTACAGTTATTAGTTACTTCTCATTTTCTTTTAATATAATCGCTTATCATTGTATAAAATTATAATATTTCATTTTTAGTCTCTTTATTGTTATTCACAAACTAACTAATGTTTACATGCCATGACTTATCAAACATTAGCCATATTTCTGTCTCATCCGAAGCCTTTTGTTTGTTTACTTGATATAGTGCAATAAGTTGGTTTATCGTATTTTGTATTACTGCATTCAACATTTTCAGACATGATAATTGGCGGACAAATCATTTAATGTACCGAATCATTTTCGTACAATAGTGTAACAAAATAAACGGATGGTACTTAACCAGTATTGCAACAATTTTCGTACATTGGTGACACACCATCTCATGTAACGCGTTCCATCTGTTTGTGTTCTGTAACGACAAGTCATCACCGGTGTCCTCACAACGAGATGTAACACAGTTTCTCTCGATGGATTTTCACGTATGTCAAGAAAAAAAGGTCTTAAGAGTTATGTATGTGTTTTTTATTATATAACAACACAAGCAGATTATTTAAAATTTAATTTTCCTGCCCGGGAGGTTCCCGGGTTATAACCTAGTTATGTATAAACTAAAGTAAATTTACTTTTTAGTTACCTGAAACAGTACAAGTGCCCTTTACCCGCATCCTGTAATCGCTAGTAGCAACTTGTCGAGAACTTGCAATTTGCCACTGATATATACCCGTGGGTCAGGTATGGTAGGAACCGGTTTCAGGTCGGGTCTGGAAACGGGTTTTTTGTGCATCTCTACAGACAATCACTACAACTCTTGCAATTAACAAATTTTTTATTTTTCTACTAACAGTTCCATAAATTTCGAAATTAAAATTTGTTTCATGATTGATGCACATTAAAGGTGGAAAATGGATGGGTTTGGTCAAAACCTGTAACTTATAGAACGGGTCGGGATGGGTCGAGCAGTCCTGCAAACACTTTCTTGAATTCTATAAATATATGTTTAAATTTGATAACGATAGATGCATATTAGAGGTGGAAAACGGACACGTTTAGTCAAATCCCGTAACTTTTAGAACTGGTCTGGTTGGGTTGAGCAGCCCTGCAAACACGTACCTCTATTATATATAGTATAGATATATAGAGAGAGGATCTGGTTCAGATAAGAACTCCTCCGAGTTGCAAGAACCGTGAGAACTCCGGTGGAAATCCTACTTCCCGTGCTGCAACATATCTGACCCGTTTGAACCGTTTGACCCATTCATCCGTATATGAAGCTCCAGCTTTATAACCTGTCAAGATTATCCCTACAATTTACCAAAACCATTCTAAGCATGTAATCAAGTCGCCGGCAACATATATTAGTCTAAAATCAAGTATGGGGAAGTAAAATTACCTGATTTGTTAAGCAATAGATGGATTCATGGTCTCAAACTCTCAATGAGTACCTACATAGACATTCGTCGCAAGAACCGTAGTTCCCTTTGCCACCTCTACCTTCTCCAGAGACTCTCCTACCCGTCTCTCTCTCTCACACACACACACACTTTTTCTTGTCTCTGGTTATTTTTTCTGCAAATGAAAAATGAAAATAAGAAGCAGGATAATGGGTCTCTGGCAAAACCTTGGCTACCAACAAGCTTTGATCCACAATTCACTAACAAACGTGGTGCTGCCATAGTAGAATCCCAAAAATTTTGCATCATACTTACTGAGGCCTATAGCAGTGTCAGTGATCTGGAGCACATCCAATTCCATCTAAACAAAAAAATAAGCCACTTTTACACATGAATTAACGCACCGCCAAAAACCAAAAACCATATACGTAATACCTTATCATACCTTAGTGTCATCGTTGGCGGCGGCGTCGTCATCATCATCATCATCATCATCATCAATTAAGCGCAAAAACTCTCAAGATCCCTAAATAAAACTGAAAATTTAATCATCTTAACAAACATGCAATAGAAACAGATAATTATACTTACATAACAGATCTATAATGACAAAATAATTGATGAAAATAAGATGTGTATAACTAATATATCGAGTATTTGTCATCTATCAATTCAGTTATAAAAAAAAGATTGATTCGAAAATATCATCATCATCATAAGCTCAACACCAGACCACCAAATCTTGAAGTATAAAGAACCACAATCAACATGAACCTACAGATCGATTTCCCAAAAATACCATTGAAGAAAACCACACTGACCACAAAATTATTGGTGAATCTCGAGTGAGCATTTAATCGAATACTTGGTGTCGGAACTTCAAATTTTTGTACAGACTCAGAGAAGCAAAGGAGTATCTCTTTCGTCAACTCTCACCCCCATTTTAGTATCACCATCAAACCCTAATTTTCAAGTGTCTTTCATAAAAAAAAAAAAAAAATTGAGCAGCCATAAACCATAAGAGATACAAAATTACACATAAAGAATGGGTTTACAAAAGAATCACCAACCTGATGGCGTTGTCGATTAGAAAGGGAGAAGCAGATGCGTTGATGATATGCAAAAACAAAAAAAATGAAACTTCAATAACAATATCAGAAAGAATGCAATAACATATAAGAGAAGGACTTACCGGAGCTTCATCGGAAGAAGGACTTACCGGTGGTTCATCATCGCACGCTCCAGATCCGAGATTTACGGTCGCCAGATCTGATAGGAAGAGAGAGAAAGAGAGAGAATGGAATGGAGGTTTGAAATTTGAAATGGGATTCAGGGCCGCGCATTTCATTTGTTTGAGTGAAAAGGGTATAGTTTGAGTGAAAGGGTATAAGTGGAAAGTGAAGTTTTCTGGTGCTTAAAAGACTTGTACATCATGCTTTAGTGGTGTTTTAAGGGAATTTTTATGGACTTTAAGAAGTCCTTCGGATATGTATTATAAAGTAGTATAGATTCTAGGACGTTTCTTTTTTTTCTTATTTATTTATTTAAAATTTGAAACCAACATGTTTTGTAAAACCAGTTTTGTGAAACCATGAGACAACACAAATGGTTTGGTAAAACCATGTACCCCCATTTAAGTTAAAACCAGTATTACATTGCTTTCTTGAATGAAAACAATTCGCAGGAAAGAGAAACAAAATCCTATTTTATTCAAGTTGTCTGATCGAAACAACGGCATCAGACGTTTTGATTCCAAAGATAAACAAGTTGTTCAATTTCTGAGGTTAAAAGGGACCCTAACTCGAACCAAACCGATTCCAAAGGCGAGATTATCGATCGGCGAAGAAGACGACGACGTTCCACGCACCTTCAAACGCCAGAGATTATCCGACGAAATCGATGAACAACAAGAGAGTAACCGCCGGTAAAAACCGTCATCTCCGGCGACGGTTAAGTAGTCGGAGCGTCGCCGGACTGGTCACGGTTGACGGTTGAGGACAATCGCCGGAAAAAAAGTTTTCGGGTAAGAGATTTTATGTATTATGGATTGAAACTTCTGTTTTGTTCGGTTGCTTGTGGCGGAAGTGACCGCCGGATTGTTAGAAAAAAAACTGTTATTTTCGATTTCGTGCTGATTGATTTCGTTTGTAGATAACAGGGCAGTCCTAATTTGTTCTAAAGTTCAAAGGGAAAACCTATTTCTTATGAACATTCCAATTTATAATCCAAGAGTGAGTTTGATGTTTAGTACCCGTATTGATGAACAGATGACCAGTAATTTCCGAACAGGGTGATTGGCGGCTTGAAACAGCGGCAAAGCACAAACAGATGGACGGTAATTTCAGTGAAGAAGAGAGCGAACGTTGCTGATAACATGTTAAGAAACTAATGTGAAAAATTGTATGAGATTGCAAGTAATTGTATTATTTCATTCTAGAAGAACCGCAGTCTCGATAACAATGAAAAGAATATATCATACATACATGTGTTAACTGTCAAAGCAGTTATAAAAGATGTTAACTGCCAAGGCAGTTAGGGGGAAATGGTATATCTGGTTTCATAACAAATATTAAATATTCAAAAGTCCTATGGAATGCATTCTATAATAATTTAAACATATAATGCAAAATGTAATTAAAAGTCAAAACAATAATTAAATTAAAATCTATACATATAATAAAAGAAACCATTTAAAGACACTTGTCATTATATTAGGTCATGTCTTATAGATAATTATTATTTTAGTTTTAATCTCTTCTAATTAATTATAGATAACTCTCCTACTAAATATTATTTAGTTTAATATCTTATATATAATTATTATTTAGTTTAATCTCCTCTTATCCTTAAATTTTCTCTTCTACCTATCTTAATTAAATAAATAATAAATTAATATTAAATTTCATCCTTAAATATTGAATTATAATTTTAAAATTAAAAGTTCTTAAATTTTAATCATAAATAAAGTTAGGTATCAACTAAAAAATTATTTGTTGAATCATAGAAGATAAATTTATACGTATATAATTAAAATAAGAAAAAATTATAAATCTAAAAAAAGATAAATCTCTAAATATATATAAGAGTAGAAGGATAGATCTTTAAATGTATACTTAAATAGGCGAAGAATATATAATAACATAGAAAAATAGATTAATACATTTAAAAATGAATACTTAGATAAGCAAAACAAAATGTAAAAAACACAAACGATGTAAATATACATTTACAAATATATAAAACAATGTTTTTTGTCATAATGTTTTTGTTCTTTGGTATATAAAATTAGATCTATTCAACCCGAGTAATACATGAACTTTTTAAACATATAACTTTATTTATTACTTACCATATAAATTACATTTATTCAACCCGTGCAATACACGGAGTTTTTTTTAAAAGATATAACTTTTTTTATTATTTGATATATAAAGTTACATTTATTCAATCCGTGTAATACGGTTTTCAAAGATATAATTTTTTTATTATTTGGTATATAAAATTATCTTACCCGTACAATACATAGGGTTCTTAAAGATATATTTTATTATTATTTAATATATAAAATCATTTATTCAACTCGTGTAATAATACAAGATTTTTAAAGATAAATTGTTTTATTATTTATCATATAAAGTTACATTATTTAACCCGTGTAATACACGGGGTTCTAACCTAGTTTTATAATAAAGAAGAACATAGGAATCTTGCAGCCGGAGGTAGGAACAATAATTAAATTACATACTTGTTTTTTAACTATTTCATATTATGTGGATAAATACACAAACAACTCCTTAGTTCTATTAATTTGGAATGCTTATAATACAATTTTATGAATCATGAGTGTCATTAACAATAGTTTTAGAGCTCATATAAAAGCTTGACGAATGTATTCAAATTTGTTACTGATGTTCCTTCTTTAATTGCCTTGATGGCTGCTCGGCTCAGCTCCTTAACTTTAACTCGCTCGGGCCTATCAACATTCAAACACTCATCTAACAACCGGGCCAACTCGACTGGGTTAGGAACACTCTCCGGTCCACTTTCACAAACTCGCTTCCCAACACCCAACTGATCGACCAGTAGCATAGCATTGGCAAACTGGTCCGCACCCATTGGCCATGTCAACATCGTCACACCTGATGTAACACCTTCCAACGTTGAGTTCCACCCACAATGAGTCACAAACGAACCTACAGCCCGATGCTGTAGTATTGCCAATTGTGGGGCCCAACCTATGACTATGAACCCTCGACCCCCCACCTGTTGTTCAAACCCACTAGGGATGAGGCTCGAACCGCTTTCGTGCACACACAAAATAAAGTCTACGTTACTAAGCTTGAGGGCATCCGTCAACGCCTTCATTTCCTCCTCGCTTAATGTTACTAGGCTCCCAAAGCATATATATACAACTGAATCGTCACGTTTTTGGTCTAACCACATGAGCAGGTCATCAGGTGGCACTGCACTGGACCCACCACGTGCAGTGCTACTCATCGGGCCATGATCATTAGGGAGTAATGGGCCCACGGCCCAAACCCTATCATGACCCATTTGTCTCTTCAGATAATCAAGATAATCCCCTTCCAAACCTTCGAATGTGTTGTACACAATTCCCCAGCTAGTTATGTTATCCAAAATACCCTTTCTAAAAGACTCAAAACCTGGCTCGCCCTTGTTATAACTTCGCCACATCGGTGACAGCTGCCACCAAGGAAGTTCCGGCGAGTAGGGGATTTCGGGGAACGAAAGCATGTAGCTTTCGCTTTCGTCTCCGTTGTCACCATGGAGGGCATTAATCTCCAATGCGTCTCGCCATAACATATTAAAAATGGAGTAACCAAGAGCACCCGAAGGCGAAAACACTACATGTCGAACGCCTAGGTGGGAGGCAAGGTCATTAGTCCACCCGAGGAAGAAGTCGGATATGATGGCAACCGGCGGTGAAGGGTGGGATTCGAACCATTTAACAATGGGATCAAATAGTTGTTGGGTGGCTATCACTTTGGCGATAAGTGGATGCGGGAATGAGCTGTGGTCGGGGTCAGGCATGAGGAGTTTGTGGAAAGATGAGGGGTGCGAGGAGACGAGAGGGTCGAGAAGCGGGAGGTTGGCGGCGGAAACAACGATGGTGATGGCGAGGCCGCGGCTGAGGAGGAGGTGGGTGAGGTCGAGTAAGGGAATGAAATGGCCTGAAGGAGCAAAAGGGTAGACTAGTATATGTGTTGAGTGAGACATGTTTGATGTTTTGAAAAATGTTAGTGTATTGTCAAACATATATAAAAAGATTATGCTTGGAAACCAAGGATGATATTTAAACATGAAATGACTTCATGGCTTACGTTGTTTTGGTCAAAGGTTATGATCCTGCGACCCGGTTTGAAACTGAACCGAACCACCGGTTTGTAATAGGTGTAAATCAGGTTCTATACATGAGATCGAATATATGACCGTTTTACAACTGATTTGCGACTTGATTGTGGTTTGTGGCCCGATTTTACTCGTATTTAACAGTAGATTATACTTGGAAGTTGAAGTATACTAAAAATTAAACGAAGTTGAAGCGGTCAAATATATAATAAAAAGTTGAGTAAATTACACAGATTGTCCTTTAATTACACCCTAAATTGCACTCCCTGCCCTTTCCCTTTAATTTGTGCATTCCATGTCCTTTAAATAACAAATTTGCACACTCCTTGTCATTTTCTCCAAACCCCATCCAACAACCCAGTTAAATGCACCCATGTGCCTCTCACATGATGGGTAAAATTGTAAATAACCTTCCACCTACCTTTAAAAACCCAGGAGTCTTCTTCCTCCCCACATAAATTAGGGTTCGATTTCTTCATCAGACTATAAACACTTCCTCACATAAGGATTGCATGTTTTGTTCAAAGTACTCAACACACACAAAACTTCCTCCTCTATCTTTATCTTCCTAATGAAACCCTAAACAACAACTACTGAACTCACATCTTTACTCTCTCACTATCTCGATCTCACTTGCAAACAACATAAACACTTATAATCACCTGCAACACCCCTCGGCTCCACCCTCAACCCGCGTTCCTCCGATCGGCGGCCGGTGAACCGGTGCGGTTCCCCTCTCTCTCTCCTTCTGTAATATCTCCGGCAGACACATCAACCATCGGCGACTCTGGCTCACGGCGGTGGTGGCTTTCAGCAACTCACCCGAACACCCACACCCCTCCGATGGTTTACCCCTTCGATGGTGATTATCTCCGGTAAGGTTTTATTCTGTACGGGGTCGGGTGTTATGAACCAGATTCAGTCACAAGTTCGAGGCTTGGGTCACGGTTTGTTCGGTGCAGGTTCAAGTTCAGGTTTGGCGGGTCAATGTTTGGTTCAACTCGATTTGACTCGGTCAAACCGAGTCAACTTAGTCAACAGATCGGTTCGGGTCGGGTCCGGGACAAATAGTCAGAGTTCGGGGCAGTTGGTATTAAGGGGTAGGTGGAAGGTTATTTACAATTTTACCCATCATGTGAGAGGCACATGGGTGCATTTAACTGGGTTATTGGATGGGGTTTGGAGAAAAGGACAAGGAGTGTGCAAATTTGTTATTTAAAGGACATGGAATGCACAAATTAAAGGGAAAGGGCAGGGAGTGCAATTTAGGGTGTAATTAAAGGACAATCTGTGTAATTTACTCTAAAAAATTATACTTGGAAGCAAAGATCGGCATTCTATTTCTAAATATAATTTATATATGAACTAGTGTGATTACCCCGCGCGATGCGCGGGTACTCGATGGTTTCAAGCAATTATGACTGATAATGAAAAAGTTGAATCACATATAGCTTAGGCATACAACATGTTCAGTGATAACATTTGAAATTAAAAGATGCTTAATGTAAGTAATTACCTGGTAAAAGGCAGAAAGTTGTTGGTGGGTGGCATCTTCTATGACCACATTATCGAGATGCATAATTGTGATTGTCACAATTAGTGCACATCCAATCTCCATAACGCCATTGCTTTGCCCTGACAAATTACAGCATGATGCAAGTATTACAAGACTCTTCAAAGCTCAAAGTTAAATGTCAATTTAAGATACATGAAGATTTAATATAAATCTTGAGTTTTTTTAGAAGTTACCCTTTTCCAGGAAGTGTTGGCAAAGCCATGATCTGAGGCAATTGCAGGTTGAGTTGTGAATGTTGCACTGCTGGGGCCATTCCATCAGGATAGAGCTGAAAGGGACCAGCTGTTTGATTTGAAGCAGAACTCGCCATCGGAAAAGGTGTTAGATAGGATGAATTTGATATCTGCCCAGTTGGTGGATAAGCCTGCTGCAAGCCCAACATCCGCATATCAAACAAATTAATGTCCATATACAGCAGAATGAAATTTGGAATCATATCTCATAAGTTGAATATTACCTGACCGGCATTCAGTCGTTTGTTATCCCCTCTCCTCCTTCTGTTCAATCGACGATATTATCCTCCACGAAGCTCTCCGTGCTCCGATCACTTTTTCCATGAATTCAACCATTTCTTCGTAGCGTTCGGCTTGTTCGGCGAGTTTTGCCATGTAGATGTTGTCTTCGCGAGGTGATGAGGTGGCGGCCATTGATGTGGTGGTGTGAATTGGAGAAGATGAAGATGATGAAGCGGTTACAGGTGTGTAACTGATTTGGGGGTTTTGAGTTTGTGAAATGTGAAGAGTGTTGCCGTATGTGAAACCTAACGCCGTAAGTTAATATACATTGTTTCTCAGTTATGTTGTGAATTAATACATATACAAGATTACACCGAATACCTCGTTAACAGCTTGCTCAAAGAAATCATAAGCTGAATCAAAATAACCCTTTGCTTCATCTTTATTCAGAGTCAAAAAAGCATAAGAAGTTTGGGCATTCCCCATACACCACAAAGCATCTTGTTTCTTCGGATAAATCACCAATGCTTCATCCAACTTCGATATCGCATCTACATAATAACATCAAACAAACCATCAATGAGAATAATACAGAGAAAGTTATAAAGTAAACCTAATCCAATCAAATCTCCTATAATAAACCTTGGCTAATAAATTACATGTAGGGATGAGCTCGGTACCGATACCAAAAATACCGATCCCGAAAATCACCAAAAGTAGGTACCGGTACCAAAAATGCTCGGTAAGGTACCGATATTTAAAGGTAAAAATCGGTGAAATGCCGGTACCGAACCAAAAGTATCGATCCCGAAAAACACCAAAAAGTGAGTATCGAATCGTAAGGAAAATGTCTGGAATGCTCATCCCTAGTTACATCTAATATATCTCCCAAACAGTTCCAACAAAGAATACACAAAACCTAACTTAAAAACACAAATCAACAGCACATTCATTTTTGCAAATTAGGTTACCTTTGATCATCAACTTTGGTTCCTGAACACTCTGGAACGTGGACAGTTCAAGCAACGCACCTCCCCATCTAGTTAAGTTCTGTCAAAATAAACAAATCTAACTCAGAAACACTTAATGATTGAAAACATTATGCATAAACATACTTATTGTTGTATAAGCAAACCCTAACCTCGGTATCCAGAGGGTTTTTCTCGTAGGTGACTTCAGCACTCCGGCGAGCATGTTCGAAAAACATAAGCCGATCGAATTCGTTTTGCATCTCCATGGCTGAATTTCTCCGGTTTGTTTACACCTCGTCGTCGGCGATTTTTTGGTGGATGAACACTAACAACAGCAGAGTTGTACGGCGATGGATAAGACCTAAATGACTGGATACTTGAGGTGTGATACACGGGCAAGGTTTGTTTGGAGGTAGAGAGCACGCTATGGAGGTGCGAGTGGTATTGTTTTCGCCTTCTATGCAAGTTAAGTATAATTAACGGCCGTTACCGTCAATTCACTGTTGTTCGGTTATGTGTTGAATTAATATATATATATGAATTAGGAAAAAGTAAATTATTGATGAGTAGGCTTGGATATTAAATTATTTTTGTTAAAAGTATTTAGGGGCGAACAAGTTTAGGTCCAGACAGAAAATAACAGAGAACCGAACTGAAAATCTACCCAACCCAACCCAACTATCTAAGTATTTAGATCGGTTCTAATTTTTCATATAAAATCGGGTCGGGTCGGTTCTCGATTCTTTTCATGGTGAAACCCGACTTGGACCTATGGACCGGAACCGACCATATATTTAGGGTAGTGAATCGGTTCTGTATTTTATGTTTGATCGGTTCTCGGTTCAGGTCAGGTAGGGTCGGGTTTTCCTATTTGCTCACCCCTAAAAGTATTTCTATATGATGTTACCACTAATTAAGGATAGAATGTGTAATTATATATATATAGAACCCATTAGGGGAATGATCCACTAAAAAGTGGATTTTGCCTAAGTAGTCTAAGAAAGATTGTGATGATGACATGTGGCACTCCTAATAAGTAGGAATGAAGGGCATTTTGATCCTTATAAATAGGAGTGAAAATGACATGTGACACCCCTTTTGTTTTTTTAAAATACAACAAAAAAATATAGTGCAAAAAAATCTAACACAAAAAATCTAGTACCAAAAAATCTAGCACAAAAAAATATAGCACAAAAAATGTAGTATAGAAAATAGTGCACAAAAAAATCTATTACAAATAATATAGCACGAAAAAATTCAGCAAAAAAATGTAGTACAAAAAAAATCCAGCACAAAAAATTGAGAAAAAAATTTAAGACAAAAAATTTAGCACAAAAATATAGTACAAAAATCCAGCACAAAAAATGTTATACAACATAAAAATACAATACATTTTAGTGGGGTTTTTTAGTCTTCATATTTTATATAGCAATATGGTACTCAAATTAAAGATAAAAAGACGCTCGATTTTATGGTGAAATTTTTATGAAAAAATAATGTCGTATAAAAAAGTCATGAACATTTAAAAAATGAGGGTGGAATATGCATGTGTCACACCCCGATTTCCACGTGTCACCGGTGGGCCCGGTAGGGGAGTATCGTGACGTGGTTGGCAACGTAATAGTCAAACAACACAATATTATTATGCACAGCGGAAGCAAATTTAAAATATGATACAACCGAATTTAATATTGTTTATCAATGTAACAATATCCGGAAGTTTATCCACAGTAGGATCGAAACAAAATAATATTAATGGTTCAACAGACTTCAGGCATCCTAAGCTTGCGAGACTTTTTATTGATGCTTAGGAGACAATCCAGCCAATTTCGTTTAGTACCTGCATTCAGTCTTTTTGGGAAAATACGTCAGTTTACACTGGTAAATACAATCAACTGACTCATTTTGGAAAATGATTTAAAATTTGGTTTGGATGCACATGGCATAAACATGTTGTTTAACTTGGGAGAATTATTTAATATTATAATCTTGTGAACGAATTACATGTTACTTATGCGTTCAGTAGCCCGGATCTAGTCCGGGTTAAAGATCAATAGACACACCACATGATTGAGTTATACACTGACAGGTGTACGCCTACACCCCGTGCTCAGGTCGTGGCCATCTCATAAGATGATGCCAAGGATATCCGGGACATAGTCATTAACCCCCCAAAGGCTGTAAAGTAAACAAGACTGTTTAAACGAGCCGATCAAATTATTCAACTACCCACTTAATGTGGAGATTTGATGCTCGATCAAGCGGTATTCTATATACCGTAACCCAAGCCCGTATAGGGAAAATAAGTTAAAAGTATTTACCTGAGTAAGTATTAATCACAATAAGCAAAATGCACGTAGCTTTTACTGGTCCTCCTAATCTGGAACGAAGGTTTATAATAACCTATTAGAATTCTAACGGGCCTTTTATTAAGCTTAACCTTAGACCGGCTAGTTTCAAGATACGGTTCGTACGCACGATTAAGCGAAGACCGGATAGAATGTGATTTAGACCCGACAAGTTTGAAGACTTGTTTAATATGGGTTTATTGTTAGGGGAGGATTTTCTAACAATTAGTGATCCTTACTTGTTATCCTAATTAATGATCCTTACTTCTGTGACAGATAGTGATCCTCAGAAGAGCTTCAGGATCAGGATCATGGATCACTTTAAGGATCCTCGTACTGACGGTTGTTTGTTTGTGTTTTGTATTACTTCGCAGGAGTAGCAAGCTTGACTTGGTCTTGGCAACGTTACTATGGAATATTCCACGAGTATTTCACACACGTTTGACTGGAAATGGACGTTGTGGAGAACGTGGGAGCTTGGCACGAAAGTCGGATAGTTAGTTATTGTAGTTAACTTCTATTTTTAAAGGGGTGACGAGCTAGAATTAGAACACTTAGCCATTTTCAGCTACACACACTCTCATACAATCGCACTCTTGAAGCTCTCGACGAACACTTATTAGTTTTCACTCACTTTTACACATTTCACCATAGTGATCCTTGTACCTAGCTCGTTACTATCCGAAGTTGTAAACATTTATTGATCTATTTGAGCTTGGTGATCGGTAGTTTCCATCACCCGGGGTTTTTTGTGCCGGAGATCAACTCTTGATCAAGGGCTTTTTCCCTGTATAAATCCTTGTGTCATTTGTGCAATATACATTGAAGTGATCCTTGTCATTGTTCTACATTATAAGCATCATACCCCGTAACAGAGAGTTTGGTTGCATTATCCTCATCAGATTTTTTGACCAAAACAGTTTGGCGCCCACCGTGGGGCAATTGGTGCTTCACTCTTAGAAAAAATCGTATTTCTGTGCTCATTTCAGTTCACTACAACCAAGCAAATGGCTTCCTCAGCGAAGAATGCTTCAAATTTGATGCCCTCATTCACTTCTTCACAAGGGGTTCCCCCTTTGCCTCCACCACCTTCTGGATCCCAGAAGAATGCTGAGAATGCTGCGAAGAAACCAACTCCCATTTTCTCAAAACCTCCAACTTCTTCTGCTTCTTACACTCCCACTACTAGTGACATGTTTACTTTGATTTTGCAGATGAAGGATCATATACAGCAACATGATAAGACCAATGAAAGGATTCTCAAAGAAATCGGAGATCTCAAGAAACAAAAGAAAACGACAAAGGATCATTCCCCACTGGTGCCAAAATCTTTGAATTTTGATACTCCGATGATTACTTCTCAGCCGTCAGTGGTTCCAGAGGTTCAATATGTGGGTGGACCGAAAGGAGTGCACCACGGAACAACAACAGTAACCCAGGCATCAGGTTCATATTTCCAGCCAGCGGGATCCTATCCTCAGCATATGGGACCCTTCAAGACTTCAGGAGGATATTCAGGAGCGCAGCAGATTCAAGGATCTTCCTTTGTTCCAGGATCATTTCAGGTTCAAGGATCCTCCTTTGTTCCAGGATCATCCCAGGTTCAAGGATCCTCCCTTGTTCCAGGATCATCCCAGGTTCAAGGATCCTCCCTTATTCCAGGATCATCCCAGGTGCAAGGATCCTCCTTTGTTCCAGGATCATCCCAGGTTCAAGGATCTTCCTTTGTTCCAGGATCATCTCAGGTTCAAGGATCCTCCTTTGTTCCAGGATCATCCCAGGTTCAAGGATCCTCCTTTGTTCCAGGATCGTCCCAGTTTCAGGGATCCTTCCAGATGCCAGGATCCTTGAGGAGTTTGCAAACAGGAAGTTCAGATGTCCATCAGGGAGATTTTATTCCAATGCAGGCCAATGCTTCTACTGGTCCCTCGATCATTCCAGAACCCCAACAATATGGATTAACGTCCATTCTTCCTAATTTGAATCCAATGGGAGGTAACACTTTTAATAATTCCTATACTACTAACCATGGTCTTATGCAGGATCCAGGTATCAATCATGCCATGGCCAGAGAATTGCAAAAGCTAAAGGATATGATATCAAGTGTTCCAGGAGTGGTCAAACCTATCCCAGAGATTGCAGATGGGAGCCACAAGATATCTCGTTTTGCACCACCAATCTGTGATGCTGAGATACCCAAGAGGTTCCATGTGCCAACAATGAAGTTGTATGATGGTTCGACGGATCCTGAAGAACACATAGCACAATACAGGGAGAGGATGGAGATCAATCCAATCCCAGAAAGGTTAAAGGAAGCATGCCTGTGCAAGGGATTCGGATCCACTCTTACTGGATCAGCTCTCAAATGGCTGCTAAGTCTTCCCCCTACTCTATTACCTCATTTGCTAATCTAGTTAACCTATTTAATAATCAGTTTTCTTGTAGTAGGAAATTTGAACGATTAACTAGTGATCTATATAGGATAACCCAGGGTCATAATGAATCATTAAGGGATTACATTACCAAATTCAGTAAAGAATCCTTAGACATTCCCAACTTAGATATAGCCACGGCTGTTGAGGCCTTTAAAATGGGATTGCTTAGGGATTCGTCGTTCTATGATGATCTTGTTATGACACCATGCAGGAACTTAGATGAGGTAAGAACCCGAGCACTTAGGTTCATTCGGCTAGAGGATGACAAGAGGATCCAGGAGAGGTTAGCAGGATCCTCAAAGCAGGATAAACAAGGATCCTCATTCAGGAACAACAAGTTCAGATCCTACAACAGATCTGATAACCAGAACGTGCATGCCGTTGATCAAGAAGAGGATGATGAGGATTATCCTCCAATTTCTGAATATTGTTTTTCTGTAGATAACAATGAACTAATCCTTGCGATGCAGAATCTAGGTGATAAAGCTAGATGGCCCAGAAAAAATGATAGGCCAGCTGCAACTAAGGATAAATCAAAGTGGTGTGCATACCATGAAGATTTTGGGCATCTAACAGAAGAATGCATTGCACTAAGAAAGGAAATTGGATACTTGTTGAGCAAGGGGCATCTAAAGGAATTGTTGGGAAGAAAAAAGTCAAGGACTCAGGATCCTGAAAGGATCCCTGAGAATGCTCCAGCCCCTCCAGCAGATGCACAAGTAATAAACTTTATTTCTGGAGGATCAGACATTTGTGGCACATCCTTCTCAGCAGCTAAAAGGCATGCAAAGGAAACTAAAATGGATAATGGAGAAAGACCCGTTCGAACATCAAGTGTCTCCGAAGGGAAAGTCATAACCTTTGATGAGGATGATCGTGTTGATATCCAGGATCCTCATCACGATGGTTTGGTTATTACTCTTTTCATTTCTAACCATTTTGTCCGCAGGGTCCTTATAGACGGAGGAAGCTCAGTGAACATTATCCAGCTTGATGTTCTAAAGAAGATGGGTATTCCTGAATCCGACATCATACCAAGATCCTCCGTGCTCGTGGGATTCAGTGGCGAAACTAAGAATACCCTGGGGGACATTAAACTCCCAATATATATTGAAGGCCTACACTCTTATCAAAAATTTTGTGTTATTGACTGTCTATCTTGTTGTAATGTTATCCTTGGCAGGCCCTGGATACACGATATGAAGGCAGTCCCATCTACCTACCATCAATGTGTGAAGCTCCCTAGTCCTTGGGGAATAGTGAAGATTGATAGTGATCAGCAAGAGGCTAAGAATTGCTATACTTCATCTATGAAACCAGCCTCGAAGTCAAGGGAGCAATAGCAATCAAAGTATCCTCCAAGGGATGTCTTGGAGGCAAGAGAGCAGGATGTGGTAGAAATCCTCATGGATCCTGATGATCCTGAATCCAAAATCTATATCGGATCAGGGATCCTTAGCGAAATGAAAGAAGACCTTGTATCCTTCCTCAAAAGGAGAAAGAGTACCTTTGCATGGAAACACGAAGACATGACTGGTATATATAAAGATGTAATCACTCACAAACTTGGCATTGATAGGTCCTTCAAACCAATCCATCAAAGGAGAAGAAAGTTTGCACCGGAAAGGAATGCCATTATCCAAGAAGAGGTAGAGAAGTTGCTCCGGGCAGGTATGATTAGAGAGGTCAAATATCCAAGATGGTTGGCCAATGTGGTTGTTGTTCAAAAGAAAAACGGAAAGTGGAGGGTATGTGTCGATTTTACCGATTTAAATAAGGCATGTCCCAAGGATCCTTTCCCATTACCCCACATTGACTCCATGTTGGATGCAACTGCGGGTCATGAACTGTTAACTTTTATGGATGCTTCATCTGGATTTCAACAAATCCAAATGGAACCATCCGACCAAGAGGATACAGCCTTCATGACTCCAACTGGTATATACTGCTATATTGCTATGTCGTTCGGACTAAGAAATGCAGGTGCAACATATCAAAGGCTGGTGAATATGATGTTCAAGGATCAGATAGGACAAACTATGGAGGTTTACATAGATGATATGGTGGTAGAATCCATAAGAGCTAAGGATCACCTAAGGGACTTGGAGGAAGCATTCGATATCCTTGACAAATATAACATGAAACTTAATCCTTCAAAATGTCACTTTGGTGTTAAAGCAGGTAAATTCTTAGGATATATGGTGACAAAGAGAGGCATTGAAGGTAGCCCGGAACAAATCAAAGCAATAGTGAACATCAAATCTCCGGCCAATGCTAAGGATGTTCAAAGGGTAACAGGCAGGATAGCAGCTTTGAACAGATTTATATCCAAATCCTCAGAGAAGTGCAAAGAATTCTATGATATCCTAAGGAAGAACAAGAAATTTGAGTGGACTGAGAAGCATGAAAATGCTTTAAGAGCCCTCAAAGATTACCTATCCTCAGCCCCAGCCTTGATGAAACCAGAAAAAGGCGATGTGCTATCCTTGTATCTTGCAGTATCCTCAAAAGCAGTAAGTGCGCTCCTTGTTAAGGATCATGAAGGTACACAACATCCTGTCTATTATGTAAGTAAAAGTTTACTTGATGCCGAATCCAGGTATTCACACCTTGAAAAGCTTATTCTTGCATTAATTATGGCATCTACTAAGTTGAGACATTATTTTGAAACTCATGTTATCGTTGTTAAAACTAATTTTCCAATTAAGAATGTCCTCGGGAAACCAGAAATGTCAGGAAGGATGGCTAAGTGGGCAGTGAAGCTAAGTGCATATGATATAAGATATGAGCCTAGGACAGCCATCAAATCCTAAGCATTAGCCGACTTTGTAGCTGATTTCAGTAGTGATTTACAAAAGGAAGCTGAGTTAGAAGTCCAGCAACTAGAGGAGACCAAGGATCCTTGGATACTCTATACTGATGGATCCTCAAATGTCAAAGGCACAGGGCTTGGAATACTACTAAAATCGCCACAGGGGGACATAATACCCCACTCTATAGCTTGTGAGTTCCAGACCACTAACAATGAGGCTGAATATGAAGCCTTAATTTGTGGTTTGCAAATTGCAAAGCATATGGGGATCAGGTATCTTGAGGTACATGTAGATTCTTTGTTAATTACAAACCACTTTAATGGATCCTACGCTGTTAAAGGTGAAAAGCTAACCAAATATTTAGAGATAGTCAAGAATTTGGCACTCTCTTTTGTTTCCTTTAGTTTGACACAGGTACCAAGGGAAGAAAATACAGAAGCTGATGCATTGGCTAACTTAGGATCATCCTTGAAGATCCCGGAGGATATCAAGATCCCTATTATCCATATCCTGACCCCGGCTATCGAGGATCATGTGGCTATGGAGATAGGAAATGATTCTGCAATTATCCCTAGTGAGGATACTCAATCCCATTCAGGATCAGGATCATGGATCTCACCAATTATGAGATACTTACAACATGGAGAGATTCCTACAGGAGAAAACCCTAGGGCTTTCAAAATTAAGGTATCTCAATTCACAATTTTAAATAATATGTTGTATAGACGATCTCTTGCAGGACCATACTTGAGATGCATTGATGATCCTGAAATCCAAGAAGTTTTAAAAGACTTCCATGAAGGAGATTGTGGAAACCACACTGGGGGCAGGGCATTATTCTCAAGGATCCTGAGGACAGGATACTACTGGCCAACCATGAAAAGTGTAAGTCCCGTGAAACGGATCTTTCAATGATATCAAACTACACCAAGTTTGTGCGGAATCCAAACTTGATGTGATTCAAGAAAAACCGAAAAGCAATTGAAAAACGAAGAACACAATACCGAATTACTTTGAAACTTGCACACGATTCTATTACTATCAACTAGCAAAACCGTCTGGTACAAGTTCCTACACCACCAAAATCGCCTCCCTCTGTAACTCTAGAATTTCTGTAACTGAGGCTCTAAGAAGTTCCCCCCTAAAACAAGTCAAAAACTTGTTTATATACATAGACAAGCCCATTTCCCACATGGGCTCCCCTTGGGCCTGCTTGGCCCACATGGCCTAAAGCTTGGCCCAAGTGACCTATAAAGGTCCACATCCTATTGTAAACTAACTCGGTAAGGCCAGCTCGTAACCATAGCTTGTTGTATTAATTTGATGCGTCAGTCTCACACTTTAGGGCCTAACAATCTCCCCCTAGACTGATGCCATCAAATTGTCTTCATACCATGAATTCAGCAACGTCTTCAATGAAGTCTATGGTTGTCTCTATGCTGCAGATGTTGTGGAAGTTCTTGACTTCTGAACTCTCAGCACTGGGTCTCTTTCTTCAACTCTTGTGGTTAGCTTCATATCAGGATCTTGATCAGCTTTGCTTGAAGTCTTGTCAAAAAGAATGTGAGAGGAGGATTCTCAACAGCTCTTTTCTTCTTCAATCTTTGTCTTTCAAACAGGTTCATGGTACTTCTTTAAATGTACTTTCACTGTCAGACGGCGTTGCGTATCTGGTTCTTCTGACTCAGGTACATCTTGTTGTTGTGCTGCTTCAGGCTTCTTCAGCAACTAACAGCATCTCAGTCTTCATCAACCCCTGTTCTTGATTAAAATCAAGTTCTGCACATGCTCACAAACTCATAAGCAAACATTTCTTATGCAACAGGGAGAATACCGTATGAACACTAGGTACATCCGAGTACTTGCACTCGGATTTCACAATTTAAATTCTTTCAACTTTTGATGATCAGTCAAATCTTCAAGAACGGTTACATTTTTAATTTTAAGAAAAACAAATAGACACTCTATTTTTGGATTTTTGGTTTTATAGAAAAGCAAGACACTCTTTTTGTATTTTTCTATTTTTTTTTATTTTTTTTTAATATTAAGAACTAGAAACAAATAAAAACTCAAAATATAAACAACTACCATAATATACAATTACAATTGCAATGGGATCAAAATTCGTTCTCAGGCAGACTAAGGAACACTTTTCAGTACGAGCCTAATCAAACTGGTCTATGCGATTGCCAATATGTTTGTCCACCTAAACTTTAACGCTCAACTTTCAACTTTTCAACTTCGTGATATGCTTTAGGTAATATTATACTATTATACCCGTGTGTCCCATTCCAAGGCATACCCCCGCGATCAAGGTAAGCACAACGATTCATCGTAGCAGGTGAGTATACCGATGTCATCCTTTAAAATATCCTGACTGTGTCTAGGTCTGCATATAATCTCTTTTATCATGTTTTGAATTCTTTAACAATGAACACCCAAATAAATACTAATCAAATCCTGGAAATATAAATAGCACACTCTATCATGCAAGTATCTTCCCTACCACATATTTCACAAGTCCAATCCAGATTTCTGAAATCTTAACTGGGAATAGATTGAGAAAAGAACAGAATAGATCTTAAGCAGAGATGGTATAATATACAGATCAAATGAGTTTTTCTCAATTTGATATAGGTTTCACGGGTTTCTTTTGGGCACTTGAGGGCCTCTTTCGGGTGTTTAATTGATCTACAGAACGACAACGTACAGCTAGGTCAGCATATATCTGGATGCAGCAGAAGCTGACGGTGCCTAGCACCTCCAGGTCAGCATATATCTGGATGCAGCAGAGGAGGTACACGACTTTTTCAGAGAAGATTTCAGAACCAGATCAAAATTGTGTGTATCGGGACAACATACAGACATTCAAATAGAAATGAACTAATTCCAAGTGACTTTCTTTCCTGGGTTCATGTACAATTTTAGTTCTGAACAGAAGGACAGCAAGATATCCCCGGATGATTCAACAATATAAAGATCCGAAACCTCAGATGTTGGCTATCTATCAACGTAAGATTTAAGACCATAAAATCATACACCGTTGGTATGTTACCCACATGGTACATAGTTCGTTATGTTTATATCACTTAGTATCTTTTATCATGTTGAGCGTCAAGCCTATCGACATATCGCAGTAGATCCTAGTCTTTTCAGCTATGGCACCTTACATGTGTTAGTCAAACCCTTTAACACGAACATTTATTTCACTTCCCATATCGTGCAATCTTTCTTTTTGGCTTTTTCATTTTTCTAATGTTTTTGTATTTTTCTCATTTTCTCCCCCTAAACAATACATATATACAGCAAACTCTTTTTGTATTTTTCCTAGTTTTCTCCTCCTAAACTCTATATCTATCTATATGTTCCTCTCCCCCCCTAAATTTGTGCATAAATCTTGTATTTTTGCGCAAATTTACCATTTACTAGAGAAAGGACAATTTATATACAAAGTAATGAACCAAGAAAGAAAAAAAATATTTTTGCTTAACCGTTCCGTCATTAGATTGAAGACTAATCAAATTCAAATCAAAGTACTGAATTTAAACGGTACCTTTTGCTGATCTATCTGACTTCCCATATCTCCTCCAAAGGAAACATATCATCTGTAAAAAAAAAAAATATTTGAACTTTTTTGCAACAGTGAAATGTTACCCGTTTTTTTATCTCTGGAACAACCGCTATCAACATTCCAGAGATTGTCAACAGCTCTTCCTTGGTTGTTCCTGAAAGGTAAGGAGATTAGTAAGACATGGGTACCCAGGCCATCGTGGTCCTGGGATTTCCTAAAGCATCAAAATAAGACACTTCTTTTAAACACAAGTCCCCTTTCGTTTCAAGAATTGGAGACGTTGCTGCCTTGGATTTGGGTTTCCAAATCTGTTTCGGTTTAACAAACGTGTTTGTTGCCTTCGGTTGAGCAACTTTAACTGTTTCAGGTTTGTTAGTTTTAGAAACACGTTTTTGTTCCTGAAAAGCTTTGCGTTTGTTTTTGGCAGCGTTCCAATCCCCATCAGAAGGTTTAACCTTGGGATTCACATTCTTCATTGCCTTAGGTGAAGATACCTTCATTGGCTTAGAATGGTATTTATCCTTTGGTGTAACCTTCCGATTTTGCATATAATATGGTACGTAGGGACGATGTGTGCAGTTCCGAGCTATGTGACCAGCAATGCCGCAATTGAAGCATGTTTGTCTCTTCATGTAGAAAGCATTCTGATCAGCTGGATTTGCTCTTGCAGACCCTGAAGGACAAACCGGTCCTCTTCGTGTTGGATGCGCCTGCACATGACTTTCAGACGAAGACGAATTTGGGTGCATATATTTGCTGTTTGCAGAACTCTTGTTGCTATGAGCACCATTCTTCGTCTTTTCTCCCTGATTAGATCTTTCATTCACCTTGTCACGAGCCTTATGAGGATTATTGTTGCCTTGTCCTTGATGAGCAGAGTTCTTATACCCTCGATTTTGATCTGCTCGTTTTGGCTCCTTTTGCGTGTTGTGAACCGGCTCACAAACATCAGCACACAAGTGAGTGTTGGCATTTTGTTGCACTTTTGGATGATGAACACAGTTTCTAGCAATGTGTCCAGGAATTTCACAGTTGAAACATGGCTGTCGTTTCAATGTATGGAGATTCTGAGAGCTAGCAGCATTAGCTGTTTTGATGGGTCTAGATGACCGAGCTTGCGTTGCTTGTGTTCCATGTGCCTTTTCTGAGTTCTTCTGTACCTGCTGATCAGAACTAGCACAAGCATGAGATGTAGACGGATGATGAGATTCATCCTTCTCACTTTTATCATGATCATTTTGAAAAACCGGTGTTTCAGGTTTATCTTTATTTTCAGAAACATTTTTCGGTGACTGTTCATTTATTTCAACTCCTTTTTCTTCTTTAATAGATTCAGATTCATTTTTAATTTTAGAACAAGTTGAAATTTCATCAACACATGTTTCGTCAACACATGTATCATGTGAATCCGATTTAGGTTTGCTTTCATCCACGGTTTCCAATGGGGTCCCACTAGATTCAACATTAGGGACGTCCACTGAGACCGATTCAGAGGATGAATCAGGACATTCTTGATTTTCTTGAGAAGAAGTTTCAGTGGTTTCACTGAATGTATCCTGAGGGACCTCACCTGTAACACAATCATCAACTGAAGAGTTAGAAACATCACAATCACAATCATTAACTGAAGAAGATTCATCATCAGGCTTATTGTTCAAAGTTTCACCACAAACATTATCAGTTTTGCCCAAAACATCAGGCACACAAGACGAAACATAAGCAGAGAAAGATGCAAACAAAGACCGACCAAAAGAAATATCAGATTCAGTTTGTTCAAAATAATTTTCAGAAATATTAGTATGAACAACTGGTTCACTCCCATGAACATCTCCACACTTTACTTCAGAAATATCATCTGCACATGAAGACGAAATGTTAGGATCAATAGAGCCTTTAGAAACAAAATTTATTTGAGCAGACTTCTTTTTCCCATTGGGTTTGTCATTTAATGATGACTTATTGTTTTTGGGACCATAAGTCATTCTACTCTCATTCATCATCTCCTCCTCAGTCATGGGTAAATAAGTATAATTATCATTATAAGGAGGAGGAGCCTGATTAAAACCCAAACCACGCCCTTTATTTTCCTTCTATGCGAGCTGTTGATTACACAAGTTTTTGACTAATTTACTGGAAGAATCAAATTTCTTAATATTAAGCTCATTAATTTGATATCTATCTCTGATATCTTCCAGTTCCTTAGTCACAGCGCACAATTTCTCCTGAACATATAAGAGCTGAGATGATTTCACACTTACATCATCCTTGAGTTTAACGATGTCTTTACGTTGAGCTTCAATTTTATCTTTATAAAGCTTTTCATTCTTTGATAAAGTAAAATTTTTATTCTTTATATCATTGTAATTTTGAATTAGCTCAGCGTTATGTAACCGAGATGCCTCATTTCTTTCTCTACACTCAGGAGTGCAAAAGACAGAAATTATCTCTTCACGTTCTTTAGTAATTCCTTGAGCCAGGGGTTTCTTAAACATGAATGCTGAATTCTGTGTGGATGAGCAAGCAGCAGCAGATGTGTTGCCTTGAGTAGACTGTTTGTCAGCATTGTCATATGATTTGATGATTGAGATCAGCTCATCCGGCTTCATTTTGTAACAATCGGTTGTCACTATTATCTGATTAACATTGGTAAACCAACTACAGTTTGCCTGATCTGGAATCCCTTTTACAGCATCCAGAAGCTTTCTGTTGCTCATGCGAGTAGACACCACCATCTCTGCCTTCTCCATTTTAGAGAGCAGTTCAGCAAACCGACCTGTAAGTGCTTCTATAGATTCACCGTATGAGTAACTGAATCCTTCGAATTCTGATCAAGCATCTCTCTTTTAGAAGACATTTTTTTTTTTTAAATGAGATCCCCAAAAATGTGCGCTTTAAACTATTTCCTCAACACAAACCCAAAGCGAGAACTTGTGTACTCGCTAACTCAAACCCTTAGCAGTTGAAAGAACCCGCTATCTGAACCGCACCTCAAAACCTGTCAAACCTTTTTCACAACCAAACAAAACAATTTTTATTTTATTTTATATTTAAAAATTTTTTTTTTTTTAAGTTTTTTTTTTTTTAAGTTACTTTAATAAATTTAAAAAAAAATATAAAGGTTTATTATTATTATTATTATTATTAATGATTAAGTAATGATGACTTTATGATTATGATTATTATATTTTTATAAAATTAAAAACCTAAAATATTATTTAAAAAGATAACAGTTGTCTTCTTCGTTTTGTCTAATCCCCCGAAACCCTAATTTCAAATATCAAATCTTGCTGCCTCTCAATGAAACGGATGTTGATCGGAGTTGCAGGTTGTTCGAAGGATGTTGATCGGAGATGGGGTCGGAATGAAGGTGGAGGTTGATGTCCGATGGGGTGTATGATATTAGAAACCCGAACTCGAAATCCCGAAACCGAAACGTTGAAGATGAAGATGGCTCTGTGAACGAAACGCGACGGAGATGCAGAACCGATCGAAGAAGATGACCGGAGAGGTGGTTACGTCGGTGAAAAATATGACGATGGTAACAGGATGATGAACGATTGATGGTTGCGACTCGAAAGGTTGAACGAGATGATTATGGTGTACAGAGTCGGGGTTTAGTGATCGGAGAAGTTGGTGGAGGTGGTGTAGTGATCGATGATGATGATAGTTGCAGGTTTGGTCGCCGGTGGGGGTGAAGCGGAGAAGACGAAGATGAAACAGCAAATGACTCGAGACTTTTGATGATTGCGACTCAAAAACAAAACGTGATGACTCGAGATCTCGGTTGCGACTCGGAACCGTGGTTGCGACTCTAAAACGTATGACTCGAAACCGTAGAAACAATGGTTGCGACTCAGAATTTAATGACTCGAGAATAGAACGTGATAAACCGAGATCTCTTGTTGCGACTCGTAACCGTGACTCGAGAATAGAACGTGATGAACCGAGATCTCTTGTTGCGACTCGTAACCGTTGAAGAGCTCTTTTGCACGTGAAGGGAACCTTTGTCAATGAGGGACTCGAAACCGTGAGAGATGGAAAGTTTGAATTTGGAAGTTAAGAAATTTTCAAAAGATTCTGTAAAATCAACAAATCACCGAAAATTTGTGAAAATTTTAAAATCAAGATATTTTCAAAATTTTCAAAATTATGTTTAATCCTTTTAACAGCCTTTTTCAAAATCAAAACATCAAAATATAGTGAATTTTTTTATAAAATTTCGATGAACACTACGAAGAACGCGAAGAACACCGAACCAAAAATAACGAAAATCTTGAATATTTGATATCACACCGAGCCTAGAAACAGGTTCTAATGGCTCTGATACCACTTGTAAGTCCCGTGAAACGGATCTTTCAATGATATCAAACTACACCAAGTTTGTGCGGAATCCAAACTTGATGTGATTCAAGAAAAAACGAAAAGCAATTGAAAAACGAAGAACACAATACCGAATTACTTTGAAACTTGCACACGATTCTATTACTATCAACTAGCAAAACCGTCTGGTACAAGTTCCTACACCACCAAAATCGCCTCCCTCTGTAACTCTAGAATTTCTGTAACTGAGGCTCTAAGAAGTTCCCCCCCTAAAACAAGTCAAAAACTTGTTTATATACATAGACAAGCCCATTTCCCACATGGGCTCCCCTTGGGCCTGCTTGGCCCACATGGCCTAAAGCTTGGCCCAAGTGACCTATAAAGGTCCACATCCTATTGTAAACTAACTCGGTAAGGCCCAGCTCGTAACCATAGCTTGTTGTATTAATTTGATGCGTCAGTCTCACACTTTAGGGCCTAACAAAAAGAGATGCTGTGGAGTATGCTAAGAGATGTGATCCTTGTCAGAGACACAGCAATATCCTTCATCAACCAGCTGAATTATTGCATCCTATATCCTCCTCTTGGCCATTTATGAGATGGGGTATGGATATAGTTGGTAAGCTCCCTAAGGCACCTGGTGGAAAAGTATTCATGCTTGCTATGACTGATTACTTCTCCAAGTGGATAGAGGCTGAAGCTTTTGCCCAAGTCAGAGAAAAGGAAGTTATATCCTTCATTAAAAGAAATATTATAACTAGATTTGGAATTCCTTCTGAAATTATATGTGATAATGGTTCCCAATTTATTGGGGGCAGAACCACTAACTTTTGTGACAGCTGGGGGATTAAGATGATAACATCAACACCAGTCCACCCACAAGCTAATGGTCAGGCAGAATCATCCAACAAGATCATCATCAACAATTTGAAGAAGAAGCTTGGATCCAAGAAAGGGAAATGGGCAGAAGAACTACCTTATGTGCTTTGGGCTGATAGGACAACCCCTAAGAATGCTACTGGTCAAACGCCATTCTCTTTGGTATTTGGGGCAGAATCAGTGATCCCAACAGAAATGGTGGTTCCAACTGCTAGAACAAGTACTCGTGATCCTGAGGAGAATGATGTGAACTTGGCTCAAGACCTGGATACTATTGAAGAAATCAGGGATCTCGCTAGGATAAGGATGGCCAGTTATCAACAAAGAATGGCTGGTGCCTATAACAAAAATGTCAGGATCAGGAAGTTTCAAGTTGGAGATATGGTATTGAGGAAAGCATTTCAGAATACCACCAATCCTGCTAATGGAAAATTGGCTCCAAAATGGGAAGGCCCTTATTTGATTGAAGTTGAAGCAGGAAAGGGGGCATATAGATTGCTAACCATGGAAGGTGATTTGCTACCAGGAGCTTGGAATACTGTCCACTTGAAGAAATATTTCATGTGAGCGGGATCCTCATGGCACGGATGATCCTCACGTTAGGGGTATCCTTAAAGGATCCTTAAAGTATCAGTGATCCTTACTTAGGTAATATCCTAATCTCGAACTATTTCATTTCCTTATTTTCTCATATAAGGATAAGGATCATGTGTCCTTTATCCATATCTCACGTGAGTTTAAGTTTTGAAAGTTCAGGTATCCTTAGCATAACGTTGGTTATCTGCAGAAGCAATCCGTTCCTTGGGTTTAACCCCAGTTATTTGGGCTTGACCCCAGTTCCGCCTGTAGCGCATGATGATCCTGGTATAGTTCAAGGCAGTGGGACCAGTACTCGTTTTAGGGGCTGATAATTCCATTGTACTGGCTATGCCTAGGATCCTACGTATAATGGTAGACGTACCATACATCCGTTCCTAAGGTTTCTAACGTTTTCACGTTAGCTAAGGTTTCTAACGTTTTCACGTTAGCTAAGGTTTTGGCATTTTCATGTCACTAAGTTTGGATAGTCGCCAGTTAGGGCGATACTCCAGTTTACATACGATCCTTGGGCTTGTCCCCAGTTATCCTTGGGCTTGTCCCCAGTTGCTAACTCTTTTCTCATATTGGCTTAGTCCCAAGTTATGCTCTATTTCAGGTCCTTAAAGATAGGCAACTAAGGATCCTTGATCCTTACTTCTCTTTAAGGTTTATCTTATAGTTATCCTTATTATGATTAGGATCCTAACTTGGATCCTCAAGTATGATCCTTAACTATTTTTAATGCTATTCATTATTTATTTGAATAACCCTGAAAATTTGACAACTAGACTTGTGATCCTTAAAATATATTGCTTTTTGGGATTCTTTAACTATAGGATATTTGATCATGGATCATGTCCTAAACATTTTCAATCTGACTTGTTCAAAATTGTTTATTCAATAAGTGTACATCAAAACAAAGGAGAATTAAAGAAACAAAAGGATAACAACACAAGATAAGCGACAAAAGGTTAAGATTTTATTTATTAACAAAAGACTAACCCTTAAAAGGTTGTCAAAATTACCTACCCCGAGCATCTACCAGCAAAACGTGGCCCGTCCGCTGGGGTAGGTAAAGGGTGTCCATGATAATAAGTTCAAAAGTAGTGCAGGAATATAAAGGCGGCAGGATCACAATGGCTTCATCCCCCAAACAGAGGATCCCTCCACCAATTGCGATCCTACCTATTGTCCTAAGGATCATACATGATCCTTAATCCTAAAAACTATTGTTCAAGTACAAACCATTAAATTGTTCAACATCACAACCACAAAAAACTACTACCAAATTTAAAAATTGGGCTCCGGCTACGTCTAGGAATGTCCATCATCGCCCAATTGTGCAGCCTACACCTTTGCTGCATCCTCTTCCCCTCCAGCTGCGGTTTCCTTCACCAGATCCTTCCCACTACCTCCAGCCTCGATCGCCAAAACCTCCTCAGCCTCCTCATCATCCTCAAGATCGGCTAACCTTGCTTTCCAGCCCTCAACATCCCAGCTGCTTTTGTCAAAGTTAGGATCTTGAGCTTCCTGGGCCATCTTCAGTTTTGTCTGATACATTGTGATGGCAGCAGAGACCTTTGCACCTTCTATAAGGTCATGCTTTTCATAGTCAGGGTCAATCAGAAGTTTAGCCGTTTTAGTCTTGGCATCTTGGAGTTCCTTTTGAAGATCAGCAATTGCAAGGTCCTTAAGCACTGCAACCTGTTGGAGGTCGGCAATCTTCTTGTCCTGCTCCTCGACGTTCCCCACATAATCTTCAATCTCAGCAAATTTATGCAAAGAAAAGGATAAAGCAGTTCAAGATCAGGTGATCCTCATACGAGTAGGATACCTAGGCAGAATTGGTGATCCTTACATCATTGAAGTATTCAAGGAACTGGTGGCGGATCAGTGGTAGGCCTTGAAGGTCCTCAGAGTCAGAAGTTTTCCTCTTCTTACCACCCTTTCCTTTAGTGGGTGCCTTGGGAATGGAGATGCTAGGACTGGTAGTGGCCCTCTTCTTCCTGGATCGAACAACATCAAGGTCAGCTGTGTTGAACTGGGATACAGGCTTGGCAGATTTTCCAGCACCTACACAACCAAAACAAGATAAGTATCTTCACTTAACTTATATTTCACTATTTATTTAAATTTTAAACAAGGATACTTACTTGACATCGTGACAGAGCCTGAGGATACCTCCTGTGAATCTTGGGTTGTTGGCTTGAAAGATCTTGTTTCAGGATCAAGTTTCTTGAAAGCGAGAAGTCTCTCTTTAGCAGCAGGAGACAATCTGAGGCGTGAGACGGTGATAGCTGCATAACAAGAAAGCAAAAATATAAGTGATCCTTACATCAAAAGAAAGTTTTTGGTGATCCTTCTCAGGATCCTCCACCCTACCATGGGAAGCCCATTTCTTGGGTAGATCCTTTCCATCCTCAATAGAATCTCTCTTGACGAAAAAGAAACGCCGCTTCCAATTAGCATCGTTCTTGGTGGCTTTGAAGATCGGGTGTTCCTCACCGGCCTTACGTTTAAACAAATAGCGATGAGAACCAAAGGTAGTAAGATCATACAGCTCTCCCAGCTCCGACATTCCTAGGTCTATCCCTTCCTGCTCGATGATCCTTTCAAGGGTGTACAAAACCCTCCAAATCATCGGCATGGCTTGGATATAAGAGATGCCGTTTAGGGAAAAGAAAGATTGGGTGAAGGCTGGGAAAGGATATGTATAGCCTATGGTGAACGGAGCGACAGGAAAAGCAACCCACTTGTCGGAAATATGATCACCCAGGGCATTGGGATCAATAGGTCTGAACTCAGTGTTCGCCGGGAAGCAGTGGCGGATCCTATCAATCTGTGCATCATTGAAACAGCAGCGTTCTTTTATGGAATCTTCGATGATCCCCTGGCTTTTCGGAGGGCTGTTTTTCGGGTGATCCTTAGCTGGGGAGTTTCGGAGCAACATCTTTGATGGAATGATGGAAAGAAATGAAAACAGAGCAAGAAAAGGAAGAAGATGAAGAGAGAATACCCGTTTATCTTCGGAATGCAGTTATAAAGGGAGTCTCTCTGAAATTTTAAATGCATTTGATCCTATCTCTATCTCCTATTTATAATCATGATTATGCAGGGTTGTCACTTCTGTGACGTCACGATTGCAATGGATAGTTCAACAATAACGGCTATATTTACGATAGTTAGTTGCGGATAAGATCAAGAAAACATAACTCGCTCATTCAACATATCACTCCTTATATTTTGGGGGCAATTGTTAGGGGAGGATTTTCTAACAATTAGTGATCCTTACTTGTTATCCTAATTAATGATCCTTACTTCTGTGACAGATAGTGATCCTCAGAAGAGCTTCAGGATCAGGATCATGGATCACTTTAAGGATCCTCGTACTGACGGTTGTTTGTTTGTGTTTTGTATTACTTCGCAGGAGTAGCAAGCTTGACTTGGTCTTGGCAACGTTACTATGGAATATTCCACGAGTATTTCGCACACGTTTGACTGGAAATGGACGTTGTGGAGAACGTGGGAGCTTGGCACGAAAGTCGGATAGTTAGTTATTGTAGTTAACTTCTATTTTTAAAGGGGTGACGAGCTAGAATTAGAACACTTAGCCATTTTCAGCTACACACACTCTCATACAATCGCACTCTTGAAGCTCTCGACGAACACTTATTAGTTTTCACTCACTTTTACACATTTCACCATAGTGATCCTTGTACCTAGCTCGTTACTATCCGAAGTTGTAAACATTTATTGATCTATTTGAGCTTGGTGATCGGTAGTTTCCATCACCCGGGGTTTTTTGTGCCGGAGATCAACTCTTGATCAAGGGCTTTTTCCCCGTATAAATCCTTGTGTCATTTGTGCAATATACATTGAAGTGATCCTTGTCATTGTTCTACATTATAAGCATCATACCCCGTAACAGAGAGTTTGGTTGCATTATCCTCATCAGATTTTTTGACCAAAACATTTATTATTCACATTCTGGATTTTGAGATAAAACCGTTAAGGTTTGACCCGTTTCGGCTAATTTATGTAAACTTGTTACATAAACCGAACCGTACGCGTAATAAGCGTAACGGGTATCCACAAGAGCCATATACAGGTTTCCTAAGTTAATATGCTTCAAATATGTTGTGACATCAGTAAGGTGTCTTTCATTATGCCCGAAACGTGTTTAAACACAAACTAGGCCCCGTAGGGGTAGTTTGGTCATTTTAAAGGTTGTAAAAGAGTTTGTGTGTTAACCTGAGTTACAGGTCTGATGTAATCAGCAAATATACAAAATTTTCTAAGTTATATCAGTAGGTTAAAGCATGTATGTGAAATTTATCATTTTTAACCAAACTATGCCCCGTAGGGGTATTTTGGTAATTTCACATAAGTCGAAAAGCTCAAAACTGAAGTCTGAGTTTATCAACCTTTGCATACTGTTAAAATATTCTAATTTGCCTAAAATATCAGTAGGTATCAACCCGGGTATGTTCAATATGATTTTAATACATACTATGCGTTAAAAACGCTAAATAAGGCGACTAAAGGTCATTTCCGGGTTCGATACTTAAATCTGATATTTTTATATTTCGAGAAGGCTTAAAATAATTTATTTATCATATGTGATCAGTAGCAAAAGGTTTGGAGTCGTTTAGATGTGTAAAACTCATTTTATGGCCCGTAAGGGCAAAACCGACAATTACCGGATTAAGCCTACGACTATGAGTTATGCTCAGCCTAAAATTAATTAAAAATCTTTAAAATTCCCAAAATAATATATTACATCAGTGGGTATTAAGTTTGATACCAAAAAGTAGGCTTAACTAGGCTATACGCTAATTACGCCGTTTTATTAACATAAAGCATTAGTTTTGCGATAATGAGCATAACTCTTAATCTACAAGTCAAAATGATGTCAAACTTTGCATACAAGTTTATATATCAGTATTTAAGGTTTCTACACTTTTACATTTTCATAAATCACGTTCTAAGGTAATAAGGGCATAACGGTCAACATACGAGCAATTAACGGAAATATGCATATTAATTGGATAACTAATGAACCAAGGTGTATAATCACAGATGCTTGTTCTAACATGTAACCTAGTCCAATTAAAGCTCTGAGGAATTTCTAAAACATGCCTAAACGGGTCAGAACTGAAAGTCAAAGTGAAAGTCAAACTATGTGACTTTCGGTTCCGAACCGGGTCTAAACAGGAAATTGTCGGGTTGAACATGTTTAGACATGTTCTTACACTTATTACCAAGTTATAACAATGATCAAACAGGTTGTATATGTTCTGGATAGCTAATCATGCATAAATTGTAATTTAAGAATCCTGTTGACTTTTTAAGTACATGTTTGACCCGTCATTTGAACTAGTTAGAGTGGTGATCAGGGGAAACCCTTTTGAGGTTTTATTACCCACATAAATACCAAGCTATAACTACTTTTAATTCGAGATATGACTGAGTCATTATTGACTAATCTCGAAGTCAAACCGTAATTACGACGGTTTGACTTGTAGCTAATTAAACAAGCTAAACTCAATTAAAGAAGGACTAGCAGACTTACAAGAGTCCTATGCACGAGATATGATCAGTTGGACCTGCTTGAGAGCTCCAGAATTGATCAGATGGCAAGAAGGAAGTGTGAAGAATGTTTGTGAACTTGAGGGCCTTTTATAGTGGATTAAACACCACAATTTGTTGACACTTGGGGGTCTACAACTCACCACAATGGTTCTACACATGTCCCTCAGTGCCTAGAATAGTTTAGGGGTCGCCCATAATGCAGAAATATCGTTTAAAGTTGGTTTGTGAGCGAAAAACGACTTCTGTCCAACTTTTCTGATGTTGGGCGCCTGACGCGGCCCGCCTGAGGTTTGCTCAATGTTGAAGCGGGCCGCATGGCCCTTCTGATCAGCCAAAAACGTTTTTGAGTTGTTGCATCACACCCCTTGGCCCTTCCGAAAGGTCAATTGAGCTTTATAATTGCAATTTGACCCCTTATTAATTACCCACAAGGGCTTTAGGAATTTTACCCACTTTGTCAAGTCCCCGAACACTTCCGGTTAACCCGAAAAGTCTTAACTTTCAATGTTTGCACTTTAACCCCTCGCATACGAATTTGGTCATAACTTTCTCATACGATAACGAAACTTTATGAAATTTTAATCGTGCATTCTAGTGAGCATAATTAACATTTACAAAGATTCGGGTTTGTCAAAAGGTCACTCAGAGGTATATCTTTAAACATGTTGACACATTTAACCCCTGTAGTTTGAAATCTCTCACTTTTTGCTTCGTATGATCCATGATTTATTCATTTGATGTTATAAACATCTTGTAGGGTTATTATGAAGTATATTTATTCACTGTTGACATTTAGAACCCGTATAATCACATACTTTCCATGTTTTGTCAACTTTAGTCCTTTTATAACATTCTTTCACACGTTCAAACTTTATAACACGTGTCAACACATTATAGGACGTGAATTTTCGAGGTGTTACAGCATGTGTCTTGCATGTGGAGAGAGAAAGTCTATAAATATGATTTTCCCAAGATACCCTTGCACTCCTCCTTTCTCCTACACTTTCATCTTAACCATTGATTTGAAAAATGAATGGTTAAGATTCCTTCTCATCCTACTTAGGCAAAATCAACTTTTTATTTCATCTTACCCCGAACCCATTAAGTCTAACCAACTCTTAAATCAATCTCCACCATTAGATTTGGCTGAGATTAAATCTCAGCCACATAAACTCACAAAAATAACTGCTATTATAGCAGTTTAGGGCGGTTCTTTACAGGTTCCTTCAGTGGCGGTTACCTCCCCCATTATCTCCACAATTCCCCAGTTCAGGACAGTTTCTCATCGGTGGTTTTTCCCACATTATTATGGATTCACGCGTAACTTCGCCCCACTTCCCTATTTACTCGTCTCCTCTTCTCTCCTCCCGTTCTTCAAGTATTATCAATGGTGCAATCCTGAGTTCAGTTCAGGGTTCAACTCTCTCATCTTCTCTACTACAAAAAAACCCTAGCTCCATATCTGAACAGACATGTCTCCCTCTGCATTCCAGGTATCAGTTTTATCCCACATCAATTTGTGACATCTCCCTTTCATTATCTTATTCAACATCATTTATTCATCATCATCTTCACCGTTTCATCAAGAACTACCATTTCTTGCACTCGGAACATCCTTAAGGTATAATTTCATCACATTTATTTCAATTCCGAATTTGTTTATAATCGTTTGTATCTTAGTGGTTTATACTGTTAAATTATTGGTTCCATTTAGGGTTATCTCTATTGCTTATGGGGGACTTTCAACCAGTTCAAGGTATGTAGGTTCATTATTTATATTTTTTGTCAAAATTCAATATTTTTTCATGTAACCCAATGAAATCAAAAGGCAAAATGAAAACAGAACTTCAATAAAACTGTTAAGTGAAGATCGCAATTTAAAAAAGAAAGCTAAATCTCACACAAATGAGAAAAGGGTACCGTTTAAAACTGTTGTTCATATGCAGTGGCTATCAAGATGGTTAGACTATTTTATCTATAAAATAGTTATAACTTAACCTGATATAGCATATTGTTAATAAAAAATAAAAACTATAAAAGTTGGTTTTAATGATGTTTGTTTGGTTAATTCAGTTGTTTATAAGCATCTAACTATAACAACTGAAGCATAAAAATCTGTTTTTATAAAAAAAAAAAAAGCATAACCAAACCCCTGGTGTCGTTGAAAATGCTCATTTCTTTGAAGGTATGATTTCTTATTATGTTCATTCACAAAAAGGTTTATTTGTATTTATAGTTTTATACGCGTACTTGAAAGGATATTCTTTGCAGGAAGTAGAAGATGCACTTAGAATCCGTAGGAGTATCATCGACTACTTTGAAAGGGCAAGTCTTCCGAGTGTAAGTGAAGACGAAAAGAAAAGAATTTTGCATTTTGTGGTGGTCGGAGGTGGGCCCACAGGGGTGGAGTTTGCAGCCGAGCTTCATGACTTTCTTCATGAAGATTTGGTTAAATTGTACTGTCACACCCCGATATTTCCACGTATTACCGGTGGGCCCGGCGGGGAGTATCGTGACGTAGTTGATATCATCATAGTCAAGCAACACAATATATAAATGCACAGCGGAAGCGAAAGATAAATATATTACAACCCGATATAAAGTAATATCAAATATTACAACGGAGTGTAAGATGGATCCACAGGCGGATCTAAAATAGGAAGATAACACCGTTCAACAGACTTTAACATCTAAAGCTTGCGAGACTTGATTATTGATGCCTGGAGTAGCCAGCCTATTACGTATAGTACCTGCATTTAGCCTTTTTGGAAAATACGTCAGTTTACACTGGTAAATACTATCAACTGACTCATTTTCAAAAGTTTAATAAAATTGATTCGAGTGCAAACGGCACAAAATATCTTTTATAACTTGGGATAATAATTTGAATATATAATACTTGTAAAAGAATTACATGTTTCTTATGCGTTCAGTAGCCCGATTCGTGTCGGGTTAAAGCTTAATAGACACACCACATGATATAGTCCCGCGGCGGATTGTTCCCGTTACCAGCGGTTATACCTTGTTATTTATAAATGCACTAGCGGGTGTACGCCTACACGCGCGTGCTAAGGTCGTGGCCATTTCGTAAAATGATGCCAAGGATATCTGGGACATGGTCATTAACCTCCCAAAGGCTTTAAGCAAACAAAACAATTTAAACGAGCCGATTAATATCAATTAACCACCATACGATTAAAGATTTAATGCCTGACCAAGCGGTATTTTATATACCGTACCCCAAGCCCGTATAGGAAAAATAAGTTAAAAGTATTTACCTGAGCTAAATATAAATTCAATCCCAGCCGTATATCAATTCAGCAAGTACAGATAGCTTTTACTGGGCTCCTAATCTGGAACGAAGGTTTTTAATAACCTATTAGAATTCTAACGGGTCTTTAATTAAGCCTTGACTTAGACCGGCTAGTTTTCAAAAGGAAGATACGGTTCAAACGCATGATAAAGCGAAGACCGGGTTAGAATGTGGTTTTGACCCGTCAAGCTTGTATGCTTGTTTAATATGGGTAACTTGAACACACTCTGGATTTTGAGATAAAGATAATATGGTTTGACTCGTTTCGGCTAATATATGTAAACCAGTCACATAAGCCGATCCGAACGCGACAAGTGCGTAACGAGTAACCAAAAGAGTCATATATAGGTTTCCTAAGTTAATATGCCTTTAATATATTGTGATATCAGTAGGATATCTTTCATTATTGCCAAAACGAGTTTAATCTCAAAATAAGCCCCGTAGGGGTATTTTGGTCATTTTAAAGGTTATAAAAGAGTTTAAATGAAGTTCTGAGATTCGGGTCTGAATACATCAGTAAAATAACTTATTTTAATAGGTCATATCAGTTGATAATAAGTCTTATATGGCAAAATGGTTTTAAACCCAAACTATGCGTTTAATACGCGTAAAAAGTCATTTTAAGCGATTCCCGTGTTATACAGGAAATCTGAGTTTTCTGATCAGGTTATAAAGTTCAAAATACTTTATTTATTATATAAAATCAATAGCAATTGGATCCGTGTCAAAATACTATGTAAAACTCATTTTATGACCGAAAAGGGCATATTCGGTATTTACCGAATTAATGCCATAACCTTAGGTTATGAGCAGGTTAAAAATAATTAAAAATCTTTAAAAATCTCAAAATATTATATTACATCAGTGGGTAAAAGGTTTGGTGTCTAAAATTGGGTTTAGATAGGCTTTATGCTAATTGCGCCTTTTAATTACTAAAAGGCGTTATAATTTCGCTAATGAGCATAACTCCTAATCTAGACCTCCAACTGATGTAAAATTTTAGGGTCCTGTTTATAAATTAGTAACAAAGGTTATTGTCTTTTCACATATCCAAAACTCTCGTTTTATGGTCAAAAGGGCATATTGGTCAACATTTAAGCAATTAACGGAAACATGTAAACGAATCGGATAATCAATGAACCAACCACAGAGGGTTATGCTAACATGTAGCCTGGTCCTAAGGAAGCTCTAAGGCATTTCCAAATCATACTAAATCGGGTCAGAACTGAAGTCAAAGCAAAAGTCAAAGTTTTGCGACTTTCGGTTCCAAACCGGGTCTAAACAGAAAATTGACGGATCAAACAAGCTTAGACTAGTTCTTATACTTATTAACAAGTTACATGAGTGATAAAATAGGTTACATGCCTTCTACATTGTTAATTAGGCGTTGATTCGCAAATTAAGGTTCTGTTGACTTTTTCTAATCAACTTTGACCCTACATTTGATCTAGTTAGAGTGGGAATCAGAGGGAGCCCTTTTATGGGTTTAATGCCCACATAATTACCAACTTATAACTACCTTCAATTCGACTAATCACTGGACCATTAAAGATTAATCGCTAAGTCAACCATTAATTACGACGGTTTGACTTTTAAGCTAAAACTAAGCAAAAACTCAACTAAGAAAGGTTAAGCATACTTACCAAAGTCCTATGCACGATTAGTGATGACTTGGTTCTGCTTTGGAGCTCCAGAAGTCTTCAAGAAAGCAGATGGAGGGTGTGATCAAATGGTTTCAACATAAGGGCCTTTTATAGTGCTTAAATCTCATTAGATTGTTGACAACTAAGGCTACAACTGATCATGGATCACCCACAAGTGTCCCTAAGTGCCTAGGAATGTTTAGGGGTCGCCCATGGATGAGAAAATACCTTCTTAAGTCGGTTCCAAGGCTGAACAGTCAACTTTCACGATTTTCTGCATCTGGGGGTCTGACGCGGCCCGCGTAAGCTTCTGTTAATGCTTACGCGGCCCGCCTGAGTCTTATAATCAGGTTTCACATTTTCAAGTTGTTGCATCTTGTCTCTTGGCCCTTCGAAAGGTCATCCAAGCTTTACTTCTTGCAATTTGAGCCCTCCAAATTTACCTATAAGGGCTTTAAGACTTATACCCACTTTGTTAAGTCCTTGGTCACCTTGTTATTACCCGAAAAGTCATAAACTTTCAACGTTGACGCTCTAACCCCTCGCATACGAATTTGATCATAACTTTCTCATACGATAACGAAACTTTATGAAATTTCTATCATGTATTCTAGTGAGCATAATTTACCGTTACAAAGCTTCGGGTTTGCTAAAAGGTCACTCAGAGGCATACTTTAAACATGTTGACACATTTAACCCCTGTAGTTTGTAATCTCTCACTTTCTTTCATATTTAGCTTCGTATGATCCATGATTTATTCGTTTGAAGGTATGAGCATCATGTAGGGTTACTGTAAAGTATATTTATCCCTTGTTGACATTTTGAACCCTTATATTCACATACTTTCCATGTTTGTCAACTTTAGTCCCTCTAGAGTATACTTTCTCACGTTCAAGCTTATGACACGTGTCAATACATTATTGGACATGAATTTTTGAGGTGTTACATCCTCACCCCCTTAAAAGAAATCTCGACCTCGAGATTTTCTACAATGCTGGAAGTACTTTTTGTCGCATAATGGACTTAACTTCTATAACATATCTGGAGTCTTTCCAAGCTCTCAAACTGACTCCTATGTTAGGTACATGTATCCTTTTGGAGCTTCTTAACCTGTTGATCCTCAGTCGATACAGGATGCTCTTCTCATCATAAATCTGCATATCATTTTGTGGTAGTGCTTCTTGACTTATTGGCGACACACATCCTTCAGTCACTAGTGTGCAATGTATTGCGAGCTCCGCCAAGCTCCTTAAATAGGTTTTAGCTTATAAGCTACTTGATCTTGATACATTCGATTTTCTTTGAATGATTCTATATATTCAGAGCTTAACTAGCCTGATAATTTAACAAATTTGGCACACCCTTCCTGGGTGATATCTTTTGTTGAACTTTATTCCTTAACAAGAATTTAGGAGGGTTGCTACTTTCATCCATCCTTGATTTTCTGCCGAATACTGGCAACTTACAGATAATTATGGGTTTGCATGATCTTATTTGTTGTTTCCAAGGCAACTTTCAGATCCTGATAATTGGATTTACCAATTCTCTATCTACAATAGATGCTTAACATTCCATCCATACAAGGTCTTTCCAAGGAGCAGCCTTAATACTTACATATCAATTATTATAGAAAAGCTTATCTTAAGGTGGGAGGGTCATCCCAACCATTGCTTAAAACTATTCTTAAGGAATAGCTAATCCTTATAGCTAGTTGAATAACTCGACGATCCTGGGTAGTTGATGGCAAATTCTTAGTCGTTGCCTAAATAGGGTTGCGGTAATTAATGCTTAAGCAAAATGAACCGTATTTCTTAATTAACAATACTGAATCCTCAGAATATTGAGTTAGGCTTTATGAATCTATATCTTAAAACTTGCTTCATCAGGGTTTTCGATTCTTCCAATAATAGTACTAGCTGTCTTGGAGATTTCATAATAATACAGCCTTAAATGGGATATAAACCTTAACTCTACCTGCCTCTCAGGGGTAAACAGGGAAATCTTAGGAGAAGATAATCAAGGTACAAGGAGGTTACAGAGAATTTCCATATCTCAGGCTTCAATTCATCCATCATTGCTTGTGCCAAATAAGTGACACATTTACGTTACGAGTCCACAAATTCCTTGATCGAAGACCTTTACTTGGACAATTCCATTCTGGATATCTTCTTTGAATACCATTAGTTGACTTTAATACCGTATGGCCATTGGAATATCTTTGTGGTTCCATGCATTAAACCTCCATACTGATCAGGCATGGAAGCAATCTATGGAACATATTAAGATACACCAATCCTCATATGGCGCTTTTGTCATACCATTTGGTATTCGCAATCGATAGAGATCAAAGGGATATCAACTATGTATGCGGATGCACTTCCTCCAGAGAGAGGATACCTCTAAAATTCTATGCCTGAAGGCTTCTGACAGGAACAGAATAAATGGTTCTTATGATTTCGCCTGTAAGTTTTACCCTTCACTTAATAATTATGGTTCTTATGAAAGATTTTAAAAGTTTGCTATACTTATAGTTTATGAAGGATTTGGAGCAAGTAGCATTCGGCTCTTTGAACCTTTTTTTTCACGATCCCTTCACAGCTTTTCCAACAGTTGCGTCATATCATAGTTTGAAGAACATCCTTGGACTTTCTAAGGTTTACAATTGTAGTATCATTAGCATGCGTCGCATCATCAATGGCATGATTGACTGATGTCTTATCCGAGTTTGTCATACTCAAGATTTGGTTCCTATTACTAAATGAATCAATTTCTTGGTTGCGATCCGACAACTGCTATTCCTCATCCTCATGGCCTTATATACTAACCATGGTTTCATTAAACCATATCGGCCAATATAGCATTAACATTCTTAATGAACGTTATTTAATATATATCAATTATACTTAGCCTAGGTCACAAAAGACCATTAATGGCATTTAAAGTTTGGTCCTAATCCATCATCTTTTTGACAGGGAATCAAAATGTCACATCTGTCTTTATTATAGTGATGAATTTGGATAGCTTGAAAGCTTGCCATAAGGATATCAGAAAAGAGTGATTCCTAATAGATATAAAATATCAATCTAAGATTTGTTGGAGCATTTTCTATAGTGTCATCGGCCAATTCTACTTTATACTTAACGCTTAGAGTTTTAACAGGCAGATTTAATGATTTACAAAATCTATTGTCTACGAGATACTTATCTGAACCTGAATCAAATAATACTCTAGCATGAGCGCTATTGATAAAGAAAGTACATGTTGTGACATTGTTATCCTGAACAGTCTCTTGAGCATCCAGTTGAGAGCTTCCAGCTTTGATCTTCTTAGCTTCCTCAGGCTTTATAGCGTATCTAGGGCAGTTGGTCTTAATGTGCCCTTTCTCATTGCAACCATAGCAGGTTGCGTCTCCCAATCTCTTGCAATCCAAGGTCTTATGCTCCTTGGACTTGCAGATTCCAGAGGGTAGAGGTTGAGATTCAAATCTGCATTTCCCGATGTGGTATTTCCTACAGGTTTTGCATCTGGTCTTTTCACCTGGCTGCTGGTTGTCCTTTAAACCCTTGCCAGACTTAGCTGCTCCTTCCTTGGCAGCCTTAGGGCAAATGGTACCGAGGTGCCCTATTTCATTGCAACCATAGCAGGTTGCGTCCTTTATGTCTTGGCACTCCAAAGTCTTGTGCCCTTCCTTATTACAAATTCCACAAGGCTTAGCTTGCGCATTTAAAGTGGCTGTTCCTTTAGTCTCCTTCGTTGGGCAGCTGGTCTTTATGTGCCCTTTTTCGCCACAACCATGGCAGGTCGCATCTTCCATCTTCTTGCAATCCAAGGTCTTGTGACCCTTGGTTTTGCAGATTCCACATAATTTAGCATGTGGGTCGATGGTGCATTTTCCAGAAAGTTGCTTCCTGCAGTTATTGCATTTGGGCTTTGCCTCCTTTGGCTTGGACGGGTTATGGTTTGAACCGGTCTTACCCTTTTTACAACCTTTATTTGGGGTAATATTGCACTTTCGCTTATGATCCTTCAACACACGGTCCACAGCGTTGTTTACGGCTGTATTTATCATAGCCCGTAACTCAGTGCTTGTTAAGTTCAGTCTTGCATCATTATTCTGATCAACTGGATGATTGTGAGCTTCAGAGGAGTCAGCCATGGTGAAGCTTTGAAGGCTACAAACCAAGTAGTAATAATTTGTTTAATCATATAGCGAATTGTCGAATTTGATGAATAAATAGCCATGGTGCAATTAAACCACATAGGCCAATAGATAGTATTTAATTTATTTGATTATGTTTTGCCTAAGTTTTTAAATAAACCATCTTTGGCGTTTAAACGGAATATAATCCTTCATATTTATTAGACAGGGGACATAAGTCACGACTGCCAATGTCATACTGACAACTTTTATATATAGCACAAGGGCTTGTTCCAAAGGACTTTTTGATGGCTCAGAGGCCTTGTCACTAGGGAAATTTTAAAACATAATCAATGATTCCTTTGGATAGGAAAATTTCATAGTTCATTGTCTTGACAAGAAGTTATGAAATAAAAACTATCTTTTTCATGCATTCATCTTTGCCCGGAGGTATACATCTCGAATGGATGTTTTGATGCGTACATCATGTTCGACGTTTATTAGCCATGATTCCTATTGATCGCTTATGCAAAAAGGGGTTTGGAAGTTCCTAATATAAAGATGACAAGCGTGATTTTATTGCATCACCTTTGTCAGGAGTGTTAACATGTTTGCAGATGTTAACAAGGATCTGAATCTCTTTTTAAACAGGTTTTACCATCTTAGCTAGGTCTTTAATGACGTTCAAGCTAGGTTATACCTTTTAAGATTATCTTTTAATATTTATACTGGCAGGGAAGAAAGGATATTTATTTTATTCAGGATTTTTATCATAAATCCTAATTTACAAGTTAATAATAGCACAAAAGGCCTAGTCGCGTAGACCAGTTTAATTTATAAGTCATGATTTCAGAGAATCGAGGCCTTAAGGTTTGAATCAAAGTTCATTACCTTTTCTTGGCAGGGAGTTGTAGGCTACCACTGTCTTTAGTCTCAGAGGACATTAACTATAGCCCGTAGGCACTTCCCTTCTAAGGGATGTTTATAATATGATCATCTTATAGGATGATATAAGCCATGATTTCAGAGAATCGAGGCATTAAGGTTTGAATCAAAGTTCATTACCTTTTCTTGATAGGGAGTTGTAGGCTACCACTGTCTTTAGTCTCAGAAGACGTTAACTATAGCCCGTAGGCACTTCATCCTTAAGGGATGATTATATAAATAAGGGAAATTGGAGTAATCTTATTTAAGGATGACTCATGCGATTTTATCAAACCACGTCTGCCAGGAATGTTAACATGTTACAGATGTTAACAAGGGTTGAAATCTCTTGAATAGGTTCTACCATCTTGGCCTTGTCTGCAGTGACATTTAGGCTAGGTTTTACCTTTAAGATTCTTTTTAATATTTAACGCAGAACAATCCTAAATTGAGGTGTTAACAAGGATCTGAATCTAATTGAGGAACTACCATCTTGGCCCTGTCACAAAATAACACGTGGCTAGGTCTTGTCCTTTTTAGATTTTGCCATTTTATTATAAAGGTAGATCATATAAAAGGAATGTTATTTTCCATTTATTTCATATTTCATGTTTAGAATGAAAACTTAAATTTAATCAATCCACTATATGAAAATAAAAGTACAGAGTTGCCCTAAGCGGGACTTGAAAGGAATAATGTTGTCCTCAAAGGGACTGAAAGATAATTATGTCCTTATAAGGACTATATAAGGAAACGATCTTTAGCAAAAGGAGTTTCTTCTTCATATTATTTCTGAACGTTTTCTCCTTGGTTGCATGTTTATCCTCATCGCAGTACAAGGCTCTGCATTCCTCGGCTTTGGATGGGGAGGATTTCCATTACGGCTCCTTTGCTTGGCGATATATTAAAAGTATATAAATTTGAAAGCAATAGTTCTCCAAATAGAGACGAGAACATCCCTATGTTAAGTCTAGACTCAGAAGGTCAAGGAATGTGCTACTGTGTCATTGAGATTAAACACAAAAGGATAGTGTTTAATTCACTCAATGTTGGCTCTGATACCAACCTGTCACACCCCGATATTTCCACGTATTACCGGTGGGCCCGGCGGGGAGTATCGTGATGTAGTTGATATCATCATAGTCAAACAACACAATATATAAATGCACAACGGAAGCGAAAGATAAATATATTACAACCCGATATAAAGTAATATCAAATATTACAACGGAGTGTAAGATGGATCCACAGGCGGATCTAAAATAGGAAGATAACACCGTTCAACAAACTTTAACATCTAAAGCTTGCGAGACTTGATTATTGATGACTGGAGTAGCCAGCCTATTACGTATAGTACCTGCATTTAGCCTTTTTGGAAAATACGTCAGTTTACACTGGTAAATACTATCAACTGACTCATTTTGAAAAGTTTAATAAAATTGATTCGAGTGCAAACGGCACAAAATATCTTTTATTACTTGGGATAATTATTTGAATAAATAATACTTGTAAAAGAATTACATGTTTCTTATGCGTTCAGTAGCCCGGTTCGTGCCGGGTTAAAGCTTAATAGACACACCACATGATATAGTCACGCGGCGGGTTGTTCCCGTTACCAGCGGTTAAACCTTGTTATTTATAAATGCACTAGCGGGTGTACGCCTACACGCGCGTGCTAAGGTCGTGGCCATTTTGTAAAATGATGCCAAGGATATCCGGGACATGGTCATTAACCTCCCAAAGGCTTTAAGCAAACAAAACAATTTAAACGAGCCGATTAATATCAGTTAACCACCATACGATTAAAGATTTAATGCCCGACCAAGCGGTATTTTATATACCGTACCCCAAGCCAGTATAGGGAAAATAAGTTAAAAGTATTTACCTGAGCTAAATATAAATTCAATCCCTGCCGTATATCAATTCAGCAAGTACAGATAGCTTTTACGGGGCTCCTAATCTGGAACGAAGGTTTTTAATAACCTATTAGAATTCTAACGGGTCTTTAATTAAGCCTTGACTTAGACCGGCTAGTTTTCAAAAGGAAGATACGGTTCAAACGCATGATAAAGCGAAGACCGGGTTAGAATGTGGTTTTGAACCGTCATGCTGGTATGCTTGTTTAATATGGGTAACTTGAACACACTCTGGATTTTGAGATAAAGATAATATGGTTTGACTCGTTTCAGCTAATATATGTAAACCAGTCGCATAAGCCGATCCAAACGCGACAAGTGCGTAACGAGTAACCAAAAGAGTCATATACAGGTTTCCTAAGTTAATATGCCTTTAATATGTTGTGATATCAGTAGGATATCTTCCATTATGCCCAAAACGAGTTTAATCTCAAAATAAGCCCCATAGGGGTATTTTGGTCATTTTAAAGGTTATAAAAGAGTTTAAATGAAGTTCTGAGATTCGGGTCCGAATACATTAGTAAAATAACTTATTTTAATAGGTGATATCAGTTGATAATAAGTCTTATATGGCAAAATGGTTTTAAACCCAAACTATGCGTTTAATACGCGTAAAAAGTCATTTTAAGCGATTCCCGTGTTATACAGGAAATCTGAGTTTTCTGATCAGGTTATAAAGTTCAAAATACTTTATTTATTATATAAAATAAGTAGCAATTGGATTGGTGTCAAAATACTATGTAAAACTTATTTTATGACCGAAAAGGGCATATTCGGTATTTACCGAATTAATGCCATAACCTTAGGTTATGAGCAGGTTAAAAATAATTAAAAATATTTAAAAATCCCAAAATATTATATTACATCAGCGGGTAAAAAGTTTGGTGTCTAAAATTGGGTTTAGATAGGCTTTATGCTAATTGCGCCTTTTAATTACTAAAAGGCGTTATAATTTCGCTAATGAGCATAACTCCTAATCTAGACCTCCAACTGATGTAAAATTTTAGGGTCCTGTTTATAAATTAGTAACAAAGGTTATTGTCTTTTCACATATCCAAAACTCTCGTTTTATGGTCAAAAGGGCATATTGGTCAACATTTAAGCAATTAACGGAAACATGTAAACGAATCGGATAATCAATGAACCAACCACAGAGGGTTATGCTAACATGTAGCCTGGTCCTAAGGAAGCTCTAAGGCATTTCCAAATCATACTAAATCGGGTCAGAACTGAAGTCAAAGCAAAAGTCAAAGTTTTGCGACTTTCGGTTCCAAACCGGGTCTAAACAGAAAATTGACGGATCAAACAAGCTTAGACTAGTTCTTATACTTATTAACAAGTTACATGAGTGATAAAATAGGTTACATGCCTTCTACATTGTTAATTAGGCGTTGATTCGCAAATTAAGGTTCTGTTGACTTTTTCTAATCAACTTTGACCCGACATTTGATCTAGTTAGAGTGGGAATCAGAGGGAGCCCTTTTATGGGTTTAATGCCCACATAATTACCAACTTATAACTACCTTCAATTCGACTAATCACTGGACCATTAAAGATTAATCGCTAAGTCAACCATTAATTACGACGGTTTGACTTTTAAGCTAAAACTAAGCAAAAACTCAACTAAGAAAGGTTAAGCATACTTACCAAAGTCCTATGCACGATTAGTGATGACTTGGTTCTGCTTTGGAGCTCCAGAAGTCTTCAAGAAAGCAGATGGAGGGTGTGATCAAATGGTTTCAACATAAGGGCCTTTTATAGTGCTTAAATCTCATTAGATTGTTGACAACTAAGGCTACAACTGATCATGGATCACCCACAAGTGTCCCTAAGTGCCTAGGAATGTTTAGGGGTCGCCCATGGATGAGAAAATACCTTCTTAAGTCGGTTCCAAGGCTGAACAGCCAACTTTCACGATTTTCTGCATCTGGGGGTCTGACGCGGCCCGCGTAAGCTTCTGTTAATGCTTACGCGGCCCGCCTGAGTCTTATAATCAGGTTTCACATTTTCAAGTTGTTGCATCTTGTCTCTTGGCCCTTCGAAAGGTCATCCAAGCTTTACTTCTTGCAATTTGAGCCCTCCAAATTTACCTATAAGGGCTTTAAGACTTATACCCACTTTGTTAAGTCCTTGGTCACCTTGTTATTACCCGAAAAGTCATAAACTTTCAACGTTGACGCTCTAACCCCTCGCATACGAATTTGATCATAACTTTCTCATACGATAACGAAACTTTATGAAATTTCTATCATGTATTCTAGTGAGCATAATTTACCGTTACAAAGCTTCGGGTTTGCTAAAAGGTCACTCAGAGGCATACTTTAAACATGTTGACACATTTAACCCCTGTAGTTTGTAATCTCTCACTTTCTTTCATATTTAGCTTCGTATGATCCATGATTTATTCGTTTGAAGGTATGAGCATCATGTAGGGTTACTGTAAAGTATATTTATCCCTTGTTGACATTTTGAACCCTTATATTCACATACTTTCCATGTTTGTCAACTTTAGTCCCTCTAGAGTATACTTTCTCACGTTCAAGCTTATGACACGTGTCAATACATTATTGGACATGAATTTTCGAGGTGTTACATCCTCACCCCCTTAAAAGAAATCTCGACCTCGAGATTTTCTACAATGCTGGAAGTACTTTTTGTCGCATAATGGACTTAACTTCTATAACATATCTGGAGTCTTTCCAAGCTCTCAAACTGACTCCTATGTTAGGTACATGTATCCTTTTGGAGCTTCTTAACCTGTTGATCCTCAGTCGATACAGGATGCTCTTCTCATCATAAATCTGCATATCATTTTGTGGTAGTGCTTCTTGACTTATTGGCGACACACATCCTTCAGTCACTAGTGTGCAATGTATTGCGAGCTCCGCCAAGCTCCTTAAATAGGTTTTAGCTTATAAGCTACTTGATCTTGATACATTCGATTTTCTTTGAATGATTCTATATATTCAGAGCTTAACTAGCCTGATAATTTAACAAATTTGGCACACCCTTCCTGGGTGATATCTTTTGTTGAACTTTATTCCTTAACAAGAATTTAGGAGGGTTGCTACTTTCATCCATCCTTGATTTTCTGCCGAATACTGGCAACTTACAGATAATTATGGGTTTGCATGATCTTATTTGTTGTTTCCAAGGCAACTTTCAGATCCTGATAATTGGATTTACCAATTCTCTATCTACAATAGATGCTTAACATTCCATCCATACAAGGTCTCCCAAGGAGCAGCCTTAATACTTACATATCAATTATTATAGAAAAGCTTATCTTAAGGTGGGAGGGTCATCCCAACCATTGCTTAAAACTATTCTTAAGGAATAGCTAATCCTTATAGCTAGTTGAATAACTCGACGATCCTGGGTAGTTGATGGCAAATTCTTAGTCGTTGCCTAAATAGGGTTGCGGTAATTAATGCTTAAGCAAAATGAACCGTCTTTCTTAATTAACAATACTGAATCCTCAGAATATTGAGTTAGGCTTTATGAATCTATATCTTAAAACTTGCTTCATCAGGGTTTTCGATTCTTCCAATAATAGTACTAGCTGTCTTGGAGATTTCATAATAATACAGCCTTAAATGGGATATAAACCTTAACTCTACCTGCCTCTCAGGGGTAAACAGGGAAATCTTAGGAGAAGATAATCAAGGTACAAGGAGGTTACAGAGAATTTCCATATCTCAGGCTTCAATTCATCCATCATTGCTTGTGCCAAATAAGTGACACATTTACGTTACGAGTCCACAAATTCCTTGATCGAAGACCTTTACTTGGACAATTCCATTCTGGATATCTTCTTTGAATACCATTAGTTGACTTTAATACCGTATGGCCATTGGAATATCTTTGTGGTTCCATGCATTAAACCTCCATACTGATCCGGCATGGAAGCAATCTATGGAACATATTAAGATACACCAATCCTCATATGGCGCTTTTGTCATACCATTTGGTATTCGCAGTCGATAGAGATCAAAGGGATATCAACTATGTATGCGGATGCACTTCCTCCAGAGAGAGGATACCTCTAAAATTCTATGCCTGATGGCTCCTCGAACTGCACAAGTAAATCCAAATAAAACTACCTTGATCAATAATAACATAATCTGTTATTAAATCTAATGTTGTCGTCGTCGTTGTAGTTGTTGTCTTAGGTGGCAGCTCAACAAGGTGAATATCTAGCCAAATGCTTCAACAGGATGAAAGAGTGTGAAGAGAATCCCGAAGGTCCGATTAGATTCAGAGATTCTGGTCGACACCATTTCAAACCATTCAGGTTTTTATACACCTTATAGTGTCTTTTGATAAATATGATTTTATTGAAATGTAAGTTATAATTTTTTTTTATAAAATGAATGATGAAGGTACAAGCATCTGGGGCCAGTTTGCTCCACTAGGTGGTGAAAACCGGGTCAATGGTGGTCAAAGTGTCAGACAAATCAATATCTCTTAAAGAAAGATCAACTGGTGAAATGAAAGATTTACCATACGGAATGGTTGTGTGGTCAACTGGAATTGGAACCTGACCCGTTGTAATGGATTTCATGAAGCAAATTGGCCAGGTTAATTTCATTATTCATACATGCTTTCTTTCTAGTGTTCTTATCGACTTCAAACGTAAATAATTTGTTTGTTGAATTACAGGGAAACAGACGGGTTATGGCAACCGATGAATGGCTTTGTGTGGAAGGAGTGCCGAATGTGTATGCTCTTGGTGATTATGCTACGATAAATCAACGTAAAGTAATGGTATGTTGTTAACTTATTATAAACACAAAATTAAAAATAAAAATATGAATTGAATAAATGTTATTATGCAAAATGGGTTTGCAGGAAGATATCTCAGCCATATTTAGCAAGGCGGATAAGAACAAGAGCGGAAAGCTGAACGTAGGAGACTTTGCTGAAGTAATCAACGACATCATCGAGCGGTGATGTGCTAAAAGTGGTTTAAATAAATTAACTAAATTAAACCTTAAACTAGACTCTCTAAGTTTTAAATTTATAAACTTAGACTCGATCTAAAACTTAAACCACACAACCGGCAAGTGTACCGATCAATGCAGTATAGCCTAAGTAAGTCCGAGTATCGAACCCAAGAGACTCTACTGATTACGCTAAGACTCTATCTAGACTAAGACTGACACGACTTAACTAATTGTTTATTTGATGGGGGGTTTTCTAAAAATCCTAAATAATGCAAATAACGACTAAACTAGATTAGCTAAATTAACTAAACACGAACTCGGATGAAGACTTGAACCAGTGGCGATGAAGACTACCTAGGCTAGACGCAGGTTAAACTCAGAATGGATTTCTATTCGATAGTTTTGTGGTATGGAACCGGGATCTTTAAATGCTAAACTTATTAAGATACCAACTAAGCCCCTCAATCCCTCTCAAGGTGATTCTTGTGGCACTACCTAGGCTGTTACGATTACCGGTTTTTAGATTTCCTCACAGTCCTCTAACTTCTTGTAAGTGCCTAATTAAGACGATCTACCTCACAGCGCGAAAGTCTAAGGCAACTATGGGTTTTAATATTTGTTTAATAGACAAGAGAATGTTTAAGGACTAGACCAATTTCTTAGACCTAGCTATAAACCAAACCGAGACCTATTAATAACCTCGAGCCTCACAGCGACAAGATTAGCAGAACACTTGATTTTATTAAATTACCGAATATTACTTCTAAGGTTAGTTACGTAATTTCACCTTAAAGAGTTAAAGATTTATTATGTGATATAGACACTCACCTAAATCAAGAACCCTAGCACAACCCTATTATGTGATAAAGACCGTCACCAAGGATTATACGAAGCAATAAACAGCGATAAAACAAATATCAAGCATGCATATAAACCAAGTTAAAATTCCATAGCCTTTACAATACAAGAAAATCCATAAACCACGCAAAAAACCGAATAAAATCCAAACTTTATTTAAACTATTGTCATGCCTAGGTAGTTAAAGAAGTCTAGCCAAGAATCATAACGAACAAAGTCTCAAAAATAATCAAACAAGGTTCAAATAATGAATTCATTGAATTAAAACAAAAAGACTAGAAAATAAAAGAAACCGAATGGCAAAACCCGGTTATTCCTTGCTCCCCAAGCTTCTTGCTTCAACCCAACGATTCCGTGGCTCAAAACCTTGCCAAAGAAGCTCCAAGAATTCGTCCCTTGCTCCTGCCTTGCGTCTACTCCTCACCATCCGTAATGATGTCCAGCCGTGAGCCCGTGATTATATATTAAAAATATGGCTCTCGTGTGTCCCAAGTTATTTTATGTCCCAAGTTATTTTATGCCGTCTGTCCATGTATATCTTTCACGGCCCAACGCTTCATATATGGCGGCCCATGTGCCATCATAATAATTATGATGGACTCTTGCAAAACCCACTAGAATTCGTCCATAATTATAACTTTCACATCTCAGCCATATTCCTTTTAGTCCAATTCCATGTACTTAAGTCCAATGCAATTTATGTATCATTAGGAATGGACTAGAGTTTTATATTATTGAAATACTACAATTCAAGACAATCTGGTGGACTTTTGATGTTTGCACGCCCACCTCTTTCTTTTCTTTTCTTTTTTTTTTTTTGAATTCCAACAATACTAATAATATATATAGCAGCCCATTTTAAATAACATAGAGATAGGAGGCTCAACACACTCATAGAAAATAGCTGCAAATTTCCTTCGGTCACTGGCGTTCTACTCTGCCCAACTAGCTGGTCATTTCCATTATACTCATTTTGGCTCCATTTGCACCAGGACCTGACAAAACACAAAATAATGTAATATAATACTAAAACTAAATAAAAACAAGAGTAAACTGCCATTTTGGTCCCTGTGGTTTGGCCAGTTTTGCCACTTTAGTCCAAATCTCAAACTTATTACATCCAGGGCCCTGTGGTTTGCATTTTGTTGCCATTTTAGTCCAAAATCCAAAAACCCTAGTTTTTTTTACTGTTGCAACCTCCTATTTTGTCCTGTAGTGCAGGGGCATTTTGGTCATTTTGTTTTTCATTTAACATTTTATTAATTAAAATTTTGGTCATCTTCCCCAAATAAATAATCATCATCCCAAAATAAAACCCTAACTCTCTCTCTTCTTTCTCTCTTCTCCCAAATAATCATCATCAGCAGCAGAATATGTAGAACATCATCATCAAGAACATCATCATCATCAAAACCCAGAAAATCCAGAAATTCCAGAAAATCAAGAACATCATCATCATCAACCCAGAAAACACATGGTAAATCGAAGCTCAAACGCTCGAAATCGAAGCTCAAACGCTGCTGGTGCTCAAATCGAAGCTCAAACGCTCAAAATCGAAGCTCAAACGCTGCTGGTTCTCAAATCGAAGCTCAAACGCTCGAAAACCCTAACCCTAAGAACACACAGATCTCCGCCCCAAATCAACTTGAACCGAGCACAAATCCACACCTGAGTTCACCCGAGTGAGCTAACCCGGAGTCGGTTGTACTCGCCGGAGTCAGAACACCACCGCCGTCGCCACGACGGCGCCGTCGCTGTAAGCCACCGTCGACATCGCCGCCCCCTTTCTTCCTCTCCTGCCTCTCTATCTCTCTCCCGTCTCTCTATCTCTCTCCCGTTCTCTCTTTCCTCCATCGGACTATTTGCTTCCCGAGATCAGTTGCGTGTGGTGGGGGGTGTCTGGTCGGAGGACTGCCGCCGGCGATGTGGAAGGAGGGTGGTTGAGGGTCCGGCTGTGAATGTGAACGAGAGAGAAGGAGGGTTGGCTGATTCTTTCTGATGTAGGATTTTCAAGAAGATGAAGAGATAGGGCAGGGAGTTGAGTGTGTGATTAATGTTTATTGTTTAATTAAAAATGTTAATAATAATTCCAAAATGACCAAAATACCCCTCCACAACAGGACAAAAAAGGGTCAGTAAATCAGTAAAAAATCAGACATTTTGGATTTTGGACTAAAATGGCAACAAAATGCAAACCACAGGGCCCTGGATGTAATAAGTTTGAGATTTGGACTAAAGTGGCAAAACTGGCCAAACCACAGGGACCAAAATGGCAATTTACTCTAAAAACAAATAAAACTTATACAAAAATTATACATTTTACACGGGACAAATATGTGTATTTTACCCTACATCAAGCGGTATCCTCAAGTGGAGCTTCATTTAAAGAGTAAAAAGTTGAAGAATTTCGTGGAGTTGCTGCAGAGTAATCAAGACGATGCTGCAAAAAAGGCAACTCAACTGGATATTGAGAAGTTTAAAAAAGCACTTTCTGAAGTGGATACCAAAATGAAATGTCTTCCTCCAACTGCACAAGTAAATCCAAATAACAACTACCTTGATTAATAAAAACATAATCTGTTATTAAATCTAATGTTGTCGTCGTCGTCGTTGTAGTTGTTGTCTTAGGTGGCAGCTCAACAAGGTGAATATCTAGCCAAATGCTTCAACAGGATGAAAGAGTGTGAAGAGAATCCCGAAGGTCCGATTAGATTCAGAGATTCTGGTCGACACCATTTCAAACCATTCAGGTTTTTATACACCTTATAGTGTCTTTTGATAAATATGATTTTATTGAAATGTAAGTTATAATTTTTTTTATAAAATGAATGATGAAGGTACAAGCATCTGGGCCAGTGTGCTCCACTAGGTGGTGAACAAACTGCAGCACAACTTCCTGGTGATTGGGTTTTAATGGGTCACAGTGCGCAGTGGCTTTGTTTGTAGCAGCAGAACCGGTTCAAAGAAGTTTTAATGTTAACTGTAGAAGAGAGGTAACAAAGATGAAATTCTAGGAAAATGTTTGTTGTCATTGTACTCGGTTCATCGAAGATGGGACAATAAAGTCGTACACTCAAAATGGCACAACCTTGAGAAACATAAGGTGATTGATGGTGAGAAAAAAGAAGCAAAGTTCGCGAGTCGAATTCATCTATGAGTGTGTTTGGATGGAGGGTATCATGTGTTGGATGAGTATACGAATTATAGTCGTGATTTAAGGCCGACAGCAAAGGAAATATGGAAACCGAGCAGTTGGATTTTGGAGCTCGGGATTATAAGTGCGAAGGGGTTGTCGCCTATGAAGACACGAGACTGTCGTGGGTCAACGGATGCGTTTTGTGTGGCGAAGCATGGGAATAAATTGGTTCGCACGAGGACGATTATTGATAGTTTTTCTCCAACGTGGGAGGTTTTTGATCCGTGTACGGGAATAAATTTGTTTGTTACGCTGTTAGCGTGACCCGTCCACCGGACGGGTGTTAAACTAGTTGTTTATGAGTCAACTCCTTTAAAATGCTACAACTAAAATTAAAAGACTTATATAGTTTACTTTTTTTTAAATCAAATGACTTGCCTTTTTCCATTTTTGGCTACAGAATCGGGAAGCAATAATAACATGGACACAATCTGCACATAGTAAGGTACTTGAACTGATGTCCTTGAAGGGTACGGTATTCTTTTTGCCCATAGTTATCTCATGTATTAACCCAAGCGGTATATGAAAAAAAAAAAAAAAAAAAAAGTTTCACAAATGTATCAACAAGGTAGGTATGTGTGAGACACCATTACCAACTTAAGCGGAGTGTTGATCACCAAAAGTTGTGATCAAGGCAATCAAATCATATGTAACAAAGTTTTGATCTAGGAAATCAATTACTATAATCATGGATTTCAGTTAGATGGGAATTAACCCTATTTTATTTCATCACAAACTTGTATGCATAGAAGCTTCAATAGTTGAATTATTAACCTATAAATAACCAAGTTGTATATGCATATATGTGTTGTAACATTTGCTTAGGGAGTTTAAAAAAAATAGAATTTTCCTTTTTAACCCTAAAGTTTTAATCTTTAAGAATTTAAGTTTAAAGTTGTAATCTTTGTTTCCTTTTTAACCCTAAAGTTTTAACCTTTGACAATTTAAGTTTAAAGTTTTAATCTTTGGTAATTTAACCCTTTTGATTAATTTGATTTTTCACATCTAATTCAAAAGTTTCCATCTTATACAATTTAATCCCTTTGATTAATTTGATTTTTCACTTCTAATTTAAAAGTTTCCATCTTTTGCAATTTAACCACTTTACTTTTTTACTTATGTGTGGTAATCTTGGCTTTGGGGGGGGGGGGGTTCAAACAAAAAATGGTTATGCATATGGTTGTTGTAACCTTGGCTTTGGGGCTTTTTCAAAAAAAATGATTTTTTACTTTCCACCCAAAAGTATTTCATAAATTACTTTTAACCCAAAACTATTTGTTTTTTCACTTTTAACACAAAAATTTTTATCTTTCGCAATCTATCCTCACAACTTTTTTTTTACTTTCATCTTTGGTCCTTTATAATTTGCGTTTTTCGCAAATTTTTCGCTTTATGCTACGTTCTAAATTTTGTGACTTAACACATCGCAACGTGCGTCTTTGGTTTAACGTTTTTACGTTTCGTTCTAAATTTTACGAGTTAACACGACGCAACGTGCGCGTGTGAGTGAACATTTTTACATCGTCTATTTTTTTCCCGTTTGACAGGTTCAACATAACGTGCGTGTCTTAAATCGACTTAGTTATAACTAAAGAATCTCCGCCGCATTGCGGCGGATCATAATTCTAGTTATTTGTTAAAATATATAGTTTTATATTTCTCTTAGTCTCAACTTTCAAGAAGAAATCCTTGGTGGTCAATTTTCTAACATTAAATATATTATTATTTTAATATTTAATCTAGTAGTCATTATAATTATTTATATTATATCGATTAAAACATATAACAACCTATTAAATAATTAGTTGGTAATTGTTGATGGGCCATACTACCCTTACTAACTGATTGGGTTTGCTCTTGGGTGCATATATAAGGAGTCTAATATAGAGGTTACAAGGTTAGACTTCTTGATTAACTTAATAACATCAAATCGTCTCTCTCTCTCTCCATAACCGAATACCCTTTTTCGGTTCTTAATCACCATCATTAGTTTACACCCTAAGGAGGAACCAGATCATCTTGACAAGTATGTCAAACTCAATGGCTTCATCTCTGACTGGATTCTCTGCTGGCATGTCTTCAATTACATGTATATTATTCGTGTTTTTCCATTATGTTTAAACAGAACTGATCAACAAATTCATGTTTCTGTTTGGCAATATAGGTATAAACTAATTGTGAAAATATTGTAAAGAGATTTGCAGTCTTGTTGAGTAAACCCTTGAATGATTTTGATTAAAGATTATTTTTGTTCGCAGTCTTGTTAAGTAAACCCTTGAATGATTTTGATTAAAGATTATTTTTGTTCATGTAAATTGTGTTTGATGAGGATACGTCCTCAGTCGGACCGAACGTCTAGGGAACACATAGACGAATCGAATGTCCAAAGGAACGATCGTACCTAGTGCCATAAAGAGGAACGATCCAACTCCCTGGTCCGGCCCAACTAACCCGGGCCCACAACTTTAACTACCTTGACAATGACTGGTCCGACTCTAACTAACTCGCCATGTCAGCATATCCAAAAACTATAAATACCCCGCCAAGACTTTCAATAGGGGTAATCGCTACTTTCTCTCTCTAAACTCTCCTCTCTCTCTTCCTGACCTATTTCCTCCCCACAAATACTTATTCTCACGCCCGAGCTTGGTCACAGAGAGGCCCCCCTCCCTGTGACGAGGCTAACGGTGTGTTTCTTCCTTGTGATCTTGTAGGTTCTTGCCAGGTCATCTGAAGCTCTGCTCAGACCAGGTCGGACAAACTGGTTTTAAGTCTTCAGTGGCGCCATCCCCTCGAATTCACACAATTCATTCTGTTAATTTTGATCACTTGAGATTATGGAAGCCACAACAGCTGCCTCCACAAACAGTTTCCCGTCTTATAACGACATCTGGGAAGGAAATGTTGCATCCACAGTTGTCCCTACAACAGTTGTCACTACAGCGATCCAAGCAAGATCAGCGACAGTACCTCCACCTACAAGTTCTGTGATAGCAAGCTCTGTCACCACACTATCAGTTACTGCTCCAGTCGCTACGCCGTTGCCTAGTTTTGACTACGCTTTCCTCCTACGGAATGCTGACTTGCTACGGCAACTACAGCAGCAGCAACAGCGAGAAGAAATGTTGCAGAGTCTCCGCACGAACTTGTTCAGCAGTGTTTATCCAGGGGCTACTCACGTCTCCGTCAGAGCTTTCACCTCTGGATCTATGGTAAGTCCTATAATCTCTACTCCCATAACATGTGTTGCACAATTTTCCTCGTTTACGAGCGCTTCGATAAATAACGGTCTCAATGACCTGTTTCGCCAGGGATCTATGGGTCTAAAGCCTCAGGATCAGGAGTTGATCATGTCGTATCATCCTACGTCCATGACTTCTCAGTCGAAGTTCACGATAAGAATTGTTAATGCACCGCTCCCGGCTAAATTGAAGATGCCCCTAACGTTAAAATTTTATGATGGCACGTCCGACCCGGACGATCATATGTTTGCCTTCGCCGGAGCAGCTAAAGTCGAACAATGGCCCATGCCAGCATGGTGTCACATGTTTGCTCAGACTCTTACTGGGTCAGCAAGGGTGTGGTTCGACGGTTTACCAGAAGGATCGATTGATCATTTTGAAGATTTCCGGCGTATGTTTTTGCAAAACTTCTGTCAGCAGCGTCGCTGCAAAAAGGACTTCACTGAAGTTCACCATATAAAACGCTGCGATGGAGAGTTCGTGGAAGACTTCATCGATCATTTCAATCGAGAGAGCATGCAGATAAGTGGAACGGTCGATCAGCTCCGTGTTTCCAGATTTTGTCACGGAGTCCGAAACAATCAGCTCGTAGAAAAGCTCCACGAAGATCTTTCGAAAACCATGGAGATACTTTTGGAACGGGCCCAAGCCTTTGTCCGAGGAAAAAGCGCTTGCGGTCAACCGAATGAAACAACGGCAAAGAATGCAAAGGCCCGTACCGCATCGTGGAGACGGAACGCATCGCCCCCAAAAGATAGAAGCAGCAATTGGAATAGAAACCGTGGGCCGTACCAGAAGTCTGATCGAAACAACTTTCGAACTGGAAATGTACGTTTCAACACTTTCTCCGAACTAACCAAATCGCCGAGCAAGATCCTTAGTACGGAAACTACCCGGCTTCCTACACCCTCGAAGCAGGGGCCCACCTCAGACAAGCATTCTAAGAAGTATTGCGAGTATCACCGAGACAAGGGGCATACGACTGACGAATGTTGGGCGTTAAAACAAGAGATCGAGAAGGCCGTACGATCCGGAAAACTCTCCCATCTCGTAAAAGAAGTAAAGGATGGGAAGAAATCTGCAGCGACGATTGATAATCCGAACACCGAGGCTGGAATCAATATGATTCGGTCTACCGAACCAAGGGGTAAAGCGATCGAACCAACATATGGCAGTTTGGATGCACCAACCAACGTACTTTCCTCCGATCGATTCGGAAGATACTCGAGACGGACCGATCACATTATCGGCCGTGATTACAGGACACTTGGTTCGACGAATTTATGTCGACGGAGGAAGCGCCTTTGAGATAATGTACTTACAATGTTTTCAGCAGCTGAACCCCCAAACAAAAAAGAGATTGATCGAGGTGTCTACCCCTCTAATAAGTTTTTCGGGAGAGGTGGTTCGTCCGATAGGGCAAATCACCCTTCCGACCACATTCAAAGATAATGACAAAAGCAGAACTGTTCAATTAACCTTTTTGGTTGTGGGTACTCACTCTTCGCATAATATAATACTCGGACGCCCTGGGTTACGAGCTCTCGGAGCAATTAGTTCGACGATACACGGTGCCATAAAATTCCCCACTGAAGCAGGGGTTGCCACTATCTTTTCAAAATCAAATTCATTCGTAGCAGAGGTAAGGCATGCAGCAGAGACAAGCTCCAAAAAAGCTAAAGTGCCTACAGAACTTTGGGTGATTAACCCGGATTTCCCGGAACAGCAAGTGGCTATCGGTGCTCAGCTCCCAAAACGAACGAAGAAGCTTCTATGGGAATTGTTGAGCAACTCGATTGATGTCTTTGCATGGAAGCACTCCGATATGCAAGAGGTTCCCAGCTCTATGGCACAGCACCATCTGAACGTAAAAGAAAATTAAGCCAATAGCATAAAGAAAAAGGCACATGGCACCGGACCGAGCCAAGGAAATTGCCAAAGACCTAAAGAGCCTCCTAGATGTTGGGATTATTCGAGAAGTCCGGTACCAAACCTGGGTGTCGAACCCGGTTATGGTACGAAAAAGGATAACTCATGGAGAATGTGTATCGATTTCACCGATCTAAATGATGCATGCCCGAAAGATTGTTTTCCATTACCGGAGATTGATGAGAAGATTGATTCTGTCGCCACGTTCAGGCTGAAATGCTTCCTAGATGCTTATAAGGGATACCACCAGATACAGATGGCAGTCGAAGATGAGGACAATTGTTACTAATGAAGGAGTTTATTGCTTTACCAAGATGCCTTTCGGTCTAAAAAACATCGGAGCTACATATCAGCGTTTAATGAGCAAAGCTTTCAAAGACCAGATCGGGCGGAATGTAGAGGTATATGTCGACGATATTGTAATCAAAAGTCACGATGAAACTGCCATGCTGAAAGACATACTTGAAACATTCACCCGACTCTGAAGCATCAATATGAAGCTAAATCCTAAAAAATGCACGTTCGGGGTAGAAGAAGGAAAGTTCTTGGGAGTCATGGTCGGATCAAAGGGTTTGCGAGCCAACCCTGACAAGATCGACGCTGTTCTCACCATGAAGCCCCCGACGTCGGTTAAAGAGATCCAGTCCTTAAATGGACGATTGGCCGCCCTCCATCGATTCTTGTCAAAAGCAGCAGACAGATCTCTCCCATTCATGGACGTGCTTAGAAAAAGTTTCAGGTCGGAGTTTAAATGGACCGAAGAAGCTGCACGAGCCTTTGAAGAGCTTAAAGTCTATTTAGGCACGTTGCTGAACCTCACCGTACCAGAAAAAGACGAGGTACTAACGGTCTACTTAGCTGCATCGCACGGTGCTATCAGCGCGGTGTTAGTCGCCCACCGAATCGGAGCACAAATCCCCATCTACTATGTGAGCCAAACATTGAAAGATTACGAAACAAGATATTCAAATTTGGAAAAGTTAGCTTTGGTGTTAGTCCACGCCTCAAGAAGGCTTCGCCGTTATTTTCAAGCCCATCCAATTGAGGTTCGAACAGATCAAAGAATCCAGCACGTTCTCCGATGACCCAAAGTTTCAGGTCGCATGGCAAAATGGGCGATCGAGTTGGGTGCGTTCAACATCACCTTTAGAACCAAGGGTCCGTTAAAAGGGCAGGTGATAGCTGATTTTCTAGTAAAAATGCCGGAGGAAAAAGAAGTGGAAAAAACGGAACAAACTCCAAACAAGCCATGGTCTCTGTATACAGATGGGGCTTCGAGCACCAAAGGTGCTGGAGCAGGCTTGATACTCACCGATCCGGATGGCACGGATATGACGTATACACTCCGACTAGAGTTCAAGAGTTCTAATAACGAAGCTGAATATGAGGCCCTGTTAGCTGGTTTACGATTAGCGGCTAAAGTCGGAGCGAAAAATGTTGTGGCCCATGTGGATTCGTTGCAGGTAGCGAATCAGGTGAACGGAGAATATGAAGCAAGGGAAGCCAACGTGATCGAATATCTGGAACAGGTAAAGCAAGCTATGGCATTGTTCGATTCATGTAAGGTCGAACACATCCCCCGCAGCAAAAACAAAAAGGCCGATGCATTGAGCAAATTGGCATCTGTATCATTCAGTCATCTGGCCAAAGAAGTAAGGGTGGAAGTGTTGAACACACCATCAATTGCCACTCCTCATGTCATGCAGGTGGAAGCTCCGTCACAAACATGGATGACACCCATAATCAACTACCTGGTACACGATGTTTTGCCAGTTGATAAAGCAGAGGCTAGAAAAATCCAGATCAACTCTCTTCAGTATCAGATGCAGGAAGGGGGTTTGTATCGAAAGACTTTTCTTGGGCCTCTGTTAAAATGCCTCGATCCAGAACAGGCCAGCTATATCATCAGAGAAGTACATTACGACATTTGTGGGATCCACACCGGGCCAAAAATGATCGTAACTAAGGTAAAAAACGCAGGATATTATTGGCCCGGGATGCATGAGAGTGCAGTTAAAGAACTCCAGCAATGTGACGAATGCCAAAAGCACGCACCAGTAAGCCTCCGAGCGAATAATGAGATGATCCCGGTAACCGCCGCATGGCCCTTCCAGAAATGGGGCGTCGACATAGTCGGACCTTTCCCGCGATCGAGCGGAAGCGCCCAATATCTGCTAGTAGTGGTGGATTATTTCACCAAATGGGTAGATGCCCGACCATTCACAGTCATCTCCGGCTATAACGTAACAAGATTCTTCTGGGAGCAGATCGTGTGCCGTTTCGGTCTTCCGCTCTACATAGTGAGCGATAATGCAAAACAATTTGCGGAAAATACATTCAAACGCTGGTGCGAAAATTTGAAGATTAACCAAGTCTTCTCCTCGGTTGCTCACGCTCAGGGAAACGGGCAAGTCGAGCAGATAAACCGACGGATCGTAGATGGAATAAAAAGAAGATTTGGTTATGAGGGCAAGAGGTGGGCAGGCGAACTGCCGAACGTGTTGTGGGCGCACCGAACGCTGCACAAGACTAGTAACGGAGAAACACCGTTCAGTCTTACATACGACACTGAGGCCGTGATCCCCGCCGAAATCGGGCTCCCTAATCAAAGGTGTAAAATTTGGGAGGAAAACGAACAGGAGCTTCGATCCAATCTTGATCTACTGGAAGAACGTCGGAACTTTGCTGCAATCAAAGAAGCACGATACAAAAAGAAGATCGAGAAATACTACAATGCCCGTGCTAAACTGTACAAGTTCAAAGTCGGAGACTTTGTGCTCCGAAGCAACGATGCAAGCCGCGTTGAAGCGCCTAGGAAGTTGACCCCAAAATGGGAGGGGTCGTACCGCATAAAAGAAGCAAGCGATAAAGGTTCTTACGTGCTTGAGAAAATCGATGGAACCCCCGTACCCAGAACATGGAACAGGGTTCATCTAAAAAAATGCTTCATGTAAACGCCAGTCCGCTACGGACTAGAAAGATCGCTATTTTTTATCTTTAAGTATTTCTTTTTCCATGTAAAAATCTGGAGGGTAATGCCCCGAAGTATGTTTCCGTTTCCTTGTAAATCGGGAGGGTATACCCCGGAACTATGACTATCAATAAAGCGATCTGTATTTTGCAAGTATAAATCATAGCATATCTCATGTATAAGTTCGAACAATATAAAAACACGCGTTATCGGGCCTTGACCCATGCCTCGCGCTGATCGAGAAAGCTTAAATAGTTTCAAAATAGTAAAATATATTAAGCAAAAGGTCCGGATCTGGTACGATCCGGCTATAAAAACCAAAAAAGAACTCAAGAAAGAGAAGTCAACTTATAGAAACTTCTTGTCACAACCTGGTCACCTAAGATGACTGAGCGAAAACCTAACCGAACAGTAAAAGTTTTGACACAAACTAAAAAAACTGAAAGACCAGGAATAAATATTTACGCCAAAAAAGAATGATTTCATATGAGCTAAAGAAACATGTTCAAGCCATAGACAGAAAGTTAAATTGTACGGTTACATACCATAACAAAAGTAAAATATTATACGAATGCAGGGTCAAACTTCAAGCTTCGTAATCCTCCTTCACAATAGGAAATTCACTCCTCTGCTTAATAACGGACAAAGGTTTGTCCACTAGGTCTGCGACCTTGCCAAGAATAGAAATATGGAAATTATCAAAGGCCTTGATCGCAACATCCAGTGCATCCTTGGCCCCCTCGTCGTACCCGAAAACCTCTTCAGCAGAGCGAACCGAATCCTTAACAGCTTGAAAACCTTGTTTAATCCCCTCATTCACTCCAACTGCATTGACGCTATTAACCAGATCCGCAACAACCTTCTCCAGCTCAGGGCTCTAATGAACCAACTCGACAACCCAAGCAATCCCGTCCGTCAAAAACCATTGCTTGGTAAGCATGAGCTCCGACACCTGAGCTTACAATTCGACCATCTCGCTATCACAACGAGTTAACATCCCTTTTGCTTTGTTAATCGTTTCCCGATGACACTGGATAGCCATGTCACGAGCCCTCTCAAGCTCAGACTTATCTGACAAAAGGAGCAAAGGATTAAAGGAGTGAAAATAGAAAACAGTAAAGAATAAATCGCGAACGTACCGCTAATCAAGCGATGATGATCGGCCAGAAGTTGGTCGTAGGACGTCTGCATCTCCTTCAACTCAGCCTTGTTCTCTTTTCTACATCAGATAGTTTTTTCTCCAAATCACCAAACTTCAGCTTGAAAGCTTCTAGGTCTTGAAGAGCCTTGTCCCGGGCTTCGTAGGCGGCTGCAGCCGAAGCCTGTGAAGATTTGTTAACCTCTTTCGCCTCCGAGACCTGCTCTTTCAGACGATCCACCTGAGACCGAAGAGACGAAAGCTCCTGCTTGGTTTTCGATCGAACACTATCCTCGTTTTTCAAATTGGCAATCTCGCGCTCAAACCTACGACAATTCGACTCCGACTCAACCCAACGTTTATAAGTCTCCACCACCAGGGAGTTCGATTGGGCTTGATTTAGCATCAGAGCATTCCCAAGCTCCGGACCGCTCATCTTCCGGTAATGCGCATGTTCGGCAGGAGTTCCAAGATGAAACAAAGCCATCTTTGCCGATAAGGCGTCCACTATCCTGTCTTTATTCGCCAACGACCACTCAGGGACATACTTCTCCAAAGCATGAGCAGAGTCCACGTCCACAGCACCACCAGAACCTAGCTCCCGACATATAAAGACAGCTTCAGTTTCATACCACAAAGGGGATGAAGAGGCGCTGTCCCCACCATCAACTGGTTGGGGGCTCGGCCTTGAAACATTAGAAGCAACCCCCGTCGTAGGTTTACCCGAAGGAGAAGATTCGATTTTCTTGAAGGATAGGGGATCAGGCATGTGAATATCTTCAATAACTTTGGTAGTTGGTCCTCCAAAAGATAACTGGCTCGTCGGAATATTGACCGGACGATCCTTTGGGGTACGACCACCATGAAGGTGGGCATCCAAGTTCTCCAACAAGCCCCCAACAGCAGAAAACCCGGTGGCCTGATCGTCCTCATCAGTGTTCATGTTATGTTAACATTTAGATCTTATATCGATGTTCCTTCTTTTACTGCCTTGGAAGGCGCTTCAACTTAGTCAAGAACACCATATCCACAGGGGCCGAGCTTTCTTAGGGCTAGAAGTCTTTGCTCCTAATTTTATAATTAAAGTATATAGTTTAGCCCATTAGCTTTGAAAAATGTTATCTCTATTTGGTTAGTCTCCTCTTAATCCAAAAATCCTAATCACACACATGTTTTCGGCCCCCCAATTTAAATGTTTAAGTTCCACCACTCTCCTTCACAAAATAGTGTTCCCATCAACCAATAGCTCAACATTTGAACATTGGTTTGCCTTGTGTAAAAATAAATATATAGTTTTCTGTTGTCTTTATAATTGCTTTTATTAATATTTGTTGTTTGTTAAAACATGAGGTACTGATGGGCTTCGTGGTAGTGTCTGGGCTCATGCTAGCTATTAGGCTCAAGTCAAGTATCTTGTGGGCTGTTCGTGGGACTGTTGTTTGTGGGTTATCAAGAAGCGGTGAAAATAATATGGCCTTTGCATTGTATTTAATTTATTATCATACTACTAGTGTTAAGCTACCCGCGTTGCGGGCCAGTGGGCATAAAAACGTGATACCAACGTTGAGGAGATGGGAATGTAAAACCATGCTAAGTAGCATCAGACGAAGACCAAAACCAAGTAAAGCGTAAAAGAACACGGATTTCCAACACAAAGTGACTTACGTGACGTAAAACGTAGAAGGAGTCGAATTTATAACGATGCGTATTAGAAATTGGAGGGGGTAAAAAAATTAAAAAGACCAAATGTGACCACCAAATACGAATGAAAAAAAAAACCCTGAGGGGCCAAATGTGACTATCAAACACTGTGCTAAATAACAACGGATGACGAACAAATCCGAGAAAAGCGTAAAACAAAAACTAATAAAAAAAACTAAAATATTTAACTTTTGTGACACAAATTATAAAATCTAAAGTATTGTTACAAAATGAAAAATCATAATACCCAAAAAATGAAAAGAAAAAAAAGGACAAAAAGACAAAAAATATACTATTCCCCCGTATGTTATTAAAATTAAAATTGAGAGATTTAATAATAATAATAATAATAATAAGGATAAGGATAACAAAATATTTTTTATATATAATATGAAAATTGAAATTAAGAGATTTATAATAATAATAATAATAATAATAAGGATAAGGATAACAAAATATTTTTAAATAAAAATAAAAATATATTATGCACTCCCACACAAAGAACAAAGCCTTCTTAGTTCTTAACAAGAAGCTAAGGAGGGCCCAACATCACATACATCAGAAAGAAGAAAAGAAAACTACATTAGACCATAGGGTATCGTGGGGCGGTGGTTGGGGCGTGGGTTGGGCTTTAGTTGACACGTGGAATTGGGTGGCAGACATGGGTAAACCCACATTGATCACGGTATGGTGGGGCGTGGGTTGGGTGGGCTTGTGGGCTGACCGGCTGGGCAGACCCAATAAACACAAATTTAAGTTTTTAATATTTTTAAATAAATATCATTACAAGAAAAGAAAATTACAAAAAAAAAAAAATTCCTAATTTTTATATTTGTTTTTTATCTCTTCTCTCAACGCCAAGACTATTTCTAACTCGTCACCCTGTTGGTGATCAATCGGCTGGGATAGAATCTTCAAATCATTACGTCTTTGTTTCAGGGCATCTCTAGCAGAATCTCTAGCTTCTTTGCTCCTTCGTATTTCGGCCCTTTGTTGTTGGAATACGTTGAATGTATCCATCTTGCATGAAATGTCATCCAACTGATCGCTGTATATTCCCCTACGCGACTCAGAACTCCCAGCTGAAGCCGATGCCGTTTGTTTTTTAGCACGCCTTCTTAAGGCATTTCTTCCGTGCTCAGGCCGGTTTGGGCTTGGCGAATCATCCAAAAGGTCCTCAAACTCTTGATCTCGTGCATCAGATTGGGTTTGGGACGAGGCCCTTGACCTTTTGGAAGACGAGTTAGTTTCGCTACCAATGGGGATAGTTGACCACTTTGGATGGAATTTACAAATCTCCCAACAATGCATGAAACGGAAGTCGGTCTTCATATTTGATTTGAATGCGACCAGTGCATTTGTCAAAATGTCGGCTTCGGTTTCACCACTTTTAGGGTTTTGCTTTGCTTTATTTAAAAACCCACTAAATTTTGTTAGGTGGGTGCTTATTTCGCTCCACTTTGAGGATAAGCTATCGTTTTTACGATAAGTCTCCCTACCCATTTCTTCATGGAATAGTTTACTAACCCATTCCCACAGGGCGGTTCGATGTTGCGAATTTCCTATTTTAATAAAAAAATATTAATATATTACAAACTTATATAAAAAATAACCATTCCATTAATAAAAACAAAGGTTAAGAATACCTAAAGTTGAATGTTGAGATTGTTCACACCAAGCCCTCGCCAATGCAACTTCTTCAGCATAGACCCATTTTTGTTGTTTTCGTTTGGCGGTTTCAACTACTTTATCCTCCTCGGTTTTTTTCTTATGACTTCTTTTTTTGATGGGTTTCGATGCGGTAGGTCTCTCTTTGGGTGGTTGAGTTTCGGGAACGGATTCGTTTTGTGAAAGGTCGATGGAGGTTGGTGAAAGGTCGATGGGCGATTGTGAAAACGGGGTAGGTAGTGAATCTTCGGTGTTTGGGAAGTTAGTAAATACACGATTCCCGATGTACGATGCATAACCCGCCATGTCGGGCATATGAGAGTGTATGAAAAATGGACGAGCTACTGGACGATTGGGTGGTGGGCTAGGATTATTTTCTTGGAATCCATACGGGTTGCTCGGGTCAAAAGGACGGTTGTAAGGATGCATTTTTTTCGTTTTGTAGAAGGAGAATTGAAGATGTATAGAAGATGTGGTTGAATGTGGTAAAAAATGGAAGTAAAATGTGAGTTTTATAGTGAAAAAAATGGAATTTTTTTTTATATAGCCGTTGGCCAACGGCTCTTTTCTTTTGGCCATTCACAAACCGCCATGTCACCTTGCTCCCCCGCCCCACTCCCGGCTTGAAACCCAAGCCCCAAGGGGCCACGCCCCAACCCACGCCCAAACCCCCGCCCCATACCCCACGGCCTTAGGTAGTAGACGTGCACAAACCTGGTATTTTTAATATGGAACCGGAATCGGTTTCTCGTTTTAAGGGTTGGAACCGGTTATTGCTATAAGCGGTTCGGTTCCGGTTCGTGTTATTTGACCAATAAACCACACCCTATGTGCCCGCTTCCGGTTCTTAAGAAACCGGGTATTAAAATACCCAATTTTCGGGTTTTTATACCCTACTAGTGGGAAACCCGCACGTTGCGGCGGAAACGACAACATGGGGCAGGAACACAATTCAAAACATAAAACAATAAAAAAAACATATATAAGTTGTGTGTGTATATAAAAGCACCCACGCTTCACGGCGGGGTAAGTTTAAATGATATCATGTCATGTTCTATATACATTTTGGCACAACAAAATATTTAGAGAGGTCTTTAGTTTACACTTCACATAAACTTCACATAAACGTAAGAAGCGACAATTGTAATAAAAAACAAAAAGACGCATTCTCCCTTAATTTATAAGGCTTCGTCAACAAACTTAACAGCAAAACAGATTATATGAACCTTTTTAAATCATATACCTTTAGATTTATATGAGTTCAAAGTTCTTACTCATTTGCTGCATTTTCTTCATCCTTTGAAGCACCATCATTAGCATTTTCTTCACTTTTTTCCAATGGAACTGATGATAATCTTCAATATTCTTCTTAACCTGTTCTGCTACCCCATCATCATCTTCTTTCTTTAGTTCAGTTTCTTCAATTTTATCAACCTTTTCTACCATTAAAACATCTGTGTTGATACCATTTCAAGACACTGCAACAGTTTCTTTCAAGACACTGCAACTGCATTTGCAAATCATCAAACTCCCTTTCCATAAAAAACAATCTATCTTTCAAGATCAAGTTATCTTCCTCAAGTTGCGCGATATGGGTATCTTGTGTAAGATTAAATATATTATGTTTAATATTTAATCTATAGCCATTATAATCATTTACATAATATAGATCAAAATATATAATAACCTATTAAATAATTAGTTGGTAATTGTTGATGGACCATATTACCCTTATTAACTAATTAGGTTTCCTCCTGGGTGCTTATATAAGAAGATTTATGTAGAGGTCAAAAAGGTTACACACTGAGATAGATAACCTAATAACCGTAACATCATCATCATCGACCTCCCTCTCCCATAATCGATTCCCTTGTCGGTTTTCTTAGTCACCATCATTAGTCAGCACCCTAAGGAGGAACCAGATCACACTAACAATTATGTCGAACGGGATGTCATCTTCTCTGACTGGATTCTCCACTGCACTGTCTGCTGTAACAGGTATGTTTTCATGTTTTCCATTATGATTAAACAGAATTAATTCAACATCTTGATCATCCACTCGGTTTTCCAACAAATAGCTGCTATGATCCGCACCGCTATAGTTCGGATAAATCATCTCAAACCGACTCAAATCATGATCCAACCTCCTCTCAACCTCAACATGTTCTTCCACATCACTCTCACTCGACGCACCTTCATCTTCTTCATCCTCAGCAGCATCCGCTTCATTTCCCGGAGACCGAAGCCTAATCAACCCTTTCATCGAACCATATCCGTCTACCCTTCGCCATATCCACTAACACCTCTCGAGAAGGCGAAAATATTGGTGTGGGTAAAACCGCAGGCGTCACAGGGCACAGTGACACTAACGAAGTAATCCCACCGGATTTCTTCGCTCGAATTAAAAACGACGATATGCAATGTAGAATATCCCTAATCAGATGTAACAAAACAGGCTGTAAACGATAGTGTATGGATGCGGTTTTGTTGTATGAAGTTATAATTATATAGATAATACCTGCATAGGGGCCCCGAGATGTCACTTAAAAAGGCTTTTAGCTCTTTAGTCTCCCCACCAATGGATAAAAAGTGATTTTGTTTCCTAAGAGTAACCTGTGAGATACCATCAATGTCAAAAAGAGTAATGTTTAAATTCATAGGGTTTGTTTCAATTATTTCAATTGAAATGGTAAAAGCGAATAAATTTGATATATTAAAATGGTAAATGCAAAATTTATTAATTCCAATTCTTGCGCTAATTCCAATTTCATTGCATTACATGAAACGAACGCTTTAACAATTCAAAACCAAATTATTTAAATTATAACACCAAAATTTTGTGCAGATTGAATTTGTATGAATCATTTATATATAGAACTTTTTTTAAAATTTTGAATTTATAATTAGTTATTTACCATCAAAGAAGTGCAGCTTTCAAGCTAACAAAGGCTTCACTTACCATCAAAGAAGTGCAGCTTTCATGCTAACAAAGGCTTCACATATCAAAAGATAAGGTATACAAAGTTTTATTAGGTTCCAACAAAAGCTTCATAGCTGAGAAGGTATAAAGTGCACCTTTTGAGTATTAAATATATTTATTATATTTTTTTATGTAAATAGCATCTATCAAAACAATCCCATCCGCAAAAGGTCAAAGAACCAAGCAAAAGGCGTAAAATCGCGTGGGAACAATTGTGTGAGTTTATTTTTCACAATTAAAATTGCCCAATTTTTTCTACAGCGGAGCAAAAGCATGAGTTTTTCCGTGTTCGTTCGTTAATTCTTTAAACTTGAACACAAACATAAGTGAACGAGCACAAACGAACGTAAATATTTATTAGTTTGAAAATGAAAAATATGCATGTTATTAAGCATGGGCATAGCATAGCGGGGGCCGGGGGGCGGGGGAACCTCCCGAACTTTTCACTCAGTAGTGTCCAACATGTAGAGTTTGTATAGAATTTTTTACGTATATACGTTTTCGACCCCCCGGTATATACTTATAACTTTGACTTATTAAGTCAAAAAGACCTTTTCTTGATTCAGAATTAGAAATAGCATTCAAATTCATATCTTTTTTATTTGGTATATCCATGGTTACTCTCTTTTTTGTTTGAAAGTTTTTTTTGCTTCCTCACTCAAATTATTAAGAAACTCAAAATCTTTGACTTTTTTTGGTCAACTGATTTTTTTTTGGCCTATCAAGCCAGCTGATTTTTAACCTTCTTTTGCTTGATCACATTGCCTTCCACCATAGCAAGCCTGATGGTTCTTATCCGTGCTTGTATCCTGCTCCATGATTGAAGATATCTTAACGTATTCGAGGTATGCGTTTTGAATTGCCATAAAAATTTCTTGCCTGGAAAAACTAAAACATCAATGTAAGTATCCAAACATGTTAAAAAAGAAAAAAAAAAGACTTTTGAAATGATATTGACCAGCTTTCCATGAAGGGTAATCTAGACTTTTAGCAAGCTAAAAGTCAAACACCTCTATTTAACAAAGCGAAATGTCAAACACTAAAATGCTACCAATTTGTGAAACATGTAAATATTTTGCAAGCATAATTTCTTTGTATTTTAAAATATCGTTACAGGTTTCCACCCCCGTAAGGGTCCGCCCTCACGGGACCTGGCACCATCGGTCCTGCCCTGGCTATGATTTAAGCTCTTAAGACAGATCTAATGAAGGGAAGACCCTAAACATTATATCATAATCTAATCTTCGTGGCGAATTGTAAATAAGCTCACTTTCTTTCTGTTCTAGTTGAGTACTTTGCTTTGCAACCCGAGTTTTTGTTATTTTCTCAGAGCGGAATTTATAATTCTTTTGCACTATAAAACTTTTAACACCTTACAATAGGTACCAGAATAGATCTGCAAATATTGTAAAGTGAAAAGAACCTTATTCCAATGTTTTTCTAACCAAAATTACATGATATCTGGTGCAGCATAAAATGAATTGTATAAGGGGCAAACCGATTTTGATCTTTTTTTTTCTTGAGTTAATTACTGTTTTCGTCCCTGAGGTTTGTCAAAAATAACGGTTTCAATCCATTAGTTTAAAAATTGCGATTTCAGTCCATTAGTTTCATTTTCGTAACCATTTCAGTCCACTAACTTAACTCCATCCATTTATTTTGTTAACTTTGAGTTAACTAACTAATTCAGGGACAGTTTGCGTCAGTTTTAGAAACACAGGGACTTAAGTGTAAACTCTAAAACATTAAAACAAAAAAAAATAGTAAATTCCAAAAAATCAAAAAAATTCCAAAAAACCAAACAAATTCCAAAAAATTCTAAAAAATAATAAAAATTCTAAAAAATCATAAAAATTCTAAAAAATCCGTTTCAGCGCGAACTGTTTCGAACCCGAACCGTTTCGAGCTGAACCGTTTCGACGCGAACCGTTTCGACCCGTACCGTTTCGACCCGAACCGTTTCGAGCTGAACCGTCCGTACCGTTTCGACCCGAACCGTTTTGAGCTGAACCTTTTCGACGCGAACCGTTTCGACCCGTACCGTTTCGAGCCGAACCGTTTCGACCCGTACCGTTTCGAAGCCGAACCGTTTCGACCCGTACCGTTTCGAAGCCGAACAGTTTCGACCCGTACCGTTTCGACCCGAACCGTTTCGACCCGTACCGTTTCGACCCGTACCGTTTCGATCCGAACCATTTCGAGCCGAACCGTTTCGAGCCGTTTTGAGCTGAACCGGTACGGGTCGAAACGGTTCGGCTTCGAAACGGTTCGCGTCGAAACGGTTCGGGTCCAAAGGGTTCGGTTCGAAACGGTTCGCATCGAAACGGTACGGTTCGAAACGGTAAAGCTCGAAACGGTTCGGTTCGAAACGGTTCAGCTCGAAACAGTTCGGTTCGATACGGCACGGTTCAGTTCGAAACGGTTCAGCTCGAAAGGGTTCGGTTCGAAACGGTACGGCTTGAAACGGTTCGGCTTCGAAACGGTACGGGTCGAAACGGTACGGGTCGAAACGGTTCGGGTCGAAACGGTTCGGCTTCGAAACGGTATGGCTCGAAACGGTACGGACGGTTCAGCTCGAAACGGTTCGGGTCGAAACGGTACGGGTCGAAACGGTTCGCGTCGAAACGGTTCAGCTCGAAACGGTTCGGGTTCGAAACAGTTCGCGCCGAAACGGATTTTTTGGATTTTTTAGAATTTTTTAGAATTTTTATGATTTTTTAGAATTTTTTGGAATTTGTTTGGTTTTTTGGAATATTTTTGATTTTTTGGAATTTACTATTTTTTTTGTTTTAATGTTTTAGAGTTTACACTTAAGTCCCTGTGTTTCTAAAACTGACGCAAACCGTCCCTAAATTAGTTAGTTAACTCAAAGTTAACAAAATAAATGGATGGAGTTAAGTTAGTGGACTGAAATGGTTACGAAAATGAAACTAATGGACTGAAATCGCAATTTTTAAACTAATGGACTGGAACGGGTAGAGGTGGAGTCCGTTCCGGTGTCATTTACAAAACAAGGAATTTTTTAACCTCTTTGAAAGCCACACCACTATCATTTTTTCCTCTATTACCTAAAATCAATAAAATCATACGCCACACCAGTAAACAAGGAATTTTTAAACCTCTTTCAAAGGCACACCAGTATCACTTTTTCCTCTATTACCTAAAATCAATAAAATCATACGCCACTAATCAAACCAGTAAGTTTTTTATAGTAAATCAAATCAGGAATTCACAGAGAGAGTATTAAACCGATGAAATACGAAAATCAAATCAGGAATTCACAGAGTATTAAAACAACACATAATTCGCACCTGAGATAGGGGGATTCCGGATGCAGCCGTGTGAAATAACGAGCATATGTGGACCTGGTTCACAATTGAGAAAGTTACAATGTATTGAGTGGAACCGAATGGAGAAGAAGAGTGGGTAATCCAAACCTGATAACAGGGAAGAATACATAATTGAAGGCTGGGTTACATCTTAAATATTGGTGGATTTGGAGAAAATTCAATCTAGGGGCGGACTTAAGACAAAGCCAAGGTGGGCGGGCGCACCCCCGGGAAGAAAAAAAATTAGTGCTAAGTTCCGTCGAAAATCCCATCCGTACCCCTTGGAATTTTTCGTCTGCACCCCTTAGGTAAAAAGTGATCAATTTATATTTTAATTTTTTTTAGTAAACTCTTATTTTTTTTAAAATACTACTTAAATTATATAATTTTTAATACCTAAATAACTAAGCCCAAATACCCAATACCTTTAGCTAGCCCACTACTAAGTCTTAGCCCAATAAACAAACCCAACAAATCAACAATATTTCAAACTAAAATAAAATAAAGAGTTAAATGCCTGGTTGGTCCCTGTAGTTTGCAAATATTGCAGACTTGGTCCCAGTGGTTTACTAATTACAGAGTTGATCCCAGTGGTTTCAAATTTTGCACTCGGGTGATCCTTTTTACTAACCCATGTTAATTTTCTCAGTTAAATGTATGTGAAATTACTAGATTACCCCTGAACAATAAAAAAAATAAAGATGACCCACCCTCACCTTCTTCCTCCCCTTTCTCTCTCTCTCTAAAACGGTTAAAACCCATCACCACCACATTAATCAGTTCCACTAAGCAATCAAAGTGAATCAATTTCACTTCCTTCTTCTTCTTCTTCCCCAAACAAGTTTATAACTTCTGTACACCCAAAATAAACCAAAAAAATTCAACAACAAACCCCCAATTTGAATCTGATATGCCTCTTTATCCCAATAAACCAAATTCAATGTTGATTTGTCAATGCAATTATCAATTATTGCTAAATCATATATCAAATCTTGATCTCACTGTGAAATCATCGTGAATCTTTCTGGTGAGAGAGTGGAACCGCGGTGAGGAGTGGCGGAGGCAGATGCAGTGGGTGGTTACGATGGAGATGGTGGTCCGAAGGTGAGGAGACGGTGTTTTTGGTGGAGGGTTGTGTAGGCTGAGCTGGTGGTTCACATTTGTTAATAGGTGTTTGTGATAGGGTCCAGGGTTGCAAGTCGGAGGTGGTTGGTGATGTGGTTAGAGGTGGTGGTACGGTGTTGTGGGGTTGTTTCAGGTAGTGGGTTCTGGATTTACAGTGGTGAATGGTGGTCGAGATTATGTATATGGTGGTGGTGGGTTTTTGAGAGAGGGGAGGAAGAAGATGATGTGGGCCATCTTTATTTTTTGTTTTTTTATTGTTTAGGGGTAATATAGTCATTTCGTATACATTTAACTGAGAAAATTAACATGTGTTAATGATAAGGATCACCCGAGTGCAAAATTTGTAACCACTGGGACCAACTCTGTAATTAGTAAACCATTGGGACCAAGTCTGCAATATTTGCAAACTACAGGGACCAACCAGACATTTAACTCTAAAATAAACAAGCCCAAAACCTTTACATATTCTCTCCCGCTCTCTCTATCCTCCATGCACGCCAGCGATCAGAACATCAACGACAACAGTGAACAGTCAGCAGCCGCATACCACCGTAATCAGCCACCATACCACCGTCGATCGAACACGGGTAAATTTCTTTGTTATTTTTGATGAATTTTGGTTGATTTTTTTGTTGATATTAGCCGCATACTAACCATGACAGTAGACATGTGCTTCGTTTTGTTTTTCATTATGTTATATGGTGGGTTATATTTTGTTAGGAGTGAATTGCAAGTTTTGTCCTTTATCTTTAGGCCACTTTGCAGGTTTTGTCCTTTATGTTTAAATTTGACGAGTTTTGTCCTTTATGTTTAAAAATCAAGCACGTTTTACCCTTTGGGCCTTAAAAATCAAGCATGTTTTGTCCTTAAAAATCAAACACGTTTTGCCCCAAAGGGTAAAACGTGCTTGATTTTTAAACATAAAGGACAAAACTCGTCAAATTTAAACATAAAGGACAAAACCTGCAAAGTGGCCTAAAGATAAATGATAAAACTTGCAATTCACTCTTTTGTTAATGATGACATTTTGCTTTTTTTATTGCCGCATACACCGCACAGAAGATCTGGTGGGTTATATTTGTTAGTGAAGAATGTTTGGCTTTTTCTTTTTATGGTGTATATGTTCTTTAGATGATTTTTAGGGTTATTTACATTATGATTTCTAGGGCTTGAATAGTTGATATATTATGTAATATGTTATGGAGCCATGTTTTGGATAGATTTCAAAAAATGAAAACCCGTAGGGTGACGTTTTAATTATGTTTGTAAAAAGGTTTGACATATTTTTGATGATTATATAAATTTAGTTCGATGTTCTTTTGTTTTACATGACCCGACCCGATCCGATATGAACCGATTTTTTACTTATATACCTTGGGGCTAAAATTTTTAAAAATGTTCCGCACCCCCATGGAAAAATTCCTGGGTCCGCCACTGATTCAGTCATCATCTTCAATTTTACATTCCATCGTTCAATCTGCTATTCTCCTTAATGGTTCCGTTTCACTGACTATTAGGTTTCTTCAGGGGCAGTGAAGGAAGGGTTTTTGTGTGCGTGAGTATGAAGTGTGGGCTAAATTACTATTATACCCTCTGAGTTTCTTAAAATTTGCTACTTTTTACAATTTCACCCTTATAAAATATGCATGCTTTACTTGTACATATTGCATAAAATGATGGACGCCATGTAAAATTACATTTGTGTACATCAGATTTCCTTTATATAGTATTATAGATTTCCGAGTTTTTTGTTATATATTTTCGTATTTTCTTAATACTCTATTGTGTTTTTATTACCCTATTTCTTGTATTTTTTTGTTTATTATTATTAAACTAGTTGTATCAAACCGGCGCGTTGCGCCAGAGATTCAACGCGCTACATGGCGGGATCAAACGCGGGAATTTGGTCGGTATATCGTTTTGTTACTCGTTATAACAACCGATAAGGAAAAAATAAATAAATAAGATTGTGATATAATCAAAAGAACACATCTGATTTACCCCCGCTTCGTAGCGGTATATGCGTTTAAGAGCATACACTCTTTTGTCTTGTAACTCGTCTTGTCTTGAAACTCAGCGCTGAAAGCCCAGTCAACTAAGGAAGCTCAGTTAGTTGATAGATGTAAAGCTAAGCCAATCTGAAAAGTGGAGTAGAATGAAGAAACTGGCAGACCTTAAATCTAGCCTACAATCCGATCTTTCGTCTCTTCGCTTGCGTTTTGCCACCTCTAACTTCAAGAGCATACATAGTTGCAAATTAATCAAATAAACCCATATTATAAGTGAACAATATTAACAAAATAAGAAATAAAAACATGCATTGGCTTTTGCAGGAACCCATGAGGAAAATGTTGTAAAGAAGTTAGGTTGGTTTCCTTCTATGTACATATGGGGATAGTCCATCTAGAGATGCAGCGAACTCTTATGTATTCCGATATCTTTCATTTAAAACATATTAGACAACAAAAATAAGCTTGCAATATTACTGATAGAAGATATGCTAAACAGGTACATGCCCAATTTCAAAAGCACTTTGCCTTTCCTTGGAGTCTACATGCTAACCAACCCAAACAAACATCTCAACATGTGTCTCTCATATTAACATATACCCAGTCACACAGGTTGATGAATCCTTTTAGTTATTTGAATTGCTAGCTACAAAATATGTGATCTGAAATGATAACTGCATCGACCCCTGAACCACGATTTATGCAAAGATAATAAGTGATTAAATGGTTAAAAAAACTTACAATGTAGGCTTCCCGATATCATTCTCCATCTGTTCTACCATCACCGTTTTCACTCCAGTCTTCCAAGGAGCTTCCAGACAAGCATGCCTACTGACAACACCTTCCACCTACACCAACCGCTTATTCCCACCTGCGCTTTGCAGCGGTACTCATCGGTGTTTAAGAACAAACTTAATGGAAATAAAACAACCATTAATATATAACACGAAACTTTTTCAGCCTTTCTGAATGGTCTAGATATTGATTAAGTTTTGTCTTAAGTGTAAGTTTATAAAGTATATTCTATTATAGCAAAATAGATGTTTAACAATTAATAATTCGTTAATAAAAAAATTACCATATGAAAATATGCATTACTTTTTGATATTTTCATACGAATGTGTTTGGCGTATCCACAAATTAATGTGGCCGATTTCTACAAAGAAATTATGAAAATAGCCATGTACCGAAATGCGTTGGTGACTTTGCTTCTTAACCCTTGTTTAAAATAAACAACTTGGACTATGAACCTGGAAAAAAAGCATCATATTAGTAGCCTATTGAAGTGGTGACCATATGAAATTAAAGAAAAGAAACCAACATTTAACTTAGAATACTATACATGACAGCACCTAAAGAATGATTACAATTCCTTAAACGTTTATTAAACTATCCATCCCAAACTTCTATCGTTAAATTTACATGTGGATCAGTACATTAGGAGCCAGTTCCAGCCAGTGGAACACCACTAAACTGAACCAAAACCATAGTATAATTTAATTACAGAAGCCATGGAGCTCCATAGTGGTTACTAAACAACATGCCATTTGCATCAATGATCTAGAACTCGTTCTCAAGCTTTGCTATGCTTTTATGTTATTATCAGACAGTGTAATGTTCTCTCTCAAGTAAGATAACCTTAAGTTGCAGTGATTTTAGATCAAAATTGATTAAAAAAGAGACTCATGTACGTACATGTTGAGTTTTTAATCCTCTGTCCTCAACGTTACAATTGCCATCAATTTTAGAAGATGAGCTGTGATTATACCTCAAATATAATAAATATCTTCATTCTAAATGTCACAAACAAATTGAAACTTTGAAATCAAATCCCCCGTATACATACTTCAAAATTAGTAAACAATTTTTGTTTTATCGACCATACAAAACATCAAAGGTAAAAAAAAGCATATGAATAAAGTGGAATATATATATATATATATACCTTCCTGATCTTTCGCAAGGCTTCAACCAGTGAATTTTGACATGCCTTCCTCAATTTCTGCACATAACAAAAAACAACTTTACTTTTTATCACCTGTGAATCTTTTTCTCTCTAATTCTTATCATTTATATAAAGTATTTTGTAGAATCATGATAGCACTTCTTACACAATGGTTCCAATCATTACTATATGAGCCATCTACCCAATAAATGGAGATGCAGACCAAAAGTGCTTACCGAAATTGTCGCTGAAACACGATTCAAGTCTCTGAGGTTGTGGTTGTTCAAGATCACCTTCAAGTCTCCCATTCCGTCTCCAGAATCGACCAATTAGACTGACCGGTACCGCCGCCGGAACCCACGGCCGTCAAGTTCCCATTCAGCGACGATCAACAGCATTACCGTCGGCCAGAGACCATAGCCGGAGCCTCCATCACCACCGCACCTCTCTTTATCTTCCTCTGCCTCCGGCGCTCTCTCTCTCTCTCCCTGTCCCTCCGTCGCGTCTCTCTTTCCACCGCCGAGCGGTGTTCTTGTATGTGAAACCCTAAAATACCCATAGGAGAATAACGGCCGTTACCGTTAAAACACTATTGCTCAGTTATGTTATGAATTGATAATATATATAATTGATAATATATATAAATATGCATTGTATAATGTAAGAAAAGTAAAATTAATGCACAAGCATAAATTTAAAAGAAAGATATTATAATCATGTATCGGGTATAGCCGGGTATAATCGGTTCTGGTTCCGGTTTTTGGTATTAATCGGGTATGATCGGTTCCGATTCCAGGTATTGAGATCAAAATGCATACTCTATCTATACCCTACGGGTAGGAATAGTTCCGGTTTCAGGTATAGAATACCGGGTATTAATAAAAAACCGGTTCTGGGTTTTTTTTACCAGGTCCAGTTTAGGGTACGAGTTTTTTTTGTGCACCTCTAACATCAGGTCCTACCCAAGAAGATGATCGGCTTTTTCGTTCATCATGCCACACATCGGATATGACCCATCAACCCCCCCCCCCCCCCCCCCCTGAGTCGCTACTTTCTTCCGGCTCATGACTAACCTGCTTAATCGAGAAATTCACGGTCCGGTCATCAGACCTCCACCTTCAAGGGCTGTTGAATCAGAACATAATACATATCATTCCACTCTCTTCACCATAACATTTCACACGTTTGTTAAAAAAATAAAAAATGATTATAAATGAAGTTGTCAAGTTGTTGTCTAGACTCTAGAAGTATCATTGGTCCGAAATTACGCACCAATCTATAATTCCTAATTAAGTAACTGGGTTTTATACCCTTTTGGTAATTTTACCATGTGTACAAGCAGTGGCGAAGCTTGGATTTTTCGGCCGGGGGGGTGAAAACATATATACCTGATGACGGGGGTAGCCCAAGACTAAGTAAAATGGCTAATTACGTAAACGCTTAAATGGTTAAATGGTTCAAGGCTTAAAAAGCTGTGGAAGGAAAAAGCAGCACGGTAACAGTAGCCAAGTCACATCTGAAGATTGCTTCACCAACCCACAACCGCAAAGGCATTGCAGGTCTGCACGGTGCACACCATTATCCGGGGGACTAAAGCCTTCAACCCCCAAAAGGGGAAACCCTCCACTGCAAGCGAGGATGCTAGTCAAATCCATTCCACTTCGGGAGATGCCTTCCCTTATAAAATGACACTTCATTTACTTCAGGGGGACATCTGGACCAGCTCTGATTCTTCTATCTCTGGTCATTCACATCGAATGCTTGTCTCGCACAAGTCATTCCCTTTCACATCCAACACACACATTCCCTTTGCCTTCACTTCCGAATCTGAGCACAAATCAGAGGAGGATCTATAGCAAAGAACAATAACAAACTAGCAAACCTCCTTCCACGTCTCGCAAACGTGGGGGGACCCCACGACCTGCGTTAGGCAAGGTTGAACCCTTCAACCCTTCTGCCTAGCCAGCCAAGCTACCATCGTTGGTCTTGTATTTGTTGCTTCAACAAGTTGGTGCCCACCGTGGGGCTACGCCACTATTTCTTCTCAAAAAGACCTAGTAGTGTAGCTCTATTCACTTAAAATCACCATGTCTGAAAGTGGATCCCCAGAAGAAGTGAATCAGATTCCAAACACTTCTACTCCGGGTAGTAGCCAAGCTCACATGGCTATACCAACTTCTTTCTCAACTCCGGGGAGCACACCCGAGTTCCTTAACTTCAACACACCAACCCCGTCCCGATCCGGAGTTCCATCTCCTAATATCGGTGTCTCTGATGCTCCATCACGTGTTGAACTCACCCCTGAAGGGGTTGCCAACAATTTCCTTGTGCTAAGGTCTCTTCTCAACCAGCACGTGAGTAAAGAAAGAGAAAAGGGAGTGAGGATTCGTTTAGACTATGACGAGCCTGAGCCAACATTGTCTCCTGGACCACCTCCTCCTCTTTTTACAACAAGAAGTGAGGCTGGTCCCAGTAACCCTTCAAACCCTCACCCTTATCTGTCCTCTATGACAAATCCTACGGTGCATCCTATCTCCTCTTCCCAACCAATTACTAGCGGTGCTCCTCTGGGGCATGAGCTGACCCTTGACCAGCTCCTACAATCCCCAGTGACAAGCTATCCAGCATCCACTACAACTACATGGGAGCAAGCTCTGTCCGTGCTCCCTTTAGCACGGAGTGCTGTTATGAGCACTCCCCTTGGGATAAACTGCTCCACTGGCCCAGGAAGCCTTCAAGGCTTCAACCCTATGCCCAACATGATGGCCCAGATGATGGCCAACTTCCCGTGGCAGCACTTCATCAATCAAGTGCTCGCCACTCAAGGAAACAATAGCAATGGCAGCAATGTGGATGCAAGGACGGAAGAAGACTTGGCTAAACCGTACAAGCCAAGTAACCTTTCATGTTTCTCAAGACAAATAGCCGATTATGACTTCCAGTCAAAGATCAAAATGCCGGCCCACATCAGGACATATGATGGGACTGAAGATCCTGAGGACCATCTTCAGATCTTCACTGGTGCAGCTCGGATAGAGAAGTGGTCCAACGCGGAGTGTTGCCTAATGTTCATGCAAACTCTTGTTGGATCCGCCAGGATCTGGTTCAACGATTTACCTGCTCAAAGTGTTCGAAGCTTTGACGATCTCAGCAAAGGTTTCCTGGCCAATTTCTCTCAACAAAGACGATATGTCAAAGACGCAACAATGATCTTTCAGATAAAGCAACGTGATGATGAAAGTCTCCGTGCTTTCATTGAACGATACAAGAAGGAAGGTCTGACTTATGTAGGGGCCGACGAGAAAATGAGGGTGGCTGGCTTCATGAATGCCATCACCTCTAAGTACCTTACAAGGGATTTCAACAAATCTCTACCCAAGACCTTAGAAGAAGCTCTTGAAAGGGCCGAAGCCCACATCCGGGGAGAGGAGGCAGTAGACATTAAGGAACAAAGAAAAAGAGGGTCCGGCTGGAGGAGCAACAGTCCAGCCAGAAAAAGAGGGAACTTCAACCCCTATGACAGGCGGCCAAAGGGTTCAGATCCTCGAAGGTCTGAAGGTCGGAACCTTTCAAGCAGGGAAAAAGGCATAAGCTTCACGCCCCTCACAAAGACCCCTCAAGAAATCCTTGCAACAGAGGAAGTTAAACAAAACTTTCGGCCTCCTAGACCTCTCCCCAAAAGCAGGAAAAATGAGAACTCCACCCAGTACTGCGAGTTTCATGAAGAAAAGGGTCACCACACCAATGATTGCTTCCAACTCAAGAAAAGAATAGAAGAGGCTGTTAAATCCGGAGAACTCGCTCATTTGGTAAAGGGAGTCCGAGACAAAATGGCTGAAGGAAAGGGTAAGGAAGTCAATATGGTAGATTTCGATGGAAAGGTTCCTCGCAAAAGACAAAGGTTGGAAGCTTGGGAGCTTCAATGTGTCTGTTTCCCCCCTACAGAGAATGACCCTCTCTCTAGCCCACTCGTGGTAGAGGCTACCGTAGGAACGTTGCAAACATGCAAGGCATACATAGACACGGGTGCAGCCACTGAAATCATGTTCGGAAAATTCTTCAACCAATTAAGCAATGAAGAACGTTCAAGGCTTCAACCTTCTGGAACCTCTATAAAAGGTATCGCTGACATACCCCTCAAGCCTTTAGGGCAACTAACACTTAATGTTCGTTTTAGTGAAGGTTCAAAAGAAAGAACCCAACCACTCACCTTTGTGGTTATCAACATCCCCTCAAGCTATGATGTGATCATTGGAAGACCAGGACAGTGTGCATTTTACATGGCCGTGTCTGTCGGTCATGGCATAGTCAAATTCCCCACCGAAAGGGGCATAGCAACCCTTCAACCCTCCCAGGAAGCCTACATGGTTGAAGGCGAAAGTGCAAACAGTGAAGAAGACAGGCAAAGATTGGTAATAAACCATAAATACCCGGAACAAAGGATAAGGGTCAACCCTGACCTTTCTCAAGAGACCCTTTCATATCTTGAAAAATTGCTAACACACTACAGTGATGTATTCGCTTGGTGTCCTGAAGATATGACCGGGATCCCTCGGGATATTGCCGAGCACGAGTTGAGAATACCACCAGAGGTCAAGCCGGTGGTTCAAAAGAAAAGAAGCTTGGCACCTGAAAGAAGTCAGGCAGCCTGCCAAGAGGTTGAAAAGCTTGTGTCAGCCGGCATCCTCCGAGAAGTCAAGTACCAATCATGGGTTGCAAACCCAGTTATGGTCAAAAAACCAGACAACTCTTGGAGGATGTGCATAGACTTCAAGGATCTTAACAAAGCTTGTCCTGGTTATCAAAAGCAAGACGGAATACCAAATGCTCGATGATATTCAAGAAACTTTCAAGAACCTCAGAAGGGTTAACATGAAGCTTAATCCAGAAAAGTGTTCATTTGGATTCGAGGAAGGAAAATTTTTGGGCCACATTGTTGGAAAACAAAGCATCAAAGCCAACCCTAACAAAGTAAGAGCTGTCCTTGAAACCAAGCCGCCAAAGACCAAGAAGGAGGTTGAAAGCTTGAATGGGAAGCTTGCAGCCTTGAAGCGTTTTACCTCCAAGTTAGCCGAAAGATCTCTGCCCTTCTACAAAACGCTCAAGAACTGCTCAGATAAAAAGGATTTCAAATGGACCGAAGAAGCTGAAGAAGCTTTCAACCAGATGAAGCAACATCTAGCTTCCCTACCAGACATTGCGGCACCAAAAACCGGGGAGTTAATATCAGTGTACCTCTCAATCACGGACGAGGCCATCAGTGCAGTCCTCACCATTGAGCGAGACAAGGCCCAGGTACCCGTTTATTTTTTCAGCAAAACTTTAAAGTTAGCTGAAACGAGATACCCTCCCCTCGAAAAACTTGCCCTAGCTTTAGTTCAAACAGCTAGAAGGCTCCGAAGGTATTTCCAAGCACACCCCATACAAGTGGTCACCGACCAACCTATTAAGAGTGTGCTTGAAAAACCTGAAAACTCGGGCCGGTTAGCCAAATGGGCCATAGAACTGGGTGAGCATAACATCACCTATGTCCCAAGGAAAGCCGTCAAGGCTCAGGTCTTGGCTGATTTCATTGTGGAAGTGCCAAACCAAACACTTACTGAAGTAAACACAGCCACCACTGAACCCTCCAACCCTGAAGCCTGGAAGCTTTTTACCGATGGGGCTTCAAGCGTTGAAGGGTCAGGGGCTGGATTAATTTTAATTAACCCAAAAGGTTTGGAGTTCACATATGCTCTTCGATTTGATTTTCAGACTACCAATAACGAGGCTGAATACGAAGCACTAATAGCCGGCCTAAGGCTGGCCAAAGAAATGAAGGTTGAAAAGCTTGAAGTGTTCACTGATTCGTTGCTGGTCTCAAGCCAAGTGAATGATAGCTACATAGCTAAAGAGCCCAACATGAAAAAATACAGAGAAAAATCAAAGGAACTAATTAGTACCTTCCAAGCATGCAACATCAAACAAATCCCCAGATCTCAAAACAAAAAGGCCGATGCCCTAAGCAAGCTTGCATCTCTCACTTTTGCCCACCTCACCAAAAAGGTACTGGTAGAAGTGTTGAAGGCACCATCCATTAATGAATTGGAGGTTCAAGATGTGGTTACTGAAGAAGAACCAAACTGGATGACTCCCATAAGAAAGTTCCTCAAAAATGGTGAATTACCCAATGATCAAGTGGAAGCTAAAAGGGTTGAAATCAAGGCAAGACAATACATGCTGCAAGGAGAAACCCTTTACAAAAAGGGTTACCTTGCTCCCTTGCTAAGGTGTGTCGGCCCCGAGCAAAGCAAGTATTTGATCAAGGAAATTCATGAAGGAGTGTGTGGAGCTCACTTTGGAGCTAGGTCGGTAGTTGCAAAACTCATGAACCTCGGATATTTCTGGCCTTCAATGCATCGCGACACAGCTGAAGAACTGAAGAGATGTGATGCCTGTCAGATCCATGCACCAATCCCAAAAAATCCCAAGCATGATTTAGTCCCAATAACCTCGGCTTGGCCATTCCATAAGTGGGGAATGGACATCGTTGGCCCATTTCCCCCAAGCAAGGGAGGAGTGAAATTCCTACTGGTAGCGGTAGACTATTTCACCAAGTGGCCCGAAGTCAAACCACTTGCCAAGATCACAGGAAAGCAAGTCATTGACTTTGTCTGGGAAAACATCATTTGCCGTTATGGGTTGCCAGGAGTACTTGTTACCGACAGCGGAAGACAATTTGCTGAGAAGCCTTTTAGCGTTTGGTGCAAAGAATACAAAATCGATCAGGTTTTCAGCTCAGTGGCTTATCCACAATCAAATGGGCAGATTGAAAGAACAAATAGAAGCATAGTGGAAGGAATCAAGACAAGATTGGGAAGATATGAAAGCAACTGGCTTGAAGAATTGCCTAGTGTTCTATGGGCAATTAGAACAACGGAAAAAACAAGCCATAAGAAAACACCTTACAGCTTGGTATTTGGATCCGAAGCTGTGATCCCTGCCGAAATAGGAGTTGTAACCCGAAGAATTGTCAACATGGATCCCGAAGCAAACCAAAAAGAGACCATGTTGAATTTACAACTCCTAGAAGAAGCAAGAGATCAAGCCGCAATTCAAGAAGCCAAATACAAGCAACAGATGGAAGCTTACTACAACAAAAAAGTCAAAAACGAACGTTTCAAGCCAGGGGACTTAGTCCTCAGAAACAACGAGGCCAGTAAGAAAGAAAATCAAGGAAAGCTTGGACCAAAGTGGGAAGGCCCATACACCATCCTTGAAGCACACAAAGGTGGATCCTACAAGCTGGCTGATTCAGAAGGCAAAAGGCTTCCAAGGCATTGGAACGGCAAAACATTGAAAAGGTTCCATGTGTAAACGGAAAATTCGGTTTGTATCAAAATGTATCTCAAGCAGAATTATTGAAAAGCAAGTATTGCTTTAATGAATGAAGTTGTTTTTATCAAACTTGTCTTTCTATCCTAAAATCAGGTTGAGAACCTAGCAAAAAACTCCATGGCAAGTGCCATGTAAGGGGATGAGCTCCCAGGCCACATCGCTCAATAGGTTCAAGGGTTGAATGAGCCTATATAAGGGGTGAGTTCCTAAATCAATACAACTCCATGAGACTTGTCAAGAAAAAATAAAATTGTCTCATAGACGGGTATAAGCAACCCACACCAAATGTTCACGAAGTTTTAGAAATATAGTCTACAAAGAGGCTAGAAAAACCAAAAGAAATAATGAAAAGGATAGGTGTTATCTCTTCTTGTTAAAAATGCCAAGGCTAAGTGTCTGCAGCACTGAACCCTTTTAGGTATAAAAAACATAAGGGCAACACAAACCCAACAAAGACAAAGTTACAAAAAGAACAAAGTCAATTGGAAAAAATCACAAAGGTACAAACCAAGCCAGGACGCAAAACCAAAAAGCCTTCAAGGCTTCAAGCCACCCGGGCAATATCCCGAAACCTTCAAGGCTTGAACGGTTAAAAGACAGCCAAAGGCTTGAACGGTTAAAAACCAAACGAACTGCCCTAACTAAAGAGGCACAAACATAAAACCATAATAAAAGAAAAATAGTTAAAATATCATATCATAAAAAGTCCTAAAAAGACTTCCAAACATAAGGCAAGTCCTAGTAACTTGCAAACCTAATCATTGTCCAACGGCCATACAGGCCTTCAACATAACCAAAAGGAACCTTAGGGGTTCCTACCAAACCTAACATTGTTCAAGTTAACATTACAGACATAAGTTGTTTTCAGTGCTAAGAAAGCTACGAATCAAGTGTCAACAGATTTGGAAACTCCAGAACCTTCGCCCTTGGCCTTCTTTGTTTTCTTCAACTTTTTAGACTTCACGCCTCCATCACCACCAACCGCCGAAGCCTCCAAGCTTGCATCCTTAGGAACATCCGGCTGACCTGAAAGGGTATCATCGCTATCCCCCGAATAGGACCTCTTCCTTGAAAGAGAGCCCAAAACCTCAGCACAAACCTTCTCATTTAGGCCCTCCGGTTTCAACTCCTGCAATACAGAAAGAGGTTTACCAAAACAAGTGGAAACCTGATGGATGTAGGGGTAGGTCAGCTTCTCCATTTGCTCAACGGAGCCTTTAAAAACGTCAGAAGCCTCGGGACGAAACAGAGGTGACTTCTCCAAAGGATGACCGGATTCATGAAGTTTATACCCAGCAATGAGGCCTTGGTGTTTCCCCAGGTTAAGAAGCTTAGTGTAAACGTCACCAAGAGCAGAGTTAAACTCTTTGGAATGCAATAGATAAGTAACCACTTGGTGAAACCCTTGCTCTATGAGCCATTGGTTATCCCCAGTAGCCTGAGCAACTGAAGCTTTCAACCCATCTTTCTCCTTAACAAAAGCCTGCTGCTGAACAAACAAAGCTTCCCGGCCAGCCCTAAGTTTCAGCCTAGATGCCTCGAAGCTCTTTTTCAAATCATCCATCTCAATCTCATGCGTCTTTTTAAGATCACCAACCTTCTTCTCCCATGCTGCTTCCTTCTCGGCAAAACCAGCTATCTCCTTCTTCATCCCAGCCATGGAGGATTTCATTTTATCCTTCTTCTTGGAGAATTCCTCATATTCCCGCATTCTCTGACGAAAACGGGCAATGCCTTGAGGAAGCATAGAAGCTAGATTGCAGGTACTCAAAATCATTCGGGACAGCATCAGGTCATCATCCATCCCAGCAATAGTCTCGTGTACTGAGGGAGGAGCAATGTGACTCAGAGCATCCTCACAAACAGCAACATCTTTGAAGCTGTCATCATTCTTCACTGACCAAGCAGGCACATAAATCCCTTCCGGATCCAACCCTTCAACGTTCTTGTTTGTGGACTCCTGAACAGGAGTGACAACAACCTTCTTGCTTGAAACCTTTTTACCATGAACAACCAATTCTTTATCCTTCTCCGCACCCGCTTCAACACCTTGATCCTCCGAAACTTCAATGTCATCACTCAACTCCATCGGTTCAGTAGAAGTGGATTGAGGACCAGCCTTCAACAACCGACGAGAAGATCGGCGAGTTGAAGATTTAGGAGCATTAGGCTTAGAAAAACCCTTGGCAGTAGCAGCACTAACATAACCTGAACCCTCAAACCTTTGATCAACAGTCCTAACCACAACATTCTCACCGGGAACAGACGGAGCATCCTCAAAAACAACATCAGAAGTATCGTCGCTCTTAATAAAATCCAAGGCAGACATGACTGCAAAAAACAACAACACATAAGTCATAGACTAAGAAAAACATAAAGAGGACAAAAAAGGAAAAGGCATACCAATTCCACTCCTCATAAGAACCGGATCCCGATCAACATTCCCCCAAATTTTACTAATCCCTAATAGAACAAGTAAGTGTTCAGGAAAGGGACGAACCCTAGAAGGGCAGTCCCGGATGGCATTAAGAAAAACAGCATTCAATTCAGACTCGGAAGGTTCCGGAGCATTGAGAACAGCATCCGGATTCCGCCACACCATTTTGAAGGGAATGATAGTATCGGAAACCCAGAAAAAGCGGTCTTTCCAAGCCCCAAGTGTGGTAACCATCGATGCAATAAGGCAGGTATCAACTTTGGTTGTTTCAAATGTAAACCAATCGCCATTCTTCGCCAAGCGAAAAAACCGGCGAAAGAGTAAAAGGGAAGGATCATACCCTAGAGCACGACACAAAACCTCAAAATGCAAAACCCTAGCCATCCCCTTTGGATGAACTTGCCCAAAAGAAACCCGATAATACTCCAACAAGTTCAAAACAAAAAACGAAAAAGGATAACGAAGGTTTGAGAACTCAAAATGACTACAATAGAGGGCAATCGAACCAGAAGGCGGTTTATCAACGGAAAGATCACAAGCAGGGGCAGTGGGGTTAAATTTCCTATCAATACCATACTCCATACAAAATAAATCTATCTCTTCTTGTGTTAACCGGGAAAAAGATTTTGCTAAGTCCTTACGAGCACCCATTTTTTGAACGGAAAATGAAGAATGCAAGATGAAAAGGAAACCGGAACTAACCTTAGAAGGAGAGAAAATGGCAGAAAACTTGGAGAAGATTATGAGACAAATGGATAAGTATGGAAATATAAAATAAATATAAGTCTACAATAGGGGTAATAATGGCAACACAGTAACTTCTGCGAAAACCGCCACCCTATCAACTGCCATACATCAATCAAATCAAGTGTCAGTTATCTGAAAATTCAAATTCAAAACATTAACTGCCGTTAAACTTTCAAGCCTTCAAGCATGGAACCATTGAAACTTTTAGGCAATAAAACACGCGTATAAAGTCAGAAGTCTTTGAGCTCATCTCCCAAAAACCTCTGACTTGGGGGGCTGATGACGGGGGTAGCCCAAGACTAAGTAAAATGGCTAATTACGTAAACGCTTAAATGGTTAAATGGTTCAAGGCTTAAAAAGCTGTGGAAGGAAAAAGCAGCACGGTAACAGTAGCCAAGTCACATCTGAAGATTGCTTCACCAACCCACAGCCGCAAAGGCATTGCAGGTCTGCACGGTGCACACCATTATCCGGGGGACTAAAGCCTTCAACCCCCAAAAGGGGAAACCCTCCACTGCAAGCGAGGATGCTAGTCAAATCCATTCCACTTCGGGAGATGCCTTCCCTTATAAAATGACACTTCATTTACTTCAGGGGGACATCTGGACCAGCTCTGATTCTTCTATCTCTGGTCATTCACATCGAATGCTTGTCTCGCACAAGTCATTCCCTTTCACATCCAACACACACATTCCCTTTGCCTTCACTTCCGAATCTGAGCACAAATCAGAGGAGGATCTATAGCAAAGAACAATAACAAACTAGCAAACCTCCTTCCACGTCTCGCAAACGTGGGGGGACCCCACGACCTGCGTTAGGCAAGGTTGAACCCTTCAACCCTTCTGCCTAGCCAGCCAAGCTACCATCGTTGGTCTTGTATTTGTTGCTTCAACAATACCCAAAAATTTCTATAGAATACCCAAAAATTTCTATAGAACCGGGGGGGTGAAAACGTATATACCCACAAATTTCTATACGAAAACTACATATATAACACTACTGAGCGAAAAATCCCGGGGGGCGGACGTCCCCCCCCCCCGGCCCCTTACATGCGGCGCCACTGTGTACAAGTTTTGAAGCTACATGTATAAATGAAGCAAGCCATTTTAGGAGGGGGATTTCCAATAAATTTCCTCGACCAATAAATTTCCCCCACTTTCGTCCCCTGCTTCCAAACATTCCCGCTTTAATTAGGTTTTAATGTTTCCTACGTTTCTGGAATGATGTGTAGATGGTTTGATTAATGTAATTGTAACCAACGATTCAATGTAATCTTCTAAACAGAAAAGCCCCAAGCAAATAATCAGTTGACAGAATCATCAATGCTATTTAAATCTTAAATTATGATTTAAGGGTTTAAAGACTAAATCCACATTCAATCAAACAAGCGTCTCTTTGTTTCCACTGGACTGAAAGAGTAGGAGGCACCACGCAAATGAAAGTTGGTGGGAGAATTAATCATGACATCATTGCTATATCAGTAATCACAATTTCACTCAACATCAAATCCTACGTCTACTGTTGCGCTAGTTAGAACCAGAAAGATGCTATGATTTGAAAAGAAATCTAGTTATGTGATATTGTTAAAGAAACTGAATTCTTAATTATATGGCTTGAATATGCATGCTTGAAGTTTAGATAAATGATTATCGGTAGAAAATTATCACCATTTTTTAACTATTGTGTATTAGTGTGGCGGTCCATGTGAATTTTGATGGGTTTTGTTAAGGTGAAAAGTGATAATCATGTTAGATAAGTCAGATGCGTACCAAGTATTTGATGAAATGCCTTAATGACGCCACTGCCTATGATGCTGGTTCCGTCTCTTGCTGCTCGCACCAGGTTCTATCCACATCTCGAATTTTATAATGTGCCATTGATATTTTTTTGAATGATCTTTTTTAGCAGGTTGAATTTAAATTGATTAAGGTTTAGGTTTTAACCATCTCATTTGCATGTGATGCCGGGAAGCACCAACAAGCGTTCAAGATGAGAATTTGCCAACAAATTGATTTGCGTATGATGCTCAGATTTATTCTGGATAGGTTAGATTGTTTATCTTTGTGTGAATATGTAGCATATGAAAACTGTAATGTACAATCTATATGATAGTTTGACTTTCGTAGTCAGATACTTTCTTCCAAGTTCCATCCCATGAGGAAGTGAAAAGGCTTCATCTTTATGCCACAAGAAAGTGAAGAGGTTGACTTCTGAAGTCAAATACCACATCTCATGAAAAAAGGCAAAAGTTTCGTCTTTATGGCAAAAGAATATCATTAACTTGACATTCATAGTCAAAGAAGTCAACAGAAGCAAAAAGATTGAATCTTCAAAGGTTATGAATTATGATCAACCTCAACGCATGGTTTTGAATGTATAAAATACCCTTCAATAAAGACATACAAACATATCATGTGGACCTAAATCGTTACCAGAAAACGTTGTAATTTTTGTGAAAATCCCAATAAAGAAAGTGTTACAATTTCCATGGGAGAAAAACAAACGAGCTTTATTTTAGGCTCAAGCTCGGCTCGGGCTCGATAAGGCTCGGCTTGTTTCGAGCTTCTTCTCGAGCCGATAGCTCGCGAGCCGCTCAGCCCTTTTGCACCCCTACACATAAGTGCACATTAGTAAAGTCACTGACTGTTCTTTGCTAGATGGATGGGAGAACCGGTGGGTTAAATCTGACTGGAAGCAAGATGAAAACATGGCTGGGAAGTGGAATTATTAATTATACATCTGGCAAATGGAATACGAATGCGAAAATATATTACAAAAATGATTTTTATAAGGTGTTTGTTTATATATGGTCAGTTTTGATTATTTTTTTTTAATTTATTTGTTTATTTTTGCAGTCATTTTTAGTGATGCTAAAGCACAAGAAGCGTGTTGGGTACACAGAAAATGACACTGAAAATCAAAGGTAAGCCGCTAGAAGTTTTGTTGGTCTCTTAGTGTCGAAAATTTCAACCAATTTACTTGAAATTTGGCTACCTTAGGCTAGGTTCAACCAGTGGCGGACACAACATTTTCTTTCATGGGGTCCATTTTTTGTGTAAGGATTTTTCACAACCAAACATTAAAATTTTCGGGTCGGGCATCGTAGTCGGTTCGGGGCTAAGAAATAATGTAGAAGCATTTAGGGGACGTATCACTACATTATATGTTGGAAATTTTATTTGGTAATCAAGTGTAAAATAAAATCGACATTCAATTTATCATTTAAAAAAAAACAAATTAGAGGGTCAATGGGTGGTTGTGTTGTTTTAAAGCACTAGTTTAATTTTGATGGAAAAAAAAAACTAAAAAAACAAGACATGTAAGACTTGAACTTGGGAGCTATTTGTTGGAAAACAAAGAGATTTACCACCACACCATCTTTGTTTTTTATACTATGGGGTCCAATTAATTTATTTTATGTGGTCCTTAAAAAAATTAACATACCGGTTCTACTATTTTCTAAAAAAAGATTGGGGTCCGTGGACCCCGACCCGGACCATGGGGTCAAACTATAAAATCTGAATGAAATGGGCAAAGCCTAGCCCGAACTGTTATTCAAATTATTTCAACACCTATAAGTGATTTATTAAGAAAAAATGGATATTCATTTTAACACCATACTTGTATATTTATATGATTTCAACACCTATAAATGATTTATTAAATTAATTTAATATTCAAAATGACACAAAAATGTTGATGGGTCAATCCGTTGGTTTTTTCTCAAGATAGAGCTCGGCTCGGGCTCAGCTCGTTTATTATCTATTAATAAATATTTTAAATAAAAATAATATAAATAATATACTTTTTAGGCTCGCGAGCTCGATAAGTGAGGCTCAGGCTCGGGCTCGTTTACTAAATAAGCTTATTTTTAGGTTCGAGGTCGACTTGTAAACAAGTTTAAATAAACTCGGCTCGACTTGGCCCGTTTACATTAAGGCTCGACGAGCCTAACGAGCTTGACATGCGAGGCTCGAGGTTGGGCTCGATAAACAAACGAGCTTTATTTTAGGCTCAAGCTCGGCTCTAGCTCGATAAGGCTCGACTCGTTTCGAGCTTTTTCTCGAGCCAATCGCTCGCGAGCCGCTCGGCCCGTTTGCACCCCACACATAAATTAAATTCAATGATGATATTTTATAAATTAGTATATAAGCACAAATCATTACAAATATGATTACCACATCAGCATAATTTTAAGTTTTAAAAATTGTTTTTGTCTGATGTCGATCAGGTATAGCACAAGGATTGCCAATGAAATGCAAGACTGAAGCCTGAGTTCTTTCTTCACATAAAGGTACTAAAGTTTTGTTCAAGTTTTTGTCAAATTTTGTTATTATCTACCTTGATAGGCATAAGTGGCCACACTCATGTCACACTATCATGTTTGTTGTATTAACTTTTGTTATGAAATGGAAATCTTATGTTTGGACTTTGTTATTCTTTATTAGTGTGTGAATCCAGAACGTTAGAACCAGCATGGGGCAGGGGTGGTTGGATGAATCACGCCTATGAGAAGATAGATATCTCCAACACCCGAATGATGTGTTAATGTTGTTGACCATAATAACAATGTCACCATACCGAATAACCGACAAACGTCATACACACACCAACAACTACAAGACAGCATAACAACACACCCCCGTAACGTACGAACATTCCCACTAGTTATTAATCAAACCTAGTAGAAGGAAATTAATTGGATGTAGAGGAGACATACCATACATATACGCATATCAACTTGAAAGCAATGTAAAATGGGCCAAGCCCAATGGTGGACGAATGAAGAGAAAAAGAAAAAAAAGAGGCGGCTGTTGCAACAAATTAGTCATCCAACCATTTACGGTTTTGCTTTAGTTTTTTTTTTTTTTTTTTTCTATCACCGAACAATAAATGAAAACTTAGGGCATGTTGGGCTAAGCTTTTCACACCTAACTTATGACTCATTCACTTAATCAAAAAGCTAAAAAGGAGTTTTAGTGTTTGATAAATGAAAGTCTTTTTCAAAATGACTTTTTGAGAAGGAGAAAAACTCATCAAAAAGTCATTTTTGAGAAGTTAGAAGCTCGCGACTTTTTGATCAGCTCATAACTTTTCAAATACAAAATTACCATACTACCCCTTATTAAACATAAACACTTGAAGTAGAAGTAGGGCAACAAATTGGTGTCTGCCTTCTGGTACACAGCAAAGCCGCCAGTTTCATCAACACTGTGCGACCTCATTCTCCACCTCCGGCCTCCGCTCCGGCTACCGGCAGTTTCATCAAAACAACCGCCAGGTATGTATTCGAACTGATTCACTTTTTCTCCACCTCCGCCTACCTGCTCTCCGGCTCCAGTTCCTGTTGGCAATGTACTTTTGATTTTTTCTGCTGTAGAACAAGTAAATTCCTGTTCAATTAGTTTGTTGTATCCAGTTCATTACAGATCTGTGAAATTGCTTTTCAATTAGTTTGTTGTTTCAAATAAAGTTTGCTTTCATTGCAGGTGATGTAGTTTTCTTTCATTATTCTTATTAGTATACTTAGGGTAGAACGACTGAAAGTTTATAAACCCTAATAGAAATTGGTGTTTTCAATGATTTCAGTATCCGGATCATGTACTCTGCCATACACGACATCGATGAAGAACCAAACGTTAAAGATGGGGAACGGATGTTTCTGCGTTGTGTATATCTACCGATGATAATAGGTGTTACAAGTGGAGTAGACTACTTTCATACTTACGTTAATACAGGTTAGTTTTATTCTTTAATTGTTATTGTTATTGTGATATAGAAGAAGCGTGTCTCGGCAACAACATAAAAGAAAGCAACATAAATATATTTAAATGTGAAAATATAAGAGGCGTGTCTCTGGCAACAATATAAAAGAAAGCAACACAAATATGTTTAAACGTGAAAAAAACAATAAGAAAAAGTTTGCAACACAAATATGTTTAAATGTAAAATAAAAACAATAAGAAAACACTACGTTTGCAGCCGTAAACAGGGCCGGCTCAACCCTTTTGGAGGCCTAAAGCCAATTCAAAGGTCAGGGCCCTTTACATAAAAAAAATACAAATTAAGAGTGACTTGGGTAACGATATAATTAACTAACAAACAGACGGGGAGGGTTGGATGGGGCTACGAGTCATTAAAATGTCATAACTAAAAGTTTCTTTATATTAATTAATACTAGTTGGAACGCTCGCGCGTTGCGGTGGGTGAGCCAATTAATACCAGATTCATTTATGATGTATATATTAGTAACCATAAACATGTCAAAATCAGTCCACAAACTGACAATAAAACACATTAATGGTGTTTTCTAAGGTTACAAATCTGAAATCATTGATCTAATATGCTAGTTAGTAGTTACCTATGTGTGGAATTTCTTTCAATGGTGTATCAGCAAAATAATAAGCATATAAAGCTTTTAGAACAGCCTGCAATGCACAATCCATTAGAACCCATGTTTGCATAGAACAGATCTTTCAATGGATGAGTTGGGTAAAGTGTCTATGTCAAAGGAAAGACAAATGAAGTGATACATATGGGTCGGACCAGGTCTATCCTAAAAAGTCCTTATTTCCAATTACTTTAAAGATGTTAATGAAGAGGGTGCCGGGGCAACTTTGGCCTGTGTGGACCCCGCGCAGTCACGCATACCCGAGCCTCGTGTAGGGGGTTTGCTTTTTAAGATAATTAAAGCCCTAAAAAATAATTTCAAAAATTATATTGATACCAAAATATGTATTAAAATACACTTTACAAACCCCGTTTGACCCATTCCTTTTTAGGTTTTTGTACTCAGTTGTGGAGGTAAATTATGTCGTTGTATGGTCTGACCTGGTGAGATCCAACGACGACGGGTGCACTTTGTGAAAAGCATCATACACATCAGCCTTTGTCCTTAATGCTTCATGAGCTTCTTCTAAGATGAAAAGCGTAATGTGAAAAAACAATGAGAATGGTATTTCGAAAAATAACCAGTTCCCTATAGAAACAATAAGATAGACTTTTAAGATTGGGTGAAATCTGATCTAATGTATCCAGAGAGTGTGTAATCAGTGATGCCAGACACTTGATCTGGGAGTTAAAACGAACCTCGAAAACGATCGAGAAAACATCTGTAATGCAGCGGAGCGGTGAGATTCAGATATCAGGTCAAATATCGCCACAGGTTCACAGACCGACGCTACTGCTAGCAGTACAACAATAATACCTAATTTTCTTGACATTGCCCCCTGTTATAAACTGAAAATAATCAGAAACATTTAAAAAGTATGATTTGATAAATCGAGATTGAAACAGAATCTTACGAGTTTGATCGGCCGCTGAATGCAACGCCAGCCGAGTACTTGTTGCTAGTGAAGTAAATCATCTGGCTTAAATTGTCTGCTAACTCTAACAACCTCTCGAGCACTTGTCATCAAAATAAACACATAAAAGTAAACATGACCTTTTTTATATCGTTTCGCCATTGTTCTTGAACCAAGTAAATGATACCCAACTTCAAGTTTAACATTCTTTTCACATTGTATAAACAGTACTACAAAACAAAATGTTAAAAAAGGTGAAAACAAATTGTGCGAGGTTTCTTTTAGAATCACTGTCATATGTAACTTTTTTCCCAATCAACTGTTGTTATACATAATCTTACACTATCTATCCATTAATGATAACTATTTAATTCAATGAGTCTTTGTTCATACACCAACAACCTAGAACATAACTGTGAGATTAATTTTAAATATCATAGTTAAAAGACAGATTAACTGGTCTTGCTCAAAACCGACTATGTCACTTGTTTCTTCTATTTGACTGAACCACTTTACAACAGATCAGCTGATTTTGCTCAAACCCGAACCGGTTTTTTTAATCAAACAAAAACTGTTTTTTTTTATAACCGGTTTCGGTTATTAACCGGTTTTTCAAACCCAAAACAGTAACCGGTCTAACCGGTTGGGATCGGTTTTTAACCGGTTTTTGCCAAAAAAAAACCCGGTTTCGGTTATTAACCGGTTTTCCAAACCCAAAACAGTAACCGGTCATAAATCGCCGGTTTGGTTCGGTCTTAAAACCGGTTTTAAAAAAACCGGTTTCGGCTTTTTTTCCGGTTACGGTTCTAAAACCGGTTTTTTGTACACCTCTACCTACATCCTCTTCTTTATCTCTATTTTATTACATAATACTTTCTTGGTTTATATTTCTTTTTCCATTTACAGTTTTAACTTCAGATTATTTTGTCTTACTATTCTTTTTTCAAGTATGTATTTCTAATAAAATTATATAACCATACAAATTCAAAGGGATGTACAGTAGTTTTTCTCTTGGAATGGTTATTTTGGGTGGTGACACCAATAGGTGGATGCCATGGCATCCTTTATTTTTTTGTTTTTAATGATTATTTAACAAGGTTTCAGTCTTTTTATTTTATGGCAAAACTAAATATTTGTAGGAATCAAAACCTAGGTATATTCTGGCAAGTAATCAAAAACCAAGTTGTAACCACTTGAGCTTTGTGGGCTTTTTTATCTATAAGCCAAACCTTCATTTAGTATAAATTTGTAGGATTTTCAAAACATAGTTTTATAAACTTAAACATGCTTTTTTTAATCACATTATTTTAATAAATACATTTTATAAGAAATTCCATGGATGTTTAATAAACCATAACAGAGCATTATTTCTTTAATAACTTTTTTAAAGTACCCTTTTTTCTAAATAAAAAACCTTACACGTCACATACCATCCGATGTAAATTTCCTTTGATGGTTTTCAATCGATGTAAACTGTGATAATAAACCAGACCTAGGTGTGGAATGTTACTAGAAACGTTAGTAGGTGGCAATAAATGCATTTATGGAGTAATATGATGATATGCCTAAACTTCCCTAAACGTGTAATTGCATGATAACGTGATTCATAGACTATGTGCTAGACACATGTAGGAATTCATAAATTGAACTAATTGAAACGTTTAACATATCAGGACAAAGTTGACATTCCTGATTACCTTTCAAGTTCAATACCGAGTAAAACCAAGGTGAGTTCACACTCCTAAGGCATGGGATTCCCGGTGGGTTGGGAATGGGATTGAATAACTATTTATAATATCAACACTACTAGACTACTTGCTACTGTCCTCGGATTGAAGGGCACGTACGTAAAACCTACGTACACTCATACTTGCTACGGTCCTTGGATTAAGAAGGGCACGTACGGATACGACTAGTCTTGTAACATACAACATGGGAAGCCCCCACTAATCTTCGCAAACATGTTTGGGAAACCGCGATACGGATTAATACGATACACATGGGAAGCCCCCACTAATCTTCGCAAACATGTCTGGGAGACCGCGATACGAATTAATACGATACATGGTTTTCAAAATGAACATATGATTTACGAAACTAATGCTATAACTAAACAACCAACTGTGAACTCGCTCAACTTTGTTGTTGACTCGTTGTTACATGCCTTGCAGGTAGTTAGGTACTCATGGAGCTTGCATTGGAGTGGGAAGAGTCGTTGTGGGACGTGGACAGCTGTGTGCCATGCTAAACATTTGAAACGTTTAAACTTATGATTTGGTTTTTTAACATTTTGCTTCCGCTTCCGCTTGCAACTTAAACTATCTTTTGTTTAGATACCAATTGTATTGTGTTTGATTATATATACTACTTACATGCTTGTTCAATATGATTGGTGGCTTTATCCTGGTCAGTCACGCCTCCAAGCGGTGATACTCCGCGTGTGGATTTTTGGGGGTGTGACAGATTGGTATCAGAGCCATTGGTTATAGCGAACTTGGTTTTAAAAAGAGGAAAAGCTTTTTGGTAAACCAGACTATAACCTGTACAGTGCTCAACGATCCACAACGACGCTTCACTCCACGTGCAAGGCTTAACACTATAGGTGATATGGTATATGTTATATTGCCTACTTGTTAGTTACATAGAACTTTGATTATGGTATGCTTAGATGAACGTAACAACTATTGTTTGAAAACCCATGTGTGCTTACTCTCTTCTGTCATCGCACTTTCGCGAACCTTTCTCACTCATGTTTCCTTTGATATGAAGATCATGAGTGGACGCGTTAACCTAACTCAAGCCCAGTTGGCGGCTTTGATCACTGAACAAGTGGCTGCAGCACTCGCAGCTGCCCAGGCAGGAGGTCAACACGCTCAGCCTCCTGTGTGTACTTTCAAAACCTTTATGGATTGCCGACCTACTACTTTCAACGGCACTGAAGGAGCTGTAGGCCTCCTCCACTGGTTCGAGAAGCTCGAGTCGGTCTTCGAAATGAGTGAATGCCCTGAGGCTCGCAGGGTGAAGTATGCTACTGGTACTCTCGAGGGCATAACGCTCACGTGGTGGAACGCTCAGGTTCAAATGCTGGGGATAGTTGCTGCAAACGCCACCCCATGGAACGACTTCAAGGAACTGATCAAACGTGAATACTGTAATCGTGATGACATCCACAAGCTGGAAGTGGAGTTCTTTAACCTGAAGATGACGGGGTCAGAGATAGAGGCGTATACGAAACGATCCAACGAACTGGCAGTGTTATGTCCAACTATGGTGGATCCTCCCATCAAACGTATCGAGCTGTACCTCAAAGGCTTAGTACCTGAGATTCAAAGCCATGTGACTGCTGCTAACCTTGCTACCATCCAGGATGTTACTCGTCTTGCTCATCGTCTCACAGACCAGGCAGCCTAAGCGTATCGGTGCTACTACCACTACTACTACTTTTGCTATTCCCAGTGACAACAAGAGAAAATGGGATGGAGCCTCCGGCAAGGGTTCGACTTCAGTTCAGTCCCAGGCACAGCAGCGGAAAATTGATGACTATCAGAGCCCTGGTCAGCAATCTTCTGGTAGTCAAGGGCAGGGTGGATATCGAGGAAACCTCCCGAAGTGCAACCAATGCAACAGACACCACAATAGTCAGTGCAACAAGGGTTGTTGTCAGAGGTGTCTCAAGGTGGGTCATGAAGCTAAGGATTGCAGGAGCTCACGACCTGCGAATCGGAACCATCAACAACAACCACCAGCTCCACAGACACTTTTTCAGATTTGACACGTGAAATACGTTGTGAACTCCTCTGAGTTCTGTTGGTAGGTTTAGTTTGTAGGCCACTTTGCCTATTTCTCTATGATTTCAAATGGTCCGACATAACGCGGATTAAGTTTGCCCCTTTTTCCAAAGCGAACCACACCCTTCCAAGGTGAAACTTTGAGTAGCACTCGATCCCCAACTTGGAACTCGAGTGGTTTCCTGCGCTTGTCTGCGTAAGCTTTCTGACGGTCACGAGCTGCCGCCATTCGTTGTCGTATCTGAGCAATCCTTTCTGTAGTATCAACTACGAATTCTGGGCCAGTGATTTGGCTGTCGCCAACTTCTGCCCAGCAAAGAGGTGATCGGCACTTACGCCCGTACAGTGCCTCAAACGGAGCGGCTTGGATACTAGTGTGGTAATTGTTATTATACGAAAACTCCACCAAAGGGAGGTGTTTCTCCCAGCCGTTGCCAAAATCGATTACACATGCACGAAGCATGTCTTCAAGAGTTTGGATGGTGCGTTCAGACTGCCCATCCGTTTGCGGGTGATAAGCTGTGCTCATGTCTAATCGAGAGCCAAAAGATTTGTGCATCGCTTGCCACAGTTCGGAAGTAAAACGTGCATCATGGTCAGAGATAATAGAGGTCGGCACTCCGTGCCTCGAAACCACTTCCTTTAAGTAAACGTCTGCTAGAGTGGAGAACTTATCCGTTTCCTTGATAGCCAAAAAGTGTGCAGACTTTGTGAGTCGATCCACGATCACCCAAACAGTATCATTTCCACGTTGAGATCTAGGCTGGCCAGTAACGAAATCCATGGAAATTTGCTCCCATTTCCATTGTGGTATCTCTGGTTGTTGTAGTAGGCCCGATGGTTTCTGATATTCAGTCTTGACTCTCGCACAAGTCAAACATTTGCTAACGTAAGTTGCTATGTGAGTTTTCATGCTAGGCCACCAATACGTAGTTCTGAGATCGTGGTACATCTTATCCGAACCAGGATGTACCGAGTAACGAGACTTATGTGCTTCATCCATCACCAGCTCGCGTAAGTTCCCATAATGTGGGACCCAAATGCGTCCTGTTACATAGTAGGCGCCGTCTTCCTTTTGTTCTAACCGTTGCCTTGAGCCGTGTAAGGCTTCAGCTTTGACGTTTTCTGGTTTCAATGCTTCTACCTGAGCATCTCGTATCTGAGAAAGAAGACTAGACTGAATAGTGAGTTGCAACGCTCGTACACGCCTAGGTGTAGTATCCTTTCGACTGAGGGCGTCGGCCACCACATTGGCTTTACCTGGATGATACTTTATAGCACATTCATAATCGTTTAAAAGCTCGACCCATCGACGCTGACGCATGTTTAATTCTTTCTGTTTGAAGATATGCTCGAGACTCCTGTGATCGGTGTAGATGGTGCACTTGGTACCGTACAGGTAATGTCTCCATATCTTGAGCGCGAAAACAACAGCTCCCAGCTCCGAATCATGTGTGGTGTAATTTCTTTCGTGAATCTTAAGTTGGCGTGAGGCGTAAGCGATGGCTTTATCCCGTTGCATCAATACACAACCAAGACCCTGAATTGATGCGTCGCAATAAACCACAGAATCGTCTGTGCCCTCTGGCAATGAAAGAATAGGTGCGCTACAAAGTCTATCCTTTAAGTGCTGAAATGCTGATTCCTGTGTATTACCCCAACGATAGATAACGCCTTTCTGAGTTAGTGAGGTGAGGGGCTGTGCAATCTTGGAGAAGTCCTTGATGAACCTTCTATAATACCCCGCCAAACCCAAGAATTGGCGGGTTTCTGTTGGTGTACGGGGTGCAGGCCAGTTCTTGATCGAGTCTACCTTGGATGGATCAACATGTATCCCATCCTTGTTCACCATGTGGCCTAGGAAATGGACTTCGCGAAGCCAGAAGTCGCATTTCGAGAACTTTGCGTACAGTTGCTCTGTTCGAAGGAGTTCCAAAATAAGTCGTAGATGCTGCTCGTGTTCCTCTTGACTCTTAGAATAGATCAGGATGTCGTCGATGAAAACTATAACGAACTTATCCAGGTAAGGTTTGCACACTCTGTTCATAAGGTCCATGAAGACCGCAGGTGCGTTTGTTAGTCCGAAAGGCATAACCAGGAACTCGTAATTCCCATAACGAGTCCTGAACGCTGTCTTAGAGATGTCCTTGTCTCGGACTCTCAGTTGATGGTAACCTGACCTCAGGTCAATCTTTGAATAGTAGCTCGACCCTTGCAACTGATCGAACAAGTCATCAATGCGTGGAAGAGGATATCGATTCTTCACGGTCACCTTGTTAAGCTCACGGTAGTCAATGCACATCCTGAAGGTACCGTCTTTCTTCTTTACAAATAACACTGGAGCTCCCCAGGGCGAAAAGCTAGGACGAATGAAACCCTTATTCAAGAGCTCTTGCAGTTGTGTAGATAGTTCTTCCAATTCCGATGGAGCTAAGCGGTACGGTGCATGAGCTATTGGCGCTGCTCCAGGAGCTAGCTCGATTTGAAATTCAACCTGACGATGGGGCGGAAGACTAGGTAAATCCTCAGGGAACACTTAAGGAAAGTCGCGTACAACTGGAATATCCTCTATCTTCTTCTCTTTCGGTGATGCGTCAGTAACAAGTGCTAAAATAGCAGTATGGCCCTTTCGCAAACACTTCTGGGCCTTAAGAAAGGAGATGGTGCCCACAACAGCACCACTCTTGTCGCCTTGAATCACAAGAGGTTCTTTACCAGAACGGGGAATACGAACAATCTTCTCTTTGCAAAGGATCTCTGCTTGTTGTTGGGATAACCAATCCATCCCAATGACAATGTCGAAACTACCAAGAATGATGGGAATGAGGTCGATAGAGAATGTCTGACCAGCTAAGACGAGATTACAACCCTTAACTATGTGTGTGGCTTATAGACTTTTACCTGTTTGCTAACTCTACGGCATGCTTGGCGTTTAAAAGTGTTGGTGTGCGTTTAAGCATTTGACTAACTTTTAGAGACACATAACTGGTATCGGCACCCGAATCAAATAAAACAGTAACATAAAATGATAAAAGTCGTCGAGAAGAAACTTACCCATCACCGCGTTAGGATCATTCCTTGCGTCACCCTGACCGATCACGAACGCTCGACCCCTGGCACCATTGCCGTCGTTATTACCCCCGTTGTTATTCCCGTTGCCCTGATTATTGTTGTTGTTGTTATTCTGATTCTGATTTAACTGGGGGCAGTCCCGCTTGAAGTGGCCTTCAGCACCACACTGAAAGCATCCCCTGTTGCCTCTCTGTTGCTACTGCTGGTTCTGTGGAGCTGGTGGTTGTTGATGGTTCCGATTCGCAGGTCGTGAGCTCCTGTAATCCTTAGCTTCATGACCCACCTTGAGACACCTCTGACAACAACCCTTATTGCACTGACCATTGTGGTGTCTGTTGCATTGGTTGCACTTCGGGAGGTTTCCTCGATATCCACCCTGCCCTTGACTACCAGAAGATTGCTGACCAGGGCTCTGATAGTCATCAATTTTCCGCTGCTGTGCCTGGGACTGAACTGAAGTCGAACCCTTGCCGGAGGCTCTATCCCATTTTCTCTTGTTGTCACTGGGAATAGCAGAAGTAGTAGTAGTGGTAGTAGCACCGATACGCTTAGGCAGCCTGTTCTGTTCCACTGCCTGGTCTGTGAGACGATGAGCAAGACGAGTAACATCCTGAATGGTAGCAAGGTTAGCAGCAGTCACATGGCTTTGAATCTCATGTACTAAGCCTTTGAGGTACAGCTCGATACGTTTGATGGGAGGATCCACCATAGTTGGACATAACACTGCCAGTTCGTTGGATCGTTTCGTATACGCCTCTATCTCTGACCCCGTCATCTTCAGGTTAAAGAACTCCACTTCCAGCTTGTGGATGTCATCACGATTACAGTATTCACGTTTGATCAGTTCCTTGAAGTCGTTCCATGGGGTGGCGTTTGCAGTAACTATCCCCAGCATTTGAACCTGAGCGTTCCACCACGTGAGCGTTATGCCCTCGAGAGTACCAGTAGCATACTTCACCCTGCGAGCCTCAGGGCATTCACACATTTCGAAGACCGACTCGAGCTTCTCGAACCAGTGGAGGAGGCCTACAGCTCCTTCAGTGCCGTTGAAAGTAGTAGGTCGGCAATCCATAAAGATTTTGAAAGTACACACAGGAGGCTGAGCGTGTTGACCTCCTGCCTGGGCAGCTGCGAGTGCTGCAGCAACTTGTTCAGTGATCAAAGCCGCCAACTGGGCTTGAGTTAGGTTAACGCGTCCACTCATGATCTTCATATCAAAGGAAACATGAGTGAGAAAGGTTCGCGAAAGTGCGATGACAGAAGAGAGTAAGCACACATGGGTTTTCAAACAATAGTTGTTACGTTCATCTAAGCATACCATAATCAAAGTTCTATGTAACTAGCAAGTATGCAATATAACATATACCATATCACCTATAGTGTTGAGCCTTGCACTTGGAGTGAAGCGTCGTTGTGGATCGTTGAGCACTGTACAGGTTATAGTCTGGTTTTACAAAAAAGTTTTTCCCCTTTTTAAAACCAAGTTCACTATAACCAATGGCTCTGATACCAATCTGTCACACCCCCAAAAATCCACACGCGGAGTATCACCGCTTGGAGGCGTGACTGACCAGGATCAAGCCACCAATCATATTGAACAAGCATGTAAGTAGTATATATAATCAAACACAATACAATTGGTGTCTAAACAACACATAGTTTAAGTTGCAAGCGGAAGCAAAATGTTAAAAAACCAAATCATAAGTTTAAACGTTTCAAATGTTTAGCATGGCACACTGCTGTCCATGTCCCACAACGACTCTTCCCACTCCAATGCAAGCTCCATGAGTACCTAACTACCTGCAAGGCATGTAACAACGAGTCAACAACAAAGTTGAGCGAGTTCACAGTTGGTTGTTTAGTTATAGCATTAGTTTCGTAAATCATATGTTCGTTTTGAAAACCATGTATCGTATTAATTCGTATCGCGGTCTCCCAGACATGTTTGCGAAGATTAGTGGGGGCTTCCCATGTGTATCGTATTAATCCGTTTCGCGGTTTCCCAAACATGTTTGCGAAGATTAGTGGGGGCTTCCCATGTTGTATGTTACAAGACTAGTCGTATCCGTACGTGCCCTTCTTAATCCAAGGACCGTAGCAAGTATGAGTGTACGTAGGTTTTACGTACGTGCCCTTCAATCCGAGGACAGTAGCAAGTAGTCTAGTAGTGTTGATAGTATAAATAGTTATTCAATCCCATTCCCAACCCACCGGGAATCCCATGCCTTAGGAGTGTGAACTCACCTTGGTTTTACTCGGTATTGAACTTGAAAGGTAATCAGGAATGTCAACTTTGTCCTGATATGTTAAACGTTTCAATTAGTTCAATTTATGAATTCCTACATGTGTCTAGCACATAGTCTATGAATCACGTTATCATGCAATTACACGTTTAGGGAAGTTTAGGCATATCATCATATTACTCCATAAACGCATTTATTGCCACCTACTAACGTTTCTAGTAACATTCCACACCTAGGTCTGGTTTATTATCACAGTTTAGCCAAAAACTCTTGTAACAAAATAGCAAATGATTATTTTGTTGAGAATATGTTGTTATATATATTAACTAACCCAATGATGTATCCAGTTAATTGGTATAAATAAAACATTGCAAAAATCCTTTTAGTTAGTAACAGAGAAGTGCATGGCTTCTAGTTTTATTCTATTTATAGAACATCTTGGAGATCGAATACAAAATCAAATAAAACTAAAAATAATACAAATTCAATAACATTAATCATTTACAAACAAAAAATGTGGAGTTATCGGAAGTCATTGGAAATGTATTATAATAAATCATTTGGCTACAAACTGTTAATCTTCATACAATTCCATTTTATATCCATTTCGAAATATTGGAAGTCATCGGAAATATATTATAATTAATCATTTGGCTACAAACTGTTAATCTTCATACAATTCCATTTTATATCCATTTCAAAATGTATCACCATCATCACCGACATCAGTATCATAATCAATCATTTGCCGACAGTCATCGGAAGTCGACACCGTCTTCGCTGATCAAATGTTCGCCAGAGAGAGAGAGAGAGAGAGAGAACGATCACGAGTGGAGAGAGAGAGTAGTGAAGGTGGTTGGATGTGCTTGCCGGTAATCGCCGCCGGAATTACGGCCGGCAGCCGACCGATTTGTTTGTCGGACATGAAATCGATAGGGTGAGAAGAAGGTCTGGTAATTGTGTATGTGTGTATGAATATGAGATGAATGAAAGGATAGGGTGTTCATGTTTACTTTTATTTGTGTATGAGGATAAGTACAGGGAGAAAGAAAGATGGGAGTGAAAAGAAGATTTGTCTTTGTGGTATGTGTTTATGTATAAAGATTTTGTGTTTCTTTGAGTTTGAAGTGTATTTTCATCCATTGATTTAAAAGGATGTGAGCAATGGATCACCCTAGGATTGTGATCCATGTGATGGCTAACCAAGCATTTTGATTGGCTCACATGTTTATATTTGAAAGTGATTTATTTAACATATGCTTCCATCACATTCTTTTTATTTGAAAAATGGAATCTATAAGTTTTATCATTGTTACACATAAATTATCAATTTATTTTATAAAATGGTTTTTAAACTATACATTTAAAAAATTGTATTCTATATACTATATACATGGACGAAGTAATTTTTTAAAATCTTATATTTATTATACAATTAAATATGTTTTTGATTCATGTTTATAATTTTTTTAAAATCTTATATTTATTAGACAAAATTGCAGAAAACAACCTTTATGTATGCCCCAAACTGCACTTTATACCTTTCACTATGAAATCCGCCAAAACCAACCTTTACGTTCATGTTTTGTTACACATCACAACCTTTACACCTAACCTAGTCAAAAAAGTCAGTTAAATGCAGTCACATGCCTTGCACGTGAGGACATATATGTCTTTTCACAGGTCTTTTATTCAATGTATTATTTTAACCAGTAAAACCCTATTTTTTTCCTCCTTTCTTTTGGTCAGCCGTTACAACCATTTCTCCTTCTCAAATGTCCTTTACAACTTCATCTCCTCCAACATATCACATCACTCTTAGAATCCCTCTTCCTGTTCGTAACTCACACACACATAAAACACCCAGCTATCTTTCAAATTACACACACAAATCCACTGCAAAGCAACGCCGGAATAATCTAGACGTCGCCGGAGTTTCAGAAGTGTCACTAGAGTTTCAGAAGTGTCATCTCCCTCGTTCTTGGTATACTCTTCCCACCAATCCATTTTATGTTCTAGTTATTTATTTTAGATTTAGTGGACTATGGAAAGGTTTTTATCAAGATCAAATGAAAAGAAATCATAAGAGTGGCTGGGTCTCGTTCGTTTTTGGCTGGATATTCAAAGAGACAAAATCATTTTTGTTTAAATTAAATAAATTTCAGTTCCAACACAAAACCATCACAGATCAATGGTTGTTAAATTGTTTCTTCTTTTTTGTTTTCGTTAATCATCAGTAAACTCCCCAAATTTGAGGGTGGGGTATAGGAGGAATCAAAGAAGATTGGGCTAGATTAAGGGTCGGAGATACGGTGGTGAAAGGCGGAGGGTATAGCCGTATAGGGTTGCGAGGCGGAGATATGGTGGTGAAAGACTGAAAGGGTACTCTGTTTCAACCTTCTTTCCAACCATAAACTCCCCAAATTTGATTAATGAATATAAGTGTAAAATGGGTGATTAAAATAACCAATATCAATCTCAAACCAATTCATATCAGTGCCACTTTGTTTCTTGGATTAGTTTGGATTTTTCTTGTTTTTATGTGATTTTTAGATGATTTCTTGGATACCCAGTTTGGGGGTGGTCATTCAAGATTAATGATTGATAGATGTGTAAAAATGGTATTCAGTTGAAGATTGCCGGAGGCGACTGACGTCATTGATGAGGATGATGATGAAGATTCCGGTGAGTTTGACGAAGGCGTCATCTGTCTGTGAAACGATCAGAGCAAACTGGTGTTTTATTTGACGATGGTGATGATGATGCCGTTTTTCTATCATATACATAAACTGTTTTGCATTATTTCAAACATAAATATTAAAATCTGGGTTTGATCAAGTGTATGTGATTGAGGGGATGAATTGGGGAAGACAAAGTGGAAAAAGACTAAGGTGCTGTTTGTTTTTTCTTCTTGAAAACCTCTTCTGCTGTAGGCCACATCTGCAGGCATCTGCAGGAGAAGAGGTGGACCAAATGTCTTCAGTCTGCAAGGAGAAGAGGGTTTGTTTTTTTTTATATAAAACCTCTTCTTCTAAAAACACACACCACACATCTGCACCTCCACTCTCTCTCTACTCTCTCTCTACCACTTCACCACCGCCACCACCACCACCATCACAACCACCGTCACCATCACACCTCCACCGCCTTCACACCTCGACCGCCATCATCACACCTCCACCGCCATCATCACAACCACCGTACCTGAACATGAGGTCGACCGGTGGTGGTGGCGGTCGATTTAGGGTTTCGTTTGGGGTTTGTTTGCCATCGATTTAGGGTTTGGGGTGTTTTGGTGGCGGCGGAATTAGGGGTGGTGGTCGATTTAGGGTTTCGTTTGGAGCAGGAGCAGGAGCAGGAGCAGAGGTGGTGGTGGCGGCGGAGCAGGAGCAGGAGCAGAGGTGGTGGTGGCGGCGGAGCAGGAGCAGGAGCAGAGGTGGGGTGTTTTGTCGCTGAACTTTGATCGATTTTGGGGTGTTTTGGTGGTGGCGGAGCAGGAGCAGAGGTGGTGGTGGCGGAGCAGGGGTGGCGGTGGCGGAGCAGAGGTGGTGGTGGCGGAGCAGGGGTGGTGGTGGGTGGCGGAGCAGGGGTGGAGGTGGAGGTGGTGCCAAGAAGAGGTAAAGCTCTTCTTGGAGAAGCTTTGTTTTATCACTTCCTCATGAAGAGGCTGGGGAGAGGCAGGAAGTACTTCTTAAAAAAAAAAAACAAACACTCTTTTGAGGCTCCACCTCTTCCCGCGTCTGCACGGTGCAGACAGAAGAGGCAGGAAGCTCTTTTTGATAAAAAAACAAACACCACCTAAAATACCCTCACATGCAAAGCATGTGAGGTAAGTTAACTGACTTTTTTGACTAGGTTAGGTGTAAAGGTTGTGATGTGTAACAAAACATGAACGTAAAGGTTGGTTTTGGCGGATTTCATAGTGAAAGGTATAAAGTGCAGTTTGGGGCATACATAAAGGTTGTTTTCTGCAATTTTGTCTATTTATTATGCATTCAAATTAGGGTTGTAAACGAGTCGAGCCAGGGTGGGGTCGAGCTCAAACTCGAAATTAATTCAGGCGGTTAAACTTGGCTTAAGCATTACGTCAGAGTTAAACGAGCCTAAGAACGAGCCAACGAGCAGAGCCATGGGCCGAGCCGAGCTTAGCTCGAGCTGGGCTTGGTTACAAAATGAGCCAGCTTGGTTCACGTCATCTCAAATTGAGTTTTTTTAGCTAGTTTTTCTCGAGCTTCTTTCGAGCGAGCTACGAGCCGAGCTACGAGTCGCGAGCTTTATGAACAACCCTAATTCAAATAGTGCCATGTGTAAGGGCACTATTTCGACGTGAAGAAGCTTGATAACGGTTTGGTTTACAGTTCCTATCGTATAAAACCAGACCGGACTGTAAGACTTAATAATACATATTATATTAATATTGCTCAATACATATTTGATTACAGATGAGCTTGCTACCGAACGTACCGGTATCGAAAATTGCTAATATGGCTACCGGTACAGAAAATGTTCAGTATGGTATTGTATGGTACCTTATCGGCACTGGTATTTGAAAGTAAAATTTAGTAAAATATTGATACCATACTGAACTAAAAGTACCGGTATTGAAAACGCCACATAGCGAGTACTGAAAACAATTTGGTACAAATTTAAATATTTAAAATATGGTAATAATAAAACTAGTTAAATATTTAAATATAGTAATAAAATTTCCGTAACAAATGCGTAGCAAGTTGTTACCCTTTTCCTACGCAGTAATTAATAACAAAACGGATCAAACATTAAAATATAATTTAAGTATAATAATAAATGTTTCGTCACAAATGCGTAACAAGTTGCTACGCATTTCTGACCCAACAATTAATATTTAAATGAATTCAACATATAAATATAATTCCAACAAATAAATAATAGTTTCATCGGAAATGCGTAGCAAGTTACTACGCATTTTCGACGCAATAGTTAATAACAACATTAATTAAACTTTAAATATAAATCAAATACAAATATAATGCATCCGTCATAAGTGTGTAGCAAGTCGCTACGCATTTCCGACGCAATAAATGTTTTGTCAAAAATGCGTAACAAGTTCCTACGCATTTCTGACGCAACAATTATTATTTAAATGAATTCAACATATAAATATAATTCCAACAAATAAATAATAGTTTCATCGGAAATGCGTAGCAAGTTACTATGCATTTTCGACGCAATAGTTAATAACAACAATAAATATAAATCAAATACAAATATAATGCATCCGTCATAAGTGTGTAGCAAGTTGCTACGCATTTCCGACGCAATACTTAGAATTAGTATTTCTGTCGCTATTGCGTCACAAATTGGCCAAAAAAAATCAAGGCTTTCTTTCTGTAGGAAATGCGTAGTAAATGTGTTAGAATTTGTGACACATTTTTTTGCGTAGGAAAATTCTGTAGCAAAATGACCACTTTTCTAGTAGTGATTATTAGGTTCCATCTTCTTTATATTTGCATAATATTAATTATGTACAGTTCTAAATCGATTAACAAGGTAAATAACCAACAGATTAGCACCGGTACATATATTCTCACGCATAAGGTCGCAAAACGGTTTCCTACTCACACAACAGCATACATTGTCATCCCCTACGATAATACCCGTATTATTCGTAATTCAAGTATTTCCCCATCGCATAAACCCGCCCGATAGTCCGCAGACATGCCATCTTACATTAACTGTTAATACAACCCTCATACAAACACCCCATCACAGTTTCTGTAACGAGTCGCACATAACCTGTTCATTCATACGATCCTACCTCTTTTTTTTTTAAACAGTTTTCATGCGCATATACATTCACGTATAAACTACTCTATCACATCACGATGCACACAGTATTAACAGCAGTTGCATATAAACCTATTTTCATGCAAGACTACAAGTCGAGATCGAACCGAAACGGAAATAACGAAACCCTAAGATGAGACTACGAAGTGGGAGGCACTCACCGGTGGTGATCTTGGGCGGTTGCTCCGGACTCAACGGACGTCGAACGGAGGTTGCGGCGTAGGGGAAGTGAACAACCAAGATACGATCGTCTCCTTATAATACTCAACAACTTACGTAATATAGGGGTTTGAGGCGGTTTAGGAAGTCGGGCCGGTGATAAACGTGGAGGGAAAGAAACAAGGTTGGGCTGCACCTACTCGAGGGTGCTGTTTGGGCCGAAACAAGTTGAGCAGTGATGAGGATACGTCCCTAACCGGACCGAATCACCGGCACGAGCCGAACCAAAATTATGGCACGTTAATACCGGACCGTTCCTCACACCACAAATGGAACGGGCAGATAGAACGGTGCGACGTAACAAACTGGGTCCCACCCTCATAACTGCCATGACAGCGACTGGTCCGGCCCTAACTAACTTGCCACGTCAGCACAACCAAAGACTATAAATACCACACTTGGAACTCCAAAAAGGGGTAATCGCTACTTTCTCTCTCTAACTCTCCTCTCTCTCTCCCTGACCTATTTCCTCCTCACAAATACTTATTCTCACGCCCGAGCTTGGTCACAGAGAGGCCCCCCTCCCTGTGACGAGGCTAACGGTGTGTTTGTTCTCTTGTGATCTTGCAGGTTCCTTGCTAAGTCATCTGAAGCTCTACTCTGACCAGGTCGTATCGACTGGTTTTTGAGTCTTCAGTGGCGCCTTCCCCTCGAATTCACATATTTCGTTTTCTGTGTTTTTGTTAATTCGAAATCATGGCTGAGTCGACGACAGCAGTCTCCACCAACACTTTCCCATCTTACAGTGATATATGGGAAGGAAACACCAACTCCACAACTGCTTCAACAGCAGTTGTCGCCTCAGCAGCTTCGTTAGGATCTGCCTTGGCTTCTCCAGTTGCAAATCCTGTAGGCGGAAGTTCTGTCACCACGCTGTTTGTTACTGCCCCGGTTGTCACGCCACTACCTACTTTCGACAACGCTTTCCTTTTAAGGAATGCTGATCTATTGCGACAATTACAGCAGCAGCAACAACGAGATGAGATGCTGCAGAGTCTCCGAGCAAATTTGTTTAGCAACGTTTATCCAGGGGGAAATCCCGTCTCTGGTGGAACCTTCGCTTCTGGATCGATGGTAAGTTCTATGATCTCCACTCCTATACCTCATGTTACACAATTTTCTTCGGTTACAAGTGCTCCAATGAATAACGGTCTAAACGACCTGTTTCTCCAGGGATCTATGGGTTTAAACCCCCAAGATCAAGAGTTGCTTATGCCGTACCACCCCACGTCAATGACTTCCCAATCGAAGTTTACGTTACGGATTGTCAATGCCCCACTCCCGGCTAAGCTGAAGATGCCTCCCACGTTGAAGTTTTACGATGGTACGTCTGACCCAGACGACCATATGTTCGCGTTTGCCGGAGCGGCTAAGGTCGAGCAGTGGCCTATGCAGGCTTGGTGTCTTATGTTTGCCCAAACACTCACCGGATCGGCGAGAGTTTGGTTTGATGGGTTGCCGGAAGGGTCGATTGACCACTTCGAAGATTTCCGACGTATTTTCTTGCAAAATTTCTGTCAGCAGCGCCGTTGCAAAAAAGACATTACTGAGGTTCATCATATAAAGCGCCGAGACGGAGAGTCTGTAGAAGATTTTATTGACCGTTTCAATCGAGAAAGCATGCAGATAAGTGGTGCGGTGGATCAACTCCGGGTCTCTGGTTTCTGTCACGGAGTTCGGAACAATCAACTTGTGGAGAAGCTCCATGAAGATCTCCCAAAAACTATGGAGACGCTTATGGAGAGAGCTCGAGCCTTTGTTCGGGGAAAAAGTGCCTGCGGTCAACCGAGCGAAGCTTCAGCAAGAAATGCCAAAGCTCGAACCGCTTCATGGAAACGCAATGCGTCGCCACCAAAAGATAGAAGCAGAAGCTGGAACAGAAACCGTGGCCCGTATCAGAAGTCAGATCGAGGCAGTTTCCGAACAGGAAACGTGCGCTTCAACACTTTTTCCGAGCTCACCAAATCACCAACTGAAATCCTCAGTACGGAGACTACTCGTTTCCCCACGCCGTCTAAGCAACGACCCACCTCGGACAGGCATTCAAAGAAGTATTGTGAATACCACCGAGACAAGGGTCATACAACTGATGAGTGCTGGGCTTTGAAACAGGAAATCGAAAAGGCCGTACGGTCCGGTAAACTCTCGCACCTTGTGAAGGAAGTGAAAGATGGGAAGAAGACAACAGCGGCAATTGATAACCCAAACACCGAGCCCAGAATCAACATGATCCGGTCAGCCGAGCCAAGAGGGGTGAAACGATCGAGCCAGCATATAGCAGCATGGATGCACCAACCAACTTATTTCCCTCCGATCGATCCAGACGATGCTCGAGACGGACCAATTACAATTTCGGCCGTCATCGCCGGACATATGGTCCGACGAATTTACGTGGATGGAGGAAGCGCCTTTGAGATCATGTATCTACAATGTTTCCAGCAGCTGAACCCCTAAGTAAAGAAGAGGTTAATTGAAGTCTCCACCCCTTTAATCAGTTTCTCCGGAGAGGTGGTCCGTCCGATAGGACAGATCACCCTTCCGACTACGTTCAAAGAAGGTGACAAAAGCCGGACAGTCCAACTAACCTACCTGGTTGTTGGCACTCATTCATCACACAACATAATACTCGGACGACCTGGGTTAAGAGCTCTTGGGGCGATCAGTTCAACAATACATGGAGCTATTAAATTCCCCACTGAGGCTGGAGTTGCCACTATCTTCTCAGAATCAAGCTCGTTTGTCGCCGAAGTAAGACACGCAGCAGAAACGAGCTCCAAAAAGTCCGAGGTACCTACTGAACTTTGGACAATCAATCCAGATTTTCCCGAACAACAAGTAGCTATTGGTGCTCAGCTCCCAAAACGAACAAAGAAGCTCCTATGGGAATTGTTAAGTAATTCGATAGACGTTTTTGCATGGAAGCACTCCGACATGCAGGGAGTCCCCAGATCTATGGCACAACATCACCTGAACGTGAAAGAATCAATCAAACCAATTGCACAACGAAAAAGGCACATGGCGCCGGATCGAGCCAAAGCAATCGCAAAAGATGTTAAAAGCCTTCTAGATGCGGGAATCATTCGGGAAGTCCGGTATCAAACATGGGTGTCAAATCCCGTTCTGGTGCGGAAAAAAGATAATTCATGGAGAATGTGCATTGATTTCACCGATTTAAACGATGCGTGCCCAAAAGATTGTTTCCCTCTACCGGAAATCGATGAAAAAATTGATTCCGTCGCCACGTTCAGATTGAAGTGTTTTTTGGATGCCTACAAAGGATACCATCAAATACAAATGGCGGTCGAAGACGAGGATAAGACAGCCTTTGTCACCAATGAAGGAGTGTATTGTTTCACTAAGATGCCGTTCGGTTTGAAAAACGCCGGTGCTACGTACCAACGTCTGATGAGCAAAGCTTTTAAAGATCAGATCGAGCGAAACGTAGAAGTGTACGTTGATGATATCGTGATCAAAAGTCATGATGAGGCCACAATGTTAAAAGATATACTGGAAACGTTCACCCGACTCCGAAGCATCAACATGAAACTAAACCCCAAAAAATGTACGTTCGGGGTAGAAGAAGGTAAGTTTCTGGGGGTCATGGTTGGATCAAAAGGCTTGCGAGCCAACCCAGACAAGGTTGATGCTGTTCTTACAATGAAACCTCCGACGACGGTTAAGGAAATTCAGTCCTTAAACGGACGATTAGCTGCTCTCCACCGGTTCTTATCAAAAGCAGCAGACAGATCGCTTCCGTTCATGGATGTTCTCAGGAAAAGCTTCCGAGCGGAGTTTAAATGGACGGAAGAAGCCGCACAAGCTTTTGAAGAGCTTAAAGCTTGTCTGGATACTCTCCCAACTCTCACCGTACCAGAAGAAGATGAGGTGCTAACAGTATACTTGGCCGCGTCGTTCGGAGCTATCAGTGCGGTGCTAGTCGCCCACCGTACAGGGAAGCAGATCCCCATTTATTACGTAAGCCGAACGTTAAAAGACTATGAAACAAGGTACTCAAACTTGGAGAAATTGGCCCTGGCACTAGTACATGCTTCGAGAAGACTTCGCCGGTACTTCCAAGCCCACCCAATCGAAGTGCGAACGGATCAGAGAATCCAGCACGTTCTCCGCCGACCTGAAGTTTCAGGTCGAATGGCTAAATGGGCAATAGAGTTGGGCGCGTTCAACATCACTTTTCGAACAAAAGGACCATTGAAGGGGCAAGTGATAGCCGATTTCTTAGTTGAAATTCCGGAATATAAAGGACGGGAAGATGTTGAAGATGCTCCAGAGAAACCTTGGTCCTTGTATACCGACGGAGCCTCCAGTTTCGAAGGAGCAGGGGCAGGTCTAATTCTCACCGATCCAGAGGGAACGAATATAACATACGCGCTCCGGCTGGAGTTTAAAAGCTCGAACAACGAAGCAGAATACGAGGCTCTCTTGGCTGGTCTGCGTCTAGCGTTAAAAGTCGGAGCAAAAAATGTTGTTGCCCATGTAGATTCATTGCTCGTGGCAAATCAAGTAAACGGGGAGTACGAGGCAAGGGAAGCAAGTATGATCGAGTATCTCGAACAAGTAAAGCAAACTATGGCATCTTTTGAAGCATGCAAGGTCGAGCATATTCCCCGTAGCAAGAACAAGAAGGCTGATGCCTTGAGCAAGTTGGCGTCGGTGTCATTCATTCACCTAGCCAAAGAAGTAAGAGTGGAAGTTTTGACCGCACCATCAATTGCAACTCCGCAGGTCATGCAGGTCGAAGCACCATCGCAAACATGGATGACACCTATAGTTAACTACTTGGTGCATGACGTTCTGCCAACCAATAAAGCGGAAGCTAGAAAAATCCAAATCAATTCTCTTCAATACTAGATGCAAGAAGGCGGTTTATACCGAAAGACCTTTCTGGGCCCCCTGTTGAAATGCCTGGACCCGGAGCAAGCCAGTTATATCATCAGGGAGATACACTATGGTATCTGCGGCATCCATGCCGGACCAAAGATGATCGTGACAAAGGTAAAAAACGCAGGGTATTACTGGCCCGGGATGTATGAAAGTGCCGTAAAAGAACTCCAACAGTGCGATGAGTGCCAAAAGCACGCACCAATCAGCCTCCGAGCCAAGAATGAAATGATACCGGTAACTGCAGCATGGCCCTTCCAAAAGTGGGGCGTGGATATTGTTGGACCTTTTCCAAGGTCAAGCGGAAGTGCGCAGTACCTGTTAGTCGCGGTGGACTATTTCACGAAATGGGTGGAAGCTCGGCCGTTTACAATCATCTCCGGTTACAATGTAACACGGTTCTTTTGGGAACAAATAGTATGCCGATTCGGTCTTCCGCTCTACATCATAAGCGATAATGCAAAGCAATTCGCTGAAAACCCATTCAAGCGTTGGTGTGAAAATCTAAAAATTAACCAAGTCTTTTCTTCGGTAGCCCACCCTCAGGGTAACGGGCAGGTGGAGCAGGTTAATCGGCGAATCGTTGATGGGATCAAAAGGAGGCTTGGTTATGAAGGAAAAGGCTGGGCGGATGAGTTGCCGAACGTTTTATGGGCGCACCGAACACTGCACAAAACTAGCAACGGAGAAACACCGTTTAGTCTAACTTACGGTACCGAGGCAGTGATTCCCGCCGAGATCGGACTCCCAAACCAGAGGTGCAAGAATTGGGAAGAAAATGAGCTTGAACTCCGGTCCAACCTTGACTTGTTAGAAGAGCGCCGGAACATCGCGGCGATCAAGGAAGCCCGATACAAGAAGAAGATTGAAAAATATTATAACGCCCGGGCCAAACTATACAAGTTCAAGGTCGGAGATTACGTGCTCCGGAACAATGATGCGAGCCGTATCGAAGCTCCCGGCAAGCTAACCCCAAAGTGGGAGGGACCGTATCGGGTCAAAGAGGCGAGCGATAAGGGCTCGTATGTGTTAGAGAAGATTGACGGAACTCCAGTGCCCCGGACGTGGAACGGGGTACATTTAAAAAAGTGTTTCATGTGAATAGCCTGCTACGGCTAAAAAGATCGCTTGTATTTGTTCTTTATTTCCAATTTCCATGTACAAGTCGGGAGGGTAATGCCCCGGCAAGTTTCTATTTCCTTTTGTAACCGGGAGGGTTTTTCCCCGGGATTATTATGAGTAAATCAATAAAGCGATCTGTACTTTTATAAGTATAAATTTAGCATGCGTATAAGTTCGAACAACACCATAAATGTGCACAAACGGGCCTCGACCCATGCCTCGCGCCGATCGAGAAGGCTTAAATAGTTCAAAAAAATAACTAAATCTATTAAGCAAAGCGGTCCGTATTAAGACGTTCCGACTATAAACAATTCGATTATATAAAAGAAATCAAAGAATTTCTAAGTTATGTTCCGGTCACCAGAGATGACCGAACCAAAATCCTGGTCGAACAGTTAAGTTTGGACGCAAACTGAAAGCTAAGTGGCCAGGATTGAATAACCAATGATAAGGTCTGATTCCATACAAAACATGGCAGTCAAATACTTGCAAGCAAAAAAATTGTACTAGTTACATGCCAAAGAAAGTAAATGTTAAAATTGTTCGGTTACGATAAAGCCAAAGATCGTATAAACGAGTTTCAAGCTTCGAATTCTTCTCTCACTATGGGAAGTTCACTCTGTTGCTTGATAACAGACAAAGGCTCGTCTATCAAATCAGCAACCTTTCCAAGAACGGAGATGTTGAAATCTTCGAAAGCTTTCACCGCAGCATCTAACTTATCTTGAGCATCTGCATCATACCCTGGAACTTCCTCGAAGGACTGAGCGGGGCCCTTAGCAGCCTCAAAACCATACTTGATACCTTCGTTTGCTCCAACCGCATTAACACTGTTTACCAAATCCGCAACAACTTTCTCCAGTTCTGGGCTCTGGTGCACCAGCTTAACGACCCACGCAATCTCGTCTGTTAAAAACCATTGTTTGGTAAGTTTAAGCTCCGACAGCTGGGCATACGACTCGATCATGTCACGTTCAGAACGAATTAGCATTCCCTTCGCCTCATCGATCGTTGTTTTATGCGATTCAATCTCCCTGTCACGAGCTCTCTCCAATTCGTCTTTAGCTGCAGAGAGACATGTTTTAATGAGCAAGAAAGGGAAGCAATAAAAGGTAAAATGGATCATGAACGTACCATCAACAAGGCGGTGATAGTCGGACAGAAGCTGATCATGAGATGTTTGCATCACCTTCAGTTCAGCCGCATGCTTTCTTTCCACACCAGCCAGCTTCTTCTCCAAGTCAGTAAATTTTGATTTGAAAGTCTCTAAGTCTTGAAGGGCCTTGTCTCGCGCTTCATAAGCAGCCGCGACCGAAGCTTGGGTGGATTTGTTGACTTCCTTTGTCTCCAAGTTTTGCTCCCTCAAGCGTTCAACTTGAGATCGGAGAGAAGATAACTCTTGTTTTGTCTTTGATCGAACATTATCTTCTTTTTTCAAATTAGCGATCTCGCGCCGAAGCTTGTTACAAATTGATTCCGACTCGATCCAGCGTTTGTACGACTCCACCACCAATGAATTAGATTGAGCTTGATTTATCATAAGGGCATTCCCAAGCTCCGGACCGCTCATCTTCCGATAATAAGAATGCTCAGCGGGAGTCCCCAAATGAAACAATGTCATTTTCGCCGACAGAGCATCCACTATCCGATCTTTGTTCGTCAGCGACCACTCTGGAACGTACTTCTCCAGTGCTCGAGTTGAGTCCATGTCTTCGATGCCGCCCGAACCTAGCTCCCGTGATAAGAAAACAACTTCAGTATTAAACCACAAAGGGGATGAAGAGGCACTATCCCCACCATCAACAGGCTTGGGGCTCGGCCTCGACACATTAGACGCAACCCCCGTCGTGAACTTACCCGAAGGAGATGGTTCGGTCCTCTTGGGGTCGGACATGATAACATCAGTAACAACCTTGGTGGCACCTCCCCCGAAGGACAATGGGCTTGATGGAACGTTCAACGGATGGTCCCTCGGGGTACGACCTCCATGAAGATGAGCATCTAAATTTGCTAACACGCCTCCGGCAGCAGAAAACTCAGTAACTTGGATATCATCGTCATCTAGAGTAATAGCTTTAAGATCCGTCTTCGTCTTCTTTTGCCTAGGCTTTGGACCAGACTTAGACGGAGCCCTTTTCCTCTTCAAGTTAATCTGAGGCTGCTCCTCTTCGTCTGCCTCTTCCTCATCATCATCTTCGCCACCCTCCTTTAAATTTTCAGCACGTTCTTCGTCATCCCCCACAGACAGATGGACACCTTCATCATCAATCACAAACTTGGAACCAGACCCTTTGGACCCGATCGAACCAGTTTCCTTACCCTTACCCTTATCACTGCCGGTCACTATCATCGTCTGGGCCGGAGCAACATCCGCTACCTGCGCTACAGGAGCCGAGCCCGAACCTCCCTGCCCAGCTGAGCCTCCATGTGCTCCCGGAACCTCGGGTTCCCGAATTGGATAAAGATTCTCTTGCACGACTGAGAGGTACGGAGGATCACTTTTCGGTGTCCTAGTGGCTCGGATCTCCAGCTCCTTGGAGTCAAAGGACTTTAGCCTCAATGCTTCTCTCAAACCCATAACTACAAAAGGAAAAGAGGGCAAGCAAGTAACATCCGAAGTCCAATACATATATATTAAAAAAAATGAAAAACAAATGAAATAAGTGATGAAAATAGTATGGTCATATACGCGACACGATGAGCACCGTATCAAAAAGTAAAGGCATGACTAACCCTGTCCGTTCCACTTAAGGGTAGGATACCACTCCGGTTCGGACCAAATCGTGCTGATCCGTCCCATGACAAGAATGTGTTCCGGATAACTTTGTATGCAGCCTGCTTCTTTAATCAGGTTTGCATACAACTCTTTATCATATTCGAAGCCTTCAGGAAGAGGAGCTGGGAGTTTCTTCTTTTTGATCCTCCATACCATAAACTCCGGAACGCATCGGTCATCAACATAGAAAAAGCGTTCTTTCCAGTCCTTTATGCTAGTGGTAATCCATGTGTAACAGCAGGAGTTTTTGTCTCTGACCTCGAAGGTGTACCAGTTACCGGACCGGTTCAATTTATAAAAAGCCCGGAACACATCCAAGTCCGGTTCGGACCCCAAGCTACGACAAGCCAATTCAAAATGACACACCTTGGCAAGGCCGAAGGGGTTCATTTGAGAAATATGAACCTCGTGGAACAACAGTACTCCGATTAAAAAATTCGTCAAAGGAAGACGATAGTTACAGTAATCAAATAAACGGGTGTAAACCCCTATCTTCCCCGGAGGAAACGGATAAATGGGTGTATCCTTTTTGGGGAGAACGGGGTGCAGAGATGCAGGTATCGCATATCTTTCAACATACCAAGCTAAACCATTTTTATTCAACACGTTAAAGCAAGCGGACAAATTGCTTTTCGCCATTATACAAGGAAGAAGCTGACCTGTTTCTTGAAAAACGCCTGTCTCAGAGAAAATGAAACAAGGAAGATGAAGTGAAAAATGAAAAGTGAAAATAAAAAGTTACTTTTTCTCCTCTTTATATAGAAATGTGGTAACCGACTTAAACCAGCCAATCAAATGATGACACGTCACGACAGCTGACGCACACCAACCGTCACATCAGGCGGGAAATTTAAAGTAACCGTCGGTTACCCAACCAAGGTCACCGCCTAGAGATTTAAAATTCAAAAATTTTAACAAAGCGACAAATCAGGAGTTAAAGCCGCCAAAATTACGCCGATATAGTTCGAAGCATTTATCCAAGAAACGCCACGAACTAGGGGGACTTGATGAGGATACGTCCCTAACCGGACCGAATCACCGGCACGAGCCGAACCAAAATTATGGCACGTTAATACCGGACCGTTCCTCACACCACAAATGGAACGGGCAGATAGAACGGTGCGACGTAACAAACTGGGTCCCACCCTCATAACTGCCATGACAGCGACTGGTCCGACCCTAACTAACTTGCCACGTCAGCACAACCAAAGACTATAAATACCACACTTGGAACTCCAAAAAGGGGTAATCGCTACTTTCTCTCTCTAACTCTCCTCTCTCTCTCCCTGACCTATTTCCTCCTCACAAATACTTATTCTCACGCCCGAGCTTGGTCACAGAGAGGCCCCCCTCCCTGTGACGAGGCTAACGGTGTGTTTGTTCTCTTGTGATCTTGCAGGTTCCTTGCTAGGTCATCTGAAGCTCTACTCTGACCAGGTCGTATCGACTGGTTTTTGAGTCTTCAAGCAGCAACATTTATATGTATACGTACATGGGGGGTGGGGAAGTTGGTTTGGGTTTAGTTTAATTATGTAATTTATTTTTATTATTAACATTATTATTATTATTATTATTATTTTAAACATATTAACAACTAATAAAGATTTATAACCAACCAACATAGGTATATAATATCCGTGCGAAGGGTTCGGGCCTCAAAAGTTTCGAGTTATGCAGGTTACGTCATGGTTCAAACGGTTCGGGTAGGTTCGTCGCCAAACGGACTTGGTTTCGACTACAAGTTTGCACACAATAACTAAACGAGTATAAATTTAATTTGTCGAAAATAGATAAGTATATCTATTTATTCGTAAGAGCGAAACGAACGATTTATACCTCGAAATTACGGGTTGCCACAGTTTCGAGTTTAGATCCACTTATACTGTTGTATCTTATAATCAAAAGGGACCTCTAGACCATTGAATCCAACCGAACCATACCAAAGTTGAAAACAAGCGATATGTGTACCTCATTACTGGGTCATTAGCATCCATAAAGTAATTATCAACATCCATGTCACCTGCAAAGAGTGATCATTGTTAGAAACAACTTCTTTAATACATAATGCGTCACGTATACAAAACTATAATTGATCTTTATACGCGTCACATAAAAGTTGCAAAAAGAAATACTATTATCTCTTTGTTGAATGATGAAAGGCTGAATTGTTTTGTTTTCAGGACCAAAGATGTTATCAAAAGTTGCTTTGAAGTTCGCCAGCCACGTAAGGATCGGATTCTCGTGGTGCACTATGATAACTTGTTGTTTGCTCATTTACTAGCTGCGAAACTAAAGTGTGGGAAGAACATTACCGTAGCAAACCCTACCCGCATCAAGGCAGAGAGCGAGGGCGAGGGCGAGGCAGCCAAGGGGAAGGGGAAGGGAAAGGGCAAGAATAAGGGAAAGGGTAAAGGCGAGGGCGAAGCAGCCAAGGCCAAGGGCAAGAACAAGGGAAAAGGCAAAGACAAGGTCGAGGGCGAGACAACCAAGGGCGAGAGCGACAGGGAGAGTTTCCAACAAGCTAGTGGTGGTCATCGCTTTAAGAGGCTTAAAGCTCTTGGGGTAAAATTCTTATTTGAAACAGATTTACACAATTTGCATGACAAGATATTTAAAGAAGATTATACAAAGTTGTCTATATCAACAGGTGCAAACTAAATCTTGAGTAAGATATACAAAAAATATAATAGGAATACTCTTTTAATCATCTTTAATTCATATATAATAAAGTATATATAATAATTTACATTTGTTTGTATGCAGGACTATCAAAAGTGAGTTGAGTACTTACTTTATAAGGCTAAACCCATGACGAGCAAGAGCCAGATTAAGAATCCCGAAATTCAGGTGGCAGTATGCTTTGATCATGTTAAAGACTCCTACTTGGGAGATGGACAAGATCGCTAGAGAAGCCGAGCTTTCTCCCTTGGGGGATCCAGATGGATTTGAGCTTCGAGAAGAAAACTTGGGGAAAACGAAGAAGGGAAAGATTGACTCAGGCTTGAAGATCAAGAAAGTAGAAGATGATTTTAGGTGACACACACACATATAGGGTCAGGATTTAGGGAAAACGGTGAAAAGTGTGAGAACGGTGAGAACGCTTATGGATCGCCAGATCAAAACAATCTATGGACTAGATTGGCGCGGTGACGTTTTTGTAAATAACATCAATTTTATTACTTGGAACGTGCTTCATTAAGGGTAAAAGGGGTAAACATCGTTTCTTACATAAAACGCCAACTAAATACAAAACGTCAAATAATAAAAAATATTTTTTCCTGCGTAGTTTTTCTGTGTTTTACTTAGTGTATTTTATCATCTTGGCTTACAAAAACGTCATTAAATATAAAACACCAAACTTGAAAGATGGGATGTTTTACAGACTTAACAGATAAAGCGACTTAACAGATAAAGCTGAGCAACAGTAACTGGAACGGCAGATACTTTAATGATTATTAATTGGTATGGAAACTGATAATCCTTTTAGCCTATGTCCAAAATCTCTCGACATTCGCACACTAATTTTTTAAAGCGAGTGAGAGAGGTACGAGAGTTGGAGAAGAGCATCCCATCTCCAGCTAAGTTCCGATCACTCCACCCACCATGACCACTCCGATGCCCACCCTCACTTCTCTACACGATTGATGGTGGCGCTCATTGTCTCCATAACCTCCTATAATCGCCGCAACACCCACCGTCATTGCTACCGACTCACGAACAAGTTCGTTCCCGCCGCGACACACACTTCGACACCACACTGCTGATATTGAACCAGTTTTTTTATCACTTGTTTCTTTGTCATATTCGTAACATCATCATGTGTTCAGAATCAGCTTCACTTTGCAATTAAGGTACCAAGTCGAATCCCATTCGGGAATATATGTACTATAATTTTGTTCCGATTGTTCCGGCGTCCAAAGTTTATGTGATCTATAACTCAGTATTACTCGACTAAAGGTTATACTTAGGATACCTACACTACTTCAAATAAGACAAGTTTAATATCATTTGTTTTAAGATGATAAAAAAAATAGAATCAAATTAGAGTGATTTCATGACCGATTCTATAAAATTAATATAATTCTTTTGATATTGTATATGTGAACCTACCCATTGGATTTTATTTCAAACTTATCGTATGCATGAAACACATATAAAAATAAATATATAACTTAATAAAATGATTGACAACCTACTGTTGGTGTCTTGCGCTGTGAACTTAAGTTAGAAAAAAATATATATATTTTGCTGCCATATTCTAAGTAAATTTTTATGAGGAAATCAAGATTTTACTTAATTCAATAGGTATTTGCCGCATAGAAATTTAAGTTACAAATAATTTGGTAAATGATGAAACACTGGTTAACACCTATGGTTAACTAGCTGGATCGTCTCTTACGTTGGTTCAATCTCCTTCTCTACTCTTTTAGGACTGAGATTCTGCAAAACAACAAACCGTTAGCTCGTTAACAGGGGAATATGGGGGTTTCCCTCTTAACCGGGCTCCGGCGTGAGAATAAGTACTGTTCCGAGGAGTAAATAGAGTGTGTTAGAGGTGAAATGCAAGGAGAACAGAATTGAATAACCTGAATGATGAAGGGTCCTATTTATAGCCGGAGGGTGAAAGAGGGAGGAGCGACCTTGCCAGCTGCTACTGGGCGCCAGCTGTCCGACCAAGGAGAATATCCTCTTCAGGGCTGGCCCGTTAGTGTAATTGGGCTAGGCGACGGCTTAGGAACTCCAGAAAAATAGGGCCTCCAAAATAAAAATAAAAAAATAAATCTATATTTATAAAAAAAGAATATTATATTTACGATGATATTTGTTAGCATTAATACAAGTGTAGTTTGGTGGTAAGAATAAGATTTGTATTTGTAGAGGGCTGGGTTTGAATCCCATCCACTACCCATTTTCAAAATTATTAATCACCCCACCCACTCTTTTAATAAAGGGTTATAAATGCATCTTTTTTAATCATCTCTCTTAATTTAATAAGCTAAAACATTTTGTCCACACAATTTTTAACATGGTACGTCCATGTAAAATTTTATTTAAAAAAAATCGTTTCTAACTAATAACAATAGTATACTTAAAATAAGTAGCATGTTTTAATTTCTTTCACACGTAATGTTTGTTGTTATTTGTTAGGTTAAACTCTTTTGACAAACTTACATTTGATTTATGTATTAAATCCTAACATTATTTGATTAGGGAAATCATCTAGTTTACATAATGGTTAAGTGTTTTATAAGTTTCTTCTTAATATATTTCATGTCAAATACAAACCGAAATTACGAGCCTAAAAAAATTTAAAAAGGGTCTCGAATTTTTAATTCGCTTTGGGCCCCCAAAATTCTAGGACCGGCCCTGATCCTCTTGGTCTCCTCTGCTGTGGTCAGGATAGTGGTCCACGTGGCGCGCCGTCGTTTGTCCATGCTGGAAGAATTGTACTGCAGCTGTCGGTCTGCCCCCAGATTGTGTTGCAGGTCTACATGGCGCCCGATTAGTGGTGACACGTGTTGTCCTTTCTGTCTGGAGGAGCATCTTCGGTGCCACCTTGACGTCTTCCAGAAGCTTCTGGATTTACTTGCTGATGTAGGCTCCATGTTGAACGGAAAAAGTGGTGTGGTCCCTGCCATGTGTGCATGGAATTGGGACCATACCTCTTTAGTAAATTACTTAAATGGTGAATGTATCATGTGAGGGTGTTAATCCCTTAATCAACCACAAAGATGGCAATGTATGTATATAGGTCAATTAAACATTTTATTTAAAAATGCAATTGAAACAAAACAATATGGGGCAAAAGTTTGAATTCTCATACAATTACATAAATCTAGAATTTTAACTTATATGAAAATCTGATTCGCCATATGTCATAAGTATAAATAAAATAAATACAAAAGAAATTACAATTTTTTTAAAATAAAGTATGCAAAATACTTCTTACGACTAAATCTTATGTGGCACCCCAATTCGACCTTTCATTAGTTAAAAAAAACTTTAATAGTCCCAATTTTCGACTTTTACAAAGAATGTTTAATGAGTGAAGAATATGACCATGTAGAAATAAACTAAAAATAAAAAAATAGTATAAAGATATAGTAATCGCTAACTCTATTTTGCCTATATAGTAACCCGGCCCAAACTTTTACTAAAACGATTGAGCCGAATCCAAGCACTTAGGTTACATAAGAAGAGTACTTAAACTTTACCCAAAAAGGAGACTCTTAGTGTAAACACCACGTGTTACCTATTTTGCTAATGTATCCTTCACAGTAAACAGGTCCCAATTCTAAGCTAGGTTTAGATTATTTTTCTGGTTTACCAATGCCAAAAGTGAATAAGAAGAATTGAACAAAATTATAAAACAACAAAGATAAAAAAGGCTATAATCAAGGATTTTAAGAGTGGTTTAAACATCTCAAAATGTAAGCCTACCTTCATCTTTGAAAGTCTTTCTTTGTTGATCAAATAATAAGATCTCTTGTCTAATATTGAATGTAGACTTATCTATATGATGCCATCATAAAAATTTAAACATCAAACAAATAATATATTAAAATAAATAAAAAAGAGTTTTGAAGACAAAAGAAATTCTTACCGTGTCGGTTTCTTGAAGAACCTCATCCATTGACGATGCTCGTTTCCAGGTAACAGGTTATTAACCACTGGCTTTCAAGAATTGTTCATAAGCTGCAAATTAGTAATTAAATATTAGTTCATATATGTAAATGATCATTTTGCAAATAAATCGACAAACTATGATTAAAAAAAAGATGTACCTCATGAAGCAACACATGCCTGAAACAAACTTCTCTAGACACATTGCTTGGTAGAGATCGTAGTAGATTAGATTCATTTGGGACCCTTTAATCTGATAGCCATGATTTAACAACATTTAAACTGCAACTGACTTAACAAACACTTGAATTTAGAGTTCAAGGATAATGAGCTACAAAAACATACCATATAGAGTAAGGAAATCCAATCCGACCCGCTCCAATCACACCAACAGTTTGTCTTTTAAGCAAATTCCCCACAAACCTAAACAATGAAATTTCTTAGATATCTGATAAAGAATATATTTTGTTAAAAAAATAAGTATAAAATCTTACAGATAAGGAAGCCATCCATCATATAAACCTGCTCGCATGAACCCATAACTTTAATTATCCTTCTTGAAGCAATAAGAGAAAGCAATGTTGCTAACTCTGCTATTGTCTCTGTAACACATCCTATGAATAATTTAATCCTAATAGTGAGTTTCCAAACAAAGATTCACAATGTGATTGTTGGACCGTTTACGTGACCCGAAAAGTCAATCCGAGTAGCTCATCTTCATGTATGAAGGCGGAATCAACATATATGAAGTTACACCAGCTTATTCTTTCAATTCCTATCTTTTTATTGCTTTCTGATGATATTTTGACAGCGTATCGTCCCACAAGCAATGACCTAGGTTCGCTCCAAACGTTACAAATGAAAACACAATCAGGCTATATATAGTGTGTGTGGTCCGCTTATGTGAACTGCCACAAAAGCGAACCAGCCCACTTGACACATAAGCGAACCAGCTAATGACCTATGAGCGAACCTGTTATGTACCTATAAGCGAACCAGACCTAACATGGTCATATAAGCGAACCTGTCAACATTTTACATGATTTTGACGTTCTACACCCTATGTTGATCCATATTGACCTAAGACTTGATGTAGACGAAGTCAACAGACATTCCGTGCACTAACAGACTCCCCCTTGGATGTTGACGTAGTCTTCAGCAATCTTCAGCACCTGAGTCTTCGGTCTTGGTCTTTTCTCTAACTCTCTGTCTTCACATCATAAGCATTCTTCACAAGTTCACAATCTTGCTCCATCTTCAAACTCCCCTTTGACTTTTGATCCAAACTCCCCTTTTCACAGACTCCCCCTCTCGATATGCTAGAATCTGAGGTATTTGGTTCAAGCTTTAACATTTAGCTTCCGTGGGAATGATGAAATCCAAAACTTGTTACCCTGCACATCCTCTACCTCACCATAAGTTTCACAAATTTTTTAACATTTGAATTTAATAAACTTACTGGTAGACATCATTAATTCAACAAACATACTAGTTACATCAAGTTCAAATGAATGACCTTGATTAACTAAAACACACAATCTTTCAAAACATTTGTATATGACATTCAAAGAATTTTTCAACACAATTTCCCAATCCTGTTCATCATGTTTAACACTCGAATTTTGAATATCAGCTATTCAACATCAGTTGCCGAAAATCTTTTTGGCTTTTCAAAATTTTATGCTAAAACACTCCGAAAATCTTTTTGGATTTTGAGTTTTAAAGAAATGCAATAAACAAATATATACAAACAATATTTTTGTGAGTTTGTGTAAGAGAATCATATCAGTTTATGAAACAAATCACAAGCACCGTTAAGCTTTAATCATTTTAAGTTCTAAACGATTCACCTCGATTGTCGATATACTGATCCATCTTAAATTCTCACACAAATTTCAACTTATTCAGGATACGATTTAGATGAATTAAGAACTTAGATCATTCATGTGTCCCACCTCTTGAATATACTCCCGTATCCAGAATCCCAATAATCAGTCTTACAGGTGAGAATACTACAATGATATCTGTATATAATTTAGGTATGCGAGGGCCGAGGGATCTCAGATCGATACTTCCGTATACGCAGAGAGATATCAGCTTCGACTTTATGGTGTGTCCCCTTTAGAGGATCTTTTTGCTTACAACAGCAGCATTTATCAATTTTATTGTTTCAGCATGCTGAGGGTTTAATGCTGTGTTTCAAGCATTTCAGCAAGTATTAGCCAGGGACTAGGTCAGAACTACCGTTCAGCAGAAGTCCCAGAATAATACCCCAGATATCATAGAGTATAAAGACCTAGTATATCAGATTAAGAGACCTTTCAAACGAGATTTCAGGGGTTACCTATATATCCAAGTAGTGTTCCCCACGAATTCACAAGTTTGAATTTTAGGTTTATATCCCGAATAAATCTACTAAATGTGTGAAAACCTATCGACACATCATCAGTGAGACCGTTTATCACATTTGACATTTCATATCTTTAGCATGCTGTGATAGTTTACTGATTTACTATCATTTCCTCTTTTTCACAACAAAACTCATTTTTGCTTTTTCAATGTTTTTGGCATTTTCAAATTTTCTAATTTTTTTTAAAAATTTTTCTCCCCCTAAAATCAAAATATGTTTCAATTTTGATTTTCAAGGAAAATTTGAAAACAAACTATACAAGAAACTTGACAAACTGATATCAAATCGCTTCAATTCGCCATTCACACGGCATAAACAATCAGAACTCCCCCTGACAACAAACTATTTTCCCATTTAGATTTCAAAACACTTAAGTTTGTTTTAATCAAATGGTTTTTCCGGAAAATTAGTTTTGTTTGTCTTTTCACAAACTCGGGGTTTCATCACATTGTTCTTTTTCAACCATTTTAAAGAATTGACAATTAAGACCCTTGTCAACAACAAACACTAGTAGAAAATCAAGTACAACTTAATGTCCCTGATTTACCACTTGTAAATCGAAATATCACAGTTACCATCCTGTGAATTTCTCAAAAAAGATGCCGATACCTGCTTCACACTTACCAACCTGGAAGCTCCGGCAAGTCAGGAATTCAACCAACAGATTTTGACACCCAAGCCTGACCAGCCTTAGGCGCATTTTGAGCTTTTCTCTTTTCTTCATAAAACTCTTTCACTCCTTTTTCCTTACCATCAACCATCTTGCTAAAAATATGTTTAACATTGCTATTAAACATTTTTCCAGCATCAACACCTTTTGATTTTAGGTTTGCGGCTCGTAATGGTGGAAAGTTCTCATCATTCATTAACGGAACTGTCTCTTCCTTTTTTACCTCAACTTGTAGCTCCTCTGATTTTGTGGAATCAGATTCATTGCCCGATCTTGACTTGTCTGACTTGGATGAGCCAGATTCATCGCCAATAACTTTCTTTTTCTTCTTGTTTGTCCTCAGATTTGCATCTGAAGAATTCGATTTGCTTGACTTTGCAGTCGAGTGAATCGATTCATCAGAACTTTTATTCGAACCAACTGGTGAACCTGAAGACAAAATCTTCTCCAAATACTCTCTTGCCTTCTTCCTCTTTTTCCTCAGTCTGTCTTTCTGCCCCTGTGAAAGTTTAACTTTCTTTTCTTGAATTGTCTGATCCTGAACTTTAGGTTTTAGAACCTTCTGTTCATGGGGCTTGACGTTGACTGGCTTCTTTGCCATTCTTTGAGAATTAACCCTCAATCTTTCATTTGATCTCCTTGGGCAATCTCTGGCAATATGACCTCTGATTTCACAATTATAGCATCTTCTTATCTCATAACTCCAATTCTGGCAGTTAACAGCAATGTGTCCTCTCACACCACAGGTGTAGCACACTCTGTTATCGTACCATTCACTTCTGTCAGTCCAAACCTTCAGATCATAACATTGTTTGGCTTGGTTATATTCATTTCTCCTCTTCAATGCTGGATTTGGCTTTTGAGCACTGTGGTCAAACCTGCACCACTTATTACCAACATTTTGTGAGTTTTCATTTACAAATTTTTGTGATTTTTTATAATGATTGGATGACTGAACTGATGAACTTTTATTTTCATTTTTAGAATTTTTCAAAATTTTATCTTTTTGTTTATGTTCTGCCTTCTTCTTAACAGGTTTTTGCTTTGAGCATTCACCTGTTTCAGTAGATTGCAAAACAGTATTTTTAAATTTTTCTTGTAAATCTAAAAATATTTTTCTTTTCTTTTCTTTTTCATCATCAGATATTTCATCACAATCTTCAATTTTGATTTTATCAAAATTTGTGACATTGTCACTTATTGGAACTGAATTGATCGGGTTTGGACAAATATGTGAAGTAGAATTCACAAAACCTTTCAATTTATTCTCAAGCTCTTTGATTTTAATCCGAGCTTTTTCAGCTTCTTTTTCAAGCTGAATGATTTTAGCAAGATGAGAATTGATTTCAATTTGTTTTTCAAGATTATTTTTACCAAAAATATCTCTCTCATCTTCTAAAATCTTTATTTGACTTTGAAAATCTATTTCAATTTTTAGTTTTTCATTTTCAAAAACCTTTTCTTTTTCTTTAAAATTTTTGTTTTCTAATGACAAACTTTCAATATTCTTCAAAAGTTTGTCATTTTCAGATTTTAGTTTTTCGCAGTTTAAGCGCAAATCCAAAATCTGTTCATCAGCAGCTTTCTTTTCAGCTTTCAAAATTTGAATATCTTCAGCCTGTTTCTTCTCCTTCTGAACAATCTCAAAGACTGGTGTATCTTCTTCAACCTCTTTCTTAATCACTGGTTCAGGTTTCACAGATATAGGCTTTACAGATTCTTCTTTCTTTGAAATTACTTCTTCAAACACCTGCTGTTTTTCAGTAACAACTTCTTTCTCTTTCTCAACTTTTACTTCTTCCACTTTGATTTCCTCTAAAGCTTTCTTCTTTAATTCTTCAACCATCCTTTTCACCTCTTCTTCTTTTCTCTTCTTCATTTCTATCACCTTTGGTAGACTTGTTTCACAAACCTCTCTTATCTTCTTCTCCAAATCAGGCAGATATGCTTTATCAGATAACCTTCGTGTGTTGAAAGTAGCCTGTCTTGGAACCAAATTTGTTACAGCTTCGAAATCCACTTTTGATGGATCAACAACTGGATTACCTCGTGGATCCATGTAACATTCTAACTCTTCATTCCATCTTTTTGCTCTCTAGGCTTCTTTGAATGGTTCAGTTAATTTCCCAATTTCCCATCTTGCATAGTCTACTTTCCAATATCTATCAGGATCAACCTTACTGCTTGACATCTTCAATTACCTATAGCAAACAAACAAACTATCAATTCAAACGAACTGAATATGTAACAGTTGTGTTTGATGAAACCAATCTAAGACTCGTGTCAAAGATTCGCAGATTTGTTTCAATGTTGATGTCGTGAGAACACTTAAAGAATGAACCTGAACAAAAACAATTCACAAGATACGGACAAAAGATGAACTGGGCCAAACAGGTTCAGATAAGCGAACCACAGTGACTGAATAAGCAAACCACAGAACAATGAGCGAACCACCACAGAACTTTGGAGCGAACTAGAATGTTGCACTAAGAGCGAACCAGAAAATGATCGTTCGAGCGGACCAGATAGTGTCCGTTTGAGCGGACCAGCTAATGTTCGTTCGAGCGGACCAGACTTGTTCGAATAAGCGGACCTCAAGATTCGTATAAGCGGACCTGTTAAATGTCCAGATAAGCGGACCAGGTCAATGTCTGGATAAACGGACCAGGTATTGTCAGAATGAGCGAACCAGACTTGTTCGTAAAAGCGAACCTGCAATTTTGACAGCGAATTCGAACAGAAAAACTTAGATTTCTCCTAAACGGTTAGGAATTTGGATTTGAAACTTTCAAGGATTATTCTATACACAATTCCGATCACAATGATATGTATAATATCCAATTTCGACCGCAAAATCGTTCCAGATCTGAGTTTGAAAAATCTGTCCGAGAACCGATTGTGTTTTTGATAAAATTGATTGATTTTTACTGTGTTTTAAGGTCTGATATTGTTAAGAATTGATTAACAACTAGTTTCGCTCAATATACTTGAGATTCAACTCATTTTATCCGATGAAACTTGTTGAAACCGAAAATATAAAAGAGTAGAAAGATGAGAAAAGTGTCGAATCAGCTGATGTAGTATGAACTTCTCGTGCTCTGGCTCTGATACCACTTGTTGGACCGTTTACGTGACCCGAAAAGTCAATCCGAGTAGCTCATCTTCATGGAAGGCGGAATCAACATATATGAAGTTACACCAGCTTATTCTTTCAATTCCTATCTTTTTATTGCTTTCTGATGATATTTTGACAGCGTATCGTCCCACAAGCAATGACCTAGGTTCGCTCCAAACGTTACAAATGAAAACACAATCAGGCTATATATAGTGTGTGTGGTCCGCTTATGTGAACTGCCACAAAAGCGAACCAGCCCACTTGACACATAAGCGAACCAGCTAATGACCTATGAGCGAACCTGTTATGTACCTATAAGCGAACCAGACCTAACATGGTCATATAAGCGAACCTGTCAACATTTTACATGATTTTGACATTCTACACCCTATGTTGACCCATATTGACCTAAGACTTGATGTAGACAAAGTCAACAGACATTCCGTGCACTAACAGTGATAAAATAATAGTCACCCAGACAAAATCATAACATCATAATTGGAAGGTTTCACAGTTAGGTAAATGTATACAAAACTCCCAGGAGTGATTCCAACAACAATGCCATACTTGATTTCTGAATCAACATAGTTGTATCCCACAACCATGTTGCTGAAAGCCTTCCCTCCGACTTTGCTCAATACCGAAAATAATGTCTCTCCCTAATCTTTTGTCAAATAAACACATGCATAAAACTTGATCAGTAATAGCTAACAACTGAATTTTGGCACTGAGTTGTGACATGTGTGTAACACCAAACATAAGATAATTTGATAAATATGGCAGTTGAAAAACAACATTGTTCGCTGACTCAGAATCTGTTGAAAAAGATGTTAGGATCTGAGTGTAACTTGTATGCTTTAAGTATACAAATATGGATGAAATTTCAAAGTATAAATGGAAAAATGGATTTATATGACCATACAAAAGTGGAAAGTTATATCAAAACTATTTTGCATTAATAATCAAAGGATTACAAATTACAGTAATGATTGTATAAACTCTCCCTTAGCCTGATCACACAACTTTTCTGTACATACAAAAAGGAATGATAGGTGATGAAATAGATCTCTAACAAATGAAATCTATTTATACATGTACGAAAGGTCTGTTTGCAATCAGATGACGACGACACCCAGATAGTGACATCTAACATTCCTACCATAAAAGATTCGTTAGATGTTAGCAAACATCTGCACAAATCTATCATCTGATCTATTACATAAAACATATGTTCAAAGCTAACACTGTTACATTGACTAAACCACTATTCTTCATACTGCTACTGACTTGTATCAAACATCTGTTTGGCCATAACAGATGTTTGGTCTTCATGATCAGTGCTTGTCTTTAACAGGGGTTTCTTCTTCTTAAACAGATGTTCCATGCCTTTAAACAGATCTTTGATGTCTTCAACAGATGTTCTCATTTGTGTTCAAGATTCACTATCTTTGGGAGGAGAATGTATCATTATCTATTTATTTCTTGACCAAGAAGTCATGTTTTGGCTTTTGAAATCATCTGTTCTTTTGTAGGTCCAATAAAAGACAATATACCCTTTCTTATTTTTTGAGACAATTGTAGTCTTTTAGCCATGCCATTGATTCTAACAGCAGCTAACTTCACAATCTGATCACAAAAAAAAAAAAAAAAAAAAATAGAAAAAAAAACATCAACATGAATGATTAATTGCTTAGTAACTATAGGTTCTTGCGAAGCTCAAGGGTTTAGTACCTTGCTAAACTACTAATTACCAAGCATCTCTGCATGAAGATTCGTGGTTTAAACACATAAAGATATCTTTTAGTCTAAAAATAAATACTTTGCATAATTGCACATATTGTGTGGTGATTGCCATTTCATTTTTTAGAAGAGTCAACCTTACTATAGTCAAACAAATTGCTTGCATCTCGCACCTACGAAAAGAACCAAAATTTTAAACAAAATTCGCCACAATGACATGTTTATGCTTTAATTATGATTACAAAAATAGTGGTATCATAATGATAATATAAAGCTTTGAATAAAATAATTTAGAAGGCTGTGCGCATTAAAAATATATATTTAGTCGTCTCTCAACTCGTTTGACGCATTCCCTTTGTATGTTGAATTTGGTTTCTTTAGTGCTTTCTATACGATCATATTCCATCCTAATCTTCATCCCAGGTATCAGGCTATTAGGAATTTTCAAAAAATTACACTAAAATATATGTTTTTGGAAAAATATTTTAAACCTATGAAGTTAACAAACCAACTGTTAAAGCTAATTAGTCTAATTCTAGTTCATATAAAACAAAGACTCAAAGTGTTGGTATTGCAATAACTGATTACCCACCACAAATTGTCAATCTCCACCTTTGAATGAAAATTACACATTGGTTTTAACCTAATTTGAAGTTAAATCTGCATAATACAAAATTGGTTGTATAACAACCCTAAAAAACAGAACGCTTCGTAATCGCAAAACCGGACCCGCGTAACATTAACTTTAATTAAAAAATGAAAAATCAAGAAAAACCCACCTGTCGCGGGCCGTGACAGGCTTAAGGGTCACCGGTCGCGGGGCGCGACAGCCTTGTATTGTCGAACACCCCCTTGTGCCACGTGGCACAACACGCATCGAGGCTAGGCTCGTGACAAGGCGACCCTAGCCGTAGCTAGGGTGCCCTCGCGGGGTGCGAGAGGACCAGGGGAGTGGGCACGGGGCGCGAGAGAGATCAGATTCAGCTATAAATTGAGCTTCAGTCTGCATTCTCAATTTGTTCAAAATTTCTTTTCTCTCTCTGTCCCTATAGTGCAAAAATTATAGCTATTATACCCCCTAAAACACGAAGCTATGCCCCGTTGTAAGTATTTTAACCTCGATCACTAATTCGTTACCCTACCCGATTGATCTAGGACCCATCAACGCATGTCAAGGCTATGCCTGACTAAGTTCGTTGAGGTTCTGTCTCGTGTTGTATGACTAATGTGATTTGGGTTATTTTACTAACACGCGTGCATTATATGTTTTTAATAGAACCTCAAGAAAATAATCAAGAAATATTCCCAGGAAGCCCGTAGAAATACCTAAGTTTACAATGTGAGTCATTCTCTTTTTCTCACAGTTTGTGAGCCCTTATTTCAAATGCTTTGCAAAACCCTAAATGTTTATCAGTTATAATTAAAATGATTAAGTCTTTGTATTCTACAATTACGGCCGGTATGTGGTGTTTTGTATACACTACTAATCAAGCGTTACTATTGGACAAATAGTTAGCCAATAGTAATATGACCACGATCATTGTAACTGCCAACGTGACAAATACTGAATGAGTAATTGGGTAGATATAAACATTATAATCGCTCCCAATACTGTAATGTTATAAAAGCTCATTTTTTATAAACTAGAATGTACTCGCCAGTATTTCTTGCTGATAAAATATTTTTAAAACGCGTTTCAGGTAACATGATGTGAAAGCTATTAGAAGCCAGCTATGGAGCACTGAAGGCTTAAAGAAAGTGGCTATAAAGTTACCTAAATAAAAAGTTTATGTTTTCAGCAACTAGGGTTTATCCCTATAAAAATATTATGAATGAAATATAGGTTTTTATCCCATTTGTTTAATATAAAAGTTTGGTGTTTTGAAACTCTGAAATTTATTTCCTAACTACGATCCTGAAGTCTCATTTCCGCTGCCAAATTAATAAACCCCGATACCATCGGCTCGTGCTCGCGGCTCCCGCTCCCGGGGTGGGGTCGGGGGTTGCGATAGGTTGAATATTTGAAAAGAATTCGAAGCAAATAATTAGAAGAGAACTAATATTTAGATTTGAAGAAAATCAAATATGGATGAATCCTTTTGACCATCATCTCCTTCGGCAACCCCGTTTTTCAGATCTGAACCATCTTATGCTTCAATTAACTTTAGATTCATCGCCTAAAGCATAGAGTAGCTTCATTAAAGACCAAAGGACCACTTGTTTAACGACATCGATGTTTGTCGGATCAACAGATTTCCCAATCGATCAAAACACATAAGATATACAAAATTACATAAATGAATTCATAAATCAAATAATCTAAGATGGAACGGAGGAAGTTAACGTCGATTAGGTGATCGAATCTTTACGAAACTGATGTTTGAGATGATCGTAATTGGCATAGAGGATGATTGAGAGAGACGTTTGAAGAGATAATATGGTTAATGAGGTTAAACTGGAATATTATTACAAAGATGTTTATATTAGGAAAGTAGTAATCATACGGGTCAGGTATTCTTTTAATTGATCAGGTATCCGTAAAAACAAAGTTAGGAGCTTGAGAGAGGGTGTGAAAAAGGCGGAAAAACCAACAAGATGAAACCATGGAGTGTCATGTGTCACTAGTTTCTTTTATATAACATATAGATATGTCGCATTTGTGATATTTTTAGGTTTTCTTGTTAGATCAAATTTGGAGTCCAGATTACTCACTCGGTTAGGTTTTTCAATAAAAAATTTTTTTAATGTATGCACAAATTCTCTCATGTGTTAAATTTAGGACTTTGATTACAGTTCTTCATGTTGTAGAACTGATAGTCTTGTAGATTTAGTGATAGTGTTATTGTTGATACAAATCATTTTATGATATGCAAGTGTTCTTGAGGTTCTTGTTATTTTAAGATCACTTTATATTGATGTTCTTGTTATTTTGAGATCACTTTATATTGAATAAATTTTGAGTACCATTTTTGACACCTTGTCCATGTCAATATCGTCACACCTCATAAAACTTGTAAGACCCACTTTTTTCATAAATCATACTAGAAAGATATTTTAATTAAAAATGAATATAGTAATGGAAATTTGCAACATTATTCAACTTGAAATAACAGAATTATAAAATTTTTGTTATGATATATTACTAACAACTTAAATACCATTAAAGTTTTACAAATTAACAATCTCATATACAAAACATAATATAACACTTATAACTTAAGCTAGTACGAGTACTCGACATGAAAACTTCTGAAACTTACCAACACCTTAAATAACCTGAAAATATTTGTAAACAAAAATCAACGAACAACAAGTGAATGCATAAAGTTCACAATGAAAGTAGAAATTAAAACAAACAACATTTGCGAAAGTTTTTTTAGTTAGTTTTATAAATTTGAAGAAAACTGTAAAATACACGGTTATGTAAAACATTTAACATAGTTGTGCGATTTGTCATGTACAATTATTTTCCAAAAATCCAGATTTATATAAGGCTTTGTCACAAATATGTAACATTCCCACATACATTGATCATAGAAGTCAAAGTGTTATCATAAAATCTAATTATATAATATGAATAAGCCACATGCTCACATCAAGTCGTACACAAATTTATTGCTATCAATTATATGATATACACATAGCTTTCAATGCATTTATATAGAATATGTGCATATACACCAACTTGGCAACTTGCATAATATATGAAAGAGTAAACTTCCGTTTTGCTTCCTGTGGTTTGGTCAGTTTAACGGTTTTGCCCCAAACCTTTCAAAATAGCCATTTTGCTCCCTGATCTATGACGTCATTCTCCAGTTTGCTCCCCGGCCCTTAACCTCATCCATTTATCCAGTTAACCCATGTCACGTGCAAATCACCTGAGGGGCATTTATGTCTTTTCCGAACCATCTCTTTAATAAAACCCTAACTACTCCTTATTATAATCTTTATCACCCTTTTCCCCAGACTTTCACCCTAATCGATGTTCATCTCCCAACACTGATAAATCAAAATCAAGTAATGGTGATGGGTTTAAGAATAGTTCGACACCTGTTAACCGACTCATTTATAAAGATTGAAGCTTTAGGTGTTGCGGTGGAATCTTCTAACCATAAAAAAAACATCAGTGTTGGTGGAGTAATAACACCTAAAGCTTCAATCTTTATCTCCAAACCTTCCATAAATCAAAATCAAAGGGATACACGCACAAGTGTTGCGGTGGAATCTTCTAATCGGACACCACCACCATCCTGCCGCCGCTACCTGCCATCATCACCAGTCCACCACCATCCTCCATCACCACCACCACCCATCAGCCACCTCCGCCGCCATCACCACCCCACCACTAAACTTAATGTTAAACCCTTATCATCTACCAAAACTAACTCTAGAATCAAACCCCAACTTTTATAATCAAAATCCCCAAATTAAAAAAAAAATATATATAAGAACAGGGAGAGAGAGAGAGACGGTGGTCTTGGCTGGTGCTCGATTAGGGTTCCGGCGGCCGACCACCATCCATGGCAGAGCCTTGGTGGTCATCAACGGTGGTCTTGGCTGGTGCTCGATTAGATGACGGCGGCATTAGGGTTCCAGTTTTTAGGGTTCCGCCGTGACGATTCAGATCAATGTTGTAGTGGTGGGGGTTGGGTGGATTCGGTGGTCGTAGGAGGTGGTTATGGTCGTAGCAGGTGGTTGGCTCAGATCCATGATTTGATCTATGGTGGGGGTGGTTACGGAGGTGATGGTTGGGGTATGAGCTCCGATTCAATGGTGGTGGTTGTGTGGGGGGTGTAAGAGATGAAGGCCGAAGGTGGTGGTGATGGTGGCGGTGGCGGTGGCGGTGGTCGGGTGGTGGTCAGAGATGGAAGGATGAGAGATAAGAGAGAGGGTAAAGAGAAACAAAAGATCAGGAGTTTTGATGATGAAGATGATGATGATGTTATATATTATTATTATTATTATTATATATAATATAATTTTTTTATTTGTAGTTTTACTAAAATACCCCTACTTTTATACTTGAAGTTACCAAAATACCCTTTTAGATAACAGACAATTTAACTGAGTTAGAGCTGAGGAGCAAACTGGAGAATGACGTCATAGATCAGGGAGCAAAATGGCTATTTTGAAAGGTTTGGGGCAAAACCGTTAAACTGACCAAACCACAGGGAGCAAAACGGAAGTTTACTCTATATGAAAATAGGAATTTGCACGTTGTACTAAAGCACACATAAACTCTGGTGGGGGAAGGATCCACTAAAAAGTGGATTTTGCCTAAGTAGCCTAAGAAGGAATCTTAACCATTCATTTTTCAAATCAATGGTTAAGATGAAAGGGTAGGAGAAAGGAGGAGTGCAAGGGTATCTTGGGAAAATCCTATTTATGGACTTTTTCTCTCCACATGCAAGTCACATGCATATTTCACCCTCATTTTGTAAACGTTCATAACTTTTTTATACGACATTATTTTTTCATAAAAATTTCACCGTAAAATCGAGCGTCTTTTTATCTTTAATTTGAGTACCATATTGCTATATAAAATATGAAGACTAAAAAAACCCACTTAAATGTGTTGTATTTCTATCTTATATAACATTTTTTGTGTTAAATTTTTGTACTATATTTTTGTGCTAAATTTTTTGTGCTGAATTTTTTTGTTTTAAATTTTTTTTCCTCAATTTTTTTGTGATAGATTTTTTTGTACTACATTTTTTGCTAAATTTTTTCGTGCTATATTTCTTTGTACTAGATTTTTTTGTGCTATATTTTTTTGTACTACATTTTTTGTGCTAGATTTTTTGTGCTAGATTTTTTTGTACTAGATTTTTTTTGTTTATATTTTTTAAAAACAAAAGGGGTGCCAAATGTCATTTTCACTCCTATTTATAAGGACCAAAATGCCCTTCATTCCTACTTATTAGGAGTGCCACATGTCATCATCACAATCCTTCTTAGGCTACTTAGGCAAAATTCACTTTTTAGTGGATCCTTCCCCAACTCTGGTGTACCACACCGTATTACTACTTGGAACTACGGTTTACTAATGGAATAATAAGTTTCTTTTTCAATTCCTCTTACAAGGAGTCTTTAAATAGCATGCTCCCTCACAAAGAGTTCTATAATAACATGCTCCCCGACAAGGATTATTTGAATAACTTTCTTCCCTACATCGATGAAGATGTTAGCTATATGTTGTACATTATCAAAAACTACGGTTTAAGGTGTGAATATTATGACATGATACGTTAATTGAACTTTCTGATATAATATTCTGAATTGATATCAGTCTCTGTTGCATAATATGTTACTCGATACTTCTAATCGCCCAACCTTATACTTGAAATGTTCTGCATGCAATAAACGTTACTGAACTTGTACTCATTATTACGTGTGTTTGGTACTTGCTAAGATTAGTGAACTACGTACCAATTAGGAATTCTGGTGTTTTGTTTATGTTATGAACTTAAGTGGATGTTGGTATATGTGACTAATATTTATTATTTATTACATCACTGATAAGATGATTTGTATTTGTACTTTGTCACCCAAGCCAATCTCCATCTCTGAGAATGACCCATGCCCATCATTGTGGCTATAAATAGTCTGGCATCAACCGTAACAACGAGCCGAGATCATGGTGTCTTAATCGGTAAGCTCGATAAAAAAGTATAATACATTAAAGTGTGTTATCTATTGAATGCTAGAACCTAGATAAAAGAGGCTAACCCAAACCCAACCATACCCCACATCTATATGTCCATTTATTTATAACATTCATTTTTTTTTTCAGTTACATCTTAATCAATTGATCAAATGATCAAAAATATCATGGAAATATATTTCAAGAAAAAAATAGCATCTTTTATGAAGGAATTATAGATTTTTATTAAAACATGATTCAAGTTAAATGTTGTATTTTTAGTTCTAGGTGAAGCAAATTGTTAAAAGGCACGGAAGCTTGAGGATGGAGGCACTATTTCCGGATTTAAGCTTACAGTATTTGTGACATGCATGTGTTGGGTTATCAGAAATTTATGTATATAACAATAATGTGTGTATTATATATGAACTTCAATTCAACACTTAATCCTCCACTTGACATTCCCTATGTTAAAACATGCTGAACATCCATTCCAAATTGCACGAAACTGGCCATCTTCGTAGAGAAAAAAATAAATTGATTGAAAATCAACAACTGGAACAATGACTGTAAGTAGGTAAACATTTATAAGAAGGAACAAGTACTAATTTAAAATATACATAGAACTTTTGATACACACCTTTCAGCCTAATATTTCGCATTCGATTATGAGAAGATTGTAAGAAAAGTGAAGTTTACCTACTATGGTTTGAAGTTTAAACTTTCCTTAAAAAAAGTTGATCTTTCGATTTCCATAGATTTTGTGTAGGTTTAATCAACATGAATAATGTTATTTGAAACTTTTTATCTTAGTAATATACGTGAAAACTGAAAATTGTTTCCAATGAAATTATGCTAGTGGATGAATTGTTTCCAAATATATATATATATATAGGATTAGGTTCAAACGTGAACAAAATCCCAAGAGTGAACTGCTTGAACTGATCTGAACCCTTGATTTTGTAGATGATAGATCTTAGATCAATGGCACAATTGTAATTAAAGGTATAATAAATTTAATTTAAATTTTAATCTAAAGGGTAAAATAGGAAACTTTCATATTAAAGATATGGAAACTAATTCATTTGTAATCCCCTAAAATCTCTATATCAGTTTCAAAACATGCAAGTCACATGCATATCAATAATATTTCACCCTTAAATCAAAGAAGTGATGCAAGTCACATTTTTATGAAAAAAACAACCTCGTTTGTCTTAATTTTGGAGAAGATGCTTCTTACATCTACTTTTCGTTTTGAAAATCAATAATAAAAGGAAAATTTTATTTTATGTGACTACTTCTAATATATTGATGAAAGCTTTTAATTTGATTTTGAAAACTTCATTTAGACTTAATTCTAGTTTTACGTTATTTGTGTATTGAAAGACATCTTTTGACTAAGACTTTTGATAAGAAGAAAGCATTAAATCAGCAACTTATTTTAGGGCTATACCATTTAAGTTTTATGGATTTCAATTTTTTGATTTTTGCTCTGTTTTTAATGCGATGTACACATGTGTATAGCGTCTGTTTTTCGTGATATCTCAGTTTTTTTTTTGTGTATTGAATTTGTAAAGTTGTTGATGTACACTTGTGAATTATGCAAAGTATTAGTTGTTGAGTTTTTTTGTTCACTTCTTTGATTTTGCTCTGTTTTTAACGCGATGTACACATGTGTATTCTGATTTTGCTCTGTTTTTAATGCAATGTACACATGTGTATTCTACTTTTTGCTCTAATTTTAACCCAATGCACACATGTGTATAGCGTCTGCTTTTGTGATATCTCATAATTTTTTGTGTATTGAATGTGTAAAGTTGTTGATGTACACTTGTGAATTATGCAAAGTATTAGTTACTGAGTTTTTTTGTGCTATTTTAGGAAATGTCGTTAACGAGAAAAGTGGAGATGGAAGGTCGATAAGGATGATTCACGTATAAGGTCGATAAGGATGATTCACGTATGTTTGTTTGCTTGGTCGATAAGGATGATTCAGCATACAACGTGGCGAATAGTTGTAAAAGATTATGTTTTTTGTTTTTTCGATTATGTTGGGTTTATTATTTTTACGAAACTGGAACTTGTAATTATATGTTTTTTTGTTTGGTTTGGAAAACATTATGGAACTTGTAATTTGTTAAATATAAAATAGTTTTACATATATTGTTTCTATGTATGTATTATGTAGCTAATTACACATATGTACGATGCTGAGTACACACGTGTACTGTTCTATTTATATCCAAGTACACATGTGTATACCGTTGAAATATGAAGGTTACGTAGATCTTAAAAATCAAAATTCGAATTCTGGTGATGAATCTGAAATAAAAATTAAAATTGAAATATGATGATTTGTTGTTTGTTTTGATAATTATCTTATTTATAAATAAAACATAATGTGGATAATGAATTTAAATTAGGAAAGATGTAACTTAATTCAATTATTAAAATAATGATTTAAATCTAATTTTTTATATAATTACAATCCTACCCTTAACAACTAAAAAGGAAATCAAGGGTCCAGATCTGTTCACGCAGTTCACTATTGAGAGGTTGTTCACGCTGGAACCCTACCCTATATATATATATATATATATATATTTACATATATATATAGGGTCAGGATTTAGAGAAAACGGTGGAAAGTGTGAGAACGGTGAGAACGCTTATGGATCGTCCGATCAAAACAATCTATGGACTAGATTGGCGCGGTAGCATTTTCGTAAATAACACAAATTCTATTAAGTGGACGCGCTTCATTAAGGGTAAAAGGGTCTTTTGACTTCTCTGCACAAAACGCGAAACTCACGAATAAAACGCCATTACGGGCCAAAACACATCCCTATACAAACAAAACATCTCAGACATTCATTAAACACACCCCCCGAACCGGAAAAACCATATTTACTACTATATACCATTAATCTTAGAAACACCAAAAACCCCAAAACATCAAACACACCAACTCAAAACGCCATATTTTACTATATACCAATCATCTTAGAAAACGCCAAAACACTCAAACATCAAAGATTCCAAAAAATCGACGTTTCTTTTAGATACACTATTTTCTCAGTAAAAGGCCAAAATGGCAAACATCGTTTCTTGTATATTCAATATTGTTCTACGCGAAGTTTCGCAGAATGCATTCTTCCCTGAGGTGCTGTGACTCAATAACATTTTGCTGCATGAGATGGACAAATCTTAAACAAAAAGATGCTGGTGTCAGACTTATGTCATTTTTTGTGTTTTGTTATTGATGAATATTATAATGTCATGAAGAGACGAATGACACTGATGAGTGGTTTGAAGATAAATATTCAAACAAAAAACTCATGTCATTTTGTCTTTTCAAACAGCCATAAAAAGCCTACTTCAACAACAAAAACTCACGCATGCCAAAGTCAAACCGCCAGTGAACATGTTTCAAAGAAGAAAGAGACTGATGACAGTGAAGATTTGGAAGATGAATTGTTTCTATTTATATTTTTTTTAATTTTCTTTTTCTGTTGTTTGTTATGTATTTTTCAGCTAAGAACAAAAAATACATTATTTTAATAAAAACGCCAAACAGACATAATGATTGTGAAACGCCATAATGCAATAAAACGCCAAAAACTCTCAAACTCTAATAAAAGTAATTTGGACAAGTATTATTAAAAGCTAAAAATGAAAAAAAAACGCCAAAAACTACTTAAAGCCATTAAAAACGCCAAACTTGAAGATGGCACGTCTATCACCCTAAAAACTCATAAAAAGCTGAACAAAAACAATAAAAATACACACAATAACTGAAAAGACAGCTACTTTATTAATATCATTTATTATAAATAAAATCCTGCCTAAACTACGCGGCAAAAACATCCTATAAGAGAGACGTCTCTGCACAATCAATTGATCACACCCAAAATGTTTCCTAGAAACCATTCGCTTTAAAACGGCAAAAAAAATAGTTAAAAAAGCCACAAATGGGAAACCTCGTTTCTTCTATATTGAGTATTGTTCTGAATGAAGTTTCACTGAATGGATTCTTCTCTGCGGTGGGATCTCTATAAGCTTTTGCTGAATGAGATGGACAAATATTCATGAAAAAGAGACTGATGACACTGATATGTCATCATGTCACTTTGTTCTTGATGGATATATGGATGGCATGAAGGGATCAATACATTCGAGCAGGCGTTGATATTCAACATGTCACCAAACAAGTATATATCAAACCACAATACAGGATGCCACTAAAAATAAGCATCTTCTAAAGACGGGCATTATGTAGGAAAATAAGGATCTAGATAAGGTATTCAAAACAGGTTCAAAACGCCAAAAATGTTAAAGTAGAAGAGGCTGATGACAGTGAAGATTTGGATGAGAAATTAGATTAGAATTTTTATTTTTTTTTCATTTTCTATTGTTTGTTATCTAATTCTCTGTTGTTTATTATCTAATTTTCTACTAATAAAAAAATTTGAGTATAAAACGCCAAAAACCCAAAAACACCAAAACGCCTGATAGTTTGAAAACTGTGAGAACGGATGCTAGCAAAGCACGTTGTTGCTATATAAAATGCCAAACAAAGTATTACTGGAAAAAGCAACACTAATTGACAGATGAAACTGAACGTAAAATGAATTTGTTTATCTTTTCAAAACAGTAAAATGAAGACACGGTAACATTATTGCCAAACATTTATTATATTAAAAGACACTACATGGAAAATTGAATTTGTTTATCTTTTCAAAACGCCATAATTGTCTGTCACATTATAGGCCTGCATCCTACATGGCACAACAATCGATAGAAAAAAAAAATAAGCATCAAGAAAATTACTGATGTTTTTTACATTATAGGCCTGCATCTTACTTGGCACAACAATCAAAGCCATACTTGGTTAAAACGCCAAAATATTTACTATGCTCCTGATCTAAAAAACAATAAAAACGTTGCGTATCTGTTAAACGCCAAAAAATGGAAAGGTGAAGTGACACGCGTTTAAAAATAATATAAAAGGACAAAAAGCCCCTCCGCCCTTTACTATATCATGTGACATGTGTCACGCCAGAATTCGTTCTCACACTTTTGAGCGTTTTCTCCTGATCACGTTTCTCTCTCTCTCTCTCTCTCTCTCTCTCTATATATATATATATATATATATATATATATATATATATATATATATATAGGTCATGTCTAGGAAGAAATCCTTGTTGAGTTAAAAAAAAAAACTCATGAATTTCAATTTGTAGTCAATATGATGCCGCCTACCTTATGTTATAGACTTCTCAAAGGGTATTATAGTAACTTCACCGTTGACATCATCTTCACTTTAATAATTTTCATCTGACAATCTTTTTATTTTTTGGAAAAATTACACTTTTCGTTCTTTATGTTTGTATCGGATTACAATGGATAGCCTTTAACTTCAATAATTACAGCCACTGATGTGTGCAAAATGCAACATATAAATTACATCAATTGTGGCATAAAACTAACCCTTTTTTAGTACTAATGTTGGAAAAAGTGTGTTTTTGTCTTCCTTTTGTATTTTCAGGAATAAATGAGCTCAAATTAACAAAAAGAATCAAAAAGGCAGCTAAATCTAACATAAATACAAGAAAAGGAACAAACGTGACATGCCCGACCCCACGACAGCATCTTCCCAAGCAAAACAAGAGAACAGAAGGCTGAACACGTGTGACACCTGTGTCACTCCAACCATCAAACAAATTCCAAACCAATGAAATATTGTATTTCATACTTGGGATTTGTAAAAATATGTGTCTCGTTTGCACATATCAACTCTTGTTCGATTTCAAGCTCTAAATCGCCTTCTGGAAGGTTATACGCGCACTGATGCGTAAATATAACCAGTTTAATGCAACGAACACTCCGGAATGGTGAAATAGACTTAACATACCTTAAATAACCTTTACATAACTTAGAAATAAGTTTTGAAGGCTTTGGTATGGCAAAAACAAGTTAATTCGCTTACAGGGACTAAACTTGACAAACTGCGAAAGTATGCCAATTTGAACTGTAACAGACATTCCGGAACATGACCATAAGTTAAACACACCTTAAATATCCTTCAGATAGCTTAGAAATAGGCTTTGAGGGGTTCGGCGTGCTAAAATAAACTTTTGGGTCATTCAGGGACTAAAAGTGTCAAAAAGTGCACAAGTTTGCATTTTCGCGCACATCTTACGTTCTGAATACATCCGGACATCCAAAAATTTATGTAAGCACTAAAACATTTCACTTTAGTGTTTGGCATAAGAAAAATCCATTCGTCACGCATTTTGGATCGTTTTTCGCGCTTGTGCGCATTCCGTCATAATTAAGCGAACATCGCGTTCGTACGACCAAACGAACTGACATCTGACATATTTTTGAGCATGTTTCATGTCCACAATGTTTAGGCATCATTTTAGGGCCATAAAGTTGGCTTTACGGGCCTTAGAAGTGTCGGGAATGGCCTTAAACACGTGCAGGGGCTGAAACTGCCGTTTTTGAAAGTTATATGCTGATCAGAAGGGCCAGGCGGCCCGCCTGAGTTTATGCATATCCTGAAGCGGGCCGCGTCCGACTATCAGACCAGATTAACTGCATTTAACAGCAGGTTCCAGCTGTTTTAACCACACCCACACATTCTCAATTGCTTAGTCAGCTGATAAGGATCATTTTTAGTTACCATAAGGTTCCGACACTTGTACGGATGCGATTAAGGCACGATATTCGACAAGCGATCTTAACGGTTCGGGTATTCCTATAAATAACCCATCCCCCATTGCTTCAAACTCACAAGAATCTGATTAAAAAGACTCTAAGTTGGAACCATTGTTTCATACCTGAGTTATTTTGATCACGATTAGCATTCGGGGATCCTTCGTAAGTATTCTTTCGTTCTTTTATTGCTTTTCGAGTCCGAAAGTCAAACTTTGTTTGACTTTCAGCGTTGACCAGCTTATGGTCAATGCGAAGTTCGTTTGAACTTCGCAACGTGATTGTAATCACGATGGTTATAGTCCCTTGGGACTATGCCTACTGATTTCCACGTTGTCTAGGGTCGTAAGGGTAAGCGATCTGATAAATCGCTTATACCTTCGAATCCGACCCAGTTTGGTCGATCATTAGGATCCGACCAAATACATTAGGTGACCATAGTATATAGGGAATAACCTTCCGAGGTTATACCTTATGGTCACGACGTTTAAGTAGTTATATGATAGGTAGTTTATATGCCTTAGGTAAATTACCAGAATACCCTTTTCACGTATAATTGGTAATTAAGCATATGTAACCTAAACCTTTGTCACATAACTGATTATGTAACATGTTTAGGCATATAACACCTGTCATAGGACTAGTTAAGCGGTCCGAACGCGTTTCACGCGAACGACGCGTTAAAGTAGCATAAGCTACCTAAACGGGTCGTAATGGGTCGTAAGCTATTAGGTTAGGTTTCATTTAGCATGTAGGCTTTGATAAACCATATGACACGAGTCTCTATACTCGTTTGGTTTACAAACCCTCATTCTATCTAAATCCTCCGATTTAGGTCCGGTTTATTAACATAGTTACCTATATTAGGTGTCGTTTGATATCCGTGATCTCTAGCATTGTTTGGTTGTTACTCAAGGACTACTAAGCAATCTCAAGTGAGTACATAGACCCCTCTTTTACTGTTTTCCAAACGTTTTGGGGTGGAACACATGTGCCTACTTATTACTTTCGTGCTTTCCTGTTTTTCACATCATATACCTGCTATGTTCGTTAGTACATTATAGTACATGATTTCATTACCTTTCATGCTAGGTGTGCCCATTGTGTTCATTACTTAGTACATCGTTTTACATTACATTTCATGCTAGGTGTGCCCATTGTGTGCATTACTTAGTACATAATTTTACATTACATTTCATGCTAGGTGTGCCCACTGTGTGCATTACTTAGTACATCATTTTACATTACATTTCATGCTAGGTGTGCCCATTATGTGCATTACTTAGTACATCGTTTTACATTACATTTCACGCTACGTATGTTCATTTGATTACATACTTAGTGCATCGTTTTCACATGCTTACATTTTGGATGCATATTACATGATTTACATTGATCATGCATTTCCACAGGACATAACTTGATTTAAACCAAGCTTTACTTCAATATTATGTTCTTGTGCATATGGTTTAGTTGATGCATTTCACTAGCCATACATATCATTTTGGTTACACATTAAATGGTTTACATTTGACACATAAACACTTTTGACATTGGTTATACATTATATGATTTACATCTTGACATAAACATTTTAACATATTATTTTAATACATTTGGAAGTTGGTTTAAACATAGACATCTTACATTGTTTGGTTTGGTTTGAGTAAGTGATTAAGTAACGAGACGTGTGTAATATGATACAAGCATGGTGGATACGCCGCTGGTACTTCCTATATATAAGTGTTTGTATGGTATTACATATCGTAGCGTTAGTTGAATCATTTCAATTTGAGACATATAACATATTAGACAAATAACATACTTTTCACAAGACATTGTTTTACAAACAACTTATCTTATACAAACTCATTTTACTTGGTTATTCATTTAACCTTACATTTAATTATACATATCATCTGATCTTATCGTTTTTCAAATGATTTACAAGACGAAGCAAATTACAAGGTTCATGACTAAACATTTTCTCAAACATAAGTCATGAAACCTATTTTCACAAAACCTATGTATCTCACAGGCATTTTTATGCTGACGTACCTATTTTCACATGTGTTTTTCAGGAGCTATTGCATAAGATGATCAAGATACACATAGGCAAACTTGGGCTTTAGTGACAATAAAAGATGTAAGACTAGTTAATTATGTTGTATTACTTTGTTTGTTAAGACATTGAAACACTTTTAATCAATAAAACGAAACTTCAATTGCCATGGATTTGAAACATTTAATTCTGTTGCAACACTCCCCGACATTTCTGCCACGTTAGGTATGTTCTACGTGGTCGGGGTGTGACAGAAAAGATGGTATCAGAGCCAATGGTTATAGGGAATTAGGTTATTAGTAATGCTTTGACCTAGTCTATAACCTTTCTAGGACCCTAACGCGAGTTTACTTGCTTTTAGTCATAAAACAATACCGTCACCTATCCTTAGGCGACGACCACAACAAGAACATAAACTTCAAAACCGCTTTGAAAACTAATCATCTGTTCTAGGATGATTGATTACTAGGTTTTGAACCCTCAGTTATAAGGTTTTGAACCCCTTTGAATTTTCAAAAATCTCGTCAAGCTTTTGGGTTTTAAATAATGTGAACACGTGCAAACTGGAAGGGTGAATGCATGTATTCTGGGTTTTCTGTCTAGGCAAGCACTTCGTATATATCTCATCAGACGCGAGACCAGTTGTGCTTACCTGGGAATTCTTGGGATGAGTGTTCACTTATAGGCGAGCATGTCTTCGCGATACATTATTTTTGACCTATTTACTTTGATTAATCACCGAGGTCGTTTGTTGCTTTGTAGTAACAAACAAATGACCACTATCCTTGCTTTCATCAGATTTGTTTCATCTCATTCTTTTCATCTAATTCTCTCACTCGTTTCCTTTCATGTTCCCACTTTTAGAATGCCTCCACGACGCGAAAATCCGGTATCTATTGACGATTTGGCAGCTGTCATTACACAGCAAATAACTGCTGCAATCCCGACCATCGTTGCCCAATGTCACCAAGCTATCAACAACAATAATGCCCTCTGCAACTTCAAGACGTTCAACTCGGCCAAGCCATCAAAGTTTTCTGGGTCTCAAGGAGCGACAACACTTCTGCAATGGTTCGAGAGTCTAGAGAGCACCTTCAGGCATGTACAATGTCCAAATGAGCGAAAGGTAGATTTCGCATCTAGTGTCTTTGAGAAACGAGCTTTAACGTGGTGGAACGGTGTGGTGAGAGATAGGGGTGCCGAAGTAGCACTGGCTCAAACGTGGGAAGAACTTCGAGCACTAATGATGAAGGAATTTTGTCCTCGTCACAAGATCAGGGCCTTGGAAAGAGAATTCGACGACCTTAAGCAAGACAGCGGCGAACATCGAGCATACACTGATCGATATGAGGAGCTGAGCCTGTTGTGTCCTACCATGGTCACGCCTTTGGATAAGGCAATCGAAAAATACATTGATGGTCTCCCTGACTCTGTTCAAGACATTGTTACTGGTAGTAACCCCACTACGGTTAGGCAGGCCATTGAGCTATCTGCAACCTTGACTGAATCTCAGATCAGGAAATGTAAGCTTTTCCGAAAGGGTGACAAGAAACCGGTCGAGGAATCGAAACCAATCGAGGAATCAAAGACCATGGATGAACCGACTGGATCCCCTAAGAAGTCAAAGAAGCGAAAGGCTTCTCAGAACTTCGCCATGGTTACTCACAATGATCAAGCCATCCCTAACCAACCAGTTCAACCCCGTACTAGGAAGCCATACAATGGAACTTCACCCTTGTGCAACAAATGTAACCTTTATCATCATGCTATGGTGAAGTGCCGCGAATGCCAAATTTGTGGACGTAAAGGTCATACCGCAAAAGTTTGCGTAGCAGCAGTTGCACCAAATCAAGCTAACAACAATCCTGCTCAAGCTCGCTTTCCACCAGGTTCTTGCTACAAGTGTGGCGAGATGGGTCATTTCCGAAGAAATTGCCCAAAGCTTGCTAATGCTAATCCAGCATAGAGATGAGCATCAGACCGACTAGAAGACAACACTCTTTAGAAATAATCATGTCTTATGTATTATTTTCTTTTGTTGTCAAGGTCCATGAAACAGTTGTTATCATTGTTTATAAATAAATCTTTTATTTACATTACAATGTATTTATGTGGTTGTATGTATAAACAACATATCTCTTACAATACCGACAATCAAGGAACCGTATTCCTTAAAGGACAGACTACCCCCAAACTTTCTTCCACTTTATGATTTCTTGCATTTTCCATGAAATTCCTAAGTACCCGTTTCTTCTAAGGAAATGAAGTACAAGGCGCAAGTTACAACACTGGACGAATACCCAAAGTACCACTATAAATCCTTAATAGGGTACCTAAGGGTATTTTCATGAATCCTAAAATCGTTGTGTCCCTTAATTCAGATATTATGTTTCTTTGAAAACAAAATCGAAATTTTGGGAGATTTTCATATCTTTTCAGATAGATCCCAGAGGACATTGAAGTCAATTGACTGGTTTCCATATCCATTTTCAATCGATAACAAGTTAATAACAAATTAAACAACTATGTAATTATGTGCTTATGTGTTCCCTTTTTATGTTCTTGTGTAATCCAAGTTTTGTTATCTAAATCCTCGTAGAATCTTCCATATCTTTGTGTACTATATTAAATCCTCAATGGGCTTTTACGTAATAGTAAAGACCCTTGGATTATATTGTACTATTCCATAATTAGACCCCTAGAGAGGTCTAGTTAAACAGATCTGGTTAGGATTATCATGTGATGAGATAGCTGAAAGGACTCCTTGGTGGCCTAATTAATAAGATCATCTGTTGATCTAATTAAAAGGACCCTATGGTAGTCTAGTCATACTTATCACAGGTTTGATTTTCCTCCCCTAAAACATTTCAAGACAAACTGTGCGGACTATGCAAGGAATTACGTAATTATGGATGCATACATAATTATGGAATTTAGTGCACAGAAACCACATCAAGTTTTTTCGTGTATCTAGAGTTAACCCTATTCATTTTTGTTTCTGAAGAAATGGTGAAAAATGACTCATTTCGTTCATTTTTGTTTCTAAAGAAATGGTGAAAAATGACTCATTTCGTTCATTTTTCGGTTCTGAAGAAGTTGTGAAAAATGACTCATTTCGTTCATTTTCGGTTCTGAAGAAGTTGTGGAAAATGACTCATTTCGTTCATTTTCGGTTCTGAAGAAGTTGTGGAAAATGACTCATTTCGTTCATTTTCGGTTCTGAAGAAGTTGTGGAAAATGACTCATTTCGTTCATTTTCGTTGCTGAAGAAGTTGTGGAAAATGACTCATTTCGTTCATTTTCGGTTCTGAAGACTATCCGTTAAGGAAATGTCAGGATTATGCGTTTCATATCTCTGGTGGTTATTTGACACAAAGCCACAGATAGACTCCTACAAATGAATTTCGGGACGAAATTTCCTAAAGTAGGGGAGACTGTGACACCTGTGTCACTCGAACCATCAAAAAAATGCCAAACCAATGAAATATTTTATTTCATACTTGGGATTTGTAAAAATATGTGTCTCGTTTGCACATATCAACTCTTGTTCGATTCCAAGCTCTAAATCGCCTTCTGGAAGGTTATACGCGCACTGATGCGTAAATATAACCAGTTTAATGCAACGAACACTCCGGAATGGTGAAATAGACTTAACATACCTTAAATAACCTTTACATAACTTAGAAATAAGTTTTGAAGGCTTTGGTATGGCAAAAACAAGTTAATTCGCTTACAAGGACTAAACTTGACAAACTGCGAAAGTATGCCAATTTGAACTGTAACAGACATTCCAGAACATGACCATAAGTTAAACACACCTTAAATATCCTTCAGATAGCTTAGAAATAGGCTTTGAGGGGTTCGGCGTGCTAAAATAAACTTTTGGGTCATTCAGGGACTAAAAGTGTCAAAAAGTGCACAAGTTTGCATTTTCGCGCATATCTTACGTTCTGAATACATCCGGACATCCAAAAATTTATGTAAGCACTAAAACATTTCACTTTAGTGTTTGGCATAAGAAAAATCCATTCGTCACGCATTTTGGATCGTTTTTCGCGCTTGTGCGCATTCCGTCGTAATTAAGCGAACATCGCGTTCGTACGACCAAACGAACTGACATCCGACAAATTTTTGAGCATGTTTCATGTCCACAATGTTTAGGCATCATTTTAGGGCCTTAAAGTTGGCTTTACGGGCCTTAGAAGTGTCGGGAATGGCCTTAAACACGTGCAGGGGCTGAAACTGCCATTTTTGAAAGTTATATGCTGATCAGAAGGGCCAGGCGGCCCACCTGAGTTTATGCATATCCTGAAGCGGGCCGCGTCCGACTATCAGACCAGATTAACTGCATTTAACAGCAGGTTCCAGCTGTTTTAACCACACCCACACATTCTCAATTGCTTAGTCAGCTGATAAGGATCATTTTTAGCTACCATAAGGTTCCGACACTTGTACGGATGCGATTAAGGCACGATATTCGACAAGCGATCTTAACGGTTCGGGTATTCCTATAAATACCCCATTGCTTCAAACTCACAAGAATCTGATTAAAAAGACTCTAAGTTGGAACCATTGTTTCATACCTGAGTTATTTTGATCACGATTAGCATTCGGGGACCCTTCGTAAGTATTCTTTCGTTCTTTTATTGCTTTTCGAGTCCGAAAGTCAAACTTTGTTTGACTTTCAGCGTTGACCAGCTTATGGTCAATGCGAAGTTCGTTTGAACTTCGCAACGTGATTGTAATCACGATGGTTATAGTCCATTGGGACTATGCCTACTGATTTCCACGTTGTCTAGGGTCGTAAGGGTAAGCGATCTGATAAATCGCTTATACCTTCGAACCCGACCCAGTTTGGTCGATCATTAGGATCCGACCAAATACATTAGGTGACCATAGTATATAGGGAATAACCTTCCGAGGTTATACCTTATGGTCACGACGTTTAAGTAGTTATATGATAGGTAGTTTATATGCCTTAGGTAAATTACCAGAATACCCTTTTCATGTATAATTGGTAATTAAGCATATGTAACCTAAACCTTTGTCACATAACTGATTATGTAACATGTTTAGGCATATAACACCTGTCATAGGACTAGTTAAGCGGTCCGAACGCGTTTCACGCGAACGACGCGTTAAAGTAGCATAAGCTACCTAAACGGGTCGTAATGGGTCGTAAGCTATTAGGTTAGGTTTCATTTAGCATGTAGGCTTTGATAAACCATATGACACGAGTCTCTATACTCGTTTGGTTTACAAACCCTCATTCTATCTAAATCCTCCGATTTAGGTCCGGTTTATTAACATAGTTACCTATATTAGGTGCCGTTTGATATCCGTGATCTCTAGCATTGTTTGGTTGTTACTCAAGGACTACTAAGCAATCTCAAGTGAGTACATAGACCCCTCTTTTACTGTTTTCCAAACGTTTTGGGGTGGAACACATGTGCCTACTTATTACTTTCGTGCTTTCCTGTTTTTCACATCATATACCTGCTATGTTCGTTAGTACATTATAGTACATGATTTCATTACCTTTCATGCTAGGTGTGCCCATTGTGTTCATTACTTAGTACATCGTTTTACATTACATTTCATGCTAGGTGTGCCCATTGTGTGCATTACTTAGTACATCATTTTACATTACATTTCATGCTAGGTGTGCCCACTGTGTGCATTACTTAGTACATCATTTTACATTACATTTCATGCTAGGTGTGCCCATTGTGTGCATTACTTAGTACATCGTTTTACATTACATTTCACGCTACGTATGTTCATTTGATTACATACTTAGTGCATCGTTTTCACATGCTTACATTTTGGATGCATATTACATGATTTACATTGATCATGCATTTCCACAGGACATAACTTGATTTAAACCAACTTTTACTTCAATATTATGTTCTTGTGCATATGGTTTAGTTGATGCATTTCACTAGCCATACATATCATTTTGGTTACACATTACATGGTTTACATTTGACACATAAACACTTTTGACATTGGTTATACATTATATGATTTACATCTTGACATAAACATTTTAACATATTATTTCAATACATTTGGAAGTTGGTTTAAACATAGACATCTTACATTGTTTGGCTTGGTTTGAGTAAGTGATTAAGTAACGAGACGTGTGTAATATGATACAAGCATGGTGGATACGCCGCTGGTACTTCCTATATATAAGTGTTTGTATGGTATTACATATCGTAGCGTTAGTTGAATCATTTCAATTTGAGACATATAACATATTAGACAAATAACATACTTTTCACAAGACATTGTTTTACAAACAACTTATCTTATACAAACTCATTTTACTTGGTTATTCATTTAACCTTACATTTAATTATACATATCATCTGATCTTATCATTTTTCAAATGATTTACAAGACGAAGCAAATTACAAGGTTCATGACTAAACATTTTCTCAAACATAAGTCATGAAACCTATTTTCACAAAACCTATGTATCTCACAGGCATTTTTATGCTGACGTACCTATTTTCACATGTGTTTTTCAGGAGCTGTTGCATAAGATGATCAAGATACACATAGACAAACTTGGGCTTTAGTGACAATAAAAGATGCAAGACTAGTTAATTATGTTGTATTACTTTGTTTGTTAAGACATTGAAACAATTTTAATCAATAAAACGAAACATCAATTGCCATGGATTTAAAACAATTAATTCTGTTGCAACACTCCCCGACATTTCTGCCACGTTAGGTATGTTCTACGTGGTCGGGGTGTGACAACACGCCCCGTGCTCAATGAGCACGGGGGCGTGCCCAAGTGTCAGCATAAAAGACAAAGTTGTAGAAGCTTCCATCGCCCACCACGGGGCCGTGCTCAGTGGACACGGGGCCGTGGTCAACTATAAGATTCGCAGAATCCAGGCAAATCTTGATAGTACAGATATGCTTCTGCACACGGGGTCGTGCCCAGCAGACACGGGGCCGTGGTCAACTAATACAGACAAGAGCAATTAATGAAGACAGAGAAGGATGTGGACACGGGGCCGTGCCCACTAGACACGGGGCCATGCCCGAGCTTCTGTTCAGCCTATAAATAGGAGTGCTTGGCTCAAGCTCAAACCATCCCTTGGCACACCACCTCTCTCACACTTCACCCACCACCCACCACCACCATAACACCATCATCCACCACCATCATCCATTGTCCATCATAGAGTGTGTGAGTCGTCTCAGGATCCAAGATTGATCGTAAGAGTTCTTGACAATCAAGGCCATGTTTGCCTAAGTCTCTTACATCACTTGGTGAAGACAAAGTGTCTAGTGTAATACTTTTTATTTTTAATCTTTTTGCACTTTTTAATTGGTTATGTATTAATGACTTTAATAACTAGTTTCTTATGTTGAAGGTGATTCTTCCTTATCGTTTGTCCGTGGTGTCTTGGCATTATTTTACTGTCTATATAAAATAAAAGATTTTCACCATTCATATCTCCACGGTCTATATGGAGGTATGTTGGCTACCTGGTCGGGGGTTAAGGGAACGGTTTGGTAAGAGTCTTGCCATTGTTCAGTGTATAGATCCTGCAAAGGACTTGGCTCAAATTTAGTAGGACCTCCTTCAATACTTAACGGTATTGGATGGCGGGGGTCCAAACTCTTTGATCCCCTCATAAGTTAAACTACTATTAAAACTTTAAGCCGGCTACTTAGGACTGTATCCCTGCTGACTCAGACTACTTAGCCGAGGGTAACGTCGCCTTCAAAAGAGCGGCCTACCACAATATGCATTAATAACTTAATTAATTATCTTTCAATAATCCGAACCTTTAGGATTGTATCCTTGCTGACTCAAACTACTGGGTTGAGGGTAACGTCACCTCCAAAAGAGGGGCCTACTACAATAACTAAGATAATCTCTTAAATAGTGCAAAAGTGCGGAAATAATCAAAGGTTACACTAAACACGAGTCGGAGCCAAGTGATTCATCTTGTCTATCTGTTTTTCTTTTATTTTTATTTTTTTAGCATTTTTGTTAGTTTTTATTTTCTTAGTTTAACATCTTTTTCTAAAACTTTTTGATTTGATTAGACGTTGAGGATAAACCGGTACTAAAAGCTCTTGTGTCCTTGGACGACCTCGGTATCTTACCAACACTATACTACGCTCACGATGGGTGCACTTGTCCATATGTGTGTTTAGTGTTAGTAAATATCGTGTTTTATAAATTTAAAACTTGGCTAAAGAAAGTGTAAAAGGGCTTAAAATATACTTAAACCTATATATACACCTAACGCACATCAAGTTTTTTTGGCGCCGCTGCCGGGGACACAAGGATTTTAAGAAAGTTAGGAATCAACGGCCTAATCGTTTTTTTTCTTATTTTTCTATTTTTTTTAGGATTTTTCTTAGTTTCCAGCTTCTGCAGAACTTAGCACGGGCCGTGCCCGCTGAACACGCCCCGTGCCCAATCATTGGAACTGGCAATCCTGTTTTAAGTCAGACAGTAAGCTGAACACGGGGCCGTGCCCACTCAACACGCCCCGTGCCCAAGATTCAGTTACTGAAAACAGAACCGTGAGATCCCGACGGTTGGTAATTTCTGACACAAACATGAGTGATACTGATATTTTTTACTTTCGGCACTCTTATGGTGCGTGGTGTCAAATATGTGGTGGTTCCCATAAGGAATTAGAATGCTATTTTCTAAATTATAAGCCCCACTATATAGACTCATCGTTTCCTTATATCCTTAAGAGGGGCGAAAGTAAAAATAATCCTTATCTCTCCCTCGAATGCTCTCAACCGGATTTTCTAGGAGAAATGCTTCTTGATGAACTATTTCAATTGGAAGATCTAATTCTTAATTGGTTAAAAGAACTTAGGATAGATTTCAATAATTTATCTCAAGACGATAACCAAGAAGAAGTATTGGGATCGCATTCAAACAACTTCGTTGTTCCCGACGATACTTCCAACTCTAGTGAGGACTTGAATGATAGTCGTCCCTGTGTCGATTGTACCGTGAAGGACTCCCCATCGACTTCGTTCGATGCATACATAGACCTGAGCGATTCTGCATACACCTTCTTTAACGAGAGCCCGGGAAAGGGTTGGACTTGTCCACCTACATATAGCATAGGAATCACCCTCACCGACAACCTCTTGCATTCTCGTCTTAGTCTAGAGCAATTAAGGTATCTTAGGCACTATGGGGTTGTTCCATCCAGCAAGGAACCGCCAGATCTGGAAAAATTCCTTAAGAATAGACAAACTCCATAAGACAGCTTCTAGACACGGGGCCGTGTCCAGGTCAACACGCCCCCGTGTCCACTCAAAGATTCCCGTCTGATTTCGTGTTAGAATACGGACAAAATGTATCAGGATTCCCCCTGAACACGGGGCCGTGTCCAGCCGACACGGGGCCGTGTGCAGCGTACTGTCGTTTTCTATAAATGCAGCCAAGAATCCTGCACATTTGAACCATTCAAGGGACAGGGATTTAGGTAATATTCTCACATACCATCCTAGGTATTTTCTAAAAGAAGTTTCTCAACACCCTTCTTGTCCTTTCCTCTTTTATCCACTTCCATCTTCTTCATGCTTCCATTAGAACTTGAAATCTCCATAATTTCAAGCTTTAGGGAGATGTTTGTTAGATTTTTATTCATGGGATCTTGTTAAAAATAAGTTATACAACAATGTTTTAAGTTGTTTCTGCTTAAAAAACGTTTTAAACATCATAAAAATAAATTAAAACTCCAAGATCCCTTGTCCTAAAAATCTGCAAACATTTGAACACGGGCCGTGTTCGTTGAACACGGGGTCGTGTCCGAAGTACTGATTTCATAAAGTTGAACTCTTCTCGGTTTGTTTTCTCAGAATGGCGAGCAGAACTAGCGGAACATCTTCATCACATTCCAGAAACAACCGACAAGGGAGAAGGTCATCAACGGTTGAAGATTCTCTTGTAAACTATGTTTACGCCTTAAGAGAGGCCCTTGATGAAATGACAGGGGTGGAAGAGGCATTGGTTGACCGTATTAATCATTTGACGGTGGGACTAGAGGGATGTCCTCGAGAGGTCAACCTTTTGCACCAAAGGTTAAACATTCTCGCTTCACCTCCTTTGGTACTAATCATTACCCAAAGGGCATGGAATGTGGTTCCTAAAGTCATCATACCGGCCGAGTGGTACGCCATACATCCGGAGCCCCCTCGGGAAGTGCTACAAGGGGTTTCGGTTGGTTTCGCTCCTCCTCCACAAGATGTTGAAGAGAATGACGCCGCCTTCTTCCTCCCAAGAGAGATAGAAGAATGGCTTTAATGCCCCTCGGCTCGGAGTTCTACAAGACTTTTAGATACCAGAAGACTATTTCCGGAATTTTGGTTCTTATTGTAGAAGTAGAACTCCTTAGGATGACTTTACGTATCACTTGACCTATCTAATTTAGGACCATTTACTTTTATTTTCTGCTTTGTTTTCCATTTTCTAGGACTATTATGTAATTCTTTCTATGACTTAATGAATGATGGTTTTAGTTGATTTGGTGTTTGGATGGTGTTGAAATAAATAAAACACACTCACGATGGCAAAGGGTAACAAGGGAAACTTGAACCAGCACCCCATGCAGGAAAACAGGGCCATCCGACAAGCTTTCTTCGTTAACAGTAAGTTCAACACGGGCCATGTCCGCCCAACACGGCCCCGTGCTGCACAGTCTGCAAAAATGACCCAGTTCAGGTAAACTGGACACGGGCCATGTTCAACAGTCTGTAAAAATGACCCAGTTAAATATAAATCATTTTGAAACAATATTATTAAGACCACAAAGTTTTAAATCTTTATACCATATATTTCCATATGTATTTTAAATCAAAGTAAATGATTGGTTCTAAAAGAGAGTTATAAACATGACTGTTTTGTTAATAACTAACTTAGTTTGATGTATATTAACAATTGAAGGTAATTAAATACATTTTTATAGGTATACAAATGATTACATTTGTACATTTTATATATCAGATCTAATGATATATATATATGACAATATTAAAACATGTATTATTAATAAATCGTGTAATTATTTTAACTGATCAACTCCTATTTTTAAATAAAATATTTCATGATTCTTTTAACTATTTTAACGTATACATATTATGATATTATTTGAGTAGGTGATATTAATTATCACAGATAAATTTCTAGTACAAACATTTGGGTACAATTATAAAAAAATGGATTGATTAAAAACGGCGAACCTTGCGACTTATATATATATATATATTACAAACTATAACTGGAATTCAAAATATACTAGTGATTATGCATCTGTAACTTATTTTAGTCTATCTAAGTTATAGGAGTATTAGGCTCAACATGCTTTTATATAAGGTTTATTCTATCTCCTGTCTCTACTAAGTTGTTATCTAATAGGCGAAGTTCCTTTAAAGTTTCTAGCTCATAGGTGGCATGGATGTTAGTACTGGTTTGGTGGTCCAATTATTTAATATAAGTTGGCATTTACCGCTGTAGTGGCTAACATATAGAGATTTACCCATTGTCCATCCAATTCATCTTCCCATGGTAGGTTATTGCCTGTTTCCTGAGTTTGTGCATTTATTTCCTGATTGATTATCGCTCCTTTTGGTTGTAACTTCTTTATTCTTTTTATTTTCTCTTGACTCTTTTTAATAATCCTATTTCTCTTCTTAGTGGTAAATGGTTTCTCAGACTGTGCCTTACGAATAAATATTCCTTCCTCAATATCTGCTGAGTATCCTGAGGGATTTGGTTGAAATGAGGTTTCCTTATCTTTTGGTGAACTATCTAGTTGACGATAGATGTCCTAAATTCTTTGCTTACACATACTGTAAACTAACAAATAGTCAAATAATATAAAACACATAATCACATAAGTTATTTCCTAACACAGAATTTAAAATTTAAGTGTCAGCAGAACACTTCTTTGGCTTGAACTAGTGGCTAGGCTCTGATACCACCTTCTGTCATAACCCCCGTCCTCTTATCTGTCCCGGGAACGGGCGGCCGCGAACATTCATTTGTGGTGGTATCAGTTATTAATTTGGCAGCGGAACTTACATCAGGACCGTAGTTAGGAAATATTTTATCAGAGTAAAACCACCTTATTTTATTTTAATAATCACATGGGTAAAACCCAAGTTTCTGGTTACAATACATTTATAGGGACAAACCCTATTTTATTGAATTTAAAACATCGTTTATTAGGTAACTTTTATAGTCACTTATTTTCCAAGCCGTCAGTGCTCTCGAGCTGGCTTTGTTTCCCAGTTGGCTTTCACATTGTGTTACCTGAAACATGTTTTAAAAATATTTTGTCAGCGGGAAATACTGGTGAGTGAATCCCAGTTTAATCAAGAAACATTTTATCGATTAACACAGTATTGAGAGCGATCACATTGTTTATTTCTACACAATTACTCATTCAGTACTTGCCACTCGACCGGATCTATGGCTATGGTCAAATTACCCATTGGCTAACTCGTCGTCCAATGATAATGGATTGTCTTATCAACATACTACTCGCAAGTAGTAAATTTTGTATACAAAACCCCATAATACCGACAGTAATTGAAGAACTACAAACACTCAATCACCGCTTAATCACATTGTAAAACATTTAAGGTTTTTGTAAAACATTACAAAAAGGTTAACAAAAAGAGGATAAACTCACATTACTATTTTAGACTTCGCGTAAGAGTTTCCTGGATATAATCTATAATTTATACAAATGTACATTGGTTAGTATTATAACCCTTTGAAAATATTAATGATACCCTCCCCGAGACGACATTCCAACAACTACGTCGGGCAGAACCATGACAGTTGTTACGGAACCCTAAATCAATTGGGCAGCGTAACTATTACGAAACTGGGGTTATATTACTTACAATAGAGCAGAACCTCGCTAATTAGGGGGTATTATACCCGAAGATTATTATTATTCTTCAGAATTTCGAGATTGAGAAAGAAAGTGAACGAATTGTAACTGAAGGCCATCGATCCTATTTATAGTGCTGATCCAACACTTTGTCGCACCCCGCGTAAGATAAGGGGAAGGTTTACGCGGCCCGCGCGGGCAGCTAGGGTGGTAATTAGTTGCTGAGTCATCGACACGTGTCAGCACCTGGTTTCTCCTTATCTCATAGCTGTCGCGGCCCGCGAAGAATGGAGTAAGAGTTTACGCGGCCCGCCTTAACTTAAGAAATCAAACGAAATCAGACCTTAGCCTTTATACCGCCCGCGTAAGAGTTGAGGTGGGTCTACGCGGCCCGCCTAAGCTTACTATTTCTTGTTTTTAAATTCTTTTATAAACTATAACGTATTTCGGGCTCGGTTTTCACATACAGGGTGTAATATAAGACATATTTAGACATTCTATAATATACTAGAGTGTCAGAAATATTATGAGGGTGTTGGTTTTACCGAGGGTTGTTACATTCTCCCCACCTTGTTTTAAATCTCGTCCTCGAGATTTGGGTTATGAAATTTTCTCGGAGTTAGATCAAATCTTGTAGCTATCAACAATAGTGTCAAAACGTCTTGGGAAGCATCTAGTGGTCGAAAGTTCTGAAACATTGTCTTTTGAGCAGAAAATCAATTTATCTGGTCTTGAGGTAGTGTAAGAATAATAGACAAGATAATTATAAAATTGTCGAAAGAGTTATGTTGATAATAGATAGAAATTTTCTAAGTAGTTAAAGTTTCTTTATGGAAAGAGTAGTCAGATTGGTTACAAGAGGAAGTCAAGTTTCAGTTATATTGGACCATCTGTTAATCAAGTAGAGCTCGTCGCTTATTATTTACAACTGACAAAAATGATATATGTAAAAAAATTGCTTAGCAGGCGAATCCTTAGTGAGATTTTTCCATGGTTGTAAAACAAGGTTTCCAAGGCCGAGTATTCCTCGAGTAGTCGCTACAAGGTAGGCTGCCGAGGCGACTTTCTTCGACTCCGCCTAATTACTCAGAGTCGGTCAAACGCGGTCAACCTCGGCCATAATTGGATCTAGTAGGTCAACTCAGGCCTAGTTTGACTTAAATAATAATAAAACATAATTTCTATGCCTATCATATTAAAGAATAAATATCATTTTCACATATTTTGTTATAAATATAAGTAAATTTATGTTATTTGACATATATTTAATCTCCAAAAAGTAATTTCTTTATAATTTAACATGTCCGAGTACTCCCCGAGTACTCTCCGCCTAGACCGAGTACTCTCAACTCCTCGGTCGACCGACTAGGGAGCGCCTAGCGACTTTTACAACCATGGATTTTTCTAAGAACTTTTGAAGAATTTAAGAAACATAATTGTTTTGATTAGTTCCAGGAATTATTTAACTGAACATGATATAATTTTAGGTTCACAAGATCAATGGGGACATATGATTTGAATATAAACGCTTTTTAGGGATAATAAAATTCAATGTCAAAAGAGAACTTACCTTGTTTGTTTAAAAAGAACGTTGAATCAATAATCTCAATTGAAGATAGAAGTATGAAAAATGATTTGTCAATAGTCAACCCAAAAATCAGCGCCATTTATTTAAATAGCAAAGGTACACTGGATAATACAATATAATTTAGTGTATCATAGTCTTAACACATAATTGTATCAAGATTGGATGATAAGTCAAACGAATGACGTATGATTAGGGCTTATTATTAGCACAGGCTGCAAATTTATACAGACACCGCAAGGTGTTGTAGTTACTGGAAAAATTAAATAATTACGGTGACCAAATGAATTCACCGTTTTCGAAATTAACTAAAAATTTCAAATGAAATGAATCAGGATATTCAAAAGATAGGATGTTCGAAAGAAATAAATATTATAGGATCAATTCAAAAATAAAGGAAATGTTGGAGGTACATTGGAATAAGAATCTTAACACAAAATCGTATTAAGACTAGTTTAGGATAATGAGTCAATAAATAGAAAATTTCGTACCTCAAATGTGAAAATGAAATAAGTCCAAGTTTCAAAGAAATCACCACCGCAAGGTGTCATGTATTAATAAATGATGGATTAGAGTTGTAAACTTTGAATAGGTGTACTATGATTTAAACAAATGAATTTTCATTGAAAATGATGATCTCAATTCATCATATGGGATTTTTAATCGAATGTACAGGAGCAAATTCAAAAAAATTGAGCTTGGTGTGGATATATTCCAATCATGGATATATGTATTGATAAGAATAGTTTCAATCAGGTAAGTAATGTTTGAAAAGAAAAGGAGTTGTCCAAGAAATTTGTTGGCTTGATTATCAAAAGTCAACATTTAGGTTATAGATTATCAGAACGAATGCAACGAAGTATTTAAAATTCAAGAATAAATGATCTTTTGCAATGAATTTTCATGCATGCCAAGCAATGTATGAGCAGCATATGGATTTGTCAAGAAATGAGACAAATGAATATTGGCTTTATGAAAGAGAAATAAAGACTTCTTATTATAAAACTTGGATCAAATTCAAAAGTCAATTTAATACTTTAGTACTGACAAAACGTAAGGGTGCTTTTATTGAAAGTTTGATGTTGTCTCTGGTGTTGGTAGATTTTTATGCGTCCTCCATAACTTCATCTAGGTTTCTGGCCTCATTGTCGGGTGCCTTAGATAGTTTTGGGCAATGGTAACAAAAGTGACCTGGATCTCCACATTTATAACATACATTGGTTTCCCTTCTCTTTCTACATTTTTCTTCTGTATGTCCAGCCTTTTTGCAGTAGTTACAACGGAGTATCTTCTTAGAATCGTATTTCCTTACGTGCTTTTTGCTGTTGTAAGTAGGCTGTGCAGTTTCTGATTTCATTCCTTTATCCTTGGAGGATTTGTTAGAGTAGAATTCCTTATAGGAGTAGCCATAAGTTGTGGTTTCGTTTCGTTTGGGAAATGGAGTTTTGATATGAGTATCGTAACTTCCATTGATACTAGGGTTAGGTTTGAAGTGATGGGTATGCTTACAGTGGATAGTAGGATTCTTGTTTATAGGCACATAAATCTTAATAGCTTCAATGATTAAGGGTATGGCGTTTGATATTCCTTGAGCTATTATATTTTCTAGAGTGTTTTTATCCCAAAAATTTTCATTACCAGTCCGAATTTCTTGATCACATGTTATTTCCTTTGACATCTGAATTACAAACATGTTTAGATATAATTATTACAGTATTAAGCAATCATGCATGCATATTTTTTTGTAGCATACTTATAGTTATAACTATTCGTATTACATGTTGGTAGATATAGATATGTATATTTTATAAGAAAAATGCATATATTATATATTGTTTCTCCCTTTAGTGGGATGGCTTTTCTCTATACTTCCTTAATTTAATCATATTTCCAGAACTCATGACTGGATAGGTATTTAGAAAATAAAGATAAGAGCTTTATATGAAATCTGTCCTGGACCCTTTATTAATTTTAGGAGATGGTGCTATTACAATTATCCTTAAGGTATTTTCTGAATTAAAGATGGGTGAAATAGGTTTTGAATAAATATATAGGTTTTCTTCTTTAATAAAACTTATCCTTTTTCAAAAGATATTTGTTTGTAGATACTATCAAGAAAATCGTGTCTTGCATATATATATATAAAGTTTTAAAATTTCCTGTAATGCATTCATATAATAAAGAATTCCTATTACATAACTAGTTTGTATTATTTAATTATTATACATTAGCTATCAACTCAAATACTTTTCTTTATAATTTAGGATACATAATCCTATAACTAATATATGACTGGTTAATCTTATAATCTTATATTAACTATTTCCATGCATAAGACCTATTCTGGACATACCTTAATATTAAATAATTATAGAAATGCTTTCATCGTTTAGTTAGGCCTTTCAACGTAGTCTAACCAACCAAAATTTCTAAAATTTTTAAAAATTTTATTTAATCATGAATACCCATCATATTCATTTAACCATTTATTTTATTGCTAAGTATTTTAATATAAATCTTTACAAGTAATCTCAACATCAGTTATTATGAAAGTATGAAGTTTTATGGTTAACTAGTTATAAACCAGAAAGGAAAAATGAAGTGGTAAATTGGTGTACCTGGGTTTCAAAACTTGCTTTGGCTAGATCCACTAAAGCAATCTTTTAAAAAAAAAAATTATTCCTTCTTAAAATCCTTTCGGTTAATTTAATAGCTTTGGTTTTATTTATTTAAATATAAATCATTTTGAAACAATATTATTAAGACCACAAAGTTTTAAATCTTTATACCATATATTTCCATATGTATTTTAAATCAAAGTAAATGATTGGTTCTAAAAGAGAGTTATAAACATGACTGTTTTGTTAATAACTAACTTAGTTTGATGTATATTAACAATTGAAGGTAATTAAATACATTTTTATAGGTATACAAATGATTACATTTGTACATTTTATATATCAGATCTAATGATATATATATATGACAATATTAAAACATGTATTATTAATAAATCGTGTAATTATTTTAACTGATCAACTCCTATTTTTAAATAAAATATTTCATGATTCTTTTAACTATTTTAACGTATACATATTATGATATTATTTGAGTAGGTGATATTAATTATCACAGATAAATTTCTAGTACAAACATTTGGGTACAATTATAAAAAAATGGATTGATTAAAAACGGCGAACCTTGCGACTTATATATATATATATATATATATTACAAACTATAACTGGAATTCAAAATATACTAGTGATTATGCATCTGTAACTTATTTTAGTCTATCTAAGTTATAGGAGTATTAGGCTCAACATGCTTTTATATAAGGTTTATTCTATCTCCTGTCTCTACTAAGTTGTTATCTAATAGGCGAAGTTCCTTTAAAGTTTCTAGCTCATAGGTGGCATGGATGTTAGTATTTGTTTGGTGGTCCAATTATTTAATATAAGTTGGCATTTACCGCTGTAGTGGCTAACATATAGAGATTTACCCATTGTCCATCCAATTCATCTTCCCATGGTAGGTTATTGCCTGTTTCCTGAGTTTGTGCATTTATTTCCTGATTGATTATCGCTCCTTTTGGTTGTAACTTCTTTATTCTTTTTATTTTCTCTTGACTCTTTTTAATAATCCTATTTATCTTCTTAGTGGTAAATGGTTTCTCAGACTGTGCCTTACGAATAAATATTCCTTCCTCAATATCTGCTGAGTATCCTAAGGGATTTGGTTGAAATGAGGTTTCCTTATCTTTTGGTGAACTATCTAGTTGACGATAGATGTCCTAAATTCTTTGCTTACACATACTGTAAACTAACAAATAGTCAAATAATATAAAACACATAATCACATAAGTTATTTCCTAACACAGAATTTAAAATTTAAGTGTCAGCAGAACACTTCTTTGGCTTGAACTAGTGGCTAGGCTCTGATACCACCTTCTGTCACAACCCCCGTCCCCTTATCTGTCCCGGGAATGGGCGGCCGCGAACATTCATTTGTGGTGGTATCAGTTATTAATTTGGCAGCGGAACTTACATCAGGACCGTAGTTAGGAAATATTTTATCAGAGTAAAACCACCTTATTTTATTTTAATAATCACATGGGTAAAACCCAAGTTTCTGGTTACAATACATTTATAGGGACAAACCCTATTTTATTGAATTTAAAACATCGTTTATTAGGTAACTTTTATAGCCACTTATTTTCCAAGCCGTCAGTGCTCTCGAGCTGGCTTTGTTTCCCAGTTGGCTTTCACATTGTGTTACCTGAAACATGTTTTAAAAATATTTTGTCAGCGGGAAATACTGGTGAGTGAATCCCAGTTTAATCAAGAAACATTTTATCGATTAACACAGTATTGAGAGCGATCACATTGTTTATTTCTACACAATTACTCATTCAGTACTTGCCACTCGACCGGATCTATGGCTATGGTCAAATTACCCATTGGCTAACTCGTCGTCCAATTAGGATTGTCTTATCAACATACTACTCGCAAGTAGTAAATTTTGTATACAAAACCCCATAATACCGGCAGTAATTGAAGAACTACAAAGACTCAATCACCGCTTAATCACATTGTAAAACATTTAAGGTTTTTGTAAAACATTACAAAAAGGTTAACAAAAAGAGGATAAACTCACGTTGCTATTTTAGACTTCGCGTAAGAGTTTCCTGGATATAATCTATAATTTATACAAATGTACATTGGTTAGTATTATAACCCTTTGAAAATATTAATGATACCCTCCCCGAGACGGCATTCCAACAACTACGTCGGGCAGAACCACGACAGTTGTTACGGAACCCTAAATCAATCGGGCAGCGTAACTATTACGAAACTGGGGTTATAATACTTACAATGGAGCAGAACCTCGCTAATTAGGGGGTATTATACCCGAAGATTATTATTATTCTTCAGAATTTCGAGATTGAGAAAGAAAGTGAACGAATTGTAACTGAAGGCCATCGATCCTATTTATAGTGCTGATCCAGCACTTTGTCGCGCCCCGCGTAAGATAAGGGGAAGGTTTACGCGGCCCGCGAGGGCAGCTAGGGCGGTAATTAGTCGCTGAGCCATCGACACGTGTCAGCACCTGGTTTCTCCTTATCTCATAGCTGTCGCGGCCCGTGAAGAATGGAGTAAGAGTTTACGCGGCCTGCCTTAACTTAAGAAATCAAACGAAATCAGACCTTAGCCTTTATACCGCCCGCGTAAGAGTTGAGGTGGGTCTACGCGGCCCGCCTAAGCTTACTATTTCTTGTTTTTAAATTATTTTATAAACTATAACGTATTTCGGGCTCGGTTTTCACATACAGGGTGTAATATAAGACATATTTAGACATTCTATAATATACTAGAGTGTCAGAAATATTATGAGGGTGTTGGTTTTACCGAGGGTTGTTACATTGTGTGAATAGCCGCTTGGTTCGTACGACTCTAGAACTTGCCACGACGATACATTCTCGGTCCTTACCAACTTAAACCCGAGTAAGTAAATGATGGAGGCATTAGGACTAACCCTTTTTATTTCTACACCATTATTTTTCTTTTTTTTTTACCACCTACCCAAAATCCCCCTAGTTAACCCCTTTGAGCCTAAACCTTTTCATTTCTTAAACCAAACCAAACACCCTTTCACCCACCAGAACCTTTTTATTTTTAACCCTTTGTTTTAGTAACAAGCTCGGTTTTTCGTATGACTTTCCTTAAAAAAAAATATATATATATATATGTTGACGATGAAGCAAAAGAAATAAAAACAAGCAAGTTCATCAAAAATAACTTTGTTTGAATAAAAGCTTCATCAAAATAAAAAAGTTGCAAAAATAGAAAGTCTTACGAAAACCGACGCTTGTTACGCTTTTCGCCCTTTCACTAACCACTAACCCAGCCACCTACCTTTAACCCTAGCCTAATCCTTCACCCAAAAGTCGTCTTGATAATTACAAAGGTATATAGTTAAAAAGGAGGAGGATTGATTTCTTGGCAAGCCTATGGTAGGAGTAAGTTCCATGCCGCTCTCGAGTGATTCACTAAAATACATCTTCGGCCGAGTGTTGAGTGATCCCCCGTGAGGTATGTGAACTTGTATGTAAATAGAATTTTAAAGAGGCATGTTATGCCCTAATAACTAATTTATCTTATGAAAAGTTTTAAATAAATCATGACGAATAGAATTGTAAATAAATAAAAATAAAACTTGATAAAGAATCTTGGAAATCCCGACACTCTATGACAAGCCCAAAAACCTTCTCTTCTACCCATTCCATTTGGGAGTGTATAGCCACATTATAAAGAGTTTTGCTTAAGGACAAGCAAAGATTCAAGTGTGGGGGTATTTGATGTGTGCAAAATGCAACATATAAATTACATCAATTGTGGCATAAAACTAACCCTTTTTTAGTACTAATGTTGGAAAAAGTGTGCTTTTTTCTTCCTTTTGTATTTTCAGGATTAAATGAGCTCAAATTAACAAAAGAAGCAAAAAGGCAGCTAAATCTAACATAAATAAAAGAAAAGGAACAAACGTGACAAGCCCGACCCCATGACAGCATCTTCCCAAGCAAAACAAGAGAACAGAAGGTTGAACACGCCACGTGCTCAATGAGCACGGGGGCGTGCCCAAGTGTCAGCATAAAAGACAAAGTTGTAGAAGCTTCCATCGCCCACCACGGGGCCGTGCTCAGCGGACACGGGGCCGTGGTCAACTATAAGATTCGCAGAATCCAGGAAAATCTTGATAGTACAGATATGCTTCTGCACACGGGGTCGTGCCCAGCGGACACGGGGCCGTGGTCAACTAATACAGACAAGAGCAATTAATGAAGACAGAGAAGGATGTGGACACGGGGCCGTTCCCACTAGACACGGGGCCGTGCCTGAGCTTCTGTTCAGCCTATAAATAGGAGTGCTTGGCTCAAGCTCAAACCATCCCTTGGCACACCACCTCTCTCACACTTCACCCACCACCACCATAACACCATCATCCATTGTCCATCATAGAGTGTGTGAGTCATCTCGGGATCCAAGATTGATCGTAAGAGTTCTTGACAATCAAGGCCATGTTTGCCTAAGTCTCTTACATCACTTGGTGAAGACAAAGTGTCTAGTGTAATACTTTTTATTTTTAATCTTTTCGCACTTTTTAATTGGTTATGTATTAATGACTTTAATAACTAGTTTCTTATGTTGAAGGTGATTCTTCCTTATCGTTTGTCCGTGGTGTCTTGGCATTATTTTATTGTCTATATAAAATAAAATATTTTCACCATTCATATCTCCACGGTCTATATGGAGGTATGTTGGCTACCTGGTCAGGGGTTAAGGGAACGGTTTGGTAAGAGTCTTGCCATTGTTCAGTGTATAGATCCTGCAAAGGACCTAGGTCAAATTTAGTAGGACCTCCTTCAATACTTAACGGTATTGGATGGCGGGGGTCCAAACTCTTTGATCCCCTCATAAGTTAAACTACTATTAAAACTTTAAGCCGGCTACTTAGGACTGTATCCCTGCTGACTCAGACTACTTAGCCGAGGGTAACGTCGTCTTCAAAAGAGGGGCCTACCACAATATGCATTAATAACTTAATTAATTATCTTTCAATAATCCGACCCTTTAGGATTGTATCCTTGCTGACTCAAACTACTGGGTTGAGGGTAACGTCACCTCCAAAAGAGGGGCCTACTACAATAACTAAGATAATCTCTTAAATAGTGCAAAAGTGCGGAAATAATCAAAGGTTACACTAAACACGAGTCGGAGCCAAGTGATTCATCTTGTCTATCTGTTTTTCTTTTATTTTTATTTTTCAGCATTTTAGTTAGTTTTTATTTTCTTAGTTTAACATCTTTTTCTAAAACTTTTTGATTTGATTAGAGGTTGAGGATAAACCGGTACTAAAAGCTCTTGTGTCCTTGGACGACCTCGGTATCTTACCAACACTATATTACGCTCAAGATGGGTGCACTTGCCCATATGTGTGTTTAGTGTTAGTAAATATCGTGTTTTATAAATTTAAAACTTGGCTAAAGAAAGTGTAAAAGGGCTTAAAATATACTTAAACCTATATATACACCTAACGCACATCAAGTTTTTTTGGCGCCGCTGCCGGGGACACAAGGATTTTAAGAAAGTTAGGAATCAACGGCCTAATCGTTTTTTTTCTTATTTTTCTATTTTTTTTAGGATTCTTCTTAGTTTTCAGCTTCTGCAGAACTTAGCACGGGCCGTGCCCGCTGAACACGCCCCGTGCCCAATCATTGGAACTGGCAATCCTGTTTTAAGTCAGACAGTAAGCTGAACACGGGGCCGTGCCCACTCAACACGCCCCGTGCCCAAGATTCAGTTACTGAAAACAGAACCGTGAGATCCCGACGGTTGGTAATTTCTGACACAAACATGAGTGATACTGATATTTTTTACTTTCGGCACTGTTATGTGCGTGGTGTCAAATATGTGGTGGTTCCCATAAGGAATTAGAATGTTATTTTCTAAATTATAAGCCCCACTATATAGATCCATCGTTTCCTTATATCCTTAAGAGGGGCGAAAGTAAAAATAATCCTTATCTCTCCCTCGAATGCTCTCAATCGGATTTTCTAGGAGAAATGCTTCTTGATGAACTATTTCAATTGGAAGATCTAATTCTTAATTAGTTAAAAGAACTTAGGATAGATTTCAATAATTTATCTCAAGACGATAACCAAGAAGAAGTATTGGGGTCGCATTCAAACAACTTCGTTGTTCCTGACGATACTTCTAACTCTAGTGAGGACTTGAACGATAGTCGTCCCTGTGTCGATTGTGCCGTGAAGGACTCCCCATCGACTTCGTTCGATGCATACATAGACCTGAGCGATTCGGCATACACCTTCTTTAACGAGAGCCCGAGAAAGGGTTGGACTTGTCCACCTACATATAGCATAGGAATCACCCTCACCGACAACCTCTTGCGTTCTCATTTTAGTCTAGAGCAATTTAGGTATCTTAGGCACTTTGGGGTTGTTCTATCCAGCAAGGAATCGCCAGATCCGGAAAAATTCCTTAAAAATAGACAAACTCCATAAGACAGCTTCTAGACACGGGGCCGTGTCCAGGTCAACACGCCCCCGTGTCCACTCAAAGATTCCCGTCTGATTTCGTGTTAGAATACGGACAAAATGTGTCAGGATTCCCCCTGAACACGGGGCCGTGTCCAGCCGACACGGGGCCGTGTGCAGCATACTGTCGTTTTCTATAAATGCAGCCAAGAATCCTGCACATTTGAACCATTCAAAGGACAGAGATTTAGGGAATATTCTCACATACCATCCTAGGTATTTTCTAAAAGAAGTTTCTCAACACCCTTCTTGTCCTTTCCTCTTTTATCCACTTCCATCTTCTTCATGCTTCCATTAGATCTGATCAATTAAGTGGTATTGGTCAATGATATGAGTAAATCGGATTTCAGATCTTTTCACACACAACTTTGAACCAAATCCGAACAAGTGGGTTTCAGATCTGAACCAAAGCAAAGTAGAACTGGTCATTGTTTTGGTTTCAGATCTGAACCAAAGCAAGCTGATGATGAAGATCAAGTATGCTTTAAGGTTTAAGAAGATATTGTTTAACATATCCAGTTTTCTTATACGTATTTGTTAAAATTTTAATTTTGTATCATTTTCTTGGTTGATTTATTTTGGTGTTTATGATGGATTGAAATGGCACAAGAAGGAAAGCAAAGTAGATCTGGTCATTCTTTATTTTGATGTTTATGGTGTTTATATTATTAGATTAGCTGGTTAATAGATAAAAACGTACTTAATTTTGATTATTTGAAGCTTTGAACCTTCAAAATCTGGTATTTTTTATGTAACACTATGTAACCGGGTGTTAGAAATGTAATAATCGAAGCAAAAAATTCATGTTACATTTTTTTTGTGTTACATAAATAATACCTGTTACAGAAAATAAAGTGTGTTACAGAAATAATTCACCTATATATATATATGTAACATATAAAAAGGCATTATTACATATTTTTTGTGTTACATAAATAATGCCTGTACAATAAGACAAAGTAACATATTATAGATGTAACATATAAAAAGAATTGGTACACTATCTCTGGAGCCAAAAAAAGATATAACATATAAAAAGATGTAACATACAGTTAATGTTACACGATCAAAATACAATAAGACGATGTAACATACAGTGAATGTTACATGATCAAAATACTATAAGACGATGTAACATACAGTGAATCTTACATGTTCAAAATACAATAAGACGATGTAACATATTATTGATTTTTTTTACGTTCATATGTTACTAGATCAAAAATATAATAAGTGTAGTTGGTACATTATCTCTAGAGCAAAAAAATGCATTGATTGTATATTGTAAAGTAGAAGAAGTGTACAATTCAAGTGGATATGTGTTTTTAGATTTAATATATTATAAAAATAAAGAAGTTTTTTTAGTGATTTAATGTTAGTGTACGTGACCAGACATTTTACATCTTCCAAACACAAATTCGTAAATGAAATGTTGTTCCCAAAACCCTTATTGTACTTTTGATGATTATTTTATGTCTAAAATGGTACACATATAGCATTGATCATGTTAGAACCATTGATGAGAAGCCAGTGGCGGATCTAGGATTCGCGTCAAGCCATAACTTTTTAGAAATAAGCGGTAACGAAATCGAAAAAACGTCATTTTTTCCAAAATTTACACTAATTTTACACTACTGCCGTAACGCCAAGCCGTAGCGGACGCCACCCCTTACTATATGCTACATCCGCCCCTGTGAGAAGCCATCAATGGCTTGCACGGAGTTTCCACAGTTTCATGAACTCAACAGGGTTTTCTGTATATCCTTGTCGTATAAGTATATTTATTTATATATAAAAAACAAATCTTTCAATTTCATCTATAAAATGTTCCATAGATTTTGTGTTGATTTAATCAACAGGAACAATATTATTTAAAACTTTTTAAAAAATGTTCAATAAATTCTTAGTAATAAACATGTGTCACACCCCGATATTTCCACATATGACCGGTGGGCCCGGCGGGGAGTATCGTGACGTAGTTGATATCATCATAGTCAATACACACAATATAATAGCACAGCGGAAGTCTTGGTGAATAAACTATTACAAACCACATTGTCTGAGTGTTCGAGTTTATGAATGTACAGACGGGAATGTAATAAGATCCACAGGCGGATCATAAACAAATACAAAGAAACAAAATAACAGACTGTAGGCATCTTATGGATTTGCAAGATCCTCTAAAGACACCCTATAGCTCCAGCCTATTTCGAGAGGTACCTGTCAAATCAGTCTTTAAGAAAATACGTCAGTTTACACTGGTAAATACAATTAACTGACTCTTTTAAAAATATTTAAGAAAATTGATTTAGATCCACATGGCATAAATCTTTTATAACTTGGGACAATTATTTAATATAATCTTGTATACAGATTTACATGTTTGTCTTACAATTAGGGCCGGTTGGAAGCCGGTCGTGATTAACTGACTCACCACTTATAGAACCCACAAAGGAGTTATCCCCAACATGTGGATTTATATATATTATTTTAGCATTTGCATCTGTCAGGTGTATGCCTACACCCCGTGCATAGGTCGTGGCCATTTTACATTAAATGAGCCGAGGATATCCAGGACACAGTCAGATTAACCCCCAATGTTTATGTTTTCAAACAAGACATATTAAAACGGGTTATGCAAATTTATTAATCACAATCCGATTAAATGATTTCATACCCGACCAAGTGGTATTATTATAATACCATATCCCAAGCCCGTATAAGGGAAAATAAGTTAAAAGTATTTACCTGATGCTAGTAGTAAAAATCTTAAAGCTTTTCGAAGGCACCTTCTACCGGAAGCTATTTAATCTGTATAGAAGGTTTATTAACTTATTAGGATGCTAACGGGTCTTTAATTAAGTCAAGGACTTAGACCGGCTAGCTAGAAAGAAACCTTATGGTTCTAAACGCTAGATTAAGCGGAGACCGGAACAGAATGTGGTTTAGACCCAACAAGCTTGGATACTTGTATAATATGGGTAAACTAAATATATTCTGGAAATTGAGAACTTAATGATAAGGTTTGACCCGTTTCGGCTATTTTATGTAACTAGTCACATAAGCCGATCCGAACGCGTAAACGCATAACGGGTAACCAAATAAATTATATACAGGTCTATTATTATGCTCAAATTATGTTAATACATCAGTAAGATGTTAACATATATGCCCAAAAAGTAATTTAAACCAAAATAAGTCCCATAAGGGCATTTTGGTAATTTTAATGCCCATAAAAGAGTTTAATTATGAAACTGAGTTTCAGATCTGATTAAATCAGTAAAAATATGTATTTTTATAATTTATAACAGTAAGATACTTTATATATGTGAAAATTATATTATTTAGCCAAAGTATGTCCCATAGGGGCATTTTAGTAATTTTACATAGGCTTTAAAGGTAAAAATATGCTTCTGAGTTTAAAAACTTTATCTTACTGTATAATTATATAAATTAGCTTAAAACATCAGTGGGTAATAAGTTTTATATGTCAAATATAGTTTTGACCCATACTATGTACTAAAAACGCTTAAAAGTCGGTTTAAAGGGGTATTCAGGTTAAAATAGTAAATCTGAGTTTTTGATCAGTTTACAAAGTTCAAAATACTTTATTTATTATACAAAATCAGTAGCAAAAGGTTTGGCACTAAAAAGTTATGTAAAACTCATTTTATGCATGAAAAGGGTAAAACCGACATTTATCGAAATCAAGCTTTAAACCTATGTTATGCTCAGCCTAAAAATAATTAAAAATCTTAAAAAATCCCAAAATATTATTTTACATCAGTAGGTACAAGGTTTGATGTCAAAATTTTGGTTTAGATAGGCTTTATGTTAATTACGCCATTTAAATGATAAAAAGTCCCTTAATTACGCTATCGAGCATAACTCCTATTCTAGACCTCCAATTGATGTCAAATATTTAGGACATGTCTAAATATCAGTAGCAAAGGTGTTAGTCCAATCACATTGTTAAAAATCTCAGTTGTATGTAAAAAGGGCGTTTATGGCATTATTAAGCATAATTACGATTAAGTGCATATAATTCAAACCATTAGGTACCATGCAATATAACTCCAGGGGGTTATGCTACCAAGTAATGTGGTCCTAATGGAAGCTTAAAACATGGGAGAATTAAGCTTAAATGGGTCAGAACTGAAAGTCAAAGCAAAAGTAAAGCTTTTGCGACTTTCGGTTATAAACTAACCTTAGACTATTAATTGCCGGGTTAGGACTTATAAAACATGTTTTAATATTGATTACCAAGTCATTAGAATGTTAAAATATAATTTAGAACTTCTGTTTTGTTAATTAGAATCATTTTTGTAAATTCTGTCCAGTTTGACTTTTTGTCAAACTACTTTGACCCGACAATTGACCAGTCAAATGAGATAATTAGGAGGTGCCCTTTTAAGGGTTAATCACCTACACTAATGTGGTCTTATAACCACTTTCAATTTGATCATTGGTTAAGCCACATGTAATTAAAACGAAAGTCAAACTAATTTTACGATAAGTTTGACTTTAGAGTAATTAAGCTAAATTAAACAACTAAACAAGTAATTAGAAGCTTACTTAAGGTCCTAGCAAACTTTTCTACACTTGGTAATCCTCTTCTAACTGATGGAAGCTCCAGAGCAAGTCCTTTTGAAATTGTTGCAAATAATGTGCCAAGAACATATGAACTAAGGTTCTTTATATAGCAATGTCCAAGGATTTTGATCACTTCCAGGTGTAATAGGATGCTCTGAGATCGACCCAGGTGTCCTACCTATTGTAATAAACCGACTTACAGCTCCCTAGGTCGATATCTTTGAGGTTAAGGCGGTGGAACAGGCCAAACCCGCACCTGGCAGCTGATTTCTGATCTGGGCGTTTTGAGGCGGGCCGCGTAAGACTTAAGGGTGTCTTACGCGGGCCGCGTGGACAGGTTAAACCGGGAAAACATTTTGAAAGTTGACAGTTTCAGTCCCTGGTCGATCTAAACCCTTTTTAACATGGTTTTTGGCAATAGAGACCCTTGTAGTTAATTTCTTGGGGCCCAAGGATGATTAAACAAACCTCGTTAGGCTCGGGTTCGTTAAATATCACTATGAAAACAAGTTTCATCAAGTTGACACTTTTGGCCCAAAGTCTTGAAAACATGCTTAACGATATCGAAACCTCGTGAAATTTATACCACTTATTCTTAAGAGTATATTTGAATGTTTTGAAGCCTTGGTTTCATTAAAAGGTCACTCAGAGGTCAGAATCGACATGTTGACACGTTTAACCCTTATAATTAATAATCTTTCGATTATTTTCATAAACGGCTTCTCATATCAATTCATTCACTCGTTTAAGAATATATTCACCATGGATGGTCATTCAGAGGCACAAGTTTAGCATGTTGACACTTTGAGTCCCTGTGGTTTCATAGTTTCACTGTTCGACAACCTTGGTCCTTCAAACTAAATCTTTCGCACCTTTAGGGTCTAGGACACGTGTCTATATATAATTGGACACGTTTTTACGTGGTGTTACATCCTCACCCCCTTAAAAGAAATCTCGACCCTGAGATTTACTGAAATAAGTGAGGGTATTTCTGTTTCATAGTGGACTCGACCTCCCACGTATACTCGGGACCTCTACGGGCTTCCCATTTGACCTTTACTATAGGTACATGCTTTCTTCGGAGCTTTTTAACCTGTCGATCCTCGATCGATATAGGTCTTTCAACAAACCTCAAACTTTCATCAATTTGCACGTCCTTATAAGACATTGTTAGAGATTCATCGGCTAGGCATTTCTTGAGATTACAAATGTGAAAAACATTATGAATTCCACTTAGCTCCTCAGGCAGGTTTAGTTTATAAGCTACACTGCCGACACATTCGATAATTTCGAATGGTCCAATATACTTAGGGCTTAACTTGCCCTTTTTACCAAAATGCATCACACCTTTCCAGGGTGACACTTTTAATAGAACTTTATCACCTATTTCAAACTTTAGAGACCTTCGCTTCCCATTAGCATAGCTTTTCTGCCTATCCCTGGCAGCTTTCAAGCAATCACGAATCTGGACAATCTTGTCCATTGTTTCAAGGACTATCTCAGGTCCTGACAACTGAGCCTCTCCTACTTCTGCCCAACAGACAGGCGTTCTGCATTTCCTACCATATAATGCCTCAAAAGGCGCAGCCTGAATGCTTGTATGGTAGCTATTATTATAGGAGAACTCGATTAAGGGTAGATGATCATCCCAACTACCTCCTAAATCAATGACACATGCTCGCAGCATGTCTTCCAATGTTTGAATTGTACGCTCACTCTGTCCATCCGTCTGTGGATGGTAAGCAGTACTAAAATTCAAACGCGTACCCAAAGATTGTTGGAAGCTTTTCCAAAAATGTGAGGTGTATCTAGTATCTCTATCCGAGATAATAGCCACTGGTACGCCGTGTAGAGCCACAATCTTATCTACATACAACTGGGCTAACTTATCGGAGCTATGAGTCTCCTTGATGGGTAAGAAATGTGCTGACTTAGTCAGTCTATCAACAATAACCCATATAGTGTCATTTCCGTGCCTGGTTTTAGGTAACTTGGTTTTGAAATCCATGGTCACCATCTCCCACTTCCATGTGGGAAGTTCTGGTTGTTGAAGCAGACCTGATGGCTTTTGATGTTCAGCTTTAATCTGAGCACAGGTCAAGCACTTAGCTACATAGGTGGCAATGGATTTCTTCATACCTATCCACCAATAGTTAGCTTTCAAATCATGATACATTTTGTCACCTCCCGGGTGAACTGAGTACTTAGAGTTGTGGGCTTCCTGAAGGATTATATCACGCAGTCCCCCTTGAATAGGAACCCAAATCCTACCGTTCATTCTGAGAATTCCATCCTTCCCAGGTGTTAACTGGTCGAAAATTATACCTAATTTTTCATTTGGAAGGTTATCTTCCAGAACTGCATCCTTCTGTGCAGCTAATAGTCTTTCATTCAGACTATTCCTCAACTCAATGCTCTTAGCATTGATCCTAATTGGCTTAACTCTTTCCTTTCGACTTAGCGCATCTGCGACCACATTTGCTTTACCAGGATGGTAGCGAATTTCGCAATCATAGTCGTTTAAGGTTTCCATCCAACGGCGCTGCCTCATATTGAGCTCTTTTTTATTGAACAAATGTTGGAGACTTTTGTGATCCGAGTAGATCACACATTTAGTTCCATATAAATAATGTCTCCACAACTTAAGTGCGAATACAACGGCACCCAATTCCAGATCATGGGTGGTGTAATTCTTTTCATGCACTTTCAGTTGTCGTGATGCATAGGCAATCACCTTGACTCACTGCATAAGCACACAACCCATACCGGTGTGTGAAGCATCACAGTATACAACAAAATCTTCAATCCCGTCAGGTAAAGTTATCACTGGAGCATTGCTCAATCTCTGTTTAAGAATCTCAAAGGATTCTTGTTGTTTAGAACTCCAATCAAACTTAAATTCTTACGGGTTAAGGAAGTTAATGGTGCAGCTATTCTTGAGAAGTTCTCAATGAACCTTCTATAATATCCAGCTAAACCCAAAAAGCTACGTATTTCGGTTGGAGTCTTGGGTGCTTCCCAATTCATTACGGCTTCTACCTTAGTGGGATCTACTTGGATACCTCGCTCACTGACAACATGTCCAAGGAATTGGACTTCGCGAAGCCAAAACTCGCACTTGGAGAATTTTGCATACAATTTCTCCTGTCGAAGCAATCCTAAAATGCACCGAAGGTGCTTCTCGTGATCATCCTGATTACGAGAATAGATAAGTATATCATCTATGAAGACGATGACAAACTTATCTAAGTATGGTTTGCAAACTCTATTCATGAGGTCCATGAATGCTGCTGGAGCATTAGTGAGTCCAAATGACATCACTAAGAATTTGAAGTGTCCATACCTCGTCCTGAATGCTGTCTTAGGCACATCTTCAGTTCTAACCTTAAGTTGATGATACCCGGATCTCAAATCAATCTTCGAAAAGAAGCTCGCTCCTTGGAGCTGATCAAACAAGTCATCGATCCTGGGTAAAGGATAACGATTCTTAATCGTTACTTTGTTTAGCTCACGATAATCAATGCATAGACGCATTGATCCGTCCTTCTTTTTCACAAACAGTATTGGAGCTCCCCAGGGTGAAGAACTAGGTCGTATGAAACCTTTCTCTAATAATTCATCTAATTAAGTTCTGAGCTCTTTCATTTCTGTAGGCGCTAGACGATAAGGAGCTCGTGCTATAGGTGCTGATCCTGGGAGAATGTCTATCCTAAACTCTACTTGCCTCTCAGGAGGTAATCCAGGTAATTCATCAGGAAAGACATCTGGATACTCAGAAATAATCGGAATATCTTCAATTTTAGGCTTAGGATCATTCATAGTCACTTGTGCCATGTATATGACACATCCACTTTTCATACACTGCGCTAACTTGAGAATAGACACATTGCTAGGCAACCCATATTGTGTATCTCCTTGAATAGTGACTGATTCGCCAGAAGGGATTTTGATAATGACTAGCTTTTTATCACAGGCAATTTGGGCTTGGTTATGCGACAACCAATCCATGCCTAAAACTATATCAAACATAACCAATTTCATTGGCAAGAGAGATAGCGGGATAGAGTGATTCTTAATGGATATAGAACATCCATCAAGAAGAGTGGAAGCTGTTTCTAAGGTACCATCAGCAAGTTCTACCTCGTATTTTATGTCTAGAGTCTTAATAGGCAGATTCAATAACTTACAGAACTTATGGTCTACAAAAGACATATCAGCACCGGAATCAAATAAGACTCTAGCATAATTATTATTGACGAGGAAGGTACCTGTTATGACATTCTCGTCATTCACCGCTTCCTTTGCTTGCATCTGGAAAACTCTTGCATTGTTCTTCTTTGCCTCCTCGGGCTTCTTTGCATTCTTAGGGCAATTGGTTTTGATATGCCCATTTTCATTGCAACCGTAGCAGGTTGCATCCTTTATATTTCAGCACTCAACAGACTTGTGCCCTTTCTTTTTACAGATCCCACAAGGTTTGGCTTGTGGGTCCTGGTTGCATTTCCCAAAATGCCTTTTATTACAAGTCTTACACCTGGGCTTGTCACTCGACTGCCCCTTTTTGGAACCAGAGTTCCCCTTTCCCTTCTTGTTTGACTGAGGAGACTTATCTTCCTCTCTCTTCCTCTTCCCATCATCAGTGGTCTTCTTTGCCCTACTCCTCACCACATCCAAAGTGAGGGATAAGGATAGATCCACCGCGGATCTATAAGTGGTCGGCTTTGAAGCCTTAACATTCCCCTTTACTTCAGGGGCGAAGCCACCAATTAAACGTGCGATGCGTTTGGGTTCAGGAGTGACTAAATATGGTACCAACCTTGACATTGAGTTGAAACTAGTCACATAGGATCTACAATCTAGATCCTTCATCACTAAGGTGAGGAAATCAGATTCAATACTCTCAACCTCGTGTTGAGGGCAGTAAGTGTCTTTCACGAGATCTACAAACTTCTCCCAAGAAAGATTATACAGATGAACCTTTCTGGTAGACTGCACTAGGGCTTTCCACCAGGTAAGGGCATCACCCTTGAATGATTGAGATACAAACATAACTACATCCTTCTTAGCACATCCGTTGATGTTTATTACAGTTTCCATCTCATCTAACCATTTCATACAATCAATCGCTCCTTTTTCTCCGGTAAAATCCCTAGGCTTACAGGAGACAAAGTACTTGTAGGTACAACCCTTGGCGTACCTAGGAGTCGGCTTAAGGACTAACTGCCTCTTGGGTTCACTACCCTGGTTAGATGAGTGCTGAGACTCACTTTTTTTATTAGTGTGGGGTTGAGATTGGGATTTCGAATGAGTTTGAGACCTAACAATACTAGGCTCTTTAAACTTAGCATCTACCGCTTGAGAAACTGCTGCGGTGATCATTGCCTGCAGTTCGGCACCAGTGATATTAATCCTGGTGTTGTTGCCTTCTGTAGGATGACTGCTTGCTTCATCCAAGCCAACCATTTTTGAATACTATATCAAACATGGATGATATATTTAATTTACATTTTAGATCATCATATTGATGAGTAGATGGTCATGGTATTATTAAACCATATAGACCAGATAAAATAATAATCACAGAGATAATCATATTATACAAAGTTCGTCTCAAAGGACATTTAAATAGCTTAGAAAAGCTTGTCACATGGACGATTGAATATAACCAACGATCCTCTGGATCAGTGATCATTTAAGGGTTGAACCAAGTTCATCACCTTTTTGACAAGAAGTTTGTAAATAGAACTTTCATTGTCTTTATTACACCTTTGCTTATACGCATACATCTCTAATGGATGTGCGGTGTTTACATCATATTGATGTTTATTAGCCATGATTCATGATGATCATATAGGCTAAAAATAGTGACTTGGAAAAATCCAAATATATTAGGAAGATTGTGTAGTTTTACATACCGCACAATTCAGGATTGTTAACATGTTTTCAGATGTTAACAGGGAGTCATTATCTTAAAAAGGTTATACCATCATAGCCATTTAATATTTTGGCTAGGTTATACCTCTAAGAGTTTCTTAGGCGGATTAAATAAAATTTGAAATGAAGTAGCATGATATAATAAATTACATATTTAAAACCAAAATAACTGCATTAAAATCACGATACGATTACAACGTTGCCCGAAAAGGGACTTCGTGAAAACAACACAAATTACCCACGCAGGGGTTACTGAAAACACGGCCCACGCAGGGGCATACTGAAACAGAAATAAGTCCGCGCAGGGACTTGATACATGAAAACAAAATAAATGTCCTTGCAAGGACTTTATTACAAAACAAACAAAACAACCCAACATCACCCTATTTCTTCTTGCCCTTTAGAAGGTTCATAAGGCCCTTAACAAAACCATTGTGCTTTTTCTTATTTTCGTGAGCCTTATGTTCAACCCTCTCTAACCTCTCTAGAATCTCTTGAGTCTGCTGCTGCTGATACGGAGGAGGTTGTTGATATGGCGGGTATTGAGAATCCTGCGCCGGGTATCCAGTGGGATAGAGTGGAGGGTAAGAAGAAGGGTAATGATGATGGTATTGGGCAGCTGTAAGATACGGATCCTGAGTCCCATAGTCGGATGGGTATCCAGACGGATTATACCCAGATGATCCTGGGTATGTCGGGATAGGGTTGTCGAAACCCAACGGTGGCTGAAATGGTGCATGTGAAACCGGCGGAAGGTTAACTTCCGTCACCATGCGTGATGACTCACCCAACTGAGGGTCTTCTGGGATAGGAGGATACGAACTCGAGCCACGAGGAGATGCAAACTGTGGTCCCCCACGTACTGACATTCTAGCATTTCTCCTTCGCCTTGGAGGCTCAGGAGGCTGTTGAGGTGGATCCTCAACTGGCAAGGGTGGTGGGGTAACCGCTCGAAGCTGTGGTTCATCTAAGGGAGGTTGGACAGGTGAGTTATGGTATGAATGTGTGAAAAACCAGTCATACTGGCCCATCCTCTCCTGGAATGAGTCGGGCCCATTGTACGGTGATCCTAGAAATGGGGAACCTCTAGAGATACTTATCGGGTGCCCTGGTGTTCCTGTTTGCAAATACGGGTCTGGGTCGTCATCCATCTCCATTTCCTGAGAAAAGTGATCCTCAGGTCCTAAAGGGTTGTAGCCCAAGAAGTCATTAACATAAGCGTTTGGGTTAAATTGTGAAGGTGAGTAAGTGGAATCTGATTGGTGAAAAGGATGACATTGGTAAGAATGGTATGATTGTTTGGATTGATGAGTTCCTAACGAAAGAGGAGAATGATGGGGTTCTATCGGAATGGGCATTCCAAAATAAGGAGGGTCAGACGGTGAGGACCCCAGCGAGACAGAGTGTCTTGCTGGTTGAAAGCTATGGCTCCAAATATCCTTGGAGTCAGAACCGGAAAGCGAGTCAGATGGTGTACGCCTGTGGGAGGGTCCAGAACTGCCAGACAGACCTCCACGCATGGGTCCTTTGCCTTTTCCTCGTACACGTGGCGGCGTTTTCCTGTCAAAACAAGTAAATATAATAAAACAATAAAAGGAAGGTTAAGAATAAAATCCTAGGTCATTTGCCTAGACTCGAGAGTCTAAGGAGTGTGCTTATTGTGTCATTGAGATTAAACACAAAAGGTTAGTGTTTAATTCACTCAATGTTGGCTCTGATACCAACCTGTCACACCCCGATATTTCCACATATGACCGGTGGGCCCGACGGGGAGTATCGTGACGTAGTTGATATCATCATAGTCAATACACATAATATAATAGCACAGCGGAAGTCTTGGTGAATAAACTATTACAAACCACATTGTCTGAGTGTTCGAGTTTATGAATGTACAGACGGGAATGTAATAAGATCCACAGGCGGATCATAAACAAATACAAAGAAACAAAATAACAGACTGCAGGCATCTTATGGATTTGCAAGATCCTCTAAAGACACCCTATAGCTCCAGCCTATTTCGAGAGGTACCTGTCAAATCAGTCCTTAAGAAAATACGTCAGTTTACACTGGTAAATACAATTAACTGACTCTTTTAAAAATATTTAAGAAAATTGATTTAGGTGCACATGGCATAAATCTTTTATAACTTGGGACAATTATTTAATATAATCTTGTATACAGATTTACATGTTTGTCTTACAATTGGGGCCGGTTGGAAGCCGGTCGTGATTAACCGACTCACCACTTATAGAACCCACAAAGGAGTTATCCCCAACATGTGGGTTTATATATATTATTTTAGCATTTGCATCTGTCAGGTGTATGCCTACACCCCGTGCATAGGTCGTGGCCATTTTACATTAAATGAGCCGAGGATATCCAGGACACGGTCAGATTAACCCCCAATGTTTATGTTATCAAACAAGACATATTAAAACGGGTTATGCAAATTTATTAATCACAATCCGATTAAATGATTTCATACCCGACCAAGTGGTATTATTATAATACCATATCCCAAGCCCGTATAAGGGAAAATAAGTTAAAAGTATTTACCTGATGCTAGTAGTAAAAATCTTAAAGCTTTTCGAAGGCACCATCTACCGGAAGCTATTTAATCTGTATAGAAGGTTTATTAACTTATTAGGATGCTAACGGGTCTTTAATTAAGTCAAGGACTTAGACCGGCTAGCTAGAAAGAAACCTTATGGTTCTAAACGCTAGATTAAGCGGAGACCGGAACAGAATGTGGTTTAGACCCAACAAGCTTGGATACTTGTATAATATGGGTAAACTAAACATATTCTGGAAATTGAGAACTTAATGATAAGGTTTGACCCGTTTCGGCTATTTTATGTAAACTAGTCACATAAGCCGATCCGAACGCGTAAACGCGTAACGGGTAACCAAATAGATTATATACAGGTCTTAATCATTATTATGCTCAAATTATGTTAATACATCAGTAAGATGTTAACATATATGCCCAAAAAGTAATTTAAACCAAAATAAGTCCCATAAGGGCATTTTGGTAATTGTAATGCCCATAAAAGAGTTTAATTATGCAACTGAGTTTCAGATCTGATTAAATCAGTAAAAATGTGTATTTTATAATTTATAACAGTAAGATACTTTATATATGTGAAAATTATATTATTTAGCCAAACTATGTCCCGTAGGGGTATTTTAGTAATTTTACATAGGCTTTAAAGGTAAAAATATACTTCTGAGTTTAAAAACTTTATCTTACTGTATAATTAAATAAATTAGCTTAAAACATCAGTGGGTAATAAGTTTTATATGTCAAATATAGTTTTGACCCATACTATGTACTAAAAACGCTTAAAAGTCGGTTTAAAGGGGTATTCGGGTTAAAATAGTAAATCTGAGTTTTTGATCAGTTTACAAAGTTCAAAATACTTTATTTATTATACAAAATCAGTAGCAAAAGGTTTGGCACTAAAAAGTTATGTAAAACTCATTTTATGCATGAAAAGGGTAAAACCGACATTTACCGAAATCAAGCTTTAAACCTATGTTATGCTCAGCCTAGAAATAATTAAAAATCTTCAAAAATCCCAAAATATTATTTGACATCAGTAGGTACAAGGTTTGATGTCAAAAAATTGGTTTAGATAGGCTTTATGTTAATTACGCCATTTAAATGATAAAAAGTCCCTTAATTATGCTATCGAGCATAACTCCTATTCTAGACCTCCAATTGATGTCAAATCTTTAGGACATGTCTAAATATCAGTAGCAAAGGTGTTAGTCCAATCACATTGTTAAAAATCTCAGTTGTATGTAAAAAGGGCGTTTATGGCATTATTAAGCATAATTACGATTAAGTGCATATAATTCAAACCATTAGGTACCATGCAATATAACTCCAGGGGGTTATGCTACTAAGTAATGTGGTCCTAATGGAAGCTTAAAACATGGGAGAATTAAACTTAAACGGGTCAGAACTGAAAGTCAAAGCAAAAGTCAAGCTTTTGCGACTTTCGGTTATAAACTGACCTTAGACTATTAATTGCCGGGTTAGGACTGTAAAACATGTTTTAATATTGATTACCAAGTCATTAGAATGTTAAAATATAATTTAAAACTTCTGTTTTGTTAATTAGAATCATTTTTGTAAATTCTGTCCAGTTTGACTTTTTGTCAAACTACTTTTACCCGACAATTGACCAGTCAAACGAGATAATTAGGAGGTGCCCTTTTAAGGGTTAATCACCTACACTAATGTGGTCTTATAACCACTTTCAATTTGATCATTGGTTAAGCCACATGTAATTAAAACGAAAGTCAAACTAATTTTTCGATAAGTTTGACTTTAGAGTAATTAAGCTAAATTAAACTACTAAACAAGTAATTAGAAGATTACTTAAGGTCCTAGCAAACTTTTCTACACTTGGTAATCCTCTTCTAACTGATGGAAGCTCCAGAGCAAGTCCTTTTGAAATTGTTGCAAATACTGTGCCAAGAACATATGAACTAAGGTTCTTTATATAGCAATCCAAGGATTTTGATCACTTCCAGGTGTAATAGGATGCTCTGAGATCGACCCAGGTGTCCTACCTATTGTAATAAACCGACTTACAGCTCCCTAGGTCGATATCTTTGAGGTTAAGACGGTGGAACAGGCAAAACCCGCACCTGGCAGCTGATTTCTGATCTGGGCATTTTGAGGCGGGCCGCGTAAGACTTAAGGGTGTCTTACGCGGGCCGCGTGGACAGGTTAAACCGGGAAAACATTTTGAAAGTTGACAGTTTCAGTCCCTGGTCGATCTAAACCCTTTTTAACATGGTTTTTGGCAATAGAGACCCTTGTAGTTAATTTCTTGGGGCCCAAGGATGATTAAACAAACCTCGTTAGGCTCGGGTTCGTTAAATATCACTATGAAAACAAGTTTCATCAAGTTGACACTTTTGGCCCAAAGTCTTGAAAACATGCTTAACGATATCGAAACCTCGTGAAATTTATACCACTTATTCTTAAGAGTATATTTGAATGTTTTGAAGCCTCAGTTTCATTAAAAGGTCACTCAGAGGTCAGAATCGACATGTTGACACGTTTAACCCTTATAATTAATAATCTTTCGATTATTTTCATAAACGGCTTCTCATATCAATTCATTCACTCGTTTAAGAATATATTCACCATGGATGGTCATTCAGAGGCACAAGTTTGGCATGTTGACACTTTGAGTCCCTGTGGTTTCATAGTTTCACTGTTCGACAACCTTGGTCCTTCAAACTAAATCTTTCGCACCTTTAGGGTCTAGGACACGTGTCTATATATAATTGGACACGTTTTTACGTGGTGTTACATCCTCACCCCCTTAAAAGAAATCTCGACCCCGAGATTTACTGAAATAAGTGAGGGTATTTCTGTTTCATAGTGGACTCGACCTCCCACGTATACTCGGGACCTCTACGGGCTTCCCATTTGACCTTTACTATAGGTACATGCTTTCTTCGGAGCTTTTTAACCTGTTGATCCTCGATCGATATAGGTCTTTCAACAAACCTCAAACTTTCATCAATTTGCACGTCCTTATAAGACATTGTTAGAGATTCATCGGCTAGGCATTTCTTGAGATTACAAATGTGAAAAACATTATGAATTCCACTTAGCTCCTCAGGCAGGTTTAGTTTATAAGCTACACTGCCGACACATTCGATAATTTCGAATGGTCCAATATACTTAGGGCTTAACTTGCCCTTTTTACCAAAATGCATCACACCTTTCCAGGGTGACACTTTTAATAGAACTTTATCACCTATTTCAAACTTTAGAGACCTTCGCTTCCCATTAGCATAGCTTTTCTGCCTATCCCTGGCAGCTTTCAAGCGATCACGAATCTGGACAATCTTGTCCATTGTTTCAAGGACTATCTCAGGTCCTGACAACTGAGCCTCTCCTACTTCTGTCCAACAGACAGGCGTTCTGCATTTCCTACCATATAATGCCTCAAAAGGCGCAGCCTGAATGCTTGTATGGTAGCTATTATTATAGGAGAACTCGATTAAGGGTAGATGAACATCCCAAGTACCTCCTAAATCAATGACACATGCTCGCAGCATGTCTTCCAATGTTTGAATTGTACGCTTACTCTGTCCATCCGTCTGTGGATGGTAAGCAGTACTAAAATTCAAACGCGTACCCAAAGATTGTTGGAAGCTTTTCCAAAAATGTAAGGTGTATCTAGTATCTCTATCTGAGATAATAGCCACCGGTACGCCGTGTAGAGCCACAATCTTATCTACATACAACTGGGCTAACTTATCGGAGCTATGAGTCTCCTTGATGGGTAAGAAATGTGCTGACTTAGTCAGTCTATCAACAATAACCCATATAGTGTCATTTCCGTGCCTGGTTTTAGGTAACTTGGTTATGAAATCTATGGTCACCATCTCCCACTTCCATGTGGGAAGTTCTGGTTGTTGAAGCAGACCTGATGGCTTTTGATGTTCAGCTTTAATCTGAGCACAGGTCAAGCACTTAGCTACATAGGTGGCAATAGATATCTTCATACCTATCCACCAATAGTTAGCTTTCAAATCATGATACATTTTGTCACCTCCCGGGTGAACTGAGTACTTAGAGTTGTGGGCTTCCTGAAGGATTATATCACGCAGTCCCCCTTGAATAGGAACCCAAATCCTACCGTTCATTCTGAGAATTCCATCCTTCCCAGGTGTTAACTGGTCGAAAATTATACCTAATTTTTCATTTGGAAGGTTATCTTCCAGAACTGCATCCTTCTGTGCAGCTAATAGTCTTTCATTCAGACTATTCCTCAACTCAATGCTCTTAGCATTGATCCTAATTGGCTTAACTCTTTCCTTTCGACTTAGCGCATCTGCGACCACATTTGCTTTACCAGGATGGTAGCGAATTTCGCAATCATAGTCGTTTAAGGTTTCCATCCAACGGCGCTGCCTCATATTGAGCTCTTTTTTATTGAACAAATGTTGGAGACTTTTGTGATCCGAGTAGATCACACATTTAGTTCCATATAAATAATGTCTCCACAACTTAAGTGCGAATACAACGGCACCCAATTCCAGATCATGGGTGGTGTAATTCTTTTCATGCACTTTCAGTTGTCGTGATGCATAGGCAATCACCTTGACTCGCTGCATAAGCACAGAACCCATACCGGTGTGTGAAGCATCACAGTATACAACAAAATCTTCAATCCCGTCAGGTAAAGTTATCACTGGAGCATTGCTCAATCTCTGTTTAAGAATCTCAAAGGATTCTTGTTGTTTAGAACTCCAATCAAACTTAAATTCTTACGGGTTAAGGAAGTTAATGGTGCAGCTATTCTTGAGAAGTTCTCAATGAACCTTCTATAATATCCAGCTAAACCCAAAAAGCTACGTATTTCGGTTGGAGTCTTGGGTGCTTCCTGTCACACCCTGGCTTTGCGGAAGCGTGGTTAATTTGGTGTGACTTCATAATACCATAGCTTAATCATAACAAAGCTATATGAAAATAAAACCATGCAAGATCATCCATTAAAATAAGTTTGAAGAGTAAAGAACCACAACATTGTCTTAACGGATATCACATCCTAACAAACATAAACAGTGTTCAAAAGACACAACACCAACAAGAAATAAACACAGTTTAAGAACTGTGACTCGTCCAGGAAAAAGTCACATCCCTTAAACTCGGATGACCTCGAAACTAGTGCAGCGGGAAAACGTATCATACCGCGCCAGATCCTTTAATTCCCTGAAATACATGTAAGTTGAAAAATCAACAATAATGTTGAGCGAGTTCATGTGTAAGTGAGTAAGTAAAACCTTTGTAAAATGTCTGTATGTATGAAATTTCCTGGTATGTAGCAATAAGGAAAAAGAGATCAATTAATGTGTAGCTAATACATTAATAAGTGAAATGGCCTAGGAAGCACTCAAACCTGTAACGCGTATTTCATACCGGTCCTTCCGGCGGAACGCCATAGTCACCACATGCAGTCACACGCTGGCCCATGTGTGGGGCTCGCAACACCCGATAGATCTATCACTCATGCCTCTCGGTCCTTATACAAGGATTAATGATCTTACGATAATAGCCTACCCATTCACATGATCTAGGTAATAACCCTCCTAATGCTATCCATACCATCTAAAAAAAAGTACTTGTAATCGTAGTAACATGTATTTTACCCCCGCAGTTTAGAAAACTGAAAACAGTTAAGAGAAAAGGGGGACATGAACTCACAGTGGTGCGTCTCTACCAAGTATATCTCCTGCTCAAGCAGCTGTGCGACGACCTACACGTACTAACTCTATTAGACGGACGGCCGTGCCTTAGCTTAAGGTTGAAGTTTTTGGGAAATAGTTAGACAACTATTTCATGTTTATATTTTTGTAAATACTTGGTAATTATTCTCCTTCCCAAGGATGGGGGATCTAATACATGTGTGTTCGTAACATTCGAAATACATTATTAAGTCTCACTTAATATATTTTATTTCTTACTTCAAAATATAATCATTCTTCCCAGAAATATTATATTTTATTTCATACAAATTTCCAAAATAATATTCTTGACAAATACGCGTTCATAAATATTTTCTTAAAATGCGTAAGTTACGTTTTAAAGATCGGATGATAATAATTATACCGTTGTAACTTATTATTAATTATGAAGGCGTTTGTATTATTTTTGGAATCGTTATCATTTGGTAATATTATTTTTACCCTAAAAATAATATTTGTATAGTTCACAAAATAATCATAAACATTTTACAAGTGACGCTATGAAAAACATATATTCTAAATATATATATTTCAGGTTTTATTTTGTGAAATCCCACCCCCGATATTTTGTAAATAAGTCGTGGCGAAATCTATAATTTGAAAACAAGTAAAAATGTATTGCTAACACTTGTGGTGAAAATATTTCTAAGTGTTAGGTTTTTGGAAAAAAATTCGCCAGAGTTTCCCCTGTAACTGGAGGTGGCCACGCTTTTAAGCGTATCATTTTCTTTTATAAATCAAACCAACAATTTTTCTCATCCAATCAAAACAATGTTCAAAGCATCAACTAGTCAAATATATATAAATAGCATAAATTACATGAACTTGTGATTTATCCAAAATATGAAGTAAATCCCATTACTTTTAGTGAATCTTTTGTATAAATCAATCCGGTTTCGTAAAAGTCTCGTTTTTAAAGAAAATAAATTTCCACAACTTTATGTCAACATTTACAAAAATAGTTCTTTTGTCAAAACTTTGTGTTACACAAGTGTCTACACACTTGTGTGTTTACAAAAGCACTTTTGTTTATGTAAGATCCGTCTTTAAGAGTATGTTTTCTCTTGACACGTGGTCCTTTGAAAATACCGCTTGTAGATCCGTAGATCTACTAGTTTTAAACACCACTTCGTAAGTAAAATCGTTTTTACACAAGTTCAAGTTTCTCGTGTGGTAGAGTTTCATCACTTAACCCTTGTTACACTTAAACAAGCTCTATGTCATGATCCATGATCATGACCAATCCGGGTTAAACGATGATCCGAGCTACCACAACATAGATCGGCACTAAATAATCACACAAAACAAATCTTACAAGATTTACACAACCCTTGTGCTATTAACCAACATTTTTAGCATTTTTAGTAGACTTTTTCATATCATTTTGCATGTTCATGAATTTTAACCGTCATATATCGTTTTAACCACCTTAAAATAGTTCGAGAGTGTGTTCATAGCCACTTACTACTAGCTCGAGGCTAGGGAATATTCTAGTCGCAAAATGAGTGGATAAAAGCAATAAGGTGAGGTCCTTCGCGTTCCGAATGCACCAAGCTTCCTTATGTGGGATCCTTAACACGTGTATACTCTTGTAATAGCTTGATGGAAATCGAAAGATGGATGGATGGTTGTGGGTGTGTTCGGTCGAGGGCTCCAAGGGAGGGAGAGAGAGGTGTGAAGTTGAGTTTGTGATGAAATGAATATGATGGATCAATGCTACTACTTATGGACAAAGCTTATGTTAATTACCCAAAGGTTACAATGTCATCAAGATATTAGACATTAGGATTATTTTAATCAAATATAGGACAAGGGTGTCCCCTTGGGGACCGAATTCGGTTAGAGGGGGGGGTCCTTGGTTCAATTTCAACTATGTAGTTAGGACATTAGTTAAGTTAAGCTAAGTTAGTTTAGGGATTAACCCGGTTACTAGTGTGTCATGGGTGTTAGGGTATTCAGGGACCCTAACTGGCTCAGAAAAAGATAAACAATGTTATTGGCAATATTTTTATGTTCCGGGTAAAGTCCGGTTGTTCGGTTGGATAGTGATCCGTTAAAGTGCTTAACAAAGCTTTAAAGTGTCGTTAATATTATTTTTAGTGACATAACTTATTCCCGACACTTTGGAAAGTGTCTAGTAATGTTTTCCTCATGTTTTGGCACTTTATTAGTTAGCTAAATGCTGAATTATTATTTAAAGAGCTGAATTTTGTACTTAAAGTACGTTTTAGGCACATCCGGTCACTGTAATCTCATTCCTAGTGACGCAGTTCTACAACCCTTATATCCCTACACTCTCTACTAGTGTAGCAAACTATCTCTGGCTCTTACAAGCCTTAGAGGCAGTACCTGCCTGGTGCTAGCTATAACAGCACGTTTAGTAGGTTATCCGTTATTGTGCTACAGTGCTTTTGTGCATCACGGTTGTCACTACAGTTCTGTATGTAAATAGTAGGGTGACAACAAATAAGGTATGATGCAAGTAAGTACATGTATCAGTATTCAAATAGCAGTTTATCCACAATTTCAAGTAAGCACAGTAATTAAGCAGTAATTAATTATTAATTAAGTCGTACGGATACCTGGTTTGGTGAGGGTTGTCACATTCTCCCCCCGTTAAATAAATTTCGTCCTCGAAATTTGTACTACCCTACTACTTATGGTTAAGTCACACACGTATGTATATGGATAATATCGAAGTAGATAATCATTAAATCGAAACAAACCTTACTCACATTAGCTGAGTCCCAGAATATATAACAACCCGAATCCTAGGGTTGAAAGGTGTGTGCTTCTAGCGTTGGATGTGAACGGTACAAGACGTACTTGACGTATAATCTAGTGTAAACCAGCTAGCAGGGGTTCCACAAAAGTGGAGTTTTGACTAATAAGATTCTTTTAAACAATTGGTTACAATATGCAAACGGGTTTTTACAAACCATAGCACCCGCTATATGAACTCAAAAGCAACAACTCAACGTAATAGTAAAATGATCTGTCAACTCTTGAATAAATGTCTGGTAAGGTTTAGTGTGTCGACATTTTGAATAGTGGAGATACACCGAATGGAATACAAGTGAATCTGGTGTATCATTGTCTTGATTCGTAGTTGCATCAGAAATGTTTAAATGATAAATCAAACAAAAGTATGTGTGGTCTCGTGTAAAACAGTTACCACGATTAGCACAAGCTACAAGTTTATGATGACACCACAAGGTGTCGTAATGGCATTTCCCAATAATAGTGGTGGCTGAACAAGTTCACCGCGTTTGAAATCAAATGAAAGTGTACTGAGGCAATCTGAAGATTTGATTTATACCATGTTACAGAGTTTTCAGTTAAATACGGAACATCAAAGATCCACTGTTTCCAATCGAAGATGAAATGTAATAAGTATCGCAAGGCATTTGATTTACAACGAAAGAATCGTTAGGGGGGTACATCATGATATGAAATGAATTTATGTACCTTTGACTCAGCACGCACGTGTGTTGAGAGTGATTTAATTGTGATAAAGAAACGGATTTAGGGCAAGTTGTCAAATAATCAATTAAATCCGTGTACGAAGTGAGTAGTCAAATAAGCGCAAGCTTCTGTTCTGTGAAAGTATCACTGTAAGGTGTCGAAATCTATCCACGATTTACTGGAGTCTTAGACCAAATAAGTCTACCACAACCCGAAACAAAAGAATCTGTGCCAAAGTATTAGAGTACGATGCTCTCAATGCATCATTTGGCGTCTCAAATTAAGCTGGTGAACTGGATAAGTTCAAGCAGTTGAACCTAGTAACCAAACAATAAACGTACATATCAACAAGGAAATCTTGACATGATAGCAAACATGTAACTTGAAAGAAGGTAGTTTCAATAAGTGTGTTGACTTGATAACAAAAGAGTCAACAATGACAAAAATGTAGGTCATTCGAATCACGAATCAGTAACTGGGTTTAGCAGGGTAATATTTAAATTTCAATGAAGTGTTTGTTCGAAACAAAACCACGTGCGTAGCAAATGATGCATGTGAGTCATGAAAGTTTCCGAGTACTGAAACAATGAGTGCTTGCTAAGATGAAGAAATGACCAAGTATCGAAACAAATGTGTGTTCGCTCGCAGCGAAGAAAACTTGTGTGATGCAACTACCATTAAGGGGAGTAGAGATGCAAATATCTACTCGCCAGAAGTAAAAGAAATCCAAGTACTCTCTGTTTGGGTCAGCGGAACTGGCATATGCGCCGGGTTAATGATGGTTGATTGAGTTGACATATAGGGTTCCTAAATAAAAACCCTTACGAGTTTGGACCTGGGTTCACGAAGGTCCTAAATATAAGTTTTCCCAAATCCTCCAGGTTTCGTATCCCGTGTGGATCCGGTTTGTACATTGTGTAGGAAACACCGTTTTTGTGTACGTCTAAGAACTAGTCATTGTCCCACAATTTTCACCGGTAAACTTTCTTCTTGAATTTACTGTTAACGACGCTCGATTGTGGACCAGTCGTGTAATAGTTGTTGGGTCCACATAGTTAGTTATATAAGAAGTTCGTTAGTCCTCAGCAAGAGCCACCGATCCCGGTTGGCTAGCTTTTCCGACTTCCGATCATTTGAAGGTCATTCGTCCTTTCTTTTGGCGAGCAGAACTGAGGTTATCCAAAACAAAGGTTTTGGTCTGTTATCTTCCTTCTTTATCAACCACTGGGGTTGCACTGCCAATCCTTGCCTCTCCGGAAGTGTAAGTCGTTACGATGCATTGACTACAGGCGTGGTGCCTGGGATTAAATCGATGCGAGACTCGACTAATCGTTGAGGAGGTGATTCCGGTAAGCCTTCGAGAAAGACTGCAGGATATTTCCTTATCATAGGAACATCTCTGTGCTTTGGTTCTTCGGCTCCTCCTGTCCCCGACATGAGCCAAGAAAACAACACATTCTTCCCATAACAACCTTCGTGCTTTCAAGCAATTCGTGATCTGAGGAGGCGTATCTTGCCTTGTGAGTCGAGATCGTTCCTTCATTCGTCATCATGGTGCGGATATCGATCTCCTATTGCACTACGTGAAAAAATGGCTACGGCCACACTTTTAGCAAAACCGCCCTGCCACACATTTGAGAAAATGTGTGGCTAAATGTCTTTCATAACATTTTAAAACATCTTTAGCCACACATTTTATTATTAATGTGACCATTGTATACCAGTTCAGAACCTTTAGCCACACTTTTTGAAAATAATGTGACATTTATTAGCCACAACTTGAAATGTATGACCAAATCTGATCTATGGCCACATATTTTTGTTATATGTGACGAAAATCACATGTATTTGACACTTTTAGCCACACTTTATGGAAAAATTGTGACATATATTAGCCACACTAGCAAAGTGTGGCCAAATGTTATCTATGATCACATTATTTGTTTTCATGTGACCTATATGAATTCAAAATCTTTAGCCACACTTTAAGAAAAAAAATATGACATTTATTAGGCACACTAAAAAGTGTGGCCAAATGTGATCTATAACTACAATATGTGTTTCAAGTGACTAAAAACAAATGTATTCGAAACTTTTAGCCACAAGTTAAGAAAAAAACAACCACACTATAAATTTGTGGCCAAATGTGATCTACGACTACAACATATGTTTAATAATATCGCTAAATCTAATACATATGGTCACATATATTATATTGTGTGATAAAAGGTTAGACAATAGCTACACTTAAAATTAAAAAATTTCATGTGGCTTTACATAAACATTCGTCACACCATTGTCACTTTGTTTATATTGTGTGACGAGATGTTATCAGATGTTATGGAAAAAATGTGTGACCAAATGTTAAACTTACCATTTCTTTAAAAATTCCCCCAAAAATATTTTATACTAAAACTTAAACTTCCCCCCAAAATATTTCATCCTATAACCTCCCCCCAAAATATTTCAATATAAACTTGAATTTCCCTCAAAATATTTCATCCAAAACATCCCTCTCAAATAATATTCTTACTTAAAAAATTACATTATTTAATATTAATAAAAACAAAAAACAACCTTACAACCTTACAACGTATTTTTTGGGTTATATTAAAAATCAAAATTATAATGTTGTTTGAATTATTTTATAAGGCTTTGTTTATAATATTTGTTTCATAACTTATAATATAACTCCAAATACCTATGATCCTTACAAATTAATTGCAAATACCTAATGACATAAGATAATATCATGTAAATAATAGTATCACAAATTTTTGGTATAAAGGAAAAGGGCAATGCTAGACAGAAAACCCTCATTTTCTTAGAAAACTCTGGAAACCCAAATCTCCCCCCATTTTTACCCAACCTCCCGACATTTTTTTTTTGAAAAAAATAACACATGTAATATACATGTTTTAGAGTGTTTTGGGCAAAAAAAAAACAAAAAAGCGCCGAAGGGATTTTTTTTTAAAAAATAAACAAATTTCAGCAATGTCCAGTTGCCTAACATGTGTTAGGCACAAAAGACAGAAATTGCTGAAATTTTTTTTTTTAAATTATCCCTTCGGCGCTTTTTTGATTTTTTTTTGGCCCAAAACTCTTAAAAACATGTATATTACATATGTTATTTTTTTCAAAAAAAAAAATGTCGGGAGGTTGGGTTTTCTAGGGTTTTTTATATAGATAGGGTTTTCTATATAGCCCTACCCTAATATCATATTATATTAATACATGTACTTTAGGAAGTTATAAGATAATGAAATCAAATAATATGACGGCATAATAATAAAAATAATAATTATCTTTTTCATTATATGTATTAATTAGAATAATAATAATAAGTATAATAAAAGTGAGAATAAGTATTAAAAACAATATTTTAATTTTAAAATAATGAAATTGTTTATTAAAAGTTAGGTTACATTAAATTAGATTAGGTAGATAATACAATAGCTTCAAACTTTTGTAGTTTAAGTATTTATATATGAATACTTATGAGTAAAACTTTTGTAGTGTTATCAAATTTGAAGGTATACAATAGTTTTAAACTTTTGTAGTTTAAATAACTCGGCCCGGCTCGTTTACTAGAGCTCGAGCTCGGTATTCTCAATTAAATAATACTTCCAATTAAAAAATGCATTATTTAAGCTTGTTTACGAGTCGAACCCGAACCTAAAAATAAGTTGATTTAGTAAACGAACCTGAGCCCGAGCTTCACTCATCGAGCTCGCGACCCTAAATGAGCAATAGTAAATCATATATGTCTTAATGGAGTATATTTGGCATTAATAGATCACAACGGACAATAGTAGGTGAATTTGATGCCTTAATGGACCATATATGTCTTCATGGACCCCATTGTGCCATAGTAGATCCCAATAAACAATAGTAGATCATATATCTCTAAGTGGAGCATATTAGGCCCTTAATGTATCACAATGGACAATGGTAGATCATATATGTCTTAATGGGCCATATTGGGCCTTATTAGATCCCAATGGACAATAGTAAATCATATATAGACTATATTGGGTCTTAATAGATCACAATGAACAATAGTAGATCGTATATGTCTTAATGGACCATATTAGGCCTTAATGGATCACAATGACAAGTGGTAAATCATACATGTCTTAATGGACTATAGTGGGCCTTAATAGATCACGATGGATGATAGTATATCATATATGTTTTAATCGACCAACTAGTGTCTTAATGGATCACAATGGATAATATTAGATCATATATGTTTTCATGGATCATATTGGTCCTTAATAAATCACAATGGATAATAGTAGATCATATATGTATTAGTGGACCATATCGGGCCTTAAGGGATCACATTGGACAATAATAGATCATATATGTCTTAATGGATCACAGCGGGCAATAGTAGATCGTAGATGTCTTAATGGACCTCACTGGGCTTTAATTAATGGATAACGTTGGACAATAGTAGATCGTAGATGTCTTAATGGATCATATTGGGCTTTAATTAATGGATAACGTTGGACAATAGTAGATCGTAGATGTCTTAATGGATCATATTGGGCCTTAATGAATCTCGATGGACAATAATAGATCATTTATGTTTCAATGAGCCATATTGGGCCTTAATGGACTACAATGAACAATAGTAGATAAAATATATTTTAATGGGCCATATTAGGCCTTAGTGGACGATAATGGACATTAGTAGATCATATATGTCTCAATGGACCATATTAGGCCTTATGGATCACAATGGATGATATTATATTATATATGTTATAATGGACCATATTGAGCTTTAAGAACTTCAATGGGTAATATGGACATAGTTAGCGACATTTTTTCATATTTTTTTCCAATTAAAATAAAAAATATACATGATTAGGTAATGCTTTTTGATCATCATGTTAAATGAGCTTTTTTCCCACCAAAAATATTTATGAATAGGTAAAGCATTTCATCATGATGTTAAAATGTATTTTTAGGATTATACATTGATAAACAAAGGGTAAGGTTCATGCGAGAACCACCCTTATTGCGAGAACCGCGAGAACCAATGTGAACACAAAATAAAATCTAAAAAAAATCAAAAAAGCACTCAAAATTTTTTAATAAAAAATCGCTATATTTCGTTACCATAAAAAAAAAAAAAAAAAAAAAAACTTTTTTTTTCGAGTAACAGTTATCCATGCACATGTGCATATGTATCATTACTTCAACAAATTCGGTAATACGTTATCAGGAATAGACAATTGCATTTTAATTTACAATACCATTAGTAATACACTACTTTTTACATTACCAGTATTCAAAATGCACATGTGCATAATTAGGTATAACCATGATATAACGTGTTTTGGTACAAAAAGTTTGTGATTTTGAATGGAGAAGTATGCCCATATTCATGTTTTTTGGTTAGTTATATCTAGTGGTTGATGGTTTGGTTATAGTTGTCAATTTTTTATGTAATATGTTGATTGGATGGTATAAATGGTGTTTACATACATGTAATAAAGTGAAAATATTGTTAATGGTATTGTATTATGGATGGTAGGAGTTAATGGTATTGTATTATGGATGGTAGGAGGTAATGGTATTGTATTATGGATGGTAGGTGGTAATGGTAGTGTATTATGGATGGTATGATAGATGAAAGGGAAAGTGTATTCAAAGTGGTGTATCAAAACACCTTATTTCATGTTGATACATATAAATGCACATGTGCATTTCTAATATTGGCAATGTAAAAAGTAGTGTATTACATATGGTAGTGTAAATGAAAGTGCAATTGTCTAATATATGTAATGAATTACGAAATTTGTCAAAGAAATGACAAAAATGCACATGTGCATGCTTGTGTATTATGGATGGAATGATAGATGAAAGAGAAAGTAGTGTACCAAAACACCTTATTTTCTGTTGATACATATAGATGCACATGTGCATTTCTAACATTGTTAACGTAAAAAGTAGTGTATTACACGTGGTAGTGTAAATGAAAGTGCAATTGACTATTATTTGTAATGAATTACGGAATTTGACAAAGAAACCATACATATGCACATGTGCATGGATAACTGTTACTCGAATTTTTTTTTTTTTTTTTTTTTTTTATTAACAAAATATTGCGATTTTTTCAAAAAAAATAGAAAAAAATTTAAAAAAAAATTTTTTGGGCGTTTTTTAGATTTTTTTAGGAATTACTGTTTGTGTTCACACTGGTTCTCGCGGTTCTCGCAATAAAGGGTGGTTCCTAACGGATCTTTGTCCGATAAACAAATCCTCATAATTAATCTTTGTTAAATTTTATTTAAAGTCGACAATGATGCGTTTAATGTTATACATCAGTTGTTAAAAAATTTAATTGACATTCACTTATTTAGTATAAAAAGAAAAATTGTATTATATTATAAGTTTTTTTAGTTTTATTTGTATGAAAAATTTTAAAAATAAACTTCAATTTTCATTCCCACGACCCAAAATTTTTCCATTTCCCTCTCGTTTTTCTTAACCTAGATCTCATAAACTAGGACACTTCCTTTTCTTTTTGGTTTTGGCATTACGATTTAAAGGGTTTTATTGTTTGCAGAAAGAAGTAGAAAAAAGGATCTTGAAACCCTACTTTTGTGAAAGATTCCAAAACGGGGTTTTGCGGTTTTGCAAAAAAGATCTTCAAACCCTAACTTTTGCTCTGTTGGCTTTCTTCCCCGCGATTTAACTCGAACCAAAAGAGGAGGAGCATAAACCTACTCAAATTAAAGGCGATGATCTATTGATGTGGGCGTTTGAGCCCTTGTCGACGCTGTTATCGGCCGGAGTACCCGTATCGTCAGCTAAGGTCGCTGAATTGCTCGTTTCACACTTATATTGGTCCAATAATGTGCCGATTGCGTGGAAGTTTCTCGAAACCTGCTTAAATTAAAGGTGTTTGACGGAATGGAAAAGTTGCTCTATATTTGCTTCGTTCGGGGTACCCACCATTATCGGTAAGTTTTGTATTTGGATTTTTTAATTTTGCAAAAAAGTTGCTCTATATGTGATGAGCAAAGAAGTTTTACGGATTCCTTTAATTAAAACATAAGTATATGATATGTTGCTACTAAAATTTAGCAGTTCTTCTCCAACTTTATTTAGTTGTTACAAAATCGAGGACGGAAGTTTTACCTTTCCAGTTTGATGCTGTTTCGGATGTTGATGTGTACAAAGTTGAGCCTTAGGATCTTCCAGGTGAGTTCGTAATCTGTTGGAAAATTGATGGATCTGTTTATTCGTATATGATCTGTTTATGGTTTTAGTTGTATTAATGATTTTCTGTATCTACATGTAAGTGTTATGTTAAATCCATTGATAAATTGATGCATAATGGTGCTCATTAGATGCAAATAGTTAAATATAGTGATTAAGTGTTGACTAACCACACACCGCTTCCTCCGCCATTGTTCTATAGTGAGGATTCTAAGAACAAATTGTGAAATCCTTTTAACACTCTTTTATGTGACAAACAAAAAATTGGGATGTACAGAATATGAATGCATTGTGTTTGATTTGGTGATAGGTTTTCATCATTGTTTTCTGTAGGTACATTTACCTTGGATTGTCCAACAGTGAAATTGAACTACCAGGTTAGCAACCTTTTTTTTTACAAACCATTCATGGTTCATTCTTTTACTCTAAAATGTCAATACTTTCATTGTTTTTTTATTAGGCCTGTGATAAGGTTGCTCTAAAACTCAATGGAAAAGGAGTTCGTTGATAATCATGGTCTCATGTTAGGTTTTTAAAGTGTATCGCATATTCACCAGGTACCTTATTACTCGCCAGGTTTGTGGGTTTCACCCTTGCCTCATTTAACACCGAGCTTCATTCCTTGATCTTTTCTAAATTAAGAGCCTTTTCATGTCTTGCAAAAGCGACTTCAAAGCTGCCACTTTGTCTGCATATGTCGGCAACATTAGCATGGTGAAAGGAAAACAAAGATTGATGGAGAAAACTGTGTGAGGAGGAAGATGGGTGATTTTCAGATGTAGACACTGATAGTGTGTCGGGGTTCCTTTCAGATGCAGGTCATTCAAAGTAGATCACTTATGAATTGTCAATGTTATTCAGAATGGTGTGTACCCGGGTAGGGGAGACGTACTCAGCTAAATTTTCCCTTTTGAGTGTTATCAGCCACTTACAATCCAAATACTAAAATAAATTTAGTAAATTTTATACACAGTTTCTTCATTATCGCACGAGACCATACAGTTTCAGAAAAACCCCAGCAACAACGGTAATAATCAACCCGACCCCTGAGACAACAGATACCACATAAACAGGTAACACGTTCCATTGTGCGTACTTTAAATGTCCATTTTCAACTAAATATAACTTTTTGTAATATTTTTTTAATGATACAACTTTTTGTAATATTTTTTTAATGACTTCCAGATTGAGGAACCCTGATACCAACGTGAATACGGAGTTACTGTTATGGTGCAAGGAACCTTCAAAGAATGGCTTATCACGTTTTATATTTAACCTGTTTGATTTGACACGTAAGTTATCCTTGGAACCCTATGGAGTTACTGTTGTTCAAGGTCATATTGCATCAGATTAAAGTGTCTTTAGCGGGCCAGATTGCTCTAAGTTTGGGCAGATTGCTACTCAGACTTTGGTCAGATTGTGGGTCACTTAGATCATATTGTGATTTTCTTAGTTTACATGTAGAATTACTGATGTATTTCCAGCCTTCCATACTGTATATACTGACCCCGTGAAAAGAAATTCTAAATCCACTTTCAGCAGGGATGGTTTCATGGTGGTTTAACGGTGGCGACAGTGATGCAGTCATTGTATTCTTGGGTGACAGCAGCAAAGCCCTGGTCCCTGGCCAATTCACTTGCTTCTTTGTGGCTGGAGTTCTGGGACTTCTAGCTGGATTTCAATCCGACTTCGTTGATAAAACCTTTGGTCCGGACGAAAAGGAATAAGAAGATGTAGTAACAAGCCAACAAGGTGCATTGCTTGTTAAACTTGATCAAGGGATCAAATTCCCAGAACCAAGTAGTCACACCAAAGGTAAATTATATGCCAACTTTGATGATGTATCGTGTAAGGTGGTTGTGAAATGTGGTGGAACTGTCAGTTCCTTGACAGAAAAGAGACTTGCTGGTGCTCAGTGAGATTGGTTTAAGTGCAAAGTTTGTGAAGTTGGAGGGCAGTGCTATGTTGGCGTCGAGTTATGTTGCTGATGGATCGGTCCAGATATGTTATGTCGGTAAGGGAAGTGGTCGGATTAAGGTTGTGGGTAGCGAAGGAAAGCCTGCATTGCACAGTAAAGTTGAAGAAGGTGACTTGTTCATTGTTCCTCAATTCTATGCTCTTGGAGAGATTGCTGATGATTGTGGATTGGAGGTTTTCTCCGTCACAACTTCTTCAAAGTGAGTCATATAAATAAAGTTGAGTCTTCAAGTGTAAAACTGAAATTTATTTGTTCTGATGTATGATTTTACTTAATTTTGCAGACCTGTTTTTGGACACCTAGCTGGAAATACATCAGCTGGAAATACATCAGTAGTCTTAATTTGTAAGCCTGGAATTAGTTCTTAGTTTATGTGTATAGGCATTTCCTTTGCAACTTTTGTAGATAGGTTTGATTAGAAGTTTATGTCTTTAATTAGTCTTTAAGTTGAAAACTTATGTATGGATTTTGATTTATTATTGTTAATGTCATTTGGTTTTTAGGTTTTCTCGTGGTTACTTATGTTTTAATTTTACAAAAATTTGAAAATAAAATGTCTAATTATACGAAAATGGCCACATAACGCCACAATAAATATGTGTGACAAAAAGTTAGATAAAAGTCACACTTAAATTATTAAGTTTCATGTGGCTATACATAATAGTTAGCCACACTTTCGTCAGTTTTGTGGCGGAGCCATAACAAATGTCATGGAAAAACAAACTATGTGTGACCAAATGTTAGATAATAGACACACTTAAAATTACAAAATTTCATGTATCTATACATAATCATTAGCCACACTTTCGTGATATTGTTTTTGTTTGTGTGACGAAATTATAACAAAAGTCATGGGAAAAAGAAATGTGTGACCAAAGCTAGGACAATAGCCACACTTAACATTACAACACGTGGCTATACATAACCATTAGCTACACTTTCGTGATATCGTTTTTTGTTTGTGTGACGAAATTATAGCAAAAGTTATGGGAAAAACAAATATTTGTGACTAATGGTTAGACAATAGTCACACTTAACATTACAAAAATGTTGTGTCTAGTAAACGTTTTTAGCCACACTTACAATAAATTAATGTAACTAGATAATAGAATCGGCCACAATTTGTCACATTGTTTTTGTTTATGTGATGAAATTATAGTAAATGTCATGGAAAAAACAAATATATGTGACCAAAGGTTAGACAACAGCCACACCATAGTCACTTTGTTTCTTATTTGTGTGACCACATGATAGAAATCGCCATAAGAATAAAAATATGTGTGACCAAAGGTTAGACAATAGCCACACTTAAAATTACAAGATTTCGTGTGGCTATAAACAATCATTAGCCACACCATAGTCACTTTGTTTTTTGTTTGTGTGTCTGTATAACAGAAACAACCACACTTACAGTAAATTCATGTGACTATATAATAGAAACGATCACACTTATAATAATTCATGTGACTGTTTCTACCCTTTAGCCACACTAAATGGGCAAAATGCTTGATAACAACAACACTTTTTGCCACACTTTTTTTTAATTGATGTGGCTAAAACAATTTTTTTTGGTAATTTATGTGACTATATAATAGTAACGATCACACTTAAAGTAAATACATGTGGCCGTTGCTATCCTTTTGCCACACTTAATGGAGAAAATTTTAGATTTTAACCAAAAAATGTTTGTACCTTTTAGTCACACTTTTATGTTCTACGGCCACTAAAAAGTGTGTGTGGCCGTATGATACCTACGATGACTCGAGCTTTGGTCACACCTGACCTGAAAAAAATATATGTGGCGAAAGACATATAGTCACACTTTTTGTGTGTGGCTGTATCCCTATTTTGGCGTAGTGTTGATCATTTGTCAACCAATCCCTCCAACTACCTTGTTGAAGTCTCCCAATTCACTGGCAGTAGATCGAGTGTAATCTTATGCTTCCCGGGTTCTATCTTGCCGATTCCAGTTACTGTGTTGGCTTTCACTAGCTTCCCCTAAGCTAGTTCTAATGGGTACTGGAATATCTACTTACTCGCTGCTTAAACCAATTATACTCTCGAACTCTAGGGGTGCGAAGCGTAAAATTTACAACATATTTGGCAATACAGATGCATAACATCGGGTAGTATGGGACGTACCGATATTCATGCTTGGATTCCTGGCGGGCTTCCCTGGCTCCGGTGTTAGACATCTTTCCCATCATTTTGCTTAATCTCCCTTGGGCAATCTTTCCTAAAGTGCCTCATATCCCCGCAGGTATAACATCCCTCATCTTTCCCCTTTCCTTTCTTTCCACGCTTCATCTCACGCCAACATGTTTCCCTGTTGTGTCCCACTTTGCCACAGTTGTCACACTTCCCATTTTTACATCGCCCGGTATTTTTACATCGCCCGGTATGATGACGTCGGCACCTATCGCATTTAGGTAGCTTACCCATGTACTCTTTTCTCTTTTTGGCCTTGTTGTTGCTACTCGACTGGGTACCCTGTTTGAAATTTGCCAACTTTCTCTTGTTGTCCCCAGATGACTCTACATGAGTCTCCTTCTTCTCCTCAGAGGTTGAAAATTTGTTCGTCCTGATTGCCTCTTCAGTCAAGGCTACACTTAGATTGATGGCCTCAGTGATCGTTGCAGGCTTTGACGTCGTCACCAAGCTCATGATTTGGGGTGCCAATCCCCAAATGAAACGCTCAATCCTCTTAAACTCCGGATCTACCATGTAAGGAACGATACGCGACAGAACTTGGAACTTCTCCACATACTCAGCTATTTTTGGACCTTCCATCTTCAAGTTCCAGAACTCAGTTTCTACCTTCTGGCTTTCTGTTCTCGAACAATACTTTTTATGCATTAGCTCTTTCAGCTCGTCCCATGATAAAGCATATGCAGCGGCCTCGCCCATTGTCTGAACCTGAAGTTTCCACCATGACAGAGCCCCATCTCGGAACAGCCCGGAAATGTACGTGACCTGATCTTCTGGGGCGCATTTTCTCGCATGCAAAACAGTGTCCGTCTTCTCAATCCAGCGTACGAAGGCTACGGCACCCCCAGTGCCGTCGAAATGTAGGGGCTGGCAGCCTAAGAACTGCTTGTAGGTGCAGCCGTTGGGTGGGTTATTTCCTGAGGCACCTCCATTGCGTTTGGAGCGATGGGCCTCGTATTGTGCGATAAACTGCAAGAGGCGTTCTTGAAATTCCGCCTCTGTCGTTGGCAAAGGGTTGTTGGTATCGGTGTTCCCTCGAGGCATCTTCTGAGAAGAAAGTCGGTTAGGTCGGGTCTTAGAAAGGACACGAGCACCTAAGTCTCTATTTAACGAATAAGACCTCATAGGTATATTACATTTACGTAAATACGCAGTTGTTTAACAATTAATCGCATATCCTCACGGTTATAGCACAGCTTGCAAATAGGAACGTAGCAAGTAAACATGTGGTATTATAGTTATAGCACAAATATGTAGATCATCAACGTGCTTAGTGAGAGCATAGCGACGATATTTTTCGTCGGTCATTAGTCATAAGTATTGTCGCGTGTTTAAAGATGATCGGGCTTTCATTATCCACCGGCCACAATCATTGCGTCTTACCAAAATGCATCACATCAGAAGGGACTCAGGGTCACCCTACCCTTGTCCAACAAGTATATCAGTGCATCACAACTACGTGGTCAGAAGTGATCCTCAAAAGTCTCTGAAATCCCCGCTTATCATTAGCGTCTTTTCCCAAGCGTAATGCAATCCGCTTAATCCAGAAATCAACTATACTGGTGACTGAGGTGGAGAAGGAAAGAAAAGTATACTGTTAACGTGCGTGAGTCCCTCCTCGAGCTTGTATATACGTTGAAGTAATCATTTGCTCTGCCACTTGATAGTTTAGAAATGAAAATCGGAATCATGGGAATGGTGAAAGAACAAAGGTCTAGAGCACAGAGGAGTCTTGATGCATGCGGCGGATCAAAGCATGCTGGTGATAGACCGGCTGGAGAACGTGGTATTTTGTATAGACTTTTCAGACAATATGTGGTCTTGTGATGTAGACACTCAAGTCATGTTTTCGGTTATGTAATGTTTCGCAATTGAAGTTCGTCAGCTCAAGCTCCAACATTCTGTGACTCATATCCTTAACTGTAGTTGATGTTACAAGAGCAACTCATCTCGCGTGTGGCCTTTATAATGTAAGGGTCTAACTTCAGCACAGTGTACAATAGGAATCACCGAGATGGCTCGTCCGACGTTGTAGAGGTGAATGTAGCAAATGGTGCGACCTGAGCAGTTGGGAATATGCTGTTGTAGCAGATGAATCGTTATGCGGGTGCTGACCTGAAGTACCTCCCCGAGGTATGGTTATATTCCGAAAGGAAGCTATAGGCATCTTGGCGCAGTGGACGTTGGTCTTCATAGGGGAAGGGAGCAATGTCAGCGGTTGCGGGTGTAAAAACGAACATCTCACAAATGAGGAGATTGGCCGATGCAGGTAGATATAAGGGGTGCAATGTATGGCAGACCAAAAAGAAACAGGGTCGTGATCACGTAAAGGTGTAGGTTCAGCAGGCGCAACATCAAGCTGACCCAAATGGTGTAGCAGCTGGCTCGAGTGCAGGCTCCGGGTCATGTTACGGTGTGGTGAGTATCAGTGGTGAGCGTGGGAACAAAGGTGCTTCCATAGGAACTGAAATAGGGGCTGAAACAGGAGTCACAAGGGGGCGTCACAGGAAAATCGAAAAGTGGGTGACCATTAGCATCGTCTATCCACCCATGTCGGGGGTGCGTATCGAGGATCAACATGGGTCGCAAAAGGCGCATGATCGAACAGTACAGGCACAGGGTCAGGAAAAGGGGCAATAACAGGACCAGCAGGAATATCAGCAATGTGAGGGGCATCAACATGAGCATCAACAGCATGCTCATCCTCCAACAGTGGAGCAACAATAGGATGATCATCGATAGGTACATCATCAATCAAAGGATCAACAGCGGGTACATCAGCATGAATAGGGTCATGCTCGAATACGGGGTCTGGAGCAACTACTGACTCGGGGCCACTGCAGGCTCCGGATCGTCAAACTTCATCTCAAAATCTGCGGGATCAGCAAACATGGGGTCAACAGGGTCCCTCATGGGCTGATCTAAGTGAATAAACTCAATGTCATGATCGGGATCAAAGCCCGGTGGGAAAACAGGATCCGAATCGTCATCGACGTCATGACCATACTCAAGGCTAGGGGCAGGTGCAGCGGATGATGCCATATCTGGGTCCGTGTCGTGCGAATGATGCTGCATTCCCTGCGCATGTGAAGGTGCAGATGTCACGGACTCAAAGGAGTCGGGGTTGGTGAGTGGATGGGTGCCTCCTCCGCAGGAGCATCATCGAGGAGTAGGAGATCACCAGCAGCAATAAGGGCCTCACCCTCCAAGTTATCCTCGAGTGGGTCCTCATCAAACAAGTCGACGTTGTCGTCAGCGATTACGTCAAGGGCATATCAACAATAGGGTAAGCGGCAAGGGGTACAGGGGTAGGGATCACCGCGAGCGGCAACTTCCTAGTGATAGGGCCATCAGCGGGCTCAACCACGTCATTGGGCAGCGCAAATGGCTGGAAATCATCATTGTCCATGCTGGTAGTATCTGAGGTATACACCTCATGCTCTGATGAGACTATGTCGTCTGTAATACAAACACGCATATGCACAGATAATCAATCACATAGTCAAATAAACATATTAGTCACCAATACGCAATCAAATAGTTCTCCTAGTCCCACTAGCCTCCCAGCCTCCCAGACTGATCTTCCTAGTCCCACTAGCCTCCCAGCCTCCCAGACTGCTCCTCCTAGTCCCACTAGCCTCCCAGTCTCTTAGACTGCTCTTCCTAGTCCCACTAGCCTCCCAGTCTCTTAGACTGCTCTTCCTAGTCCCACTAGCCTCCCAGCCTCCCAGACTGCTCTTCCTAGTCCCACTAGCCTCCCAGCCTCTCAGACTGCCTATAAATAATAAATAAAATGTGCTCAACATTTGTTTGTAAAAACGTTTTGGATCTAGACTTAAGTGGTATGCAATGTAAAAATGTTTTCATGAGAGCCCTAGTGATCATAGTCTAGACTCGAGAAAGAATCCTAGTTCGCTATGATCAGAGCTCTGATACCAAGCTGTCACACCCTGGCTTTGCGGAAGCGTGGTTAATTTGGTGTGACTTCTTAATACCATAGCTTAATCATAACAAAGCTATATGAAAATAAAACCATGCAAGATCATCCATTAAAATAAGTTTGAAGAGTAAAGAACCACAACATTGTCTTAACGGATATCACATCCTAACAAACATAAACAGTGTTCAAAAGACACAACACCAACAAGAAATAAACACAGTTTAAGAACTGTGACTCGTCTAGGAAAAAGTCACATCCCTTAAACTCGGATGACCTCGAAACTAGTGCAGCGGGAAAACGTGTCATACCGCGCCAGATCCTTTAATTCCCTGAAATACATGTAAGTTGAAAAATCAACAATAATGTTGAGCGAGTTCATGTGTAAGTGAGTAAGTAAAACCTTTGTAAAATGTCTGTATGTATGAAATTTCCTGGTATGTAGCAATAAGGAAAAAGAGATCAATTAATGTGTAGCTAATACATTAATAAGTGAAATGGCCTAGGAAGCACTCAAACCTGTAACGCGTATTTCATACCGGTCCTTCCGGCAGAACGACATAGTCACCACATGCAGCCACACGCTGGCCCATGTGTGGGGCTCGCAACACCCGATAGATCTATCACTCATTCCTCTCGGTCCTTATACAAGGATTAATGGTCTTACGATAATAGCCTACCCATTCACATGATCTAGGTAATAACCCTCCTAATGCTATCCATACCATGTAAAAAAAAGTACTTGTAATCGTAGTAACATGTATTTCACCCCCGCAGTTTAGAAAACTGAAAACAGTTAAGAGAAAAGGGGGATATGAACTCACAGTGGTGCGTCTCTACCAAGTATATCTCCTGCTCAAGCAGCTGTGCGACGACCTACACGTACTAACTCTATTAGACGGACGGCCGTGCCTTAGCTTAAGGTTGAAGTTTTTGGGAAATAGTTAGACAACTATTTCGTGTTTGTAAATACTTGGTAATTATTCTCCTTCCCAAGGATGGGGGATCTAATACATGTGTGTTCGTAACATTCGAAATACATTATTAAGTCTCACTTAATATATTTTATTTCTTACTTCAAAATATAATCATTCTTCCCAGAAATATTATATTTTATTTCATACAAATTTCCAAAATAATATTCTTGACAAATACGCGTTCATAAATATTTTCTTAAAATGCGTAAGTTACGTTTTAAAGATCGGATGGTAATAATTATACCGTTGTAACTTATTATTAATTATGAAGGCGTTTGTATTATTTTTGGAATCGTTATCATTTGGTAATATTATTTTTACCCTAAAAATAATATTTGTATAGTTCACAAAATAATCATAAACATTTTACAAGTGACGCTATGAAAAACATATATTCTAAATATATATATTTCAGGTTTTATTTTGTGAAATCCCACCCCCGATATTTTGTAAATAAGTCGTGGCGAAATCTATAATTTGAAAACAAGTAAAAATGTATTGCTAACACTTGTGGTGAAAATATTTCTAAGTGTTAGGTTTTTGGAAAAAATTTCGCCAGAGTTTCCCCTGTAACTGGAGGTGGCCACGCTTTTAAGCGTATCATTTTCTTTTATAAATCAAACCAACAATTTTTCTCATCCAATCAAAACAATGTTCAAAGCATCAACTAGTCAAATATATATAAATCGCATAAATTACATGAACTTGTGATTTATCCAAAATATGAAGTAAATCCCATTACTTTTAGTGGATCTTTTGTATAAATCAATCCGGTTTCGTAAAAGTCTCGTTTTTAAAGAAAATAAATTTCCACAACTTTATGTCAACATTTACAAAAATAGTTCTTTTGTCAAAACTTTGTGTTACACAAGTGTCTACACACTTGTGTGTTTACAAAAGCACTTTTGTTTATGTAAGATCCGTCTTTAAGAGTATGTTTTCTCTTGACACGTGGTCCTTTGAAAATACCGCTTGTAGATCCGTAGATCTACTAGTTTTAAACACCACTTCGTAAGTAAAATCGTTTTTACACAAGTTCAAGTTTCTCGTGTGGTAGAGTTTCATCACTTAACCCTTGTTACACTTAAACAAGCTCTATGTCATGATCCATGATCATGACCAATCCGGGTTAAACGATAATCACACAAAACAAATCTTACAAGATTTACACAACCCTTGTGCTATTAACCAACATTTTTAGCATTTTTAGTAGACTTTTTCATATCATTTTGCATGTTCATGAATTTTAACCGTCATATATCGTTTTAACCACCTTAAAATAGTTCGAGAGTGTGTTCATAGCCACTTACTACTAGCTCGAGGCTAGGGAAGATTCTAGTCGCAAAATGAGTGGATAAAAGCAATAAGGTGAGGTCCTTCGCGTTCCGAATGCACCAAGCTTCCTTATGTGGGATCCTTAACACGTGTATACTCTTGTAATAGCTTGATGGAAATCGAAAGATGGATGGATGGTTGTGGGTGTGTTCGGCCGAGGGCTCCAAGGGAGGGAGAGAGAGATGTGAAGTTGAGTTTGTGATGAAATGAATATGATGGATCAATGCTACTACTTATGGACAAAGCTTATGTTAATTACACAAAGGTTACAATGTCATCAAGATATTAGACATTAGGATTATTTTAATCAAATATAGGACAAGGGTATCCCCTTGGGGACCGAATTCGGTTAGAGGGCGGGGGTCCTTGGTTTAATTTCAACTATGTAGTTAGGACATTAGTTAAGTTAAGCTAAGTTAGTTTAGGGATTAACCCGGTTACTAGTGTGTCATGGGTGTTAGGGTATTCAGGGACCCTAACTGGCTCAGAAAAAGATAAACAATGTTATTGGCAATATTTTTATGTTCCGGGTAAAGTCCGGTTGTTCGGTTGGATAGTGATCCGTTAAAGTGCTTAACAAAGCTTTAAAGTGTCGTTAATATTATTTTTAGTGACACAACTTATTCCCGACACTTTGGAAAGTGTCTAGTAATGTTTTCCTCATGTTTTGGCACTTTATTAGTTAGCTAAATGCTGAATTATTATTTAAAGTGCTGAATTTTGTACTTAAAGTATGTTTTAGGCACATCCGGTCACTGTAATCTCATTCCTAGTGACGCAGTTCTACAACCCTTATATCCCTACACTCTCTACTAGTGTAGCAAACTATCTCTGGCTCTTACAAGCCTTAGAGGTAGTACCAGCCTGGTGCTGGCTATAACAGCACGTTTAGTAAGTTATCCGTTATTGTGCTACAATGCTTTTGTGCATCACGGTTGTCACTACAGTTCTGTATGTAAATAGTAGGGTGACAGCAAATAAGGTATGATGCAAGTAAGTACATGTATCAGTATTCAAATAGCAGTTTATCCACAATTTCAAGTAAGCACAGTAATTAAGCAGTAATTAATTATTAATTAAGTCGTACGGATACCTGGTTCGGTGAGGGTTGTCACACTTCCCAATTCATTACGGCTTCTACCTTAGTGGGATCTACTTGGATACCTCGCTCACTGACAACATGTCCAAGGAATTGGACTTCGCGAAGCCAAAACTCGCACTTGGAGAATTTTGCATACAATTTCTCCTGTCGAAGCAATCCTAAAATGCACCGAAGGTGCTTCTCGTGATCATCCTGATTACGAGAATAGATAAGTATATCATCTATGAAGACGATGACAAACTTATCTAAGTATGGTTTGCAAACTCTATTCATGAGGTCCATGAATGCTGCTGGAGCATTAGTGAGTCCAAATGGCATCACTAAGAATTCGAAGTGTCCATACCTCGTCCTGAATGCTGTCTTAGGCACATCTTCAGTTCTAACCTTAAGTTGATGATACCCGGATCTCAAATCAATCTTCGAAAAGAAGCTCGCTCCTTGGAGCTGATCAAACAAGTCATCGATCCTGGGTAAAGGATAAAGATTCTTAATCGTTACTTTGTTTAGCTCACGATAATCAATGCATAGACGCATTGATCCGTCCTTCTTTTTCACAAACAGTATTGGAGCTCCCAGGGTGAAGAACTAGGTCGTATGAAACCTTTCTCTAATAATTCATCTAATTGAGTTCTGAGCTCTTTCATTTCTGTAGGCGCTAGACGATAAGGAGCTCGTGCTATAGGTGCTGATCCTGGGAGAATGTCTATCCTAAACTCTACTTGCCTCTCAGGAGGTAATCCAGGTAATTCATCAGGAAAGACATCTGGATACTCAAAAATAATCGGAATATCTTCAATTTTAGGCTTAGGATCATTCACAGTCACTTGTGCCATGTATATGACACATCCACTTTTCATACACTGCGCTAACTTGAGAATAGACACATTGCAAGGCAACCCATATTGTGTATCTCCTTGAATAGTGACTGATTTGCCAGAAGGGGTTTTGATAATGACTAGCTTTTTATCACACGCAATTTGGGCTTGGTTATGCGACAACCAATACATGCCTAAAACTATATCAAACCCAGCCAATTTCATTGGCAAGAGAGATAGCGGGATAGAGTGATTCTTAATGGATATAGAACATCCATCAAGAAGAGTGGAAGCTGTTTCTAAGGTACCATCAGCAAGTTCTACCTCGTATTTTATGTCTAGAGTCTTAATAGGCTGATTCAATAACTTACAGAACTTATGGTCTATAAAAGACTTATCAGCACCGGAATCAAATAAGACTCTAGCATAATTATTATTGATGAGGAAGGTACCTGTTATGACATTCTCGTCATTCACCGCTTCCTTTGCTTGCATCTGGAAAACTCTTGCATTGTTCTTCTTTGCCTCCTCGGGGTTCTTTGCATTCTTGGGGCAATTGGTTTTGATATGCCCCTTTTCATTGCAACCGTAGCAGGTTGCATCCTTTATATTTCGGCACTCAACAGACTTGTGCCCTTTCTTTTTACAGATCCCACAAGGTTTGGCTTGTGGGTCCTGGTTGCATTTCCGAAAATGCCTTTTATTACAAGTCTTACACCTGGGCTTGTCACTCGACTGCCCCTTTTTGGAACCAGAGTTCCCCTTTCCCTTCTTGTTTGACTGAGGAGACTTATCTTCCTCTCTCTTCCTCTTCCCATCATCAGTGGTCTTCTTTGCCCTACTCCTCACCACATCCAAAGTGAGGGATAAGGATAGATCCACCGCGGATCTATAAGTGGTCGGCTTTGAAGCCTTAACATTCCCCTTTACTTCAGGGGCGAAGCCACCAATGAAACGTGCGATGCGTTTGGGTTCAGGAGTGACTAAATATGGTACCAACCTTGACATTGAGTTGAAACTAGTCACATAGGATCTACAATCTAGATCCTTCATCACTAAGGTGAGGAAATCAGATTCAATCCTCTCAACCTCGTGTTGAGGGAAGTAAGTGTCTTTCACAAGATCTACAAACTTCTCCCAAGAAAGATTATACAGATGAACCTTTCTGGTAGACTGCACTAGGGCTTTCCACCAGGTAAGGGCATCACCCTTGAATGATTGAGATACAAACATAACTACATCCTTCTTAGCACATCCGCTGATGTCTATTACAGTTTCCATCTCATCTAACCATTTCATACAATCAATCGCTCCTTTTTCTCCGGTAAAATCCCTAGGCTTACAGGAGACAAAGTACTTGTAGGTACAACCCTTGGCGTACCTAGGAGTCGGCTTAAGGACTAATTGCCTCTTGGGTTCACTACCCTGGTTAGATGAGTGCTGAGACTCACTTTTTTTATTAGTGTGGGGTTGAGATTGGGATTTCGAATGAGTTTGAGACCTAACAATACTAGGCTCTTTAAACTTAGCATCTACCGCTTGAGAAACTGCTGCGGTGATCATTGCCTGCAGTTCGGCACCAGTGATATTAATCCTGGTGTTGTTGCCTTCTGTAGGATGACTGCTTGCTTCATCCAAGCCAGCCATTTTTGAATACTATATCAAACATGGATGATATATTTAATTTACATTTTAGATCATCATATTGATGAGTAGATGGTCATGGTATTATTAAACCATATAGACCAGATAAAATAATAATCACAGAGATAATCATATTATACAAAGTTCGTCTCAAAGGACATTTAAATAGCTTAGAAAAGCTTGTCACATGGACGATTGAATATAACCAACGATCCTCTGGATCAGTGATCATTTAAGGGTTGAACCAAGTTCATCGCCTTTTTGACAAGAAGTTTGTAAATAGAACTTTCATTGTCTTTATTACACCTTTGCTTATACGCATACATCTCTAATGGATGTGCGGTGTTTACATCATATTGATGTTTATTAGCCATGATTCATGATGATCATATAGGCTAAAAATAGTGACTTGGAAAAATCCAAATATATTAGGAAGATTGTGTAGTTTTACATACCGCACAATTCAGGATTGTTAACATGTTTTCAGATGTTAACAGGGAGTCATTATCTTAAAAAGGTTATACCATCATAGCCATTTAATATTTTGGCTAGGTTATACCTCTAAGAGTTTCTTAGGCGGATTAAATAAAATTTGAAATGAAATAGCATGATATAATAAATTACATATTTAAAACCAAAATAACTGCATTAAAATCACGATACGATTACAACGTTGCCCGAAAAGGGACTTCGTGAAAACAACACAAATTACCCACGCAGGGGTTACTGAAAACACGGCCCACGCAGGGGCATACTGAAACAGAAATAAGTCCGCGCAGGGACTTGATACATGAAAACAAAATAAATGTCCTTGCAAGGACTTTATTACACAACAAACAAAATAACCCAACATCACCCTATTTCTTCTTGCCCTTTAGAAGGTTCATAAGGCCCTTAACAAAACCATTGTGCTTTTTCTTATTTTCGTGAGCCTTATGTTCAACCCTCTCTAGAATCTCTTGAGTCTGCTGCTGCTGATACGGAGGAGGTTGTTGATATGGCGGGTATTGAGAATCCTGCGCCGGGTATCCAGTGGGATAGAGTGGAGGGTAAGAAGAAGGGTAATGATGATGGTATTGGGCAGCTGTAAGATACGGATCCTGAGTCCCATAGTCGGATGGGTATCCAGACGGATTATACCCAGATGATCCTGGGTATGTCGGGATAGGGTTGTCGAAACCAACGGTGGCTGAAATGGTGCATGTGAAACCGGCGGAAGGTTAACTTCTGTCACCGTGCGTGATGACTCACCCAACTGAGGGTCTTCTGGGATAGGAGGATACGAACTCGAGCCACGAGGAGATGCAAACTGTGGTCCCCCACGTACTGACATTCTAGCATTTCTCCTTCGCCTTGGAGGCTCAGGAGGCTGTTGAGGTGGATCCTCAACTGGCAAGGGTGGTGGGGTAACCGCTCGAAGCTGTGGTTCATCTAAGGGAGGTTGGACAGGTGAGTTATGGTATGAAGGTGTGAAAAACCAATCATACTGGCCCATCCTCTCCTGGAATGAGTCGGGCCCATTGTACGGTGATCCCAGAAATGGGGAACCGCTAGAGATACTTATCGGGTGCCCTAGTGTTCCTGTTTGCAAATCCGGGTCTGGGTCGTCATCCATCTCCATTTCCTGAGAAAAGTGATCCTCAGGTCCCAAAGGGTTGTAGCCCAAAAAGTCATTAACATAAGCGTTTGGGTTAAATTGCGAAAGTGAGTAAGTGGAATCTGATTGGTGAAAAGGATGAGATTGGTAAGAATGGTATGATTGGTTGGATTGATGAGTTCCTAACGAAAGAGGAGAATGATGGGGTTCTATCGGAATGGGCATTCCAAAATAAGGAGGGTCAGACAGTGAGGACCCCAGCGAGACAGACTGTCTTGCTGGTTGAAAGCTATGGCTCCAATTATCCTTCGAGTCGGAACCGGAAAGCGAGTCAGATGGTGTACGCCTGTGGGAGGGTCCAGAACTGCCAGACGGACCTCCACGCATGGGTCCTTTGCCTTTTCCTCGTACACGTGGCGGCATTTTCCTGTCAAAACAAGTAAATATAATAAAACAATAAAAGGAAGGTTAAGAATAAAATCCTAGGTCATTTGCCTAGACTCGAGAGTCTAAGGAGTGTGTTTATTGTGTCATTGAGATTAAACACAAAAGGTTAGTGTTTAATTCACTCAATGTTGGCTCTGATACCAACCTGTCACACCCCGATATTTCCACATATGACCGGTGGGCCCAGCGGGGAGTATCGTGACATAGTTGATATCATCATAGTCAATACACATAATATAATAGCACAGCGGAAGTTTTGGTGAATAAACTATTACAAACCACATTGTCTGAGTGTTCGAGTTTATGAATGTACAGAAGGGAATGTAATAAGATCCACAGGCGGATCATAAACAAATACAAAGAAACAAAATAACAGACTGTAGGCATCTTATGGATTTGCAAGATCCTCTAAAGACACCCTATAGCTCCAGCCTATTTCGAGAGGTACCTGTCAAACCAGTCCTTAAGAAAATACGTCAGTTTACACTGCTAAATACAATTAACTGACTCTTTTAAAAATATTTAAGAAAATTGATTTAGGTGCACATGGCATAAATCTTTTATAACTTGGGACAATTATTTAATATAATCTTGTATACAGATTTACATGTTTGTCTTACAATTGGGGCCGGTTGGAAGCCGGTCGTGATTAACCGACTCACCACTTATAGAACCCACAAAGGAGTTATCCCCAACATGTGGGTTTATATATATTATTTTAGCATTTGCATCTGTCAGGTGTATGCCTACACCCCGTGCATAGGTTGTGGCCATTTTACATTAAATGAGCCGAGGATATCCAGGAAACGGTCAGATTAACCCCCAATGTTTATGTTATCAAACAAGACATATTAAAACGGGTTATGTAAATTTATTAATCACAATCCGATTAAATGATTTCATACCCGACCAAGTGGTATTATTATAATACCATATCCCAAGCCCGTATAAGGGAAAATAAGTTAAAAGTATTTACCTGATGCTAGTAGTAAAAATCTTAAAGCTTTTCGAAGGCACCTTCTACCGGAAGCTATTTAATCTGTATAGAAGGTTTATTAACTTATTAGGATGCTAACGGGTCTTTAATTAAGTCAAGGACTTAGACCGGCTAGCTAGAAAGAAACCTTATGGTTCTAAACGCTAGATTAAGCGGAGACCGGAACAGAATGTGGTTTAGACCCAACAAGCTTGGATACTTGTATAATATGGGTAAACTAAACATATTCTGGAAATTGAGAACTTAATGATAAGGTTTGACCCGTTTCGGCTATTTTATGTAAACTAGTCACATAAGCCGATCCGAACGCGTAAACGCGTAACGGGTAACCAAATAAATTATATACAGGTCTTAATCATTATTATGCTCAAATTATGTTAATACATCAGTAAGATGTTAACATATATGCCCAAAAAGTAATTTAAACCAAAATAAGTCCCATAAGGGCATTTTGGTAATTTTAATGCCCATAAAAGAGTTTAATTATGCAACTGAGTTTCAGATCTGATTAAATCAGTAAAAATATGTATTTTTATAATTTATAACAGTAAGATACTTTATATATGTGAAAATTATATTATTTAACCAAACTGTGTCCCATAGGGGCATTTTAGTAATTTTACATAGGCTTTAAAGGTAAATATATACTTCTGAGTTTAAAAACTTTATCTTACTGTATAATTAAATAAATTAGCCTAAAACATCAGTGGGTAATAAGTTTTATATGTCAAATATAGTTTTGACCCATACTATGTACTAAAAACGCTTAAAAGTCGGTTTAAAGGGGTATTCGGGTTAAAATAGTAAATCTGAGTTTTTGATCAGTTTACAAAGTTCAAAATACTTTATTTATTATACAAAATCAATAGCAAAAGGTTTGGCACTAAAAAGTTATGTAAAACTCATTTTCTGCATGAAAAGGGTAAAACCGACATTTACCGAAATCAAGCTTTAAACCTATGTTATGCTCAGCCTAAAAATAATTAAAAATCTTCAAAAATCCCAAAATATTATTTGACATCAGTAGGTACAAGGTTTGATGTCAAAAATTTGGTTTAGATAGGCTTTATGTTAATTACGCCATTTAAATGATAAAAAGTCCCTTAATTACGCTATCGAGCATAACTCCTATTCTAGACCTCCAATTGATGTCAAATCTTTAGGACATGTCTAAATATCAGTAGCAAAGGTGTTAGTCCAATCACATTGTTAAAAATCTCAGTTGTATGTAAAAAGGGCGTTTATTGCATTATTAAGCATAATTACGATTAAATGCATATAATTCAAACCATTAGGTACCATGCAATATAACTCCAGGGGGTTATGCTACTAAGTAATGTGGTCCTAATGGAAGCTTAAAACATGGGAGAATTAAGCTTAAACGGGTCAGAACTGAAAGTCAAAGCAAAAGTCAAGCTTTTGCGACTTTCGGTTATAAACTGACCTTAGACTATTAATTGCCGGGTTAGGACTGATAAAACATGTTTTAATATTGATTACCAAGTCATTAGAATGTTAAAATATAATTTAGAACTTCTGTTTTGTTAATTAGAATCATTTTTGTAAATTCTGTCCAGTTTGACTTTTTGTCAAACTACTTTGACCCGACAATTGACCAGTCAAACGAGATAATTAGGAGGTGCCCTTTTAAGGGTTAATCACCTACACTAATGTGGTCTTATAACCACTTTCAATTTGATCATTGGTTAAGCCACATGTAATTAAAACGAAAGTCAAACTAATTTTACGATAAGTTTGACTTTAGAGTAATTAAGCTAAATTAAACAACTAAACAAGTAATTAGAAGCTTACTTAAGGTCCTAGCAAACTTTTCTACACTTGGTAATCCTCTTCTAACTGATGGAAGCTTACTTAAGGTTCTTTATATAGCAATCCAAGGATTTTGATCACTTCCAGGTGTAATAGGATGCTCTGAGATCGACCCAGGTGTCCTACCTATTGTAATAAACCGACTTACAGCTCCCTAGGTCGATATCTTTGAGGTTAAGGCGGTGGAACAGGCCAAACCCGCACCTGGCAGCTGATTTCTGATCTGGGCGTTTTGAGGCGGGCCGCGTAAGACTTAAGGGTGTCTTACGCGGGCCGCGTGGACAGGTTAAACCGGGAAAACATTTTGAAAGTTGACAGTTTCAGTCCCTGGTCGATCTAAACCCTTTTTAACATGGTTTTTGGCAATAGAGACCCTTGTAGTTAATTTCTTGGGGCCCAAGGATGATTAAACAAACCTCGTTAGGCTCGGGTTCGTTAAATATCACTATGAAAACAAGTTTCATCAAGTTGACACTTTTGGCCCAAAGTCTTGAAAACATGCTTAACGATATCGAAACCCCGTGAAATTTATACCACTTATTCTTAAGAGTATATTTGAATGTTTTGAAGCCTCGGTTTCATTAAAAGGTCACTCAGAGGTCAGAATCGACATGTTGACACGTTTAACCCTTATAATTAATAATCTTTCGATTATTTTCATAAACGGCTTCTCATATCAATTCATTCACTCGTTTAAGAATATATTCAACATGGATGGTCATTCAGAGGCACAAGTTTGGCATGTTGACACTTTGAGTCCCTGTGGTTTCATAGTTTCACTGTTCGACAACCTTGGTCCTTCAAACTAAATGTTTCGCACCTTTAGGGTCTAGGACACGTGTCTATATATAATTGGACACGTTTTTACGTGGTGTTACAACATGAAAATTGAAAATTGTTTCCAATGAAGTTATGCTTGTGGATGAATAAAGAATTAGTTTAAAATTGCTAAAAAGCCTGAAACAAGAATGGTCATGCGTAATGACATTATAGGCACATGAAAAGGCTTGATAACGGCCACTCTAGCTTTGGCTAGGTGGTAGAGGCTCTTGCCTTTTCGAGAAAAGGCCAGGGTTCAAATCCTGGCATTGAGTAAAATTAGTATTTATAGGTGTAATTTAGGAGTAGGAATAATTACGACTATAAATGAACCGAACGTTCAGCGAACAGTTTGTGAACTGTTCGGCGGGAACTTCGTTGGTATAATTAATGAACGAACATGAACAAGAAATTCCGTTTAGTTAGTTAAATGAACGAACACGAACAAATGTCTCATTCGTTCAATTACATTCGTGAACGTTCAGTAATGTGTTCGTGAACATATGTTCATGTTTGTTTGTTTATGTTGTTCATTAAAGATTTTTTAGCATTTATTTATTTTATCTAAACTTTTTATATTCTTTGATTCTTATTTATCTAATTACCCAAATAAATAAAATAGGAAACCTTAACTCCATTTTGTTTTTGCACTATTCCATTTTCCTTCTTGTTATTCACATCGATAAATACTATCGACATTCGTTCAAGAATTAGGGCTTCAAGATTTAGTGCCGCTCACTCTCACCATCCACGTCTAGCCACCGCCGTCTTTGCCGATTTTATATGTGTTCGTGAACACGTTCCTTTCCTTACCGAACGAACACGAACAATGCCTTGTTCTGTTAGTTCGGTTCGTTTACAGCCCTAGGAACAATGTAACCTTTGTTGTTAAAAAAAGGTTTGATAATGCCCCCAGCAGTGCCCCTTCTTTAGGTTATAGGGGCAAGAAGAGGGATGGGTGTGTCTAGTATAAAGCCAAATGAGGAGAAAAAATTGGAAAATAAGAGTAAATTACAAAAGTCGTCCTTTATGTATGTCACTTATTGCAAAGTGTGTCCTTTGTGTTTAAAAATTACAAAAAACGTACTCGATGTTTGCAAATCCTTGCATGTTACATCCTTTAGCCATACCTCTATTAGTTTTTCATGGTTAAATCATGTCACATAAGGGTAAATTGGTCTTTTCACCCATTTATCTAAAATATTTTAATAAATCTAATGAAATCAAAATTTAAAAACTAATATATATCACGAGTCTGTTTCTTCCCATATCTCTCTCTCTCTCTCATACTGCTAGCCGCCACCACCTCTCCCACCGCACGACCACCACCATCTGAACCCTAACTACCACATTCCTCTCCAACATAACTAATTTTAACATGCCAAAAAACAAACTGTCGCCACAAAAAAAGTGATTGTCATAGCAGGTTCCAATATCCCCCATATACATAGAAGCCTTATACTGCTTATGGAGAAGAAAACCAACACAAGCTTAACAAATCTGCAAATCTTAACAAATAGAAAAAAAACTACTGCCATTGATGCTCCAAACACAACAAGATCTCGTTTAAATAGAAAAAAACTACTTAACAAATATGCAAATCTTTTTCTTTTTAAATCATGATTTGATAAGAACATATTGGTTATCGGCCTGAATATCGGAAGAACTACAATGGAATTCCTATGAAGGCAAGTGCAGCAGTTCGTCGAGTCAATCCATCGAGACCGTCGGTTAACTCCATCCGTTTGCCAGACAAAACAAAATGACGCCTCCTGTGAAATCACAACCTAAAATCGCTTGCAGCCTTCTATGAAATCATTGATTAAGATCCGACGGTCGTCACCCAAATCAGACGTTTCACAGCCAAAATCCTAAATCTATTACAACCTGCAACCTTAAATTTATATTCAAACCTTTAAAACAGAAGGTTTTTGGTGACTTGTAACTTTGTAAGAAATTGGGGTTTTTTGCTGATGTAAGAGATGAAGACAAGAGTGAGAGGTTGCTGGTGGATCTGGCCGGAAAATGCAGAGGTAGTAGCGGTGGTGGAAGTTTGTGATGATGGTGGGGGAAGGTTGTGATGGTGGTGGGGTGGGTGGTGACGGTGGTGGTGGAAGGCGATGACGATGGTGGGTTGGTGGTGGCGATGGTGGTGGTGGTGGTGGGTTGGAATTGGCGGTGGTGGAAGATTGTGATGGTAGAGAGATATGGTGATGGGTGAGTGATATGGATTGAGAATCTGTGTATAATTGTATATATATTTTTAAACATATAATTATTTCTTTTATTATCTTTTATAATTATCTAATTTAGTATTTTGGGTAAAATGACCAAAACACCCTCATGTGGGGTCCATTTGGTCATATTTAACTATGAAAACTAACTGTGTTAGGGCTAAAGGACATAACGTGTAAGGGTTTACAAACATCGAGTACGCTTTTTGTAATTTTTGAAGACAAAGGACACACTTTGCAATAAGTGACATACATAAAGGACGATTTTTGTAATTTACTCGGAAAATAATGATTGAAGTGGCATTAAAGAGTGTTAACCTTTACACATTTTTAAACGAACTTTATGATGCTGATGTGGCGGAAAATACCCTTAGGGGGCATTAACCATTACAGATTGTCTAATTAACATTATTAAATTAAAACTGTAATAACTCTATTACTCTTTAAACTAAAATAAATGAACAAATAAATAAAATAATATGGTTTGTTGATTTTTGGTTTTCTTTGGCAATTATTTTGTATTCTGAAATAAACCATACTACATATCTTAGATAAATTATTATGTTATTAATTTATTGACAAATAGCTTGCTAATATAACTTTGAGGAACAACATTCAATTTAAGTATTGCAAGACTTTGAAAAATGAACACCAGTCAAGCTTGGATGTCGAATAAAGGAGGATTGTGGGTTCATCATGTCGAATAAAGGAGGATTGTGGGTTCATGAAGCTAAAGCGGTTCAGGACGGAGTGGCGCAATTTATGATTCAAGAATGTTTGCCATTCCAACACTATGACAACCCACGCTTGACTTCCTTAATTCAACAAACTATACAAACGCATTATAAACATGTAATTTGTGCTACCCTTAGACGCGATTGTTTAAATATATAGAAAAATCTAAAAAAGAATTAACTAAAACATTTGAAAACATACAAACCGTTGTTAACATAACTTCTAATACTTGGTCGGCTCCTCATCGTAACATGCATCTATTTAGAGTCCATACCGTACTAGTATAACCCGTGTTAATTATGAATAAAGACATTATTTGATTTGGATTGGTGTTAATTAATGGTATTTGGTGTTCTACCAAGTCTAAGTTTTATATAAAGTTATGTAGGTAGAAACAAGATAAAAGTTTATCGCTTAACGAACAAAATGCGAAAGGAACGTTGGTGACAGCCCGATTAGTGTTAAATTCCTAAAATTATTCCATTATGATTAGAATCCTATTTTTAGTCATATTCATGTGGAAAACTTAAAAAAAAACACTTAAAAACTCTATGTTGTGATTTTAAACGCGTACTGCGCAATACAACGCGTATCTTACAGAATTTAAACGACCGTGTTAGTCAAGGCAAATAATATAATGCTCAGCAATATTATGGCGAGTAATTTTTATAGAATAGTAAAAATAATATGAAACGCCTTAATACGCGAATAAAACGCAAAATAAAATATCTAGTTATCAGTTAAATAACTTTTTATACAAGTATTTAGTATATGTATATATATGTATGCATGGAATGTGTGTGTATATAGAGGTGGCGGCCAAAGGAAGTGTCCAACAACACCCTAAGCCAACAAGTGTCCACCAAATCCTTCCACCTTAATCAGCACAACTTTTTAAAAACCCAAGTTTCACACATAAATCAAAAACATTCTCTCTCACCTCTCCCTTTCCCTCTCTCAGCTGAACATCACCACCACCCACATCCATTTCTGTTTTTAATTCAAAACTTGAAGATTCAAGGCCTTTCCAAGTTAGTTCCAAGCTCATTTGAAGATCCAAAAGTGATTTCAAGGTGATATCCAATAGGAACACGCTTATTCTCATCAAAACACACTTTGGTTCTTGGAAGGTATAAGCCCATTTACAACTTTTAAACTTGTTTCTTGATGACGATGATGATGATGATGATAGAATGTTTCTCAAATACTTGGATTTTTCACAACACTTGGAAACTAAGTAATAGAATGACTTTAAACCAAACAAAATAGAAGTGTATATGTGTGTGTATAGGATCGTAGGTGTGCACATATGTGGGTTAGAGATTGTGTTTTATTTAAAAGTTAAGTTTTAATAGAAAAGATTCTTGGAAAGTTGTTGCATGTGTGATAAAAGTTGATTTACATGAAGATTATTGTGATTAAAGTTGAAAAGATGAAAAGTGTATGTTTGGATGTATGTGTATGGCCGTATATATGCATGTGTATATGTGTGTATATATACACATATGAGTTTTGTTTGATAGTTCCCAAATATGTAAGAATGTTACATGCAATGAAATCAAAATGATTAGATGAATGATTTAAGTAAATTTGATGTTTTGGATTATTTTAAGATATGATAAATATGTGTTGAATGAGCATTTAAGTTGCTAGATGATGAAGAAATGATGGTCGTGCATTGAATACGTGTACATAAGTGTTAGTGATGATTAGATGATGATATGGAGGTGATTTGATGATAATATGGTATAATGTTGATAGATGAATTAAATCAGGTTGCATGCATGTTAATATGATGATATATGATGTGTTTTTAATTATTCAAAGAAGTGTCATAAGTTTGATGGTCTTGCATGTTGTACATGAGGCTTGAAAAGTGATAAAATGGATGAAAATTGTATGCTTTATGTGGTTTACATGAAATCTACACTAATATGATTATTAGCATCATTTTATACAGTAAATAACATGTGTTGTGTTAAAATATGAAGTCTTGATGATCTGGTATGATTATGGTAAAGTTTGTACAAGACTATGCGTTAAAAACGGTAAAAATCGACTTTAAATTGATTTTTGTGAAACTCATTTTGATCAGGTTATTAAATTATATTTTTATAACAAATATAATTATTTAAACTTATATTAAGTATCCATGATGTTTGGTTACTCATACGTGACTTTCAACGCCTAAAAACGTTAAAGAAACGTTAAAAATACGCATATTTTGACGTACGCGAAAATGGATTGTTTAAGTGTGATCTAGCATGATGAGATGTGTTATATTGATATTGGTATGTGATATGTGGAATGATAAGTGTTACCATGATAGTATGATATATGAATATGCATGTGTACTTGTATGATTAAACAATGGTTTCGTTAAAAAGACGCGATAAAATGTAATTTATTCATTAAGCACGAAAATTATACGTAGGTTAACTCATGAAGCTATTTCATGTATAAAAGCTTTTAAAATGATAAAACATATAAGTTAGCAAAGTACGTGCAATTTGATGTTTGATGTTATGCTATGTGCTAAGTGTTTGTGAAAATGTATTACAAAGCGCAAATTGTAGATATATTGTACATAAATGGGTGTGATAACAGATATAACATAACGAGGGTCACCATTAAAATCATTCAAGTTCGCAATATCTTATATATATATATATATATATATATATATGAATACATATATAGGGTCGAGATTTAGAGAAAACGGTAGAAAGTGTGAGAACGGTGAGAAAGCTTATTGATCGTCCGATCAAAACAATCTATGGACTAGATTGGTGCGGTGGCATTTTCGTAAATAACATCAATTTTATTACGTGGACGCGCTTCATTATGGGTAAAAAGGTAAAACACCATTTCTCACATAAAACGCCATTCAAAAATAAAACGCCAATTTTATCACTGTATACTTTTTTCTATGTTTTTATTTATGCTCTCTGGCTACAAAAACGCCACAAAGTAAAAAACGCCATAATATATAACGCCAAACCTCACATCCGGATAAATGTTAATTACAATTTTAGTAATAAAAATAATATCCCGCCTAAACTACGCGCCAAAAAAAATTCTATAAATAGAAACGTCTCACCACTTCCGTTTATCACACCAAAAAAAACACACACAAAAAAACAGTGGTTGCTAAAAAATACAACTCAATGTAAAACGCCAAAAAATAAAACGATTTTGCTGTAATGTTCTGCATGAAGTTTCGCTGAATGATTTGTTACGTGAGTGTAGAAAGATTTTGCTGCATGAGATGGACAAAATTGAAAAAAGAGGAACTGATGACACCCATATGTCATACTGTCATCTTTGTTCTTGAAGAAGGTTTGGATTATAAGAATAGACCTATACCAGTGTAAATGCTACTTTAACCTCGATGATTATAATGAAGACGACGGGCAGATAGCATCCACCCACACGGGGGTCGATCTATGTCTCCAACATCCACAAAGAAAATAAACAACGCCAAATCCAAAACGGCATTTATTTGTCACAGTTCTTGTAGTTTCAAAAGAAAAAAGAGACTGATGACACTGAAGATTTAAATCATAAATTGCTTCTACTTTGTTTTTTTTTTTAATTTTCTTTATCTGTTGTTTGTTTTGTAATTTCAGTTAATAAACAACAAAAGAATATTAATACTATAATGAAAAATATAATAAAACGCCAAAATGAGCAAATGTTTGTAAAACGCCATCATGCCATAAAAACGCCCCCAAAAAACTACCAAACTATAATAAAATTACTTTGAACAACTACTATTATAAAAAAAGCGTGAAACAATGTGCAAAAAATATAAAACAAAAGAAGTTCAATCGTTATCTAACAGCTATTGGAAAACAAAACGCCATAATTACAGCCGTCAAGATTTGACGTGTTACACCATAAAAACAGTCGAGTCTGAAAACAAAACACGGTAAACTGCAAAAAACAGTAAAATGAAACGACAGAAAACATAATTACTAACATTTATAATATTAAAAGCAAAATTCTTGGGGAATTAAATCTATTTATCTTTTTCAAAACGCTATAATTACCTGTCATACGTGGGGAAAAAAGTCAATATAAAAGAAGACCATGAGAACACAAGCTCAAACACACCAAATTTTTTTGACTAAAACGCCACATATTATCCAAAACACCAAAAACTTTAAAAATGGCTAAAGTTATTGTATGGAGGTTTGAAAGGAAAGAGAAACGATTCATCATAAAGTTCTCTGATAGGAGAAGGGTAAAGGTAAGGACAATCAAAGCCATGCTTGGAATGAATGAAAAGGTTCAGAAGGATATCCTGGCCCTTGGGGTTCCGATGGACAACGATTGTGAAAGAACCAGAACTGTAATAAAAAGACTGAAGAGAAAATTTCCGGCAGAAGATGATGAAGATGATGATGATGATGATATTGACGACACTCCTATACAAAAACTTAGCACTTGGGTATTGCATGAGGAAGAAGGAACACTTGAAGTGACTTATAAAAACGGGGTGCAATATTGTCACACCCCAACTTTCCACGTATTACCGGTGGGGGAGTATCGTGACGTGGTTGGCAACGTTACACTCAAACAACACAATATTTAAATGCACAACGGAAGCAAATGCAAGATATATTTCAATCGAATATAATATTGTAATATCAAGTATTACAACAGTCGAAAGTTTATCCACAGGTGGATTAAAATAAAATGGAAACAGTAGTTCAACAGACTTTAGGCATCTTAAGCTGGCGAGACTCTTTATTGATGCTAGGAGTAGCCAGCCTAGTTCGCGTAGTACCTACACTTAATCTTTTTGGGAAAATACGTCAGTTTAAACTGGTAAATACAATCAACTGACTCATTTTAAAAATGATTAAAAATTGATTTGGATGCACGTGGCACAAATATTTTATAACCTGGGATAATTATTTAAATATATAAACTTGTAAAAGGATTACATGTTCCTTATGCGTTCAGTAGCCCGGTTCGTGCCAGGTTAAAGATCAATAGACACACCACATTATTTATTTATGCACTGACGGGTGTACGCCTACACCCCGCGCTTAGGTCGTGGCCATTTCGTAAAATGATGCCAAGGATATCCGGGACATGGTCATTAACCCCCCAAAGGCGTTAAGCAAACAAAACATATTTAAACGGGTCATCTCGATAATACTTAACCACCAATCGATTAAGGTCGAATGCCCGACCAAGCGGTATTTTATATACCGTACCCCAAGCCCGTATAAGGGAAAATAAGTTAAAAGTATTTACCTTTGCAAGTATAATTCACAAACAGCAAATGTAAGTAGCTTTTACTGGTCTTCCTATTCTGGAACGAAGGTTTATAATAACCTATTAGAATCCTAACGGGTCTTTAATTAAGCCTAAACTTAGACCGGTTAGTTTTAAAGATACGGTTCGTACTCACGATTAAGCGAAGATCGGGATAGAATGTGATTTAGACCCGACAAGTTTGGAGACTTGCTTAATATGGGTATATTATACACATTCTGGATCTTGAGATAAAAACGATAAGGTTTGACCCGTTTCGGCTAATTTATGCAAACTGGTTACATAAACCGAACCGAACGCGCAAGAAGCGTAACGGGTAACCGTAAGAGCCATATACAGGTTTCCTAAGTTAATATGCCTCAAATATGTTGTGACATCAGTAAGATATCTTTTATTATGCCCGAAACGAATTTAAACACAAACTATGCCCCGTAGGGGCATTTTGGTCATTTTCAAGGTTATAAAAGAGTTTAAGTATTTTCCTGAGTTACAGGTCTGATATCATTAGTAAAAATACTTAATTTACTAAGTTATAACAGTAGGGTATTGTATATATGTGAAATTTATTAATTTTAACCAAACTATGTTAAAATATTATAATTTACCTAAAATATCAGTAGGTATCAACCCTTGTATGTTTAAAATAGTTTTAGTACATACTATGCGTTTAAAAACGCTTAAAAAGGCGATTAGAAGCCATTTCCGGGTTCTATAAATAAAGCTGATATTTTTAGTATTCCAGAAGGTCTAAAATAATTTATTTATCATACGAAATCAGTAGCAAAAGGTTTGGGGTCAAAAATATATGTAAAACTCATTTTATAGCCCAAAAGGGCAAAGCCGACAATTACCGAATTAAGCTTATAACTCTAAGTTATGCTCAGTCTAAAATTAATTAAAAATCTTCAAAAATCCCAAAATAATATATTACATCAGTGGGTAAAGAGTTTGATATCAAAAAGTGGGTTTAAATAGGCTATATGCTAATTACGCCGTTTAATCGCTAAAGAAGCTTTCTAATTACGCTAATGAGCATAACTCTCAATCTACACCTCAAACTGATGTCAAATTTTGGGTGTAAGTTTATAATTCAGTAACTAAGGTTTCTACTCTTTTACATTTTTAAAAATCACTTTTTATGGTGAAAAGGGCATAATAGTCAACATATGAACAATTAACGGAATCATGCATATTAATCGGATAACTAATGAACCATGGTGTATAATCACAGAGGGTTATACTAGCATGTAACCTAGTCCAATTAAAGCTCTAAGGCATTTCTAAAACATGCTTAAACGGGTCAGAACTGAAAGTCAAAGCAAAAGTCAAATTATGCGAATTTCGGTTCCGAACCGGGTCTCTATTGAAAATTGTTGGGTTGAACATGTTTAGACTTGTTCTTAGATTAATTACCAAGTTATATTAATGATCAAACAGGTTGTATGGGTTCTACATTGCTAATTATGCATAAATTGGAAATTAAGTATTCTGTTGACTTTTTATTAACAAGTTTGACCCAACATTTGACCTAGTTAGAGTGGGAATCAGATGGTGCCCTTTTAAGGGTTTAATGCCCACATAATTACCAACTTATAACTACTTTCAATTCTACTAATCACTGGACCAACAATGATTAATCGCTAAGTCAAACGGTAATTACGAGGGTTTGACTTTTAAGATAAAACTAAGCAAAAACTTAACTAAGAAAGGTTAAGCATACTTACTGAAGTCCTATGCACGATTAGTGATCACTTGAGTCTGCTTTGGAGCTCCAGAAATGATCAGAAATGCAGATGGAAGGTGTGGTTACAAAGTTGCAACACAAGGCCCTTTTATAGTGCTTTAATCACCTTAGATCATTGACAAATCATGCTAGCAATGGCCATGGATCATCCACAGATGTCCCTAAGTGCCTAGGACTGTTTAAGGGTCGCCCATGTAGTGAAAATATCTGATTAAAGTCGGTTATTGCATGAAATCAGGCTGCTGTCTAAAGTTTCTGCAACTGGGCGTCGTACGTGGCCCGCGTAAGACATGTTAACATCTTACGCGGCCCGCCTGAGCCTCGTATACAGATTTTACATTTTCAAGTTGTTGCATATTTGTCTCTTGGCCTTTCGAAGGGTCAACCAAACTTATTTCTTGCAATTTGAGCCCTCCAAATTTACCTATAAGGGCTTTAAGACTTATACCCACTTTGTTAATTCCTTGGTCACTTCATGTTTACCCGAAAAGTCATAAACTTCATCGTTGACGCTTTAAACCCCTTGTATACGAATTTGATCATAACTTTCTCATACGATAACGAAACTTTATGAAATTTATATCGTGCATTCTAGTGAGCATAATTAACCGTTACAAAGCTTCGGTTTTGTTAAAAGGTCACTCAGAGGTATAACTTAAACATGTTGACACATTTAACCCCTGTAGTTTGTAATCTCTCACTTTCTTTCATATTTAGCTTCGTATGATCCATGATTTATTCGTTTGAAGGTATAAACATCATGTAGGGTTACTGTAAAGTATATTTACCCCTTGTTGACATTTTGAACCCTTAAATTCACATACTTTCCATGTTTGTCAACTTTAGTCCCTCTAGAGTATTCTTTCACACGTTCAAACTTATGACACGTGTCAATACATTATAGGACGTGAATTTTTGAGGTGTTACAAATATTCAAGGCCAATGGAAGAAATGTTGAAGACAGGGTTGCTATCTATCATTGAACAACTCTGTGATTTAGCACCTTCAAACGATCCAAAATCCAAGGATCCGGTGATATTCAAGAATAGGCTGCAGCAAAGAAGAGACGAGCTAATGGCGTTATACGCAAATATGAAATTTGATGATGAAGAATCTGAAGAAAGTGATGAACAAAGCGATGGGTACATCTCTGATGTAATCCCAACTACGGAAGACTATTAGTTAATTTTGATTTCATGTTATTGTAATTTTATAAAATATTAATCTATGAAAATCAATTATAAACAAAAAGATACAAAACGCCAAAAAATGACATGGAAAGAACCATAACGCCAAAAAATTAACTATGAGACACAAAAAGAATTAATTCAACGAGAAGAAATCTGAGAAAAACAGTAAAACGCCAAATAATTAATAATTCTAGATAACGCCAAAATTATCTTACACGCAAAAAATAAAGCAGCATGTCAAACGTGAAAATCGGGAAAGGAGAAGAATACTAAAAAGACAAAAAAGCCCCTCGGACCCTGATCATGCCCCGCGCCACGTGTTGGGCCAGGATGCATTCTCACCGTTCTCACACTTTTGAGCGTTTTCTCCTGATCCCGTTTCTACATATATATATAAACACACCAAGATAACCAAAAATAAAGATGTTTTGAGAAACCATAAAGTTATGTGAAAAATCATAAGTTTTGGAGAAACTAACGGATTGTAGAATATTTGGTCAATAAATCGTTCTGTTAGGTCATTTGTGATCGTTGATACTTGTTTAGATTAGTTCTGGAATGTTTTGCTTATGTTTTGTAGCTTTTAGAAGGTTCAGGGGTCTATTATGTAATTTCTTGTAAGATATTAGCCTGACCCGGCGTATTTAATATGCTGGCGTAATTAATAATTATGCCAGTTGGTCAGGTCTATATATATGATATGCTTGAAACCCTAGTCAAGCTTTTTGGCTAGTTCTTTGGTGAAAACCTCTTGTGTTGTGCTTCTCTTGATCTTTATTGTACTTATCCGAAATTCCAAGGGCTTGTTAGTGTTTATATCAGTTAGGAATCAATACAACACTTGTTGCTAATCATCAAACCAAAAGCTTCATCTTCATCTTTTGAGTTCTCTTGACTTTTACATATTCAAGCACCTAACCAATAGGTGTTTGGATCAAAACAATCAAACCACTGTGATCCGGATTGATTTTGGGATCTACACGTTCTTACTTGAAATTAGGACGTGTCGATCAATTTCTGTGGAAATAATTGCTTGATTGAAACACACCCAAAGGTGAGTTTCACTACCCCTTTTTTTACTGTTTTATATAACGTTTTGGGGAAGAACACACTTTAAAAAGGATATAATATGTTCTTATATAAAACATGCCTTTAAACGAGTTATTAATATATTTTCAAGGAAAATATAGTTTGAAAATGAACATGTTGTGTTTTCGAGGAAAACACGGTTTTGGAATGAGGATGATATAAAATTGTTTCGAGGAAAACATGGTTTTGGAATGTGGATGATATAAAATTGTTTTCAAGAAAACGGAAATGGATCAAATATATATTTGTTTCGGGGAGAAACAGGGATGGACAAATAATAGTTTCGGAGAGAAACAAGGAGGATTACAGTGATTGGGTAAAAACGGTTGTATAGATTTAAAAATATTTAAATCTAAGTTGTGACGATTTTGCCCGATCTCAAAAGTTTAGGTAATGGGATAGGCCTATGACTTCGGTGGGGATTTCTGAGCTTTGTACAACAAAAATATTATTATTTTTATTTAGTAGGATATATATATATATATATATATATATATATATATATATATATAGTGGTGAGTTCAATTGAGAAGAATTTTTTTGTAAGAATAAAAAAGAAGAAATTTCAACCAATAAGAATGCTTCACTGTACTTTATTTAATTTTTGTATTTAATATTAGTGTAAGGGTATATTGGTAAACTTAGAAAGATCATTAATTGGTAGTCTTCCTTTTTAATAGCTAACTACATTAAATTTGTAACTTATTTTCAAAATAACATATTTTTTCAAAACAGAAAAAAAAAATATAATTTAAAGTGTAGCATAAATTATGAGGTGTGTAGAATGAATTACGAGCTGTGTATGATAAATTTCAAAACGTGTAGGATAAATTTTGATGTGTGTAAGCAAAAATTTAAGTGTGGAGGATGATAGTGTTTATAACTAATTAATTAGTCAAAGATAATAATAAATGAGTCAAAGATAACAATTTAATGTTTTTTACATCTGTGCCATTTGTTCTTTTTCTTCTTAATTTAATTTTCTTCTCAAATGAACCTTCCCCTATATATATATATATATAGTTCATAAGGCAGGCACCCGAAGTGACCCAATTTGAGGCACTTTGCGTGAATTAGCCGTTATGCGTAGAATTGTTGATAAATCTATCGGGTTGACCACCACATCGTTACTGGTAGCTCTGTGTTAAGTCAAAGCGACGAATTGATATATTCTGTGATTGTCTAGCATTGATTATACCCTTATTGATATATAGCTCATAGGCTTTGCAAATTGCAACCCTATGAATCTGAAATTTTGATGATAGAAAATTAATATATATAAACCCCTGGGAAGATAATTTGAGTCGAAGGTTTTGGGAAAAACGCTTGCGATAATATAACTGATCCTCGGATTTTTAAAAAGGAAATTTGATTAAATTTTCCTAAATATGTTTGATAAATATGAAAACTGACTCTCAATGAGAAGGCTTTTCCTAAAAGAAATTGTGGAGAAATTTACTTTTAGTTTTTAAATACGTGAAGTCAGCAACCTTTTTTGTGTTGACACTTGATTTATGTGTTCTTCAAGTACATGAGTTCGGCTTCGGGATTTTGGTGTATCTTGTGTTTAGTGGGTGCAAAATTAAATAAACAATGTTTTGGACAACTTTTAAAACTATTTGGGACCGCTTGTATTTAGATCCATAAAGGATCAAACAACTATATTGTGGTTGTGTTTTACGTTTAAAAATTTAAACGCTATGTTCTAATTAAGTTTAATGTCCAAAATAATTAATGCATCATCCACTAAGATACATAGGCATACCGCATACCAACCTCCGTCACCGTCACGTTTGTATTTCCACTGCGACATTTCTGGAGTGTGACACTCATGGTTCGTTGGACTCGTACATTTTCGTTACCATTGGAAATAACCTGATATGCAACAACCAAAAATAAAATATTCACCTATTTGTGACGGTCACTACAAGAAAGGGGCACCTTTAGCGGCGACAGGTGTCGCCGCTATTGGTGCATTTTGTCGCCGCTATTTGTCATTAGCGACGACACGTCGCCGGTATTGAGTCGCCGGTATTGCTGGGACGCTATTGCTATGTTGTCGCCGCTATTGGTTCCTGTCGCCGGTATTGACTATCGTCGCTAAAGGTTCAAGAGCAATAGCGGCGACACGTGTCGCCGCTAAAGGTCAAATTTTTTTTTAATACAGCAGCTGTATTACCAGCTGCCCAGCCAGTTTTTTGGCCGAAAAACCAAAACCTGCCAATTTTCAAACAACGCACGCATACACGTTTTCTAACATGAACATAATCAACATATACTCAAAGAAATATAGTTAAAAACTACGTTTAAGTCGTACATTATAATCCTACAACGTTTAATTAAATCATACATTAAAAACAAGTCACTCATCGTCATCGTTATCGTTGGGTTCATCGTCGGATTCATTATCGAATAAGTTGTCAGGATCGTAGTCTTTTGACTTTCCTTTTCCTTTTCCTTGTGAAGCAAGATAGTTGTTAAGTTGGTTCAAAAATGACGGGGTTTGAAACAAGCTGTTAACAAAATCCTACAATAATAGATAGCAAAACGTATATTAGCATATTAATTAACGCTACCAACATATATTTAACAAGGAAACATGCGTTCGTTTGTCATTTTATAAATTGCGTAGTTTACCTCGGAAAAGGGTTCTTGCGTCCGAGCTTGCGAAGACGACATGTTAGATGACGAGTGCGAGGACGTGTTGGAAGAAGGTTTAGGCCCCATCCCGCGATACCATCCTCGGCGCTCTCCCAACGCTTCTTGATACGGGGCAATTGGAGGACCATCGCCGCTCCATTCATCTGTGGCCTGTTGTATGTTCCGCTGTATTTTACGAAGATGATTAAATATATATGTGTGTGTATATATATATATATATATTTGTTATAGAAAATAATACTTAAAAGAAATACTTACGTAATTTTGTTCAGCAATCGGATCAACCCAATTCCCTTGATTGTCCGTGTGGGTTTTAGCATACGTAGGTACCCAATCCAAATTATGTTTAACATTACACTTAGATTAGACATTAAATAAACAAAAGCTTGCACACACGCACACATACATAAAACATTACATTTTTATAGGCGGTGCTACCGTACGAAGATGTCCCCCCACGGTATGGGAATTGTTGTTTTTCGCGTACTTTTTTGTTGGCCTTGCTTCTTTTAATATAATCTTCTTGCCGGAAACCTTCGATGGTTCTCAACCAGTTTTCATAGGGCATATCCTTGGGATGGTGTGCCCTTGCACTCTCAAGATCATCGTAACCTCCCTGGCTATCAAATAATTGTCTAGCTTCATGCTTGCGGTCATTGTATCGCTTCATAAGCACAGTCCTTATACCACCCTTCAAGTTTTTCGCGTCATAATCACGTTCCACTTCATCAAGATTGAAATTTTCCTACAAATTAAATAAAAGAGTTAAAATATCATATATAAATTATATTTGCATGTGCTATAAAATTTTATGCATATAACTTATTTACCCGTAAGTGGTTCATGACGGCATCCTTGTAATGTGGTTCAACAGCATCCCATCCAATTTTATCAAACGGGATGGCCCGCCACATATACAAGCCGGCCTCCCTTGAAAACATGTCTCTTGATCTACCAACAGGGGTAAACGTGACCTGTCGATCAAACGTAAGCGACACAGGCCCCCCCGCTTTTACTAGACGCCGTAGTGCTTCGTTTTTAGCTTTCCCCCTAACCTTCTTTCGGGGAACCGCTGCAATTAAAACAAAAATAATTAGTAACAACATTTATAATATATAAAATATAAGGACTACAAAATAATTTAGTAAAAAACTTACCGTCTGTCTCGTGTGTGCCACGAATCCCACCAGGAGGAAGCGGTGGATCACCAGCGCCGTCACCCCCATGTCCCCAGGGGGCCACATCAGCCATCAGATACGCGAATATCAACAATATCGAAAACATAATCCCTATAAAGTTACAAATGTTACAGCATGTGTATCTAATACAAATTAAGCGAAAGTACAACGGTAACTCAAATTCAAATAAATATTTCAAACAAGTGTTTATCAATTACAAATCAATATAAATTACAATAACTTTTCTTTTAGTCAGACTCCACATAATCGGGATCATCCTCATCACAATCAGCCTCGACCTCATCACAATCAGTCTCGACCTCAAACACTTCATCGACGGTAGCCGTTGGGGGATCAACTTCAATTGAAGGCTCACCCGCAGTAACATGAGAAGATCCAATTTGAAAGTATTGGGTCAAGTCAATGACAAGTGGACAGTCAGATGAAGAGTTGTTGTCGACAACGTCATTATCTTCTAAGCCTTTGTCAACATTTTGAACCTTATTGACGCGGTCATCATCACTTAATGGCCGATCCCAAATTCTTCGATGATTAACATTTTCGACTACCCACCTATGTTTGTTTTTTTGGTTTCGAGACGTTTCTTGGATGAAGAACACTTGTTTGGCTTGCGAAGCAAATATGAGTTGATCGTCTTTGTCCCATTCACGTTCAGTGCTTATACTGGTGATATTATTGTCATGGTTTACACCCCTTGAAGTATCAAACCACTTGCACCGAAATAGGACAGTGGAATAATTATTTGTATAACGCAACTCAATAATTTCTTCTAATTGGCCATAAAATTTCACACCGTTCTCTCCAACGACTTCCACCCCAGAGTTTTGCGTTGTGCATTTTGCATCACGTTCAAGTGTCTTATACCTAACATCGTTGACTATGCAAGCAGTGTAAGTTAATGCAGTCATTTTCGCACAAATTGAAAGAGCATACAACTCCGGGTGGAATTCTGGAGAATTTTGTGTTTTCATCGAATGTACCTAACAAATATAGAGTAATAATGTTTGTTATATATGTATTACCTAGCAAGTGTAGAGTAATGAGTGTTATATATGTATTATACCTTATGGAGAAACCATCCCGGAAATTTGGTTTTAAGATCATCTTGGGGATGTGTATGTTTGAATTCACTACATTGATGACAAATATAAGAAAGGAATGAAAAATACCAATTAACAGATTATGAAAAGTTAAAGATAGAAGCACTCACTTCATGTACTCCCTAACTTCTGTGCAATTTTCGAGGACAAACCATTCCATCTTGCTTTTTTCGATGAATGATAGATATTTGTCCTTTGTTGCGCCAACAGGACGACATTTGGACTCAAACACCCATAACTTTCTTTTTTCAACAACGACATCAGCGTTTCTATCTGGGCGATTGAACTTAGTTTGAACATCTTTAAGGTACATTGAACAAAATGTTAGAGCTTCTTCAAACACATAACGTTCAGCTATACAACCTTCAGGCCTTGCCGGGTTTTTGACATAGTTCTTTAGTTTTTTCATGTACCTTTCAAATGGATACATCCATCTAAAAGCTACTGGACCTCCCGCAATCGCTTCATCAGGTAAATGCACAAGTAAATGAACCATAATGTCAAAAAACGCAGGTGGATAGATCATCTCTAACTTGCATAAGATGGTAACAATGTCATCCTTTGCTTTCTTCATATCATCCACCGATAGTGTTCTAGAGCAAAGTTGCTTAAAGAACATACAAAGGTCTACTATTGGTGTAGATGTATCTTTAGTCAAAAGCCCTCTAACCCCAATCGGTATCAAACGTTGCATGAGGATATGACAGTCATGAGATTTCAACCCGGTAATGTTAGCATTGTTATCTGTCACCCTCTTACTGATATTAGATCCAAACCCATCTGGTAATTTAACATTTTTTATAAACTGACAAAAAAGTTTTCGATCATCGGACTTGAATGAGTACTTTGGGTGGGGACTTAAGAACTTGCCACCCGATTGTTTCAGCCATTGTGTCGGCCGAATGTTTAGTTTTTCCAAGTCGGACCGCGCATTTGGCGTGTCTTTGCTCTTATCGTTCATTAGAAGAGTACCGAGCAAGCTGTCGCACACATTTTTCTCTATATGCATTACATCTAAGTTATGTTTCAGCTGCAGAGAAGACCAATACTCAAGGTCAAAAAATATGCTTCTTTTGGACCAGTTCAACTCGAAATCTAACCGGGTTATCCTCCCACCTCCAAAATCCGGATGCTTGCCTGGTAGACGATTAATTAAACGACCGAGTTGAGCTTCTATGTCAGCTGGGCTAAACTGTCTCGGAGGGTCTCGTGTCTCGGGTCTCCCGTTAAAGTCGAGACTTGTTCTCCAAGGATGGTTGGCATCTAAGAACCGGCGATGACCAACATAAGCACATTTACCAGTTACACGTATTGAAGGAGTGTCTTGGTTACAAGTTGGGCATGCCATGTAGCCTTGTCCGCTCCAACCTGATAGACTACTACGGGCTGGAAAGTCATTTATGGTCCATAACAACGCCGCCTTCATTGTGAAGTATGTGTTTGTTGCTGCGTCTTTAGTACGTACACCTGTCTGCCACAATTGCTTAAGCTCATCCACTAACGGTCTAAGGAAAACGTCCATGTCTTTCCCCGGTGATTTAGGGCCAGGAATCAACAAGGTCAACATGAATGTGGACTCTCGCATGCATAGCCAGGGAGGCAGATTATATGTGGTGAGTATAACCGGCCACGTGCTATGAGTCGAGGATCCACTACCGTTGATAAAGGGATTAAAACCGTCAGCTGCAAGCCCTAAGCGAACATTTCGTGGCTCCATCGCGAAGTTTGGGTACTTTTTATCAAAGTCTTGCCATGCAGATCCATCAACTGGATGACGCATAGTCCCATCTTCCGATCGTCCGGTACTATGCCATATCATATCTTTCGCTGTGTGCCTTGAACAATACAAACGTCGTAGTCTAGGCGTCAAAGGAAAGTATCGTAACACCTTACGAGCCACCTTCGTGCCTTTTGTGTCTTTATCGACCCATCGACTCTCATTACAAACGGGACAATTTTGCAAGGACTCGTTTTCTTTCCAAAAGAGAGCACAATCATTTGTGCACACATCTATCATCTCATATGCCAAACCAATCTTCTTAAATGTCTTCTTAGCTACATAATACGAAGGGGGAATCTTGTTGCCTTCTGGCATTGACTCTCGCAACAACGAGAGGAGTCGATCTACTCCTTCATTTTGAAAATGGTACGTATCCTTTATATTCAAAAGCTTTGCTAAAAAGTCGATAGAAGAAAACTTGGTACAACCAGGATATAATTCTGTTTCAGCTTCCTTTACCAGGTCTTCAAAATCATCAACAACACCGCTACTATCTCCATTCGAGTTCTCTTGGTTAAGGTATGTATCTTCTTCCATACGCTCCCCCCTAATGTCTTCAATAACGTTTACCATACCGTCTTGTGGCGCAACATCGTTTACTTCTGCAATTGGAGTTGTGGCCCTGTGATAGGTCCACTTCGTGTATTCCTTCCAAAAACTGTTAATACTCAAATGGTATTTCATTTCTACCATAGTTTTTAAGCCAGAATTTTTACATTTGGTACACGGACATCTAACTTCATCGTGGTTTTTTATCACTCTTTCACACATCTCGATAAATGACTCGAGTCCTTGCTTGTATTGAGGTGAATGACGTGGGGAATCAATCCAACTTTTATCGATAGGCATTATGCAACTGAAAGAAAATCTAATTTAGGATTAACAAGGCAAGGGTAGGCTGCTAAACCCACTTTTTGAACACTTTATCTCATATGTGAATGTGTATTACATGATTGTTTGTTTAAGAAAAATTCGGCAGCATTTCCTCTTAGCTCCCAAGTATATATGTAATGATATATATACCCGAGGAGCAAAGAGAAAATGATAACCGAATCCTTCTTAAACAAACAATCATGTAATACACATTCACATCCTAAATGAGATAAAGTATTCAAAAAGCAGTCCCAAGATAAACGGGGACAACCCGAAATTAATTTCTAAATCAATTTCGGGCGGGTATTTCTAAGCTCGCTATGTTTAAAATGATTAATTCAAACACGGGCACAGTTTTTTAAGCTTGTTATGTTCTTAATGATTGTTTTCAATTTTGGGTGGAACGTTATGTTTTAAATCATGATTTCAATTTCGATCGGGTGTTTTCTTAGCTCGTTATGTTTGAAATGATGAATTCAATATCAGACACGATTTTTAAGCTCGTAATGTTCTTCATAAAGGTTTATATTTGTACAATTTACATACTAACATACATACTAACATACACATTTTTCACCAACATACTAACATACAACAATTATACAAACATACTAACAATTTACATACTAACATTGTACAATTTACATACTAACAATTTACATACTAACAATTATACAAACATACATACATTCATTCATACACTTACATACCCACATACAACTTAAACTAAAAATTATACAATTTACATACTAACAATTATACAAACATACATACTAACATACACAATTTACATACCTAAACTAAAAATTATACAATTTCTAAACTTTAAAAAAAAAAAAACTAACCATTATACAATTTACATACACATTTTTCAAATACACCTACATTATACAATTTACATACTAACAATTATACAAACATACATACATTCATTCATACACTTACATACCCACATACAACTTAAACTAAAAATTATACTATTTACATACTAAAAATTATACAAACATACATATTAACATACACAATTTACATACCTAAACTAAAAATTATACAATTTCTAAACTTAAAAAAAAAAAAAAAAAAAAAAAAACTAACCGTATTTTTCAAGTTTCAAGGAGATGAAGACCGAGGAGACGAAGTGGTGCCGGATTCGAGACGGTGGTGACCGGAGAAGAGATGGTGGTGATCCGAATTTTCTTCCACAAACACAAAAATACACAAAAAGAGCAAAAATTAAAGCCCATAGCATGTATATAACAAATGTAGAGAAGAAATCTAACAAAAACAAAGTGAAACTAACCGATTTGGACGATTTGAGCGGGTTAGCAGCGGGTCTCGGAGGTTTTTTTGGGGGAAAAATGAAAGAGGAGGGAGAAATTGGCGCTGTATAGGGGATTGGTTCCGTCAACTTTTAGCGGCGACAAGATGTCGCCGGTATTGCTATTTGTCGCCGGTATTGCCTTTAATGAAGTTGACCAGAGATAAGATTTGTGTGGCTAGGGATTAAAGTTCTGACATTGACTTTTAGCGGAGACATGCTGTCGCCGCTATTGCCCTATTTTTGTCGCCGGTAATGCCTTATAAATCCCCAACCGTCAGATCATGATTTTGATCAACGGATGGGGTTTGGTTTGGGATCCTTCGACGCGGATCGACCAATAGCGGCGACATTTGACCCGTCGCCGCTAAAGGTGTCGCCGGTAAAGGTGTGTTATTCTTGTAGTGGGTGTTTTTTTCTTAGTCGATGTATTACGCAAATTATAAACTTGGCTGTTCAAGACGGTTTAAGAATGATAAAACCAACAAACTAGAGTTTTAAACAAATGCTACGTGACATTTTTAGTTCTAACAAAACTCGTTCAAGTTACATCAAATTTTGTAAAGAATTGGGAAAACATGTTAGGTCCCAATTGGGACGTACCTACAAGGTGATATTCGACTTACAGTAGGTTTGTACTTTGTAATGGCTATGAAACAAAAAGATAGTTTAATCACTTATCATGATATACTTTTGAACCAAGACAATTCGATCCATCCTTTTCCTACAACAGGGTGAGAAATTATTACACAAATAAGAATAACCAACCAACTAATGGTTTTCAAAAACACAACAATATTATCTCTGGAAGTCCTTTGGTACTTAGCCAAATATATTTAATGTGTAATAAACTATGCGAGCTTTCTTTAAGAGCCCCCTCCTTGTTTAAAGATATGGATCCACCAATGAAAGAAAATCTTAGAAAATATTTTCAAGAAATGCCATCGGTTATTACTTGTGCTACCGTACTAAACCCTCGTCTAAATATACCAGGGGTTGAAACTTTATTTGGTAATATAACTTATGATTTAGATTTACTTGATGATGACCCGTTTTATTGTCAAACCCTGTGTATAAAATTTAATAAACATTTAGAAAATATGCTTGATATACATCTAACAAAATATGGTCAAATATCAAACATTCATGAATCAATGAGAAATGCGACGATGAGGGAAGTTCAAGTAGTAATCAAGGTCCAACGTTTAACTTGTATAATAGCTTAATGAACGAAAATACAAAAAGGCAACGGAGTAATACTACAAGTAGTGACTTGGAAGGTAGAAAATGATGGAGTTTTTATCCACCATGACTACAAGTGATTTCAAAATTTTGATATGCTTGCTTGGTGGCAAGGTAAGGAAGACCAATTCCCGATCTTAAGCACTATGGCCCGAGATCTACTAATCGTCCAAGGTTCTGTGGTAGCTTCGAAATCTGTTTTTCCTACTATTGGTTGGGTTATATCTCTTAGGAGAAAAAGACTCACTCCGGAATCAGTTGAGATGTCCATTTGCTTGAAGGATTATTTGGACACGGTGGAAATAATCCAACATATTTCCTCACTCGAAGGCGAATTAGAATATGAGGGGGAAATGTACGAGGATGAAGTAGATGACTCATTGACAAATCCAATGACCGTCGATGAAGTCACATTTGATTATTATTTACGCTTAAATAGCTCAAGTTTGGATGGCAACGAGTAAAATATCACCACTTGTATTTTTTTTCATCTAAATGGTTTTTTTTGTAGTTTTTAATTTTTTTTTTTGTTTTTGTATTTTAATAAGATTTTTATAAGTTTTTAAGCAATAATAAAGAAGCAGTTTTTTAGTTATTTGTAGTTGTTTTAAATTAAATGCTATATTTTAAAAAATTAAAATCGATTATGAAACCGGTTTGACCCAAACCGATTTGGATTGGGTCAACGGTTTCACAAGCTAAACTGGTTAATCGATTTTAGCCAAACAAGTATGAGCCCAAATTTAAAAAAACGTGTTGAATTTAAATCGGGGTCGATTTGAGCCCAACCGGTATTTGTACAGCTTTAGTTGTAAATTACTACATGTCACTATTTTTTAGATGTACGCTCTTGTTTATACCTTTAATTTCTGTTGGTAAATATTATAAACTTTAAGCTTCATTTTAATAATACATTTATGGATTCATCACATATTAATAGGTAAATCGAAGATATACTATTGAAGATAATAATTGTAAAATTTAAACAAATCTCACATATTCCTTCGTAAGAAACATATTGGAACATGCAAAATGTCCTGTCTTAAGTACCACATAGATGTTTTGAACAAACTGAATGCGAATTAAAAAAAAAAAAACTTCACATTTAACTGTATATGAGTAATATAAATTCAGGACTCATGACATTTCATAAAGTCTTTATTCGGGTAATCGAAAACAAATGTGAGTTTCTCATTTGTAAGGTAAACAATAGTTATTAGTACAAAAGATCAACTATGGTATATGAGAAAAAAAATTTATTTAGGCCTAAAGTTTCATGCCCAAAATTCATTATTATGGGTCATTTTTTTAGCTCAAAAATATCAAGTCCAGATGGTAAAACCAAAATTACCCAAAACCGAACGGAACCCATTGTGAAAACTGAAAACCGAAAAATCCGAAACAAAACAAGCTTACAAAACCCCAAAAACCAAAATTTCAGTTATTGACCCCAACCTACCTATACACACCACTAGACTGTCTTCAAGAGAAAAAAAAAAGAAATTTCATGACAAACAAACATATAGAATTAGAAAAATATTGCTAGAATTTTTTGTCCCTATAAAATATTTTCTCTACAAATTTTTGTTCCAGGTCCATTTTACTCTTTATATTAAGAAAACATTTTTAAAAAATAGAAAATATATAACTACCCAACACCACACCTCCAAGCCCCTTTATGATTGGCGGCCAAAAATTTTATTATTACGTCATAATTTTATGGTTTGGGTATTTAAGGGCTCAGAGTCGTCAAACTTTTTTTTTAACGGCCAACATAAGATTTTATTCATTCTAGCAAAGAAGCTAGCACCCAAAATACACACAAACAAAGTGTAGCATACACCAGAACAGGCTCAAAAAATGCAGCCATACACCAGACAAAACAGAAAAATTACATCTAGGAAACATCAAATTTGCACCAGACAGTGATCAAAGTTATCGTCAAACCCTTTTACCATATAAAATCGAGTCAAAAAAAAAAAAAAAAACTAATTTCGGGTTTCTTTTACAGGATTGAATCCCTAACCAAGAAAAACAAACATATAGAACTAGAAAAATAAAAAAAGGTAGCAATATACTTGAATAAGATTTGAACCCCTAACCAAGAAAAACTAGATTAATCACTCTACTAAGTGTTAACTTTAATTACTAGTAATTTGAATGACACAAAAGTGCTTGTAGTCTAATGGTATCAAGGCGTAATAGAAATTTGTTCATCCTCGTGAGATTGATAGTTTGAGTCACAAAATGTGTAGATTCATGAATATGTATAAAAGGTATCAAAACAAAATTAACCATGTCAATCTTTACAAATTCGGGTTCAATCAATTTTTTATTTTTTTTATTTTTTGTAATATACGTGACATACAAATTTAAAAAGAAAAAAAGAACGGTGTGGAATCTGGATCTCTTGGTTTTCTTTTTCTCCCCACAAACCTACTTCAAATAATCGTGTTAGAAATGAATTCCTTACTTGAAAATATTGAAACTATTTATTTCAGTTTCAAAATCTATTAATTCTACGACCAAACAATCAATTAAATTTTGTTTCATATAAATTATGAAATTCAAAATAAATAAAATAGATTTCACATTCTAGCTATATTAAATTTTAACAACCAAACTCCACTTACTATTACAAACAAACAAAATAGATATGAATGACTTTCCATCAAAAGTGTACGACCATTTTGTTTGACACTGCTGTCCAAGTAGTTACAATTTACAAATCATCTGTAACTCATGCTGCTCACGTGCCACTAACTTGGAACATATCACCCTAACATTAATTTGCCTAAAACATGATAAATTGATGTGATATTATAATAGATATAAATAGTTGATCGATAGAATTAATTAGTGAAATTTTATTAAAGGATAAGTTATTTGTTTTGGACGCAAGTGGAAATTTGGAATAGAAAATGAAGCCTTGTGGGCAACATGTATTTTAAATTAATAGATTTAAAGATGATTATATGGATTAAAAAATAATGAGAAAGTTACTTAGATAGTTTATGTGGTGTGAAACACACATCTTTTTTCTTTATGGTACATTATTTTAGTTAATTTGTACTCGTTTTTGTATGTTTTTGGCTTATACTTAGTTATATGTGGTTTTACAGGTGTTTGTGTGCAGATGAAGCAAAAACGAGCTAAAACCTTAAAGAAACGAGCACACAAAAGAATGATTGAGATTAGTGAAATATTCTCATGGAATGTAAATGGATGTTTAAGAATATGAGATGATAGAGAATTGAATCACGGAGATATAGGTGAAAACGACGAAGAAAACGGAATTGAACGAATAAGTTATGAAGAAAACCATTTTCCAGAAACTGTATCACGTCACGTTATGCGACAGAATCTCATATAATGCGTCACGCGACGCGACATGAGGGGAGTGTCAGATTAGCTCGAAAACATACGTTTTAACCCTATTTAAACACCCCATTAACCCTAATACAAGAAGAACTGATCCTAGACGAATTTTAGAGGTTCCATAGGTGATTTTGGGTGGAAAGAAGGTGTCAGAATCTATTTTGACATTGTGGGTTCGTGATTTTCACTCTAGCAAACAGTTGGTTTGTTATTTATCTTTAACTTTGTGTTTTTGATACGTTTGGACGTGTTTGCTTTATGTTGATGAACTTGTTACTGTTTTGGATGATGATTCTTGGCTAAACATTGTTACTACCTAGTTTTTGAGATGATTATTTGTTGATGATTGGTTTTTGAATGGTTTTGATAACGAAATTATGGTTTCATGCTTTAGTAAAGTATCTTGTTCATGAATTCAGATGTTTATGCATGCTTATTACTAATTTAGATTTTTTCATAGTTCCACTTGTGTTTTTGTGATGGTCTGTTGTCATGTATGAATGCTAGTTAGGTCGCCTACTGTGTGTTTGCGATTGGTTTACAGTTAGTTATCGACAATTTCCGTAGGAACTGTGATTGAGGATTTAGAGGTTTTAAGTGTTCTATCTAGTCCAAAAGTTGTGAGGTGAGGATTAGTTAGGTTTGTTTTTGTCACTAGACTGTTAGGTGTTGATTGCGTGTGAGTGGGTCTTCCTTAATTATCTTATGATAGTTTCCTACTTAAGTATGATGAATTGTTCTAACATTACCCTATTACACTTTAGGGTGCATTGAGATTGTAGCATTGTGAGGTAGACCATCTTTTAGGTACTTTAGTATTGTTGGATTCGCTATGAGGCTATTTGACTAACCAGTGAGTTTAACAGCTTTTAGGGTTCTTTTAGGTGACACCTCAAAAAGGGTCGAGGATCCTTTAGAATTTCCTATTAGTTTAGTATCATAGATCCAGGTTCCATCTTAGTTACCATTACCAATAGAAAACCATGATTCACAAATAGGATTCTAAACCTAGATAGTGTTCCTTCCTCCTGAGTATTTCTAAATAGTCCAGATTCCTTAGTTGTTAAGTTTTAATTAGATTTCCTATTATTTCAGCAAACCCCCAAAAATTCCATTTAAGTCTTAGTCGAGTCATAGTTAATTTAGCGCAACACTAGTGTCCTTTGGGTTCGATACTCGGACTTCTTAGGTTATACTGCATTGACCGGTATACTTGCTGGTTGTGTTGTCTAGGTTTAGAGAGTCTTAGTTTATAAATTTAGAACATATAGTGTCTAGGTTAGGTTTAAATTAGGTAGTTTCTATAGACCATATTTAGCACATCAATAATCTATATGCTATGTTTGTATTGCGGTTTTGATCCCTATATTAGTCCACACTATTCACCCATGGGTATCACATATGGCCCTTATAGATGTGCATTAACAGTTCATGTTATGATCGTGTGAGAAGTTCAATTTGTCATCTACCAAAAACTAGAAAAAAATAGCAATGATAATAACAAGATGGTAACAGTTTACCCATGTACTTCCCAACCCTAACACCCAGCCCCCATGGCATCTTCGGCTAGCTAAAACTAGAGGCAGCAATTCTTGACACGACCCGTCAACCCGATCTGAACCCGACATGAAAAAAAAGGTTTTGGTCAACTAACACGATCCGTTTAAAAAACGAGTCGGGTTCGGGTTGACCCGTATTAAAAACAAGTGGGGTTCGGGTTGACATGTTAACCGGACTAACTATTTAGAAAATTTCCTATTAAGTTTACATCCATTATATATGAGAAAACAAATCGTGAATGATAAAGAAAGGAGATATACTCCAATACAAATAGTGAATATTAAAAGGGAAGAAAATATATTGCTGAAAATAAATGAATTCTATTACTCCCTCTCAAGCTGGAGCGTGAAGATTTCGAACACCTAGCTTGACCAGTAAAAACTGCAACTGTTGTGCTCCAAGAGCCTTGGTGAACAAGTCTGCTATTTGAGACTTTGTGTCAATATTTAAGGGTTAAATTTCCTTGGATTCTGCTCGTTCACTTACAAAGTAGCAAGCCTTGGTGAACAAGTCTGCTATTTGAGACTTTGTGTCAATATTTAAGGGTTAAATTTCCTTGGATTCTGCTCGTTCACTTACAAAGTAGCAATCTATTTCGGCATGCTTCGTCCGTTCATGAAACACAAGATTATTTCTGATGTGTCAGCAACTTGATTATCACAAAAGATAGGTGTGGGACCATCTTGACCAATGGCAAGTTCCTTTAACAACCACCGCACCTATAAGACTTCACTAACCGTTGATGCCATTGCCCGATATTCTGCTACGACTGACGACCGAGAAACCAACGATTGCTTCTTTGACTTCTAAGACACCGGTGCTCCACCAAATAACAACAAATAACTCGTTCGTGACCGTCTCGAAAAGGGACAACCTAACAAGCCTGAGTCACAGTAAGTCACCAAGTTTGTTCCACCATCCTTAGGGAGCAAGATGCCTTGCCCTAGTGTGCTTTTAAGATAACGCAAAAAACGGTTAGCCGCATCCAAATGAGGTTGTTGTGGATCTGCCACAAATTGGCTCAAGTCATTCACAGAGTAAGCAATATCGGGTCTAGTGGCTTGAAGATAAAGGAGACGCCCCACCAGCCTACAGTACTAACTGGCATCAACCCGTTGATCGCCATCACACTTGTTGAGTTTTAAACCTTGCTCCATAGGAAAAGCACTGGACAGCAACCTCACATTCCACTATCATACAGAAAATCAAGTGTGTATTTTCGTTGACTTAGAACGAGCCCTTCTTTACTGCATGCCACCTCGATTCCCCAGAGTGTATTTTAGCACCCCCCCAAGATCCTTGATGCTGAATTTTGTTCAAATAGTCTTCAACTTCTTGGATTTTGTTGAGGTCATTTCCAGCGATTATTACGTCATCAACATATATAAGGGCCGTGACATAAGTGGAATTGCTCTTGTAGATAAACAACGAGTGATCTGTAACAACCCGCGTTTTGAAAGTCAAAGTACAAGTCAAAGTCAAAGTCAAAGGAAGAAAAGATTGCTAATTGCGATCTGTCACTCCTTGCTTAATTACTGATTGTACTTCTTGACTTGTAATCGATACTCTAATTTGAATTACTTTAGTTGTATTATGTGCAGTGCATGTTAATAAATCACAGTTTAATTGCTAATCGACTTATCGCCAATCGCATCGCAACCCGAATTATAGGTTATGGATATTGTTTTACGTATGTGTGTTATTATGTGTTACTTGTGCATGTTATGTTTATGTTGAAGTGAATAATCGCAACCGCAATCGCAACTCTATCACAACGAAATCTCATCGCAGACTCGAGATTTATAAATTACTTTTGTTTTATTTAGTAGTTAGGTTATTTGTGTAACTAATGCGTAATACTATCGCATCGCTTACTTGAAACGCATCGCAAAGCTCAACGCACAAAACGAAACGTCGAAAACCAACTCTCACCGCCGTCAGATCGAATGACCATCCGATCGGATGGCCATCCAATCGAACTGCCTCTCGTTCGCACATCTGCACCGACTTTCCTCTTTTGGACACCTATAAATAGCCCTGTCACATCACAGTTCATAATGTGACAGCTCTCTCGTCTGACCAGCACGTTCCAGCCCTCTTTTCTCTCGATTTCTCATGATTCTTGTAAGTTTTCAACTCAAAATCTTGTACATCTATCATCTCCACGCACTTCTTCATCATTTTCACCTTCGAATCTTCACTTTTCACCAAGAAATCGGCTGGTTTGAGATGTTCTAGGATGATGTCATCATGGGGTTCTTATGAACTTCAAAGTGTGACAACATTCCACCAAGAACAACCTAGATCTAAGAGATTTCAACATGTTAAACACGGATTTCGCATATATCTAAACATTTTCAGGATAAAAAGGATTGAAAGATGTTTTCACAACCTTCTTTCAACTCTTTTACACTCATGCACTCAAAATCGATAGAATCAGAGCTCATTCAGGCCTCCCACCTACTCACTAGTGATGTGTTGGTCTGAGATCCGATTCCTATCAATGAGATAACTGACTTAGCGGGTTGAAAATAAACAACCGTCAAGAACAGTTAACTGGTCAGAACGGGGTAATTCCTGTCCGATCGGATAGCTTGGACTTGAGGGAATTCCCGTTGTTTAACACGTTGTCATACCGTCTCGATCAAACCGCAAACTTTCAAACTTAACATATTTCAAAACGAACAAGTCACCAAACGGACTGCCGTCCGATCGGATTGCCATCCGATCGAACGACAATCCGATCGGATGACTCATGACACTTAAGCTTTTTACAAATTTTCAATACACATCAATATCCAGTGAATGGCCATCCGATCGGATGACCATCCGGTCGAATGACCATTCTGTTGTGAACTTGTTCTATAAGAAATATCTCCCTTGGACGGATCACCATCCGACCGAACGGCCATCCGACCGGACGACCGTTCGACTGGATGACCTGAAAGGTAGAGATACTTCTCTGTTTTCAAAATGCTACAACGAAAACTTCAAAGCCATCGTACACAAACACATCCATCCCAAACGAATGGCAAATCGACCGAATGGCCATCCGACCGGATGACCATCCGTCCGGATTGCCATCCGATCGGATGACCCTTCGTCACTCAGTCACTTCGCATAATTTTACGCACTATTCCTCGCTTACGCTATCGTTCTGTAATCAGGCTAACTCTCCAGCGCTCCCTTCAATCCAAGACGGTGTTTATTTATTAAGCACTTTCTGTGAGTATGCTAGATCCCTTTTTGCTTTAAGCACTTTTGGGTGTTACATATGTTACTTATATCAAATCACATCAATCACACAATGCAAACACTTTTATACGCTAACCGTTACTGCATGTTATACGTGTTACTCGATGAATGCTTGTATGTTATGTTGACACACTTTTTGGTACCTGACACCATAGCAACAATAGTACTATAGTTTGGACTCAGCACCTGTCGTTGATGGGGGTTGCTAAGGGTATTTCTTCACGTGTCACAGTGGTGATATGTGTTGCGCACTCTTCAACTAGCAGTCACGTCTGTGCATATTTCATTGTCGATAACCTACTTGCTTCACGTTATATATGTTACATGCTGGTTATGCACAAACTCGCTTTCACTACTATTATACTATCAAACTTGTATGCTCACCTTTACACTATGTGTATTGACCTCTATTTTAACGTATGTGACAGGTGTTTAGGATGCTTGCTTTGTGGAATCAAGCTTGGATGGAGTCTAGAAACAAACATAATAAAAATCTGAGTTGTCAGAACATTTTATCTGTCTTTGAGAAAACAATGTCTGTAATAACTGCTTTTATCTGATATATTATGGTATGGGACATGATGTTAAATATCCAGTAATTTAGTTGTTATGGATTCTCTTGGACAATCTGTTTCGCTCAGTGCCGCGCCCCGATGTTTTCGCCATCGATTGGGGTGTGACAGATTGGTATCAGAGCCATAACTATAGGGAATTAGGCAAGACTCGACTTAGTCCGGGTCGATGTCTTAGAAATGACCTAATCTATAGTTTAGTACAAACAGACCGACTTGTGCATACCCGGTATGGGTTTTGCACGAGCTTGCTTGCCATTCTCGCTCGAACTCGCTGTACACTACACTCTTGCGTGAACATCGCATACTACAGTTCCACATAAGGTCAGCCTTTCCTAAGGCTGACAACACACACAAACGGATGATCTGGTTGAGATTAGGTGTGAAAACCGCAAACTCTCAACCAAATCGCTCGTACGACGCACATTTTAATATCAACACGAGAATTTGCGTTGAATCAGGAGTGAAATCCATACTTCGAAGCGATTCTCCTTGTCTATCTCGTGATTCTATCACATAAACAGGAATACGGTCATTAAGTCAGGGGTGAAACCCGAACCTTGATGACTTGTTTCGTTCTCTAAATCTGGATTTACGAAACTCTCACCAAAGTCTCGATGGATTCCAACGACTCGAGTTGCGTGAATAAGCGAAAAGATGCGTGCCATTCACCGCATGTCAGCGATAGAGCACAGTCTGTTAGGCCATGTAACACCTCGAAAATTTATGTCCAATAATGTATCGACACGTGTCATAAGCTTTAAACGTGTAAAAGATTACTTATGAAGGACTGAAGTTGACAAACAAAGAAAGTATGTGAATATAAGGGTTCAAAGTATCAACAATGGATAAATATGCCTTACAATAACCCTACACGATGTTTATACCCTTAAACGAATGAATCATGGATCATACGAAGCTAATTGTGAGAGAAAGTGAGAAATTACAAACTACAAGGGTTAAATGTGTCAACATGTTTAAAGTATACCTCTGAGTGACCTTTTAGCAAACCCGAAGCTTTGTAACGATTAATTATACTCACTAGAATAAGTGATTAAAATTTCACCAAGTTTCGTTATCGTATGAGAAAGTTATGACAATATTCGTATACGAGGGGTTAAAGGCGTCAACGTTGAAATTTAAGGCTTTTCGGGTAATCACAAAGTTAACCAAGGACTTAACAATGTTTGGTTATGTCATGGAGCCCTTAAAAGTTAAAGTAGAGGGTCAAAAATGCAAATTTGGAAATTAAAACCACGTATATAAGGACCAGGGACCTGAAATGCAATTAACGAAACATTTTTAACCTGACCCGGGGGCTCATACCGGCCGCGTAAGACCTGGGTGGTCTGTTACGCGGGCCGCGTGACCTACACAGCGATAGAAATCACAGGCAGCTGCCTGTTGGAGCTGATAACCGACTTCAAACCTTGTTTTTACATACCAGGGGTTGCCCCAATGGTTTATCATGCATAGGGGGCACTTGTCTTGATCTGGAAACAATTGTAGAGTTGTTTGTCATGATCTTGTTGCATCAAAATGCATATATAAGGACACCCAATGTTGCAACTCTTGTGCCATTCATTTGCAAACTTTCACAAGTTTATTTCTGGAGCTCTCTGATCAGCAACCAAAGATTCTTAGACTTCCTAGTCGTGCTTAGGACCCTTGTAAGTGTCCTTAACCTTCTTTAATTCAGTTTTGCCTAGTTAATTAGCCTAAAGTCAAACCATCGTAATTAGAGTTTGACTTCGAGATTAATCAATAATTTTCCAGTCAAATCTCGAATTAAAAATACCTATGAGTTGGTAATTATGTGGGTAATAAACCCTTAAAAGGGCACCCTCTGATTCCCACTCTAACTAGGTCAATTGTCGGGTCAAAGTTTATCTTAAAAAGTCAACAAAAAGCTTATTTTCAAATTAATGTATAATTAGCAATGTAGAACCCATGCAACCTGTTTTATCACTAATATAACTTGGTAATTAATGTAAGAACATGTCTAAACATGTTCAACCCGACAATTTTCAGTTTAGGCTCGGTTCGGAACCGAAAGTCGCATAATTTGACTTCTGGTTTGACTTTCAGTTCTGACTCGTTTAAGCATAGTTTAGAAATGCCTTAGAGCTTTATTTGGACCAGGTTTCATGTTAGTATAACTCTTTGTGATTATACAACTTGGTTCATTAGTTATCCGATTCATATGCATGTTTCCGTTTATTGCCTATATGTTGACTATTATGCCCATATGACCTTAAAATGTGATTTTTGAAAAAGTAAAAGAATAGAAACCTTAGTTACTGATTATTAGACTTGTCCCTAAAAAAAATTGACATCAGTTTGAGGTCTAGATTAGGAGTTATGCTCATTAGCGTAAATAAAAAAAAAGTTTTTATTAATTAAACGGCGTAATTAGCATATAGTCTATCTAAACCCAATTTTTAATACCAAATTTTTTACCTACTGATATAAAATAATATTTTGGGATTTTTGAAGATTTTTATTTAATTTTAGGCTGAGCATAACCTATAGTTCTAAGCTTGATTTGGTAATTACCAGTTTTGTCCTTTTGGGCTATAAAATGAGTTTTACAAATTATTTTGATACCAAACCTTTTTCTACTGATCTAATATGATAAATAAAACATTTTGAGCCTTCTGGAATAATAAAAATATCAGCTTTCCTTTAAAAACCCAGAAATAGCTCAAAATCGCCTTTTTAAGCATTTTAACACATAGTATGTATTAAAACTATTTTAAACATATAAGGTTTGATGCCTACTGATATTTTCAGTAAATATTTATATATTAACAGTAAGTAAAAGTTTTAAACTCAGATTTCCAGTTTTGACCTTTTAAGCCTATGTGAAATTACCAAAATACCCCTAAGGTACATAGTTGGTTATAAATGATAAATTTCACATATTTATAATACCCTACTGTTATGACTTATAAAAATAAATATTTTTACTGATTAAATCAGACCTGTAACTCAGATTATTAATTAAACTCTTTTATAACCTTTAAAATGACCAAAATACCCCTACGGGGCATAGTTTGAGTTTAAATCCATTTCGGGCATAATAGAAGATATCTTACTGATATCACAACATATTTAAAGTATATTAACTTAGGAAACCTGTATATGACTCATATGGTTACCCGTTACGTCTCTTTCGCGTTCGGTTTATGTAACTAGTTTGCATAAATTGACCGAAACGGGTCAAACCTTATCATTTTTGTCTCAAAATCCAGAATGTGTTTAGTTTACCCATATTATACAAGTCTTCAAACTTGTCGGGTCTAAATCACATTCTATTCCGATCTTCGCTTAATCGTGCGTTTGAACCGTATCTTCCTTTAAAACTAACCGGTCTAAGTTTAGGCTTAATTAAAGACCCGTTAGGAATCTAATAGGTTATTATAAACCTTTGTTCCAGACTAGGAGACCCGGTAAAAGCTACGTGCATTTGCTGTTTGTGATTAATACTTGCAAAGGTAAATACTTTTAACTTATTTTCCCTTATACGAGCTTGGGGTACGGTATATAAAATACCGCTTGGTCGGGCATTGAATTTTTAATTGTATAAAGGTTAAATTATTGAAATGTCCCGTTTAAATTGTTTTGTTTGCTTAAATACTTTGGGGGGTTAATGACCATGTCCCGGATATCCTTGGCATCATTTTAAGAAATGGCCACGACCTAAGCACGAGGTGTAGGCGTACACCCGACAGTGCATAAATAAATTATAAGGTATAACCGCCGGTTTCGGGAATAACCCACCGCGGGACTATATCATGTGGTGTGTCTATTAATCTTTAACTCGGTGTCAATCCGGGCTACTGAACGTATAACGAACATGTAATTCTTTTACAAGTTTATATATAAATAATTATCCCAAGTTATAAAATGTTTTGTGCCTTGTGCATTCAAATCAATTTTTCTAAACCTTTTCAAAATGAGTCAGTTAATTGTATTTACCAGTGTAAACTGACGTATTTTCCCAAAAAGGTTAAGTGCAGGTACTTCTCGAAATAGGCTGGTCTCTCCTTAGCATCAATAAGAGTCTCGCAAGCTTGGATGCATTTTAAGTCTGATGAACTATGTTTCCTTTTTATTTGATCCGCCTGTGGATATGTTTCAACTATGTTGTGATACTTAATATTACAATTTATTCAGTTGAAATAAATCTATCTTTTGCTTCCGCTGTGCATTTAAAATTGTGTTGTTTGACTATGATGATATCAACTACGTCACGATACTCCCCACCGGGCCCACCGGTAAAACGTGGAAATATCAGGGTGTGACAGGCCAAAGCGTGTACTTGACGTCCTTGAGAATAGTCGAACCACTTTAAGTAGTCAACCTCTATCAAGCCAAGACAATCTCTCTTCGATTTTATGTGTTTCGATTCTGAAATTCACCGCCGCCGACTCTGAGATTTATCGATTTTGTGTAATTTTATGTGTTTATGTGTTTCGATCAACACACACAACTCGCACTGTACATTTACTCGCTTTTCGCTTCAATCAACACACACAACTCGCACTGCACATTTACCTCAATACGCTAACAAATCGCTCGCTACACGCTAATCGCACTCGCAATGCTCGATCGCTTTACGACGCTGTGAAAGATAGGTGAATACGTGCCATATATGTGGGTCAATACGTGCAAAATATAGTATAAAGTATGGTTTCGACGGGCAAAGTGCTTATGTGGAATACGTGTTTCTGTGTTTACATGGACTACGTGCTTATGTGCTTCTGTGAATTATGTGCCTATGTGATTTTGTGATTTGGTGTGTTTCTGAGCTTTATATAAAGTAGCTTTTGGAGAAATCGCTAGACTATACTAGGATTAATCAAAATTGTGTTTGAGTCATGTAACGATGTCTATTGCAGGAAATGTCGTCATTTGGATCACACACTGCTCGCTCCGCACGACGAAACCATGAGGACAAGCGTATTGCTGCTCTCGTCGCTAAGCAAATGGCAAAAGTCATTCCGCAAATTCCTAGCGAGCTGAACGAAAACGCTAGCAAGTCCTCTGAAGAATCCAGGAATGATTCTCCTAAAGCCACTTTTAGCTTCAAGCAGTTCAAGGCATGCGGACCCAAAGAATTTACCGGAGAAGACGGGCCTACGGCCATGTTTCAATTCGATCGAAGTAACCCTGCGCCAAAGCGGCTGTCCGGAAAACCTTCACACTATTAACGCCACTGGCGTTTTCCAATCTAGGGCTCTGGATTGGTGGACTGCCGAGAGAAACAAGCGAGGGAATGACGCAACCTATGGGCTTACGTGGGATGAGTTGAAGGACATCATGATGAAGGAGTTCTGCCCTCCCCACGAGCTTCAGAAGCTGGAGGACGAGTTCTGGCACATCAAACAGGACGGTGGCGACAACGCTGGTTTAATTGCTCACTTTAAGCAGCTGAGTATCGTTTGTCCGGGTCAAGTTACTACTCCCGAGATAACCATCAAGAAATACATTTGCGCGTTGCCGGATTGTGTTGTTGACTTCGTTCAAGCTGCGAAGACGACAACTATCGAGGAAACTTACCTGCTCGCCGCTGAGACTAACGACAAGCGAGTCAGGGCTGGTTACTTTGATAAAACTTCCAAGAATCCGCATCAAGTTACCGCTGCTCCCACCGCTGAAACCGCCGCATCGCAATCTTCAAGGTCCTCACGCCGCAAGAGAATGAACAGCAACTCCAGCAACAAGAACTTTGCAGTTACTGCCGCTCCACTCAAAGCTGTACCGGCTCAACCGCAACCTCAAAACCGCCAAGTAGCGGCGCCTGTGGGCAATGCACCACCAGCCAAGCGTGCATATACTGGACCACACCCGCTCTGCCCTACTTGCACCTATCATCACCCGGTTGGAATCGCATGCCGGATTTGTGTTCACTGCAACTTGTACAGCCATTTTACCGCTAACTGCCGCACCGGCCCTCGCCTAGCCCCAGCTCAAGCTCCTGCTCCACCAGCTCCGCAAGGCCAGCAAGCAGCTCCTGCTCCCGATGCTCACGCAAGAGCCTGCTTTGCGTGTGGTGATCCCAACCACTTCGCAAACGTCTGCCCAAACAGAGTGGTGAAGCAAGAGCCACAGCAGCAGCCAGCACCGCAACAACACCAGCAGCAGCAACAGCCAGCTCAGCAAGCAGCCCGCGAGCGAGTTTTCAACATCAACGTCCGCCAGGCTCAGGCAGACAACAACGTGGTTAATGGTACGTTTCTCGTAAATGGTATATATGCTTGATGTGTGCAAAATGCAACATATAAATTACATCAAATGAGGCATAAAACTAACCCTTTTTTAGTACTAATGTTGGAAAAAGTGTGCTTTTATCTTCCTTTTGTATTTTCAGGGTTAAAAGAGCTTAAATGAACAAAAGAAGCAAAAATGCAGTCAAATCCAGCAAAAATACAAGAAAAGGAATAAACGTGGCATGCCCGACCCCTCGACAGCATCTTCCTAAGCAAAACAAGAGAACAGAAGGCTGAACACGCCCCGTGCTCAGTGAGCACGGGGGCGTGCCCAAGTGTCTGTAGAAAAGACAAAGTTGTAGAAGCTTCTATCACCCACCACGGGGGCGTGCCCAGCGGACACGGGGCTGTGGTCAGCTCTAAGATTCGCAGAATCTAGGGAAATCTTGATAGTACAGATACGCTTCTGCACACGGGGTCGTGCCCAGCGGACACGGGGGCGTGGTCAACTAATGCAGACAAACTGCAATTAATGAAGAAAGATAAGATGGGTGGACACGGGGCCGTGTCCGGGCTTCTGTGCAGGCTATAAATAGGGGTGCTTGGCTCATTTTCAAACCATCCCTTACCAAACCACCTCTCTCACACTTCACCCACACTCCACCACCACCACATACCATCATCCACCACCATCATCCATCATCCATCATCCATCATCCATCATAAAGTGTGTGTAGTAGTCTCGGGATCCAAGATTGATCGTAAGAGTTCTTGACAATCAAAGGCCATGTTTGCCTAAGTCTCTTACATCACTTGGTGAAGACAAGTGTCTAGTGTAATACTTTTTATTTTAATCTTTTCGCACTTTTTATTTGGTTCTGTATTAATGACTTTAATAACTAGTTTCTTATGTTGAAGGTGAGTCTTCCTTATCGTTTGTCCGTGGTGTCTTGGCATTATTTTACTGTCTATATAAAATAAAAGATTTTCACCATTCATATCTCCACGGTCTATATGGGGGTATGTTGGCTACCTGGTCGGGGCTTAAGGGAACGGTTTGGTAAGAGTCTTGCCTTGTTCAGTGTATAGATCCTGCAAGGACCTGGGTCAACTTTAGTAGGATCTCCTTCAATACCCATTGGTATTGGTTGGCGGGGGTCTGAACTCCTTGATCCCCTCATATGTAAACTACTATTAATACATTAACCCGACTACTTAGGACTGTATCCCTGCTGACTCAGACTACTTAGCCGAGGGTAACGTCACCTTCAGAAGAGGGGCCTACCACAATATGCATTAATAACTTAATTAATTATCTTTCAATAATCCAACCCTTTAGGATTGTATCCTTGCTGACTCAAACTACTGGGTTGAGGGTAATGTCACCTCCAGAAGAGGGGCCTACTACAATAACTAAGATAATCTCTTAAAAAGTGCAAAAGTGCAGAAATAATCAAAGGTTACACTAAACACGAGTTAGATTCAAGTGATTCATCTTGTCTATCTGTTTTTTTTTATTTTTATTTTTCAGCATTTTAGTTAGTTTTATTCTTCTAGTTTAAAACCTTTTTCTAAACTTTTAATTTGATTAGACGTTGAGGATAAACCGGTATTAAAAGCTCTTGTGTCCTTGGACGACCTCGGTATCTTACCAACACTATACTACGCTCACGATGGGTGCACTTGCCCATATGTGTGTTTAGTGTTAGTAAATATCGTGTTTTATAAATTTAAAACTTGGCTAAAAAGTGTTAAATGGCTTAAAATATATATTAAAAACTATATAACACTTCACACGCATCAATGCTTCGTGCTTATTTGATACTGGAGCCGATAACTATTTTGTATAGTTCGAATTCGAAAGGCTCCTAAACCGTAAACGCGTTAATCTCCCATCAACATTCGACGTAGACGTTGGCACTGGAAGAACTGTTACTGTTAGTTCCGTTCTGCGTGACTGTACTCTTGATCTCAACGGTCGTGTTTACCCGATCAATCTCATCCCGATGCAGCTCGGTATCTTTGATGTCATAGCAGGTATGGATTTCCTTCGGGAGAATCATGCCGAAATTGTTTGCTTCGATGAAATGATTTGCTTCTCTCTTGCAAACGGTGATCAATTGTGTGTTTATGGCGAAGTCGCTTCGAAGAAGTTACAACTCATATCGTGTGTCCAAGCTACCAAGTATCTCCGCAAGGAATACCAAGCTTACTTGGCACACATCATAGTAATGGAGGAAATAGAAGTTAAGGCAATAGACAAGGTGCCGGTGGTTCGTGAATTTCCTAACGTCTTTCCCGACGATTTACCTGGTTTACCGCCCACTCGTGATATCGATTTTCGAATCGACCTCATTCCTGGAGCAAATCCCGTTGCTAGAGCGCCTTATCGCCTCGCTCCTTCTGAATGCGCAAACTCTCGAGTCAGCTCCAGGAACTGCTTGATAAAGGCTTCATTCGCCCTAGCACCACTCCTTGGGGCGCGCCTGTCCTTTTTGTCAAAAAGAAGGATGGATCGTTCCGGATGTGCATCGACTACAGGGAATTGAATAAGCTTACCATAAAGAATCGTTATCGCTTGCCTCGAATCAATGATTTGTTTGATCGGCTACAAGGTGCTACGTGTTTTTCGAAGATCGATCTACGCTCAGGCTATCACCAGTTATGAATTCAGGAGGAAGATATCCCCAAAACCGCTTTTCGAACCCGATACGGTCACTACGAGTTTGTTGTTATGCCTTTTGGTTTGACCAACGTTCCCGCAGTTTTCATGGATCTAATGAATCGCGTGTGTAAACCCTTTCTCGACCGCTTCGTCATCGTATTTATCGATGATATCTTGGTCTATTCCAAGTCAAAAACCGAACACGCGCAACATCTTTGTTTGGTTCTTGAGTTACTCCAGGGAAACCGTCTCTATGCCAAATTCTCCAAGTGTAAATTCTGGCTTGAGGAAGTTCAATTCCTCGGTCACATCGTCAATATTCAAGGAATTCATGTCGATCCTGTGAAGATCGAAGCTGTTAAGAGTTGGGTTACACCAAAGAACCCGTCCGAAGTTCGTTCTTTTCTTGGATTGGCGGGTTACTATCGCCGATTCATCGCTGATTTCTCAAAGATCGCTGTTCCGCTCACCTCTCTCTCGCACAAGGACAAACCTTTTGTTTGGGGAACCAAGCAAGAGGAGGCCTTTCAAACTCTCAAAGCTATGCTTTGTAACGCTCCCGTACTCTTGCTACCTGACGGAAACGACGACTTCGTAGTCTACTACGATGCCTCGAACCTCGGTCTCGGTTGTGTTCTCATGCAAAGGGACAAGGTTATCGCGTACGCGTCTCGACAGCTCAAGATCCACGAGAAGAACTACACAACCCATGATCTCGAGCTTGGTGCAGTTGTTTTTACGTTAAAGATTTGGCGACACTACCTTTACGGTACCAAGTGTACGGTCTTCACCGACCACAAGAGCCTACAACACATCTTTAACCAGAAAGAGCTGAATATGCGCCAACGCCGATGGGTTGAACTCCTTAACGATTACGAATGTGAGATATTTTACCACCCAGGCAAAGCAAACGTCGTCGCCGATGCTCTCAGTCGACAAAGCTATTTGCATAGCGTTCATAATACTCAAGCCCAGCACAATCTCGAAGCTCTTATCCGTGACGCCCAACATGCTTGTTTTACCGAACACACTTTAAAGAAGGAAAGAATTATCAATAATGGCGAACAACTGGTGAACAAATCGAATGGTATATTCCATTATCTAGACCGAATTTGGATTCCCAAGAGTACAAACTTACGTCAGATTCTGCTAGACGAAGCCCACAAATCACGATATTCCATTCATCCCGGTGCTGATAAGATGTACCAGGACCTCCGCTACAAGTACTGGTGGCCGGGTATGAAGAGAGATATCGTTGTCTACGTTTCGAAATGCCTGACTTGTTCGAAAGTCAAGGCTGAGCATCAACGCCCCCTGGCTTACTCGTACAACCCGAAATCCCTATGTGGATATGGGAGAGTATAGCTATGGACTTCATAACGAAACTCCCGTGTACGCCATCAGGTCACGACAGCATCTAGGTTATCGTTGATCGTCTTACCAAATCTGCTCACTTCCCACCGATATGGGATGACTATAAGGTAGAACGATTAGCTCGAATCTATACCGACGAAGTTATTTGTCGACACGGGGCACCTCGTGACATCATCTCTGACCGCGATGGTCGATTTACCTTGCGTCTTTGGGAAACGTTTCATTCTGCTCTCGCTACTACTCTCAATCTTAGTACTGCATTCCATCCCCAGACCGACGGTCAAACTGAACGCACGATTCGGACCCTCGAATACATGCTTCACTCGTGTGTTATAGATTTCGGTGGTAATTGGGATTCGCATTTACCTTTAGTCGAATTCTCGTACAATAACAGTTATCACTCTAGCATCCAAATGGCACCATTTGAGGCATTATACGGAAGAAAATGTCGATCGCCTATTGTGTGGCACGAGATCGGGGATGCGCAAATTACCGGTCTTGAGTTACTGCAAGAAACGACTGACAAAATCCTCCAAATTCGAGACAATTTGCTGAAAGCTCGGAGTCGTCAGAAAAGTTACGCCGATAGACGCCGCATGCCCCTTAAATTTGACGTTGGAGATCACGTACTCCTAAAGGTTGCACCTTGGAAGGGGGTGATCATATTCAGCAAGAAAGGAAAGCTCGCACCTCGATATGTTGGACCCTTTAAAATTCTAGAAAAGATTGGCAAGGTGGCCTACAGACTCGAACTACCGGAGGAACTTAGTAATGTCCACCCGACTTTCCACGTTCCGAACCTCAAAAAGTGTCTAGCCGACCAGGAATTACATGTCCCTCTTGAGGATCTACAAGTGGACGAAACATTACACTTCATAGAGAAGCCTGTCGAGATCATGGGCCGAGAAACCAAGGTAATCTGACGCTCACGCATTCCCATTGTGAAGGTTCGCTGGGAAGGAAAACGCGGCGCCGAGTTCACCTGGGAACTCAAAAGTGACATGAAGGAAAAGTATCTGCAACTGTTTGTTACGCCTACTTCTTAAATTTCGTGACGAAATTTCCTAAAGTAGGGGAGGCTGTAACAACCCGCGTTTTGAAAGTCAAAGTCAAAGGAAGAAAAGATTTCTAATTGCGATCTGTCACTCCTTGCTTAATCACTGATTGTACTCCTTGACTTGTAATCGATACTCTAATTTGAATTACTTTAGTTTTACTATGTGGAGTACATGTTAATAAATCGTAGTTTAATTGTTAATCGACTTATCGCTAATTGCATCGCTATCGCATCGCAACCAGAATTATAGGTTATGGATATTGTTTTACGTGTGTGTGCTATTATGTGTTACTTGTGCATGTTATGTTTATGTTGAGGTGAATAATCGCAACCGCAATCGCAACTCTATCACAACGCAATCTCATCGCAGACTCGAGACTTATAAATTACTTTTGTGTTATTTAGTAGTTAGGTTATTTGTGTAACTAATGGGTAATACTATCGCATCGCTTACTTGAAACGCATCGCAACGCTCAAAACGAAACGTCAAAAACCAACTCTCACCGCCGTCAGATCGAATGATCATTCGATTGAATGGTCATCCGTCTGGATGACCATCCGATCGGATGGCCATCCGATTGAACTGCCTCTCGTTCGCACACCTGCACCGACTTTCCTCTTTTGGACACCTATAAATAGCCCTGTCACATCACATTTCATAATGTGACAGCTCTCTCATCCGACTAGCGTGTTCCAGCCCTCTTTTCTCTCGATTTCTCGCGATTCTTGTAAGTTTTCAACTCAAAATCTTGTACTTCTATCATCTCCACGCACTTCTTCATCATTTTCACCTCCGAATCTTCACTTTTCGCCATGAAATCGGCTGGTTTGAGGTGTTCTAGGATGATGTCATCATGGGGTTCTTATGAACTTCAAAGTGTGAAAACATTCCACCAACAACAACCTAGATCTAAGAGATTTCAACATGTTAAACACCGATTTCGCATAAATCTAAACGTTTTCAGGATAAAAAGGATTGAAAGATGTTTTCACAGCCTTCTTTCAACTCTTTTACACTCATGCACTCAAAACCGATAGAATCGGAGCTCATTCAGGCCTCCCACTCACTCCCTAGTGATGTGTCGGTCTGAGATCCGATTCCTATCAATGAGATAACCGAATTAGCGAGTTGAGCATGAACAACCGTCAAGAATAGTTAACTGGTCAGAACGGGGTGATTCCCGTCCGATCGGATAGCTTGGACTTGAGGGAATTCTCATTGTTTAACACCTTGTCATACCGTCTCGATCAAACCGCAAACTTTCAAACTTAACAAATTTCAAAACGAACAAGTCACCAAATGGACTGCCGTCCGATCGGATTGCCATCCGATCGGATGACTCATGACACTTAAACTTTTTACAAATTTTCAATACACATCAATATCCAGCGAATGGCCATCCGATCGGATGACCATCCGGTCGAATGACCATTCTGCTGTGAACTTGTTCTCTAATAAATATCTCCCTTGGACGGATCGCCATCCAACCGAACGGCCATCCGACCGGACGGTCGTTCGACCAGACGACCTGAAAGGTAGAGATACTTCTCTGTTTTCAAAATGCTACAACGAAAACTTCAAAGCCATCATACACAAACACATCCATCCCAAACAAATGGCAAATCAACCGGATGACCATCCGTCCGGATTGCCATCCGATCGGATGACCCTTCGTCACTCAGTCACTTTGCATCGTTTTACGCACTATTCCTCGCTTACGCTATCGTTCTGTAATCAGGCTAACTCTCCAGCGCTCCTTTCAATCCAAGACGGTGTTTATTTATTAAGCACTTTCTGTGAGTATACTCGATCCCTTTTTGTTGTAAGCACTTTTGGGTGTTACATATATTACTTATATCAAATCACTTCAATCACACAACACAAACACTTTTATACGCTAACCGTTACTGCAAGTTATGCGTGTTACTCGATGAATGCTTGTATGTTATGTTTACACAGTGATTGTTGTCTGACACCTTAGCAACGATAGTACTATAGTTTGGACTCAGCACCTGTCATGGACGGGGGTTGCTAAGGGTATTTCTTCACGTGTCACAGTGGTGATATGTGTTGCGCACTCTTCAACTCGCATTCACGTCTGTGCATATTTTATTGTCGATAACCTACTTGCTTCACATTATACATGTTACATGCTGGTTATGCGCAAACTCGCTTTCACTACTATTATACTATCAAACTTGTATGCTCACCTTTACACTATGTGTATTGACCTCTATTTTAAGGTACGTGACAAGTGTTTAGGATGCTTGCTTTGTGGAATCAAGCTAGGATGGAGTCTAGACACAAACATAATAAAAATCTGAGTTGTCGGAACATTTTATCTGTCTTTGAGAAAACAATGTCTGTAATAACTGATTTTATCTGATATATTATGGTATGGGACATGATGTTAAATATCTGGTAATTTAGTTGTTATGGATTCTCTTGGACAATCTGTTTTGCTCAGTGCCGCGCCCCGATGTTCCCGCCATCGGTTGGGGTGTGACATGATCGGCCTTTGTTGTCTTAAAACCAATCACGGTTAGTGGAACTGTAAAATTTTGGTACCAATCCCTAGAGGCCTGTTTAAGGCCGTATAAAGACTTTCTCAGTTTGCAAACACGTGTTTCTTCTTCTTCTTTGCGGAAACCTTATGAAATTTTCATGTATATATCTTCTTTGAGATCGTCGTGTAAAAAGGCGTTGTTAACATCTAATTGGTGAATAGCCCATCCCCTTTTTATTGCAACCGCTAGCAAAGTTCGAACAATAACCAACTTTGCCACCGGTGCAAATGTTTCATGGTAATCCATATCTTCCATATGTGTGTAGCACTTTGCTACCAATCTGGCCTTGTACCGTTCTACTTCACCATTGAGTTTGTACTTGACTTTAAACACCCATGTCGAATCATTAGCCTGTTTTTCTTCCAGGCAACTCTTGCAAGATCTATGTCCCACTCTTTTCGAGGGCTTTGACCTCCTTTTGCATGGCCTCGACCCACCTTTTTTCTTGGACAACTTGCTTGAAGGACTTGGGCTCATTGTGTATTTCAATGGAAGATGAAAAAAAAAGCTTTATGTGATTCCGAAAAAATATTATAAGTGACAAAATTAGTCAAAGGGTGTGATGTTGATGATTTTTTATTGTTGTTGGGTTGTGCATGGTCGAGAGATGGGGGAAGATCAACTTTGTAATCAGAAAAATGCTTCGGGTGTTTAATGTTTTGCTTTTTTCTAGCTGGCATGAGGTTTTCAACTAAGGTTTCATTGGGTTCAACATTTATAGGGCCATTATGTGCCCCTTTGTTGAGGCTATTGTTAAGACTTTCATTTTTCGCCTCCAGGTCCATCTTCATGCCCATCACTAAAATATATAACATGGCCTTCTTCATTGTTTTGGTTTTCAAGGTTTAAAGCCAATTCTGGTTCTACAGTGGGCTCGGTCACCTACATTGGTATGTTAGTTTCCGGTCCTATGCCTAGATCGGTAAGGTCATCTTCGGCATCCCATATATCAGGAAATTTAAAAACTTCTTCCTCATGTTCTGGATGAGCTAACATTTTGTAAGGATATACGGTCTCAATAAGCTTTACATCTTACCTCCATGATACCCCAAGAAAACACCTAATCTCCCCCTTTCTTCAAATTTGTCCCCTTTCGTTTCCGTATTTCTGTAAGAAGCGAGACAACTAAAAACCCTCATATAATCATAATCAGGCTTCTGATTTTACAACACTTCATGGGGGTTTTATTACCAATAACATCTTATGGCAACCGATTTATAATATAGGCAGCCATTAAAACACATTCTCCCCAGAGTTTTGTCGGTAAATTAGCTTCAAACCTGAACGCGCGTGCAATCTCTAGGTGATGCATATGCTTACATTCCACTACCCCGTTTTGTTGAGGGGTGCATGGACAAGTTATTTCTAACAAGATTCCTTCACTTGCATAAAAGTTTTGCATTTGATTTGAAACAAATTCCTCTCCATTGTCACACCTAATTCTTTTAATATTCTTGCCAAATTGATTTTTACCATTTTGAAATTTGACCAAACAAATGCTTGCCTGGTTTTTATGTTTTAGTAGGAAGACCCAAACAACCCTATTGTAGTCATCGACTATTGTCAAAAAATAACTAGCATGGGAGAGAGATAATTAACGTGCAATATTGACCCCATATGTTACAATGAATTAATTCAAAACAATCATGAGTTTTTATTGAACTAATAGAAAAATGTGATCTTTTCTCTTTTGCCTTAATGCAAGAATCACAAAAATTATCTTTATTTTTCAAGGAATCTTTCAAAAAATCAACATACCAAAGTTTTGAATCGGATGCATGACCTAGTCGTATGTGCCAAACATCCACACTTGTCATCATAGCTCGTCTCTCTCCTTTCTTCATCTTGATTCAGTATAGACCTCGTTCACATTTACCAGCTCCGACTAATGCCCTTGAACTCTGATCTTGCATTACGCAAAAATCAAGGAAAACGTTAATGCACAGTGAAGATATTTTAACAAACGGCTCACCGACAGAAGGCTACATTTAAACTTGGGAACATGTAAAACTCCCTTGATTTTAGTTCCATTAGGCAGGGTACAACTCCCCTTTCCTTCAACATGTATCAATTCACCGCTGGGTACGATGACGGGTAGTTCAACAAAACACACCATTCTATCTTCTAGCCAATGGATTTTGTGTGTTATATGCTCGGTGGCTCTTGAGTCTATAATCCACTCGTCTTCAAGATCCACTATTTTTCCCATATTCACCTTCCGTGCAGTTTCTGTGTTTAGCTTTTCATCAGTCATGTTTGTAACCGACGGCTAACTTAAGAGTTTTTTGGTCGAGCAGCTATGAACTCGCTATGATACCATATAAAAAACGAAAAGTAAAAGAGAACAAAATGATCTGAAAGAATTGTTCAATATATCTTATTAAGTTTGCCTCCATTATATTGGAGAAAACAAATCGTTAATGAAAAGCAAAGGAGATATACTCCAATACAAATAGCAAATATTAAAAGGGTAGAAAATATATGAGTGAAAATAAATGAATTCTATTATGGGGTCGGGTTGAACACTTCAACCCGCCAACGTATCAACCCGATACGATTGATTGACACCCCTAGCTAAAACCCAACCCCCCTCCCATAATTCTGGGTGTCACGACACGAACAAAATTCATCACACCATCTCCAACTCTACTCAACGCCATCCATCTTCAAAGATTGTAGCACCAACAAACCATAGCCCCAGTGATACTCCACCCTCTCGATTCCCTCTGTATTTCCCTTGATTCTTTACACACAACTTCAGCAACCAGTTTATGTTTTTCTTAAACATGAAAGACACCAGCCTATGCCCCTAATTCCCTCAATCTATTGATTGTGATCAGGGGCGTAGCTTAGTTTAAACTCGGGGGTGCACCCCACCCCCTTCCCCATAATGTTTCTGTTAGAAGTGTAAAATTTCTGTTTTTCGTCGAAAAAATTTAAAATTATAAAAGTTCGCCCCCAATTATTTTGCATAAATATTTATATAATATATAAGTTGGGTCTCATGACTTTCCGCCCCCCCCCCACCCCCCCCAAACTTTTGGTCAAGCTCCGCCACTGATTGTAATGTCTCTCAATTCCTATACACAAACCACCACTCAACAAATTTCGAGATCTATAGTTCCAAAATTGTTACAAAGAGGGTTCGATTTCAAAATCCCTAAATGTTTCCACCTGCAACGCAATATTAACATAATACAAGGACTACCTGTGTAATTGTTTTTAAAATTAATTTTATAAGTATATTGATTTCCACGCTTACATCTCAAGCAATTTAAAATTAATTTTATAAGTATATTGATTTCCACGCTTACATCTCAAGCAAAACGTGGGTTATTATTTAATATAAAAGTTATTATACACCTAATATTTCATTGTATAAATTCGATGCATCAAACAAGAGCCAGTGGACTCGACGCCAATTATTAAACGTTCCTTTGAATTTAACCCGTTCCAGTCACCGAATCTTGGAATTTTTTTATCTATATGTTCTATTTTTTTATGCTACTTGCAGTTTGAAAAGTTTATTTAAAGTTAACTCAATTAAAAAAGCAAATTTACGTCTGTTATTATAAAAAAGGTTCTGCAAAAAAATAAACCTTTAACACATGTCAGAAATATCTACATTCAAGTCAATTTATTTAGGCTGATCTATACACACATCCTTATAATTTTATTTTCTATCACTAGTGTTACGGGCCTTATAATCAATCTTATACGACCTGTATAAAATACTTTTGCACAGAAATAAATGCATTGGAATCTTTTTTTGTTTTATGTATACGTGCCGTAAAACCTTATACGAGTCGTATACAATTGTATACGAGCAATATAATGTTATACGACCAAATGTGTTTATTTTTGTGAGGTTTAATCAGATTTTTGGGCTTTTAAGATCTGTATACGGGCTGTATAATGCTATACGACCCGTGTATAAGTTTTTTTTGTGTGTAAAACCGAACAACCATTTAATAAATTTTAGTAATTCTTTAGATAGCGTTTTCAGTATCCGGGGTTTGTTGGGTGGCGACAACGGTGTGTGTGTGTGAGTACTAAGAGTATTATTGCTGAAGGTTTTCAGTATCCGGAGTTTGTTGGGTTGTTTGTAGCTAGGGTTCAGAATGCTTGAATATTGTGATATTAGAACACTTTACATTGCATGTAAACACAGGGGCTTTGTGATGATATCTTACAAATTGGGAACCACATATTCGTGTGTTGTAGTTTGGAAAGATAACCGAATAGAGATCATAGCCAACCTAAATTCACGAATTCCTGCGTCTTGTATTAATCAACGATGTTCTGATATTAAGTTATCGTTCCTTGTAAAAGTTTTCCTAGCTCGCTACCGATGTATGCCGTGTGGGTTATCGCCAGAACCCTGCAGATGTTCGTTTGTTAACTACCGGATGGATACTTTCGTGAATCTAAAAAAGCTTGTTGCTGGTGATTCCATCGTGTTCATGCGAGCAGATAACGGTGAACTTTACGTCGGAATTAGACGTGCTAAAAGAGCGGGAATCGGTGTGAATAAGTTGATTAATAGAGGATTCATCACGTATAAGTTGGTTTATGGGAACCGTTTCTAGCTAGGGTTTGTTGGGTTGTTTGTAGCTAGGGTTCAGAATGCTTGAAGTTTTATTATAAACACCTTGGTGAAAGTTATCATCTTTTGGGTCAAGTGAAGCAATGAATGAAGAAGAAGGGGCGTAAGAAAGGAAAGAAACATTAGAAACCATGTTAATTAACAAGTTTTTGGTTGAAGTTTGAGTAATTGTAATTGATGATTAGAATTTTTTTTGAAACGTTGTGTTTAAGGTTTCTTGTTATGAAAAGTCCTTGTTTTGAAGTCCAATCTTGGGTGGAAATGATTTCAACATTAATTAATGTCCATGAACCATGAAATAACCCATCTCCTTTTTGTTACACATATATACCCACTCATCCATCCACACACACCATTTCACCCACACTCTTCACCTTCTTCCACTAGAAAATCAACAATCTTCTGTCGGAAAACAAACCACCATGGTTGAAGCTTTTGGTATTTATATAATATACATTATCCCCTTGTTGGTGGTTTATGTACCCATCCCCACGTGACAAGGCGTCTAAACCCTTGAATCCCAACGCTTCTCTTTATATTCCTCATCATTACCTGAATTCAAGTTCATTAAGAAGTAATGACTGCTGACTAATTACAAGACTGTTTGTTAGGCTTCTAATGCTCACACAGGGTGATAAACAACGATGATCTGGAATTGGAAAACCGTTGTGGGTGGTAGTTACCCGATCCTCTCCCGCCTTGGTAGTTGTTACCATATCCACTATCCCCTTGGTAGTTGTTACCATATCCATTATCCCCTTGGTAGTTGTTACCAACTTTTTTTTTAATTAGTATATGTGGAATTGACGAAAACGCAGTAATGTTAAGGATTTAGAACTACGAACTTTGTTTGAGTTAGTTAATATTACACCAATATGGTGATATTAGAACACTGTACACTGCATGTAAAGATGACCGAATACAAATTGGGAACCACATATTCATGTGTTGCAGTCTGGAAGATGACCAAATAGAGATCATAGCCAACCTAAATCCACGAATTCATGCGTCTTGTATTTATCAATGATGTTCTGATATCGAGAACTGTCGGAGAAGGCCCATCGTTTACCGTGGAATGCATCCTTAAACTTGATAGCAGTTTTGCATTTGTAAAGTTTACAAAAGCAAACCCAGCATTGACTAGACTCCTACCATCCCAAAAGGATCTGAATAACCGATACAACCCATTTGTAACCCAACTAAAATCTCGTAACTGTGAATCCCTTCCCTCCAAAACCACCACCTTGTCGCGTATGGTCTTCTTGAACCTAGATTCTTACTTAAACGATGTTCTGATATCGAGTTATACGTTCCTTGTAAAAGTTTTCTGGGTCTAAATCCATGAATTCTTGCGTCTTTTATTTATCAACGATGTTCTGATATCGAGTTATATGTTCCTTGTAAAAGTTTTTTGGGTCTGTTAAGAATTTGGGTGACAATGAAGGTTCATTTGGGGAGAATGTTCTGGAAATTGAAGGAAAGGGAAGGTTGTAACTTTTTAAGATTAACTAATAACTTCAGCCGCTAATATGACAAACCATCGATGCAAGAAGAATGCGTGCAATAATAATGATTCAACTGTTGATATTGAGTCTTCCATGCTTATTAATTGTTGAATGGTTAAAACTGTACAATAATAATGATTCAACTGCTACTATTGAGTGTTCCATGCTTGTTGATTGATGAACGGTTGAAACTGTACAATAATAATGATTCAACTGCTGTTGTTGAGTCTTCCATGCTTGTTGATTATTGAACGGTTGAAACAGTACAATAATAATGATTCAACTGGTGCTATTGAGTCTTCCATGCTTGTTGATTGATGAACGGCTGAAACTGTACAATAATAATGATTCAACTGCTGCTATTGACTCTTCATGCTTGTTGATTGTTGAACGGTTGAAGCTGTACAATAACAATGATTCAACTGCTGCTACTGAGTCTTCCATGCTTGTTGATTGTTGAACGGTTGAAACTGTACAATAATAATGATTCAACTACTACTATTGAATCTTCCATGCTTGTTGATTGTTGAACGAAGGGCTGGAGACATAGATCGACGCCGTATGTGTGGATGATTTTTTTCTGGGTGTGATTGTGAGTGAGTTTTTCGCTTTGTTGATCCGTGATTTGTGGGTTTTTTTGTTGTTGTTAAACCCTCGTTTCTTTGTCTTTATGTTTATCAACTGCTTTTGTTGTTGTTAAACCCTCGTTTCTTCTTCTTCTTCTTCATGGTAACAAAAATGCACCACTGCTTTTGTTGTTGCTTTATGTTTATCAACTGGTCGTTTGTCTGAGTTTTCTTTCTCTTTGATGAAATGAGATTTGTTTCAAAGTAAAAAAGAAAACTGAAACTAGTTTTCCTTGATAGTTAAAAGTCGCCTTTCATCGGTCGGCGCAAGAGAAGTTGGTGGAACCCGGGTGTTGCGGTGTTGCGGTCCACCATCTTGATTGTTGGTCAAAGGAGATTTGGTGTTGAACATAGACTATTTGTATCTTGTTGGTGAAAGATGAGAATGGCTAGTTCTCTCTAATGTGTGATCTGGCAGTCTATATAGTGTTTATAACCATTAGCCTACCTCATCAGAAATCCGATGAGGTAGGGTAATGTGATCGGACGGCAGAAGCCGTTCGATTTGATGGTTCTGAACACTATATAGACTGCCAGATCGAAACCCTAATGTGTGAATATTCACTCCAAAAAAAGGAAATCCGATGTATACGGGCCATATATCATTATGCGGCCCGTATAAAACTATCGTATACATTGTATATGACCAAGTTTATTTTCACAAGGTGTATACGGGCCGTATAATGTTAACAACCTGTATAGAATACGATAAAAAGACAAAGGCTGCGCCCACAACCTTTGTAAGCCTATCTTATTCTATACGGGGCATATAACCTTATACGGTCCGTATACACCATGTGAGAATAAGATTTTCCATGTGTTATTATTAACTCCCTTTATTTAACTTAGATAAGTTTTGAAAGCAAACACGTAAGATGAAGTTAAATATATGTAATGTGTTAGAGGATCAAGATCACGGGAAAACCATTTCGAGTTGTGAGAACTTAGAAAACTCGGTATTCTCGTGCGATTTGTGCCCCCATTTTTTTCACACCCCTAGATTAAAATGTTAGAAAAGACTGCCGTTAATTAATTAAAAAAATCGAAGTGGTGTTTTTCGGCTCCTTACATGACATAAGTATGAAATCACTTTTTACAGCATTTACGGCTGCCTTAAATGAAAAAAAAAACAAGTTTTTTAATTTTTTATTTTTTTGAAAAAGTTAATTTTTTAGGATTTTTGGTAAAAAAAAATGAAAAGACTTTTCGTGAGACCAAGTTCTCTAAGGGTCTGTTTGGTATGAGGTAATGGAATGGACGAGAGAATGGAATGGGCAAAGGAATGGAATGGGCAAGGGAATGAAATGGGTCATTACCATTCCATGGTCATGTTTGGCTAACCTATGAGAATGGATTGATACATTACTTTGTGTTGTTTGGTATGCGAAAAAAGACGAATGAATGGAATACAATTAATTGAAAATGACAACAATACCCTTGTCTCAAAATAAAGAAAAATTACTAGTTTTCACAAAATTTTCCATTAAAAATTATAATAAATATAATTCAAGTAGAAGAACCATTCAAAAGATTTGAAAACACATAAACAACACTGGCACTTAAGCAATACAGAATTGTTTTGGTCAAAAATTACCTAAGTAATTAAGTGATCAAATTAATTTGGCGCCCACCGTGGGGCAAGTGGTGCTATTTCTACTAAAAGCTTTTGCAAAATCGTTACTTGGTTTTCTGTTTTCAAAACTTTTTGCTACACTATTTCAATGGCCTCGAGATCAAACATGAGCACTTCCACCGTGTCTGCTACAACCTCTGCAACAATTGGTTCGGTGCTTCCACCACCTCCTCCGAGAATGCAAGCCTCTTCACAGGGAACTGAAAGTCATGTGGCTCGGGATGTTATCCCCGCTCGCAATATCCAGGGATCTGGTCCAGTTTTGGCTTCTAACGAAGAAATTCTAAATTTGTTTGGTAGTGTACAGGAACAGATGAGGCAGCAGCAGGAAACTAATCAGATGCTGATGAGAGAAATACAACTATTGAAATCCGGCTCGAGTAGGCCTGCTGAAGATACTGTCACTCCCTTGCAACCCAGGGCTTTGAACTTCAGTTCTGCAGTTTATACAGAGGATAACCGGGAGAATATTGTGCCTAGCCATTACCAGAATCATACTCCTGAGATACCTTCTTCAGTAAGAGTATCAACTATGAGAAGCTCAGGATATGCTACAGGATATGGCCAGAATCCCCAAGCTGGTAATGTATCTGATAATAATAATACTCTATCTACTAACGGTGTTGGATCTTTTCAGGATGCAGGTATGACATTAGCATTTTCCAGGGAGCTTCAAAAACTGAAGGACATGATATCCAGTGTACCTGGGGTGGTTTAGCCAATTCCTGAAGTGTCCCAGGACAGCCACATGATATCCCGGTTTGCGTATCCCATTTGTGATGCTGAAATCCCAAAGAGATTTCAAACCCCCAACATGAAATTCTATGATGGAACTACGGATCCTGAGGAGCATATTGCCCAGTATAGGGAAAGGATGGAAATCAACCCTATCCCTCCAGATCTCAAAGAAGCATGCTTGTGCAAGGGCTTTGGTTCTACCTTAACAGGATCAGCCTTGAAATGGCTCTTAAACGTTCCTGCTCACTCAATTACTTCATTTGCCCATTTAGTTAATTTATTTAATAGTCAATTTTCTTACAGCCGGAGCTTTGAGAAACTAACCAGCGATCTTTACAGGATAACTCAAGGACCTCAGGAGTCTTTGAGGGAGTATGTAAACAAGTTTAGTCGGGAATCTTTAGATATCCCACATCTTGATGTTGCAACAGCTGTGCAGGCTTTTAAGATGGGATTACAAAAAGATTCTCAGTTTTACCAGGATCTTGTAATGAATCCCTGCAGGAATCTGGACGAAGCTCGTAACAGGGCTTTGAGATACATTCGCCTGGAGGATGATAAAAAGATGCAAGAGAGGATGAATTCGTCCACAACCTATGAGTCAACCAACAGGAAATCAGAATCCTCGTATAAACCATACCGCTCTAAACCGTATGGCAGAAATGATGGCAAAAAAGTGAATGTTGTTGAAGACGAGGATCCTGAGGAGTATCCTGAGTTGTCTGAATATTGTTTTTCTGTTAACATACCTGAACTGATGTATGCTATGCAGGGTTTAGGAGACAAAGCAAGGTGGCCCCGAAAGAATCAACAAAAGGCTGATTGGAAGGACAAGTCCAAGTGGTGTGCCTTCCATGAGGATTTCGGGCATGTTACTGAAGATTGCATCGCTTTAAGAAAATAAATAAGCTATCTCTTGAGTAAGGGATATCTGAAGGACCTCTTGGGAAGAAAGAAGAATAAGGGCCAGGATCCTGAGAAGGATCCTGAGCGTGCAGCATCACCTCATGCGGATGCAAAAATAATTAACTTTATTTCAGGAGGATCTGACATCTGCGGTACATCATATTCTGCAGCGAAGAGACACGCAAAGGAAGCCAAATCAGAGAGGGGAGATAAGCTAACCAGGATGTCAACCATCACAACTGACAAAGTGATTACGTTCGATAATGATGACAGGGATACTGTCCAAGATCCTCATCATGATGCTCTAGTAATAACGTTATATGTTGCTAACCATTTTGTGCACAGGATATTGGTGGATAATGGCAGCTCAGTCAGCATAATTCAGCTGGAAACGTTGAGAAGGATGAACGTATCCCCGATGGATATTACTTCGAAGTCCACTGTGCTCGTTGGTTTCAGTGGAGAAGCTAGGAATACCGTAGGAAAGATAAAATTGCTCGTGTATATTCAAGGGGTCAACTCAATGCAGCGCTTTTGTGTCATGGACTCTCTATCCTGCTATAATATTATATTAGGTAGGCCTTGGATCCATGATATGAAGGCTGCCCCATCAACCTACCATCAATGCATCAAAATCCCTACTCCTTGGGGAGTTGTCAAGGTGGAAAGTGATCAATAGGAAGCAAAGGAGTGTTATTCTTCTTCGATGAAATCATCAACAAAGCCTAGTGCAGCATAGCAATTAAAGATGCGAGGCCAGGATATCATGGAGGCTTCAGAGCAGGATGTAAAGAAAGTTATCCTGGATCAGAATAATCTGGATATCTCGGTGCTCGTGGGAACCAATATCCCTCAGGATATTGAAGATCAATTGACTAACTTTTTGAAATGCAGGATGTCGACGTTCGCGTGGAAGCACGAGGATATGACATGCATTTCCAAGGATATTATAACACATAAGCTCGGTACTGACAGGTCATTCAAGCCTGTCCAACAAAAGAGAAGGAAATTTGCTCCGGAGCGAAATGTGATCATCCAAGAGGAAGTTGAAAGACTACTAAGGAACAAGATGATTAGGGAAGTGAAGTTTCCTAAATGGTTGGAGAATGTAGTTGTGGTGCAAAAGAAAAATGGGAAATGGAGAGTTTGTGTAGATTACACAGACTTAAACAAAGCTTGTCCCAAAGGCCCATTTCCTCTTCCTCATATTGACTCAATGGTGGATGCTACTGCCGGCCATGAGATGTTAACCTTCATGGATGCATCTTCAGGATTCCAGCAGATCCAAATGGAACCTTCAGACCAGGAGGATACTGCCTTCATGACACCAACAAGTATATATTGTTACACTGCTATGCCCTTTGGTTTGAAAAATGCAGGTGCAACATATCAAAGATTGGTGAACATGATGTTCAAAGAAAAGCTGGGGGACACCATGGAGGTGTACATCGATGATATGGTAGTAAAATCTAAGAAGGCTGAGGATCACCTCTAGGATATTAAGGGAGCGTTTGATATCTTGGACCAGTACAACATGAAATTAAATCCTGCTAAATGCCATTTTGGAGTGGGGGCAAGAAAATTTCTAGGATACAGGGTGACGAAAAGAGGGATAGAGGCAAGCCCGGAGCAGATTAAAGCTATCCTGGATATCAAATCACCTTCAAATATGAAGGATGTTCAACGGTTAACAGGGCGAGTAACAGCATTGAATAGATTTATTTCAAAATCCTTAGAAAAATGCAAGGAATTTTATGATATACTGAAGAAGAATAAGAAGTTTGAATGGGGAGCAAAGCATGAAGCAGCCTTGCAGGATTTGAAGCAGTATCTTTCAACTGCACCCCTATTGATGAAGCCTGAGGATGCTGAACCGTTATCCCTGTATCTTACAGTATCAGGGAATGCAGTAAGTGCTGTCCTTGTAAAGGATCATGAAGGTCAGCAATATCCTGTTTATTATGTTAGCAAAAGTTTATTAGATGCTGAAACTAGGTATTCTCACTTAGAGAAATTGATATTAGCCCTAGTTATGGCGTCAACAAAACTTAGACATTATTTTGAAACACATAGGATTCACGTTAAAACCAACTATCCTGTTGAAAATGTACTTAGGAAACCTGAGATGTCAGGTAGGATGGCTAAATGGTCGGTGAAATTAAGTGCCTTTGATCTAGTATATGAGCCTAGAAATGCCATAAAGTCTCAGGCTTTAGCTGACTTTGTGGTTGATTTTAGTAGTGATATTCAAAATGAAGTAGACCTAGAAGTACAATAGCTAGGAGAAAACTTAGAATCCTGGACGTTATATACTGATGGTGCATCTAATGTAAGAGGTGTAGGCTTGGGTATACTACTAAAATCACCACAGGGGGACATATTACCCCAGGCTATTAGATGTGAGTTTCCTGCCACTAATAATGAAGCAGAATATGAAGCTTTAATTGTAGGATTATATTTTGGTCAAAAATTACCGAAGCAATTAAGTGATCAAATTAGTTAAGTGAGGTAGTGTGCTAAAAAGTGTATTGAAAATATGTTGGTTAAGTTGTTTGGAAAAACAGTATTCAGGATACGGCTCAGGATATTGAGCTGTATCTATGATCAAACAATGAGCAAAAAGTAAAGGGGGTGACACGAGATATACGAGGAAAGCCCTTGATCAATCTAGATCGCCGGCATAAAACCTCGGGAGCTGACAATCGCAGCTGCCTTGTTCTTCTTATTGCTTTAAACTTCAGGATACAGTGCAGGATATTGACCAGATCGCTAAGTGTTACAATGCTTTTGTGCGAAAGTGAAAATTGCTAGAGAGCGAGTGTAAGAGTGTAGTGAGTGTTGATGTGATGACCTACTCGATCTGGTATACCCACCTATTTATAGTAACAAATTACAAACGAAAATTCCTATAAATATGGGATGCTCCGAATATTCCATTGTAAACGTTGTAGACCGAGTAATGCGGCTTCAACGTCTTTATTTGAACGACTTGGACCGAGTCTTCCGCGAAATGATTCCTTGTGAACGTTGATGGCTTCTAACCCACGTACCTGCACATAATCCGTTAGTGATCCTGAGGATACCATTCAGGATGTTACCAATATCCTGAATCAGCATCCCGGATGTGAACAGACATCATATAACCAAGATATAATTCAAGATATTTCTCAGGATATGGGCTCAGAATTTCACCCATAACAATTGTCCCCAAAAATGTTACCGTTTAGTATCCTCACCACTAACGGTTACATTTTTCACGGAGATCGAGGTAATTAAGAGATAAGACCCATGATGTGACCGTTTGCAACTACTCAGCCTATATTTACTCATTGCACCCTATATCTTCTCATCCCCATCTCTTTTTTAATCACTATCGATAAGGAAAAAGGTAACATTCTCTCTCTAATCTTCATCTTTATCTTCATTCTCCTTCTCCGGTCAAAAATTCAAGCGATCAAATGCCGAGACAGATGAGATCTAGTACCGGTGATTCAACTCCCACATTTATCCAGCAGAATCTTCTCCAAGAACCGGAGAAAGAGATATGCTCTTTTGATAGTCCCCACTTGGCAGCTCTCAAATCCTCCGGTATCTTTCTGGAAGGAACAGTGTTTCGGCCGTTCGACCGGGAAATCCGGTCGGATATGGTCTCCAATGAGTGGTTGTGCTTTAGTGCCTTTCCCTTCACTTTAGGGTTACAATTCCCCTTTCCAGACTTCATCACGGAATTCTTCAACATTACCAAAATCTCCTTTAGTCAAACAATGCCAATGCTTTGGCGTGTTCTGTCCGTTCTTGACCAGATCAAGAAAAACCACATCCCTGATCTTTCTGTTCATGATCTCCCCCTAGCTTACAAGCTTAGATGCCACGGATCATGTAGATTTTTGTTTTATTCCACTTCCGGCGACCCGCTGATACTTCGTGCCACCAGGAACGAGGATAATTGGCAATCTAAGTTCTTCTTTGTAAAAAGAGACTCAATCCCTGGTGGAACGGAATATCCGGTGCAATGGTTGAAAAAGGGTAGGATTTAGGGTTTAAGGATGATCCTGCCTCTTATCCTGTTACATATCCTAAACTGATCAACTTTATTTTTTCTGTCGTGTACACAGCTGACTTTAGGAAGATCGCTCCTCCCCTTGCTGATTCAAAGAAAAGAATTGACGCCATCAGACTCCTTCCAGAGGCTGAAAGAAGTTTCAACCCGTCTCCGCCATCTCCAAGTCCTCTTTCTAGAGCAAACATGTCTGGTAAGGATCCTGCAAAATATCCTGTACATACATGTCTTTTATTTGAAATACTTAGGAGAAATTTTTACTCCCTGTATGCAGACTCCAGCAAGGTTCCAGTCTATCTAGACCTCGACGAACTTGACAGCTACCCTACTCCAGTCATGATCAAGAAAGAGACCCCTGCTGCCACCAGCTCCAAGCCGCTCCCGGCTCCTAAGGCTAATCCAAGGACTCGTGCTTCAACCGCAAAAAAAGAGGAAAGCTCCTGAAATCAGTGCTCCAGGTCCAGAAGGGTTCTCCTACGATGAACTCAGCTTTTCTGACTCCTTAGAGCCAAAGACATCCTTCCTCAACAAGGTAATATCCTGCTACATATCCTGCACATATATCCTGATAGGATATCCTGGTTAATACATTCTAACTCATACCTGAACTTGACGTGCAGGGCCTCCAGCATTTGCTCCATCTGTACAACGATGCCTGTGGTACTGCTGCACTCAATGAAGCCAGGATCAAACAGCTTGAAAGCACCATTGCCGATCAAGGTGCCATCGCTGAAGCAAAGACCCAGCACTACGAGGGCATGCTGAAGAAAGTCACCCAAGATGCTGAGCTCAAACTTGCCACCGTCCAAATGGATCACGAACAGGCCATGGTTGCTTTCCGGGAAGGGATCAAAGCCTCTGCTATCGTCTCCTTGTTACAAGCTCGCATCAAGATGGCCTACGAGGCCAAGGAGACAGGCCTTGTATGCCCATCCTGGCCGGTTGAATCCTGGGTGGCCAAGCTAAAGGAGCTTGGGGGCAAAGCTGTGCCACTTCCTACTGAAGCCGGAGAATCCTCTAAGTCAGCAGAGGTGGTGGACAAGGCTGGAGATAAGAAGGATGCTAGAGCGGATGCTGGGATGGATGCTGGTGAGGATGCTGCTCAGGATGCTGAAGCTGAGAAGGCAGAGAAGGTTGGAGAAGATGCCGCTGTGTGAGGGCATTCAGGTGGGCAATGATGGATATACGTGCCAAGGCCGGAGCCCACCTTTTTTAATTTGAATGTTGGTCTGTAACCCCCAAAACAATTTACTTTTTCTGCACTTTACTTTTCTGCACCTGAACAATTTAAATTTCCTGCATGCTTTTTGAACAATACAACAGTTGGAGGTGGATGGGTCTCGGTTTGAGATGAAACCTTCAACTGTTGGGTAAATATGGTAAGGAACTATTAGTGCTCTTAGTGGATGGGCCTTGTTTTGAGGTGAAACTAAGAGCACATCTTTTGGTATGTTAATAATATAACTCCTCTTTTGACTTTATTATTGTTGTTATTAGTGCACACATTTTACTTATGAAAACTGTTATGTTTAAACATTTTTGGGAATATTATGGGAACACATTCTGAAAATATCCTGACAAGTATTCTAAGAGATATCCTGGTCAGGATATTGTCATATAACTTAGAAGACTTAAATCACTTGAAAAAAGGAGAGATCATACCAAAGACTTTTAGAGAGTCAATTCCAATCTTCCACCTTAGGAATGTCCCCAGTGCACACTTACAAATTTGGATCCAACCTTTGAATAGTATAATGTATATCCCTTGTATATGACACAGAAATGCAAATGTATTCACACTTTGGCTTGAATAAATTCCAAACACTCCGAGGCAAAAACCTTGATATCCTGAAATGAATCCTTAGCATACTGGGGATAAACCCTTAATATACTGGGGATAAACCCTGAGTTTCATGCGCTACAGGCGAGAGTGTATAAACTCCAAATCTTAGAAAGGTGAAAACCTTTAAACCTTAGAGAGTATGAAAATACCCTTTCGTGAGAGAGGGTGATCAATCCTCATATACCTTCAGGATCCAGGATATAGCCAACGGTAACGAAATTGTCAGCCACTTTTACATGAACTGGTCCCGCTACCTTGAACTATACCTAGATAACTTGCGCTCCAGGCGAGGTGTTTAAACCCAATTCGAAAGAAAGGTGAATACCTTTAAACCTTTGAAGGGATCAGGGTCCCTTAAACGTGAGAGAGGGGGCCAATCCTCTAATCTTTCGAGTTATCCTGAGTGCATATCCTGGAGCTATATCCTGAAACATATGCTGCAAAACAACTACAAACTAAGGTGGGTGTTAGCTTGGCTAACACCCCTCCGACGCTTAAGTCAGTATTGGGTTCAAGATAATAAACAAATATATTTAAAAGAGATAGAATACATACCATTCTGAGATAGAAATTAAATTCTATTCTTACTTGAAATAGAGCTTTAAGTGTATTGCATTCCAGGATCTCGGTAGCATATCCCCTTCCATATTCTTGAGTTTATATGCTCCTTTCCCTGCTTCTGACTCAACTTCATATGGTCCTTCCCATTTTGGAGCTAGCTTGCCATAGGCAGGATTAGTGGTATTTTGAAAAGCCTTTCTTAGCACCCAATCACCAACTCGAAATCTCCTAGTCCTTATACTCTTGTTATATGCTCTGGATATTCTTTGTTGATATGCTGCCATCCTTAGCCTTACTGCATCCCTTTTTTCATCTATAGTATCCAAATCTTGACATAAGGCTTCAGGATTCTGTTCAGGATCCTGTAGGATAGATCTTACAGTAGGTATCGCCATTTCCGTTGGAATCATTGCTTCTGCTCCAAATACCAAGGAAAATTGGGTTTGACCTGTTGCATTCTTTACCGTTGTCCTATCAGCCCACAAAACAAAGGGTATTTCTTCTGCCCATCTTCCTTTTTTGGCTCCAAGTCTCTTCTTTAAGTTATTGACAATTATCTTGTTTGAGGATTCTGCTTGTCCATTCGCTTGAGGATGCACCGGAGTAGACGTGATCATTTTGATTCCCCAACTCTTGCAAAAGTCAGTAGTCCACTTGCTTATAAACTGGGACCCATTATCACAAATGATTTCAGCTGGTACCCCAAACCTGGTCAGGATATTCCTTTTTATGAAGGATACTACTTCTTGGTCTCTAACTTGAACAAATGCTTCAGCTTCAACCCACTTAGAGAAATAATCCGTCATTGCTAGCATAAAGACTTTTCCTCCTGGAGCTTTTGGTAACTTCCCTACTATATCCATCCCCCATTTCATGAATGGCCAAGGGGAAGCTACAGGATATAGTGGTTCAGCTGGTTGATGTAGTATGTTACTATGCCTTTGACATGCATCACACCTTCGAGCATATTCTGTAGCATCTTTCCTCATCGTTGGCTAATAATATCTTGCCCTTAATACTTTTGAGAATAATGATATGCCCCTAGTGTGGTTACCACAATCCCCTTCATGTATATCCTGAAGTACTTCTTTGGCTTCAGGATCCTCCAAACACCTCAAATACGGTCCTGCAAGAGATTTTTTTTGTATAAAACATTATTTATAATAGTGAATCGTGATACCTTCATCCTAAATGCCTTAGGATTTTCATCTCCGGGGATGTGTCCTTCCTTGAGATATCTCATGATTGGAGCCGTCCAGGATTTAGGATCATTTTCAGGATAGTCTGCTCCAGGATCCTGAATATCCGCTACTTCTTTATCCTGAGGATTCGTTGCAGGATACAAGATATGTAATATTGGTATTTGGGTCCCTTCTGGTATCCTGATCGATGATCCCAGATTTGCTAAGGCATCTGCTTCGGCATTATCCTCCCTTGGTACCTGTTCAAGTGTAAAAACATCGAAATATCCTGCTAATTTTTTGAGAATATCGAGGTATTCAATTAACTTCTCACCCTTAACTGCATAGGATCCATTAAAATGGTTAGTAATTAACAAGGAATCAACATACACTTGCAAATTCTTGATACTCATACTCTTAGCCAACTCTAATCCTGCAATTAAAGCCTCATACTCTGCCTCATTATTAGTAGCAGGGAATTCACACCTAATAGCCTGGGGTAATATGTCCCCCTGTGGCGATTCTAGTAGTATTCCCAATCCTACTCCTCTTACATTAGATGCACCATCAGTATATAACGTCGAGGATCCTGAGGATTCTCCTAACTGTTGAACTTCTAGGTCTACCTCATCCTGAATGTCACTACTGAAATCAGCCACAAAGTCAGCTAAAGCTTGAGACTTTATGGCATTTCTAGGTTCATATACTAAATCATAGGCACTCAACTTTACTGACCACTTGGCCATCCTACCTGACATCTCTGGTTTCCTAAGCACATTTTTGACAGGATAATTCGTTTTAACATGAATCCTATGTGTCTCAAAGTAATGTCTAAGCTTCGTTGATGCCATAACTAATGCTAGTATCAATTTTTCTAAATGAGAATACCTAGTTTCAGCATTTAACAAACTTTTACTAACATAATAAACAGGATACTGCTGACCTTCATGATCCTTTACAAGGACGGCACTTACAGCATTCCCTGATACTGCGAGGTATAGGGATAGTGGTTCACCATCTTCAGGCTTCATCAGTAGAGGTGCAGTTGAAAGATATTTCTTCAAATCCTGCAGGGCTGCTTCATGCTTCTCACCCCATTCGAATTTCTTGTTCTTCTTCAGGATATCATAAAACTCTTTACATTTCTCTGAGGATCTTGAAATAAATCTGTTTAATGCTGCCACTCGCCCTGTTAATCGTTGGACATCCTTCATATTTGAGGGTGATTTAATATCCAAGATGGCTTTAATCTGCTCCGGGCTCGCCTCTATTCCTCTTTTGGTCACCATATATCCTAGAAATTTTCCTGCCCCCACTCCGAAATGACACTTAGCAGGATTTAGCTTCATGTTATATTGATCCAGGATATCAAATGCTCCTTTAATATCCTGGAGGTGATCCTGAGCTTTCCTTGATTTTACCACCATATCGTCAATGTATACCTCAATGGTGTCCCCCAGCTTGTCTTTGAACATCATGTTTACCAATCTCTGGTATGTTGTACCTGCATTTTTCAAACCAAAAGGCATAGCCGTATAACAATAAATACCTGTTGGTGTCATGAAGGCAGTATCCTCCTGGTCAGAAGGCTCCATTTGAATCTGCTGGAATCCTGAGGATGCATCCATGAAGGTCAACATTTCATGGCCGGTAGTAGCATCCACCATTGCATCAATGTGAGAAAGAGGAAATGGGTCTTTAGGACAAGCCTTGTTCAGATCTGTGTAGTCTACATAGACTCTCCATTTCCCGTTTTTCTTCTGTACCACAACTACGTTTGCTAGCCATCTTGGAAATTTAACTTCTCTGATCCTCCTGGACTTCAACAGTCTTTCAACTTCCTCTTGGATAATCGTATTCCGCTCAGGAGCAAATTTCCTTCTTTTTTGCTGAACAGGCTTGAATGATCTGTCAATTCCAAGCTTGTGAGTGATAATGTCTTTGGATATACCTGTCATATCCTCATGCTTCCATGCAAACGTTGACATCCTGCATTTCAAAAAGTTAGTTAACTGCTCTTCAATATCCGGAGGGATATTGGTTCTTACGAGCATCGAGATATCAGGATTATCCTGATCCAGGATAATTTTCTTCACATCCTGCTCCGGATCCTCCACGATATCCTGGGCCCGCATCTTTAATTGCTATGCTGTACTAGGCTTGGTTGAGGATTTCATTGAGGATGAGTAGCATTCTTTCGCCTCTTGTTGATCGCTATCAACCTTGACAACCCCCCAAGTGGTTGGGATCTTGATGCATTGGTGATATGTTGATGGCACAGCCTTCATATCGTGAATCCATGGTCTTCCCAATATGATGTTATAGCAGGATAGAGAATCCATCACACAGAAACTTTGTATCGAGTTGACTCCTTCAACATATACTGGTAACTTTATCTCTCCCACTGTGTTCCTAGCCTCTCCACTGAACCCCACAAGCACGGTAGACTTTGAAGTGATATCCATCGGAGATACATTCATTCTCTTCAGAGTCTCTAGTTGGATTATATTGACGGAGCTGCCATTATCAACCAATATCCTGCGTACAAAATGGTTAGCCACATATAACGTTATTACCAGAGCATCATGATGAGGATCCTGGACAGTATCCCTGTCATCAGCATCAAATGTGATCACTTTGTCAGTTGTGAGGGTAGTCATCCTGACAGGTTTGTCTCCCCTTTCAGCCTTAGCTTCTTTTGCATGTCTCTTCGCCGCCGAATACGAAGTCCCACAAATGTCGGATCCTCCCGAAATGAAGTTGATTATCTTGGCATCCGCGGGGGGTGAGGCTGCTCGCTCAGGATCCTTCTCAGTATCCTGACCCTTATTCTTCTTTCTTCCTAAGAGATCTTTCAGATACCCCTTGCTTAGAAAATAGCTTATTTCTTTCCTTAGAGCAATGCAATCCTCAGTTACATGTCCGAAGTCTTCATGGAAGGCACACCATTTTGACTTATCTTTCCAATCGGCTTTTTGTTGATTCTTTCGAGGCCACCTAGCCTTGTCTCCTAAACCCTGCATGGCATATATCAATTCAGGAATGTTAACAGAAAAGCAATATTCAGATAATTCAGGATATTCTTCAGGATCCTTGTCTTCGATAGCGTTCACTTTCTTATTTTCATTTCTACCATATGGCTTAGGGCGATATGGCTTAAATGAGGATTCTGACTTCCTGTTAGTTGTCTCATAGGTGTTGGATGAGTTCATCCTCTCTTGCATCTTTCTGTCATCCTCCAATCGAATATATCTTAGGGCCCTGTTTCGAGCTTCATCCAAGTTCCTGCATGGGTTCATTACAAGGTCTTGGTAAAATTGAGAATCTTTTTGCAGCCCCAGCTTGAAAGCTTGCACAGCTGTTGCAACGTCAAGATGCGGAATGTCTAAGGATTCCCGGCTGAACTTGTTCACATAATCCCTTAGGGATTCTTGAGGCCCCTGTGTTATCCTGTAGAGGTCACTTGTTAGTTTTTCAAAGCTTCTACTGCAAGAAAACTGACTATTAAATAAATTCACTAGGTGAGCAAACGATGTAATCGAATGAGGAGGAACATTTAGGAGCCATTTCAAGGCTGATCATGTTAAGGTAGAACCGAAACCCTTGCACAAGCATGCTTCCTTGAGCTCCGGAGGGATAGGGTTAATTTCCATCCTTTCCCTATACTGGGCAATATGCTCTTCAGGATCCGTAGTTCCATCATACAGCTTCATGTTGGGGGTTTGAAATCTCTTAGGAATCTCAGCATCACAGATAGGATGTGCAAAGCGAGATATCCTGTGGCTGTCTTGGGACACTTCCGGGATTGGCTGGACCACTCCAGGTAAGCTGGATATCATGTCCTTCAACTTCTGAAGCTCCCTAGTAAATGCTGATGTTACACCTGTATCCTGCAAAGATCCACTATTGTTAGCAGCATGAGTATTATTATTATTTGACACATTACCCATCTGAGGATTCTGCCCATATCCTAAAGCATATCCTGAGCTCCTCATGGTTGACATCCTGACCGAGGAGGGTATTTCAGGAGTATGATTCTGAGGAAGGCTGGGCACAATATTCCCCCTATTATCCTCAGTGTAGACAGCCGAACTGAAGTTCAAAGTTCTGGGTTGTAGTGGAGTGACGATATCCTCGGCAGATCTGCTCGAGCCGGACTTCAGGAGTTGTATTTCCCTCAACAGCATTTGGTTTGTTTCCTGTTGCTGCCTCATTTGTTCCAGCACACTTCCAAATAAGGTTAGAATCTCATCATTAGAAGCTAAAATCGGAGCAGATCCCTGAATACTCCGAGTAGGGATAATATCCTGAGGTTGTGAAGAAGATTGCATCCTTGGAGGAGGTGGTGGAAGCACCGAACCAGTAGTAGCAGAAGTTGTAGCAGACACAGTGGAGGAGGTCATGTTTGATCTTGAGGCCATTGTAAACAATGTGGCAAAAAGTTTTGAAAACAGAAAATCGATTAGCGATTTCACAAAAATTTTTAGTAAAGAGAGCACCACTTGCCCCACGGTGGGCGCCAAATTGTTTTGGTCAAAAATTACCGAAGCAATTAAGTGATCAAATTAGTTAAGTGAGGTAGTGTGCTAAAAAGTGTATTGAAAATATGTTGGTTAAGTTGTTTGGAAAAACAGTATTCAGGATACGGCTCAGGATATTGAGTTGTATCTATGATCAAACAATGAGCAAAAAGTAAAGGGGGTGACACGAGATATACGAGGAAAGCCCTTGATCAATCTAGATCGCCGGCATAAAACCTCGGGAGCTGACAATCGCAGCTGCCTTGTTCTTCTTATTGCTTTAAACTTCAGGATACAGTGCAGGATATTGACCAGATCGCTAAGTGTTACAATGCTTTTGTGCGAAAGTGAAAATTGCTAGAGAGCGAGTGTAAGAGTGTAGTGAGTGTTGATGTGATGACCTACTCGATCTGGTATACCCACCTATTTATAGTAACAAATTACAAACGAAAATTCCTATAAATATGGGATGCTCCGAATATTCCATTGTAAACGTTGTAGACCGAGTAATGCGGCTTCAACGTCTTTATTTGAACGACTTGGACCGAGTCTTCCGCGAAATGATTCCTTGTGAACGTTGATGGCTTCTAACCCACGTACCTGCACATAATCCGTTAGTGATCCTGAGGATACCATTCAGGATGTTACCAATATCCTGAATCAGCATCCCGGATGTGAACAGACATCATATAACCAAGATATAATTCAAGATATTTCTCAGGATATGGGCTCAGAATTTCACCCATAACAGATTAGAATTGGCTAAAAGTATGAATATCAACAGTTTGCAAGTATATGTTGATTCTTTGTTAATTACTAATCATTTTAATGGATCATATGCAGTTAAAGGTGAGAAGTTAATCGAGTATCTCGAAATTCTCAAAAAATTAGCAGGATATTTCGATATTTTTACACTTGAACAGGTACCAAGAGAGGATAATTGACGTGATGTTGTGGTCACAATCAAATTTAATCCAAATACTACTAGATAGCTAGCGGTAAGTGGGTATCGAACACAGGGAGTTTGTGGAAAATGTGTTATCTGAAAGTGTATCTAACTTGACTAAAATTAAACTAATTGCAAATAAAGTAAAATTCAAGAGTGATTTGATTGAATTGGTTTTAAAACTAAATTTAACTAATTAAATTGCAGAGAGAAAGTTTTGGTTGTAAACAAATTAGAGACAGATGACCATCCTAGATTTCCGGTTTCAATTGACATATCATTCCACTAGAAAGAACTACATAGACATAGCTCATGTGTGACTACTTGCAGTGATGAAAGGGAACTAAGTACTCAGATTCCTAGAACGTGAGGTTGTTACCCGATGATCAATAAACCCTTACCCAAACCTAACTATACCCATGATATCTCGATTGCCAACGGCACCAAGAACGTATGGTTTCTAATTAGTTCAACGTAAGAATTAACAAGTTACTAACAAATAATCACACACCATAACAAATAAACCATAAAGATAAAGATTGTTATTCTAGAAATTAGGAAATTAAACATGAAATGTCTCAAGCAAACCTTCAATCCAGGATAATCACAAAGTGTTTAGCCACTCATGGCTCGAATCAACATTACCATACTAGTTTCAATGTTCATGAAAATAAAACACAATAAAACTAAGATTCACCAATGTTCTTCAAGCTCCAAGACTCTAAATTCCTCTCCAATTCGTTCCAAAGCAAGTAGTAACCGAAAACATATGATGAGACCCCATAAAATCCCATAAAATGGCCATTTAATACGGAAGTTACACATTTGGCAAGGTCGGCGCCGTAAGCTACGGCAGCCGCCGTAGCTTACGGCAATCAGCAAGTCAGCGCATCAGCATAAGGCGTCGTAGCCTACGGCTGGCGCCATAGGTTACGGTGCCGAGTGGTTCTTTACGGTGGTGAGGTACTGTCCTACGGCGGTGCCTTTTTGAAAGTATTGGAGCCGTAACCTACGGCAGCAGCCGTAGGTTACGGTGCTGAGTGTGGTTTTTCTTTTGTTTCTTCATCAAATGTTTAACTTATTCACATCTTGATGATGCCATCTTCCCACATCCATCCAAGCTTCCTAAATCCCGCATCTTAAGCACTTTAACACCTGCAACATCAAATCATCTAGTGGTTACCATGTTCAAGTAATTAACCATAATAAGCATGGAATGTGAATCATATTAAACCTTTTAAGGGTTGTCCTACGGACCACCCATCACATCCCCACACTTACCCGTTGCTTGTCCCAAGCAACCCATTCAAAAACTATTCATAACCACAAGCGATCAACCATGTAAACCAAGCTAAAATGTGTCGTCTTTCTACTAACTTTCAATCATACCACAAGACACACCCCTCACAAAAACTCATGGTGACAAGAAATATTAGCACATAATGCTAAACTACCCAATGCGTGTGTGTGTTTGTACGACAATAAGCTTGTATAAGAATCAAGTCTTCTCCTATCAAATATCTAGCATGCTTAAGAATCAAAGGAACTTATGGGTTGTAACAGGGCTAGGTGCAAATGTAGGAAAATGGTGGAATACATATGAAGGAGTTAGTTGATTCGACCCGGTTCTTATTTCTACTACTAAACAAAGCAAACCCCCAATATATACAAAACATCATCAACTTCTCAACTTCTATTACAACTAAATACTTCTTTTTGTATTTTTCTCATGTTTTTTCTCTTTTTTTTTTCTTTCTTCTTTTTTTTAAGCATAGAACTCAACAATATATACAAGAACATCAACAATCACAAACTAAATTCCTAAACCGGGTCGTCTCAATAGGTAAAGTTTTTGTAAGAAGTAGGTTTGGGTCACAACCGAATGGTATAAGGCTCAAACATGTCTTTCTAAAGACCAAACCCCCACCCCTCACAATACCAAGCTCATATATGTAACGTATGAGGTCCAACCCCCAATTCCCACACTCTCACACATCTAGACAAGGCTACCTAAAAGTCCCCTATCATTTTCACAAGCATGCTAATCCTAGGCTTCAACAAGAATTCGTACACAAGTTCTATTAACACAATACACACACTGCCACTCAAAACAAGGAAAGCATCTTTAATAATCATATGTGGCTCAAAAACTCACCAAGAAATGACTAGAAAGGGGTGTCGGTGTATCAAGTGGAACAACATCAAGTGTTCAAATTTCGACAATTTTTGCTCGGTTTCACAAAAAAAATTTAATTTTCTCAAAAATTTCCCCTCATCCCCACACTTGGGATACATTGTCCCAATGTATGGTTTTGAAGGGAAGATCGCTTAAACCCATTCAAACTTTTTTTTAAACTAAAGTAAACAAACTAACTCCCAAAATTTCAAAGCTAAAGAACATAACAAGACTAAGGAAAGAGTACATTGACCTAGTGAAGTTTGACACAACCGATGTTGTAGACAATCCGACTTCCTATCACCACCTTCACATAAATATCCGCACATCTTTCCCACACTTGAATGTCGCCATGGCCCTGAAACATAGAAAAATAAAAACAGCAAGATCAATATAAAATCCCGGGTTGCCTCCCGAGCAGCGCTAAGTTTTGAGTCTTCAACCAGACCATGCCACCCCCATTTATGGTGGCTTAAAGAATCGGTTCCTATCACCTCCCCCACTGTAGCTTGTCATTGGTTGAAATGCATCGATCAAATGTCCATTCGGCGGATAGTCAACTACATACCTGCTCGAACCCTCATACTTCTTTTCACACCCCGGTGGTTTGTTTGTTTTTATTCTTTGATGCACGCTTTTCAGATGGTCACTAGACTCTCTACTCTTCTCTTCAATAGCTTCATAACTAATCTCCCTAGTATGAACATCAAAGTACAACTTACGGTTCTCTTCGGTCATAGTAATGATCCCGTCTCTACAGTTGATCTGAGCACTCGACGTATAAAGAAACGGTCGACCTAAAATTACCCTTTGTTGTGATGCCAATTTGGTAGGGGCATAATCTAGGACCAGAAAATCCACCGGGTATTCAAATTCTCCCAACCGAATCATAACATTCTTAACTATTCCCCGGTGCCGAGTGGTTCTTTACGGTGGTGAGGTACTGTCCTACGGCGGTGCCTTTTTGAAAGTATTGGAGCCGTAAAGGCTGCTGTGCTGAGTGTGGTTTTTCTTTTGTTTCTTCATCAAATGTTTAACTTCTTCACATCTTGATGATGCCATCTTCCCACATCCATCCAAGCTTCCTAAATCCCGCATCTTAAGCACTTTAACACCTGCAACATCAAATCATCTAGTGGTTACCATGTTCAAGTAATTAACCATAATAAGCATGGAATGTGCATCATATTAAACCTTTTAAGAGTTGTCCTACGGACCACCCGTCAATAATGCTGAAGCTGATGCCTTGGCAAATCTAGGATCATCAGTCAGGATACCGAAAGGAACCCGAATACCGATATTACATATCCTATATCCTGTAATGGATCCTCAGGATAAGCAAGTATCAAGTGTTCAGGATCCTGGTGCTGAATATCCTAAGGAGGATCCTAAGTCCTGGACGGCTCCAATCATGAGATATCTCAAGGAAGGACACATCCCAAAGAATGAGAATCCTAAGGCCTTTAGAATGATGGTATCACGATTCACTATTATAAATAATGTTTTGTATAAGAAATCTTTTGCAGGACCATATCTGAGGTGCTTAGAGGATCCCGAAACCAAGGAAGTGCTTCAGGATATACACGAAGGGGATTGTGGTAACCATACTGGGGGCAGGTCGTTATTCTCAAAGGTATTAAGAACATGATATTATTGGCCGACGATGAGAAAGGATGCTGCAGAATACGCTCGAAGATGTGATGCATGTCAAAGACACAGTAATATATTACATCAGCAGGCTGAGCCACTTTATCCTATAGCTTCCCCTTGGCCATTCATGAAGTGGGGAGTGGATATAGTAGGAACATTGCCAAAGGCTCCAGGAGGAAAGGTCTTCATGCTGGCAATGACTGATTATTTCTCTAAGTGGGTCGAAGCTGAAGCATTTGTTCAAGTTAGAGATCAAGAAGTGGTATCCTTCATAAAAAGGAATATCCTGACTAGGTTTGGAGTACCAGCTGAAATAATTTGTGACAATGGATCTCAGTTTATAAGTAAGAGGACTACTGACTTTTGCAAGAGTTGGGGAATCAAAATGATCACATCCACACCGGTACATCCTCAAGCAAATGGACAAGCAGAATCCTCAAACAAGATAATTGTCAACAATTTGAAGAAAAGGCTTGGAGCTAAGAAGGGAAGATGGGCAGAAGAATTACCCTTTGTTTTATGGGCTGACAGAACAACGGTGAAAAGTGCAACTGGCCAAACCTCCGGGATCCTGAGCAGAATCCTGAAGTTCTATGCCAGGAATTGGATACTGTTGATGAGACAAGAGACGCAGCAAGGTTAAGGATGGCAGCATATCAACAGCGGATATCTAAAGCATATAACAAGAACATAAGGACTAGAAGGTTCCAGGTTGGAGATTGGGTATTGAGAAAGGCTTTCCAGAATACTACTAATCCTGCTGATGGAAAGTTGGCTCCAAAATGGGAAGGACCATACGAGATTGAATCAGAATCAGGAAAAGGAGCATACCGACTCAAGAATATGGGGGGGATATGCTACCAAGATCCTGGAATGCTATACATCTAAAGCTCTATTTCAAGTGAGTTTGGAATTTAAATTCTAACTCAGGATGGTATTGATTCTATCTCTTTTAATATGTTTTAATATTATTTATTGTTTTGAACCCATTACTGACTTAAGCATCGGAGGAGTGTTAGCCAGGCTAACACCCACCTTAGCTTACAGTTGTTTTGCAGTATATGCTTCGGGATATAGCTCCAGGATACACATTCAGGATATTTTGAAAGACTAGAGGATTGGCCCCCTCTCTCACGTTTAAGGGATCCTGATCCCTTCACAGGTTTGAAGGTATTCACCTTTCTCTCGAATTGGGTTTAAACACCCCGCCTGGAGCGCAAGTTATCCAGGGATAGTTCAAGGTGGCGGGACCAGTTCATGTAAAAGTGGCTGACAATTTCGTCACTATTGGCTATATCATGGATCCTAAAGGTATATGAGGATTGATCACCCTCTCTCACGAAAGGGTATTTTCATACTCTCTAAGGTTTAAAGGTTATCACCTTTCTAAGTCTTGGAGTTTATACACTCCCGCCTGTAGCGCATGAAAATTTGGGATTTTCCTCAGGATACTAAGGATTTATCTCCAGTATGTTTTTGGGTTTTACCCCAGTAACACAAGAACTGTCCAAACAGTTAGAACTTGAATTCAAAAATTTTCTAAGTGTTCAAAGACTTCATGCATAGGGGACATTCCTCCTGAGGTGATTGTGTGAAGCTCAAAAGATCAAATTTGGACCTAGTGTACTAAGTATCTCGGACTGGGGACATCTTAGTGGAAGAAGTTGCAAAAGGAGTGAAGTTCGATACTAGGGTTATACTCTATTCCTGGTATGATCTTTCCTTTATGAACTCTACATAAGTTGTTTGAACTTTTAAAACTATGTTTAAGGCTTAAATATCCTGACCAGGATATATCCTTAGGATACATTTTCAAAATCTATTTTCGGGATATGTTTCAGGATATTTGGGATATAATACCTGGATTTAAAATCAAAGTTGAGTTCATGACAAACATCTATTACCAAAACAAGGTTTATAAATTTTAAGTAAACTATCTTTTTTCCTTTTAATACTTTATGTGAGTTGTTTTGAGAATTACACTGATTTTGGAAAGCTGGAATTTGAGCTAAATAATGCATGACAAAAAATTAAAAAGAGCAACAGCAAATAAGTTCAAAGAAGGTGGTATTGTCTAAAATAAGTGATACTAGTCGATAACCAAAGGCTTCATCCTAAAACCTAGGACCCATCCACCTTTGGTTAACGAATTGTTTTAATACTGGAAAAGAAATCGTTCAAAGGACAAAAAATAAAACTGTTCGAACAAACATAACCATCAAATTTAAAGGAAACAAGTTTTAGGAGGCAGCGCCTTCTTCGTTCATCGCGTTTTCGACAGAATCCGTTTCAGGATCGGCTTGAACATCCCTCTCAGCTCCGCCGCTAGCACCAGTTGGTTTTTCAACCGCTTTTGAGGATCCTTCAGCTGCAGGTTTAACAGGATTGCCGCCAAGACTCCTTAGCTTTGTCTCCCAGGCATTGACATCCCAAGAAGGGCATTCGAAGCCCAGTGTCTTGGCTTCGTGGGCCATCTTTAGCCTGGCCTAAAGAAGGGAAGTAACGACAGAACTTTTAAGGCCCTCCCGGTAGCTGATCATATCTTGTTCATGTTGAACCTGGGCAGCGTCGGACTTAGCTTGAGCCTCCTGGGTGATCTTCTGGATGGCAGTCTGGTGATCTTGAGTCATTTCCTTGTACTTAGCTTCGTAGTGTTCCGATTTGCCGGTGGAAATTGCTGCTTGATCTGCAATGGTGGCCTCGGCTTTCTTCAGTTTGCTCTCTAACATGGTGTTCAGGCCACATGCATCTTCATAGAGGAACACCAGGCGTTCGAGACCCTGCAAAATAAAAGAAACAAGAAATTCAAAGGAAAGAAAAAAAGAGAAGGAAAGAGTAGAGAAATACCTGAGATTTGCTTGAGGAGTAATGATCACAATGTGAAATATTTCGGCTAATTATAGGTTGAGTATAGGGGTAAAGAGTAAATATTGCATTGGAAGTTGCACATAGTCATTTCAAGAGTCCAATCGTATTGATTGCCTCGATCCAGGTGATAAAGTTTTAAAATATATCCGTTGGATTGGTATACCAACAGATATATTTGGGGACAATTGTTATAGGTCATTTTCTGCTTATATATCCTGACTAATATTCTGGCTTTGATTGTTTATTTGTGATCAGGATAACGGATCAGGATATTGGTAACATCCTGATACGATATCCTGGTACTAATCAATTAGCTCACGTGCAGATTATTGTAACAAGCCTCTAACGGCCAGGAGGACTTCTTCCCCTCAAGACTCAGGCAAATCGGTTGGGTTATAGACATTGAACCCAAAAGAAGTGGACTATAACGTCTACTTGAGGAATATTCGAAGCATCCCGGTTTAATAGGATAGTTTGTTATTTTCGTTTTACTATAAATAGATTGATCGGATCAGGTTAAGGCACACACTTTATGTACACTTTTACTCTCCTGTTGCAAACAATCACTACACACAAACACCTGTACTCGAATTACATTGTAACACCTAGTTGATCCGCATCATATCCTGCACTGTATCCTGATATTTGAAGCAATAGAAGAACAAGGCAGCTGCGATTGTCAGCTCCCGAGGTTTTGTGCCGGCGGTCTAGATTGATCAAGGGCTTTCCTCGTACATCCTGTATCATCTTTTACATTTTCGCTCATTGTTTGATCATAGATACAACTCTATATCCTGAGCCGTATCCTGGAACTGTTTTTGCAAACAACTTAACTAGCATATTTTTGATACACATTCTTAGCACACTACCTCACTAAACTAATTTGATCACTTAATTACTTAGGTAATTTTTGACCAAAACAGTCTAGAATGTTAATATGAGTGATAATCAACAAAACTAATTCTTAAATATTAAAAGATATCATAAACAAAATGTAAGTGTGGCAGTAGTTTTAACCAAAAGCATAAGGCCTCAATGAATCATTTCTCAGTGAACAGTTGTTATAAGACCTCAATAAATCATAAACAAAAGCATGTTATAAGACCTCAATAAATCATCTATCATTAATCAATTGTCTAACTAGCAATCAAATACACACACATTAGTATTTATATGTCCACGCTAGGGTGTAAACGAGCCCGAGCTAGACTAGGCTCGATCTCGGCTTGTCATGATTTTCTGAAGCTCGAGCTCGGCATTGTTCGAGCCTACTATTTTTCGATCGAGCTCGGCTCGCCAATATTAAATAATACGTATAATATATATAATATTAAAATTGGTCTCGTTTAGGCTCAAGCTTGGCTTGGACTCGATAAGGCTCGGCTTATTTCGAGCTTTTTCTCGAGCCGGTATCGAGTAGCTCGCGAGCCGCTCGGCTCGTTTGCACCCCTAGTTAAAACTCACAAAAAAACTGGTAATTCAATACATATAACCGAAATAGAATATATAATACGAACTATCAAAACAGAACAACAAGAATCTTGATATGAAAAAGGAACGAACAACTTGAATAAGAATGAAAAAACTTTACTTTGTGTTTTCTTCTAATTTATTACATCCAACAGAAACACAAAAATTAAAAAAATACGATGAATTGAATTATCATGGTGAAGATTAATAAAAGCTAAATATACCAACAAAAACTTCAATTTTGGTTAAAACTCACAAAACAGAACCGATGATATTAGCAATTGAATAAGTATGTAAAGAGTTAAAGTTCACCGTTAATTCAGTGAAAGTCTAGGATGATAAAATCACAAGAATTGAACAAATAAATAAACAATTTACCTGATTTCGTGTCTGATGATGAAAATCACAACGAACTGGGCAAATTTTAGGGTTCCAGAGGAGTGACGTTCTGCTCTATGAAGATGGTGATATATATAACCAAATCATAATCCATTCCTTGTTAAGAGGATGTGCAAATCAGATATCGATGGAAGGGGAGGGAAAATCGGTGAGGATGGGGGCAAAATAGAGAAACTTCCTTTTGTTAACGAACGGAATGAAAAAAAACTGGGGGTAGGCCAGGAATAGATTTCAACAATTTTAGAAGGAATGGAATGGGGTATGTAATGCTTTATTCCATTCACATGGTCAACCAAACACTTCTTTTTTCATTAGCCTTGAATGGAGTATTCCATTCCATCCTCCATTACCTCATACCAAACACTACCTAAGTTCTCACAACTCGTATAAGTTTTCATTTTACCCTAACTCATGTGTTAGACTAACAATTATAATTAGTACTTATATAACTAAAACTCATTACAAAAGAGCCAAACAAAAAGAATGTTTTGTGAATTGTAATTGATTGTCTTTTAAGTTAGAATGTACAAGGCTACAAGCATTATATATATATATATATATATAAATAAAGGATACATAAAGGATGAGTCGAAACCAAATGATTCTATCTTGTCTATTTATTTCTTTATTTATTTAGTTTCTTTATTTTACTTATTAAAACTCTTTGCTAAAAAATTGATTAGATTAGACATCGTCGTTATTCCGCTATTAAAAGCTCTTGTGTCCTTAGACGACCTCGGTATCTTACCATCACTATACTACGCCAACGATGGGTGCACTTGCCCTAGCGTGTTGTAGAGAGTGATAGTGTCATATCGTGTTTTATAAATTTAAAACTTGATAAAAGAGTAAAAGGGTACAAAAAAAGTACTTAAAAATATAGTAAAAATTTGTACACGCTCGCAGACACGTCAAGGAGATTGCGGAGGAGAGGGTGGCGAAGGAATATCGACTGGTGGAAATGTGAAACCCGAAAGGATGTGTAAGTATTTATTCGAGGACTTGGAGGAATGGATGGAATATGCGTTTGAAAAGGAAATTCTCCTCAACGAACGAGACATATCAGGCAATATAGTTGCAATTTATTATGGGATCTATACATCTATATGTAACATTCTAAGCTGTTTTATAACAATATTTTAAACATTCGGATAATTAGGCTCCAGTTTTTTTTAATTTAGAGCTTACACGTCTGGGTTATCCAATAACCCAGACGAACCGACAATACGGATTATTACACTTGATTTACGTTTTACATTATTAAAGTTTTAAACTCAAAAGCTTTGCCATGCATGATCATGCTTCAACCTCTCCGTGAATCATCTCCAAAGAGATAATGATTTAATAGTGGTTGGTTCTTCATGTGCTTGGCCATCCGTCTGGTTCCCTTTCATGCGAAAGCCTATCATTAACAGTAAAAAGTTAATGTTTTAGTTAAACGGTCAAATGCATTAAGAAAATAACAAGAAAACAATTTTGTTGAACCAGAGTGCTCCCCAGCGTCGCGGAGGGGCAGCCCAGCTCCCCCGCGTGGCGCGAGGGAGCAAAATGTTGACTTTCAATGACTGGGCACCTCTGCGCGTCACGGAGGAGCAAGGGTTTCCAGAAATGGGCACTTTTCCAACCTTAGCCAATTTTTACCATTTTTTTAATTCACATCCAATTCGGTTCAGACCCAATTTTATTCTTTAGAGGTTTAATCCTCTACAATCCAATTCACATCCAATTCAGTTCAGACCCAATTTTATTATTTAGGGGTTTATTTCTCTACACTTTTAAACTATAAACCACTACCCGAGCCTATATTCCTTGAATTTTTCGCTCCTACCATTCGGTTTGGGTTTATTACTCAACCGAGCCATTATGATGCATTATGCATTAAAGTTTATGCTTCATACCTTCTTACCAAGTTCTCATCATTTCTACCAACCACAACTCCAATTATGGTTGGTTACATTAGGCAAAACCTTAACTTTTCATTATTATCTTCCGGTATTGTGTCTTACCTAACTCGATCCGTTAGGAGACTTTAAGTCATTTAACTCATGTTTCACATTTTTATGTTACCAAAATGATCAACTCTATCATAGGACTCGTTATTTAATCTACCCTTGGTGGTATTTTTCTCGAACCGTTATCCTGGGTGTTTTAGTAAAATTTAGCCCCTTTTACAAACCAGAGAACTTTTAAAGTTTAGATTAAAACTAGCAGACAGGTTCGACTCGTTATCCCATTAAACTAAATTGTGTCCCTAAGGACATAAAGATTTCTAGTGTCCTCTACCTCATACCATTTTAGCCATGTCTTAAATCATAGACGTAATTTGGCTCTAAGGATCATTTTACCAAAATACTAGATATACCTCACTTGAGGTGGTCTATTATCCACCTTTGACTCAACCAACTCTAGTCGGACCTTAAGCCCTCACTGAGGGTATGACCCATTACGCATACCTAGCGGGGTTAAAGCATTGACCCGTTTTCGATACCTTGCAATTCTTTTCGCAAATCATGGCAATGCATGCCCGTAAATTAAGCCTACCCGTAAGTATGACACTTAATAAGACAAAGCATTAAATACTGAGTTCAAATGGTAATATCGTCATCATTTGACCCATATGACTTGTTTGATCCTTTAACCATTTTTAATTTACCCTTTAGGCATCTAAACCAATCCATATATTTTTTAATCACCAACATGTGATTTACTTATCATTTAACTTATTTAACTCATTATGGCTTACTCCATAGGGTCTCCATATCAAAATTCTTTGTTTAATCACCAAGATGTGGTTTGCTTATCATTTTTCCCATTTGACCCGTTATGGCTTACACCATTGGGTCTCATCTCATCTTATCAAGTTATTGTTTTTATCAACAAAATATAGTTCATCATAATTTTATTCATTTTGACCTATTCCAGGGTTTACACCATAGGGTCTTGTTTCTAAAATTCTTTGTTTAATCATCAATATGTGATTACTTACCATTTTGCCCATTTGACCTATTATGGTCTATACCATAAGTCTCGTCTTATCAAAATATTGTTTTGTCACCAAAAATGATTTAACCTCATTTTGACCCGTTATGGCCTACACCATAGGGTCTTGTCTTAACAAGCTTTTATTGTTACCAAAGGCGATTCAATACCATTTTTACCCTTTTCTGAACCATTATGATTTACACCATATGGTCATATTTCTAAAATTCTTTGTTTATCACAAGCATATGAATTCTTACAACCTTATCCGTTTGACCCATTATGACTTACATCATAGAGTCTCATCTATACAATTCTTTGTTTATTAACAAAAACACTTTCCATCACACAGGTAGTGGTTCTATTCTAGGAGGTGTAAACTTTACTTACTTTGCGTCCATTCGAGCTTCCTCGCGCCTTTGCCCCATTTGACTCATTCCTTTCCAAGCTCTCACCTAGCTTGTCAAGTGTCAAACTATCACATAATATTTACAAGATGATTAGATTAGCCATTGAATATCATGACCATCACACCTTATAAAATTTTACATCTAATTTATCTTTCCATTCTATTTTAGGTCAGTTTAACTTTTTAAAAAGTCAAAGCGCCAATTGACATGTATAAATGCACAAACAATTTGATAAAACTCACTTAGCCATTTTATCACACACTTGGTGGGCACTACTTTTATTCCTCACCCAATGTGCCTAAATTCTAGCAATTTACCATGTATTCACTAGATAACACATATCTAGTCATTTATCCACATTCAATCATCATGATTTTCGGTTTAATGACTAGCATCTATATTTCAACCATAACAGCCCAAAATCCATAATCATGTCAAAACCCCCTTAACCTCTTATGAGGGTTTTAACCTAGAACAACCATGAACATGATTTCTACATATATTTCCATTCATATCATGATTCTAAACAAAATTTACATATCAATTTCATCATATCATCAAAACTCACTTACATTAAAATTCATCATATGTAAATCTACCACATACCTTAGGTTTAGATGATGCTAGAAGGTCAAAATCTCCAAACATGTAAGGGAAATCACTTGAATTTCACCTTATGTCTCACCAATTTTGTGAATTAGGGCTAAAGAGAAGATTCTTCTCTCTTTCTCTCCATCTCGTTCCACACACACACACTCTATGTGTGTGTTTTTAATTTATTTCAGCTTTTAAACTTGCCACTTTCAAACATGTTCCAATTTAGCCCATAAGGCTTGGTTTGTTATTTTGTTTACTTAATATGCACTTAACCTTCATCAATAACCAACAATGTTAACTAGGTTAATATTCCTAGTTATATACTTCATGTCAATAATTAAACGAACATGATAATTCAATTTACTAAGTTCGGGGATGCTACAACCCGACTTAAATTAAGTCTCGATAGCCCGGGCCTTTTATAAGCTTTATTTTCTAAAAAGCATTCATTTATCTTTTATTTAACATTAAATCCTAATGTTATTGGGTTAACTTTTACCACTAATGGTAATTTTACCCGCTCATCCCTAGTTAATTTGATTTAATTATTGTTTTGGTCAAAAATCAAACAATGACAATGTAACCAAACTTTCTGTTGTGAGGTATGATGCTTGAATTGATGAACAATAGGGATCTTAATATCCTTAATTACTGTTTATACAACATATTATTTAATATTGTAAATTGAGATACCTTAATTTTGAAAGCCCTTGGGTTTTCTCCTGTAGGAATTTCTCCATGTTGTATGTATCTCATGATTGGGGGTATCCATGATCCTGAATGAGATTGGGTATCATAACTAGGGATGATTGCAGAATCTTCTCCTATCTCTATAGCTACATGATCCTTGATAGCAGGGGTCAGGATATGGATAATAGGGATCTCAATATCCTCAGGAATCTTCAAAGATGATCCTAGATTGGCTAATGCATCAGCTTCTGCATTTTCTTCCCTTGGTACCTGTGTCAAACTAAAGGATACAAAAGAGAGTGCCAATTCTTTGACTATCTCCAAATATTTGATTAGCTTTTCACCTTTAACAGCATAGGATCCATTAAAGTGATTAGTGATCAATAAAGAATCTACATGTACCTCAAGATACCTGATGCTCATATACTTTGCAATTTGCAAACCAGCTATCAAGGCTTCATATTCAGCCTCATTGTTGGTGGTTTGAAATTCACAAGCTATGGAGTGGGGTATTATGTCCCCCTGTGGCGATTTTAGTAGTATTCCAAGCCCTGTTCCATTCACATTGGAGGATCCATCAGTAAACAGTATCCAAGGATCCATGGTTTCTTCAAGCTGTTGTACTTCTAGTTCAGCTTCCTTTTGCAAATCACTACTGAAATCTGCCACAAAGTCAGCTAATGCTTGGGATTTAATGGCTGTCCTAGGCTCATATCTTATATCATATGCACTCAACTTCACTGCCCACTTAGCCATCCTTCCTGACATTTCAGGTTTCCTGAGAACATTCTTAATTGGGAAATTAGTTTTAACAATAATGGCATGAGTCTCAAAATAATGTCTTAATTTAGTAGATGCCATAATTAATGCAAGGTGTTTTGGTCAAAAATTACCGAAGCAATTAAGTGATCAAATTAGTTAAGTGAGGTAGTGTGCTAGAAACAAGTGTCGAAAATATGTTAATTAAATTACTTGCAAAAACAGTTTCAGGATACGGCTCAGGATATTGAGCTGTATCGACGATCAAACAATGAGCAAACAATGAGCAAAAAGTAAAGGAAATGACACGAGATGTACGAGGAAAGCCCTTGATCAATCTAGATCGCCGGCATAAAACCTCGGGAGCTGACAATCGCAGCTGCCTTGTTCTTCTTATTGCTTTAAACTTCAGGATACAGTGCAGGATATCAACCAGATCGCTAAGTGTTACAATGAATTCGTGTGAGAATACAAATTGCGAGAGAACAAGTGTTAGAGTGTAGTGAGTGTGATTGCAGTGAGATTGTTGTGTCCTATTTGATCTGGTGTTCCTCCTATTTATAGTAACGAAATACAAACAAATATTCCTATAAATATGGGATGCTCCGAATATTCCACCACGAACGTTGTAGACCGAGTAATAAGGTTTCAACGTCTTTCTTTGAACGGCCTGGACCGAGTCTTCCGCGGAATAAGTCTTTGTGAACGTTGCTAGCTTCTAACACACGTACCTGCACATAATCCATTAATAATCCCGAGGATACCGTTCAGGATGTTACCAATATCCTGAACCAGCATCCCGGATGTAAACAGATACTACATAAATAAGATATAGATCAAGATATTTTCCAGGATATGGGCTCAGAATTTCACCCATAACAATTGTCCCCAAAAATGTTACCGTTTGATATCCTAACGGTTACATTTTTTTCACAGTGGCCGAGGAAATTAAGAGATAAAACTTCTGATGTGACAGCTTTCAACCACCCGGCCTATATTTACTCATCATACCCTATATCTTCTCATTCTCATCTTCTTTTTTACCCACAATCGACAAGAAAAAGGTAATATTCTCTCTCTCATCTTCATAACCATCTTTCATTTTACTCCGGCAAGAATTCAGGCGACCAAATGCCTAGGCAAACGAGGTCCAGTTCAGGCGACTCGGCTCCCACATTCATCCAACAGAATCTTCTCCAAGAACCGGAGAATGAAACATGCACCTTTGATAGTGCTCATCTGTCGGCTTTGAAATCTTCCGGTATCTTTCCGGATGGAACCATATTCCGACCCTTTGACAGAGAAATCCGGTCAGATATGGTTTCCACCGAGTCGATTTGTTTCAATGCTTTCCCCTTCACCTTAGGGCTACGATTCCCCTTTCCGGACTTTATTACCGAGTTTTTTAACATCACTAAAATTTCTTTCAGCCAAACCATGCCAATGCTTTGGCGTGTTTTATCTGTTCTGGACCAAATCAAGAGAAACCACATACCTGACCTTTCTGTCCATGATCTCCCTTTAGCTTACAAGCTTAGATGCCACGGCTCATCTAGGTTTCTATTTTACTCTAGTTCCGGTCCCCCATTGATACTTCGTGCCACCAAAAATGAGGATGGTTGGCAATCCAAGTTTTTCTTCGTAAAAAGGGATTCAATCCCCGGTGGAACGGATTATCCGATGAGATGGTTAAGAAAGGGTAGGACTTAGGGTTTAAGAATGATCTTGTCTCTTAACCTGTCTCATATTCTGAACTAATAAACTTTCATTTTTGTGCAGCTGATTTCAGGAAGATTGCACCTCCTCTTGCTAATTCTCAAGAAAGAATAGACGCCATCAGACTTCTTCCAGAGGCAGAGAGAAGTTTCAATCCTTCTCCACCAACTCCAAGCCCTCTTTCAAGTGCCAACATGTCTGGTAAGGATCCTGCAAGATATCCTGCACACATATGTTTTTTTATCTGTTATTCATAGGAGGGATTTAGAATTTACTCCCTGTGTGCAGATTCCAGCAAAGTCCCAGTCTATCTAGACCTGGATGAACTTGACAGCTATCCAACTCCAACCACAGTCAAGAAGGAGACTCCTGCTACCACTAGCTCCAAGCCACTCCCGGCTCCCAAGGCCAATCCACGAACCTGTGCTTCCACAGCGAAAAAGAGAAAGGGTCTCGAGGTCAGTGCTCCAGGCTCAGAAGGGTTCTCATATGACGAACTCAGCTTCTCTGACTCCTTAGAGCCAATGACATCCTTCCTCAACAAGGTAATATCCTGACGCATATCCTTCATGTATATCCTGCACATATATCCTGCACGTATATCCTAACATGATATCCTGGTAGGACGTCTTAGTCAGCATACATTCTAAATTCATACCTGTAATTAATGTGCAGGGCCTCCAGCATTTGCTCCACTTGTACAATGACGCATGTGGTACTGTGGCACTTCATGAAGCCAGGATCAAACAGCTCGAGAGCACCGTTGCTGACCAAGGTGCTATTGCTGAAGCGAAGAGCCGGAACTATGAAAGCTTGCTAAAGAAGGTCACCCAAGATGCTGAGGTCAAACTTTCCAGCGTTCAAATGGATCATGATCAGGCCTTAATCAACTTTCGAGAGGGAATCAAGGCTTCTGCTATCGTCTCCCTGCTACAAGCACGCATCAAGATGGCCTACGAGGCCAAGGAGACGGGCCTTGTTTGTCCATCTTGGCAAGTTGAATCCTGGGTGGCCAAGTTAAAGGAGCTCGGAGGCAAAGCTGTGCCACTTCCTGCTAAAGCCGGTGAGTCTTCTAAGTCAGCAGAGGTGGTGGTCCAAGCTGGAGAGAAGAAGGATGCTGGAGCTGATGCTGAGATGGTCATTGGTCAGGATGCTGCGCAGGATGCTGGTCAGGATACTGGAGCGGAGAAGTCTGAGAAAGTTGGAGGAGATGCCGCTGTGTGAGGGCATTTAGGTGGGCGATGACGGATATACGTGCCAAGGCCAGAGCCCACCTTTTTGAGTTTGAATGTTGGTTTGTAGTTCCACGAACAATTTACTTTTCTGCATTTTACTTTCCCGTACCTGAACAATTTACATTTCCTGCATGCTTTTTGAACAATACAACAGTTGAAGGTGGATGGGTCTCGGTTTGAGATGAAGCCTTCAACTGTTGGGTAAATATGGTTATGAACTATTAGTGCGCTTAGTGATGGGCCTTGTTTTGAGGTGAAACTAAGAGCACATCTTTTGGTATGTTAATAATATAACTACTCTTTTGACTTTATTATTATTGTCACACAAATTTTACTTGTGAAAATTGTTTGGTTTGAACATTCTTAGGAACACATCTCATAAATGTATCCTGGGAGATATCCTGAAAGATATCTTAAAAGGGATATTGAAATATAACCTATAGATTGTCCAAACAAAAAGGAGAGATCATACCAGGGATTCTTAGAGAATCAGTTCCAATCCTTTATCATAAATTTGTCCCCAGTGCATACTTATAAACTTGGATCCATCCTTTGAATCAGAATAATGTGTGTCCCCTGTGTTCGACAAAAACACAAATGTATTTACATTTTGACTCGAATGAATTCCGAATGCCCAAGGGCAGAACCCCTGATATCCTGAAATGAATCCTTAGCATACTGGGGATAAACCCTGATATCTGGGGATAAACCCTAAATTTCATGCGCTACAGGCGAGAGTGTATAAACTCCAATTCTTAGAAAGGTGAAAACCTTTAAACCTTTGAGAGTATGAAAATACTCTTTCGTGAGAGAGGGTGATCAATCCTCATATACCTTTAGGATCCAGGATATAGCCAATAGTAACGAAATTGTCAGCCACTTTTACATGAACTGGTCCCGCTACCTTGAACTATACCTAGATAACTTGCGCTCCAGGCGAGGTGTTTAAACCCAATTCGAAAGAAAGGTGAATACCTTTAAACCTTTGAAGGGACCAGGATCCCTTAAACGTGAGAGAGGGGGCCAATCCTCTAATCTTTCGACTTATCCTGAGCATATATCCTGGAACTATATCCTGAAAGATATTCTGCAAAACAATTGTAAACTAAGGTGGGTGTTAGCTTGGCTAACACCCCTCCGATGCTTAAGTCAGTATTGAGTTTCAAAGGGTAAATTAAACCAAAACATATTTAAAAAAGATAAAATTCATACCATTCTGAGTTAGAAATTGAATTCTAAACTCACTTGAAGTAAAGCTTGAGATGTATAGCATTCCAAGATCTCGGTAGCATATCCCCTTCCATATTCCTGAGCCGATATGCTCCTTTCCCTGCTTCTGACTCGACTTCATAAGGTCCTTCCCATTTCGGAGCCAGCTTGCCATCGGCAGGATTAGTGGTATTTTGAAAAGCCTTTCTTAGCACCCAATCACCAACTCGAAATCTTCTAGTCCTTATGTTTTTATTATATGCTCTGGATATCCTTTGTTGATATGCTGCTATCCTTAGCCTTGCTGCATCTCTTTTTTCGTCTATAGTATCCAAATCCTGACATAAGACTTCAGGATTCTGTTCAGGATCCTGCAGTATAGATCTTGCAGTAGGTATCGTCATTTCTGTTGGAATCATCGCCTCCGCTCCAAATACCAAGGAAAACGGGGTTTGGCCGGTTGCGTTCTTCACCGTTGTCCTATCAGCCCACAAAATAAAGGGTAACTCATCTGCCCATCTTCCTTTTTTGGCCCTGAAGGGGTAAGGTCCCAAAAACCTCATAAAAAGGATTTGAGACCACACCACAAGCTAACCTTTCTAGCCTTTTTGACCTTGCGCGGCTGCGCACTGGTCCTGCTAAAAGAACAAAGAAGTCAGTAGCTTATAATCGCGCGCCCAAAAGATAACATAAATCTTTGCGCCGTTTCCCATTCAACAAAGGATTAGAAAGCCTTTGCTCAATACTTCCGCCACAACACCCAGACTTGGAGTTTATTTGTCTGTGTCCACATAGTAATGTGTCACACTGGATTATGGCAGTAATCTTCTAGAAAGAAATACAATCGTGCACCACCCAGACGGTTATAACCGTCTGGACACGTGTCGTCACCAGAAGAAATTCTGAAGTCACAACGAAGGCATGCAATCGAGGAGTAATCTCCACTTAATCTCTTTCCACGTGGCGATCCCCTAGCCATAGATCAAACCACGATCCGTGTGCATTCACTTCGGATCGAAGTTAATTAACGTCAGATCAAAGAAATCAAACGGAAGAAAAATAACCGCTACGGCGTTAAGCATTTTCCGTTATCTTTTCAATAATGGGTTTTTCCCTCCCAAAAACTCCCGGTTATAAATAAGAGAACTGTTCAGGTATAAACTCAGACTACTCTCACTCTTCAAATACTTATCTTCTCCGATACCAATACTTATTCTCACGCCGGAGTCGGGTCAAGGAGAGAACCCTCTTCTCCCCTTGGCGAGGCTAACGGTGTTCTTTTTTGCAGAGCTACCGGAGAAGTAATTCCATTGCAACTGAATCAACCGAAGGAGAGCTAACCTTTTATGCGGATTCAAACCCCCTAACTATCTCGGTTCCGACCATTTAGTTGGTGTTTCTTCAGGCCCCAAGTCTCTTCTTTAAGTTATTGACTATTATCTTGTTTGAAGATTCAGCTTGTCCATTCGCTTGAGGATGTACTGGGGTAGATGTGATCATTTTGATTCCCCAACTTTTGCAAAAGTCAGTAGTTCTTTTGCTTATAAACTGGGACCCATTATCACAAATGATCTCAGCTGGTACTCCAAACCTAGTCAGGATATTCCTTTTTATAAAGGATACTACTTCTTGGTCTCTTACTTGGACAAATGCTTCAGCCTCAACCCACTTGGAGAAATAATCTGTCATAGCTAACATAAAAACTTTTCCTCCCGGAGCTTTTGGTAACTTCCCTACTATATCCATCCCCCACTTCATGAATGGCCAAGGGGAAACTACAGGATATAATGGTTCAGCTGGTTGATGTAGTATGTTACTATGTCTTTGACATGCATCACATCTTCGAGCATATTCTGCAACATCTTTCCTCATCGTTGGCCAATAATATCCTGTCCTTAATACTTTCGAGAACAATGATCTGCCCCCGGTGTGATTACCACAATCCCCTTCATGTATATCCTGGAGTACTTCTTTGGCTTCAGGATCCTCCAAGCACCTCAAATACGGTCCTGCAAGAGATTTCTTGTATAAAACATTATTTATAATAGTGAACCGTGATACCTTCATCCTAAATGCCTTAGGATTTTCATTTTCGGGGATATATCCTTCTTTGAGATATCTCATAATTGGAGCCGTCCAATATTTAGGATCCTGTTCAGGATATTCCACTTCAGGATCCCGAATACCCGCTACTGCTTTATCCTGAGGATTCGTTGCAGGATATAAGACATGTAATATTGGTATTTGGGTCCCTTCAGGTATCCTGATTGATGATCCCAAATTTGCCAAGGCATCTGCTTCAGCATTATCCTCCCTTGGTACCTGTTCAAGTGTAAAAACATCGAAATATCCTGCTAATTTTTTGAGAATATCAAGATATTCTATTAACTTCTCACCCTTAACTGCATAGGATCCATTAAAATGGTTAGTAATTAACAAAGAATCAACATATACTTGTAAATTTTTTATATTCATGCTTTTAGCCAATTCTAATCCTGCAATTAAAGCCTCATATTCTGCTTCATTATTGGTAGTAGGAAATTCACACCTAATAGCCTGGGGTAATATGTCCCCCTGTGGCGATTTTAGTAGTATTCCTAATCCTACTCCTCTTATATTAGATGCACCATCAGTATATAATGTCCAGGATCCTGAGGATTCTCCTAGCCGTTGAACTTCTAGGTCTACCTCATCCTGAATGTCACTACTAAAATCAGCCACAAAGTCAGCTAAAGCCTGAGACTTTATGGCATTCCTAGGTTCATATACTAAACCATAGGCACTTAACTTTACTGACCACTTAGCCATTCTACCCGACATTTCCGGTTTCCTAAGTACACTTTTGACAGGATAATTTGTTTTAACGTGTATCCTATGTGTCTCAAAGTAGTGTCTAAGTTTGGTTGACGCCATAACTAATGCTAGTATTAACTTTTCTAATTGAGAATACCTAGTTTCAGCATCTAACAAACTTTTACTAACATAATAAACAGGATATTGCTGACCTTCATGGTCTTTTATAAGAACGACACTTACAGCATTCCCTGATACAGCAAGGTACAGGGATAGTGGTTCACCATTTTCAGGTTTCATCAGTAGAGGTGCGGTTGAGAGATATCGTTTCAAATCCTGTAGGGCTGCTTCATGCTTCTCACCCCACTCGAATTTTTTGTTCTTCTTCAGGATATCATAAAAATCCTTGCATTTTTCTGAAGACCTTGAGATAAATCTATTCAATGCTGCCACTCGCCCTGTTAATCGTTGAACATCCTTCATATTTGAGGGTGATTTAATATCCAAGATGGCTTTGATCTGTTCCGGGCTTGCTTCTATTCCTCTTTTGGTCACCATATATCCTAGGAATTTTCCTGCTCCTACTCCAAAATGGCACTTAGCAGGATTCAGCTTCATATTATACTGATCCAGGATATCAAACGCCCCTTTAATATCCTGGAGGTGATCCTGAGCTTTCTTTGACTTTACCACCATATCGTCAATGTACACCTCCATGGTGTCCCCCAGTTTGTCTTTGAACATCATGTTTACTAATCTTTGGTATGTCGCACCTGCATTTTTCAAACCAAAAGGCATAACTGTATAACAATAAATACCTGTTGGTGTCATGAAGGCAGTATCCTCCTGGTCAGAAGGCTCCATTTGGATCTGTTGAAATCCTGAGGATGCATCCATGAAAGTCAGCATTTCATGCCCAGCAGTGGCATCTACCATTGCATCAATGTGGGGGAGAGGAAATGGGTCTTTAGGACAAGCTTTGTTCAAGTCTGTGTAATCTACACAGACTCTCCATTTCCCGTTTTTCTTCTGTACCACAACCACGTTTGCTAGCCACCTTGGGAACTTGACTTCTCTAATCATTTTGGACTTCAACAATCTTTCAACTTCCTCTTGAATAATTGTATTGCGTTCAGGAGCAAACTTCCTTCTTTTTTGTTGTACGGGCTTGAATGATTTATCAATTCCAAGCTTGTGAGTGATAATATCTTTGGATATACCTGTCATATCCTCATGCTTCCATGCAAACGTCGACATCCTGCATTTTAAAAAGTTAATTAACTGCTCTTCAATATCCTGAGGGATATTGGTTCCCACGAGCACCGAAATATCGGGATTATCCTGGTCTAGGATAATTTTCTTCACATCCTGCTCCGGATCCTCCGCGATGAGTAGCATTCTTTCGCCTCCTGCTGATCGCTATCAACTTTAACAACCCCCCAAGGGGTAGGTATCTTGATGCATTGGTGATATGTTGATGGCACGGCCTTCATATCGTGAATCCACGGTCTTCCCAGTATAATGTTATAGCAGGATAGAGAGTCCATCACACAGAAACGTTGTATCGAGTTGACTCCTTCAACGTACACCGGCAACTTTATCTCTCCCACTGTGTTTCTGGCCTCTCCACTGAACCCAACAAGCACGGTTGACTTTGAAGTGATATCCATTGGAGATACATTCATTCTTTTAAGTGTCTCTAGTTGGATTATGTTGACGGAGCTGCCATTATCAACCAATATCCTGCGTACAAAGTGGTTAGCCACATATAACGTTATTACCAGAGCATCATGGTGAGGATCCTGGACAGTATCCCTGTCATCAGCATCAAATGTGATCACTTTGTCAGTTGTGAGTGTAGTCATCCTGACAGGTTTGTCTCCCCTTTCGGCCTTAGCTTCTTTTGCATGTCTCTTTGCTGCCGAATACGAAGTCCCACAAATGTCGGATCCTCCCGAAATGAAGTTGATTATATTGGCATCCGCGGGAGGTGATGCTGCTCGCTCAGGATCCTTCTCAGTATCCTGACCCTTATTCTTCTTTCTTCCTAAGAGATCTTTCAAATATCCCTTGCTTAGAAGATAGCTTATTTCTTTCCTCAAAGCGATGCAATCCTCAGTCATATGTCCAAAATCTTCGTGGAAAGCACACCATTTTGATTTGTCTTTCCAGTCCGCTTTTTGTTGATTCTTTCGAGGCCATCTTACCTTGTCCCCTAGACCCTGCATGGCATACATCAATTCAGGAATGTTAACAGAAAAACAATATTCAGATAATTCAGGATACTCTTCAGGATCCTCATCTTCAACAGCATTCACTCTCTTGTTCTCATTTCTGCCATATGGCTTAGGCCGATACGACTTGAATGAGGATTCCGACTTCCTGTTAGTTGACTCATAAGTGTTGGATGAGTTCATCCTTTCTTGCATCTTTCTGTCATCTTCCAACCGGATGTATCTTAGGGCTCTGTTCCGAGCTTCATCCAGGTTCCTGCATGGGTTCATTACAAGGTCTTGGTAAAATTGAGAATCCTTTTGCAACCCCATCTTGAAAGCTTGCACAGCTTTTGCAACATCAAGATGAGGAATGTCTAGTGATTCCCGGCTGAACTTGTTCACATAATCCCTAAGGGATTCCTGAGGCCCTTGTGTTATCCTGTAGAGATCACTTGTTAATTTTTCGAAGCTTCTACTACAAGAAAACTGACTATTAAATAAATTTACTAAGTGAGCAAAAGATGTAATTGAATGTGGAGGAACATTCAAGAGCCATTTCAAAGCTGATCCTGTCAAGGTTGAACCAAAACCCTTGCACAAGCATGCTTCCTTGAGATCCGGAGGGATAGGGTTAATCTCCATCCTTTCCCTATACTGAGCAATATGCTCTTCAGGATCCGTTGTTCCGTCGTAAAGCTTCATGTTGGGGGTTTGGAACCTCTTTGGGATCTCAGCATCACAGATAGGATATGCAAAACGAGATATCTTGTGGCTTTCTTGAGACACTTCCGGGATTGGCTGGACCACCCCAGGTACACTTGATATCATGTCCTTCAACTTCTGAAGTTCCCTAGTAAGTGCCGATGTCACACCTGTATCCTGCAAAGATCCACTATTGTTAGTAGCATGAGTATTATTATTATTTGACACGTTACCCGTTGGAGGATTTTGCCCATATCCTGAAGCATATCCTGAGCTCCTTATGGTCGACATCCTGACCGAGGAGGGTATTTCAGGAGTATGATTTTGAGGGAGGCTGGGCACAATATTCCCCCTGTTATCCTCAGTATACACAGCCGAGCTGAAGTTCAACGTTCTGGGATGTAATGGAGTGACAATATCCTCAGCAGATCTGCTCGAGCCAGACTTCAGGAGTTGTATTTCCCTCAAAAGCATTTGGTTTGTTTCCTGTTGCTGCCTCATTTGTTCCTGCACACTTCCAAATAAGGTTAAAATTTCATCGTTAGAAGCTAAAACGGGAGCAGATCCCTGGACACTCCGAGTAGGGATAACATCTTGAGATTGCGTAGAAGCTGGCATCCTTGGAGGAGGTGGTGGAAGCACCGAACCGGTAGTGGCAGAAGTCATAGCAGACACAGTAGAGGAACTCATGTTTGATCTTGAGGCCATTATGGACAATGTGGCAAAAAGTTTTGAAAATAAAAAACCGATTAGCGATTTAACAAAAAATTTTAGTAAAGAGAGCAAATTAGTTTTGGTCAAAAATTACTTGCAATTAAGTGATCAAATTAGTTAAGTGAGGTAGTGTGCTAGAAACAAGTGTCGAAAATATGTTCATTAAATTACTTGCAAAAACAGTTTCAGGATACGGCTCAGGATATTGAGCTGTATCGACGATCAAACAATGAGCAAACAATGAGCAAAAAGTAAAGGAAATGACACGAGATGTACGAGGAAAGCCCTTGATCAATCTAGATCGCCGGCATAAAACCTCGGGAGCTGACAATCGCAGCTGCCTTGTTCTTCTTATTGCTTTAAACTTCAGGATACAGTGCAGGATATCAACCAGATCGCTAAGTGTTACAAAGAATTCGTGTGAGAATACAAATTGCGAGAGAACAAGTGTTAGAGTGTAGTGAGTGTGATTGCAGTGAGATTGTTGTGTCCTATTTGATCTGGTGTTCCTCCTATTTATAGTAACGAAATACAAACAAATATTCCTATAAATATGGGATGCTCCGAATATTCCACCACGAACGTTGTAGACCGAGTAATAAGGTTTCAACGTCTTTCTTTGAACGGCCTGGACCGAGTCTTTCGCGGAATAAGTCTTTGTGAACGTTGCTAGCTTCTAACACACGTACCTGCACATAATCCATTAATAATCCCGAGGATACCGTTCAGGATGTTACCAATATCCTGAACCAGCATCCCGGATGTAAACAGATACTACATAAATAAGATATAGATCAAGATATTTTCCAGGATATGGGCTCAGAATTTCACCCATAACACAAGGATAAGTTTTTCTAAATGTGAATACCTGGATTCAGCATCAAGTAAGCTCTTACTTACATAATAAACAGGATGTTGTGTACCTTGGTGATCCTTAACAAGGACCGCACTTACTGCTTTTGAGGATACTGCCAAATATAAGGATAACACGTCTCCCTTTTCTGGTTTCATTAAGGCTGGGGCTGAGGATAGGTAATCTTTAAGAGCTTTAAGGGCACTTTCATGCTTCTCAGTCCATTCAAATTTCTTGTTTTTCCTCAGGATATCATAGAACTCCTTGCACTTTTCTGAGGATTTGGATATGAATCTGTTCAAGGCTGCGATCCTGCCAGTCAATCTTTGCACATCCTTAGCATTGGCTGGGGATTTGATATTCACAATAGCCTTAATTTGCTCTGGACTTGCTTCAATGCCCCTCTTTGTTACCATATATCCTAAGAATTTACCTGCCTTTACACCAAAATGACACTTAGAAGGATTTAGTTTCATATTAAATTTATCAAGGATATTGAATGCTTCCTCCAAGTCTTTAAGGTGATCCTCAGCTCTTTTGGACTTAACCACCATGTCATCAATATAGACTTCCATAGTGTGTCCAATTTGGTGCTTGAACATCATATTGACTAGCCTTTGATAAGTAGCACCTGCATTCCTTAATCCAAATGGCATAGCAATATAACAGTATATACCAGTTGGGGTCATAAAGGCTGTATCCTCTTGATCAGATGGTTCCATCTGAATTTGTTGAAATCCAGATGAAGCATCCATAAAAGTTAACAACTCATGACCCGCGGTAGCATCCACCATGGAGTCAATGTGGGGTAATGGGAAAGGATCCTTGGGACATGCCTTGTTTAAATCCGTAAAATCGACACATACCCTCCACTTTCCATTTTTCTTTTGAACAACAACCACATTGGCTAACCATCTTGGATACTTAACCTCTCTAATCATACCTGCTCGAAGTAGCTTATCTACTTCTTCCTGGATAATAGCATTTCTTTCAGGTGCAAACTTCCTCCTCTTTTGATGAATTGGCTTGAATGACCTGTCAATGCCAAGTTTGTGAGTAATTATATCCTTAGATATACCTGTCATGTCTTCATGTTTCCAGGAAAAGGTGGTCTTCCTTCTTTTGAGAAAGGATACTAGCTCTTGTTCAATATCGCTAAGGATCCCTGACCCTATGAAGATCTTGGATTCAGGATCATCAGGATCCATGAGGATTTCTTTCAAATCATGTTCTCTTGCCTCCAAGACATCTCTTGAAGGATACTTTAATTGCTATTGCTCCCTTGGTCTTGAGGCTGGTTTCATTGATGAGGTATAGCAATTCTTAGCCTCCTGTTGATCACTCTCAATTTTCACCACTCCCCATGGACTTGGAAGCTTTACACACTGATGATGGGTGGATGGAACTGCCTTCATATCATGTATCCATGGCCTGCCAAGGATAACATTACAACACGATAAGCAATCAATAACACAAAACTTTTGATAAGAATGCAATCCTTCAATATAGATTGGGAGTTTGATGTCCCCCAATGTATTCTTTGTTTCCCCACTGAATCCCACAAGTACCGAGGATCTTGGGATAATATCGGACTCTGGGATATTCATTTTCTTTAGAACATCCAGCTGAATGATGTTCACAGAACTTCCTCCATCTATAAGAATCCTGCGAACAAAGTGGTTAGAAATAAATAATGTAATTACGAGCCCGTCATGATGAGGATCCTGGATGTCAACACGATCATCCTCATCAAAAGTAATGACTTTATCCTGGGTGACAACGGAGGTCCGGACGGGTCTGTCTCCATTATCCATCTTGGTTTCCTTAGCGTGTCTTTTTGCTGCTGAGAAGGATGTACCACAGATGTCTGATCCACCGGATATGAAATTTATGACTTGTGCATCTGCCGGAGGAGCAGGAGCCCTTTCCGGGATCCTTTCAGGATCCTGGGTTCTTGACTTCTTTCGTCCCAAGAGTTCCTTTAAATGCCCCTTGCTCAACAAATAACCAATTTCCTTTCTAAGTGCAATACACTCTTCAGTGAGATGCCCAAAATCCTCATGATATGCACACCACTTGGATTTATCCTTTGTAGCAGCTGGTTTATCACTTTTCCTTGGCCACCTAGCTTTCTCACCTAGATTCTGCATTGCAAGGATTAGTTCATTGTTATCAACAGAGAAACAATATTCAGAAATAGGAGGATAATTCTCATCATCCTCTTCTTGTTCCACTGCGTGCACATTCTGGTTATCAGATCTGTTATAGGACTTGGATTTGTTGTTCCTGAAGTAGGATCCTTGCTTATCCTGTTTTGAGGATCCTGTTAATCTGTCCTGGATCCTTTTGTCATCCTCTAGGCGGATGAACCTAAGGGCCCTAGTCCTTACTTCATCAAGATTCCTGCAAGGTGTCATAACAAGATCATCATAGAATAATGAATCCCTAAGCAATCCCATTTTAAAGGCTTCAACAGCCGTAGCTATATCCAAATTGGGAATATCTAAGGATTCTTTACTAAACTTAGTGATATAATCTCTAAGTGATTCACTTTGACCTTGTGTTACCCTATATAGATCACTAGTTAATCGTTCAAACTTTCTACTACAAGAGAATTGACTATTGAACAAGTTGACTAAATTAGCAAATGAAGTAATAGAGTAAGGGGGAAGACTTAGCAGCCATTTAAGAGCAGATCCTGTAAGTGTGGATCCAAATCCCTTGCATAGACATGCTTCTTTCAACCTTTCCGGAATTGGATTGATCTCCATCCTCTCCCTGTATTAAGCTACATGCTCTTCTGGATCCGTTGAACCATCATATAACTTCATTGATGGTATCTGGAATCTTTTGGGTATCTCAGCATCACATAAAGGTGGTGCAAAACGAGATATCCTATGGCTACCATCCGCAATCTCAGGAATGGGTTTAACCACTCCTGGTACACTGGATATCATATCCTTAAGCTTCTGCAGCTCCCTAGCCATGGCCTGATTGATACCTGCATCCTGCATAAAGCCATGGTTAGTGTTATATAAATTATTAGAAGTGTTACCTCCCACAGGATATGAGTTTGGAATTGCGGATGCGAATCCATCTTGTCGATACTCTGGCATGATTGAAGGACTAGAGGAGGCAATTGTTTGCATTGGTATGAAGTCTCCTTGATGGACGTCTGAGTTCTGAGGTTGCATATTTCTCGAGGATCCTTGATTTTGAAGGGGGTTGGATCCTTGGAATTGCGATGATCCTTGAACCTGAAAGGATCCTGGGGCCAGGGAGGATCCTTGAACAAGGGAGAATCCTGGGACCAGAGAGGATCCTTGGATCTGGGAGGATCCTTGGACCTGGGAGGATCCTTGGACCTGGGAGGATCCTTGTACCTGAGAGGATCCTTGTACCTGGGAGGATCCTTGTACTGCATGCATTCCCATATATCCTCCTGACGTGAAGTATCCCTGATGCTGAGAGGAGGATCCTAATGGTTGAGAAGAGGATCCCTGAGGCTGGAAGTAAGAGCCAAATGCCTGACTCATTGGTGTTGTCCCATAACGCCTTCCTGATAGTTCACCCAAGTATTGCACGTCCGGAACTGCTGAGTATTGTGAAGTCATGACCGGAGTGTCGAAGTTCAGCGACCTTGGCATCAGAGGGGAGTGATCCTCCACTGATTTCTTCTGTTTCTTGATTTCATCGATCTCCCGGAGGATCCTTTCGTTGGTCTTATCCTGCTCTTGTGCATGATTCCTCATCTGCAAAATCAGGGTATAAAGATCATTAGTAGTAGGATTAGTTGAAACAGAAGAAGTAGGTGGTTTTTGGAAAATAGGAGTTGGTTTCTTCGCAGCATTCTCAGCATTCTTCTGGGATCCAGAAGGTGGTGGAGGCAAAGGAGGAACGCCTTGTGAGGAACTGAATGAGGGCATCAAACTTGAAGTATTCTTCACTGAGGAAGCCATCTGTTTGGTTGTAGCGAACCGAAATAACCACGAAAACACGAATCTTTCTAAGAATGAAGCACCAATTGCCCCACGGTGGGCGCCAAACTGTTTTGGTCAAAAATCAAGCAATGACAATGTAACCAAACTTTCTGTTGTGAGGTATGATGCTTGAATTGATGAACAATAATAAGGATCACTATGAAGTGTAATGAACAAATGACACGAAGATTTATACGGGGAAAAAGCCCTTGATCAAGAGTTGATCTCCGGCACAAAAAACCCCGGGTGATGGAAACTACTGATCACCAACTTAAATTAAACAAACAATCTATTACAACTTCGGATGATAGCGAGCTAAGTACAAGGATCACTATAGTGTATCGTGTAGTAATGTATGAAAAATGCTAAGTATTTTGTCGAGAGCTGGTCAGAGCGGTTGTATGAGTGTGTGTGTGTAGCCAAAAATAGCTAAGTGTTTCTAAAATAGCTCGCTACCCCTTTTAAAATAGAAAATATCAAGCCTAACTAACATTCCGCAAATCATGCAAGTCTTCCACGACTCCACAACGTCCATTTCTGACCAAGCACGTGCGGAATAGACTGAGAATATTCTCCAGGAATGTCGCCAAGACTAAGTCCAAGTTGATATTCCTGCAAAACATTTACGAATTCAAAGTAGACAATCGTTAGTACAGGGATCCTTATAGTGATCCATGATCCTGATCCTGCAACACTTCTGAGGATCACTACTTCAGACAGAATTGAGGATCACTAAATCCAACAGTAAATAAGGATCACTGGTCATTTAGAAATCCACCCCTAACAATTGCCCCCAAAATATAAGGAGTAAATATGTAAATAAATGAGTTATATTTTGTCGATCTTATCCGCATTTAACCAACGGATAACTAGCCGTTATAAGCGGACTAGCCGTTACGATCATGACGTCAGTGAGATGACTATCCTGCAGAATCATCATTATAAATAAGAGTTAGAGATAGGGATCATTTCACATTTAAGTTCAAGAGAACTCCCTTTAAATTCTGCTTCGACAATCAAACAGGTAACTCTTTTCCTTTCTCCTTTCTCATATTCTGCTCTTCTTTCTTTACCATCATCTCGTTGAAAAATGATGCTCCGAAGCTCACCGGGTAAGGATCATAAGAAGAACAGCCCCTTAAAAAGTCACGGGATCATCAAAGATTCCATAAAAGAACGCTGTTGTTTCACCAATGCACAAATTGATAAAATTCGCCATTGTTTCCCGGCGAACACCGTTATCAAATCCTTTGATCCCACTACTTTGAGTGACTATACCTCTGAAACTTGGATTGCCTTTCCTGCTACACCCTTCACCATAGGATATACCTATCCTTTTCCAGATTTTACCCAATCCTTTTTCTCCCTTACCGGCATCTGCTACATCCAAGCTATGCCGATGATCTGGAGGGTCCTATATACCCTTGAAAGGATCATCGAGCAGGAAGGAATTGACCTAGGAATGTCGGAGTTGGCTGAGATGTATGATCTCATAACGTTTGGATCCCACAGATATTTGTTCAAACGTAAACCCGGAGAAGAACATCCCATCTTTAAGGCTACTAAAAACGATACCAACTGGAAACGGCGGTTCTTCTTCGTCAGAAGGGATTCTATCGCGGATGGAAAGGATTTGCCGAAGAAATGGAGTACTCATGGTAGGATAGGAGGATCCTTAGAAGGATCACTAAGAGAGCTCATTCTGATAATGATTACTAATATGCTTTTGTTTCTTTTTGTATAGCTATCACATTCTCGCATATTATTCCTTCAGCTGCCACCAAGGGGAGACTTGCTGCCTTTAGAAAGCTTGATCCTGAAACAAGATCATTCAAGACAATCACCCAGGATTCACAAGAAGTATCCTCAGGCTCTGTCACCATGTCAAGTAAGTATCCGGTTCTTTTTATATTCAAATGTTTTAATAAATAGTTATATATGAATAGAATAAGGATACTTATCTGTTTTGGGTGTGTAGGCGCTGGAAAGTCATCAAGATCTGCCTCTAAATTTAGTGTCACTGAGCTTGACACCATACGATCCTCCAAGAAGAAGCTTCCTGCTAGCCCAACTGCTTCGATCCCCAAGGCACCCGTTAAAGGAAGGGGTGGCAAGAAAAGAAAAGCCTCCGAAGCTGAGGATCTGCAAGGTCGGCCCCTGATCCATCACCAGTTCCTTGAATACTTCAACGAGGTAAGGATCCTTGTCCCTGCTTTAGGTATCCAGCTTATTTGAGGATCATTTGTTCTTAAACTGTTCTTTATCTCCTTTGCAGAAATTTGCTAAGATTGAAGACTATGTTGGGCATGTCGAGGAGCAGGACAAGAAGATTGCTGACCTCCAACAAGTTGCATTGCTTAAGGATCTCAAGATTGCTGACCTCCAAAAAGATCTCAAAGGTGCCAAAGCTCAGACAGCTACACTCCTGATCAACTTCGATTATGAAAAGCAGGAAATCACAGAGGATGCCAAGGTCTCTGCTGCCATAGCCATGTACAAGACCAAGCTACAAATGGCTCAAGAAGCTGAGGATCCTGCCTTTGATAGGAGCAGCTGGGATGTGGAAGGCTGGAAGGCAAGGCTGGCTGAACTGGATGATGATGAAGAGGCTGAGGAGGTTTTGGCGATCGAAGCTGGAGGTAGTGGCAAGGATCATGGTGGTGAAGCCAGTGGAGCTGGAGGTGGTGATGCAGCGAAGGTGTAGGCTACAACAATGGGCGATGATGGACATTTCTAGACGTAGCTGGAGCCCATTTTTTAGTTTGGTTATGGCTTTTTTTGTTTTGATGATGTTTTGATAAACAATGGTTGGTCTGTATTTGAACAATAGTAATTAGGTTTGAGGATCATGGATGATCCTTTGAACAATAGGTAGGATTACAAATGGTGGAGGGATCCTCTGTTTGGGGGATGAAGCCATTGTGATCCTGCCGTCTTTAATTTCCTGCACTTACTTAGCAAGACCTTTAGACAATGGACACCCTTTTCCAACCCATGTGGACGGGCCACGTTTTGCTGGTAGAAACGTGGGTTGGCAATTTTGACAACCTTAAAAGGGTTTAAATTTTTGCGAATAAAATGACTTTAACTTTTTGGCTATATCCTGTGTTGATATCCTTATTGTTATTTTATTTTTCAATCTATTGTGATGTTCATGTCGTTTAAACTCATTAAGTAAGGAAAAATTTTAGAAATATCCCTCAAGAGTTAAGGATATGATCAAGGATCACATAAAAAATTATTTAAGGATCATAATTTCAGTTGTCAAAGGATAAGTGTCACTCAAACACATAATAAATCAAAACAGTTAAGGATCATACCCGAGAATCCAAGTTAGGATCCTATCCTTTAACTCTTAAAATTAGGATAACCCAAGATACAAACCTTAGTTGAAAGTAAGAATCCTTGGTCATTTATCTTCACAAACCTGAAATAAGATATTACTTGGGACTGAGCCAATAAAAGATAAATGTTAGTAACTGGGGACAAGCCCAAAAGATAACTGGGGACAAGCCCAAAGGATAACTGGGGACAAGCCCAAAGGATAACTGGGGACAAGCCCAAAGGATCGTATGTAGACTGGAGTATGGCCCTTACTGGCGACTATCCAAACTTAATGACATGAAAATGCCAAAACCTTAGCTAACGTGAAAACGTTAGAAACCTTAGGAACGGATGTATGGTACGTCTACCATTATACGTAGGATCCTTAATATAGCCAGTACAACGAAATTGTCAGCCCCTAAAGCGGGTACTGGTCCCATTGCCATGAACTATACCAGGATCATCGTGCGCTACTGGCGAAGCTGGGGACATGCCCAAACTGGGGACTAGCCCAAACAACTGGATACTTCTGTGGATACTCAACGCTTAGTTAAAGATACCTGAACCTTCAAAACTCAGAATCAAGTAAAAGGAGGATATAGGACGCAGGATCCTTATCCTTGTAAGAATAAAAAGAATGAAATAGTTTAAGATTGGAATGTTACCAGAAAGAGGATCATCCGTCAGCGAGGATCCTTCAAGGATACTTGTCTGGTAAGGATCATGGATCATGATCACATGAAATATTTCTTCAAATGGACAACATTCCAAGCTCTAGGTAGCAAATCACCCTCCATTGTTAGCAATCGATATGCCCCCTTTCCTGCTTCAGCTTCAATCAAATAGGGTCCTTCCCACTTTGGTTCTAGCTTTCCATCAGCAGGATTGGTGGTGTTTTGAAATGCTTTCCTTAATACCATATCCCCAACTTGGAATTTCCTGAGCCTGACATTTTTGTTGTAGGCTCCAGCCATCCTTATCCTTGCTAAATCCCTGATTTCTTCTATAGTATCCAAGTCTTGAATCAAGTTTTCAGCATTTTCTTCAGGATCACGAACGCTTGTTCTTGCAGTTGGAACCACCATCTCTGTAGGGATCACTGACTCTGCCCCAAATACCAAAGAAAATGGAGTTTGGCCTGTAGCATTCTTGAGAGTTGTTCTATCAGCCCACAGCACATAAGGTAGTTCTTCTGCCCATTTTCCTTTCTTGGATCCAAGCTTCTTCTTCAAATTGTTGATGATGATCTTGTTGGATGATTCTGCCTGACCATTAGCTTGTGGATGGACTGGTGTTGATGTTATCATCTTAATCCCCTAACTGTCACAAAAGTTAGTGGTTCTATTCCCAATAAATTGGGATCCATTATCACAAATGATCTTAGAAGGGATACCAAATCTAGTAATAATGTTTCTTTTAATAAAGGATATAACTTCCTTTTCTCTGACTTGAGCAAAAGCTTCAGCCTCTATCCACTTAGAGAAGTAATCAGTCATAGCAAGCATGAATACTTTTCCACCTGGTTCCTTAGGAAGCTTTCCAACTATATCCATTCCCCATCTCATGAATGGCCAAGAAGAGGATATAGGATGCAAGAGCTCTGCTGGTTGGTGAAGGATATTACTATGCCTCTGACAAGGATTACACTTCTTGGCATACTCCACAGCATCCTTCTTCATAGTGGGCCAATAGTATCCTGTCCTCAGGATCCTTGAGAATAATGCCCTGCCCCCAGTGTGGTTTCCACAATCTCCTTCATGGAAATCCTTTAGGACTTCTTGAATTTCAGGATCCTCAATGCATCTCAAATATGGTCCTGCAAGTGATCGTTTATACAACATATTATTTAATATTGTAAATTGAGATACCTTAATTTTGAAAGCCCTTGGGTTTTCTCCTGTAGGAATTTCTCCATGTTGTATGTATCTCATGATTGGGGGTATCCATGATCCTGAATGAGATTGGGTATCATCACTAGGGATGATTGCAGAATCTTCTCCTATCTCCATAGCTACATGATCCTTGATAGCAGGGGTCAGGATATGGATAATAGGGATCTCAATATCCTCAGGAATCTTCAAAGATGATCCTAGATTGGCTAATGCATCAGCTTCTGCATTTTCTTCCCTTGGTACCTGTGTCAAACTAAAGGATACAAAAGAGAGTGCCAATTCTTTGACTATCTCCAAATATTTGATTAGCTTTTCACCTTTAACAGCATAGGATCCATTAAAGTGATTAGTGATCAATAAAGAATCTACATGTACCTCAAGATACCTGATGCTCATATACTTTGCAATTTGCAAACCAGCTATCAAGGCTTCATATTCAGCCTCATTGTTGGTGGTTTGAAATTCACAAGCTATGGAGTGGGGTATTATGTCCCCCTGTGGCGATTTTAGTAGTATTCCAAGCCCTATTCCATTCACATTGGAGGATCCATCAGTAAACAATATCCAAGGATCCATGGTTTCTTCAAGCTGTTGTACTTCTAGTTCAGCTTCCTTTTGCAAATCACTACTGAAATCTGCCACAAAGTCAGCTAATGCTTGGGATTTAATGGCTGTCCTAGGCTCATATCTTATATCATATGCACTCAACTTCACTGCCCACTTAGCCATCCTTCCTGACATGTCAGGTTTCCTGAGAACATTCTTAATTGGGAAATTAGTTTTAACAATAATGGCATGAGTCTCAAAATAATGTCTTAATTTAGTAGATGCCATAATTAATGCAAGGATAAGTTTTTCTAAATGTGAATACCTGGATTCAGCATCAAGTAAGCTCTTACTTACATAATAAACAGGATGTTGTGTACCTTGGTGATCCTTAACAAGGACCGCACTTACTGCTTTTGAGGATACTGCCAAATATAAGGATAACACGTCTCCCTTTTCTGGTTTCATTAAGGCTGGGGCTGAGGATAGGTAATCTTTAAGAGCTTTAAGGGCACTTTCATGCTTCTCAGTCCATTCAAATTTCTTGTTTTTCCTCAGGATATCATAGAACTCCTTGCACTTTTCTGAGGATTTGGATATGAATCTGTTCAAGGCTGCGATCCTGCCAGTCAATCTTTGCACATCCTTAGCATTGGCTGGAGATTTGATATTCACAATAGCCTTAAGTTGCTCTGGACTTGCTTCAATGCCCCTCTTTGTTACCATATATCCTAAGAATTTACCTGCCTTTACACCAAAATGACACTTAGAAGGATTTAGTTTCATATTAAATTTATCAAGGATATTGAATGCTTCCTCCAAGTCTTTAAGGTGATCCTCAGCTCTTTTGGACTTAACCACCATGTCATCAATATAGACATCCATAGTGTGTCCAATTTGGTCCTTGAACATCATATTGACTAGCCTTTGATAAGTAGCACATGCATTCCTTAATCCAAATGGCATAGCAATATAACAGTATATACCAGTTGGGGTCATAAAGGCTGTATCCTCTTGATCAGATGGTTCCATCTGAATTTGTTGAAATCCAGATGAAGCATCCATAAAAGTTAACAACTCATGACCCGCGGTAGCATCCACCATGGAGTCAATGTGGGGTAATGGGAAAGGATCCTTGGGACATGCCTTGTTTAAATCCGTAAAATCGACACATACCCTCCACTTTCCATTTTTCTTTTGAACAACAACCACATTGGCTAACCATCTTGGATACTTAACCTCTCTAATCATACCTGCTCGAAGTAGCTTATCTACTTCTTCCTGGATAATAGCATTTCTTTCAGGTGCAAACTTCCTCCTCTTTTGATGAATTGGCTTGAATGACCTGTCAATGCCAAGTTTGTGAGTAATTATATCCTTAGATATACCTGTCATGTCTTCATGTTTCCAGGAAAAGGTGGTCTTCCTTCTTTTGAGAAAGGATACTAGCTCTTGTTCAATATCGCTAAGGATCCCTGACCCTATGAAGATCTTGGATTCAGGATCATCAGGATCCATGAGGATTTCTTTCAAATCATGTTCTCTTGCCTCCAAGACATCTCTTGAAGGATACTTTAATTGCTATTGCTCCCTTGGTATTGAGGCTGGTTTCATTGATGAGGTATAGCAATTCTTAGCCTCCTGTTGATCACTCTCAATTTTCACCACTCCCCATGGACTTGGAAGCTTTACACACTGATGATGGGTGGATGGAACTGCCTTCATATCATGTATCCATGGCCTGCCAAGGATAACATTACAACACGATAAGCAATCAATAACACAAAACTTTTGATAAGAATGCAATCCTTCAATATAGATTGGGAGTTTGATGTCCCCCAATGTATTCTTTGTTTCCCCACTGAATCCCACAAGTACCGAGGATCTTGGGATAATATCGGAATCTGGGATATTCATTTTCTTTAGAACATCCAGCTGAATGATGTTCACAGAACTTCCTCCATCTATAAGAATCCTGCGAACAAAGTGGTTAGAAATAAATAATGTAATTACGAGCCCGTCATGATGAGGATCCTGGATGTCAACACGATCATCCTCATCAAAAGTAATGACTTTATCCTGGGTGACAACGGAGGTCCGGACGGGTCTGTCTCCATTATCCATCTTGGTTTCCTTAGCGTGTCTTTTTGCTGCTGAGAAGGATGTACCACAGATGTCTGATCCACCGGATATGAAATTTATGACTTGTGCATCTGCCGGAGGAGCAGGAGCCCTTTCCGGGATCCTTTCAGGATCCTGGGTTCTTGACTTCTTTCGTCCCAAGAGTTCCTTTAAATGCCCCTTGCTCAACAAATAACCAATTTCCTTTCTAAGTGCAATACACTCTTCAGTGAGATGCCCAAAATCCTCATGATATGCACACCACTTGGATTTATCCTTTGTAGCAGCTGGTTTATCACTTTTCCTTGGCCACCTAGCTTTCTCACCTAGATTCTGCATTGCAAGGATTAGTTCATTGTTATCAACAGAGAAACAATATTCAGAAATAGGAGGATAATTCTCATCATCCTCTTCTTGTTCCACTGCGTGCACATTCTGGTTATCAGATCTGTTATAGGACTTGGATTTGTTGTTCCTGAAGTAGGATCCTTGCTTATCCTGTTTTAAGGATCCTGTTAATCTGTCCTGGATCCTTTTGTCATCCTCTAGGCGGATGAACCTAAGGGCCCTAGTCCTTACTTCATCAAGATTCCTGCAAGGTGTCATAACAAGATCATCATAGAATAATGAATCCCTAAGCAATCCCATTTTAAAGGCTTCAACAGCCGTAGCTATATCCAAATTGGGAATATCTAAGGATTCTTTACTAAACTTAGTGATATAATCTCTAAGTGATTCACTTTGACCTTGTGTTACCCTATATAGATCACTAGTTAATCGTTCAAACTTTCTACTACAAGAGAATTGACTATTGAACAAGTTGACTAAATTAGCAAATGAAGTAATAGAGTAAGGGGGAAGACTTAGCAGCCATTTAAGAGCAGATCCTGTAAGTGTGGATCCAAATCCCTTGCATAGACATGCTTCTTTCAACCTTTCCGGAATTGGATTGATCTCCATCCTCTCCCAGTATTAAGCTACATGCTCTTCTGGATCCGTTGAACCATCATATAACTTCATTGATGGTATCTGGAATCTTTTGGGTATCTCAGCATCACATAAAGGTGGTGCAAAACGAGATATCCTATGGCTACCATCCGCAATCTCAGGAATGGGTTTAACCACTCCTGGTACACTGGATATCATATCCTTAAGCTTCTGCAGCTCCCTAGCCATGGCCTGATTGATACCTGCATCCTGCATAAAGCCATGGTTAGTGTTATATAAATTATTAGAAGTGTTACCTCCCACAGGATATGAGTTTGGAATTGCGGATGCGAATCCATCTTGCCGATACTCTGGCATGATTGAAGGACTAGAGGAGGCAATGGTTTGCATTGGTATGAAGTCTCCTTGATGGACGTCTGAGTTCTGAGGTTGCATATTTCTCGAGGATCCTTGATTTTGAAGGGGGTTGGATCCTTGGAATTGCGATGATCCTTGAACCTGAAAGGATCCTGGGGCCAGGGAGGATCCTTGAACAAGGGAGAATCCTGGGACCAGAGAGGATCCTTGGACCTGGGAGGATCCTTGGACCTGGGAGGATCCTTGTACCTGAGAGGATCCTTGTACCTGGGAGGATCCTTGTACTGCATGCATTCCCACATATCCTCCTGACGTGAAGTATCCCTGATGCTGAGAGAAGGATCCTAATGGTTGAGAAGAGGATCCCTGAGGCTGGAAGTAAGAGCCAAATGCCTGACTCATTGTTGTTGTCCCATAACGCCTTCCTGATAGTTCACCCAAGTATTGTACGTCCGGAACTGCTGAGTATTGTGAAGTCATGACCGGAGTGTCGAAGTTCAGCGACCTTGGCATCAGAGGGGAGTGATCCTCCACTGATTTCTTTTGTTTCTTGATTTCATCGATCTCCCGGAGGATCCTTTCGTTGGTCTTATCCTGCTCTTGTGCATGATTCCTCATCTGCAAAATCAGGGTATAAAGATCATTAGTAGTAGGATTAGTTGAAACAGAAGAAGGAGGTGGTTTTTGGAAAATAGGAGTTGGTTTCTTCGCAGCATTCTCAGCATTCTTCTGGGATCCAGAAGGTGGTGGAGGCAAAGGAGGAACGCCTTGTGAGGAACTGAATGAGGGCATCAAACTTGAAGTATTCTTCACTGAGGAAGCCATCTGTTTGGTTGTAGCGAACCAAAATAACCACGAAAACACGAATCTTTCTAAGAATGAAGCACCAATTGCCCCACGGTGGGCGCCAAACTGTTTTGGTCAAAAATCAAGCAATGACAATGTAACCAAACTTTCTGTTGTGAGGTATGATGCTTGAATTGATGAACAATAATAAGGATCACTATGAAGTGTAATGAACAAATGACACGAAGATTTATACGGGGAAAAAGCCCTTGATCAAGAGTTGATCTCCGGCACAAAAAACCCCGGGTGATGGAAACTACCGATCACCAACTTAAATTAAACAAACAATCTGTTACAACTTCGGATGATAGCGAGCTAAGTACAAGGATCACTATAGTGTATCGTGTAGTAATGTATGAAAAATGCTAAGTATTTTGTCGAGAGCTGGTCAGAGCGGTTGTATGAGTGTGTGTGTAGCCAGAAATAGCTAAGTGTTTCTAAAATAGCTCGCTACCCCTTTTAAAATAGAAAATATCAAGCCTAACTAGCATTCCGCAAATCATGCAAGTCTTCCACGACTCCACAACGTCCATTTCTGACCAAGCACGTGCGGAATAGACTGAGAATATTCTCCAGGAATGTCGCCAAGACTAAGTCCAAGTTGATATTCCTGCAAAACATTTACGAATTCAAAGTAGACAATCGTTAGTACAGGGATCCTTATAGTGATCCATGATCCTGATCCTGCAACACTTCTGAGGATCACTACTTCAGACAGAATTGAGGATCACTAAATCCAACAGTAAATAAGGATCACTGGTCATTTAGAAATCCACCCCTAACAATTACCAAATCCGTTTTTGAGATGTTACACTATAGCCATGATGTGCGGGACTATATCCAAGAAGATGCATGATGTATAGCGAAAATGCATCTTGTGACACATGTATAGTCAAAGATGAGGAAAACATTGAGAACCAAAAATTTGAAGGAAGGAGCAGTCGGCAGAATGGCAGATGAAATATTTAAAAGGAGATTTGTTGAAGAATTTCCGAGAGGGCATGTGATTAGTGAGACATACAGTGGTATCAAAGCCAAAGTGCCAAAAACTTAGGATCACTAGATTGAGCAAAAAAAAGTAAGACCGGTTTCAACTGCGTCGAGATGGTGACATTCAACTAAACCATGTTGCACACTTGTGTGAAAACATGATAATTTGTGAATGATACCAAGAGAGGCGAAAAGGCTAGTTAAAGGTTAAAATTTGCAACCCCAATCCATTTGAACTGGTTTAACTTTGGTATTAAATTATTGTTCAACAGTCTGAACAAAGTTTGTCAATGTATTGTAAACATCAGATTTTTGTGTTAAAGGAAAAATCCACATGTAACGCGAAAGTGATCAACACAAAACATGAAATAACGATGGCCATCACAAGATAAAATAGACGGAGAGCCCCAAACATCACAATACAAGCAATACACTGTTGGTTTATAATTTATTGTAAAATTCAAAGAATAATAGTTGATTAGTTCATTTTTTCGAAAAGTACAAAACCAATTACTAGACTATGTTAGTTAATTAATTACTAGTGAAATCCTTAATAATTTATCCAAAAGTAAAGAAAACATAAGGAATTGAGGTAGTCAAACATATTCACCACAAAGAAAAGTTTGATTATGGACTTTAAAATCACCCTATTCTATATGTTATCATGAGAACTGAGACAGATAATTGATTTAGTTTTAGTTGTGAATGTCTTCCAAAAGATCAAGATATCGAACCAACAATTTACACTAACAAATCAACAGTTTTGATTTGGTAATTGAGTAGCCGGCCGACAATATCGGACATTCGGACCTGTGACTTACGATCTTCGATTGGATTTGGATCTCTGAATTGAAATCGATTTCAGTGAATGACCTCCGAATTCGATTTTGATTTTACTTTGGGATCAAAGTTTGAATTTGTGATTTTGATCTCAACTAGAATTTGGATAGTTGCAGTTGCTACTCCTAGTTCGTTAGTCTGGAAAGTAGATTTTGAAATAACAAGTCGAGTGTCACCTAGAGCCTAGAAAATTTGTGAAGGTTGTACAAAAGATGTTTCTCTTTTAGCAAGATTTTTTTTTAACCGTAAATTTGGATCACTTACGGACTACTAGAGTATCATTGTGTCACTAGTGAAACCATCCGATCATATATATCTCCACTAGGCAATAATACATTAATACCTATACACTAATTCATGAGTAAATCGAATAAATTTGAGAAAAACCCTCTTGTAGGAATCGAACTTATGACCTAATAGTAATATAGAACCATTAAAAGCTGGGTGGGGCCTACCCCTAGGCTGACCTTAAATCCATCCTCGATTACCATTGCGTTAGATGCATCATTAGTACATGTTTTGTCCTCCTAATTGCATGAAAAATTCATTAACCCTTTAGACTAAAGGGTATGGGGGCCGGCTAGGACCGGCGCCGGTCCCCCACACCCCCCCGAGGGTCGGCTCGGCCCAAACGACTCCCCACAGCCGAATGAGACGGGGCCCCACTTTGAATATTATATTTCCTTTTTCAATTTAAATACCTTCTCTCTCATCCTTTTTCAATTTAAATACCCTCTATCTCATTCATTTTCAATTTAAACACTTAGAAAATTATAAAATAATCAGGTGGGGTAGCCTCATCCTCCATCCCCCTCAAATGTGAAGGAGGCCCATCCCCCACGAGCCGCCTACGTGGCGCCTACATGGCGGCTCATCCCTTCCAAGCCCATCCTCTCCATACCCTTTAGTCTTAAAAATGGTTGTCTTTTTTAAAGAGTTAATTACACTGTTGGTCATTGTAGTTTGTGGAAAGTAACAAGATTGAGTATTAAGAATTTAAGGTAACAATTTGGAGTATTAACTTTTGATTTTGTAACATCCTAGAGTATTAAGACAAACTCTAGTTAAAGACAAACTCATAACTAAGAGTATTTTCATCATTTCACATTTTAGTATCCAACTTTTTTACTTTTAAGAAACTATATGTACTTACCGCATAACTAACTCTTATCATTTAAAATACAAAATTTCCTTTTCTTTTATTATCTAAATTTTTAACTATTTAAGTAAATAAATTTGAAATGGTGAAAAAAGTTCTATACTCTAAAATATTTTATCTACGTAACGACGTATTTTTTTTATCAATGTTTCGTTGTGTAAAATTGATCCGAACTCACGACATACATTTTTATCTACGTTTCGTTGTGTGAAACCGAGCCAAACTTACGATGTATTTTTTATTTATGTTTCGTTGTGTGAAAAGTTATATATTCTAAAAGATTGTATCTATATCCACGTTTTTTTTATCTATGTTTCGTTGTGTGAAACCGAGCCATACTCATGATGTATTTTATCCACATTTGTTGTGTGAAAAGTTATAAATTCTAAAAGATTTTACCTACGTCACGATGATTTTAATATCCGTGTTCCGTTGTGTAAAACCGAGTCGAACTCACGACGTATTTTTAATCTATGTTTTGCTGTGTGAAAAGTTATATATTCTAAAAGATTTTATCTAAGTAATGACATATTTTTTTATCTACGTTTCGTTGTGTAAAGCTGAGCCGAACTCACGACATATATTTCTATCTACGTTGTGTGAAAAAATATATATTCTAAAAGATTTTATCTACAACGCAACGTATTTTTTTAATCTACATTTCGTTGTGTGAAACCGAGCTGAACTCACAACATATATGTCTATCCATGTTTTGGTGTGTGAAAAGTTATACATTCTAAAAGATTTTATCTACGTCACAACGTATTTATTATTTATGTTTTGTGATGTAAATCCGAGCTAAACTCACGGAGTATTTTTATCTATGCTTCATCATGTGAAATCGAGCCGAACTTACCATTTCAAAAATTATTTAATTAATTAATTAAGAAAATTGTAGTTATATATAATAGAAGAAAAAGAAAAATTGTATTTTAAATATAATAAGAATTAATTCACAATAAGTGCATGTGGTTTCTCAAAAGTAGAAGCTTGAGTATTAAGATGTAACTAGTCTTAATCCCCGCGTTGCGGGCGAGGGCATAAAACCGTGTTGCCGCTGAATGTGGGGCGTGAGGCGTAAAACCGTGCTAGGTAGCAACCAAACGACGGCCAAAATCGGAAAAAGCGTAAAACAAAATCACGAATTTTTAACATCGAGTGACCCACGTGATGTAAAACATAGTCGAAGTTGAATGTATACCGACATGTATTGAAATTTTTATGGGGTAAAAAAACTATGAGGGACTAAATATGACCACCATGGTAAGTAACAACCAAACGGCGACCAAACTCAAGAAAAACGTAATCAATATCTAACAACACCATAATTTTATTAAAAAAATAAAAATATTAAAGTTTACCGTATAAAAAGAAAAAAAAGAAAGAAATAACAAAACACAAAAAAAGAAAAAAAAAAGCCATGTTAGGATTTTTAGTATAAAGAAAGAAAGAAAGAAAATAAAAAAAGAAAAGACAAAACCCAAAAAAGACACTGTTTCTCAAAGTGTTAGAAATTAATAGATATAATCAATATGACAAAATTATTCTCACTTCTTTCTTTGTTATTTTTTAACCAATATTAGCTTTAATATCATAAAATCTTACAAAATCAAAAGTTAACACCATAAATTATTAACTTAAACTCTTAATACCCAATTTTATTAATTTCTATAAACTACAAGCAGTGACCTTCAGGAACAGAGAATAGAATTCTTATTTTCATTGCGAATAGAATTGAATTCTTATTTTCATTGTGTAGTTTTCTTGAAAAATAATGAAATTTATTTTTTGCATTATAATTTATGGGAGATTCTCTTGGAATACCAGTCATTCTATCTACACACTTTGACAATTCAATACGAATCGTATAGGCCTATACGATCCGTATTGGATAAAGTTAAGACATGACAGACTGACAGGTGCAGGGGATGTTTGGCGGCTGGCTTATACGGATCGTATAGGGCTATACGATCCGTATTAAGGCCCTGATTTTTTGAGGTTTGAATTTTGGTGTGTTGTGTTTGGTTTTTTGTGTTTTGGGTTTGGTTATTGGTGTTTATTGTTGGTTGTTTTTAATTTAATGAGTTTTAAAATCTTTCTTATTTTTTATCGTTACGTATCGTATTTTAGCGTATCGTGCCGTATCGTATCACATTTTTAACTTTTAATATTTCATCGTGACGTGTCGTATGATATCGTATCATCCACATATCGTATCGTAGTTGTATTTTGTATTATTTTTTATGTTGACGTATTTACGACGTGTGATATTATACATTATACATTATATTACAGGGTTCTGTTCGGTTACGGCTTTCCAGATTGGATGGAGCTGTATGTCTTGATCTGTCAGCTCTTGCATCAATCTAAACTCATTAGGAGTAAGTCTCCTGGCATACGGGTAACCCTCCAGATGTTTAGCAGGGCCGTGGTTATGTTTCTCGTTAAATTTTTTGTGAAGATAATCTGTCCGCCAAGCTCGACGGCTTTGGTCGAGACGACCTATCACCATAAAAGGGCATGCACATTTTTTGCTACCGATTTTCCTAATTGTGGCCTTACTCTCATGCTCGCCACTACGACAACATTGGAGCCATGTCCAGTGATTCTTGGACCGTCTAGTAACAATAACGTATCCGTTGGCTAAACTCCTTCTTTGTACCCAGCCTTTTGCGGGATATAAAATATTAAGTGAAAAATATATATAACATTTATAATATTTTTTTAACAAAAAAAATATAACATTTATAATACATTTAAAAATATATAATATTTATAATAAATTTTTAACAGAAAAAATATAACATTTATAATACATTTTTTTAAAATATATAACGTATATAGTAATATTTTTAACAAAATATATATCATTTGTACCAGATCAATTTTGTACGAAACTTAAGGGTAAGCGGGTTGCTCGTTACCCAATGATTCTTGCGTGTAAGAAGGCTCACAAACGTCTTGTTGTACACCTGAGGCACCACTAACGAAAAAGTTATTGCCATATTCTTCTTGTCCGTACAAGACACCGTAACCGGCTTCATAATTCGGACACCCATAACCATGATCATCGCTACACACAATAACCTGAAAAAAACCAACGGTTAAATGATAACGGCACATCTAAAAGCCTTTTTAATAACAAGTAAATATGTTTTTACCTCGTTCAGATCTAGCAACAACGATTGGCGGGGCTCGACAAACTAAAAAAACCAACGGGTAAAAGGTAATGGTAAATTTAACACCGAATAGAAAAAAAGTAAATAAATACTTACCTCGTTGAGGTCTGTCAACAACGATTCATTATGATGGGGACAAAAGCCAGGCACGACCTCCTCCGCGTGATCATCATTTACTCTCCCATCATAAGAATCAGGGACAGCAGGCCCCTCTTAATACAAACGGTGTGCTAAGTATTTCATAAAAAAAAAAAACAACACAAAACAAGTTTAAAAAAATGCTATACCACACTGCTTTCCGGAATAAACGTACATGTGTTTGTGTCGGACGACTCGCCGAAAATGTAAATAAGGTTGAACCAAGACATGGTGGAATCGAATATAAAGAAAAAACGAAGAGAAATGAATGCTTATTGTGAATCGTCTTCGTCTTCCTTGTTTATAAAAGCCTAGCAGAATGCAAATTCACAAATCAATACGGGTCGTATAGGCCTATACGACCCATATAAGGCTGACGCAATGTTCCTTTCAATCACTTAATGTCATTGTTGACTGATAGAAAGTAACCTCGTAATTGATCAGGATCGTATAGGCCTATACGATGCGTATTAGGTGGGCATGTGAAGACAGTGTCAGCCTTTGACTGACCTTCGAAATTGAAGTTACCGTAATACGAATCGTATAGACTTATACGACCTGTATTGATGGTGTCGATTATTTTTTGCAAAGTGTGCCAATAATACGAACCTAATTTATTTAAACATTTTTCAATACTTCTCTTACTATTTTTTCAATACTTCTCTTTAACTATTTTAGAAGTACTACAACAACTTACTCTTAGGTTTTGGGGCGTTTTGGCTCCTAAACGCCAACTGCTCTATCTCGGGTTGGCGTTCGGTATAGCGTTGTCCCTTTGGCATGGGTATTGAGCCTGACGTGGGGCGGGGGGTTTGGTGACATGGCTAGCTTTGGTTGGTTGGGTAAAATTTTAAATAGTTTGAACAACAAAACTAAAAAAAAAATCCACATGGGTGACCACGCCACACCACACTTCTAGTTTTTGAGTATTATCTTGTAAATCCCCACATTCGACATATATCGAGCAATGCCTAACCCAAGTCCCTCCGCACCCGTTACACCCTCGAGTCAAGATGAGGATGAAATAGATTTGTTTTCCATTTAGAATCATTTTGTCTACTTGTACTTCAAATTCATTTAATTTAAACGAATTGAACCTTTTTTTCACGTCCGACGCAATTATAATACTTTGATATTTTTCTCTCTCTCTCTCCCATATTCAGAAAAAGTCAAATCTTCCCAACTCCGGCCACATTCGCCGGCCGGACCCCATCCCAATCATTCATACCAGTACCATTACTTCTTCAAAACTATTTCAAAGATGCGTTCTTCCTACTCTTCTATCTCCCTCTTCCTTTAACCTTCCGTTTTCAACACTCAACCATTGTTCTCCCATCACCGCCGCCGCCGCCCCTCCTGTTTATAACATCATCTCCATCTTTTTTCCATTAAAACACCGGTTAATGGAATGACGGATTACCGCCTTCCCACCACAATGAACGTTTGGAACATAGACGATAACGTCATGATGGATGCTTTTATGAGCTCCGATATGTCATCATCCTATTGGGGTAACAATCCATCTACCCCAATAACATCTTCAGTTGCTCCTCCATCATCACCATCGGCTTCCACTAGTACAAACGATGTTCACAAACCCACCATACCCCTTGATTCACACCATCAAGACACTTTGCAGCAACGTCTCCAGAGTTTGATAGACAACGCCACTGTTTCATGGACTTACGCCATCTTTTGGCAATCATCTATGGTGGATTATAGCTATACAAACCCAAATCCAAACCCTAGTGTGTTAGGGTGGGGAGATGGGTATTATAAAGGAGAAGTGAATAAACCCAAAACGACACCGTCTGCTGCGTCTTTTGCGGAACAGGAGCATAGGAAGAAGGTGCTTCGTGAGCTGAATTCGTTGATTTCCGGCTCACAGATGCCGGAAAATGACGTGGTGGATGAAGAAGTTACTGATACTGAATGGTTTTTTCTTATTTCTATGACGCACTCGTTTGTTAACGGTGATGGGCTGCCCGGTCAAGCGATGTTTAGTAACCAACCGGTTTGGATTGCGGGACGGGATAAACTGGTGGCTTCACATTGTGAACGTGCACGGCAAGGTCAGAATTTCGGGTTGCAAACTATTGTTTGTGTTCCGTATACAAACGGAGTTGTGGAGTTAGGTTCAACGGAGTTGATTTTTCAGAGCTCTAATCTCATGAATGAAATTCGAGTTTTGTTTACTTTTAATAATAATAATAATAATAATAATAATAATAATAATAATAATAACAACCATCCAGATTTGACTCTGGTGAACGCAGATCAGAGACATGCTGATGATGGAGAAACTGATCCGTCTTCGTTGTGGCTTGCTGATCCGGTACCTGTACCGGTACCGGGTAGAGCCACAACGGGAGAAATGAAAGATTCTTTTGATGTAACTGTAACCGCGGTTACGCAACCGACAAATTCAAAACCAAACGAAAACCCTAGCTCCTTAGTGTACAATTCGCAGAATTCGAATAGGCAATCGATTCAGAATCAAGGTTTGTTTGGTACAAGGGAATTGAATTTCTCCGAGTTTGGATCTGTGGATGGAACGAGTGGAGGGAAAGTTGGGAGTTCTTCTCATTCGTGTAAGCCGGAATCTGTGGAGCTTCTTACGTTTGGTGAGAGTAAGAAGAGTGGTGGCAGCAATGGAACTGTGGTTTCGGGTTTGGGTCAATCGTTGTTTATAGGAGGACAGGATAACGGGAACAAGAAGAAGAGGCCGCCTGCGTTACGAGGAATTAACGAAGAAGGAATGTTATCGTTCGGCTCTGAGAAAGAAAAATCGGGTAACGGGTTGAAGAACGGAGTGGATTTTGAGCTAGAGGCGTCGGTAGGAAGAGAGCCGGAGAATCGTCCTGCGGTGGATCCTGAGAAGCCACGAAAGCGAGGGAGAAAGCCTGCAAACGGGCGTGAAGAGCCGTTGAATCACGTTGAAGCGGAGAGACAAAGAAGGGAGAAACTGAACCAGAAATTCTACGCCCTTCGAGCTGTGGTCCCAAACGTGTCGAAAATGGACAAAGCGTCACTTCTTGGAGACGCCATTGCGTACATCAACGACCTCAAGTTGAAGCTTCAAACGACCGAAACAGATAAAGAAGAATTGAAAGCCCAACTTAATGGTGTCAAGAAAGAGTTATTAACCAAAGATTCAAGGCAATCATCTTCATCCGCGGTTTCACCACTCGAAGACGCCAAAATTGCAAATGCAAATATCAAGGATTTGGACATAGATGTCAAGATCATCGGGTGGGAAGCGATGATCAGGGTCCAATGTAACCGGAAAAACCATCCTGCTTCGCGTCTAATGTCTGCATTGAAAGAGATGGATCTGGACCTCCACCATGCCAGTGTATCGGTTGTGAACGAATTGATGATGCAACAAGCGACGGTTAAAATGGGCAGTCGATTTTACACGCAAGATCAGCTTCGAATCGCATTGACGAACAAAATCTTGGGATGTTAGTTAAGTTTGTCTACAAGTTCCTCCTGGGTAATTTTGGGAAGGTACCCAAGAAGCAGGATTTTGGTGTAACATAAACATAGTATAGTTTTTGCTTCTTGTTTCATGTTCTGTTTTTAGTAATTAGCATTATTCAAACTATTTGTTCTTATGTGGTTACTGTTCCATGGTGGTTGTATATATCATTAGGGCTGATTTGCCCTCTTTCTTAAATTAGATTATTTAAACCAATTATTATTCTTGCAATTTGATTTGATTCGATTCGATTTAGGGGCTGTTTGGTAGCCTCTTAATAACCATTCAGATGTTACTTCTTAATGGTTTAAAACCTCTGAATGAATAAGAGGTAACCTCAAGTCTGAATGGTTAAGAGGTAACATTTGAATAGTAAATCATCACATATCACATTCTTCTACCTTCTCATTGGTAAAATTCTTAATGGTTCCATTAAGATGTAGTCTCTTAATAACCATTTAGAGGCTACCAAACAGCCCATTAGTTTTTTTTTTTTTTTTTTATATAGTTACTATAGCTTTTATATCGCGGTTTGATTTGGATGTGAGCCGACACTAAATCAGGTAAAAAAGTTAACATTTGGAAAGCGATACCCCTATCGCTTTGGTTCGCCTATGGTTGAGAATGTTTCCTTGTATATGAATGTGGAATCAATGAACGTGACCTAACGATTGTAACGACATGATATATTTGTCTTTGTAACGAAATAAATATGATAAAACGACATGATATATGTCTCTTTGTAACGAAATAAATATGATAAAACGACATGATATATGTCTCTTTGTAACGAAATAAATATGATAAAACTGACGCTAGCTAATTTTAAGTAAAGAATAATAAGAATCACATAAATACTTTTATGTATAGATATAGTTGAAGAGAAACAAAAACGGTTGCGTTATGTTATTGTATAAAATCTTATATATCACGGTTAAAACAATAATTTATAATTTTTGTATGATTAGCACATATTATATTATATTAGAATTATTGTGTATTTAAAGAGCTAATATATTTATTAAATTTATATATGGAATTGGGAAGCAAAAAAAGCAGTAAAACTCCAGGTTGGCAAAAAAAATATATATAAATATAATATTTCACAAGAATACAAAATGAATTCCAGATATTCATCAGACCCATTTGTATTTTTTTATTTCGTTTCTTATTATATGCAACTGCTAATTAAGTTATATATAATATTTATCCACACACTGCTACTTTAATTAAAATAATAAATATTAAAAATACCTGTAAAACTCTTGATACTTTCACGGAGAACACTAGTTTATTCAAATTCATCACAACTAATAGTTTATTTAAATTCATCACAACTTTCTTAAAAAGAAAACAATACCGCACATGTATTCTCTTGCTGGTCGCTACTATATTCTAGAGATAAGGGTGTAGGGAATGGTTAGACACTTGAAAGTGATAAACTTTAAAATCAACCAATGACTCATGTCAAAGTGGTAAACTATGCTCAAAAGTGTTCGCAATGGTTAAACACTTTATTAATTGGTAAACTATTAAAAAAAAGAAAAATGTGTGATTGTTTGATATGACATGGACCCCACCACACACCCCCCACTCTCTCCCCTCTCCTCCCTCACCCCGATTCGGTAATCCCTCACCGATTTCTCCCCCCAAATCGGTAAAACTATTTCGGTAAATATGTGGGCATTGGTCACCGATCGGCGCCGAAGCCTTTTGTCGACTCCACTCCGGAATGCCTAATAATAAAAGCAATTTTGATGATACATGACTTAACGTTAAAAATTGCTTCTGATAAAAAAAATAAGATATATCAGGATTGTTATATTTTGTGATTTTAGAAGTATGATATGTTAACATATAACTAGATTTATGTTTTTTCAGTTCATATATTCAATTGATAATATTTGTATTTTTATTAAAAGTATTTTTGTTTATTTCAAAACAAATAATGCAAAAGACAAACGTGTCACCATCAAACAAAAAAAAATGTGTCATGTGCAAACACCCAAAAAATGTGTCACCACGAAAATTAAAGAAACACGTTTTTAGTTAAAGCGACTGAACAAATTTCATTTCATGTGGGGGACAAAACAAAAGTCGATTTCCCAATAATTAATTGACATTACTCTCATTACCCTGCACTGTTCACAGTTATTAGCTTTTACCCTTAACTTTTATGTTTAGTTGTATTTTTGTTTCTATTTGAACTATTATCTATATAACAATTTAGAAATGCTTGTTCTATTTACGCATCCCTATAATCTTATTTTCACATCCCTATATCTATACGGGCCGTATAAACTGATACAGGCCGTATAAACTGATACGGGCCGTATAGAATATTTATGCGCATAATTTAATGCGGTGGAATGTTTTTTTTTTTGTTTTTATATGTGTATACGGGACGTATAGTTATATACTGGCCGTATACATATTTGCATAATTTTGTTTCGAATGTTTGCCAAGGGTTTTTAGTTTTGAAAATTGTATACGGGGGCCGTATAATGTTATACGGCCCGTATAGCCCGAATAGAAAAGTTAACTTTTTTGTTGCAATTGGGAAACCGTTTAATAAATTTTGTAATTTAAAATAGTGTTGTATATATCGGATTATGTTACGAGTTTGTAGTTAAACGTATTTATTATGTTTAATAAGTTTCCTCTTTGTAAAACGATAAATATGTATAGAAAAGTTAATTTTTTGTTGCAATCGGTAAACCGTTTAATAAGTTTTGTAAATTTTAAAATAGTGTTGTATATATCGGATTATGTTACAAGTTTGTAGTTAAACGTATTTATTATTTTTAATAAATTTCCACTTTGTAAAACGATAAATATGTATGTATAGAAAAGTTAATTTTTTGTTGCAATCGGGAAACCGTTTAATAAGTTTTGTAAATTTTAAAATAGTATTGTATATATAGGATTATGTTACGAGTTTGTAGTTAAACGTATTTATAATGTTTAGTAAGTTTCCACTTTGTAAAACGATAAATATGTGATATGATTATGATAAACTAGGACAACAATTATTAAACAAACAACTTAACATCTAAACATAAGATTAATATTTAGAATGTTTTACATCTAAAACAAAAAAAAGATAAACTTTTACAAAGTTTCAAACGTAAAATAACAAAAAAAAAAAAAAAATACAATAAGCAGCTACAACGGTGGTGGTGGTGCAGCGCCAGCTCGTGGAGGTAGAGACGCGCCAGAATGCATAGCCACAATCGCCTCGACCATCCACTGTACATCCTCTCTCACTGCAGCTAAATCCCCTCTGACTGCAGCTACATCCGACTCGACCTGAACGAGTCTCTCCTCCACCTGAACGAGTCTCTCCTCCACCCCCGGTGGAGGCATCACACGCTGTCTCACGCTCCGTCGAACGTACGGGCGATCACCCCGTAACTCCTCCGCAGCTACCTGTGATCGATCGACAGTATGAGCTACCCCCTCACGTACCCCGCTTCCCTCTCCGTCGCCTCCCTCCCCATCGCCTCCCTCTCCACGGGGTCCCTCACCCACACCATACGCCCAAACCAGCTGCCCTCCCTCGACCTCGCGAGCCAAACCCATCGATTGGGCTGTGTCCCTCCCAACCCTGTCAAGCTGGAGTGTCAGGGTCATATCACTTGCCACCTGCCGGGAACAAGAGGCGAAAGAAACGCTTCGCCAGACGGGTGACGAAGGCCCCACAGCTGATGTGGGTAGAGGTACGCTTAAAAGCGTACTCGGCGAGATATGCGGCCAACTTGTACGCCAAGTTGGCCCTCCCGCCGGTAAGTAAGTCGTGCAAGTAGAATAGGTCATTTTGGGTGACCCATTCCCTGCTATCATGACGACCGACGATCGTCACGGCGATACACCGATGTAGGTATCGGTGGAACGGGTCGTAAAGATCAGTCGCCCGTGCCTTCGAGGTTCGCTGATTCGGTTTCGCGAACTCCCCGAACCCAATAGTGCGCCACCAAGGCCACAACACGTCACTGGACGCGCTGACTGGCGCATCAAAAAAATGCCCGGGACACTGAGTACTCCTGTGAGTACAGACCCAAGGCAACGGCGAACTGAGGAAGTGTCATCCTCTGAGGCTTGCCGCAAATAGTAAAAGCTACGGCGTCTGTCGTCAAAAAATGCTGAAAACCCCCACCCCGGGTGTCCGTAAACGTAAAAGTAGATAAAAACTCTAAAGTAATCTCCCTGTGGGCCCGCTCTGCGGCGGCATCAAATACGCGGTCCCACGGGGAGTTAGCTGGCATGAGCTCCCGAACCCGACCGATCGCTCCAATATCGGTCAAAAACTGAATATCAATGGTCCGAGGCGCATCCAGCACCATCTCCCGTAATCTGCCCAAAACCCTATAGGCAGCCGTACCTCAGGGGATATCTCTAATAAACTGCCCCGTCTTAGTAAAATCGGGCACAATCTCCTCCTCCTGTCCACGTCCACGTCCACGTCCTCGTCCGCGTCCACGTCCACGGCCCCGACCCTGACCTCTACGGGCCGCACCAGCTGCTGATGACTCAGCCATATCGTCTGTAAAAATAACAATTACAACTTAGCAATCACTATACGATTAGCGTTAATGTATTATACGACTACTGTTCTTGTATACGAGCGTATTGTACATATCATATACGCTCTATACACATCAAGTATAGGTTTCGTATACTCACGTGTTATACATCTCGTACACGATCCGTAAACATGAAGTATACAACCGTACGCGCAAGTATTATACGCACGTATTATACGTCACGGATACGAAAAAAATATAACAAACTGGGAATAAAATATAAGTTCATACGATCGTATACAACGTCTACGATCGTATACAACGTCTATGATCGTATACAGCTTGAATATTTAACCAGTATACGACCGTATATATAATATACGATCGTATACAGTTTTAATATTCAAACATTATACAAGCGTATATAGTGTACTGCTTCAAAAGCGCATGTTGACCCTCTGCCATGTTCGTTGTACGTTGACCGAAGTTCAGATGTTGGTCGCTCCAGAACGAAACAAACCGGTCTCTATATGGTTGTAACCAGATTGAATCTAAATAGTCCATAATCTCTGTAATCAAAGTCAAGTGCAGTTAAGACAAGTCAAATAAATACGATTATTAAACAAAAATAATATAAAACTTACCGTCGGTTTTTTTGCGTGGCAACTTTGATCGTATTCGCTCGTACCAGTAGTTGTAGTCAAGATCGGTCGTTGAGTTAATTAGCTGGCCCCACTTGTAAAGAAACCTGTCCCAGCTATCATCCGTTTTAAAGCTTTGCCTGTAATGTTTGAAGATGTTTTGCTGTATGTGCCACCTACACAATGAATGTCTAGCCCTGGGAAACACGGTTGAACATGCGTTCATTAGGGCGCGATCTCTATCCATTACTATTACACGGGGTTCCATAACACTGTCTAATGAGTGTTTCAACCTCTGTAAAACCCATGTGAAGTTTTCCTGTTTCTCGTTGCTTACGAACGCATGAGCAATGCAAAACGACATCAACGTGGATGTAACACCGATAATCTGGACTAGCGGCATTTTGTACCGATTCGTCTTGTAGGTGGAGTCTATAAGCAACACATGCGGGAAGGCGCGCCACAACATGTTCGACTCCGGGTGGATGAAGAAAACATCCTCGACCCGTTCGCCGTTTTGAGACGTTCTATGGTAAAAAACAAACCCAACCTTCTCCAACCGGTCGAAAAGTATCTGCATTGGAGTCTCGCCGACTTGTTCCATTCGACCCAATTTGGCCCGAGCGTTGTATATGGTGTTTCTTGTTGAGACATTATGGGGGTTCTGTTCTTTAATGGCAGCAAGAATGTCTCGTGGTTTTATGTTCTGATGCGTCATTTGCTCCACCGTCCTCTCTTCCGATTAGGGCTGGCAATTGGGTACCTGTTAAGACACGATTAGACCTGTTTGACTGAAAAATACACCCTTTGACTTTTTTAATTTTTAAAATAATTAAAATTACAATGTTAGGATCTATCATTTATTCATTTTTTTACATAAAACATAAAACTGTTTTATAAACATGAGGTAGAAAGTAGTTAAACGAGTAGTAATCATGTTTGAAACTTATGTTGTGCGCGTCGTCAGAAACCTGTTAAACCTGTTAAGACACGATTTGCCAGCCTTGCTTCCGATGGAGTCAGCCTCATTAGGGACGGATGACCCTTTGGATACAGAAATGGTTCGTGGTTATGTTTAGCTTCCTTAACCCTTAGATCCCAATAACCTAACCTCTTTATGTATGTCCCGATCAGTTGGAACTTGCAACCGGTTTTCCTAGTCCCGCTGCGTCTGACCGTGGCTGTTGATTTGTACTTGCCGGCACAATCGCACGTAAGCCAAATTTTTACCGGCTGACCGCTAGGGGGTTTATCGTAGATGGTGCGTTTGGTGACGAGGGCGTAGCCATTTACGCGTCCGACGTCTCTACACCACTCTACCAATTCATCCATGCTAGCGAATTTCTAACGAAAACACTTATATGTGTTAATTAATGATTAACTCAAATGATTAACCCATCGGTTTAGTTTTAGTATAAACGGGTTCGGGTCAGTTTCAGGTTGAACCTGCGAACCCGTTTGGGTTCGGGTCAACATGGTCGGGATGGCGGGTTGACCCGTTACACATTTATACTATATTATATTTTTTTACAATATATTTTACGTCATAAATTAAATGGGGTGCGTATTTTTATGCCATGATTATAAGTTAAAAAGAGAAATTAACATAGATTTGATAACTTAAATATGATACTATTATATATATATATTTGTGTTTTTAAGTAAATTTTAACTTTAATATATTAATTTCAGAAAAAAAAAAATTCGGGTTTAATGGGTCGTGTTCGGGTCAACCCATGAAACTTCGGGTCGTGTTCGGGTTCTTATGTATGATACGATTTTCTGGTTCGGGTCGGGTTCGGGTTTGTGTAAAATTTTCAGGTTCAGGTCGGGTTGAACCCACCAACCCGCGAACACGACCCGTTGAGCAACCCTAATCTAAGATTTTAATAAAAACAACATCAAACGTAAAAACACTAAAATAGTTAACGTACAACAAATAAACATATAATTAAATGTTATACCTCCTTGTTTTTAAACTCACTAGGTTCTTGGTCAGCATTTGAACCCTCGGGTGGTCCACCACTTATGGGAGGAGAATGAGAACTATCAGTCGGCGGTCCAACACTAACAGGAGGGGCTTCAAAATTAACCGGGTCTTGCGATGGATAATAACCAGCATAATTAGTCTGAAAGGCATCCAAACCCCAAGTATCCTGACCTGCGTCAGACGCAAGAATGGGATCGAACGGAGCATTCAGATCAAACACGCCCGCTTTGTTATCTTCATTGTTATCATAACTCCCCTGATTCGCCTCGTTATCAAACACATTAAAAAAGTCACCCCAACCCGACATTATAGCGTAGATAATTTGAATACAAAGAAAAATAGAGGAAACGAATAGAAGTTGAATGAAAATGAATGAAATTAGTGTCGTTTATATAGAGAATTTTACGGAATATTACATCGTTTCAAATGATTAACACGCGAATCGAGGAATCTAACGTCGAATCAAATAACTCGCACGAATATCAAGGAATCTAACGTCTAATCACATAACTCGCACGAGAATCGAGGAATATAACATCGAATCAGAGAATCTTACGTCTACTTGCACGTGAATCGTGGAATAATACGTCGTGTCAAATAATAATAAAACAATAAAATAAACGAAATTCATTGTATACTGGCCGTATAGGTATATACGACCTGTATAGCATCGTCGTATAATATATATACGACCACCCACTATGATCTTATTCTAACATGGTTGATACGGGCCGTATAAGGTTATACGGGTCGTATAACCTTTCGTATAACCTTATACGGCCCGTATCAACCATGTTAGAATAAGATCATACCATGTGGAATTATTAGGACCCTTTAGAAAAGATAAATAATAATTCTACCACATTTATAACACGCGTAATATATAATATATAGTAACTAGGTTATAACCCCGTGTATTACACGGGTTAAGTAAATAAAAAATCAAATAGTTAATAATGAAGATTTAACAATTAAAAATGATATTTTTAAGACGCGTTTCTGATACCCAAAATTTTTTTTGTGTCATGTATGATCAAAACGTGTGATGTTTGTCAAGTTTACAAATATGAAAGCATTTGAACCATCGATTAGAAGACCACATTTATCATCGACTTTCTCACGAGTTTTAACAGTCATGTGAACATACATTTAATAACCCAAGTTTTATTTAAATAATAGTGGTCTTAATTTATTAGTTCTAAAAAATGTTGAAATGTCCAGATTAGAAATATAGCAATTAGCTAAAAAGATAAACTTATTGCTACAAAATAATATTTAAATTTAAATTAATCAGATAAGTATAAATTATCGGTAATTATTAAATGAGTAAATTGCACAAAACGTCCTTTATGTTTCCTCAAACTTGCAGATTTCAGCCTTAATGTTTAAAACTTGCTAAAAACATCCTTTAAGTTTATTTTTATTGCTGGTTTAATCCTTTATGACTAACCAAGTTAATTATCTCAGTTTATTTCCCTAACATGCCTAACATGTGAGGGTTATATTCGTCGTTTTATTCCCCTGCTTATAAAACCCTAAAAAACACAACATCGTCAAAACCAAAAACCCCTCGTTCAAAACCCTTCCGACAATCAACCACCATCAATTTTCCGACTACAACCAGCACCATTGATTTTCATGCACATCGAACACCACCGTACCCAGATTTGAAAGTCCCATCCATCATTATCTCCCCACTGTCGTTTGATGACCGCAAAATGGAACGGATATGTGGTTGTTTGATGACCACCGTACCCAGATCTGAAAGTCGCATCCATCATTGTCTCCCCACCGTCGTTTGATGACCGCAAAAAATACTCGTAAAAAGGAACGGAGATGTGGTGCAAACGCAAAACTACCTGAAACCCAAGCAAAATTGTCTCTGTTTTCACCGGAGATGTAGTCCAAACACAACTAGATCTCTTAAATTTATGGGGCCATTCACATAGAGCAAGCCGCTTTTCATTCTGAGCTATCAACATCTACTCGGAGGAGAGATCCAGCCCGCGTTTCGCTAACTAAGTGGATTTAATGGATTGAATGTATATTTGGGTGCAAAATTTGTGTTTCTTTGAATTGTGAATAGATTCATTTCGTACTCAAAAGTCTCTAATGACTGTGGCTGAGGGCCTGAGGCTACAAGTGTTGGTGGGTTGTGATTGTGGTGTTGGTTGATGAAGTGGGGGTTATGGTAGGCTCAATGGATTTAGTATTATATGAGTGAATTGCAAGGATTGTCCTTTATCTTTATACCCATTTGCAGGCGCTGTCCTTTATGTTTAAAATTGACAAGTTTTGTACTTTATGTTTTCAAATAATACTCGTTTTGTCTTTTAGCACTAACCCAGTTAGTTTTTTCTGTTAAATCTGGTCATGTGCAATGCACATGAGGGTAGAATTGTCTTTTCACCCTATTCTTTTAAAATACATTTAAAATAAAAAATATTATATATCATTTATCCCTCTCTTCTTCCCCAGCTCAACCACCATTCCCACATCTCACCACCACCACCACCCACACCTTACAACCAGCCACCACCATTCGACCATCACCAGCCGACCAGCACAACACAACCCACAACCCACACCCTCTTCCTAATTTCAAAACCCACAAATCAAACCCCCCCCCCCCCCCCCAATTTCAACCGTAACCCAAAATTGGATGTGACGGATCAGAATCTCCACCCTAGAAACAGTGTCGCACCATCAGTCACTACATCCAACACCAATTTGGGCTTGAATAGGATGCTCAGTTGGTTCAATCACAGCGTCTCCTATGAAACCTCCGGTTCGGCCATGGATGAAGTGGCGGCACAAGGTAAGGGGAGTAGTAAAGGTCGCTCAAATTTTCTTCATTTCCATCCGTAAATTTTCTAACTAAATTTCAAACTTTTTAGCTTGAGTATATATTCGCCAAAAGTACATAATATTCCATGTTTTCGGGTTCTAAAAATAGCCAAAGGAGATAAAGAGATGATACGATTTGGTGAATCAATTGTGGTGTTGAATTTGGTTTAATAGATGATAGGAAGAGTTTGATAAATGTTGTGTTAAAGGGTTGGGTGGTGGTGGTTTGGCAGTGGGTGCAAAGGGTGTTGGTGGTTTGGCAGGTGGGTGCATAGAGTGGTGGTTGCTGGTGGTAAAGGGGTGGGTGGGTGGTGGTGGAGTGGTAGAGGGTTATTTAGTTTATATTTTTTGGTTTTTACATAATTAGTCCATGAAAAGATGAAATGACAAAATTGCCCTCATGTGCACGTCACCTGATCAAATTAAACAGAAAAACTAACTGGGTTAGGCTCAAAGGACATAACATGCAAGATTTGAAAACATAAAGTACAAAACTCGTCAATTTTAAACATAAAGGACAGCGCCTGCAAATGGGTATAAAGATAAAGGACAATCCTTGCAATTCACTCGTATTATATTTATTTTACTTATTATTTTTTTATATTTTTATGATTTTATATTTTTTGGGGGTTTTATAACAAGAAGAACTAAAATGACAAATATAACCCTCACATGTTAGGCATGTGAGGGAAATAATCTGAGATAATTAACTTGGTTAGTCATAAAGGATTAAACCAACAATAAAAATAAACTTAAAGGATGTTTTTAGCAAGTTTTAAACATTAAGGTTGGAACCTGCAAGTTTGAGGAAACATAAAGGACGTTTTGTGCAATTTATTCTTACTAAATTATATAACTTATAAAATTTAATAATTTATGAAACTTTATCCGTAATTTCTTAAATGTTTGAAACATATATTAAATTTAATAATAATAATTATCTACAAATTAATGATGGTCTAGAATAATGACAAGTGTCATTTTATTGGTTTTTTTATTATATAGTATATATTTCTTGAAGAAAAAAACTTAAGCTATACTAACATGCTTGTGCTCTCACACATGTACTTGGTTGTTTCACTCTTTATTTCTTATTATTTTATAGGTTTAGAATAAAATAGAAAGACTCCTAAAAATAAAAAGTGTATAAAGAATCGTAAAAATAAACCCACTACGCAAAGGTAGTGGTGGGGTGTAGGCGAGTGTTTAGTTTTTTTTTTTTTTGGGGGGGGGGGGGGGTTGTGAGTAGGGCTGTAAACGAACCGAACGAACACGAACAAGGCCTTGTTCGTGTTCGTTCGTTAAGGAAATAAATGTGTTCACGAACGGTTCATGAACACTTACTGAACGAGATTTTATGTTCGTGTTCGTTCATTAAGGAAATGAGCATGTTCGCGAATGGTTCACGAACACAAACAAACACAAATAAATTTGGCGAATGCAACAAAGGATAAAGATAGATGGCCCAGAGAGTAGCACTCGAACTTGAATCCCTTATTATAGAACAGAGGTCAATTGTATTCGTGGATGTAAACAATGAGAAATGAAAGGAAATGATGCATAAACAAGGTGAAAGTGGGTTGTTCTAGTTTAATTGTTAGGGAAATAAAATAAATAAAAGTTTAATAATATAAAAAGTACAAATAAAATATAAGAAAGTACAAAAATCTTCAATTAAAACACAAACATACGAACATAAACGAACGCAAATCAACGAATGTTCACAAACACGTTCACGAACACCTTACCGAAAGTTCACGAACACAATCGAACGAACGAGACCTCTGTTCATGTTTGTTCATTTAACTAATCGAACGAAATTTCTTGTTCATGTTCGTTCGTTTATTAAACGAACGAACATAAACGAACTTCCCGCCGAACAGTTCACGAACTGTTCGCTGAACGTTCGGTTCGTTTACAGCCCTAGTTGTGAGGGTTTAGATTTTTGGGTGGTGGTGAGGTGGAGGTGGGAGTTTAGGTTTTGGGTGGTGGTGTAGTGGTTTTAGGCTTTAGGTTCTTGGACACTTGTCACTCTATAATGTCTTCTTACAATTCTTATTTTTAGAAGCCTTTGTAGAATAACTTAACTCGCATATTCTTGTAATCATTAATGTAAAACACGTATTGATATCTTTTATTTATATTACTATTTTTATCTTTTGTTACACAATACACATTTTTTGTAATCAAACCAAATATTATTATAAGAGTAAATTGCCAAAATCGTCCCTGAGGTTTAGGCCTGTTTGCCATTTTCATCCAACCCACTAACTTAGTTTACTTTTTATGTTAAGTTGAATGATATTTGAATGAAACTGGCAAATATAAAACCTCAGGGACGATTTCGGCAATTTACTCTGTCACACCCCGATATTTCCATATATTTTCGGTGGGCCCGGTGGGGAGTATCGTGACGTAGTAGATATCATCATAGACAATTAACACAATTATAGCACAGCGGAAGGCTTGGGAGTTTAATTACTATTACAATCCATAATGTCCGAAAGTTCAAAACAAAAGAATATACAGACTGATTGTAATAGAGATCCACAGGCGGACCATAAAATTAAATACATAAAACTGAGTTTAACAGACTTTAGGCATCTAAGGATTTGCAAAATCCTCTTAATTGACACCAAGTAGCTCCAGCCTAGTTTCGAGAGGTACCTGTCACTTAGTCTTTGGAAAATACGTCAGTTTTCACTGGTAAATACAATTAACTGACTCATTTGAAAAGAGTTTATGAAAATTGATTTAGGCGCACAACAAAACCTTTTATAACTTGGGACATTCTTTATTAAAATCTTGTATAGAGATTTACATATTTGTCATATAATTGGGGCCGGTTTGGAAGCCGATCATGATTAACCGACTCACCACTTAAAAAACCCACAAAGGAGTTATCCCCAACATGTGGGTTATTTAATATTTAGCATTTTGCATCTGTCAGGTGTATTGCCTACACCCCGTTCATAGGTCGTGGCCATTAATAACTTAAATGAGCCGAGGATATCTTGGACATGGTCGTTAACCCCCAATGTTTATGTTATCAAACAAAACAGATTAAAACGAGTTATGCAGATTTATTAAATCACAATCCGATTAAATGATCTTATACCCGACCAAGCGGTAATAATTTACCGTATCCCAAGCCCGTATAAGGGAAAATAAGTTAAAAGTATTTACCTGAGCTGTTTATGCAAATGATGCTACTCAGCCGTATGTTTCCTAAGACCTTATACACATATCTTCTACCAAAGCTACTTAATCTGTAAGGAAGGTTTTATTAACCTATTAGGATACTAATGGGTCTTATTTAAGTCAAAGACTTAGACCGGTTAGCTATAAAGAGGTTTTACGGTTCAAAACGCTAGATTAAGTGGAGATCGGAATGGAATGTGATTTAGACCCGACAAGTTTAAATACTTGAATAATATGGGTAAACTAAACACACTCTGGATTTTGAAGTTTAGATGATAAGGTTAAACCCGTTTCAGCTAATTTATGCAAACTAGTTACATAAACCGAACCGAACGCATATAAGCACAAAGGGTAACCAAACAAACCATATACAAGTCCCATATATTATTATGCTTAAAATATGTTAAGACATAAGTAGGATGTTAACATATATGACCAAAAACAATTTAAAACCGAATTAAGCCCCGTAAGGGCAATTTGGTCATTTTAAGATTTATAAAAGAGGTTTAAAAGTAAACTGATGTTCTGGAAAAAATATTCTGTAAAAATAATTATTTATGATGTTATAAGAGTAAGATATCATACATATGTGTGGTTTACCATTTATGGCCAAACTATGCCCCGAAAGGGCATTTTGGTCATTTCACATATGCTTTAAAGACATAATTGGAAGTCTGAGTTCATGACTTATACCTACTGTAAAAATATTAAAAATTATTTATAAATTCAGTAGGTAACAAGTCTTGGGTGCTAAATATGGTTTTAAACCATACTATGCACCTAATTAGCGTAAAAATCGATAATTAACGATATTTGCAAGGTTTATGAAATTCTGAAATTTTGACCAGCCTTGGATGGTCAAAATATTTTATTTTTCATATTAGATCAGTAGGAAAAAGTTTTGTATGTTAATCATATATAAAGCATATTTTATTTGCAAAAAGGGCATTATCGTCAATTATAGAATTTATACAAGAACTCAATGTAAAGGTCAGTATCTGTAACACCTCGTAAAATCACGTCCAATGATGTGTTGACATGTGTACTAAACTCTAATGAAGTCAAACGTTGACAATTAGGGACTAATTTTTGCGAAAAATAAAAAAAATTTGAATATTGAGGGACTAAAAAATGTCAACATGCCAACTTGTGTCTTTGATTGACCTCATATGATGTTCGTATTCGTCATGGAATAAATTATCGGACATAAGAAGCCGTTTGTGCTTAAAACCAAAAAAAATACAAACAACAGGGGTTAAAAGTGTCAACATGTTATTAATCTAGAAAGGCTTTCATGCCATTTCGCGTTAAAACGCACATGTTCGCAAATTAATGGCTTAAAAGCGTCAACGGGGAGAAACAAGTGTTTTCGGTGACCGTTTAACGAAACCGGACCTAACGGTGTTTGGTTATACTCCCTAGATCATCACCAAACTAACTACAAGGGGTTTTTGTGCCTAAAATGAAAGTTACATAGCATATAAAGGTGCAGGGGTCAAAATTGCCAAGATTGAAACTTGTTTGCTGAAGTTTGGTGTGGTAGCGCTACACCACAGCCTACCCCTTTTGCTGTGGCGTGCGGCGACGGCTCAATTTTGACAGATTCTCACTTCCAGTTGTGGGTTCTTCTTCCTTGTTCACCAATCTTAATCTCTAAAACCATTTGATCATTCTAGGGGCTTGCTAACTGAATTACAAGTCTGGTATACACCTGTAATGATCTCATTACATCCCAAGAACACTTGTCATGATCATAATTCATTCCAAAAACTATAAATAGGCTCTCATTTTTCTCATTAATCACTTGCATCTCATTCAATCTGCTATCTCTCTCACTTTGAAACCTTTCTTGAGCTCTATTCAGTCCATAGGACCAATTGTAAGTGTCCTTTCATGACTAGTTTATTTTATTTGGCTTTTAGAGCCGAAAAGTCAAGCGTTTTCAATAAACGCTTTGACTTTTAGCTAGACCATAAACGGCCAAGCCATGGTTCGCGACAAACATGGCTAAGTGATCGTAATTAGGTAGGTGTTAAACCCTCAAAATGGCACCTCCTAATTACCACATTTACTTAGTTAATTGTCGGGTCAAAGTAATTAAATAAAAGTCAAACGGGCCAGTTTTTAAATAAAATTCATAACTAATAATATAGAAGCTATAAAATCAGTTTTGTCACTCTAATAACTTGGTAAAGATTAATTGAACATGTCTAGGCATGTTCAACCCGACAATTCTGAGTTTAGGCTCGGTTCGCAACCGAAAGTCACAAAAGTAGACTTTTGCTTTGACTTTCAGTTCTGACCCAAATTAGCTTAATTTAGTTATGCCTTAGGGTTCCTTTGTGACCATATTATATGTTAGTATAACCCTCTGAGGTCATACTACATGGTCCCTTAGAAATCAGATATCATTTGTATGTTTCCGTTAAATGCTTAAAACTTGACCACTATGCCCTTATGATATAAAAACGAGATTTTTGAAAATGTGAGAGGACAAAAAGCTTTATTACTGATATATAAGTATGCCATAAAAATTTGACATCAGTTTCTGGTCTCAAATAAAAGTTATGCAAGATATCATAAAACAAAACTTTTTGTTAATTAAATTGCATTTTTAGCATAAATCATATTTAAACCCTATTTTTGGCACCAAACTTGCTACCCACTGTTATGATATATTTTTTAGGGATTTTTGGAAATTTTTGTCAGATTTTATAGTGACCATAACATAGAGTTCTTGTGTAAATTCGGTAATTGACGATAATGCACTTTTCATTAATAAAATGAGTTTTACATATCAATTACATGCCAAACCTTTTCCTACTGATGTTATATATTAAATAAAATATTTTAAGCATTTGAGACTGATCAAACCTTCAGAATTTTATAAACATCTTGAATATCGTCAATTATCGACTTTTAAGCAAATTAGGCGCATAGTATGGTTTAAAACCATATTTAGCACCTAAGACATGATACCTACTGATTTTATAAATGAATTTAAATCCTTTAATAGTAAGTATAAGTCTTGAACTCAGACTTCCAATTTTGACCTCAAAAGCATATGTGAAATGACCAAAATACCCCTACGGTGCATAGTTTGGCCATAAATGATTAAACACACATATGTATGATATCTTGCTAATGTAACTTGATAAAATAAATATTTATACTGAATGTTTTAGACCAGAACCTCAGCTTATGTAACACCTCGCAAAATCATGTCCAATATTATACAGACACGTGTCATGGACTTTAAATGTGTAATGAATTGTTTCCGAGGGACTAAAATTTGTCAAACAATGCAATGATTTAAATAGAAGGACCAAAAGTGTCAACATGCCAAACTCGTGCCTCTGAATGACCTCCTAAGATGTTCGTATTCATGATTGAATAAATTGACGAGCACCGGAAGCCGTTGTGCTTAAAAAGGAAAAGTTACGGAGCATAGGGGTTAAAAGTGTCAACACGTTAATTTTACCTCTGAGTGGCCTTCTAACATTCCCAAAGCTTTGTAATACATTTTATTATACCCTCTTATTCATCTGATTATAAATTTATAATTTCCAACCTAAGCTTGTGATGAAATATTCAAATCCAAGAATTTGGAATCCCATGTGCAAAACCGATAATTTCCATTCAATGGCCTCCTTTCACAAGACTCCAAGGCAACTAATGCATGGCAATGCATTCTTAGCAATGCAGACATGATCATGTGGGCCCTTCCTGCTGATAATGACCAGAGATTCGAGATATGATAGGTTGTATGGTCAAATGTTAAAAGTTCTCAAAGTTTTTGTCTTCTGATAGGGCTTACGGACCGCAAGGAGACCACCTTACGGATCGTAAGGTGGCTGATCTGGGTGAATAAAATTTAAAAAGCGGATATGGACCGTAAGGCCTTAAGCTTACGGTCCGTAAGACCTGTAACTGGGCAGTAAAATGGACAGCTGCAGGTTACAGCCATTCCACCGCCTTTGTAACCTAGTTTTTCAATACCAGGGACTTTGCAACTAGTTTTAACAGTATAGGGACACCGGGAACATCTGGAAGCAACATAGGGACATATGGATTGATCTTGGAGCATCAAATTTACTATATAAGGCACTTGTTCTTCACTTGTTCATTTGCATATTTGAAGTTTTACGTCACAACTCTCTATCTGAAGCCTCTTGGAGCTTAAGGAAGCTTTCTCAAGTTTCAAATTCGTGCTAAGGACTCTAGTAAGTGTTCTTAGCTTACTAAGTTTAAGTTTTATTAGCTTAATGACCGAAAGTCAAAGTTATCGTAATTAAGCTTTGACATCGTGATTAATCACAAACGGTCCAGCCATTATTCGAATTGAAAGTGGCCATGTGTTGGTAATTATGTACGTACTAAACCCTTAAAAGGGCACCTTCTAATTATCACATTATCTCAGTCAATTGTCGGGTCAAACATATTAATAAAAAGTCAATAGAATCAAGTTTTTACAAATTAATTCATAACCAATAATGCAGAGGTTATGGAACATGTTTTAACACTAAAATAACTTGGTAAATAATATAAGAACATGTTTAGGCATGTTCAACCCGACAATTCTGAGTATAGGCTCGGTTCGCAACCGAAAGTCGCAAAAGTAGACTTTTGCTTTGACTTTCAGTTCTGACCCGATCTAGCTTAGTTATGCCTTTGGGTTCCCTTGGGACCACATTACATGTTAGTATAACCCTCTGAGATTATACTATATGGTTCCTTTTAAATCTGATTCATTTGCATGTTTCCGTTAAATGCTTAATTGTTGACCATTATGCCCTTTTGATATAATAACGAGATTTTTGAAAATGTGAGAGGACAAAAACCTTAGTTACTGATATTTAAGCATGTCCTAAAAATTTGACATCAGTTTATGGTCTAAATTAGGAGTTATGCACAATATCGTAAAATGAAAGCTTTTTATCAATTAAATGGCATTTTTGACCTAAGTCCTATTTAAACTCAAATTTTGGCATCAAACTTTATACCTACTGTTAAGTCCTATTTAAACTCAGATTTTTGACAACAGATGTTACAACATCACCACCATCAAAAACTACCTCACCACCTTCAACCCCTGCTCAAAAGCTGAAGACATCTACTGACACATCAGTTGTTTTAATGACAACAGAGGTTGGAACGCCAGTTGTTTCAACAGCTGTTAGTCAGTCATACACCACTGCTCTCATCAATATTACATCACCATCATCGCCTCCTGCGAAAAAGCAGAAGACAACAGATGTTACAACATCTGTTGTAAGGACAACAGTAGTTGAAACACCAGTTGTTACAACTACTGTTGGTCTAAATACCCTCACTACATCTCAAGCCATATTTGCTTCAATCAATAAACCACCTAAAAGCACCCCTCCACCAGAAACAATTTACACTCGAAAAAGAAAAACAACTCAGCCAACAGATGACATATATGACCCTGAGGCTGCAAAACATCCACTGGAGCTTGAAGCTGTAAAAAATGAGATGAAGCAATTTTACACTGAAGATGATCCTTCAAAAAGGATATTTCCTTCCCTCATAGGCTTCATAGTTCCAGACAATATGGATGAATATCTTGAGTTCAAAGCAAGACAGGCTAAGATAAGAGCCAAAGTTGAATGCAAGGATCAAGGTGATGAAGCCATTTTGGAAAGAATGGAATTCCTGCTCACCAAAGTCAAACAAATGGAAGAATATGCAAGTGATCTGAACAAGGAAATGTCAAACCTATCTCCTGAAGCAGATCACCGAAAAGAATTGAGAAAAGAATATCTTGCATACATAATGAAAGAAAAGTTCTATCCTGCTGAAGAAACTTAATTAAAAGAATGGCCAATAGTTGCATTAAAGCATGAGGCTAAAAGAATTGAAAGAATTAAAATTTATCCAAGAAAGAAGAAGACAGCTCCAAATTGGAACAAATACAAGAAGTTCATAGCTGATCTTACTTTTGAGTATAAAAGAAAGAAGCAGGAGCTGGTGGATGCAAGGGTGGATACTGCAAATGCCATAGCAAAATGGACTAAGCAGCAAACATATGAAGCTTATGAAAGGCTTAAGAAAAGGAGGATGACAGTCTCTGACACTCCTAAAAAGTCTGACTACAAAAAGCTAAAGGAGCAGATCAAGACTTTTGAAACACTGATCAACGCAGCAGAAACCTCTGTCATAATGTTGAGAAAAGAGGGAACAACTGACCGTTGGAGAAGAAAAAGAAAAAGAAACTGATTATTTTGAAGAAGCCATCAAGAAAATGGCTTTAGATAAAGAAAGATCAGCAAAGCTACAACACCTTGCCAAAAAGGTTTGGAGCCAATCATCATCAGCAGATATCACAGACAGTGAGCTTGATCAACAAGAGAAACAAGAGCAAATTGACAAAGAAGTTGCAGAAGACATAGCTGCAGCAAATCAAGCCATAGAAGAGGCCTTCAAAAGAATGTCCGAAGCTCAGGATACTGCTTTACAATTTTTCTCAAGGCCAAAATCTCCAAGCTCATCAACAAATAAATCTCTCCCAAGAAACCCATTTGGTTTAAAAATACTAAAGTGGCTCTCTGATCAAAAGACCCATGTATTGACTCTGGTCAGAACCAATGGAGAAGTGAGGCATATATCAAGGAATCAAGCACTAGGCCTGGGTGTTGAAGATCTACAAGACCTCCTTGAGCTTATACTGTGCCGGGATGAAGATGATACAAGTTCTTAGGATTTCGAGCTAAAATTTAAAGAACAAGTCAAAGAACTTCTGATGAGAAATAAAAATCCAGAATAATGAAGGGTTTTGGCATTATCTGTTCCAGGGGGAGATTGTTGGGATTGAACCCTACCAGAGGAACAGATAATGAAAGCCAAAACCGGTTCACAATAGTGGATTCACAATAAGCAGATGTTTACATTAAGCTTTCCCCTTGACAGTGGTTATCTAACAGCTGATATACTTTAAGTACTGCTCAGAAGAACAACTGATGAACCAAACACTGATGAAACGCTAAAGTTTGCTAAAGACAAACACTGACGCTCTATCTACTGCTGTCTTTTGAGTACTATTGAAGACACAAGCACTGCCCATTCAAGGACTGATCAACTTTGAAGAAAGCACTAATGCTCAGCCTCAGTGCTTAGGCTACAACAGTGGAAAGTGAATCAGTAGTTTACCCATGTTTTGTATTTCATTATCAATCAGTTGTTAGACATCAGTAGTTTGTATAGAACTGTGTTTACAGGTTGTTAGGTTGTTAGATGTCACTTTCTTGGTGACGTCAGCTGAGATACATCAGTGGTTTGGTTTGCCTATAAATATAACAGTACCCTGTACTGTTATATTTGATCGTTTTGAGTGAGTTCTTCTCCTCAATTCAATCCTTTCATCTTGTGCAATCCAACCTTGGGGTATCAGGCTGAGGGGGAGTTTAGTTTGTAAGCTTGCATTGTAATCTTTGGCTTTGAATTGTAATCTTTCGACTCTATGAAAAGCAATTGTTTATCAAACTATAATCTCCTTTGATTGTGTTTACAAAGTTTGTTTTCACTTCCGCTGCACTTAAATTTCTGTTCATTTCTGTTTGATTTGTCCAAATTATACAAACACACACAATCACAAGAGCCTCAGATCCTAACACATTTTGATACCAAACCTTTTTCTACTGATTTCATATGTTAAATAAAATATTTTAAGTTTTAGAGACGGATAAAAATCTCATATTTCCATAAATAACCCGAAAATCGTCAAATACCGACTTTTACGCTTTTTAAATGCATAGTATGGGTTAAAACTATATTTGACACTTAAGACTCATTACTGTAACACCCCAAAAACGGGTTTGGTAATCAAACCACGTTAATAGTAAAGACAGGTAAAATACCGTTAGTGGTAAAATTAACCCGGTAAATATTAGGATTTAAATGCATAAGGCTAATATTCATTAAAAGGAGAACGGATACTTTGAGAAAACAAAGTATATAGAAGGCACGAGTTAACGGGACTTAAAATAAAACGGGTTATAACTTCCCGAACCCACTAAGTAACTTAGAATAACAACCTAGTTAGTTAAGTGTTATAAAATGTCAATGAAACTTGGTTAATAACACTTTTACAACACTTTGTTAGTTAAGGGGCTAAAGTGAAAGAGGTTTTATTTAATAAAAATAAAACACCAAAACACACACCCAAGTGTGTGTTCTGGTCGTGAGTTCTAACAGGAGAAAAAGGGCTCTCTCTAATGAACCCTAAATTACACAAAATCAACCAAATCAAGAGGGCAAATCAAGACTAAATCGAAAACCAAGCAAAGATTAGTGATCACTCGGGCTAGAGGATCACAAGGTATGTCGAATTCCATCTTTTGGTGATGTTTTGAATTCATGGTGAATTATCATAAACGAAATTATTGCTTGCATGTTTGATGTAAGAGTGAAATTGGGATAAATCCATGTCTAGGAACAAACCCTAGTGAGGATTTGATGAATTAATGATGAAAAATTGTGAAATAGGTTATTACCCAATTATGTGCTAAGTGGGTTTTTATGTCATTGTGATGAACACTTGGATGAGGGTGTTAAATTGAAGAATATTGATGTTATGATACAAGTTCTAGTTGTAGTTCATGAACACTAGACATAGAGATTTGATTTTTGATGTTAAAACTTGGTTAAAAGTTAGATATAAACTAGACAAAAGAAGTATAAAAATCTTGCCCGCAAGGTGTTCGGTAAAATGCCTAAGTGAAATCGCGCGTCAACTCGTTTAAATGTAGAACTTGATTAGAATAAGTATTCGGATGAATGCCTAATAACATGAAGAAACGGGTTTCACTTATAGATGAAAACCCGTAGGTTTTGCGTAATGAAAGAATGGTATGTCCTTGATAATCGAGAGCTAAATTAACTTAATGTTAATAATAGCACGAACTTGGATTAAATATTAGTTAAAATGGTGGCCTAAGAATAGTGCTTATCGAGTAAATCGTGGAATGCCAACATGAGTTTGTCAAACTTAGTTGCTTAATTTCATATGCTATAGGGCGGTTTGACTTTTAAAAGTCAAACCGACCTATGATAGAGTTCGGTAAGAAAAGTAGTATAAAGGTTCATAAGACGTAAATGTTATGATCTAGAACGACTAACCTAACCACCTTGTGAATATTATATGATAGTTTGATGCTTGACAAGCTAGGTGGAGGCTTGGGGAAGAAGCTGGTCAAACGGATCGAGTATGAGGAAAAAGAAATGCGTGGCATGGATGCAAGGTAAGTGAAACTTACACCTTTTAGTAGAATAAATGTTTATTCTATAAGTTGCAAATACAATATGGATAATATTCAAGATATGGTTCCCGACGCGAAATAATACGGGTCGGAACTAATATAAATGATAAAAAAAACATGTTTAATGGTAAAAGAGATAAAACGGTAAATTAGCCATGAAAAGCTAATTGTAAAAATGGATTTTTGAATGGTTACTATAAGTAAGCCTAAATAATAAAAAGAGTAAAACGGGTCAAATGGTAATGAGGATACCATTTGACAAATATCGACTAATAAGCACTTGTCGAGTCTTATGCTTACAGGACGAAGCGGTTTATGAATTAGCGTTGCTATGAATTAGCAAATTTTCGAGACAAGGTATTAAAACGGGTCAATGTATTGATCCAAGCCAGGTACACATAATTATGTTGTAGTTAAAAGTGCTATTTTGGTCAATAATTGGTGAGAGTCTTTCGTCGTAAAATAAGAGACTATAATTGACCAAAAAGCCCTTATCGGGCGAACCAGGTAAATGACCGTTAGAGGTTGTTTAGAAACTTGTTTATTGATTATGAAACCCTTAGATACATATAAAAGTGTATGTAAAAACAATTGTGGGTCGAATGCCTAAAAATGGATCATTTGCGTAAGATGAGTAGTCGAAGGGTAAAAAATGGGATTTTGGGTTCCTTACGTTAAATCCATTACAAAAATAGTTGTGGTGGAAAATAATTAGTTAAGTAGGAACCCGTTTAGTGTAATTTAAAATGGGTCGAATAATAGAAAAAAAGGGATTTATAGACTAGTTGCCTATGAACCGGTTTTAATACGAACAATGATGGTAAACAGGTCCTTATTTTAATTACGGACACGTAGGAAAAAGAATCGTGTAAAACGGACATCTAGATCAAAAGTTATACACGTTTTGGTATAGGTTAAGTTAGAAAAATGGAGCTGGGTATCTGCAGCACCAGCCAAGTGAACATTCTGTCGAAACAGGGCCGTCGCTTCGCGCGATAACCAACCGATATCATCATCGCGGCACGCGACCATCGTCGCGGCACGCGACAAGATTTGATCAAATCCGTCGCGGCACGCGACGGGTGTAAAAGCTGCAAATTGTTGTTTTGTTGTAATTTGGCTTAGAGAACTTGGCTTGTTGTATTGTATAACTATCAAAACTAATGTTTATAATGGTTTATAAAAATGTAGGTATACTTGAAGTTCCCGGATGAAGATCAAGCTCTAGGGAGGACCAAACACGATCAAAGAAATAAGCTTCCGCACATTGTTTCATCGATATTTTAATAGACGAACTATATTACTTTTCGTTGTATTTTTTTAATTTGTAAAAGTTTTAAATTATCCGTATTTTCTACGGATACGAAATCTTAGTTACATGTGTATTTTCGTAAATTAAACGAAAACCGTTAAATCATACTAAGGGTGTTACAAGTTGGTAATCAGAGCTCAAGGTTGTTGGAAAATGTGTTTGGTTCGAGGCTTGATCGCAAATCCGGTAAGTACATGTATATCAATATAGAGTAGATATATGGTTATCGTGTAATACACGTTACACCAATAAAATCGATATAGAGTAGATATACTCAACGAAATTACACGCGTTGATGCGTATAGTAGAAAAGACTTGTATTATAATACGGGCATCCATTAATGTCGAAATTACTAACAATTGTAAATGTTTTAGTTGAAGGACACTCACATATGAAGATAGCGAGAGTTTAACAAATCGCGGATTTGACAGAGGAACGGTCCAAAGTACGACAAATAGAGCATGCTCACCAAGGACCTAAATCGCGCAACGATCACGAATAAGTTAATGGCAAGGAGAGCCTGTTAGAGTAAGTATTATCAGGTGCACATTTTAAATTATTGCATGAATAGTAATATGCAACAAATACGTAGAGATTGAAAGTTGCATATGTAGATTGAAAACTTGGAAAAACCTGAATAGAAAACCTATCCGGGATATTGTTTCCAAGAGAAACAAATAGAGGCATTACTTACATGGGGTGTAATGTGAAAATTATAAAAAGGTCATGTATACCAGGTGTTGATCGCTTACTCTGGCCAAGTAAGTAGTGAACACGTGGTACCATGAACTTCTTATGATGGACATATTTACATCCGATGTAGTAAGGACGGGGTGAATGGGACAAATTAAAAAGTACCCAAATGAAATAAATGAGCAAAATACTTGATAATAATGTAAAAGCACAACCGGGTGACAGATACGTATTACATTAGAATAATGAGCCTGAGAGAAGGGACAAAGATCAATGTAAATGACGATATAAATGAATGACCTGAGGAAAATTCACGAAAATAAGTCATTTTGGACGAAAGAGCCATGGTTGACAAAATGGGCAAGTAAAACCAAAGTATAGATGATCCGTCGGATCATAAAAATGAAGGTACTGCCCACACGAAAAAGATAATCAAGGTTGTTAACTTTAGTCATAGTAAAGCAAGGATGACGATGATAATCGTCACTCAGAATCTATAAGGCCGTCAAGGATGGTCACATAAAGAATAAAAGACATGGTTGAATAAAAGCGATGGATTTCGCTAAGACGACCAAATAAATCGAAGCGAAGTCTTAATGCATACAGGAAGTGTTTCAATGAAAACGACTTCGGTAAAACACCCGGTTGATGGGTAAGAATTTAAACACATGCGTAGACCGAGAAACGGGAACGCGGATGAAAGTCAAAAGACTCGGGTTTCGATTCTGACTAAAAGACGATTATACTGTAAATAGAAATTTTGATAAATTACGTTCAACTATTTTGAAGTTGAACGGGTCGAATAAAGAATGAAGTTTGACATTCATAAGTGATGAAATTTCACACGAATAAGTCAAATGAATTTAATAAAAGTTGACGCTTGCTAATGTAAGTAAGCGCGGACCGAATAAATAAGAACGCGAAATATTAATAAACCTATGTAAAGGGGGTTTTTGGGCGTTAAAACATTAAGGTAAAAGAACCCGGGTAATGGGTTGTAAAGAAGTATAAGTACGAACCGAGAAACGGTAAGCGTGGAACAAACTGACGTATAAATAACGTAACGAGTCATAAAGTCAGAATATTAGTCCGAAAGTAAACGAATGAAGCCTTAGACTACGGTCAAGGTCAACTAAAGTTTAAAAGCAAAAATAAATGATTCCAAACATAACAAGAGATGCTTTGAAGCTATATATGTATATACGTTTGAATATTGACACGAATAAAAGATGATCTACAGGATCAGCATAACCTACGGGATTTAACGTAGTGTTAAGGTCTACGGGACCAAGAAGACCCTTGGGTCATAAATAGAAAGAAATGAACTATTGGGATCTCACCTTAAAAAGGGGAAAGATCTAAAGAAATAGCCTACAAGGCTAAGTGAAAGAACCTACGGGTCCATAGCGTAAAGCAAGGGAACTGGTTACGATTCCCCGTGTGAAACGAGAACGAAAAAAGAATAAATTATGGGTTGTTAATTTCCTTGACATGAGTAATTGACATAGTTGAAAGGAAAAACGTTAAACTAAAATTCAGTTTTAGTAAGAAACAACGTTTTAACAAACATGAATATTATGAGACGAACTCGGAAATGGGTAATATTAAAGGATAGAGGTCTTAACACCAACAGGTGTAAAAAGACGCATTCGAAAGAAAGATTTTCGATAATGAAAACTCGACATAAACTTAAACAAGACGTGATGTGATCACGGTCACAAAAAGTGATATAGAATATAACCACAATGTAGCGTGAATTAAGAGATATGAAATCAGAAAATATGCAAAAGGCCGGGTTGGCAATAAGATATACCCGAACGACGGGGTATAAAGTGACGGCGACTCACCAGTCTAGCCGGTAAGACCATTCAAGGTCAAGATAGCGTTACGACTTATACAAAGCGCTTGTCGATATAAGATTATCTTGAAGTAAAAAATATTGAAGAATAAATACAACCGAGTGATCAGATGATAACTCGATCAAATAAGTGACTAGAATATGAAATGCAAAATGAAAGCGTCGGCCTACGAGGCCATACACATAAAAGGCGCATACGATTTGAAACCAAAAGCACACTACCCTACTTTTCTGGTAAGGTTGTTAATTACGAGAAATGCTCAAGTAGTTGCTGAAACTAAGTCCGTAGAGTTAAACCTAAAGAACTACGTAAGAAAGGTTTCGGGGACGAAACCTCTTTAAGGGGGTACGCTTGTAACACCCCAAAAATGGGTTTGGTAATCAAACCACGGTAATAGTAAAGACAGGTAAAATAGCGTTAGTGGTAAAATTAACCCGGTAAATATTAGGATTTAAATGCATAAGCCTAATATTCATTAAAAGGAGAACAAATACTTTGAGAAAACAAAGTGTATAGAAGGCCCGAGTTAACGGGACTTAAAATAAAACGGGTTATAACTTCCCGAACCCACTAAGTAACTTAGAATAACAACCTAGTTAGTTAAGTGTTATAAAATGTCAATGAAACTTGGTTAATAACACTTTTACAACACTTTGTTAGTTAAGGGGCTAGAGTTGGCTAAAGTGAAAGAGGTTTTATTTAATAAAAATAAACCACCAAAACACACACCCACGTGTGTGTTCTGGTCGTGAGTTCTAACAGGAGAAAAAGGGCTCTCTCTAATGAACCCTAAATTACACAAAATCAACCAAATCAAGAGGGCAAATCAAGACTAAATCGAAAACCAAGCTAAGATTAGTGATCACTCGGGCTAGAGGATCACAAGGTATGTTGAATTCCATCTTTTGGTGATGTTTTGAATTCATGGTGAATTATTATAAACGAAATTATTGCTTGCATGTTTGATGTAAGAGTGAAATTAGGATAAATCCATGTCTAGGAACAAACCCTAGTGAGGATTTGATGAATTAATGATGAAAAATTGTGAAATAGGTTATTACCCAATTATGTGCTAAGTGGGGTTTTATGTCATTGTGATAAACAGTTGGCTTAGGGTGTTAAATTGAAGAATATTGATGTTATGATACAACTTCTAGTTGTAGTTCATGAACACTAGACATAGAGATTTGATTTTTGATATTAAAACTTGGTTAAAAGTTAGATATAAACTTGACAAAAGAAATATAAAAATCTTGCCCGCAAGGTGTTCGGTAAAATGCCTAAGTGAAATCGCGCGTCAACTCGTTTAAATGTAGAACTTGATTAGAATAGGTATTCGGATGAATGCCTAATAACATGAAGAAATGGGTTTCACTTATAGATGAAAACCCGTAGGTTTTGCGTAATGAAAGAATGGTGTGTCCTTGATAATCGAGAGATAAATTAACTTAATGTTAATAATATCACGAACTTGGATTAAATATTAGTTAAAATGGTGGCTTAAGAATAGTGCTTATCGAGTAAATGGCGGGATGCCAACATGAGTTTGTCAAACTTAGTTGCTTAATTTCATATGCTATAGGGCGGTTTGACTTTTAAAAGTCAAACCGACCTATGATAGAGTTCGGTAAGAAAAGTAGTATAAAGGTTCATAAGGCGTAAATGTTATGATCTAGAACGACTAACCTAACCACCTTGTGAATATTATATGATAGTTTGACGCTTGACAAGCTAGGTGGAGGCTTGGGGAAGAAGCGGGTCAAACGGATCGAGTATGAGGAAAAAGAAAAGCGTGGCATGGATGCAAGGTAAGTGAAACTTACACCTTTTAGTAGAATAAATGTTTATTCTATAAGTTTCAAATACAATAAGGATAATATTCAAGATATGGTTCCTGACGCGAAATAATACGGGTCGGAACTAATATAAATGGTAAAAAACATGTTTAATGGTAAAAGAGATAAAACGGTAAATTAGCCATGAAAAGCTAATTGTAAAAATGGATTTTTGAACGGTTACTATAAGTAAGCCTAAATAATAAAAAGAGTAAAACGGGTCAAATGGTAATGAGGATACCATTTGACAAATATCGACTATTAAGCACTTGTCGAGTCTTATGCTTACAGGACGAAGCGGCTTATGAATTAGCGTTGCTATGAATTAGCAAATTTTTGAGACAAGGTATTAAAACGGGTCAATGTATTGATCCAAGCCAGGTACACATAATTATGTTTTAGTTAAAAGTGCTATTTTAGTCAATAATTGGCGAGAGTCTTTCGTCATAAAATAAGAGACTAGAATTGACCAAAAAGCCCTTTACGGGCGAACCGGGTAAACGACCGTTAGAGGTTGTTTAGAAACTTGTTTATTGATTATGAAACCCTTAGATACATATAAATGTGTATGCAAAAACAATTGTGGGTCGAATGCCTAAAAATAGATCATTTGCGTAAGATGACTAGTCGAAGGGTAAAAATTGGGATTTTGGGTTCCTTACGTTAAATCCATCACAAAAATAGGTGTGGTGGAAAATAATTAGTTAACTAGTATGGAAATGCAAGATGCGAAGGGAAAATAGCGAGTTGGATGCTTAATGCTTAAAAGTCCACTAAACGGTTCAAAATAAATTAGGAAGTTAAATGTGGATAAAGTGATTTGAAAAATACACATAAATCGGTGAATGTAAGTGCATACGCGAACCCCGTAATGGGAGTGAAAACGCTATTGCTTGATAAGCCCGGAATGGGTAGGAAATATTAGAAACAAATCTTAATAACATTCTTGAAATGTAATTTAAAATGGGTCGAATAATAGAAAAAAAGGGATTTATAGACTAGTTGCCTATAAACTGGTTTTAATACGAACAATGATGGTAAACGGGTCCGTATTTTAATTACGGACACGTAGGAAAAAGAATCGTGTAAAACGGACATCTAGATCAAAAGTTATACACGTTTTTGTATAGGTTAAGTTAGAAAAATGGAGCTGGGTATCTGCAGCACCAGCCAAGTGAACATTCTGTCGAAACAGGGCCGTCGCGTCGCGCGACAACCAATCGATATCATCATCGCGGCACATGACCATCGTCGCGGCACGCGACAAGATTTGATCAAACCCGTCGCGGCACGCGACGGGTGTAAAAGCTGCAAATTGTTGTTTTGTTGTAATTTGGCTTAGAGAATTGGCTTGTTGTATTGTATAACTATCAAAACTAATGTTTATGATGGTTTATAAAAATGTAGGTATACTTGAAGTTCCCGGATGAAGATCAAGCCCTAGGGATGACCGAACACGATCAAAGAAATAAGCTTCCGCACATTGTTTCGTCGATATTTTAATTGACGAACTATATTACTTTTCGTTGTATTTTTTTTTTAATTTGTAAAAGTTTTAAATTATCCGTATTTTCTACGGATACGAAATCTTAGTTACATGTGTATTTTTGTAAATTAAACGAAAACCGTTAAATCATACTAAGGGTGTTACAATTACCTACTGATGTTATAAGCAAGTTTTTATACTTTAACAGTAAGTAAAAGTTTTGAACTCAGATTTCCAAATTTAACTATTAAAGCTTATGTGAAATGACCAAAATGCCCGTACGGTGCATAGTTTGGCTATAAATGATAAATTTCACATATATACAATATCTTACTGATATAACTTGTAGAAATAAATATTTTTACTGATCATTTTAGACCAGAAACTCAGATTACTATTTAACCTCGTTTATAAACTTTAAAATGACCAAAATACCCCTACGGGGCTTAAATTGATTTTAAATTCGTTTTGGGCATAATGGAAGATATCCTACTGATATCACAACATACTCTAAGCATATTAACTTGTGGAACATGTACATGACTCATTTGGTTACCCGTTATGCATTTTTAGCGTTCGGTACGGTTTATGTAACTAGTTTGCATAAATTAACCGAAACGGGTCAAAAACCTATCATTTTTACTTCAAAATCCAGAATGTATTTAGTTTACCCATTTTATACAAGTCCTCATACTTGTTGGGTCTAAATCACATTCTATTCCAGTCTTCGCTTAATCTTGCGTTTTGAACCGTATACCTTTCTTTAAAACTAACCGGTCTAAGTTATAACTTAAATAAGACCCGTTAGGAATCTAATAGGTTTTTAAAACCTTCGTTCCAGATTAGGAGCCCAGTAAAAGCTATCTGTACTTGCTGATTGATATACAGCTGGGATTAAAATTTTATTTTTAGCTCAGGTAAATACTTTTAACTTATTTTCCGTTATACGAGCTTGGGATACGGTATTATAATAATACCGCTTGGTCAGGTATTGAATGTTTAATCGATTAGTGTTTAAACCATTGAAATAACCCGTTTTAATCTGTAATGTTTGATGTAATGCCTTTGGGGGGTTAATGACCATGTCCTGGATATCCTCGGCTCATTTATTAGAAATGGCCACAGCTTAAGCACGGGGTGTAGGCATACACATGACAGTTGCGTATGTATAAACGGTATCTCATTCTCTTGTGGGCTTATACTTGTGGTGTGTCTATTAATCTAATCCGGCTCTTCTAACTGAGTCCCGAATGGACGACAAACATGTAAGACGGTATACAAGATTATTTTAAATAATTGTCCCAAGTTATAAAAGAATATTTGTGCCTTGTGCATTTAAATCAATTTTTATAAACACTTTTCAAAAGAGTTAGTTAATTGTATTTACCAGTGTAAACTGACGTATTTTTCAAAAAGGTTAAGTGCAGGTACTACGCGTAATGGGCTGGCTACTCCTAGTATCAAATAAAGAGTCTTGCAAGCTTTTGATGCTTAAATCTGTTGAACAACATTTCTTTTTATTTTAGATCCGCCTGTGGATCCACTTACAATCCGTTGTGTAATATTTTATGTTACTTTCAACTCAGTTTGTATAAATTAATACTTTAGACTTCCGCTGTGCATTGAACTGTGATTATTTGACTATGATGATATCAACTACGTCACGATACTCCCCACCGGGCCACCGGTACTACGTGGAAATATCGGGGTGTGACAGGTTGGTATCAGAGCCAACATTGAGTGAATTAAACACTAGCCTTTTGTGTTTAATCTCAATGACACATTTTGCACATTCCTTGACTTCCGAGTCTAGGCTAATGACTTAGGACTAATCCTAATCATATTGTTTTCTTTTTGTTGGTTCCTTTTGTTTGTTTTGACAGGATCAAAGAAAATGCCACCACATATTAGAGGAAGAGGTGGAAGAGGCAAGGCGCCAATAACTGCTAGGAATGACCATGAAGCTGGGCTATCACACAGGCGCACACCATCTGCGTCAATCGGATCGATTCCTCACGAAGACTGGAGGACCTACCTAGAGCTAGCGAGACGCTCTGTCTCGCTTAGCTCCTCACCTTCATATCATCACTCATTCGGGCCTCACCAAGACGAAGAGTCGGACCATTCACACCACTCCTACCTCCCGTTGCAGCGTTCGGGTTCTCATCGTGCCTTTCAAGACCGGACCCCATACCTCCAGAGCCGGTTCAATCCGGTAAACCAGGTGCAAGAACCAATGGGTTATAACCCATTGGGATCAGAAGATCATTTTCCTGGTGACCAAGAAATGGATATGGACGAAGATTCGGATCCTGCCGAGCCACCATCTGGGACGCCCATGCATCCCATCGAGATTTTCGAAGGATCATCTTTTCATGGTTCGCCATATCGGGGCCCAGACAGTTTTGCTGAAAGGTGGGCCACATACAACTGGGAGTTCACTCCCCCTTTCGACCCTCCTCCATAACAGCAGAAGGATCCCTCCGAGGATTCCCGTTTTCAGGCGGTTACGCCACCGCCACCACCAGAACAACAACCGCCTTCAGAACCACCGAGGCGAAGAAGATCAGGTGCACGGATGTCCGTGCGAGGGGGATTTCACTTCAGCACCCCCCAACACTCAAGTGGCAGCCACTACCCGCCACTGTATGAAGACCCGCAAATGGGTGGGCCTTCGAACCCAGTTTCTGAAGCCGACTCTGCGCCAGTCGAATCGGCACCTCAAATGGGTTATGATAACCCAATCCCTTCCTACGTCTTTGCAGCGACGTATAACCCATTTGAGCATCGGGCATATTCAGGTTACAACTTCTACATTGCCCCTGTCGTCGACCCATACCTCGAGGCGGCCAACTACAATGATCTCCACCCTGAAGGGCCCTTTGCTTCGTACCAAACTGGGTACCCAGCTTATGGGTATCAATACCCACTACCTCCTCAACCTCCATAGCAGCAGCCGCCGCAGCCACCGTAGATCTAACCACCGCAGCAGCAGGAAATCCTTCAGAGGTTGAACCAGGTGGAACGAGAGGTACAGGAGGAGCGTAGAAGCCGTCGGGGTCTACTTAAGGGCTTGGCAGACCTAATAAAGGGGAAGAAGAAGAAGAGGGATTATTGAAATTACTTATTTATTTGTTTTGTAATTTTAAATTTCAATTAAGTCCCTGTGTGGACATCTATTTATGTATTCAGTCCCTGCGAGGACTTGTATTTTTCTTTTAGTCCCTATGAGGACAATGTTTTTTCTTTAAAGTCCCGCTTAGGGCAATTATGTACTTCTTTTAAAATTTATTGGAATGTTGTCGCAACCCCCGATCCCTATTTCCCGGGAACGGGCGGCCGCGGGCCAGTTTCGGTGGTATCGCATGTTTTATCAATTTTGGCAGCGGAATTTACATCAGGACCGTAGTTAGGAAATATTTTATCAGAGTAAAATACCACGCTTTTAATATATTAAACACATGAGAAAATTCCAAGTTTCAAGTACACATATTTTCATAGGGATAAACCCTATTTTATTTAATAAAAACATCTATTTTGTTTAGGTAACTTTATTGCCACTTCTCCAAGCCTTCAGTGCTGTCCAGTTGGCTTCTATTTGACTTTCACATTTTTTACCTGAAACGCGTTTTAAAATATTTTGTCAGTGGGAAATACTGGTGAGTGAATCCCAGTTTAATCAAGTTTTAATAAAAACCATTGTACAGTATTGAGGGCGGTCTCGCAATTATATTTGTTTCCAAGTCATATCAATTACCACCCACAGTACTGTCAACCCGACTTGTGGAAATGTTACCGCTCGCAAGGCAGTAACAAATTTTGTATACAAAACCCCAACACACCAACGATAATTGTATCCTTAAAAATACTCAATAACTGTTTAATATATAATTAATCGTGTGAGGTTTTGTAAAGCAATTTACAAAAAGGAGATTACTCACTTTGCTGTCTTAGATTATCCTTTAGGGTTTCCTGGTGACAATCTATAACTTACACAAATGCACACGTGTTAGTATAATAACCCATTTTAACATTAGTAATACCTTCCCCGAGATAGCATTCCAACGACTACGTCGGGCAGAACCACGACAACCGTTACGGAACCCTAGATCAATCGGGCAGAGTATCTAATACGTATCCAGGGGTTATAATACTTACAACGGTGCAGAACTTCATTATTTAGGGGGATATTATACCCGAGTATAATGCCTATTCTTTAAGAAATTCGAGAGAGAAAGTAATTTTGAACGATTTGAACGAACTGACGTTGCCTGCTATTTATAGGGCTCCACTTCGGGTCTCTCGCGGCCCGCGTAAGATAAGCTTAAGGCTTACGTGGCCCGCGTAATAGGGGGTCTACGGCGTAGCTGATCCGGGTCACAAGCATAGGTTCAACACGTTGATGACACGTGTCGGCTCAGGGTTTCGCCGCGTTGATGGGCTGTCGCGCCCCGCGTAGACCCTTATGTGGTCTTACGCGGCCCGCGAGCGATATAAAATTTTTGTATTTATTTTATTTTAAAGCTATATCGTATTTTGAGCTCGGTTTTCACATACGGGGTGTATTTTAGGATATATAGGGGTATATTAGGGCGTCGGAAAAATTTCAGGAGGGTTGTTATATCCCCCCCACCTTGTTTTAGAGCTTGTCCTCGAGATCTACTGGAACAAGTGTGGATATTTCCTTTGCATTTCCGATTCAAGTTCCCATGTGTACTCTGGTCCTCTTTTGGAGTCCCACTTCACTTTGACCAGAACTAATCTCTTGTGTTTGAGGTTCTTGACTTTCCTGTCTTCAATCTGTAGAGGCCTTTCTACAAACTTGAGTTGTTCATTTACCTCTATATCCTTAAGAGGCACTACTAGTGATTCATCAGCTAAGCATTTCTTGAGATTAGACACATGAAATACATCATGTATTCCTGCCATTTCCTCTGGCAGTTGTAGCTGATAGGCTACATGTCCTATTTTCAACTAATCTTGAAAGGTCCAACATACCTGGGACTTAGCTTTCCCCTTTTGATGAATCTTACCACTCCTTTCCAAGGAGAGACTTTCAATAACACTTTGTCTCCTTCTTGAAATTCCAACGGTTTCCTCCTGTTGTCAGCATAGCTCCTTTGTAGATCACGTGCTGCTTTCAGTCGTTCCTTGACTTGAATGATCTTGTCAGTTGTCTCCTGCACTATCTCAGGTCCAGATAGTTGCTTTTCCCCAATTTCTGCCCAACAGACAGGGGTTCGGCACTTTCGTCCATAAAGTGCTTCGAATGGTGCAGCATTGATACTTGTGTGATAACAGTTATTATAAGAAAATTATATTAATGATAGGTGATTGTCCCAATTACCTCCGAAATCAATTACACAAGCTCTAAGCATGTCTTCCATCGTCTGAATTGTCCTTTCGCTTTGTCCGTCCGTTTGAGGATGATAAGCGGTGCTTAGATTTAGCTTGGTTCTCTTGGCTTTTTGGAAACTTGTCCAAAAATGAGAGGTAAAACGGCTATCCCTATCAGAAACAATTGATAAAGGAATTCCATGTAATGAAACTATTTCATTTACATATAATTTAGCTAACTGTTCCATACTGAAAGTTTCCTTCATTGGTAGGAAATGAGCTGACTTAGTTAGCCTATCTACAATCACCCAGATTGTATCATTGCCTTTCCTTGTTTTGGGTAATTTGGTAACAAAATCCATTGTTATCAATTCCCATTTCCACACATGCATTTCTAACTGTTGCAGCAATCCTAAGGGTTTCTGATGTTCAGCTTTGACTTGTGAACAGGTTAAACATTTAGAAACATAAACTGCTATATCCTTTTTCATTCCTATCCACCAAAAATTCTTTCTTAAATCCTGATACATTTTATGTGACAACTGGCACCAAACCGGTAATTTTCGTACAATTTAATTAATACTTAATGACTGAAATTATGTGCTTAAATGTCAACATTGTTTGATTACATGATATACTTGTGAATTCATGCACGTTTTATACTACAAGAAATTGCTTTATGCATTAATGATAGCGTTGCGTCAGAAATACTAGTAAACTCACCGGTAAGACACATTGTGTCAACAATTCTGCAGAAAGCAGTCAGACAATAGAATTGGAGCCTAGGTGTAGGTCCAACGTCAAGAATACATTAAAACCCAAGAGTATATACAAGGGTTAACATATAGACTTTCCGGAAGCTAGAATATGCACTAAAAAGCACCCGAAACGCACTTTAAATGTAGAATTCTGCACAAATCAGCTATAATCAGCTTTTTAACATATAAATATTATGCAGAATTCATGTTTTATTATCCAAAATACCCTCCTAAGTGTTGGGAATTAAAAGGGTTACAAAAGGGTACCTAAAGGACACTAAACGGTGCAATTTAGCACTTTAACGAACCGGTATTTAACCGAACAACCGGACATTACCCGGAACATCAAAATATTACTAGAAGCATTGTTTTAATATTTCTGAACTAGTTATGGTCCCCGAACACCATAACACCTCTTATAACATAATAACACAACAAGTCCCTAAAATTTACACATGAAAGTTAACTTGTTTATAAATTAGAAACGGGAAGTTACACTTTGCCCCCCCCCCCCCTTCGTAGTGGACGGTCATTATGGGGTGGCCCCACCAAATATTTGCCAAGATATATTTAGATCTTGCTTGATCTCAAGAGATATGATACAATCTTACAAGATATTATTTGATTGCACAAGATATGAAATGGTTATAAAGATCTTGAACTCTCATTCATCACATCACCACAACCCACCTCCTCCTCTCTCCTCCCACCTACGACCGTGAGCCACCCCCACACCACCACCATCTTCATCTCAAGTTCATCCATTCCAAGTTCTTCATAAGGTGCAAGAAGGTGTTTAAGAAGGTTTAGAGCTTGTAGATCTTGAAGAACCTTCTCCATTTGCTTTTACCCAACCCATTTGTCATCTTCATCTTCAAGTGTTCTTCCCTAGCCCTTGTGCTAGTAGTAAGCTCCTTGTAAGTTGTTACTTCATATATTGTTGAATAAAAGATGAGGAACAATGATAAACTTGAAGAACATAAAAGAACATGATCATGATACTTTAACATAAGCTTAAAAATATAAGAATACATGTTGAATATGTTGATTTGCTTTTTGTTGATTGATGATTTGTGTTAGTAATGTTAGACATCATAAGAAACCTACTAGATTGTGATTAAACACATGATCTAGTAAGTTAAAGTGGTGATCTTGAGAAAGACCAAGATCTTCATGTTTTATGTCTTCAAGAACTTGAATAATGAAAGTGATTTTCATATGTAAAAATGATATAAACAAAATACAAATCTTGTAAATAGATGATTACAAAAATTATTTTCTCAAGAAACCAAGTTTATTTACAAGACTTACAAAGTCATGGTTTCTAAGTAAACTAATAATATTTTTAGTATATTTAAACAAGACTAGAAACATGTATGTAACAAGAAAAATACAAGAGAAGTATTTTTAGAAAAATCATCTTACAAGTTGTAAATAACTAGATCTTTTAATAAAGTAATTTACAAACGAATAACCATGTTTTTTAAAGGGTAACTAAACCTACTAAATAACATGGTAAGTTATTACAAGTTTTTACAAAGCTTCAAGTTCATGATATAGTGTAATATACTTGATTGTGACACTCAGTAAGTGTTGAATAAGTTGTTGATTGTCATGATGATTTTAAAAGAAAATAAACACATGTTTTGAAAACATGGGAAACCTCAATTTTTAGGGGAAACTCTGTCAAAATTTCTATAAATTTTGACACCTAGAAAAATATAAGTTTTGGTGAAACTTATTCCCTAAAAATATTTACCAAGGTTTTCCCTAAGTTTTATGTAAACTTCGAGTTAAGAAATGATGATTTCTTCAAGATAAAAATTGATATTAAGTATGCATATTTTTGAGGAAAATATATATATTTATTGAACACCAAATTTTGTGCTAAGTGCATGTAGTATGTATTATATGGAATAGTGTGTTAAGACTTGAAAATACACTAAACACTCCTAAGGAGTATAAATACAAAGTACACATACAACATGCTTAGACAAATACAAGAGAATATATTTATGAAAATATATTACTTGATAGATTAAATAACCTGGACAAGTTATGAACATGAAATGAAGTTTTGGACAAAATACATAATTTGGGTGAAAAATACAAGATACTTATATCTATTTGTGAGAAAATAATATAAGTAAGATACATAGTTAAAAATATAAATTATTTTTAACAACAAGAACACATACATAAAAGATGGTGACTTGTACTTGTGCGATACAAGGCTAGTGACTAACGTAAATAAAACACGTATAGGCCATGACGCTAAATAAGCAAACCCGGTGAAGTTTACGACACAAGAAACGCAAAGTTGTGAGTTCATGCTCCCCCTTTTCTTTTAACTGTTTTCAGTTTTATAACTTTGGGGGTGAAATACATGTTACAAATGTTACAATGTTTACAAATGGTATGATGGATACAAGAATTGAGAAATGATACGAGAAATGATACGAGAAATCGTGTCTCGAATAGGGTACCATAAGCACCATTAATCAACAATATACCTAGACCGCAGAACAAAAGGTTAGATCTAACGGGTTTTCGAGCAGCCACACTCTTGGTGAAAACTAGTACCAAGTAGTGCTTTTGTGTCTCAGTCGTGAATCGACAACTAGAAAAATGCCTATGGTTTGGATGCTTCCTATGTCGTGTCACATGTTAATGGCCTTGCAACCCATTAACAACCTTGATACATACAGAAATACTTGAGTTATACAAATTACATACCATGTTTTCATACAAAGTGTACAAACGTTCAATACAGAAATTGCATGAATTCACACCAACATTATGTTGACGTTTTTCCAAAAACTCACATGTATTTCAGGTAACTAAAGTGGATGTGCGCGCGGTCATACTCTTGCTCTTAGATGTTGTTTATGTTGATCTTTGAATAAAGTTGTAATCTTTTCAGACAAAATGATGTCTTGTGATGTAAACACTTAAATTATGTTTTCAGTTATGTAATGTCAATGGTATTTGAAGTTATTTTTACAAGCATGTAGTATGTTTACCATTCGTATGCAATGAGAACCTTTCATGATCACACCTCGTGCTTCCACCTAAGAAAGGGGTGTGACATTTTATCACTTCCAGGATGCATCGTATATTTGGACTTATGGGCTTCTTCTAATATACGATGACGCAGGTTCCCTAATTTAGGTATCCACGTTCTTTTCTTATGGAATCTCCAAATTCCATCTATTCCTTGTTCTAATTCTTTAATCATACCTTTTAGTTTTTCAGTATCATCCTTAATTACTGATTCTTGTGCCTTTTTAATTTGTTCATTTAAATCTACTTGTAGATTTAATTTAAGTGAACGTACCCTTTTTGGTTTTTCGTGATACTTTCGGCTTAAAGCATCCGCCGCTACATTTTCTTTTCCTACATGATACTGGACATCACAATCATAATCACTAAGTATCTCCATCCAGCGTCTTTGTCTCATATTTAATTCCTTTTGCCCGAAAACATACCTTAAACTCTTATGATCAGTGAAAATGGTAAACTTACTACCATAAAGGTAATGTCTCCAAATCTGAAGGGCAAAAATTATAGCTCCTAATTCAATATAATGGGTTGAATAATTCTATTCATGATTCTTAAGTTGTCTAGAGGCGTAAGCTATAACCTTTTGACGTTGCATCAACACACATCCATAACCTAATTTAGAAGCGTCACAATAGACTACAAAGTCTTCAGTTCCTTCTGGTAATGCTAATATGGGTGCATGGGTTAATTTTTGCTTAAGAATTCTAAATGCTTCTTCCTGTTTTGGTCCCCATTCAAACTTAATAGATTTACAGGTTAACTTAGTTAAGGGAATTGCTATTCTAGAAATATCTCGAATACATCTTCTATAATAACCGACCAATCCTAAGAAACTTCTAACCTCGGTTGGTGACTCAGGGGTCTTCCATTTAGTAATTGCCTCGATTTTTGTGGGATCTACATGAATTCCTTCATGATTGACTAAGTGTCCAAGAAACTGTACCTGTTCTAACCATAATTCACACTTTGAAAACTTAGCATAAAGCTTTTCCTTTCTTAATAAACTTAAAAGTGCGTGCAAATGCTTTGCATGATCTTCCTTACTTTTAGAATAGATGAGAATATCATCAATAAAAACAATTATGAATTTATCCAAATATGGCTTACATATTCGGCTCATCATGTCCATAAATGCGGCTGGGGCATTGGTTAAACCAAATGGCATGACAGTAAATTCATAATGGCCATACCTTGTTCTAAACGTGGTCTTAGGAATGTCCTCTTCCTGTACCTTTAATTGATGATATCCTGACCTTAAATCGATTTTAGAGAAAAATCGAGCTCCTTACAATTGATCGAACAGATCATCGATTCTTGGTAATGGATACCGATTCTTAATCGTGACCTTGTTCAGTTCACGGTAATCAATGCAAATCCGCATTGATCCATCTTTCTTTTTGACGAATAAAATTGGTGCTCCCCATGGCGATGAGCTTGGTTGTATGAATCCTTTTTTCAACAATTCGTCTAACTGTTTCTTCAATTCCTGCATTTCTGCGGGTGCCAAACGGTAAGGTGCTTTGGCAATTGGTGCTGTTCCTGGTAGCAGGTGAATTCTGAATTTAACTTCTCTATCCGGTGGTAGTCCTGGTAATTCTTCTGGGAATACATCTAAAAACTGAGACACTACTGGAATGTCTTTTAGTTCTTTTCCTTTAGTGTTAGTGATTATAGAAATCAAATACACTAATGATCCTTTTATTATATTGCTTGCAGTTTTCATCACAGAGATGAATTTTGTGGACCTAGATGGTTTATCTCCTTTAATTGTGATATTTTCACCCTTTGGTGAATTTACTTGAATTGACTCTTAATCACATAAAATACTGGCTTTATTGGCTATTAACCAATCCATTCCTAATACGACATCAAATCCTGCCAGATTCATTGGGTAAAGGTTTGCCAAAAAATTTTGATTTAAAAATTCTATTCTTGCTCCTTGCAAGATTTCAGAAATCCTAACGGTCTCTCCATTTGCTGTCTCTACTAGACATTCTTGTGGGAGTTTAGTTAATGATTGATTAAGAAGTTTGCAAAACTAAGTATTAATAAAACTTTGGTTTGCACCAGAGTCAAATAATACTTTAGCAAAAACATCATTAACTAAAAACGTACCGGCTATCACGTCCGTAATCATCTTGGCTTCATCTACCGTCAAAACAAATGCTCTAGCATTTTTAGTGTTCTTGTTGTTTGCGGCTGGAGCCAATTTTGGACAGTTTGGCTTGATGTGACCTTTTTCTCCACAATTAAAGCACATCCCATTATTAGGTTTCCTCCTAGAATCTTCTTCCCTGTGTCCTGGTAACTTACAGAAATTGCAGTGAGTGGAGCATTTTCCTGAATGCTTTCTCTTGCAAGTCTTACAGTAGGGCGCAGAGGTAGAACGTACATTCCTACGGTTGGAAATTCCATAGCGGAATTCCTGGGTAAGTCTCTGTGCTAGGTTCCTTCTTTGGTCTTCTTCTCTAGTACGGACTAATTCATCTGTCAAGGTGTTTGTTAATTCTACAGCTTCTTCTATAGTTTGAGGTCTAGCTGCCTTGACTACATGCCTAATCTCCCCGATTAATCCCCCAGATGTAACAGGAGATTAATACTAGGTACTATTCTAGCATATTCAAAGAATGTAGTAGTATAACCCTTACTATCTACTCCAGTCATCCTAAGATTTAGGAACTTATTTGCTATTTGTTCCTTTTCAATGGGAGGGCAAAATTTCCTTTCTACCATATTCTTAAATTCCTCCCATTCCATATTATAAACCCTATCACTTCCTCTAGACTGGAGGATAGTGTTCCACCATTCTAAGGCTGAATTCTTAAACAGATTGGAAGCAAACATTATCTTGTCCTCTTCCGCACATTTGCTTATTTTTAAGACTGCCTCAGTCTTTTCTATCCAACGTAGAGCTGCAATGGGTCCTTCATTGCCCGAGAATTCTATTGGTTTGCAGGAGCAGAATTCTTTATAAGAACAACCATAAGGCATGGTTCTTCTTCTTTTGGGAATGGGCACTTGAAGTACGGGTCCATTGTTCACGCTGTTTTCTGGTTCAGCCGGTCGCTTACTGCTATGTTTACTGTTATTATTCGCTTCCTTAACAGTTTGAATAATAAATGGCATTGCATCTATAATTCCTTGTGCCACTATGTGTTGGATGACACTATTATCCACTTGGTTTCCATTGTTATTGTTGTTCGGATTCTCATTATCTAGATTATCGTTATTCGGGTTGTTATCATTCTGGTTTTCCTGGTTCACTTCGTTGTCCATCTGAATTTTAAACAGTTACCACGTATTAATATCACAAAATAATATTTAATATAGCCAATCACATGACACGCATTTTGGCCAAAAGCGTCGATCATTGCGACTTTACTCTATTTTTATATAATATGCATCTACTACAAACCGATACTGGAAATAAAATTACAATACCAACTGAAATTTAAAACTACACTACTAGTAGTAGGCATCCGTAGTTTTTTTTTCATACACATAAACACATATTTTATTATTATATTATTATTATTACTATTACTATCACCATCTCTACCATCACATTCATGAATATGGATTCATCCAGAAATCCATATTGCGCTCGTCGTACTTCCAGACGAGTCGCTCTCCCACCTGTCTCATCCTTTCATTACTCTCTAAAATTTCCTCACCAAATATCCTAAGTTCTTGTATATTTTCTACACTCATTGGGGGTGCAGGTTCTAGGATTGGTTTTGGAATCTGGGGTGCGGGTTCCTGGTATGGAGGTGTAGGTGCCTGAAATTGGTAAGGATTCTCTAAAATCTCCCTAATGTATACATCGTTATTATAATAGGGATCTAGAGGGTCGAAACCTAGGTAGGCTACTAGATTCGGCATGGGCATGTCTTCGTGTATCGGGTAATGTTGCACATAGTCCCTATTGTCGTCCCACCATGGGTCATAATTTGGGTCTAAGGGGTTTGGTGCTGGTACCCTAGGTATCTCCTCCGGGTTAAAATCATGCATTTCTACTTGATTTTCAGGGTTTTCTATTTCCATTGGTTGGTCGGGAAATGGAGGTTGTGGTTGGGGTGCTATCATTTGTTCCAGGTTAGGGTCGGCCGCTGTGGTTGCTAAGATATGGATGTTAGCTATACCCCTATTAAGCATGTCTTGGGTATGGGCATCCATCTTTCTTTTAGCTGCTGCTAGTGATCTCTGGTCTTGTAACTTTTTCTTACGTTTCCTATGCTCATGTGCTCCCCTACTGAACCATCCTCTCTTTTTCTGAGGGAATGGCTCTTCAGACTGAGCCTTAAACACGAATATTCCTTCTTCAGTATCAGCAGAGTACCCTGAGAGGGCAGGTTGTGAAGAGGCGCCTTCGCTTCTAGGCGAACTAGACAACTGACGATACGCGTCGAATGGTCCTTGGTCGATCATACTGTAAACTAACAAATAGTCAAATAACACACAATAATAAAATACAATTATACACGTATTTCCGTAATTTATTTCCTAACAGATTAAATTTTGGTGTCAGTAGAACACTTCTGTGGCTGAATCAGTGGCTTAGCTCTGATACCACCTTCTGTCGCAACCCACGATCCCTATTTCCCGGGAACGGGCGGCCGCGGGCCAGTTTCGGTGGTATCGCATGTTTTATCAATTTTGGCAGCGGAATTTACATCAGGACCGTAGTTAGGAAATATTTTATCAGAGTAAAATACAACGCTTTTAATATATTAAACACATGGGAAAAATCCAAGTTTCAAGTACACATATTTTCATAGGGATAAACCCTATTTTATTTAATAAAAACATCTATTTTGTTTAGGTAACTTTATTGCCACTTCTCCAAGCCTTCGGTGCTGTCCAGCTGGCTTCTATTTGGCTTTCATAATTTGTTACCTGAAACGCGTTTAAAAACATTTTGTCAGTGGGAAATACTGGTGAGTGAATCCCAGTTTAATCAAGTTTTAATAAAAACCATTATACAGTATTGAGGGCGGTCTCGCAATTATATTTGTTTCCAAGTCATATCAGTCACCACCCACGGTACTGTCAACCAGACTTGTGGAAATGTTACCCCTCGCAAGGCAGTAACAAATTTTGTATACAAAACCCCAACATGCCGACGATAATTGTATCCTTACAAATACTCAATAACTGTTTAATATATAATTAATCATGTGAGGTTTTGTAAAGCAATTTACAAAAAGGAGATTACTCACTTTGCTGTCTTAGATTATCCTTTAGGGTTTCCTGGTGACAATCTATAACTTACACAAATGCACACGTGTTAGTATAATAACCCATTTTAGCATTAGTAATACCCTCCCCGAGACGACATTCCAACGACTACGTCGGGCAGAACCACGACAGCCGTTACGGAACCCTAGATCAATCGGGTAGAGTATCTAATACCTATCCAGGGGTTATAATACTTACAACGGAGAAGAACTTCGTTATTTAGGGGGATATTATACCCGAGTATAATGCCTATTCTTTAAGAAATTCGAGAGAGAAAGTAATTTTGAACGATTTGAATGAACTGCCGTTGTTTGCTATTTATAGGGCTTCACTTCGAGTCTCGCGTGGCCCGCGTAAGATAAGCTTAAGGCTTACGCGGCCCGCGTAATAGGGGGTCTACGGCGTAGCTGATCTGGGTCACAAGCATAGGTTCAACACGTTGATGACACGTGTCGGCTCAGGGTTTCGCCGCGTTGATGGGCTGTCGCGCCCCGCGTAGACCCTGATGTGGTCTTACGCGGCCCGCGAGCGATATAAAATTTTGTTTTTATTTTATTTTTAATGCTATATCGTATTTTGAGCTCGGTTTTCACATACGGGGTGTATTTTAGGACATATAGGGGTATATTAGGGCGTCGAAAAAATTTCAGGAGGGTTGTTATAAATGTTTTATTTAAATATCATTTGTCGTCATATAAATGAATATATTTTATGAAATAAATCAAAATATCGTTCCTTTTTGTAATTAATCTGCCAATATGTATTGAAAGAAAATCTTGAAGGTATAACCTAGCCTATATGTCATTTTAGATATGGCCCTGATGGTAAAACCTTTTTAAAATTAAAATCCTTGTTAACATCTGAAAACATGTTAGCACTCCTGACAAAAGTGATACGATAAAATCACAGTTGTCATCCTTGTATTGGACTTTTCCAATTTCTTATTTTATTAAAACATCCATTAGTGATGAAGTGCCTACGGGCCATATTCAATGTCTAATGAGACAAAAAGATAGTTATAGTCTACGACTCCCTGTCAAGAAAAGGTGATGAACTATGTTCAAGCCTTAATGCCTCGATCCTATAAGATCATGGCGTGTAAATTAAAATTGTCCTAGTGACTAGGCCTTTTGTGCCACTCTAATATTTTAATGAGTTATAACTAATGATAAATTATAATGAAAAATCCTAATTAAATATGACTAACAAATTAACCGATATGGTTTATTGTTAGCAAGGTTAATGAATCGTCAAAAATGACAATTCCATAGACTTCTGAATAAAATTGCTGTCATCAGTTTTATGTAGCAATCAAGCTATATGGCTGAATCAGAAGAAGTTAACAGTCACCCCCGAGAAAGGAATGATACCACTAGAGTTAATGTAGCCGGTGTAGATTTACAAGTTATGATTGATAATGCCGTTACTCGAGCTATGGACAGGCAATTCAAGGAATCGAGTGGTACTCGTAGCAAGACCCTATCTGTACCTCATACAAAACCACCCTCCAAGACTCATGTATCTCATTAGGACGAATCTCATCATTCGTAAATCAGGGGAGCGTTCCATCCAAGCGAATCCTGCTCAATCAGGAGCCGCGTGTTAAGACCTGTTCTTATAAATATTTCGTCTCCTGCAAGCCCAGAGACTTCACAGGGGAGAAAGGAGCCATTGATTGTATGACTTGGCTCGATGAGATGGATACAGTGGTTGATATTAGTGGTTGTGCTGAACAAGATATTGTGAAGTTTGTGTCACAATCATTTAAAGGTGAAGCTTTAGCTTGGTGGAGGTCACTAGTTCAAGCTACAAGGAGGATCCTGTTGTATAACTTGACTTGGGATCAGTTTGTTGCTCTAATCAAGGAAAATTTATGTCCTCAACATGAAGTTGAGAAAATTGAGACTGACTTCTTGACCTTGGTCATGAAGAACTTAGATTGCCAGGCATATCTTACAAGCTTCAACACCATGTCTCGATTGGTTCCTTATTTGGTTACACCAGAATCGAAGCGGATAGCTCGTTTCATTAGAGGTTTGGCTCCAGAGATCAAGGGAAACGCAAAAGCATCCCGACCTACCACGTTTAGGTCAGTAGCAGATCTGTCTCTATCCCTCACATTGGATGCTATCAGGAACAAGTCTGTCAAGGTTTCTGATGAAGGGAAGCGAAAACGGGAGGATGAGAGTTCTCATCGTTCTGACAAGAAGAAAAAAGGGAACTCAGATCACAAGAAGAGTTCGGGATTTAAGAAGGATAACCAACAGTCGGGTGAGAAACCCAAATGTAAAACATGCCAAAAGCATCACTTTGGGAAGTGTAGATTGGAATCGAAGTCGCAGTCACAATCAAAGACTTTTGGATGTGGGATCTGCAAGTCCAAGGAACACAAGACTTTGGATTGCAAAAAGTTGAAAGATACAACCTGTTATGGTTGTAACGAAAAGGGGCATATCAAGACCAACTGCCCAAAGTTTGCAAAGAAGCCTGAGGAGACTAAAAAGACCAATGCTCAGGTCTTTAAAATTAATGCACAAGAAGCGGTTCAGAACGGCAATGTGATAACAGGTACATTCCTTATCAATGATGTTTATGCTAGGGTATTGTTTGATTCGGGTGCAGACAAGTCATTTGTAGACAATAAATTTTGTAAACTGTTAAATCTACCTGTTAAAACCCTAAGCATAAAATATGAGGTAGAATTGGCCGATGGTACCATAGAGACTGCTTCAACCGTATTAGATGGATGTTTTATATCCATTAGGAATCACTCTTTTCCGCTTTCCTTGCTTCCATTGAAATTAGCAGGATTCGACATAGTGATAGGCATGGATTGGTTATCTCATAACCATGACTAAATTGTATGTGATAAGAAGCAAGTGGTTATTAAGACTCCGTATGGTGAACCACTTACAATACAAGGGGATACGAAGTACGGGTTGCCTAAGCAAGTATCTATGCTTAAGGCATCAAAGTGTTTGAAGAAAGGGTGTGTCATTTATATGGCACAGGTAACCATTGATGAACCAAAGCCCAAGATCGAAGACACCCCTGTTATTTCTGACTATCCAGATGTATTCCCTGAAGAACTACCTGGTTTATCTCCAGATAGGCAAGTGGAGTTCGGAATCGATATCATTCCTAGAGCAGCACCAGTTGTAAGAGCACCATATCGGTTGGCACCGACTGAGATGAAAGAGTTAAGGACTCAGTTGGATGATTTTTTGGCAAAAGGATTTATTCGGCCCAGCTCGTCCCCTTGGGGAGCACCGATTCTGTTTGTGAAGAAAAAGGATGGATCAATGCGTCTATGCATTGATTATCGTGAGCTGAATAAGGTTACAATCAAGAACAAATATCCATTGCCCAGGATCGCCGATCTGTTCGATCAACTGCAAGGGGCAAGTTATTTCTCCAAGATTGATTTAAGGTCAGGTTATCATCAGCTGAAAGTCAAAAATGAAGATGTGCATAAGACTGCATTCATGACTCGTTATGGTCACTACGAGTTCTTAGTGATGCCTCTCGGGCTCACTAATGTACCAGCAGCATTCATGGATCTCATGAATCGCATTTGCAAGCCATATTTGGACAAGTTTGTCATTATTTTTATCGATGACATACTTATATACTCAAAGAATCAAGCCGATCATGAAAAACATCTCAGGTGTATCCTTAAGCTGCTACAGCGAGAAAAGCTCTACGCCAAGTTTTCATATTTCGAGTTTTGGCTTTGTGAAGTCCAATTTCTTGGACATGTAGTAAGCGAGCGTGGTATCCAGGTGGATCCCGCTAAGATTGAAGCGATCATGAACTAGCAAGAGCCTAAGACTCCTACAGAGATTCGCAGCTTCTTGGGTCTAGCAGGATACTACAGGCGCTTCATTGAAAAATTTTCAAGGATTGCTGCACCCCTAACTTCTTTGACTCGCAAAAATATAAAGTTCAATTGGGGTCCCAAGCAACAAGAATCCTTTGAGATTCTTAAGCAGAAACTGAGCAATGCTCCTGTATTGACATTGTCAGAAGGGATTGAAGAGTTTGTTGTGTACTGCGACGCATCGCACACTGCTATGGGTTGTGTGCTCATGCAGAGAGGCAAGGTCATTGCCTATGCCTCACGTCAATTAAAGGTGCACGAAAAGAACTACACCACCCATGATTTGGAATTGGGAGACGTTGTGTTTGCACTGAAGCTCTGGAGGCATTATTTATACGGAACCAAGTGTGTGATCTATTCTGATCACAAGAGCCTTCAACATCTTTTTAACCAGAAGGATCTTAACATGAGACAACGTCGATGGATGGAGACTTTAAATGATTATGATTGTGAAATTCGCTACCATCCAGGCAAAGCGAATGTTGTAGCTGATGCTCTAAGCAGGAAGGAAACGGTTAAGCCTATTAGAATCAATGCCAAGAGCATTGAATTGAAGAACAACTTGAATGAAAGGCTGTTAGCCGCTCAAAAGGATGCCGTATTAGAAGCTAACTATCCAAATGAGAAGTTAGGTGTAACTGCTGAACAGTTATCATATGGCAAGGATGGAATCCTAAGATTGAATGGTCGAATATGGGTTCCAATCTATGGAGGACTTCGAGTTGCGATTCTTTAAGAAGCTCATAGCTCCAAATATTCAGTTCATCCTGGCAGTGATAAGATGTACCAGGATTTAAAGGCAAATTATTGGTGGATAGTTTTGAAGAAATCTATAGCCACTTATGTGGCAAAATGTTTGACGTGCGCGCAAGTTAAAGCAGAATATCAGAAGCCGTCAGGTTTGCTTCAACAACCTAAACTTCCCACATGGAAATGGGAAATGGTAACTGTTATGGGTAGAATTCTGAGCCCATATCCTGAGAAATATCTTGGGTTATATCTTGGTTATATGATATTTGTTCACATCCGGGATGCTGATTCAGGATATTGGTAACATCCTGAATGGTATCCTCAGGATCACTAACGAATTATATGCAGATACGTGGGTTAGAAGCTAGCAACGTTCACAAGGACTCATTCCGCGGAAGACTCGGTCCAAGTTGTTCAAATAAAGACGCTGAAGCCGCATTACTCGGTCTACAACGTTTACAATGGAATATTCGGAGCATCCCATGTTAATAGGAATTTTCATTTGTAATTTGTTACTATAAATAGATGGGTATACCAGATCGAATAGGACATCACATCAACACTCACTACACTCTTACACTCGCTCTCTAGCAATTTTCACTTTCACACAAAAGCGTTGTAACACTTAGCGATCTGGTTAATATCCTGCACTGTATCCTGAAGTTTAGTGCAATAAGAAGAACAAGGCAGCTGCGATTGTCAGCTCCCGAGGTTTTATGCCGGCGATCTAGATTGATCAAGGGCTTTCCTCGTATATCTCGTGTCACCCCTTTTACTTTTTGCTCATTGTTTGATCGTAGATACAACTCAATATCCAGAGCCGTATCCTGAATACTGTTTTTCCAAACAACTCAACCAGCATATTTTCAACACACTTTTTAGCACACTACCTCACTTAACTAATTTGATCACTAAATTGCTTCGGTAATTTTTGACCAAAACAATTTGGCACCCACCGTGGGGCAAGTGGTGCTCTCTTTACTAAAAATCTTAGTGAAATCATTAATCGGTTTTCTGTTTTCAAAACTTTTTGCCACATTGTTTACAATGGCCTCAAGATCAAACATGAGCTCCTCCACTGTATCTACTACGACTTCTGCTACTACCGGTTTGGTGCTCCCACCACCTCCTCCAAGGATGCCAGGCTCTTCACAACCTCAGGATATTATCCCTACTCGGAGTGTTCAGGGATCTGCTCCCATTTTAGCTTCTAATGATGAAATTCTAACCTTATTTGGAAGTGTGCAGGAAAAAATGAGGCAGCAACAGGAAACAAACCAAATGCTGTTGAGGGAAATACAACTCCTGAAGTCTGGCTCGAGCAGATCTGCTGAGGATATCGTCACTCCACTACAACCCAGAACTCTGAACTTCAGTTCGGCCGTGTACACTGAGGATAATAGGGGGAATATTGTACCCAGCCTTCCTCAGAATCATACTCCTGAAATACCCTCCTCGATCAGGATGTCAACCATGAGGAGCTCAGGATATGCTTTAGGATATGTGCAAAATCCTCCGACGGGTAACGTGTCAAATAATAATAATACTCATGCTGCTAACAATAGTGGATCTTTGCAGGATACAGGTGTAACATCAGTATTTACTAGGGAGCTTCAGAAGTTGAAGGACATGATATCTAGTGTACCTGGAGTGGTCCAGCCAATCCCGAAAGTGTCCCAAGACAGCCACAGGATATCTCGCTTTGCATATCCACTCTGTGATGCTGAGATTCCAAAGAGATTTCAAACCCCCAACATGAAGCTTTATGATGGAACTACGGATCCTGAAGAGCATATTGCCCAGTATAGGGAAAGGATGGAGATTAACCCTATCCCTCCGGAGCTCAAGGAAGCATGCTTGTGCAAGGGTTTTGGTTCTAACTTAACAGGATCAGCCTTGAAATGGCTCTTGAATGTTCCTCCGCATTTGATTACATCTTTTGCTCACTTAGTGAATTTGTTTAATAGTCAGTTTTCTTGTAGTTGAAGCTTTGAAAAACTAACAAGTGACCTCTACAGGATAACACAGGGGCCACAAGAATCCCTGAGAGATTATGTGAACAAGTTCATCCGGGAATCCTTAGACATTCCGCATCTTGATGTTGCAACAGCTGTGCAAGCTTTCAAGATGGGGCTGCAAAAAGATTCTCAATTTTACCAAGACCTTGTAATGAACCCATGTAGGAACTTGGATGAAGCTCGGAACAGGGCCCTAAGATATATTCGATTGGAGGATGACAGAAAGATGCAAGAGAGGATGAACTCATCCAACACCTATGAGTCAACTAACAGGAAGTCAGAATCCTCATTTAAGCCATATCGCCCTAAGCCATATGGTAGAAATGAAAACAAGAAAGTAAATGCTATCGAAGACGAGGATCCTGAAGAATATCCTGAGTTATCAGAATATTGCTTTTCTGTTAACATTCCTGAATTAATGTATGCCATGCAGGGTTTAGGAGACAAGGCTAGGTGGCCTCGAAATAATCAACAAAAGGCCGATTGGAAAGATAAGACAAAATGGTGTGCTTTCCACGAAGATTTCGGACATGTAACTGAGGATTGCATTGCTCTAAGGAAAGAAATAAGCTACCTTCTAAGCAAGGGATATCTGAAAGATCTCTTAGGAAGGAAGAAGAATAAGGGTCAGGATACTGAGAAGGATCCTGAGCGAGCAGCGTCACCTCCCGCGGATGCCAAGATAATCAACTTTATTTCAGGAGGATCCGACATTTGTGGGACTTTGTATTCGGCGGCAAAGAGACATGCGAGAGAAGCTAAGGCCGAAAGGGGAGACAAACCTGTCAGGATGACTACCCTCACAACTGACAAAGTGATCACATTTGATGCTGATGACATGGATAATGTCCAGGATCCTCATCATGATGCTCTGGTAATAACATTATATGTGGCTAACCATTTTGTACGCAGGATACTGGTTGATAATGGTAGCTCCGTCAACATAATCCAACTAGAAACTCTGAAGAGAATGAATGTATCTCCGATGGATATCACTTCAAAGTCTACCGTGCTTGTTGGGTTCAGTGGAGAGGCTAGGAACACGGTGGGAGAGATAAAGTTACCAGTATATGTTGAAGGAGTCAACTCGATACAACGTTTCTGTGTGATGGATTCTCTATCCTGCTATAACATCATACTGGGAAGACCATGGATTCACGATATGAAGGCTGTGCCATCAACATATCACCAATGCATCAAGATCCCTACCCCTTGGGGAGTTGTCAAGGTTGAAAGTGATCAGCAGGAGGCGAAAGAATGCTACTCATCCTCGATGAAATCCTCAACCAAGCCTAGTACAGCATAGCAATTAAAGATGCGGGCCCAGGATATCGTGGAGGATTCGGAGCATGATGTGAAGAAAGTTATCCTGGATCAGGATAATCCTGATATCTCGGTGCTCGTAGGAACCAATATCCCTCAGGATATTGAAGAGCAGTTAACTAACCCTTTGAAATGCAGGATGTCAACGTTTGCATGGAAGCATGAGGATATGACAGGCATATCCAAAGACATTATCACTCACAAGCTTGGAATCGACAGATCATTCAAGCCTGTTCAGCAAAAAAGGAGAAAATTTGCTCCTGAGCGGAATACAATTATCCAAGAGGAAGTTGAAAGATTGTTGAAGTCCAGGATGATCAAAGAAGTCAAGTTTCCAAGATGGCTAGCAAACGTAGTCGTGGTACAGAAGAAAAATGGGAAATGGAGAGTCTGTGTAGACTACACAGACTTGAATAAGCCTTGTCCTAAAGACCCATTTCCTCTTCCTCACATTGATGCGATGGTGGATGCTACTGCCGGGCATGAAATGTTGACCTTCATGGATGCATCCTCAGGATTTCAGCAGATTCAAATGGAGCCTTCTGACCAGGAGGATACTGCCTTCATGACACCAACAGGTATTTATTGTTATACGGCTATGCCTTTTGGTTTGAAAAATGCAGGTGCAACATACCAGATATTGGTGAACATGATGTTCAAAGACAAGCTGGGAGACACCATGGAAGTATACATTGACGATATGGTGGTAAAATCAAAGAAAGCTCAGGATCATCTTCAGGATATTAAAGGAGCATTTGATATCCTGGACCAATACAACATGAAGCTAAATCCTGCTAAGTGTCATTTCGGAGTGGGGGCAGGAAAATTTCTAGGATATATGGTGACCAAAATAGGAATAGAGGCGAGCCCGGAGCAGATTAAAGCCATCTTGGATATTAAATCACCCTCAAATATGAAGGATGTTCGAAGATTAACAGGGCGAGTGGCAGCATTAAACAGATTTATTTCAAGATCCTCAGAGAAATGCAAAGAGTTTTATGATATCCTGAAGAAGAACAAGAAATTCGAATGGGGTGAGAAGCATGAAGCAGCCCTGCAGGATTTGAAGAAATATCTCTCAACTGCACCTCTACTGATGAAACCTGAGAATGGTGAACCACTATCCCTATACCTCACAGTATCAGGGAATGCTGTAAGTGCCGTCCTTATAAAGGATCATGAAGGTCAGCAATATCCTGTTTATTATGTTAGTAAAAGTTTATTAAATGCTGAAACTAGATATTCTCATTTAGAAAAATTGATACTAGCATTAGTTATGGCATCAACGAAGCTTAGACATTACTTTGAGACACATAGGATTTATGTTAAAACAAATTATCCTGTCAAAAATGTGCTTAGGAAACCAGAGATGTCAGACAGGATGGCTAAGTGGTCAGTAAAGTTGAGTGCTTATGATTTAGTATATGAACCTAGAAATGCCATAAAGTCTCAGGCTTTAGCTGACTTTGTGGCTGATTTCAGTAGTGACATTCAGGATGAGGTAGACCTAGAAGTCCAACAGTTAGGAGAATCCTCAGGATCCTGGACATTATATACTGATGGTGCATCTAATGTAAGAGGAGTAGGATTGGGAATACTACTAAAATCGCCACAGGGGGACATATTACCCCGGGCTATTAGGTGTGAATTCCCTACTACTAATAATGAAGCTGAGTATGAGGCTGTAATTGCAGGATTAGAGTTGGCTAAGAATATGAGTATCAAGAATTTGCAGGTATATGTTGACTCCTTGTTAATTACTAACCATTTTAATGGATCCTATGCAGTTAAGGGTGAGAAATTAATTGAATACCTCGATATTCTCAAAAAATTAGCAGGATATTTCGATGTTTTTTACACTTGAACAGGTACCAAAGGAAGATAATGCTGAAGCAGATGCCTTAGCAAATCTGGGATCATCACTCAGGATACCAGAAGGGACCCAAATACCAATATTACATATCTTATATCCTGCAATGAATCCTCAGGATAAAGAAGTAGCGGGTATTCAGGATCTTGGAGCAGAGTATCCTGAAAAGAATCCTAAATCCTGGACGGCTCCAATCATGAGATATCTCAAGGAAGGACACATTCCTGGAAATGAAAATCCTAAGGCATTTAGGATGAAGGTATCACGATTCACTATTATAAATAATGTTTTGTACAAGAAATCTCTTGCAGGACCGTATTTGAGGTGCTTGGAGGATCCTGAAGCCAAAGAAGTACTTCAGGATATACATGAAGGGGATTGTGGTAACCACACTGGGGGCAGATCATTGTTCTCGAAAGTGTTAAGGACAGGATATTATTGGCCAACGATGAGGAAAGATGCTGCAGAATATGCTCGAAGGTGTGATGCATGTCAAAGGCATAGTAACATACTACATCAACCAGCTGAACCGCTATATCCTGTAACTTCCCCTTGGCCATTCATGAAATGGGGGATGGATATAGTAGGGAAATTACCAAAAGCTCCAGGAGGAAAAGTCTTTATGCTAGCAATGATGGATTATTTCTCTAAGTGGGTTGAAGCTGAAGCATTTGTTCAAGTTAGAGACCAAGAAGTAGTATCCATCATAAAGAGGAATATCCTGACTAGGTTTGGGGTACCAGCTGAAATTATTTGTGATAATGGGTCCCAGTTTATAAGCAAGAGGACTACTGACTTTTGCAAAAGTTGGGGAATCAAAATGGTCACGTCTACTCCGGTACATCCTCAAGCGAATGGACAAGCTGAATCCTCAAACAAGATAATTGTCAATAACCTGAAGAAGAGACTTGGAGATAAAAAAGGAAGATGGGCAGAAGAATTACCCTTTGTTTTGTGGGCTGATAGGACAACGGTAAAGAATGCAACCGGCCAAACCCCATTTTCCTTGGTATTTGAAGCAGAAGCAGTGATTCCAACGGAAATGGCGATACCTACTGCAAGATCTATCTTACAGGATCCTGAAGCCTTATGTCAAGATTTGGATACTGTAGATGAAAAAAGAGATGCAGCAAGGCTAAGGATGGCAGCATATCAACAGAGAATATCCAGAGCATATAACAAGAATATAAGGACTAGGAGATTTCGAGTTGGTGATTGGGTGCTAAGAAAGGCTTTTCAAAATACCACCAATCCTACCGTTGGCAAGCTAGCTCCAAAATGGGAAGGACCATATGAGGTTGAGTCAGAAGCAGGGAAAGGAGCATATCGACTCAAGAATATGGAAGGGGATATACTACCGAGGTCCTGGAATGCGATACACTTAAAGCTTTATTTCAAGTAAGAATAGAATTTAATTTCTATCTCAGAATGGTATGTATTCTATATCTTTTAAATATATTTGTTTATTATCTTGAACCCAATACTGACTTAAGCATCGGAGGGGTGTTAGCCAAGCTAACACCCACCTTAGTTTACAGTTGTTTTGCAGCATATGTTTCAGGATATAGCTCCAGGATATGCACTCAGGATAACTCGAAATATTAGAGGATTGGCCCCCTCTCTCACGTTTAAGGGATCCTGATCCCTTCAAAGGTTTAAAGGTATTCACATTTCTTTCGAATTGGGTTTAAACACCTCGCCTGGAGCGCAAGTTATCTAGGTATAGTTCAAGGTAGCGGGACCAGTTCATGTAAAAGTGGCTGACAATTTCGTTACTGTTGGCTATATCCTGGATCCTGAAGGTATATGAGGATTGATCACCCTCTCTCACGAAAGGGTATTTTCATACTCTCTAATGTTTAAAGGTTTTCACCTTTCTAAGATTTGGAGTTTATACACTCTCGCCTGTAGCGCATGAAAATCAGGGTTTATCCCCAGGATATCAGGGTTTATCCCCAAGATATTAAGAGTTTATCCCTAGTATGCTAAGGATTCATTTCAGGATATCAAAAATTTTGCCTCGGGGTGTTCGGAATTTATTCAAGCCAAAATGTGAATACATTGGCATTTCTGTACACAGGGGACATACATTATACTATTCGAAGGGTGGATCCAAGTTTGCAAGTAGGCACTGGGGACATTCCTGAGGTGGAAGATTGGAATTGACTCTCTAAGAGTCTTTGGTATGATCTCTCCTTTTTTCAAATGATTTAAGTCTTCTAAGTTATATGACAATATCCTGACCAGGATATCTCTTAGGATACTTGTCAGGATATTTTCAGGATATGTTCCCATAATATTCCCAAAAATGTTCAGACAAAACGGTTTTCATAAGTAAAATTTGTGCACTAATAACAACAATAATAAAGTCAAAAGAGAGGTTATATTATTAATATACCAAAATATGTGCTCTTAGTTTCACCTCAAAACAAGGCCCATCCACTAAGAGCACCAATAGTTCCTTACCATATTTACCCAACAGTTGAAGGTTTCATCTCAAACCGAGACCCATCCACCTCTAACTGTTGTATTGTTCAAAAAGCATGCAGGAAATGTAAATTGTTCAGGTGCAGAAAAGTAAAGTGCGGAAAAAGTAAATTGTTTTGGGGATTACAGACCAACATTCAAATTCAAAAAGGTGGGCTCCGGCCTTGGCACGTATATCCATCATTGCCCACCTAAATGCCCTCACACAGCGGCATCTTCTCCAACCTTCTCTGCCTTTCCAGCTTCAGCATCCTGAGCAGCATCCTCACCAGCATCTGTCCCAGCATCCTCTCCAGGATCCTTCTTGTCTCCGTCCTGGTTCACCACCTCTGCTGACTTAGAAGATTCACCGGCTTCGGTAGGAAGTGGCACAGCTTTGCCTCCAAGTTCCTTCAGCTTGGCCACCCAGGATTCAATCGACCAGGATGGGCATACAAGGCCTGTCTCCTTGGCCTTGTAGGCCATTTTGATGTGAGCTTGTAGCAGGGAGACGATAGCAGAGGCTTTGATCCCTTCCCGGAAAGAAACCATGGCCTGTTCGTGATCCATTTGGACGGTGGCAAGTTTGAGCTCAGCATCTTGGGTGACCTTCTTCAGCATGCCTTCGTAGTGCCGGGTCTTTGCTTCAGCAATGGCACCTTGATCGGCAATGGTGCTTTCAAGCTGTTTGATCCTGGCTTCATGGAGTGCAGCAGTACCACAGGCATCATTGTACAGGTGGAGCAAATGCTGGAGGCCCTGCACATCAAGTTCAGGTATGAGTTAGAATATATTAACCAGGATATCCTGTCAGGATATCCTATCAGGATATATGTGCAGGATATGTAGCAGGATATTACCTTGTTGAGAAAGGATGTCATTGGCTCTAAGGAGTCAGAAAAGCTGAGTTCGTCGTAGGAGAACCCTTCTGGACCTGGAACACTAATTTCAGGAGCTTTCCTCTTTTTTGCTGTGGAAGCACGAGTCCTCGGATTAGCCTTAGGAGCTGGGAGCGGCTTGGAGCTGGTGGCAGCAGAGGTTTCTTTCTTGACTGTGACTGGAGTAGGGTAGCTGTCAAGTTCTTCAAGGTCTAGGTAGACAGGAACCTTGCTGGAGTCTGCATACAGGGAGTAAAATTTCTCCTAAGTATATCAAATAAAGACATGTATGTACAGGATATTTTGCAGGATCCTTACCAGACATGTTTGCACTAGAAAGAGGACTTGGTGATGGTGGAGACGGGTTGAAACTTCTTTCAGCCTCTGGAAGGAGTCTGATGGCGTCAATCCTTTTTTGTGAATCAACGAGGGGAGGTGCAATCTTCCTAAAATCAGCTGCATACACAACAATAAAAAGAAAGTTGATCAGTTCAGGATATGGAGCAGGATAAGAGGCAGGATCATCCTTAAACCCTAAATCCTACCCTTTTCAACCATTTCACCGGATATTCCGTTCCACCAGGGATTGAGTCCCTTTTTACAAAGAAGAACTTGGATTGCCAACCCTCCTCGTTCCTGGTGGCACGAAGTATCAGCGGATCGCCGGAGGTAGAATAAAACAAAAATCTACAAGACCCATGGCATCTAAGCCGGTATGCTAAGGGGAGATCATGAACAGAAAGATCAGGGATGTGGTTTTTCTTGATCTGATCAAGAACAGACAGAACACGCCAAAGCATTGGCATTGTTTGGCTAAAAGAGATTTTGGTAATTTTGAAAAACTCGGTGATGAAATCAGGGAAGGGGAACTGTAACCCTAAGGTGAAGGGGAAGGCACTAAAGCACAACCACTCATCGGAGACCATATCCGACCGGATTTCCCGGTCGAATGGCCGGAATACCGTTCCTTTCGGAAAGATACCGGAGGATTTCAGAGCCGACAAGTGGGCACTATCAAAAGAACATATCTATTTCTCCGGTTCTTGGAGAAGATTCTGTTGAATGAATGTGGGAGTTGAATCACCGGAACTGGATCTTGTGTGTCTCGGCATTTGATCGCCTGAATTTTTGACAGGAAAAAGAGGATGAAGATGAAGATTAGAGAGAGAATGTTACCTTTTTCCTTATCGATATTGACTAAAAAAGAGATGAGGATGAGAAGATATAGGGTGTAATGAGTAAATATAGGCTGAGTAGTTGCAAACGGTCACATCATGCGTCTTATCTCTTAATTACATCGATCTCTGTGAAAAATGTAACCGTTAGTGCAGGATACTAAACGGTAACATTTTTGGGGACAATTGTTATGGGTAGAATTCTGAGCCCATATCCTGAGAAATATCTTGGGTTATATCTTGGTTATATGATATTTGTTCACATCCGGGATGCTGATTCAGGATATTGGTAACATCCTGAATGGTATCCTCAGGATCACTAACGAATTATATGCAGATCCGTGGGTTAGAAGCTAGCAACGTTCACAAGGACTCATTCCATGGAAGACTCGGTCCAAGTTGTTCAAATAAAGACGTTGAAGCCGCATTACTCGGTCTACAACGTTTACAATGGAATATTCGGAGCATCCCATGTTTATAGGAATTTTCATTTGTAATTCGTTACTATAAATAGATGGGTATACCAGATCGAATAGGACATCACATCAACACTCACTACACTCTTACACTCGCTCTCTAGCAATTTTCACTTTCACACAAAAGCATTGTAACACTTAGCGATCTGGTTAATATCCTGCACTGTATCCTGAAGTTTAGAGCAATAAGAAGAACAAGGCAGCTGCGATTGTCAGCTCCCGAGGTTTTATGCCGACAATCTAGATTGATCAAGGGCTTTCCTCGTATATCTCGTGTCACCCCTTTTACTTTTTGCTCATTGTTTGATCGTAGATGCAACTCAATATCCTGAGCCGTATCCTGAATACTGTTTTTCCAAACAACTCAACCAGCATATTGTCAACACACGTTTTAGCACACTACCTCACTTAACTAATTTGATCACTTAATTGCTTCGGTATTTTTTGACCAAAACAGTAACCATGGATTTTATCACTAAGTTACCAAAGACAAAGCGAGGAAATGGTACTATTTGGGTTATAGTCGAAAGGTTGACTAAGTCAGCCCACTTCTTGCCGATTAAAGAAACTCACAACTCCGACAAGTTAGCTCAGCTATACGTGGATGAGATTGTATCCCTTCACGGAGTGCCAGTGTCTATTATCTCTGATAGGGATACGAGATACACATAGCATTTTTGGAAAAGCTTTCAGCAATCTTTAGGCACTCGATTAAATTTCAGTACTGCTTATCATCCTCAAAAGGACGGTCAAAGCGAGCGTACAATCCAAACGCTTGATGATATGTTACGGGCTTGTGTTATAGATTTGGGTGGAAGTTGGGATGGCCATCTTCCTTTAATTGAATTCTCATACAATAATAGTTAGCATTCGAGTATTCAAGCAGCACCTTTCAAAGCTTTGTATGAAAGAAAGTGTAGAATGCCAGTTTGTTAGGTGGAAGTTGGAGATGTCCAACTATCAGGACCTGATATAGTCCTGGAGACGACAGACAAGATTGTTCAGATCCGCGATCGTCTCAAGGCTGCCAAGGATAGGCAGAAAAGTTATGCGGATATGAGGCGCAAACCTTTAAAGTTTGAAGTTGGCGATAAAGTACTACTTAAGGTATCACCCTGGAAAGGGGTGATGCCTTTTGGCAAAAAGGGCAAGCTTAGCCCAAGATACATAGGACTATTCGAGATAATCGAATGTGTCGAAACTGTGGCTTACAAGCTAAATCTGCCAGAAGGGCTTAGTGGGATACATAATATGTTCCACATCTGCAATTTGAAGAAGTGTCTAGCCGATGAGTCGCTAGCAATGTCACATAAGGACTTGGAGATAGATAAGAGCTTGAAATTCATTGGAAAACCTTTGTCGATCGAGGATCGACAGGTTAAGAAGCTTTGAAGCAAGCATGTGCCGATCGTGAAGGTAAAATGGGATGCCCGTAGAGGCCCCGAATACACGTGGGAGGTTGAATCCACAATGAAATAGAAATACCCGCATTTATTTAAGTAAATCTCGAGGTCGAGATTTCTCTTAAGGGGGTGAGGATGTAACACCTCACAAAATCATGTCCAATATTATACAGACACGTGTCATGGACTTTAAATGTGTAATGAATTGTTTCCGAGGGACTAAAATTTGTCAAACAATGCAATGATGTAAATAGAAGGACCAAAATTGTCAACATGCCAAACTCGTGCCTCTGAATGACCTCCTAAGATGTCCGTATTCATGATTGAATAAATTGACGAACACCGGAAGCCGTTGTGCTTAAAAATGAAAAGTTACGGAGCATAGGGGTTAAAAGTGTCAACATGTTAATTTTACCTCTGAGTGGCCTTCTAACATTCCCAAAGCTTTGTAATACATTTTATTATACCCTCTAATTCATCTGATTATAAATTTACAATTTCCAACCTAAGCGGATACAGACCGTAAGGCCTTAAGATTATGGTCCGTAAGACCTGTAACTGGGCAGTAAAATGGACAGCTGTAGGTTACAGCCATTCCACCGCCTTTGTAACCTAGTTTTTCAATACCAGGGACTTTGCAATTGGTTTTAAAAGTATAGGGACACCTGGGAACATCTGGAAGCAACATAGGGACATATGGATTGATCTTGGAGCATCAAATTTACAATATAACGCACTTGTTCTTCACTTGTTCATTTGCATATTTGAAGTTTTACTTCATAACTCTCTATCTGAAGCCTCCTGGAGCTTAGGGAAGCTTTCTCAAGTTTTAAATTCATGCTAAGGACTCTAGTAAGTGTTCTTAGCTTCCTAAGTTTAAGTTTTATTAGCTTAATGACCGAAAGTCAAAGTTATCGTAATTAAGCTTTGACTTTGTGATTAATCACAAACGGTCCAGCCATTATTCGAATTGAAAGTGGCCATGTGTTGGTAATTACGTAGGAATAAACCCTTAAAAGGGCACCTTCTAATTATCACATTATCTCAGTCAATTGTCAGGTCAAACATATTAATAAAAAGTCAACATAATCAAGTTTTTACAAATTAATTCATAACTGTGACAACTCGTATTTCAGAACCTTCCTTTATACGTTGATGTAACTTATTTGAATGATAAGTGATTATGTGATACATGGTTGTAAATGAAATATTTTGTTTATATTATGTGATGGTGTGTAATGTATGTGTATATAATGAAATCGCACAAGCCCTTTGGGCCGCCCAACTCGTTCTTTGTCATACACATTCTCTCGGCCCAATCTTGCACATCTTGAGCTCGAGACCAAGGGCAGCCCAAGCATGGGTTCGGTCCACTCCTCCTATACACTTGCACTTATCCCTTGGGGAGTTTTGTTTCTCATTATTTGCTAACACAAGTGAACATATACACAAAACCCTAAGCTTTCTTCTCTTCTCTCTTGTTCGACGGCAACCCCATCCCCATAACTCGAAGCCTTACTTCCTTTGCAACGTGATCTTCCTTGCCTTGTAACACATCGCTCCCTTCCGGTTAGTGTTTTTGTTATTGTTTGATTTTATGATCTTTAATGTGTTGTTATCATATGTTAGATTAGGGTTTCATGTTAGAAGGTATGCTAATAAACAGTAATCATGAAGATTGTTTTCGAAATACAATGGAACTGTTCTTGTTAATGGATGTTATAATGACCTTGATTGAATGTGTGGTCTATTGGTTTTGATTGATAAGAAGGATGATATGATTTGCAAGTATGTTTCGATCTAAATCACATAATGATGATATGGTTAGTTGCATGATGGGTTAGGATTTAAGTGTTAATCCTATAGTTGATCCGATGATAGTGATGATGAGTTGTTGTTATGAATAAATGATTTTAGGGTTCATATGAATTAATTGATGAGATCTTGTTTGATCGAATAAAGGGGTAATTAGAAACTGTTAATTTGTTTGATTGGGTCGCATAAATGGAAATAATGAAACTGTTGCCATGATTTACGGAAACAATAACGGATCGCACAAGTCCCTTAGTCACACAAGAACTGAACGTACAAGCTCTTGGATCGCACAAGGGCAATCGCACAAGACGGTCGCACAAGATTAGTGCAACTGTTTAAGAACATTGTACAAACTAGAACTTCATGATCACACAAGACATGTGGATCGCACAAGGTGGTACCGATCACACAAGTCTTGAGCCATACACATTTGTGGAACTTTATTATGCCATTGGGCCTTAAAGACCAAAACCCAGTCGCACAAGATATCCCGGGTCGCACAAGATCAAATGAATCGCACAAGATGAATCCTGTTTATTTGTTTGGGCCGAATGCATGTGGATTGCTTATGTTATTTGGGCCGGGGATGTTTTGAATCGCACAACCTATTGTGAGTCGCACAAGTTGTGCTGGACGCACAACAGGTTGGGCCGGAAACTATTGGGCTTCAATTAGTGAATCGCACAAGGCTGTTGGGCCATTAGACTTGTGCGAGCCCAATCATTGAGTCGCACAAGTTCGAATATGTTATGTACTTGACTGTTAACGTGTTGAATATGTTTGCCATGATCATTACGTGTTATAACTTGTTAGTTTATGTGTAAAGCTTATGCGCACTACTTGAACCTAGACCTGACTTGTATGGTAACCATGTTAGGACGTGGTTGACCACATATAGCTCAAGTGACCTTTTCGTGTATCTGCCGAGCTAATCTAAGGTGAGTTCACACTTTCTATAAGGCATGGGATTCCCGGTGGTTTGGGAATGGGTTGAGAAACTAAAACGGAACCTGCATATTTTACTTGGGTAGAATATGTACCTCCATCCTCCATGGGAAGGATGACAACATTAATCCTGCGTATTCTCATTGGGTAGATTACGTACCTCCATTCCTCTATAGGAAGGATGACAACATATAACTTACTAGACAAAACTCTATCATGAAGTCCCTCATTTTTATATCGACTTAATCGCCAGGCCAATGGCGAGCGGGTCATTAGTTAAATAGCGCTATTAGGTTTGACAAGCCTCACACCGTGCTGCAGAGGACGGGAGTGGACTAATGGATCTGGGCACTTAGTCAATGATAATAGACATTGACGTAGGGCACAACTTACTTCAGTCAGTTGTCGATATGGTAACTGGTCTAGTGGTTAACATGGGGTTGTTAGACTCTAGATCATACATGACAAAAGTCGCAGCGGAAAACACGAACCATAAAATTTCTTTCTTTATAAATACCTCAACTTATTTAAACTTTAACTTTAACATAGCTCTCATTCATAAATCCGTCATCCTCTTATTTACTAATTAAAAACATAGCTTATGATTGCTACATTTTACATTCAACGTCCCCGTACAATCTATCTTGTGACTAGATCTTCGATCTCTAATCCTTGTTATAATCGCCCATTAACCACACAACCTGCATTCACCACATACATTCGAAACATTAGCACACGTTATATAAACAAGCTCATTCATGTACACTTCCCATTTTCGTTTATTAACAAACTTTAAGCATTTCATCTGCGTATCCATTTCCTGATGAGGCTTCAATAACGTACCTGCATACTTTTCATTCTCAATGTACACCATTATTAACGTTAACCCTCAACGTGTCTAAATCATGCTTACATACGTACATACATTAAACTTACATACACCTCTACCTACGTACATACCTTTCCTTCAGCTTTACATACGTGCACACACTCATACATATCTTTATATATATATACATTCATACTCAACTACATAAGTACACACATTTCCTACATTTTCACATACATGCATACGCTCATACATATCATTATACATACATACATACACATCTACATTCGTACTTACCTTTACCACGCCTTTACATACATGCATTACATGTGCATATCTTTATACATACCTACGCGCGTACGTATCTTCATATTCAATCACATGATGCTCATGCTCTTATTTAAATACTTGCGTACCTACATAGACCGGTATCTACACATATACATTTATACATACATAACTAGTACTTGTTCCCACACTATAAACTTACATACTTTCACGCATACCTACTTACATAAGTTTTACGTACGTATACGGATACATATAAACATACGTACATGCTTATCTACTTAGGTGCATCCCTATATGCTCATAAGAAACTTTACGAATCGTCGGAATGCGTTACAACAAGCTCCATCCGTTACATGCTTACATAATCATGTCTACACATATTTACTTACATCCAATTCTTGATTAACCTACTCGCATTCGATCATCATACTCATATATTAATTATATGGTGCTTAGACTTGAGTTTATAACCCAAAAATATTAGTTAAGAGGAGTTTATAACGTATCTATTTATGCCCGAAGGTCAAAAAATAACAAAACAATCAACTTTTTACAAAACTGCCGCCGTAAGCTACGGCTCAGCCGTAGCTTACGATTCAGTTGTTTGGACCAAACAGCAGCTACGTTCTGTAGCCTACGACTGAACTGTAGCTTACGATTTGGCTGCTCTGATCCAAACAGCAGCTACGTTCTGTAGCCTACGACTGAACTGTAGCTTACGATTTGGCTGCTCTGCAGCTTTTCCAACTTTGTCCGTTTACGCTAAAACTTGCGTAACTTTCAAACTGTTTACCCGTTTAACCTCCCGTTTCTTCCTACACGCATGTAAATTCACATTCTATCATGTGAACTTAAAATCCCACATCCGGATTAAGGAATTTCTTAGCTTGCATGCATTCGGCTTATTATTATATTCTAATTATTTGACCCGTTATGGGTATTTGCGCATTAATTGGTTTATGACTAACCAAACCATCATCCCCACTTCCATACTTGTCCAAAACATTACGCTAATCGAATAACTTGCTTCAAAATTACTTTTAAGCTCGTTTACCCCAAAATACCCATCAAGGGCATTTTGGTCAACCTTAAACCCATCATTTACGACGAAGGACTTTAACACATATTTGGCCTCAAACGTCTTGTTTAATTCATTACAACACTTTATTACTTACTAGTACTAAGAAGTGATTACGGAAATCACTTACCTTGTTCGTCCGTGCTCGTATCCGATTTCTCGCCTTTTCTTGACCCGTTATCCTTTCAAGCGTGAGTCCGTCTTGACATGCTTCCTATACTCTCTTTTCATCAAGATCACGCTCCTATTAGCATATGCATTCGTACATGTTAACAATCATATCAATCGCATATTTCACCCTTAACTTTCATTAGTCCTTTCTAGCATACATAACTCATATGATTATATTCATATCCGTTTAACTCTTGTAATTCATCATACAATCACAAATAACGCATATTGACATAACATGTACCATCCGACTTATCATCATATACCCGTAACATCATAATCGACTATACGGACGACACTATATATATTTCATCATACACTTGATGCGAGTACTACCCTTTAAGCATAACATACAACTATTTCATACATAATCTTCTAAACTCATACATAGTTCATCAAATGCTTCTACAATCCATCATGGGGTAATTAAATTAAACATCAAACATGTTATCATCACATTTTATTCACTTCATCTAACAACAATTCATCATTTCCTATCCCATTTCTTTAAACATTCACACACATGTATGATTCCAAACATTATTAACATAAGTGAATCATCATATTACATTACATCTTCTAAAACCCACTTCATAACTACTTGTTAATCACTTACAAGTGATCTAATCTAAATTCTTCATAGTTCATCATACTTTTGATATATGTACTACCTTGTAAGCATAGTGTACAACTAGTTCATGCATATCATTCTAATCTCATACACAATTCATCAATTTCTTCTTCCTAATCAACATGATTCATACATGCATAACATCAAACATACTAGTATCACATTTCTTTCAATTCTTCTAACAAGAATACATCATACAACTCAAAATACATCAATATTAAGCAAGAACTTAGACATAGATGATTTACCCATGTCATCATCTTCACCATAACAATTGGGTTTCACCCTTAAACATCAAATTAACCTATTTCATGCATAATCCATGTTCCAAATGATGAATCTAACACATACTCATGCTCAATTTCATACAAATTCGTGATTTACAACATAACCCATTTCGTGCATCATCACCAATCTAGAATCTAAGACATACCTTACGATCCCCTTATGAAGGTGATCATTAATCCGTGTTCATTCATGAATTTAGACCTTGATTTACCCTTCAATTTGATGATTCTTCATGTTTAGGGTTTTGAGCTCTCATGGAGGAGCTCCTGCTCTTCTAGAACACACGTACGTGTGTGTGTATTTGTGTGTTTTTCATAAAAAAATATTCAACTTTCATTTTACCCTATTTTAGTCCCTCAAGTTTGCCACTAAATAATATTGGCACAACTAACATCCTTCAATTGTTTCTACCATACTTTTAACTAGGATAAATAACCTAGTTATTTATTTCTTGATGTACCATATTAGAACATTTAACGAATATAGACATTCGGGTTTTGGGGTGTTACAGGGGTAGCCCCCACTGGTTATGGTTTGGAAACAAGGAACTGGTTAACTCTGGGTTTTTGAATGAACTTATGGTTTTTGGAACAAATTTAAAATGGACAACCAACTTTGAACTCGCCCAACTTTGTTGTTGATTCGTTACTATATGCCTTGCAGGTCGTTAGGTGTTTACTTGGAGCTTGCACGAGAAGGAGAGGTCGTTGTGGGACATGGATTGTTGAGTTCCATGTTAAACATTTGAACTTTAAAACTTGTGTTTTTGGTTTTACACTTTATGCTTCCGCTGATATCTTGAACTTGGTTAAATTGTTTTGAACCCCAATTATATTGTGGTTGGTTTTATCTTTATTATTACACATTGTTCAATATGATTGGTGGCTTGATCTTGGTCAGTCACGCCTCCTGCGGTGATACTCCGCTTGTGGATTTTGGGGATGTGATAGATTGGTATCAGAGCCATTGGTTATAGTGAACTTGGTTTTAAAAAGAGAAAAACTTTTTGACAAAACCAGACTATAACCTTTACAGTGCTCAATGACACTTCACTTCACGTGCAAGGCTCAACATTTTAGGTAATGTGGATTGTGTTTGTATTGCCTACCTGTTAACTTAAGTAGTGCATTGATCATGGTATGCTTAGTTAGCGTAACAACTATTGTTTGAAACCCTGTGTGCTTGCTCTTTTCTGTTATTCCACACTTACGCATTTTCGCGACACCTTTCTTGTGTTTCCTTCGATGTGAAGATCATGAGTGGACGCTTGAACTTGACTCAAGCCCAGCTACCGGCTCTAATCAACGAACGAGTTACTGAGGCACTCGTAGCAGCCCCTGCAGGAGGTTTTTGCACATTTAGTAAATTGTGACGAGATATAAACATAATATTTACTTGCGTCTACGTGGGGAACACCTCCAGGATATATAGGTAACCCCTGAAATCTTGTTTGAAAGGTCCCGTATTCTGAGATACTAGGTCTCTATGCTTAGTGATATCTGGGGTATTATCCCGGGACTTCTGATTTTGCGGAAGCAATGGCCTAGTCCCCGGAGAATACTTTACACTGATTTGAAATATAAGCCTCCCCTCAGCATAAAAAATGATAACACATTGCAAAATGGTTAATCATGTGCTGTTGAAAAGAAGATCCTCAAAGGGGACCCACCAAAAGTCGAAGCCGTCATCTCTCTGCGTATCGAAAGATCGACCTGAGCTCTCACGGCCCTCGCAATTAACCCCTTACAGATATCATCTAGGTATACTCACCTGTAAGACTGAATACTGGGGTCTGGATACGGGAGTATATACTGAGGTGGGACACATGTAGATGTTTAAGTCCTAAAACACTAATTCGTATCTCAAAGCAGTTGAACTTTGTGTGAAAATTTAAGTGGACAAGTATCCTGACAATCTAGGTGAATTGTTTAGAACTTAAAATGTTTAAAGCTTAACGGTGTTGGTGATTTGTCTCAAAAACTGATATGATCCTCTTACACAAACTCACAAAAATATTGTTTGTAAATATTTCTTTACTGCATTTCATTTCTGTTATTTCAAAAATCCAAAAAGATTTTCGGTGTGTTTTAGCATAAATTTTGGAAAATTCAAAAAGATTTTAGACAACTGATGTTGAAAAGCTGATTTTCAAAATTCCGAGTGCTAAACATGACGAATAGGTTTGGGTGATTTTGATTGAAAAGTTTTTTCAGAGATAAAAAATTTGTTAAATGATCATTGTTAATGTTTGATTGTATACTGATTGGAGAAGGATCAGTGTTGGTGCATGAAATTTGATAAATTGTTAAATATTTTATTCTTGTGAATCTTACTTTTGGGTAGAGGATGTGTAGGATAGCAGATAGAGATCCAGATTTCGATTCTGATCCTGTAAAAGCCAGACTACGATCCCAGCATGTTTTGAGGGGGAGTCTGTTAGAGAGAGAGAGAATTGGAGATAGAATAGAGCCAGGTAGAGATCCTGAAGAAAGCTCAAAGACTGATAAAGACTGAAGATTGTGAAGACTCGGCACTTAAGACTCGTCAACATCTGAGGGGGAGTCTGTTGGTGCACACATCTGTCGTCTTCGTCTTGTATCGAGTCTCGGTTCGATGCGGATCTAAACAAGACATGATGTCATGATGACATCATCTAGGTGACATCATCAATGACATCACATCACAAAAGACAAAACAAATTACATGCAAATTGTAAGATTTCGCTTGAACAGATTGATTGTACTTTGAAGATTTCGCTTGAAGGTTTCGCTTGAGTCATGATGTGTGACTTCAAGCGAAATAGTAGGTTCTATAAATAGGTCAATTGTCATTTCAGTTATAACAGTTTTTGGCCAAGTGTACCGAAGTGCTGCCGGTTTCTTTTCTGATTGTAAAGGTTGTAATATCAATATAAAAGAGGGTTAAAGTGTATATCAAGCTGTTTACACGTTCGTTTCTTAGTTTCCGCCTCTGAAACGGACTAGAACTCTTCTGAACGACTCGTTTAGGTCACTATCCGATCCTACAATTGGTATCAGAGCCAGTGAAGAAGAGTTCTTGTTAATTCAGCCGTAAAATCTGTTTCTACACCTTTCTTTTTCGAAAAACAAAACTTTTTACGGTTAAAATCGGACAAAATTCACATATATTGTGCGCATACATGGTTTAATCAATCCTTGAAAGTTTCAAGTTTAAAATCAGCCTAAATCTTGTAGTTTTGTGTGTTTTCGCTTCAACTGCTCGTTAATATGATGACATCAGCAACATTTTGTACATGATTTCGCTTCAAGTTGATGTATTTCTGTTGATCTCGCTTGAAAACATGACAGTCTTGATGATTTAGCTTGAATAGTTGAAGCGAAACTGATCTGTTTGCATTTCGCTTGAAAATACGTTGACATCTGATTGAAATCTGCAGTGCTGTCTTAACTGAATTTTTGATGTTCGTCGAAACCTGCTGTTCATTAAAAACTGTTTGTCTGCTACGTTGAGAAACTGTTCTGAGTTGTGTGGAAATATCAGTTCACGTGATTAACATCAAAGATCAGTTTAATATTAACCTTTGTTGGACACCAATTTATAGTACATGTGAAGGGTTATTAGGTCTTTTGACTATTGTCTAGAAAATGTAATTTCACGTGATGTGTCAGGACCCATGTGATAATTGTTCGGTTCAGTGATATTATTTGGATACTTGATAAGTCTGCATGAATATCTAGATATATGTGTTGAATGATAAATTTGTCTGCCACTATTCAATATGTACATGTGATTTAGAGTCTTGAGATTAGAACCAAGTTATCTGCAAGTTTGATAATTGTTTTGATATAAAAGAATTAGGTCTAATCAGTAGCTATTAAGAGTTTTGGCCCAAGTACATTGTTTGAGTCAACCGGGCTCACTTGTTTACATCGACCCAATACATATGTGTTAGGCTCAATTAAAATCGATTCATATTTGTTGAATGTAAAGAGTTTTCAGTTAAGTCTCAAAGGTTATCCAAGTTCACACAAGTTGGTGTTGATTTTCGCGTGGTTTGAGTTGTGGTTTCTGTCAGTTCGTACGGTTCGGAGTTCAAAGGTGTCAAAAAGTCAATTTTGTATCAAAGGTTCATCAGGTCAATTGAATTCTATCTGGGTCTTTCAGTCCACACAGTGGGTCATTCAGTTCGCACAGTTGGTCAACATTCAGTCCGCACAGAAAATTCACCAGTCTGAGTACCAGTTTGTTTCAGTTAATTGATAAGCGTTTAAACTGATTGTGTTTTTGTTTGTGATTGTAAAGGTACTTGCAAGGTGTTTTCCGAAGTATTTGCTAATTACTGAAGCATGGAAGAAGATTTCTACAACGCGTTTGCCACACCAGTAGCTCCGGTTACAGCTGCTGAAAATTTATATAGTGAGAATGAAACGGGAACGCATCAAAAACCACCAAAGCTTATGTACATTGAAGAATTTAAAGGATGGCAGAATCGATTTGAGAACTGGGTACAAGCTTACAAATTTGATGCATGGTGTTCATTGTTGAAAGACTATGAGAAACCAAAGAATGACCGTGGGATGGAAAAAGCATTTGAGGACTACTCAGAGATTGACAAATTAAAATTCACAAGTGAGAAAATGATGATCAGTATTCTTCAGCAAGCAATAAAAGAAGATATATTTGTTTTGCTCCAACATAATGGTAAAGCTAAATCAATTTGGGAAGCATTGATTCAGAAATTCCAAGGAAGCGCAGATATGATCAAGAACAGAAAGGCTTTACTGAAAAAATCATTTGATATGTTTTCAGCCTTTGATCATGAAACTACAAAGCATACCATTGATAGATATTGTCATCTAGTCTTGGAAATGAAAAGATTTAACATTGAGAAAGAGGATGATGAGTGGGTTGATAAACTTGCTGAAGCATTACCACAACAGAAATGGGGAACGTATTTGCTGATCTTAAAACATACAAGAAAGTCTGAAAATATGAATTTGGCTCAGTTTATTCAGAGGATTGAAGAGCATGAGTTAGATATTCAGAAAACGGCTATCATGACAAATCCAAATGCCAAACAAGATGTCAGTTTGTATTACCGAGGGAACAAGTTTGAGACTACTCCCAGCCCGAGCCCAAAGATCCAAACTGGTTTCAGTGCTGACAGTTCATCTGGAACAAAGGGTAGTAGTGTGACACAGAGTGGTGGATCTTCACCTTCGTTCTCAAGTTTTGATCCAAACAGCACAACATCAAGTTATCAACGACAAAACTCAACAAATCTTCAGTGCAATGTTACTTTAAACATTCAAAATGGTCAGAATCTGTCTCCGGAAGTTGCCAAGCAACACATGGCATCACTGGTTACTATGTTAGAATCTTACGAAAGTTTGATCGGTGGGAAGATTGGGAATCCGATGCTTACCAAAGAAGATTACGACCAAATTGATGCTGAAGAACTTGAAGTGATGGATATCAAATGGTGCTTAGCAAGTGCTTGGAGGAGAGCTGAGAAGTTTCAAGAGATTACTGGTAGGGATGAATTTCGAGGAATGGCTACCTCTCCATTGGGATTTGATAAATCAAAGGTTACCTGTTTCCGTTGTAAAGGAAAAGGTCATTTTAAACGAGAGTGCAAAAGTAAAGAAACTACCGGGAATCAAGATAGAAACAATTATTATCAGAAATCAATCTTCCATCAGACTACTCAACAACCTCAAATTGTACATGCTCATGCTACTGATGATGGAAAGAAGAAAGCTTTAATTATTCATCAAGATGACGAAAAAGTTGCCGAGGGATTTAGTTGGGATAAATACATTCCATCAGAATCAGGCTTTGTTGCTCGAATTCTAGGTGAAGATGAGGTTAATCAGAAAAGAATCCCGATTTTTCCAGATCTTGGAAGCGACGTAGATACCGATGATGAGGAAGAATATCTTAACAAATGTAGAAAAAGTATTGAGCCTGATAGTTTTAATTTTTTCTATGCAGATAAAGTTGATATGCTGAATCAGAAGAAGATTGCCCGCTTAAAAAGGGAACTGGAAGCAGCAAAGTTACTTGCTAATGAAAAGGCAAAGACATAAGTTGGAGAAACAAAAGTTGAAGCAGTGACTGAAAATGCAATAGAAAAAATTGTTGAAGTGGAGAAAGTGATAGAGAAAATAGTCGAAGTTGAAAAATTGGTTGAAGTAGAGAAGATTGTTGAGATTGAAAAGATAGTTGAAAAAGTGGTTGAAGTTGAAAAACCATGTTTGAAGTGTTCAGAATCTTGCAAAGCTTGTGAAGAGAAAGATAAGAAGATTGCTGAGTTGGAGAAGATTAAAGAAGACTTACTGTCTGATGTGAAGTACATTAAGGAGTCGTACAATGTGCTCAACAACACAGTTGATCGTCTGAAAAAGACGAATACTGAAACCGAAAAAGCAATGGATAAAATGAGTGCAGCATTAATGACAAAGCAAAAAGTCATTAATGAGTATATTGAAGATTGTGCACAGTTAAAGAAAGAAGTGGAACTTGAGAAGATTGAAAGTGAAAGGATTAAACGATTACTGTTGAGTTATACTACATGTGATTATTTGATTGATCGTGTTTATCCTACTGTTGCAGGTCTGGAAGCGTTCATGGACAAAAAGACTGAAGATACTGATACTTGTAAGAAACCAAGTGTCAAGTATAACAGATGTCCGCCCCCGATCCATGAAACTTATTCTCCCAGGAATCCAAATGAAGAGCGTCTAAAAAAGGCAGTTAACATCAAGTTAAAGTCTGAAATCATTGATGAATTACCAGACAATATTGATGTTACATTCACAGCGTCTGACACTGATCATGAGTCTGAGTTATTAAAGAAAGTTGTCGATCAGGTGTTGGATACGGATGAGGAGTTAAAACCGGAGTCTAAGTCTGAAAGTCCGAGTTCGTCAGAAAAGAGTCCGAGTTCACCGGTTAATAGGGTTTACAATAGAGAATTCCTGTTATCAAAATCTAATTTGAATGACGGATCAATCAAAGTGGCTTATACTTTGAATGATTCAGACAAATTATATTCTGATGAGGAATTTCCAATCAGAAGTGTAAAAACTGAAATGATCAAACAGGTTTTCAAATTAACAGAAATTAATCTTTCTGATATAAAAGGTTTAAATCTTGATGAAAAACCTAAAAAATACACTTCAAGAGTTCAACAGAGATTGAACAAGAAAAAGGGTTATAGTTCTGGTTATGGTTATCGAAAGAAACCAAACTACAACGGTAATCTCAAAAAGAAAGGTTTAGGATTTATTCCTCCTGAAATTTATCAAAATCAGAAAACTTATAAACCAAATACAAAATTTGTTGCAGGTGGAAGTTGTGAAGATGAGCAGAAGAAACCGTTCTGGAAGCAGTCGAATCAAGAGTTTCTTGCTGAGGTAAAGAGGAATGTGAAGAAGTTTGCTCAAAGAGTTGATCGAAGAACTTGCTTCAAATGCCAAAAGGTTGGACATATTGCTTGGAATTGCCAACAGTTCAACAATACAAAACAGGAAGTTTCTTCTAACTCTGAAATGAAAAAGAAAAATGTTGATAAATCGACATTAGAAGTTGGTGAAACTTCAAAACGGTTTTACAAAAGAAGTGTCGATTTAAGCAAACAAAAATGGGTTGTTAAAAGTTCCCAGAGTAGTTCTGACAATGAATCTGATTCCATAAAATCAGAGGAGTCAATTGTTGAGAAAAAGATTGTGAATTCCGTTCCTGAGGTGAACGATGAAAATTTTCCTTCATTGTCAAAGGAAAATTGGAAGTCGAAAGTTGGGAAGGTAGAGATCTCAAATCAATTCTTTGCTGATAAGGGAGAATTTGATGTTGAGAAGGCTTTCAATGGGAAAGTAAAACATATTTTCGGTAAGATGGTTGACAGAAAGGTAAAGGGTGCTCAAGAATTTTATAAATCAAAATGTTGGTGGGATAGATGTTTGCCACCAAAGTCACCCAAGGCTGGTCAGGCTTGGGTGGACGTAATGTTTGAGTAAAAACCGGACTTGCCGGAGCTCCCAGGTTGGTTTAAGTGGAGCAGGAATCGGCACATTTCTTGAGAAATTCACGAAAGTGATTTCGACTTACAAGTGGTAAATCAGGGACATTAAGTTGTACTTGATTTTCTACAAGTGGTTTTTTATATGAAAACAAAATGATGAGTTGAACCCCTAACCTACAAATGGTTTCTTAAAATCAACAAAACTTATTTTCCGGAAAAACCATTTGATTAATACAAACTTAAGTGTTTTGAAATCACAATGGGAAAATAGTTTGTTGTGAGGGGGAGTTCTGATTGTTCATGCCAAGAGGATGGCAAATTGAAGCGATTTGATATCAGTTGTCACTTTATTGTACAGTTTATTTTCAAATTTCCTTTAATGTGTTTGCATTTTAGGGGGAGTAGAAAATTTCAGAAAATCCAAAAACATTTGAAAATTTGAAAAAGCCAAAAACATGATAAAATTCAAAAATTAGTTTCGTTGTGAATAGAGGAAATGATAGTACATCAGTGGACTGTCACATCATGCTAAAGAAATGTAAAGTAAAAATGTGATAAACAATCTCACTGTGGATATGTCAGTAGGTTTTTGCACATTTAGTAAATTGTGACGAGATATAAACATAAAATTTACTTGCATCTACGTGGGGAACACCTCCAGGATATATAGGTAACCCCTGAAATCTTGTTTGAAGGGTCTTGTATTCTGAGATACTAGGTCTTTATGCTTAGTGATATCTGGGGTATTATCCCGGGACTTCTGATTTTGCGGAAGCAATGGCCTAGTCCCCGGAGAATACTTTCCGCATGCTTGAAAAATAGCGCAGCCCTCAGCAAATTGATGAAACAATAAAATTGATAGTCATTGCTGTTGTAATTCAAAAGATCCTCTAAAGGGGACCCACCAAAAGTCGAAGCCGTCATCTCTCTGCGTATCGAAAGATCGACCTGAGCTCTCACGGCCCTCGCAATTAATCCCTTACAGATATCATCTAGGTATACTCACCTGTAAGACTGAATACTGGGGTCTGGATACAGGAGTATATACTGAGGTGGGACACATGTAGATGTTTAAGTCCTAAAACACTAATTCGTATCTCAAAGCAGTTGAACTTTGTGTGAAAATTTAAGTGGACAAGTATACTGACAATCTAGGTGAATTGTTTAGAACTTAAAATGTTTAAAGCTTAACGGTGTTGGTGATTTGTCTCAAAAACTGATATGATCCTCTTACACAAACTCACAAAAATATTGTTTGTAAATATTTCTTTACTGCATTTCATTTCTGTTATTTCAAAAATCCAAAAAGATTTTCGGTGTGTTTTAGCATAAATTTTGGAAAATTCAAAAAGATTTTAGACAACTGATGTTGAAAAGCTGATTTTCAAAATTCCGAGTGCTAAACATGACGAATAGGTTTGGGTGATTTTGATTGAAAAGTTTTTTCAGAGATAAAAAATTTGTTAAATGATCATTGTTAATGTTTGATTGTATACTGATTGGAGAAGGATCAGTGTTGGTGCATGAAATTTGATAAATTGTTAAATATTTTATTCTTGTGAATCTTACTTTTGGGTAGAGGATGTGTAGGATAGCAGATAGAGATCCAGATTTCGATTCTGATCCTGTAAAAGCCAGACTACGATCCCAGCATGTTTTGAGGGGGAGTCTGTTAGAGAGAGAGAGAATTGGAGATAGAATAGAGCCAGGTAGAGATCCTGAAGAAAGCTCAAAGACTGATAAAGACTGAAGATTGTGAAGACTCGACACTTAAGACTCGTCAACATCTGAGGGGGAGTCTGTTGGTGCACACATCTGTCGTCTTCGTCTTGTATCGAGTCTCGGTTCGATGCGGATCTAAACAAGACATGATGTCATGATGACATCATCTAGGTGACATCATCAATGACATCACATCACAAAAGACAAAACAAATTACATGCAAATTGTAAGATTTCGCTTGAACAGAATGATTGTACTTTGAAGATTTCGCTTGAAGGTTTCGCTTGAGTCATGATGTGTGACTTCAAGCGAAATAGTAGGTTCTATAAATAGGTCAATTGTCATTTCAGTTATAACAGTTTTTGGCCAAGTGTACCGAAGTGCTGCCGGTTTCTTTTCTGATTGTAAAGGTTGTAATATCAATATAAAAGAGGGTTAAAGTGTATATCAAGCTGTTTACACGTTCGTTTCTTAGTTTCCGCCTCTGAAACGGACTAGAACTCTTCCGAACGACTCGTTTAGGTCACTATCCGATCCTACAATAACCTACCATTTCGACCTATCCTAGGATGTTTAGATCCTACTCCCGTGAACCAACTCTCGTGCTTAACCTTGTCTTTTCTTTCTCGCGCGACAGGTTAGCATGCTCAACCTCCCGTGTGTACGTTCAAAACTTTCATGGATTGCCGACCCAGTACCTTCAACGACACAGAAGGAGCTGTAGGTCTTCTCCACTGGTTCGAGAAGATCGAATCCATTTTTGAGATGTGTGAATGCCCTGAGGCTCGTAGGGTGAAATTTTCTACCGGAACACTCGAAGGTACTGCGTTAACTTGGTGGAACACCCAGGTTCAAATGCTAGGGTTATCAGCTGCTAATGCCACCCCATGGAATGACTTCAAAGATCTGATAAAGGAGGGGTACTGTCATCGCGACGACATTCACAAGCTAGAGGTGGAGTTTTACAATCTGAAGATGACAGGGTCTGAAATCGAAGCGTATACGAAAAGATCGAACAAACTGGCTGTATTTTGCCCTACTATGGTGGATCCTCCTATCAAATGTATCAAGCTGTACCTTAAGGGTCTAGTGCCAGAGGTTCAGAGCCATGTGACTGCGGCTAACCTTGGTACCATCCAGCAAGTCATACGATTGTCCCACCGTCTTACTGATCAGGCAGTTGAGCAGAACAAAGTTGCCCAAGCGTATTAGTGCTACCACTGCTTCAGATGCTCCTGGCGACAACAAGCGCAAATGGGATGGAAATTCAAGCAAAGGTTCTACTTCTGTTCAGTCTCAGTCCCAGTAGCGAAGGACTGACTACTACAAGAGCCTCGGTCAGCAGTCTTCTGGGAATCAGGGACAGGGTGGGTACAAGGGGAACCACCCTAAGTGCAATCGATGTAACATGCACCACAGCGGGCTGTGCAACAAGGGTCGTTGTCATAGATGTAACAAGCTTGGTCATGCAGCCAAGGATTGCAGGAGCCCATATCTTGCGAATCAGAATCATCAACAGCAGCCACAAGCTCCACAGAATCAGCAGCAACAACAACAGGGTATTAACAAAGGGTGTTTTCAGTGTGGTGCTAAAGGTCCCTTCAAGAGGAACTGTCCCCAGCTGAACCAGAATCAGAACAACAGTAACAACCAGGGGAATGGGAACAACAATGGGGGTAACAATGATGGCAACGGTGCCAGGGGACGTGTTTTCATAATTGGTCAGGGTGATTCAAGGAACGATCCCAACGTCGTGACGGGTAAGTTCCTACTGGACGACTTCTATGTTTCTGTTTTATTCGATTCGGGTGCCGATACTAGTTATGTGTCCTTAAAAATTTGTCAGATGCTTAAGCGTACCCCAATTCCCTTAAACACCAAGCATGTCGTAGAACTAGCAAATGGTAAAAATCTTGAGGCCACACACATAGTTAAGGGTTGTAATCTTGTTCTTGCTGATCAGACCTTCTCTATCGACCTTATTCCGATCGTTCTTGGTAGCTTCGACATCGTCATTGGAATGGATTGGTTGTCCCAACATCGAGCAGAGATCCTTTGCAAGGAGAAAATTGTCCGTATTCCTCGTGCTGGTGAAGAACCTCTCGTTATTCGTGGAGACAAGAGTGGTGCGGTTGTGAGCATCATCTCTTTCCTTAAGGCCCAGAAGTGTTTGCGAAAGGGCCACACTACTATCCTAGCTCTCGTTACTGACACCTCAACGAAAGAGACGAAGATAGAAGACATTCCGATCATACGCGACTTTCCTGAGGTATTTCCTGAGGAATTACCTGGTCTTCCGCCTCATCGTCAGGTCGAGTTTCAAATTGAGCTAACTCCTGGAGCAGCACCAATAGCTCGTGCGCCTTATCGTTTAGCCCTATCAGAACTAGAGGAACTGTCCGCACAACTACAAGAACTCTTGGACAAGGGTTTCATTCGTCCTAGCTCTTCGCCCTGAGGAGCTCCAGTCTTGTTTATAAAGAAGAAAGACGGTACCTTCCGAATGTGTATTGACTATCGTGAACTCAACAAGGTGACTGTGAAGAATCGTTATCCTCTCCCGCGCATCGATGACCTGTTCGACCAGTTGCAAGGGTCGAGCTTCTACTCAAAGATTGATCTGAAATCGGGCTACCATCAACTGAGAGTCCAAGATGAGGACATCTCCAAAACAACATTGAGAACTCGTTATGGACACTACAAGTTTCTAGTTATGCCTTTCGGGTTGACAAACGCACCTGCGGTCTTCATGGATCTCATGAACCGAGTGTGCAAACCTTACTTGGATAAGTTCGTTATCGTTTTCATCGACGACATCCTCATCTATTCTAAGAGTCAGGAGGAACACGAGCATCATCTGCGACTCATTTTGGAAATTCTTCGAACAGAACAGATGTATGCTAAGTTCTCTAAATGTGACTTCTGGCTTCGTGAAGTCCATTTTCTAGGCCACGTGGTACATGTGGATCCATCCAAGGTTGACTCAATCAGGAATTGGCCTGCACCTCGTACGCCAACTGAAATCCGCCAATTCTTTGGTTTGGCGGGTTACTATAGAAGGTTTATGAAGGATTTCTCCAAGATTGCGCAGCCTCTCACTGTTCTTACTCAGAAGGGTGTCACCTACCGTTGGGGTGATGCTCAGGAATCCGCATTTCAGAAGTTGAAGCTTTGTAGCGCACATATCCTCTCGTTGCCTGAGGGCGCAGAAGATTTCATGGTTTATTGTGACACGTCAATCCAAGGACTAGGTTGTGTGTTGATGCAATGTGAGAAAGTCATTGCTTACGCATCACGACAACTTAAAGTTCACGAAAAGAACTACACTACTCACGACTTGGAGTTGGGAGCAGTGGTGTTTGCTCTTAATATATGGAGGCATTACTTGTACGGTACCCAGTGCACCATTTACACCGATCACAAGAGTCTCCAGCATATCTTCAACCAGAAGGAGTTGAACATGCGCCAGCGTCGATGGGTTGAACTTCTTAACGACTACGAATGCGCCATTAAGTACCATCCAGGCAAAGCCAATGTTGTGGCTGACGCCCTCAGTCGAAAGGAAACTAAACCTAAGCGCGTACGTGCGTTACAACTTACCATTCACTCTAGTCTTCCCGCTCAAATTCGTGATGCTCAGGTCGAAGCATTGAAAGCAGAGAATATCATGGCTGAGTCCCTGCGAGGATAGAAGAAACGGTTAGAACAAAAGGAAGACGGCGCTTATTATGTGACAGGGCGCATCTGGGTTCCACTTTATGGAAATCTACGTGAACTTGTAATGGATGAAGCACACAAGTCTTGTTAATCGGTACATCCTGGTTCGGATAAGATGTACCACGATCTCAAAACTATGTACTGGTGGCCCCATATGAAAGCTAACATAACGACCTATGTTAGTAAATGTTTGACCTGTGCTAGGGTCAAGGTCAAATACCAGAAATCATCAGGCCTACTTCAGCAACCAGAGATCCCAACATGGAAATGGGAGCAAATTTCCATGGACTTCGTTACTGGCTTACCTAGATCTCAATGAGGAAACGATACCATTTGGGTGATAGTGGATCGGTTAACCAAGTCTGCACATTTCCTGGCTATTAAGGAAACGGATAAGTTCTCCACTCTGGCAGACGTCTACCTGAAGGAAGTAGTTTCGAGGCACGGGGTGCCAACCTCGATCATTTCGGATCGTGACTCACGTTTTACTTCCGAGCTGTGGCAAGCGATGCACAAATCTTTTGGTTCTCGCCTAGACATGAGCACAGCATATCATCCACAGACGGATGGGCAGTCTGAGCGCACCATTCAAACTCTCAAGGACATGCTTCGAGCATGTGTCCTCGACTTTGGTAACCGCTGGGAAAGGCACCTACCTTTGGTAGAGTTTTCATATAACAACAGTTACCCCACCAGCATCCAGGCTGCTCCGTTCGAGGCATTGTATGGATGAAAATGCCGATCACCTTTGTGCTGGGCAGAAGTTGGAGACAGACAAAACACTGGCCCAGAACTCGTCGTCGACACGACAGAAGAGATTGCTCAGATACGACAACGAATGCCGGCAGCTCGTGACCGTCAGAAAGGCTATGCTGATAAGCCCAGGAAACCACTCGAGTTCCAGGTTGGGGATCGAGTGCTACTCAAGGTCTCACCTTGGAAGGGTGTGATTCGTTTTGGTAAACGAGGCAAGCTAAATCCACGTTATGTTGGACCTTTTGAAATCACTGAAAGAATTGGCAAGGTGGCCTATAGACTGAATCTACCTGAAGAACTCAGTGGAGTTCACAATGTGTTCCATGTGTCAAATCTGAAGAAATGTCTGTCAGATGAGACCCTCATAGTTCCTCTTAAGGAACTCACCATCGACGATCAGCTGAGATTCGTCGAAGAACCTGTAGAGATTACAGACTGAGATGTTAAGGTTCTCAAGCGTACCAAAATTCCACTTATTCGAGTTCGTTGGAACTCCCGTCATGGCTCAGAGTTTACCTGGGAACAAGAAGACCGAATGAAACACAAGTATCACCAGTTGTTCGAGAAACGTGAAACCACTACTGAGGCTGAAGCTACTGCGGAATTTCGGGACGAAATTCCAAACCAACAGGGGGTGATGTGACACCCCAGGAAAACCAGGAAACCATGCAACTTAACTAGCTTCCTCAGTAACAACATGCTAAATTTCGGGATGAAATTTCTTTCAACTTGGGGATGATGTGACAACTCGTATTTCAGAACCTTCCAATATACGTTGATGTAACTTATTTGAATGATAAATGATTATGTGACACATGGTTGTAAATGAAATATTATGTTTATATTATGTGATGGTGTGTAATGTATGTGTATATAATGAAATCGCACAAGCCCTTTGGGCCGTATAACTCGTTCTTTGTCATACACATTCTCTCGGCCCAATCTTGCACATCTTGAGCTCGAGACCAAGGGCAGCCGAAGAATGGGTTCGATCCACTCCTCCTATACGCTTGCACTTATCCCTTGGGGAGTTTTGTTTCTCATTATATGCTAACACAAGTGAACATATACACAAAACCCTAAGCTCCCTTCTGTTCTCTCTTGTTCGACGGCAGCCCCATCCCCATAACTCTAAGCCTTACTTCCTTTGCAATGTGCTCTTCCTTGCCATGTACCGGTTAGTGTTTTTGTTATCGTTTGATTTTATGATCTTTAATGTGTTGTTATCATTTGTTAGATTAGGGTTTCATGTTAGAAGGTATGCTAATAAACAATAATCATGAAGATTGTTTTCGAAATACAATGGAACTGTTCTTGTTAATGGATGTTATAATGACCTTGATTGAATGTGTGGTCTATTGGTTTTGATTGATAAGAAGGATGATATGATTTGCAAGTATGTTTCGATCTAAATCACATAATGATGATATGGTTAGTTGCATGATGGTTTAGGATTTAAGTGTTAATCCTATAGTTGATCCGATGATAGTGTGATGAGTTGTTGCTATGAATAAATGATATATGAATTAATTGATGAGATCTTGTTTGATCGAATAAAGGGGTAATTAGAAACTGTTAATTTGTTTGATTGGGTCGCATAAATGGAAATAATGAAACTGTTGCCATGAGTCACGGAAACAATAACGGATCGCACAAGTCCCTTAGTCGCAGAAGAACTGAACGTACAAGCTCTTGGATCACACAAGGGCAATCGCACAAGACGGTCGCACAAGACGGTTGCACAAGATTAGTGCAACTGTTTAAGCACATTGTACAAACTAGAACTGCATGATCGCACAAGACAAGTGGATCGCACAAGGTGGTGCCGATCACACAAGTCTTGGGCCATACACATTTGTGGAACTTTATTATGCCATTGGGCATTAAAGCCCAAAACCCAGTCGCACAAGATGTCCTGGGTCGCACAAAATCAAATGAATCGCACAAGATGAATCCTGTTTATTTTTTTGGGCCGAATGCATGTGGATTGCTTATGTTATTTGGGCCGGGTATGTTTTGAATCGCACAACAGGTTGGGCCGGAAACTATTGGGCTTCAATTAGTGAATCGCACAAGGCTGTTGGGCCATTAGACTTGTGCGAGCCCAATCATTGAGTCGCACAAGTTCGGATATGTTATGTACTTGACTGTTAACATGTTGAAATATGTTTGCCATGATCATTATGTGTTATAACCTGTTAGTTTATGTATAAAACTTATGCGCACTACTTGAACCTTGACCTGACTTGTATGGTAACCATGTTAGGACGTGGTTGACCACATATAGCTCAAGTGACCTTTTCGTGTATCTGCCGAGCTAACCTAAGGTGAGTTCACACTTTCTATAAGGCATGGGATTCCCGGTGGTTTGGGAATGGTTGAGAAACTAAAACGGAACCTGCATATTCTCCTTGGGTTGAATATGTACCTCCATCCTCCATGGGAAGGATGACAACATTAAACCTGCGTATTTTCCTTGGGTAGATTATTGTTGGTGCATATGTCTGTTAACTTCGTCTTGTATCGAGTCGTGTAATTAGGTTGTGTGTAAAAGCTCGGAAGATGAGAAAATAGGAGTTTGTGTGTAAAAGACCAGTTCGCACGAACTGACCAGTTCGTACGAACTAGTGATGCCTGGTCGTGCGAAGTGGTGCCTCCTATAAATACCCGAGTTCGTGTCTTCTTTGAAACGTTTCTGATTCCGGAGCTGAGGTGCTGCCGAAGTGTCGATTGATCTGTAAACGCTTTCATATCAATATACAAGACATTTAAAGTGATTCTCTGTGTTAAACAAGCTACAATGAAGTCCGAATCATTGAATTCCGCCTTTGATTCAGATTAGAACTCTTCTGATCGACTCGTTAGGTCGAATCTCGATCCTACAAGTCGTATCAGAGCTCAGGAGGAAGAGTTCTTACCATTTTGGCTTGTTTTCACCGGAAAATTCTGTTTTCTACTCATTCTTCTACACGTTTTCAAAATTAACGGAGTTTTTTCGGTCAAAATGTTTTGATTTTCATACATAACCTGCGAAACACAGTTTTAAACAATCCTTGAGAAAATTAGATCCTAATTCGACCTAAAACGTGATAAATTTTGACAAAAACTAATCAGATTGTTTGATATGGCATCACTTCGCACGAGCTGATTCTCCCAGGTCGCACGAGTTGGATTTTGGTCATCTCAGTTCGCACGGTTTGGGTTACTTAGTTCGCATGAAGTGAGAAAGTCAGTTCAGTTCGCACCAGGTGGTGTCAGTTCGCATGAAGTGTTGGTTTCAGTTCGCACGAGTTGACATTAGGTCCATTTCGTACCAAACCCAGTTCACTTGAAATCATCTAGTTTGCACGAAGAGGACATATCCACTTCGCACGAAGTGCGCACTCCAGTTCGTTTGAGATACCAATTCGCACTAGGTGTAATTAGTTAGATTGTTTGGAACTCCAGTCGTTTAAATCTTGTGATTTTGTGAAACATTTTACCGAAACATGGAAGAAGAGTTTTACAACGCGTTTGCTACCGCTCCAACTGCCCCAGTTACAGTTGCTGAAACTGTTGAAATCGAAAATGAAACAGGAACTTTCCAAAAGCCTCCGAAGCTTATGTACATTGAGGATTTTAAATGATGGCAGAATCGTTTTGAAAACTGGGTGCAAGCTTATAAGTTTGATGCATGGGTTTCGTTAGATAAAGATTGCGTTAAACCGAAAGATGAACGTGGAAATGAAAAATCTTTAAGTGATTATTCAGCAGATGAGAAATTAAAATACACCAGTGAAAAAGTGATGATTAGTATTCTCCAACAAGCGGTAAAAGAAGATATTTTTGTTTTGCTTCAACATGAGGAAACTGCTAGATCAATTTGGTTAGCGTTGATTAACAAGCTTAAGGGAAGTGCTGATATGATAAAAAATAAACATACAATACTAAAAAATCATTTGATATGTTTACAGCTTTTGAAGATGAGACGACTAAGAAGACTATCAATAGATATTGTCATCTTGTTCAAGAAATGAGAAGATTGGACATCAAGAAAGAAGACGATGAATGGGTTGATAAGCTAGCTGATGCACTACCACAGAATAATTGGGGAACATATTTGTTGATTTTAAAACATATGAGAAAATCTGAAAGTATGAAATTGAGTAAGTTCACTCAGAAGCTTGAAGAACATGAATTGGATGTTCAGAAAACTGCCATCATGAATAATCCAAGTGCTCAACAAGATGTTAGTCTATACTATAGAGGAAGCAAATTTGAGACTACTCCAAGTCCGAAGATTAAGACTGCTTTCAGTGCTGATGGTACTTCCGGAACAAATGTTAGCACTACAACTCAGAGTGGTGGATATTTGTCATCGTATTCAAGTTTTGATCTGAATTTCTCAACACCAAATTCTCAACGACAGAGTTCAACAAATCTGCAATGCAATGTGACTTTAAACATACAAAATGGTCAAAATCTCTCTCCAGATATGGCTAAGCAACACATGGCATCACTTGTTACTATGTTAGAGTCTTATGAAAGCTTAGTTGCTGGAAGAATCGGAAATCCAATGCTTACTAAAGAGGATTATGACCAGATTGATTCTGAGGAACTTGAGTTGATGGACATCAAGTAGTGTTTAGCCAGTGTTTTAAGAAGAGCAGAAAAATTCAAACAAAACACCGGTTGAGATGATCTTCGTGATGCTGCTACATCTCAGTTAGGGTTTGACAAATCAAAGGTTACCTGTTTTCGTTGCAGAGAAAAGGGACATTTTAAACGAAAGTGCACAAACAGAGAAGCAATCGGAAAACAAGATCCGTTTGGAAACAACGATTATCATCGAAAAGCAATTTATCATCATGTTGCTCAACAACCGTCATCATCCCATGTTATTGAAGATGGAAAGAAGAAAGCTTATCTAGTTAATCAAGATGATGAAAGATTGGCAGAAGGATTTAGCTGGGATAAATACATTCCAGCTGATTCAGAAAAATCAGCATTTGTTGCTCGAATATTGGAAGAAGATTTAGTCAAATCTAAGCCAGAAAGAGAGAAGATTTTCAAATCATCAGAAAGTGATGAAGACACAGATGATGAGGAAGAGTATATTAATACAGCTAGAAAAAATTTGGACTCATTTAGTTTTAATTTGTTTTTTGCAGCTAAAATCGAGACGTTGAAAGAGAAAAGGGTTGCTCGACTGAAGAGAGAATTGGAAGAATTGGAAGCAAGAAGGATTGCTGAAGAAAAGGCAAAAATGGAAACTGAAAAAGCAAAAGTTGAAGAAAATTCGACAGAGAAGGTCGAAGTTGAAGAGTGTGAGGTAAAAGTAAAATTTGATGAAGAATCAATGACTGAAAAGGTGATAGAGAGAATAGTCGAAGTGGAAAAAATCGTTGAAGTTGAAAAGATTGTCGAAGTTGAAAAGATCATTGAGGTTACAAAACCTTGTCTGAAATATTTGGAACCATGTAAACATTGTGAAAAGAAAGACAAGAAGTATAGTGAGCTAGACTAGTTGAAAGAAAAATTGATGTTTGATGTGAAGTATGTAAAAGAATCATATGATGTGCTGAACAAAACGGTTGATAGTTTGAACAAAACAAACCTAGAAATAGGAGTTGCCTCAACGATGATGAGTTCAACATTAATGACTAAACAGAAGGTTATCAATAGCTATATTGAGGAGTGTGCAAAGCTGAAGCAAGAATTGGAGACCGAAAAGATAGAAAATGAAAGAATCAGACGATTGCTGCTGAGTTCTTCAACTTGTGATTATTTGATTGACAGAGTTTATTCTACTGTTGCAGGTCTTGAAGATTTTCAAGATAAAAAGACGGAAGATACGAATAGTGGTAAGAAACAAAGTGTCAAGTATAACAAGTGTCCGCCTCCGATCTGGGAAAGTTATTCTCCTAGAAAACCAAATGAGGAGAAATTAAAAAAGGCAGTCAATATAAAGTTAAAGTCTGAAACAATTGATGAGTTACCAAACAACATTGACGTCACATTCACAGCCTCTAATACTGATCATGAGTATGAGTTATTAAAGAAAGTGGTCGATCAGGTGTTGGATATGGATGAAGAGTCAACGTCGGAGTCTAAATCTGAAATGTCAAGTTCATCAGACAACAGTCCGAGTTCACCAGTTAAAAGGGTTTACAATAAAGATTTTCTGTTATCAAAGAATAATTTGAATGATGAAACATTCAAAGTAGCATATACTTTGAATGATTCTGACAAAGAATTTCCAATAAGAGGTGTTAAAACTGAAATGATTAACAAGGTTTTCAAATTAACAGAAATTAATATTTCTGAAATAAAAGGTATAAATCTTGCTGAAAAACCTAAACCTTACACCTCAAGAGTTCAACATAGGTTAAACAAGAAAAAGTGTTACAGTTCTGGTTCTGGTTTTCAAAAGAAATCAAACCATAACGGTAATTTCAAAAAGAAGGGATTGGATTTTATTCCACCTGAAAATTATAAAAATGAGAAAAATTATAAACCAAAAACTAAATTTGTTTCAGGTACAAGTTCAGAAGAAGAAAAGGAGAAGCTGTTCAGAAAACAGTCAAACAAAGAGTTTCTCGCTGAAAAGAAAAAGAATTTGTTGAAGAACTCTGTATCAAGAGTTGACAGAAGAACCTGTTTCAAATGCCAAGAAGTTGGACACATTGTTTGGAATTGCACAAAGTCCACCAACACAAAACAGGGAGTTTCTTCAAACTCAGAATTGAAAAAGAAATATGTTGATAAAACAGAACAATCAACTGAAAATTTTAAAGAGTTCAAAAATTCGAATTTCAAAGTTGGTGAAAGTTCGAAACGTTTTTACAAAAGAAGAGTCAATTTAAATAAACAGAAATGGGTTGTTAAATCAAAAAGTAGTTCTGACAATGAATCTGATTCGTCAAAGTCAGAGGAGTCATTTATTGTGTCAAGTGATAAGAATTCCGTTCCAGAAATGAACGATGAAAACTTTCCGCCATTGTCAAAAGAAAACTTGAAGTTAAAAGTTGGAAAGATTGAAATTTCAAATCAATTCTTCCCTAGTAAAGAAGAATTTGATGCTGAAAAGGCTTTTAATGGAAAAGTGTTACATATTTTTGGGAAAATGGTCGACGGGAAGGTAAAGGGAGTAAAAGATTTTTATAAATCAAAAAGATGGTGGATTGAAGATGATTCACAAACACCCAAGACTGGTCAGGCGTGGGTGACAGCGTTCTCTGATTAAAATTCTGAATTGCCGGAGCTCCCAAGTTGGTAATCATGGAGCAGGAATCGGCATCATTCTTGAAAAAATGTTTTTTGTGAAAAATCTGCAAATGTTAGATTTTACAAGTGGTTGAAAAAACAATGTGATGAAACCCAAACAAAACTTATTTTCCGGAAAAACCATTTGATTAAAACAAGCTTAAGTGTTTTGAAATCATAATGGGAAAATAGTTTGTTGACAGGGGGAGTTCTGATTGTTTAAGCCAAGTGGATGGCGATTTTAAGCAATTCACATCAGTTTGTCACTTTACTTTGTACAGTTGATTGCTTTTACGTTTCAAATTTTCCCATAAAATCAAAATTGAAACATATTTTGATTTTAGGGGGAGTAAAAAATTTAGAAATTTTGAAAATTTGAAAAAGCGAAAAACATAATAAAATAAAAAATGAGTTTTGTTGTGAAACAGAGGAAATGATAGTACATCAGTGGACTATCACAGCACGCTAAAGAATTGGAAAGTTAAATATGTGATAAACGGTCTCACTGATGATGTGCCAGTAGGTTTTCGCATGCTTAGTAGATTGTGTTCGAGATATAAACCTAAATATCTACTTACTTATCTCGTGGGGAACATCTCTCGGATATATAGGTAACCCCTGAAATCTTGTTTGAAGGGCTTTCTATTTCTGACATACTAGGTCTTTGTGCGTGGTGATATCTGGGGTATTATGCCAGGACTTCTGATTTTGCTGGAGCAATAGCCTAGTCCTCGTATAATACTTTGCACTGCTTTAATATTAAAGCTCGCCCTCAGCATAAAAAATGATGAAACATTGAAAAATGCTAATCATGTGTTGTTGTAAAGAAGATCCCCAAGGGGGACCCACCTAAAGTCGAACCATCATCTCTCTGATATTGCGAAAGCAATAGCCTGAGCTCTCATGGTCTTGCATTTAACCCCTTACAGATATCATTAGTGTGCATTCACCTGTAAGACTGAATATAGGAGTCTGGATACGGGAGTATATTCTGAGGTGGGACACGCGAATAAGTTTAAGTCCTTAAAACACTAATCTCGTATCTCGAATCAATTGAACTTTGTGTGAAAATTTAAGTGGATTAGTATACTGACAATCTAAGTGAATCGTTTAGAACTTAAAGTGTTTTAAAGCTCAACGGTGCTAGTGATTGGTCTCAAAAACTGATATGATTCTCTTACACAAACTCGCAAAAATATTGTCTGTAGATATTTCTTTACTGTTTTCCATTAGTGTGTTTTAGCATAAAATTTTGAAAATTCAAAAAGATTTTATTTCATCTTATTTTCGACAACTGATGTTGGAAAGCTGATTTTCAAAATTCCGAGTGCTAAACATGATGAACAAAAGGGTTGGGAGAGTTTGTTTGAAATGAGAATTGATTTTGAAAAGATTAAATGGTTGATTAATTTGAAACCAAATTTTGAAAGGTATTCTTACAAGTGGTCATCAGAGATTAAAAATGTAAAATCATGTTGAATAATATCTACAAGTGTTTTTTTAAATTTGTTAAATCTTAAAATTTGAGAAATTTATTGTTGGGTAGAGTTTTGTGCAGGTTGCCAGGTACTAGATCCTGTTGCTACGGAGAGCCAGGAGATGTGAAGATCCCCGTGTTTAAGCCTGAGCAGAGTTTGAGCCAGGTTTCGATACTAGAACGAGAGCTATGTCAGACTGCGATCCCGGAACAACTTAAGGGGGAGTCTGCTAGCAAAGGGGAGTTTGAAGAAGTAAGAGCCAGCTACAGATATTGGGATAGCATTCGAGATAGAAGCTGATGAAAAAAGATAAAAATTGAAGGTTTACAGTGTTAGATACTTTGGAAAAGAGAGAGAAGACTGATCGAGACTGAAGACCAGCATGCCGAAGACTCGTCAACATCCAAGGGGGAGTCTGTTGGTGCATATGTCTGTTGACTTCGTCTTGTATCGAGTCGTGTAATTAGGTTGGATAGATAAGAGCTCGGAAGATGAGAAAATAGGAGTTTGTGTGTAAAAGACCAGTTCGCACGAACTGGTGATGCCTGGTCGTGCGAAGTGGTGCCTCCTATAAATACCCGAGTTCGTGTCTTCTTTGAAACGTCTCTGATTCCGGAGCTGAGGTGCTGCCGAAGTGTCGATTGATCTATAAACGCTTTCATATCAATATACAAGACATTTAAAGTGATTCTCTGTGTTAAACAGGCTACAATGAAGTCCGAATCATTGAATTCCGCCTTTGATTCAGATTAGAACTCTTCTGATCGACTCGTTAGGTCGAATCTCGATCCTACAATTACGTACCTCCATTCCTCCGTAGGAAGGATGACAACATATAACATACTACACAAAACTCTATCATGAAGTCCCTCATTTTTATATCGACTAAATCATCGGGCCAATGGCGAGCGGGTCATTAGTTAAATAGCGTTATTAGGTTTGACAAGCCTCACACCGTGCCGCAGAGGACGGGAGTGGACTAATGGATCTGGGCACTTAGTCAATGATGATAGACATTGACATAGGGCACAACTTACTTCAGTCAGTTGTCGATATCGTAACGGGTCTAGTGGTTAACATGGGGTAGCCCCCACTGGTTATGGTTTGGAAACAAGGAACTGGTTAACTCTGGGTTTTTGATTGAACTTATGGTTTTTGGAACAACTTTAAAATGGAAAACCAACTGTGAACTCGCTCAACTTTGTTGTTAATTCGTTACTATATGCCTTGCAGGTCGTTAGGTGTTTACTTGGAGCTTGCACGAGAAGGAGAGGCCGTTGTGGGACATGGATTGTTGAGTTCCATGTTAAACATTTGAACTTTAAAATTTGTGTTTTTGGTTTTACACTTTATGCTTCCGCTGATATCTTGAACTTGGTTAAATTGTTTTGAACACCAATTATATTGTGGTTTATTTTATCTTTATTATTACACATTGTTCAATATGATTGGTGGCTTGATCCTAGTCAGTCACGCCTCCTGCGGTGATACTCCGCTTGTGGATTTTGGGGGTGTGACAATAACTAATAATGCAGAGGTTATGGAACATGTTTTAACACTAAAATAACTTGGTTAATAATATAAGAACATGTTTAGGCATGTTCAACCCGACAATTCTGAGTATAGGCTCGGTTCGCAACCGAAAGTCGCAAAAGTAGACTTTTGCTTTGACTTTCAGTTCTGACCCGATCTAGCTTAGTTATGCCTTAGAGTTCCCTTGGGACCACATTGCATGTTAGTATAACCCTCTGAGATTATACTATATGGTTCCTTTTAAATCTGATTCATTTGCATGTTTCCGTTAAATGCTTAATTGTTGACCATTATGCCCTTTTGATATATAAACGAGATTTTTGAAAATGTGAGAGGACAAAAACCTTTGTTACTGATATTTAAGCATGTCCTAAAAATTTGACATCAGTTTATGGTCTAAATTAGGAGTTATGCACAATATCGTAAAATGAAAGTTTTTTATCAATTAAATGGTATTTTTGACATAAGTCCTATTTAAACTCAAATTTTGGCATCAAACTTTATACCTACTATTAAGATATAATATTTAGAGATTTTTAGAAATTTTTGCCAAATTTTATATTGACCATAACCTTGAGTTCTAGTGTAAATTCGGTATTGACAAAAATTTCCCTTTTCATTGATAAAATAAGTTTTATATAACATTTTGATACCAAACCTTTATCTACTGATTTCATATGTTAAATAAAATATCTTAAGTTTTAGAGACTGATCAAAATCTCAGATTTCCTTAAATAACCCGAAATTCGTCAAATACCGACTTTCACGCTTTTTAAACGCATAGTATGGGTTAAAACTATATTTGACACTTAAGACTCATTACCTACTGATATTATAAGCAAGTTTTTATACTTTAATAGTAAGTAAAAGTTTTGAACTCAGATTTCCAAATTTAACCCTTAAAGCTTATGTGAAATGACCAAAATGCCCGTACGGGGCATAGTTTGGCTATAAATGATAAATTTCACATATATACAATATCTTACTGATATAACTTGTAGAAATAAATATTTTTACTGATCATTTTAGACCAGAAACTCATATTACTATTTAACCTCTTTTATAAACTTTAAAATAACCAAAATACCCCTACAGGGCTTAAATTGATTTTAAATTCGTTTTGGGCATAATGGAAGATATCCTACTGATATCACAACATACTCTAAGCATATTAACTTGTGGAACATGTACATGACTCATTTGATTACCCGTTATGCATTTTTAGCGTTCGGTACGGTTTATGTAACTAGTTTGCATAAATTAACCGAAACGGGTCAAACCCTATCATTTTTACTTCAAAATCCAGAATGTATTTAGTTTACCCATTTTATACAAGTCCTCATACTTTTTGGGTCTAAATCACGTTCTATTCCGGTCTTCGCTTAATCTTGCGTTTTGAACCGTATACCTTTCTTTAAAACTAACCGGTCTAAGTTATAACTTAAATAAGAGCCGTTAGGAATCTAATAGGTTATTAAAACCTTCGTTCCAGATTAGGAGCCCAGTAAAAGCTATCTGTACTTGCTGATTGATATACGGCTGGGATTAAAATTTTATTTTTAGCTTAGGTAAATACTTTTAACTTATTTTTCGTTATACGGGCTTGGGATACGGTATTATAATAATTCCGCTTGGTCGGGTATTGAATGTTTAATCGATTAGTGTTTAAACCATTGAAATAACCCGTTTTAATCTGTAATGTTTGATGCAATGCCTTTGGGGGGTTAATGACCATGTCCTGGATATCCTCAGCTCATTTATTAGAAATGGCCACGGCTTAAGCACGGGGTGTAGGCATACACCTGACAGTTGCGTATGTATAAACGGTATCTCACTCTCTTGTGGACTTATACTTGTGGTGTGTCTATTAATCTAATCCAGCTCTTCTAACCGGGTCCCGAATGGACGACAAACATGTAAAACTGTATACAAGATTATTTTAAATAATTGTCCCAAGTTATAAAAGAATATTTGTGCCTTGTGCATTTAAATCAATTTTTATAAACACTTTTCAAAAGAGTCAGTTAATTGTATTTACCAGTGTAAACTGACGTATTTTTAAAAAAAGGTTAAGTGCAGGTACTACGTGTAATGGGTTGGCTACTCCTAGTATCAAATAAAGAGTCTTGCAAGCTTTTGATGCTTAAATCTATTGAACAACATTTCTTTTTATTTTAGATCCGCCTGTGGATCCACTTACAATCCGTTGTGTAATATTTTATGTTACTTTCAACTCGGTTTATAAATTAATACTTTAGACTTCCGCTGTGCATTGAACTGTGATTATTTAACTATGATGATATCAACTACGTCACGATACTCCCCACCGGTACTACGTGGAAATATCGGGGTGTGACAGCTTACTATTAAACCTCTTTTATAAACTTTAAAATGACCAAAATACCCTTACGTGGCTTAAATTGGTTTTAAATTCGTTTTGGGTATAATTTTAGATATCCTACTGATATCACAACATATTTTAAGCATAATAACTTATGAAACTTGTACTGGACTTATCCGGTTACCCGTTATGCATATACGCGTTCGGTATGTTTTATGTGACAAGTTTACATAAATTAGCCAAAACAGGTCAAACCTTATCATTTTTACTTCAAAATCCAGAATGTATTTAGTTTACCCATATTATACAAGTCTTCATACTTGTTGGGTCTAAATTACATTTTATCCAGTCATCGCTTAATCTAGCGTATCGTACCGTTTCTAATATTTTAAGTTAGCCGGTCTAGGTCTATGACCTAAATAAGACCCGTTAGCATTCTAAATTGGTTATATATATTACCATCATTCCAGACTAGAGCCTCCCGGTAAAATCTATCTGCATTTAATTAGATTGGATACGGCTGAGTTATATAAATCTTGATGTAAATCGAGAAGTAGCTCAGGTAAATACTTTTAACTTATTTTCCCTTATACGGGCTTGGGATACGGTAAACTGTTACCGCTTGGTCGGGTGTAGAAACCTTTTTAATTGGATATGATTAAATTGTATAATCCCGTTTTAATTAGTGTTGCTTGATAACATATAACATTGGGGGTTAACGACCGTGTCCTGGGTATCCTTGGGGCATTTAAAAAGCGTAGATGGCCACGACTTAAGCATGGGGTGTAGGCATACACCTTTCAGTTGCGTATGTAAAAGATATACTCAATTGCTGGGGATAACCCGCCGTGAGTTTATATTCATGGTGTGTTGTTTAATATTGTTCGGTTTATTTAATACCGGCCCTAAATGTTGGACAAACATGTTAATCTTATACAAGATTGTTATTAATATAATTGTCCCAAGTTATAAAAGAATATTTGTGCCCTGTGCCTTTAAATAAATTTTCATGAAACAATTTCGTGCCTTGTGCACCTAAACCAATTTTCATAAACATTTTCAAATGTGTCAGTTAATTGTATTTACCAGTGTAAACTGACGTATTCTCAAAACACTAAGTGACAGGTACTATACGCAAATAGGCTGGGAGCTGCTTGGTGTTGATAAAGGATCTTGCAAATCCTTTGGATGCCCTAAAGTCTGCTAAACTTAATTTTGTACATTTTATATAGATCCGCCTGTGGATATAATGTTGCAAGCTCGTATGTAATTATCCTTTCAGTATTTTCAAACATTTGGGTTTGTAATAATATTTTATATTCCAAGACTTCCGCTGTGCTATTCTGTGTATGTTTGACTATGACGATATCAATCTTACGTCACGATACTCCCCATCGGGCCCACCGGGCTGAGCTGTAAATATCGGGGTGTGACAGGTTGGTATCAGAGCCAACGTTTGAGTGAATTGAACGCAAGCCTTTAGTGTTTAATGTCAAATGACATAGTAGCATATTCCTTAGATCCTCTGAGTTTAGACTTAACATAGGAATGCTCTCATCCCTATTAAGTAAACATTGTTTTCGATTTTATGTGTTTAAATCTATCGCCAAGCAAAGAAGCCGTTAATGGAGATTCTTCCCGTTCGAGGCAAAGAAATGCTAAGCTTCATACCACAGCTAGAATGGGCGTGCGACCGGTTTGGAGGAAGACCTTTATGGACTCATTCCTAAAACCAAACCCATTGATTTTTTTAAACAAACTGTGGAGTCCATACCAGGAGATCCCTGAGGCTCCCATATTAAAGATGATACATGTGGATGCTATTAATCCCTATTTCCTACCTCTAAGTTTTGGAATTCCAGACTTGGACTATACCAGTCAAAACCTAATCCGTGATCCATGTCATTTCTTTAACCATTGAATCCTTGGATTCTACTTCTGCAATGGATCCTGATTTGAAACGTTTACTTTATTCACTAAAATCTTCAGAGTCGCTACTGCGCACGATAAATAAAGAAGAAGAAACAATCAGAATAAAGAAAGGAAGGCATTAGAAAACCCTTCTTCCATCATATATTTTTTCTTTTAAGTCCCTGTATGGGCATTTGATTATTAAAGTCCTTTGTGGACATATTATTTCATCATTAGTCCTTGTGGACCTACGCCGCCTGATAAGACCCTGTATATATGTATGTTTATCATAGTCCCTTCGAGGACATTATATTTAAAAATAGTCCCTTCATGGACATTATATTACAATAAAATCCCTTAGTGGACGTCATATTTCAATATAGTCCTTTCATGGACAAGCGATTTTATTAAAATCCCTCTTGTGAATACACTATTTAAATAGTCCCTTCATGGACTTAGTATTTCAAAATAATCCTTCCATGGACATTATACTTCATTATAGTCCTTTCACTGGCATAATAATTCATCATAGTCCTTTCGAGGACGTATCGTTTTACTATTGTCCCAATGTTGACATGTCTTATAGTCCCTAAACGGACTTATATTTCCCCTTTCGTCCCTGTTTGGACAGGTATTGCTTCAAAGTCCCTATAAGGACCTATCTCTTCTATATAGTCCTAGTATGGACATTTGTTTATTATAATCCTTATATGAACATATCTTTCGATTTAAGTCCCTGTGAGGACATCTGTTCAGACAAGCCCTTTAGTGCACACGCTGTATCAACATAGTCCTTTTATGGACATGTTATTTTATTAAAATATCTTTTGGGATATACTCTTTCGAAATAGTCCCTTGTGGACATGAGATTTCACTATAGTCCCTTAGCGGACATGACATTTCATTATAAACCCTTCTTGGGCAAACTGTTTCAATATAGTCTCCATAAGGACTTATAATCTTTTAATAGTCCCCAAACGGACTTATAATTTCCTTTTAAGTCCTCTATGGACAAATATAATACTAAAAGTCCTGATTAAGGCACTATTGTAAACTTCCTAATGATTTATGGAAAGCTGTGAAAAAATTTATATAGGTACTCATTTCGTCCTTTATCAAACAATAGTATCAATTTTATTCGAACTTTATCGATCTGCTAATTAATCTCAAAAAGATCTTCTTAATGGTATAACCTAGCCAATATGTCAATACAGACATGATATGATGGTAAAACCCTCTTAAGACAATTAATCCTTGTTAACATCTGAGAACATGTTAACACTCATGGCAGTGTGACTTGAGAGACCACACCCGCCATCAAGGTATTTGGACTATGTCCAAGCCTTAGAGCCTATATGATTGAATTAGATCATGGCAAGTATCATCAAGGTGATGATCAAAATATATAAACATCCGTTAGTGATGAAGTGCCTGCGGGCTAAACTTGTTGTCCAAAAAGACAACGACTGTTGAGGTCTATGACCCCCTGTCTAAAGATATTGGACTATGTCCAAGCATAATAGTCTATATGATCAATGCGATCATTAATGCGATCATGACTAATATCATCTGATACGATGATCATATTATTAAACATCCTTAATGATGTTTTGCCTACGGGCCATAACATATTGTCCATTTGAGACATTGACATTGTGATCTTTATGATCCCCTGTCCAAGGTATTGAGCTATGCTCAGGCCTAATAGTCTATATATGATCAATGCGATCATGACTAATATCATCTGAAACGATGATCACAATATTTAACATCCTTTAGTGATGTTTCGCCTACAGGCCAAAAACTATATTGTCCATTAGTGACATTGACAAATGTGACCGTTATGGTTTACCGTCAAAGGTGATGGGCAATGCCCAAGCCTTATAGTCTATAAGATTGATAAGATCTTGACAGATATCTTAAATTACGATAATTATATGTGTATATATAAACATCCATTAATGATGTCCAATTATTGGCCTATGTGGCAAAATAAATCTTTTTTCAAACGATGACAGATGTAGTCTATGACTCTCTGCCCAAAGGTGAAGAACCATGTTCAAACCTTATAGTCTCTGATCAAATAAGATCGCGACTTATATATTAAAATGTCCTCCGTGACAGACATTTTGTGCCATATCCTATATGTCCTTTGTGACAAGGCCTTCATGCCATACGACTATTAATGTCCTTGGTGACAAGCCTATGTGCTACATTTATATGTCCATAATGGACTTATGTCCCATATTTTAAAAGTCCTTAAGGCGAGCCTTTGAGCTATCCAAAATCGTCAACATAACAAAGACAGTTGTGACATTTGATCCTCTGTTAAAAAGGTAATGGACTCGATCCAAACCCTAAATTCCGTTGATGGTCCTCTTGTGACCTAGGCTAAATGTAATTGATGAACATGCAAATAACATTAATTAGGAATGTTCATAACCTATTAGCCTATATGGTTTAATGATACCATGGTGAATGTATGTTAGGTCGTCAGGAAGATGACTAGCTATTGTAATGCAATTAAGCAATTGTTTAATTTGATGTTTAGTACCAAGCTTCGAGTATGGCAAACTCGGATCAGACAAATAATAGTCGCGATACTAAAGATGCGACAAATGCTAATGATGCAACAAATGTGAACCTCAATGTTAATGGAGTTAATCTCCAAGCTGGGATTGACGCAGCTTTTAAAAAGGCCATGAGAAATGTCATGAAAGGGTTCAAAGAGCCAAATGCTACTTGCTCTAAAACACATTTCCTCTGCTCATGAGAAGAGCTTTATTCATACTTCGAATGTGAAGAATAAACCAAATAAGATCATATATAGCAAGGAGCCTCGTTCCTCTAAAGGATGCACTTAAAAGTACTTCGTCTCTTGCAAATCAAGAGACTTCAATGGCGAAAAGGGGCCATTGATTGCATGAAATTGTTGGATGAAATAGAAACCATTATGTGTATCAGCGGTTGTGCTGGAAAGGACATTATGAGTTATGTATCACAGTCACGCGATGGCAATGCCCTTAGTTAGTAAGGACATTAATAAAGTCCACAAGAAAGATACCCTCATACAATATGGGATGGTTCAAGTTTATGGACCTTATCAGAAAAACCTGTTGCCTGCAACACAAAATGGAAAAGGTGGAATCAGAATTTTCTGACTCTCACCATAAAAGTTCTAGACTATCGACAGTATGTTGCAGACCTTAATTTATTTTCTGGGTTAGTGCCTTATTCGGTTAACCTAGAATCTAAGCATAATGCACTATATATTAGTGGTATAGCATTAGAAATTAGAGGGCATATTAAGGTTTCAAAGCCTGCTTTGTGTAAATCCATTATAGATCTATCTCAGCCATTCACATTATATGGGTTAAAAAATAAACCAGTCAAAGCTGAGACAGCCAGAAAAGGAGAAAGGAGGGTAACTCCCAGAAATCTAAGAAAAAGGGGTGTAGTTAAGTTAGAGAGACTAAGAATGGAGGCGCCTAAACCCTCCTAATGAATGCTTGAGGCAGTTCGTATCATTAATGGCACTAGGTACACCCTTATCGTGAATCAATTGATAAGAATTCTGTTTTAATTCAGGAACTATTAAGTCTTTCATAGATCATAAGCATAGCAAACTTTTAAAACTTTTCCATAAGAACTCCAGATATTAAGTGTAAGGTAAAACTTATCGACGAAAACCATTGGAACCTTTCTTCTATTCTTATCGGAAATCTTCATTCATAAGATCTGGAGCACTCTATCTTCAGATGGAGTACGACAATATATGTTATTTTATTTCATTGATTTCTACTGCGAATGCCAGACTATGCTTGATAAAAGCGCCATATAAGGATTGGCATATCCTAGTGTGTCCCGTAGATTGCTTCCATGCCTGATCAGTATGGAGGTTTAATGCACGGAACCACTGAGATATTCCAATGGTCATATTGTACTAAAGTCAGCTAATGCTATTCAAAGAAGATATCCAGTATAGAAATGTCCAAATGGGTGTCACTAATTAAGGCATCCGTGCATTCATAAAGAAAAATGTGTCATTTATATGGCACGAATAACGATAGATGAACTAAAGCCTGAGATTCAGAATATCTCTGTCATCTCTGTGAATCTCGATCGTCTTCTTCATAGAACTACCCTGTTTACCTCTTGAGAGGTAAATAGAGTTAAGAATAATATCCCACTTAGGGCTGCATCTATTGAAAAATCTCCATATCGGTTAGTACCGACGGAAATGGAAGAACTAAGAACCAATTAGATACGCTTTTAGAGAAGGTTTCATAAAGCCTAAATCATAATTCTGAAAGCTCCGGTATTATTAATTAAGAAAGACGGTTCATTATGCTTATGCATTAATTACCACAACCCTACTTAGGTAACATTTGAGAATCGCTATCAGCTGCCCTGGATCGTCGATTTATTCGACTTACTATGAGAGTAGCTATTCTTAAGATTGATTTAAGTAATAATTAGAGTGACTGTCTCACCCTAATTTAGTCCTTCTACGACTAATAGTTTTCATATATTCATCAAGGATGCTCCTTTGGAGACCTTATAGAGATGGAATGTCAAACGTCCGTTTACTGGACAGAAGTTTGGTAAGTCCAAGTTATTAGGACCTGAGATTACCCTGGAGTCAACAGACAAGATCATATAAATCTGTGATTTTCTGAAGGATGCCAGTAACTGGCAGAAAATCAATATTAATGAGGGTCGCAAACCTCTTAAGTTCTCAATCAGGAACAAGACTCAACAGAAAGTACCACCCTAGAAAGGCGTGCTACACTTTGATATAATGAACAAGTTAAACTCTATATATATTGGACTATTCGAGAAAAACCGAATATGTCAAGATCGGTAGCTTATAAACTGAAACTTACCTGAGGAGCTTGATGGTAATCACAATGTGTTTCACGCTGGTGATTTCAGGATTTGTCTAGCTGTTAAGTCAATAGCATTACCACATTGATGTGTAGACTAACGAAAAACTTATGGTTTGTTAAGAAACCAGTGTCGAATAAGGATCGACAAGTTAAGAAGCTCCGAAAGAAAGCATATACCTATTATTAAGGTTAAAAGGGATGCCGTAGAGGCCCTGATTATACATGGGAGGTCGTATTCACTACATGACAGAAGAACTCCTATCTTTTGAGCAAATCTCTAGGTCGAGATTTCTTTTAAGGGGGTGAGGATGTAATACCTCGTAAAATCACGTCCAATGATGTGTTGACACGTGTACTAAACTCTAATGAAGTCAAACGTTGACTATTAGGGACTAATTTTTGCGAAAAATAAAAAAACTTTGAATATTGAGGGACTAAAAAAAATGTTAACATGCCAACTTGTGCCTCTGATTGACTTCATATGATGTTCGTATTCTTCATGGAATAAATTATCGGACATAACAAGCCGTTTGTGCTTAAAACCAAAAAAAAATTACAAACAACAGGGGTTAATAGTGTCAACATGTTAATTCTTACCTCTGAATAACCTTTTAACAATCCCGAGGCTTTGTAGAATCTTTTTATACTCTCACGATTGTTGGATAATGTTTTCGTGGAATTTCTATGCAAATAAACGATTTAAATTGCAATTATCAAGAAGATGGGTTAAAAGTGTCAACATGTTTAATTATACCTCTGAGTGACCTTTTAACGAACCCGAAGCATCATGATGTTTGATAATACTCTCGATAATGCCTAATATGGATAACATAGGGCTTTGACGCGATAAAATGATAATACGCGCAAGTTATGCATTAAAGGGGCCAAAAGCGTTAAACTATAAAACTACACCTTTGAGCGACCATTTAAGCGAAGTGGAGTGTCGTAATATCCCATCATACTCTTGGGAATGCTTGTTATTAATCTAGAAAGGCTTTTATGCCATTTCACGTTAAAACTCACATGTTCGCAAATTAAAGGGTTAAAAGCGTCAACGGGGAGAAATAGGTGTTTTCGGTGATCGTTTAACGAAACCGGACCTAACAGTGTTTCGTTATACTCCCTAGATCATCTCCAAACTAACTACAAGGGGTTTTTGTGCCTAAAATGAAATTTACATAGCATATAAAGGTGCAGGGGTCAAAATTGCCAAGATTGAAACTTGTTTGCTGAAGTTTAGTGTGGTAGCGCTACGCCACAGCCTACCCCTTTTGCTGTGGCATGCTGCGACGACTCAATTTTGACAGATTCTCACTTCCAGCTGTGGATTCTTCTTCCTTGTTCACCAATCTTAATCTCTAAAACCATTTGATCATTCTAGGGGCTTGCTAACTGAATTACAAGTCTGGTATACACCTGTAATGATCTCATTACATCCCAAGAACACTTGTCATGATCATAATTCATTCCAAAAACTATAAATAGGCTCTCATTTTTCTCATTGATCACTTGCATCTCATTCAATCTGCTATCTCTCTCAAATCATAGAGGATCCTGATCATTTTGGAACCTCTCTTGAGTTCTATTCAGTCCATAGGACCAATTGTAAGTGTCCTTTCGTAACTAGTTTATTTTATTTAGCTTTTAGAGCCAAAAAGTCAAGCTTTTTCGATAAACGCTTTGAATTTTAGCTAGACCATAAACGGTCAAGCCATGGTTCGCAACAAACATGGCTAAGTGATCGTAATTAGGTAGGTGTTAAACCCTCAAAAGGGCACCTCCTAATTTCCACGTTTACTTAGTTAATTGCCGGGTCAAAGTAATTAAATAAAAGTCAAACGGGTCAGTTTTTAAATAAAATTCATAACTAATAATATAGAAGCTATAAAATCATTTTTGTCACTCTAATAACTTGGTGAATATTAATTGAACATGTCTAGGCATGTTCAACCCGACAATTCCGAGTTTAGGTTCGGTTCGCAACCGAAAGTCGCAAAAGTAGACTTTTGCTTTGACTTTCAGTTCTGACCCGAATTAGCTTAATTTAGTTATGCCTTAGGGTTCTGTAGGTCCCCTTGTTCGTACAGGTCGTCATAGAATTGTTTATCTAACCTAGAGTGCGGAATCCTCTAGATCAGATTTGTTACAGAAACGAGTAGAAACAGAAATTCCAATTAAACAGGTCTTCTGTTGATTTATCCAAACTAGAAGTTTTACAATCAATTCAAGACCTCACAACCTCACAGCCTATCTCTGTGATCTTGCCTCTCACAACTTTCGAAATTACTCTCTCTCTCTAGGTTTTCTCTCTCTAGAATTCTCTAACAACTCTTCTAAGAACTCTAACCCTAATCACAAAACACGTTTATATACCACATGTCTGTGAACTGGGCTTCCTACTGGGCTAGGCCATTTTCCAAGCCCATTACAATAAATAAACTCCCTAACCAATAAGCTAAGCCCAATACAAAATATCCAAAGACTAAATAATCAAACTATTAAGTTGTTGTCACCGAATATGCACCAACAGACTCCCCCTTAACAATAGCTTCATAGTGTAACTTTGTCTTCAAACATCTTGTGTTCTTTTGCTCTTTGGATAGCGTGAGCTACACAGTTTCTGACATCAACAGACTCCCCCTTGACAATAGCTTCATAGTGTAACTTTGTCTTCAAACATCTTGTGTTCTTTTGGTCTTTGGATAGCGTCAGCTACACAGTTTCTGACATCAACAGACTCCCCCTTAGCTGATGCTTCCAATCTCCAAAACTTTCATTCGTTGTAGATCAGTTAGCTAGCAATCCATGGTTAAGCAAGTATCTCCAACTCTTCATATCACTCCCTCTGCAATGTAGTAGAAGGATCCTACCATGCATCTTCACACATCTTCAGACATCTTCACTTCACTCTCAATCTGCACTTTACTTGTATTCTGCACTTCATTTTGATAACTGCATCAATCTGTTTAGCAACACAAGCAAGTATCTCGAAAAACCATCAGTCTTTTTCACATTTAAAGATAAACCAATATTTTATCTTAATTTGCAAAAACAACTACCTGTCAATTCAAAATGGGAGATCTTTTTTTTTAAAGAAATCTTTTTGGTATTTTTGATTTTTTTTTTAAACAAACTAAACAAAACTCAAAAATATTTACAATTTCATCTTTTTGTGAGAATCATGTGTAAGAAGATCATATCAACAAAATCAAATTGTTTTCACACTATTAGATTAATTCTTTATTTATTTTCGTGAAAAGCAGTCCAAGACGATTACCAGTATGTTTGTCCACTTAAACAAAATGCATGAACATTTCAAGTACCATTACCGTATGATACGTTAAGGTAATTTTATTTCTGATATACTAGTGTGTCCCACTTCAGGATATACTCCCGCGATCAAGGTATGCACAAAGATTCATCGTAGTAGGTGAGTATACTGAATTCATCCGTTTTGTTTTTCAACGTTTAGATAATTGGTGATCAGGTCAGTACTTCCGTACAGCAAAGAGACCAAAATATCTAACGAGGGCTAAGACAAATACCATTTTTGGTACGAATTCATGCATTTTGCACATTTTGAATGACTCTCTATGAGAGCTTCTTCAATTATGGGATTTGGCATTTTTTGCTCTTTTAAGATATCCTGGTTGTGCCTAGGTCAGCATGTATCTGGATGCAGCAGAAGGACAACCCTGATATCCCCAGATGAAATAACAGTATAAAGACCCAAAACCTCAGATTTTGGCAATCTATCAACACAAGATTTAAGGTCATTAAACCATACACCACTTATGTGTTCCCCACTCATACTCAGTTCATTTAGGTTTATATCACATTGGTAAGTTGATTATTTCATGCTTTTGCCTACTGATACATCGTATAATGAAGCTGCTATCACACTTGATCAATTTAATTTATTTTCAGTGTGACAGTCTAACTTGCTGATGTACTATCATTTCTCCTTTTTCACACCATGAAATCTCTTTTTTTTTAATTTTTAATTTTTTTTATGTTTTTCATTTTTCAATGTTTTTGGATTTTAAAAATTTTTAATTTATAACTTACTCCCCCCCTAAACACACGCACTAACTAAACTCTTTTGGCTTAGGGAAATTTCTCCCCCTAAATTTTTGTTTTTATGGAGTAAGTTTTGAAAACAGAAATTTACAACCAAACAGACTCCCACTTAAATCTGACAATAAGTTTTTCACTTTTGAAGTTTAGAAAAATCATAACCATCACTGAAGTAAATAATTTGTTACCCATGTTAACCTACGATTCACCTCAGATGCTTTACAGGAACAACCACTGTCGAACACATCAACAGTCCTTCTTGGTCATCCTGCACACACTCAACAACTCAGTTAGACTTAACAACCCAAACCTGACCGGTTTTGGGTTGACCATGTAAATCCATATAAGATGCTTCTAACCAATATCCATCACACCTTACTGGTGTCATGGATGTCTTACCTGTTGTTGAACAAGATTTATAACTTCCACTAGGTCTTTGATCACGAGAGTTCCAATAAACTCTCGGATTTTCTGACCTTTGAAATTTTTTATCTTGATACCATCTTCTCCCATTATTATACCATGAATTTTGGAAAAATTTTGGATGTTGTTGAACATTTGAGTTACTAAAACCCCTATGTTCGTTTCTTCTTTGAAAATTTCGATTACCAAAAGTATGGTATCGATTTTGATATCCAAAATTTCTATTTTGATTTGGAAACCGATTTGATTTACCATTAAAATGACTAAATTGTGTAGAAAAACTTCTTGGTCTTTCAAATCGTCTTGATGTTGAAGGTTTATACTGAAATCTTGGTTGATTATATTGACAATGTGGTTGCACATTATTATTCAAACCAACCCTGTTCCCATCCTTAACCTCATCAACTTTTTGCTTATTTTTCTTTAAAGGACAGCAACTAGCCACGTGCCCTTTAGTGTGACATTTAAAACAAGATTTTGTCTTATAAATTCTCTTTTTGTGAAATCTCTTTTTAAATGTTGTCTTCTTTTCCTTTTCAGTATCCTCATCCGATTTATGAGGTGTACTGTTAGACCCTACAGATTCTTTCAAAGATTCTGGACTACTTGGCAAGTCCACAGCTATCGGATCCACTACCTCTTATGCAGTGGGAACAAAATTAATTAGCTCATCTTCATTTGGTAAAAACGAGTAATCTTGATCCTTAGAAGATGAAGCTTTACTAAACCCCACTCCCGTTCTATCATTACTCCTTTTTAGCCCTTTTTGAATGCGAGTCCTAACTAATGAAGAATTTCTAAATTTGTCTAACTTTCCTTTTAGTTCAACAATTTGGTCTTGTGCAATGGCCAATTCCCTGCACTTTTCAGAAAATTCATTAGTTTTATCCTTTACAGTTTCACGAGCCAAATCAATGAACTGTAACAGTTCATTGACTTTGCTTGTTAAACTGCTGATTTCTTGTTCATTTGATTTAAGTTCATTTAAACAATATGACTCTCTTTTAATCAAAAGAACATTTGACTCTTTTTGTTTTTCCAATTCTGCTAACAGAATTTTGTTTTGCTCCGTTAGTTTGTTAACCTTACCATGTAGTTCAGTGCAATTATGACACGTATGACTTACAGATTCTGATGATACCTTCACCTCTACTGTAAGTCCATTCACATCAGTCAAGCCCTTTGAAACTTCTGTATCCTTCTTCTCACCATTCTCCTTATCATCTTTCTTCTTCTCTTCTACCACAACATCTGCTTTTTCATCTAAAGCACGACCTCCTACACTCTTCCTTGATGAATTCTGATAACATTTTTCTAAACCTTCCCACAGATCTCTAGAAGTCTCATAGTGCTTGATGGTATGTTTAATTCCCTCAGGCAAGGACTTCTTGATCACTGCTAAAACTTTCTTCTCAGTATCAACCATAAGTTTCTCAGATTCATCCATCATCTCATAAGAAATCACCTTAACCCTTCCTTCAACACGACGTGTAGGAGCAACATATCCATCAATCATACAACACCACATTCTGAAATCTTCACTCTTCACAACCGATTGAAACTTCTTTTTCCAGTCAACATATTCTTTGACGTTTGTAAGCTTTGGCCAAATCTTAACAGTCTCACTAACCTTATCCATTTTGACCATCTTTAAACATGTTTTTCCGTAAGCATACTGATAAAACCGTACAATATTTTTCCGAAAACTGTTTTTACCAAATTATACCGTTAGAATCGTCTCGAAAAAATGAATCCAACGATATATAATGTCGAAAACCAAATTCGGAAATTTCCAGAGGTTTTTTTTTTGTCCTAAAAATCCCACGAATCCAACCGTGCAAACGGTTTGTCGAGATGAGCTACGGATCACTTTCTATCTTCGAAAACGTTAAATCCTCTATGCGTATCTAATTCCTCTACAAAAATAAATACTCCACCTTTTAAATCCTCTACTAATTTCACTAGCAAATTGTAACACCCTAAGTTATACCCTTGATTTTTATAATAGTTTGTATCATTTCTAGGAAAATATAATTTACAAAAAGTCGACTTGCATTATCAAAGTTCATAACTTGATTTAATCATTATAAGTCAACTAATAACTAAGTTGAAACAATTAAAAAGATGTTCAAAACATGTTTACATCCATACACAAACGTTTTAAAGATTCAACATAGCGGAAGCTTAGATGTGTAGTGTTCGGTTCTTCATTTGTCACTTGATCGCCATCCGTAAGATTTGTCAATTTACCTAAAATTTAAAACCATTAAAAACATTAGTTTTAATGATATTGTATAATATAATTCCAAGGTTGAACATCACATTTGAAATGATAAAGACAAAACAATTAATCTGATTCCACCGTAAATTACGGTATCACCGTAATTTACGGTGAACCCTGAAGGTTTCTGGTCACCGTAAATCAGTAGACACTCACCGTAACATGTTTGACCCTTACCGTACCGTAATTTACGGTGGGACCTGGAAATCTAAAGTCTTGTTTGTTTAGTTCACCTCATCCAAACCAAATCTTGTAATTTACCTTAAATCAACCCATTACATCAATTCTAATATTTCTAATGATGTGATGAATATTAATCAAAAATCATAGCACAATTCATCATATTCCGGAGTATAAATTATGTCTCACTCGATTATTTAACCCGTTTAGATACCAAGAGTTAATCATCAACAATGTAATACATACGCCAAATTTCTAACAATTGTTTTGACCTGTCTCACTTGATTAGGACGAAGGTCACTTCCGTGATATACTGAACTATAGTGTTTACCATGTTTTCGAAACTACAACATAAAACTATTAATTAATTCATAATGTAACGAAATGGTAAATTTGTACCTTTAGAGCACGCCTTTCCCCCGTGAATTCCCTTCGGCTTGTCCGCTTGATGATCCGGACTCTTTGCCTAGAAAATTCAGTTTTACAACTTGTTTAGAACTCTTTCCATGACCATATTCATATCATTGTGAAACATGATCAAATCTGCGTTCTCATCAAATTTAACATCAAAAATCCTCACTTAGGCATTTCTACAAACACCTAACGGGTCAGATTTTCCTACCATCATTTCCAAGTTCATGACTTGCAATTTAAACCTCAAATTTCACTTTAATTAGTAAACCTTGCACACATTTTAGCATCAATATCACAGGAATTACCTCCTATAATGAAATTTATACTAGAATTATCATTCAAATCCTAGTGTTCATCATCATCTTATAAAACCCATAACCTAGCTTCCATGGATTCATAGAATTCTCTGAATTTGGGCATGATTTCTCCAATAGTTAGCTAGGTTTTACTTCTAAACACCTATTCAACTTCAATCTAACCAAATAACACACATGCAAGAATCTAATTTTCAGATTTTCAAAATCATGAGAATTTCAAGTTGATAGATTTCATCAAATTTCACATACCTTTTGATCCCTATGACGAGGTGACCACTAATTCATGTTTAGAATTTGATTTGAAACAGATTTGAGGCTTCAATTTAGTAGATTTTGATGTGAAGCTAGGGTTGGAGAAACCCCTGTGTCGCCCCCTTTCCTCCTGATCGACCAGACACACAAGTTTTGTGTGTTTGGTTTGGTTTTGTTATTATTTGTGATTATCTTTCACATTTGACCAGTTTAACCCCTCCACTATGATTTTCCTTTAAGTTTGAATATCTTAACTATGTTATGAACTATTTCAAGGCTTAAATTTAACTAGGTTAAGTTCCTAGTTGGTAAATTCTTGTTTGTTATTTCATTGAAATTCTAATATAAGAATTTATATTTTCGGGGTGTTACAAGTTCACCCCCCTTAAAAAGGGTTTCGTCCCCGAAACCGAATTACGTACCAAATAAAGTAGGGTGAAGACGTCGCATCTCTTCTTCGGACTCCCACGTAGTGTCCGAACCTTTCCTATGCTCCCATTTGACTTTACCTTGGTCAATTTGTTTATTTCGTAAATGTTTGACCTTTCTGTCTAAAATCTCCACCGGTCTTACCACATAATTCAGACTATTATCCACTTCGATATCATCGTAATGAATGTAAGTCGTTTCGTCTGCTAGGCACTTTCTTAATTGCGACACGTGAAACGGGCCATGGATTCCACTTAGCTCCTCTGGTAATTCAAGGCGGTAAGCTACCTTGCCTACTCTCCCGATAATTTTAAATGGTCCGATAAACCTTGGGCTTAACTTCCCCTTCTTTCTAAATCTAATAACGCCTTTCCATGGGGACACTTTTAGCATGACCATGTCGCCCACTTGAAATTCAATTGGCCTTTTCCTTTTATCAACATACGCCTTTTGCCTGTCTTGAGCCGCTTTCAAGTGTGCCCGAACTGTATCGATCTTTTCGTTCGTGGCTCTTACTATGTCTTGATGGGCGAGTTCACGTGGACCCACTTCACCCCAACAAACCGGGGTTCGACACTTCCTACCGTAAAGCAGTTCGTATGGTGCCATTTTAATACTAGATTGGTAACTGTTGTTATACGAAAACTCGACTAACGGTAGGTGAACATCCCAACTGCCTCCAAAGTCGATTATACACGCCCGTAGCATGTCTCCCAATATTTGTATCGTTCTTTCACTTTGTCCATCCGTTTGAGGATGGTACGCAGTGCTAATGAACAATTTGGTCCCCATTTGTTCTTGGAAATCACGCCAGAAATTCGAAGTAAATCGGGTATCCCTATCAGACACGATGGACACCGGCACTCCATGACGTGCTATGATTTCATTGGTATAGACTTCTGACATCTTTTCTGACGTATAAGTCTCACGAATCGGAATAAAGTGAGCACTTTTCGTCAATCTATCCACCAGTACCCATATTGCATCAAAACCACGATTCGTCTTAGGCAACTTGGTTAACAGGTCCATTGTAATATGTTCCCATTTCCAAACCGGAATTTCTAACGGTTGGAGTTTGCCATAGGGTTTCTGATGCTCCGCCTTGACTTGTAAACATGTCAAGCATTTTTCCACATACTTCGCTACATCCCTCTTCATTCCGGGCCACCAATAATTTTGTTTCAAATCATTGTACATCTTGGTTGCACCCGGATGAACCGAATAACGGGATTTATGGGCTTCGTTAAGTAGAAGCGCCTTTACTCCACAAGTATGTGGGACCCATATCCTTCCGGATCGAGTCTTCAACCCATGATTCCCTTCTGACAAATCTTTCAATTGACCAATTATTTTTCTTTCTTCCAATTCTCTTCTTTTACTGCTTCTAGCTGCGCCTCTCGAATACGTTCAAGTATACCCGAGGTCACCACGAGTTGCATCGACCTCACTCGTATTGGGACATAGTCCGCTTTTCTGCTTAGAGCATCCGCTACTACGTTTGCTTTTCCGGGGTGATAATGTATCTCACAATCATAGTCCTTCACCGTTTCCAACCATCGCCTTTGTCGCATATTTAACTCCTTCTGATCAAAGAAGTATTTCAAACTCTTGTGATCGGTGAATATGGTGCACTTTACCCCATACAGGTAGTGCCTCCATATTTTTAATGCAAATACCACCGCTGCCAGCTCGAGATCGTGCGTGGGATATTTCTTCTCGTGTATCTTCAATTGTCTCGAGGCATAGGCTATTACTTTGCCCCGTTGCATCAATACGCAACCGAGTCCCAATAATGACGCATCCGAATAAACCACCATGTCTTCGACTCCGTCCGGCAATGTCAGTACCGGAGCTTGAGTTAACCTTTCTTTTAGCGTCCGAAACGCTTTTTCTTGATCGACTCCCCAAACAAACTTTGCTTTCTTTTGGGTTAACTTTGTTAGCGGCGATGCAATCTTGGAGAAATCTTGAATGAATCTCCTATAATATCCAGCCAGCCCCAAAAAGCTTCTAATTTCAGAAGGGTTCTTCGGGGGATTCCATTTCGACACCGCCTCTATCTTTGACGGATCCACCAAAACTCCATCGGCGCTTATGACATGACCGAGAAATTGTACCTCTCGTAACCAAAAGGCACATTTAGAAAATTTTGCATAAAGCTTCTCTCGTCTAAGTGTCTCTAACACTTCTTGCAAGTGGCGTGCGTGTTCGGCTTCACTTTTCGAATACACCAAGATATCATCGATAAACACGATGACCGACTTATCCAACATTGGCTTGCAAACCCGGTTCATGAGGTCCATGAATGCCGCGGGCGCATTTGTTAGCCCAAATGACATCACGAGAAATTCGTAATGTCCGTATCTTGTGCGAAAAGTCGTCTTCGGCACATCTTCTTCTTTGACCTTTAGTTGGTGATACCCCGACCTAAGGTCAATTTTTGAAAACCAACTCGCGCCTTGTAGTTGGTCAAATAAGTCGTCTATCCTCGGGAGCGGGTATCGGTTCTTTACCGTGAGTTTGTTTAACTCCCGATAATCGATACACATGCGCATACTCCCGTCCTTCTTTCTCACAAACAACACCGGTGCGCCCCAAGGAGACACACTCGGCCTTATGAATCCTTTGTCAAGCAAATCTTGAATTTGGGACATCAGCTCTTGTAATTCCGACGGTGCAAGTCGGTACGGGGCTTTTGCCACATGTTTCGCGCCCGGAATCAATTCGATCCCGAACTCTACATCCCGTTCAGGCGGTATCCCCGGTAAATCTTCCGGAAAAACATCTTCATAATCCCGTACTATCGGTACATCTCCAATCTTCCGTGATTCTTTCTCGGTCTCATTTGCATAAATTATGAATGCCTTGCATCCTCGCTTCATGAGCTTGTGAGCTTTCAACATCGAACATACTATGGGGTTGCCTCGTTTTTCGCCATAAATGGTGACGTGTTTTCCGCTCGGAGATGTTAGTTTTATCTCTTTGCGAAAACACACGACCTTTGCATGGTATTGAGATAGCCAATCCATCCCCACGACTACTTGGAATTCTCCCATCGACATTGGGATTAGATTTATCAAATATTCTTCATCGTCGATGCTCAGTTTGCAATTTTCACATACATCACAAACAATAAAGCTTTTGTTATTACCTATCTCTACTTCTAAAGGCACAGGTAATTTTGTTAGAATAAATGAAGGATGTCGAATAAACCCATATGAAACAAAGGATTTATTCGCACCCGTATCAAATAACACGTGTGCGGGAATTGAATTTACAGCAAATATACCTGAGACCACGTCAGGTTCAATCTTCGCTTCTGCGGCAGTTAGTTGGAAAGATCTTGCCTTTGCTTTCGGGGCTTCACCTTTCGATTCTTGCCCATCTTTCTTTCCAACCAGTTCCGGGCATTCCGACTTTTTGTGACCCGTTCGATAAAAATTGTAACAAACCGTCACCTTCTCCGGGCATGACATAGCCATATGTCCCTTTTTCTTGCATATGGGACAAGGCTTATCCTTGTAACGACATTCGCCCTTATGATTCTTCCCACAAATTTTGCAACCTGATGTACTACCTTTAGCATCTGATTTCTTTGCGGATTCATTCGTTCTTGCTTTCTTGGCAGGGCTTGGATTCACATCTTGTGCCCTTCGTTCACCCCGTTCTATACTCTTCTTCAATTCAATCTCCCTTTCCCGAGCAGCATTGACAATCTCGGTAAGGGTCTCATACTTTGAAGGGGTTATGAATTCTCTATACTCCGCGCTTAGCATGTTATGATAATAATAGACCTTTTGCTCTTCATTCGTTATCAAATCATCACAGAACTTCATCTTGTCCATAAACATCCCCGTGATCTTGTCTATGGATTCACCTTTGTGTCTGAGTTGCATGAACTCTTCCTTAATCTTGTTTATGACCGCTTTGGGACTATGGTGTTTAAGAAACGGCGTCTTAAACTCCTCCCAAGTCATGGCCTTAGCCGCTTCACTTCCAATCTCCTTCTTTTTGTTGTCCCACCAATCTTTCGCTTGATTCCTTAGTTGACCCGTACCAAAGGCTACGTAGTCTTCTTCGTCACAATGGGTTCTCCCGAATACCCCTTCGATGTCGCTTAGCCATCGTTGGCACACTATTGGGTCAACCTCCCCATTATATGTTGGTGGCTTACAAGCCATGAATTCCTTGTATGAACAAGGCTTTCGTCCTCCACGCTTTTCCTTTGTTACATTTGAATCATCTTCCAGTTTCTTGATTCTATCTTCTACTATTGATAAAACCGTGTTTTGGATTTTATCAATAAAGCCCGACAAACTGTTTTCGATCGCCTTTCCAACCTCTTCGGCAATCACTTCCCTCACTTGTTCGGTGACTCTTGGCACCGCATTATCATTGCCTCCATCAGCCATCTCGATTTCTGAAATGTTTACATAGATTGTTAAACATTCCATTTATAACACATGCTTTACTTGTTTTGATTTAATCAAGTTCATAACTTGATTTAATCATTCTTGTTTCAATTCAATCAAGTTCGTAACTTGATTTAATAATTCTTGTTTCTATTCAATCAAGTCCGTAACTTGATTTAATCATTCTTGTTTCAATTCAATCAAGTCCGTAACTTGATTTAATCATTCTTGTTTCAATTCAATCAAGTCCGTAACTTGATTTAATCATTCTTGTTTCAATTCAATCAAGTCCGTAACTTGATTTAATCATTATTGTTTCATGCATTTCTTGTTTTTGAGTGAGCTTACACACTATTTTCATGCTTATTTGTTCATTTCTCATTTTATACATAGTACATAATTATTAACAAAACAAGTTAATTCTTACCGGACGATCGATCAAACTTGAACCGAACACTTATTGACAACCTTGAGCTCTGATACCAACTTGTAACACCCTAAGTTATACCCTTGATTTTTATAATAGTTTGTATCATTTCTAGGAAAATATAATTTACAAAAAGTCGACTTGCATTATCAAAGTTCATAACTTGATTTAATCATTATAAGTCAACTAATAACTAAGTTGAAACAATTAAAAAGATGTTCAAAACATGTTTACATCCATACATAAACGTTTTAAAGATTCAACATAGCGGAAGCTTAGATGTGTAGTGTTCGGTTCTTCATTTGTCACTTGATCGCCATCCGTAAGATTTGTCAATTTACCTAAAATTTAAAACCATTAAAAACATTAGTTTTAATGATATTGTATAATATAATTCCAAGGTTGAACATCACATTTGAAATGATAAAGACAAAACAATTAATCTGATTCCACCGTAAATTACGGTATCACCGTAATTTACGGTGAACCCTGAAGGTTTCTGGTCACCGTAAATCAGTAGACACTCACCGTAACATGTTTGACCCTTACCGTAAATTACGGTATTACCGTAATTTACGGTGGGACCTGGAAATCTAAAGTCTTGTTTGTTTAGTTCACCTCATCCAAACCAAATCTTGTAATTTACCTTAAATCAACCCATTACATCAATTCTAATATTTCTAATGATGTGATGAATATTAATCAAAAATCATAGCACAATTCATCATATTCCGGAGTATAAATTATGTCTCACTCGATTATTTGACCCGTTTAGATACCAAGAGTTAATCATCAACAATGTAATACATACGCCAAATTTCTAACAATTGTTTTGACCTGTCTCACTTGGTTAGGACGAAGGTCACTTCCGTGATATACTGAACTATATTGTTTACCATGTTTTCGAAACTACAACATAAAACTATTAATTAATTCATAATGTAACGAAATGGTAAATTTGTACCTTTAGAGCACGCCTTTCCCCCGTGAATTCCCTTCGGCTTGTCCGCTTGATGATCCGGACTCTTTGCCTAGAAAATTCAGTTTTACAACTTGTTTAGAACTATTTCCATGACCATATTCATATCATTGTGAAACATGATCAAATCCGCGTTCTCATCAAATTTAACATCAAAAATCCTCACTTAGGCATTTCTACAAACACCTAACGGGTCAGATTTTCCTACCATCATTTCCAAGTTCATGACTTGCAATTTAAACCTCAAATTTCACTTTAATTAGTAAACCTTGCACACATTTTAGCATCAATATCACAGGAATTACCTCCTATAATGAAATTTATACTAGAATTATCATTCAAATCCTAGTGTTCATCATCATCTTATAAAACCCATAACCTAGCTTCCATGGATTCATAGAATTCTCTGAATTTGGGCATGATTTCTCCAATAGTTAGCTAGGTTTTACTTCTAAACACCTATTCAACTTCAATCTAACCAAATAACACACATGCAAGCATCTAATTTTCAGATTTTCAAAATCATGAGAATTTCAAGTTGATAGATTTCATCAAATTTCACATACCTTTTGATCCCTATGACGAGGTGACCACTAATTCATGTTTAGAATTTGATTTGAAACAGATTTGAGGCTTCAATTTAGTAGATTTTGATGTGAATCTAGGGTTGGAGAAACCCCTGTGTCGCCCCCTTTCCTCCTGATCGACCAGACACACAAGTTTTGTGTGTTTGGTTTGGTTTTGTTATTATTTGTGATTATCTTTCACATTTGACCAGTTTAACCCCTCCACTATGATTTTCCTTTAAGTTTGAATATCTTAACTATGTTATGAACTATTTCAAGGCTTAAATTTAACTAGGTTAAGTTCCTAGTTGGTAAATTCTTGTTTGTTATTTCATTGAAATTCTAATATAAGAATTTATATTTTCGGGGTGTTACACAAATCAAGTTAATTTCGCTAGGTTACGCTAACTATGCTGGCAAACCAAGTTAAATATGCTGATGGAGTAATTATAATTATGCTGGTAGAGTAATTATAATTATGCTGGTAAGTTAATTATGCTCGATTAAATTCGCTGGTAAATCAACACAATTTCGCTGGTTCGCCGGTCAGTTAATTTCACTGGCTAATCAGGTCGCTATTACGACGACTTTAATTTCGCCGATCACCGTAATAAAGTCGCTGAGGACAATTTAAAACGGTTACCAAAGTCGCCTTTGGATTTAATTTCACCGGTCACCGAGTTGCTAGATCACAATTTCGCTGGTCTGTCAGAGTATTTATTCATTATGCTGGAAATCCAATCTTTTCAACATTTGAAAAGATTTTATCCTGATTCTCCAAATCTCTTTAACACTTTCCTGCAAATCAACACAACAAATTATCAGTAATTTTCTGCAAAATTTGGATGAACACCACGAAGAACACGAAGAATAGTTCTTCAAATCTTTAAGTTTCCTTGAAGCAAAAACACCAAATATGCAGAATTAAATTCGCTAAACACCAACAACAGCCTATTTTCAACCAAAAACCCTAAAAATTTCGAAAATTTCCTCCAAAATTTCGAAACCCTAGGTCTACCACCTTCAAAATTTTCGAAAATTTCAACAAAGAACCCGAAAATCCACCCTTTTCTGCAGCAACAAATTCTGAACCGAGCTTCTTCAAGAGCCTAAAGCTCTGATACCAATTGTAGGTCCCCTTGTTCGTACGGATCGTCACAGAATTGTTTATCTAACCTAGAGTGCGAAATCCTCTAGATCAGATTTGTTACAGAAACGAGTAGAAACAGAAATTCCAATTAAACAGGTCTTATGTTAATTTATCCAAACTAGAAGTTTTACAATCAATTCAAGACCTCACAACCTCATAGCCTATCTCTGTGATCTTGCCTCTCACAACTTTCAAAATTACTCTCTCTCTAGACTTTCTCTCTCTAGAATTCTCTAACAACTCTTCTAAGAACTCTAACCCTAATCACAAAACATGTTTATATACCACATGTCTGTGAACTGGGCTTCCTACTGGGCTAGGCCATTTTCCAAGCCCATTACAATAAATAAACTCCCTAACCAATAAGCTAAGCCCAATACAAAATATCCAAAGACTAAATAATCAAACTATTAAGTTGTTGTCACCGAATATGCACCAACAGGTTCCTTTGTGACCATATTATATGTTAGTATAACCCTCTAAGGTCATACTACATGGTCCCTTAGAAATCAGAGATCATTTGCATGTTTCCGTTAAATGCTTAAAACTTGACCATTATGCCCTTATGATATAAAAACGAGATTTTTGAAAATGGGAGAGGACAAAAAGCTTTATTAATAATATATAAGTATGCCATAAAAATTTAACATCAGTTTCTGGTCTCAAATAAAAGTTATGTAAGATATCGTAAAACAAAACTTTTTGTTAATTAAATTCCATTTATAGCATAAATCATATTTAAACCCAATTTTTGGCACCAAACTTGCTACCCACTATTATGATATAATTTTTAGGGATTTTTGGAAATTTTTTTCAGATTTTATACTGACCATAACATAGAGTTCTTGTGTAAATTCGGTAATTGACGATAATGCCCTTTTCATTAATAAAATGAGTTTTACATATCAATTACATGCCAAACCTTTTCCTATTGATGTTATATATTAAATAAAATATTTTAAGCATTTGAGACTGATCAAAACTACAGAATTTTACAAACATCTTAAATATCGTCAATTATCGACTTTTACGCAAATTAGGCGCATAGTATGGTTTAAAACCATATTTAGCACCTAATACATGATACCTACTGATTTTATAAATGAATTTTAATACTTTAACAGTAAGAATAAGTCTTGAACTCAGACTTCCAAATTTGACCTCAAAAGCATATGTGAAATGACCAAAATGCCCCTACGGTGCATAGTTTGGCCATAAATGATTAAACACACATATGCATGATATCTTGCTGATGTAACTTGATAAAATAAATATTTATACTGAATGTTTTAGACCAGAACCTCAGCTTACTATTAAATCTCTTTTATAAACTTTAAAATGACCAAAATACCCTTACGTGGCTTAAATTGGTTTTAAATTCGTTTTGGGCATAATTGTAGATATCCTACTGATATCACAACATATTTTAAGCATAATAACTTATGGAACTTGTACTGGACTTATTCGGTTACCCGTTATGCATATACGCGTTCGGTACGGTTTATGTGACAAGTTTACATAAATTAGCCGAAACGGGTCAAACCTTATCATTTTTACTTCAAAATCCAGAATGTATTTAGTTTACCCATATTATACAAGTCTTCATACTTGTTGGGTCTAAATTACATTTTATTCCGGTCATCGCTTAATCTAGCGTATCGTACCGTTTCTAATATTTTAAGTTAGTCGGTCTAGGTCTATGACCTAAATAAGACCCGTTAGCATTCTAAATTGGTTATATATATTACCATCATTCCAGACTAGAGCCTCCCGGTAAAAGCTATCTGCATTTAATTAGATTGGATACGGCTGAGTTATATAAATCTTGTTGTAAATCGAGAAGTAGCTCAGGTAAATACTTTTAACTTATTTTCCCTTATACAGGCTTGGGATACGGTAAACTATTACCGCTTGGTCGGGTGTAGAAACCTTTTTAATCGGATATGATTAAATTGTATAATCCCGTTTTAATTAGTGTTGCTTGATAACATATAACATTGGGGGTTAACGACCGTGTCCTGGGTATCATTGGCTCATTTAAAAAGCGAAAATGGCCACGACTTAAGCATGGGGTGTAGGCATACACCTGTCAGTTGCGTATGTAAAAGATATACTCATTTGCATGGGATAACCCGCCGTGAGTTTATATTCGTGGTGTGTTGTTTAATCTTGTTCGGTTTATTTAATATCGGCCCTAAATGTTGGACAAACATGTAAATCTAATACAAGAATGTTATTAATATAATTGTCCCAAGTTATAAAAGAATATTTGTGCCCTGTGCCTTTGAATAAATTTTCATAAAACAATTTCGTGCCTTGTGCACCTAAACCAATTTTCATAAACATTTTCAAATGTGTCAGTTAATTGTATTTACCAGTGTAAACTGACGTATTTTCAAAAGACTAAGTGACAGGTACTATAGGCAAATAGGTTGGGAGCTGCTTGGTGTTGATAAAGGATCTTGCAAATCCTTTGGATGCCCTAAAGTCTGCTAAACTTCATTTTGTACATTTTATATAGATCCGCCTGAGGATTTAATGTTGCAAGCTCGTATGTAATTATCCTTTCGGTATTTTCAGACATTTGGGTTTTTAATAATATTTTATATTCCAAGACTTCCGCTGTGCTATTCTGTGTATGTTTGACTATGATGATATCAATCTTACGTCACGATACTCCCCATCGGTCCCATCGGGCTGAGCTGTAAATATCGGGGTGTGACAGTATCTAATCTGACCCATCATTCCAAAAATTCCTAAAAATGATATCATAACAGTAGGTTCAGAGTTTTGTGTCAAAATTTATGCTTAAACATGATTTATGCATTAAAGGGTAATTTAGTCTTTATAAAAGCTAAATTTACGATAATTTGCATAACATCAATTTGAGACCAGAATATCGTGTCAAAATATTTTAGAAATGTTTATAAATCAGTGTCTAACTTATTTGTATGTTCATATATTCAAAAATCTCTTTTTTAGACCATAAGGGCATATTGGTCAATATTAAGCATAATAACGGAAACATGCATAGAATTCAGAATTTTCAAATTACCATGTAATATAACCTCAGAGAGTTATACTACAACATTATATGGTCACTTTGGAAGCTTAAAACATAGAAGGATTAAGCTTAATCGGGTCAGAACTGAAAGTCAAAGCAAAAGTCAAGCTTTTGCGAGTTTCGGTTGCGAAACGAACCTAAACTTAGAATTGTCGGGTTGAACATGTTTAGACATGTTCTAATAATATTTACCAAGTTATTAAAGTGACAAAACATGATTTATATCCTCTACATTATCAGATTATGTTTTTATTTAAAAATCTGACTAGCTTGCCTTTTTATTTAATTACTTTGACCCGACAATTAACTAAGTATACGTGATAATTAGGAGGTCCCCTTTTGAGGAATTAACACCTAGCTAATTATGATCACGTAGCCATATTCGCCTCGAACAATGGCTGGACCATTTAGGTCTAAACAGAAGGTCAAAGTCGTTTTTGCGGCAACTTTGACTTTCGGTCTTTAAATAAACAAAATTCAACTAAGGTGGCTAAGGACACTTACAAAGGGTCCTAGCTTTGAACTTTGAACTAGAAAGAGCTTCCTTTTGTATCAGGAATCTCAAGAAATGCTCAAGGAAGCTTGAACAAGTGAGAAGATAGAAATTTTTGAATGAGCAAAGAATGAGGCTGCATCAAGCCCCTATTTATAGTTGAAGGAGCTTGTCTAGGATCAATCCATGTGTTCTAAGGTGCTCTAGGATGTCCCCAAGTGTCCAAGAGGTTTTTAAAAACTGTTTACAAGCTGCTGGTTTCGAAATCAGATTGCAGAACTGGTTTGTGTGGGGAGCAAGGCTGCATGCTGGCAGCTGCCAGTTTCTGCTGGAAATTGGTTTCCCCTGTGCTTCGCGCCAAGTATAAGGGATTTTGGCACAACACGCCTTTGAAGCCAAAACCAAAAGTTTTGTTTTTGTTGACAAGTTTAGTCCCTGCACTTTCATAACTTCCATTTTTCCCATTTTCAGCACTAGAGGCCCTTGAAAATAGGTTTTAAATATTCTTGGAAGTATAATCAAGTACCGTTAAGCTCTGAGTTCGTTAAAAATGTCTCTCGGGAGTAGAATTATCATATTGACACTTTCAACCCCTCTTCTTGGAATTTTGTGATTAGATCATCTAATGGTGTTGAAACCTCGTGAATTCATTATTAGGTATTCTTGAGAGTATGATCAAACATTACGAAGCCTCGGGTTCATTAAAAGGTCACTTAGAGGTAAGAATTAACATGTTGACACGTTTAACCCCTTTGTCTTGTAAACTTTCAATTTCTTTCACAAGCGGCTTCTTACTTCTGATAATTTACTCGTTCAAGAATACGAACATTGTGTAAGGTCATTCAGAGGCATAAGTTTAGCATGTGGACACTTTTTGTCCCTCCGCATACATCTTTTCACTGTTTGTCAACTTTAGTCCTTCTAACTCAAACTTTTACATGTTTAGGGTTTAGGACACGTGTCTTCACATAATTGGGCACAATTTTACGAGGTGTTACATCCTCACCCCCTTAAAAGAAATCTCGACCCTGAGATTTACTAAAATAAGTGAGGGTACTTTTGTCGCATAGTGGACACTACCTCCCATGTATATTCAGGGCCTCTACGGGCATCGCATTTTACTTTCACTATCGGTACGTGCTTCTTTCGGAGTTTTTTAACCTATCGATCCTCGATCGATATGGGTCTTTCAACAAACCTCAGGCTTTCATAAATTTGTACGTCTTTATGAGACATTTCTAGCGATTCATTAGATAGACATTTCTTTAAGTTACAGATGTGGAACACATTATGAATTCCACTAAGCTCCTCAGGCAAGTTTAGCTTATAAGCTACATTTCTGACACATTCGATGATCTTGAATGGCCCGATGTACCTCGGGCTTAGCTTGACCTTCTTACCGAAACGCATCACACCTTTCCAGGGTGATACCTTCAGTAAGACTTTGTCTCCTACCTCAAACTTTAGAGGTTTTCGCCTTTTATCTGCATAGCTTTTCTGCCTATCTCTGGCAGCCTTTAGGCGATCACGAATCTGGATAATCTTGTCCGTTGTTTCAAGGACTATCTCAGGTCCTGACAATTGAGTCTCTCCCACTTCCGCCCAACAAACAGGCGTTCTGCATTTTCTCCCATATAATGCCTCAAAAGGCGCAGCCTGAATGCTAGTATGGTAACTATTATTATAGGAGACCTCAATTAAAGGAAGGTGGTCATCCCAACTACCACCTAAATAAATAACACATGCATGAAGCATGTCTTCCAATGTTTGAATTTTACGCTCACTTTGCCCATCCGTTTCAGGATGGTAAGGAGTACTGAAATTCAAACGAGTGCCTAATGATTGTAGGAAACTTTTCCAGAAATGAGAAGTGTATCTAGTATCTCTATCAGATACAACAGATATTGGCACTCCGTGGAGAGATACAATCTCATCCACATATAATTGAGCTAACTTATCGGAGCTATGAGGTTTCTTGATGGGTAAGAAATGAGCTGATTTAGTTAGTCTGTCAACTATGACCCATATAGTATTGTTTCCATGCCTTGTCTTAGGTAACTTGGTAATGAAATCCATGGTTACCATCTCCCACTTCCATGTGGGGAGTTCTAACTATTGTAGCAAACCTGACGACTTTTGATGTTCAACTTTAAGCTGAGCGCACGTCCGACATTTAGCTACGTGTGTGGAGATGGACTTCTTCAAACCCATCCACCAATAATTGGCCTTTAGATCTTGATACATTTTGTCACCTCCAGGATGAATTGAATATCTTGAATTATGAGCTTCCTGAAGGATTATATCTCTAAGTCCTCCATGAATAGGAACCCAAATTCTATAATTTAATCTGAGGATTCCATCTTTGCCAGGTGAAAACTGATCAGCAGTTGCGCCTAACTTCTCACTTGGAAGGTTAGCTTCCAATATAGCTTCCTTTTGAGCAGCTAACAGTCTTTCATTCAAGTTGTTCTTAAGTTCAATACTTTTGGCATTAATCCGTATAGATTTAATCCTTTCCTTTCTGCTTAATGCATCTGCGACTACATTAGCTTTACCAGGATGGTAACGAATTTCACAATCGTAGTCATTCAAGGTTTCCATCCAACGGCGTTGTCTCATATTGAGATCATTTTGATTAAACAAATGTTGGAGACTTTTGTGATCTGAGTATATCACACACTTGGTTCCATACAAGTAATGTCTCCATAACGTAAGTGCAAATACAACGGCACCCAATTCCAGATCGTGGGTGGTGTAATTCTTCTCATGCACTTTCAGTTGTCGTGATGCGTAGGCAATCACTTTGCCTCTATGCATAAGCACACAGACCATGCCAGTGTGCGAAGCATCACAATAAACAACGAACTCTTCTATTCCTTCAGGCAATGTCAACACTGGAGAATTGCTCAACTTGTGCTTAAGGATTTCAAAAGACTCTTGTTGTTTAGGACCCCAATCAAACTTCACATTCTTGCGGGTCAGAGTAGTTAGCGGTGCAGCTATCCTTGAGAAGTTTTCGATGAACCTTCTGTAATATCCTGCTAATCCCAGAAAGCTGCGAATCTCAGTAGGTGTCTTAGGTGCTTCCCAGTTCATGATTGCTTCTATCTTAGCGGGATCTACTTGGATACCACGCTCACTCACAGCATGTCCAAGAAATTGGACTTCGCAAAGCCAGAATTCGCACTTGGAGAATTTAGCATACAGCTTTTCCTGTTGTAGCAATCCTAGGATGCACCAAAGGTGTTTCTCGTGATCAGCTTGATTAAGAGAATAGATAAGTATGTCATCTATAAAGACAATGACGAACTTATCTAGGTACGGTTTGCAAACGCGATTCATGAGGTCCATGAATGCTGCAGGTGCATTAGTGAGCCCGAAAGGCATCACTAAGAACTCATAGTGGCCATACCTTGTTCTAAATGTTGTTTTTGGTACATCTTCAGTTCTAACTTTGAGTTGATGATACCCTGATCTTAAATCAATCTTCAAAAAGAAGCTTGCCCTTTGGAGTTGATCGAACAAGTCGTCGATTCTGGACAATGGATAATGGTTCTTAATTGTTACCTTGTTTAGCTCACGGTAATCAATGCACAGACGCATTGAACCATCATTCTTCTTTACAAACAGTATGGGTGCTCCAGTAAATCACCCAGTTGGGTTCTTAGCTCTTTCATTTCTGTTGGTGCTAAGTGGTAAGGAGCTTGTACAATCGGTGCGGCTCCTGGCAGAATGTCTATCCTGAACTCTACTTGCCTTTCTGGGGGTAATCCAGGTAGTTCATCAGGGAAGACATTAGGGTATTCAGATATGATTGGAATGTCTTCAATCTTGGGTTTCGATTCATCAACTGTCACATGTGCCATGTAGATGACACATCCGTTCTTCGGACACTTGGATGCTTTGAGTAAAGACACATTGTCAGGCAAACCATAGTGTGTATCTCCATGAATGGTGACTAACTCACTAGATGGGGGTTTGATGTTAACTAGTTTCTTATCGCAGGCAATTTGGGCTTGGTTACGTGATGACCAATCCATGCCTAAAACTACATCAAACCTAGCCAATTTCATTGGTAGAAGAGATAGCGGAATAGAATGATTCTTAATGGATATAAAGCATCCATCAAGAAGAGTTGAAGTGGTTTCTAAGGTACCATCTGCGAGTTCTACCTCATATTTGATGTCTAGAGTTTTAATAGGCAGATTCAGCAGTTTACTAAACTTATGGTCTACAAATGACCTCTCAGCACCTGAATCAAATAAAACTCTAGCATAAATATCATTAATGAGGAAGGTACCTGTTATAACTTTATCAACATTCACCGCCTTCTTGGCGTTCATCTGAAACACCCTAGCATTTGTCTTTTTCACCTCATCAGGCTTCTTGGTGTTCTTAGGGCAATTTGTTTTAATGTGACCTTTTTCGTTGCAACCATAGTAGGTTGCATCCTTTAAGTTTCGGCACTCCAAAGTTTTGTGCCCTTTCTTCTTACATATTCCACAAGGCTTGGCTTGTGGATCCGAATTGCATTTCCCAAAATGCCTCTTGTCACATTTCTTGCATCTGGGCTTGTCACTAGACTGACCCTTCTTAAACCCAGAATTTCCTTTCTTCTTGTTGTTTGACTGGTGGGACTGATCATCCTCTCTTTTTTCTCTTCCCATCCTCATTGGTCTTCTTAGACTTACTCCTTATAACATCCAGTGCAAGTGACAGTGATAGATCGACAACGGATCTATAAGAGGTAGGCTTAGAAGCCATGACATTCCCCTTGATCTCTGGGGCTAACCCACCAATGCAACGCGCAATGCGTTTTGGTTCCGGAGTGACCAGATACGGAACGAGTCGAGACATTGAGTTAAAGTTGGTGACATAGGATCTACAATCCAAATCCTTCATAACCAATGTGAGGAAGTCAGTCTCCACTTTCTCCACCTCATGCTGTGGACAGTAAGTATCTTTTACCATCTCAACAAACTTAACCCAAGAAAGGTTATACAAAAGGATTTTCCCTATGGATTGTACCAAAGTTTTCCACCATGTCAGGGCATCTCCTTTAAAGGACTGTGACACAAACTTAACAATGTCCTCTTTGGCACACCCACTAATATCTACAACTGTTTCCATCTCGTCTAACCACTTCATACAATCAATAGCTCCCTTCTCTCCAGTGAAATCTCTTGGTTTACAAGAGACAAAATATTTGTAAGTACAACCCTTGTTGTACCGGGGAGCTTGATCAAATACTATCTGCTTTTGAGATTCACTCTTCTGATTGGATGAATGCTGAGATTCATCCTTTTTGGACGTATGCGGTTTCGAGAGGGACTTTGAATGGGTTTTCGATCGAGCTTCACTCGAATCCTTAAACACATTGTTCACAGCTTTAGTAACTTCCGTGTTTATCATGGCTTGAAGTTCGGCGCCTGTAACATTCAGCCTCGTATAATTATTGTTCCCCTCAACTGGGTGACTATTAGCTTCATCGGAGCCAGCCATGATTTGTATGCTAAAATCAAGAAAATGATTTGTTTAATAACATAACGGATCATCGTATTTGGTGATTGGATGGCCATGGTATAAATAAACCATATAGACCAATAAGATAATATGTTTGAAGTTATTTGATTATGATTTGCCTGGGTTGCAATTGAACCATTATGGGCAATTAAACAGGACTTAATCCTTTGTATTTATCAAACAGGGGACATAAGTCACAACTGTCAATGTTGTATAGGCATCTTTATATAGCACAAAAGGCTCGTCTCAAAGGACTTTTAGATGGCACAAAAGGCTTTGTCACTAGGACAATTTAAAGCATAATCAATGATCCTTTGGATCTAAAATTTTAAGGGTTGAACATAGTTCATCGCCTTTTAACAAGAAGTTATAGGATATAACTATCCTTGTTAGGATTACACATTGGACCGTAGGTAGAACACCTCAAATGGATGTTTTAGTACAGACATCATATTCGATGTTATTAGCCATGATTCATATTGATCATTTAGGCTATGAAAGTGGCTTGGAAAGATCCAAGTACTTTGAAGGTTGGTGTGGTTTCTCAAGTCACACTGCCAGGAATGTTAACATGTTTTTAGATGTTAACTAGGAATTATTGCCTTAAGAGGGTTATACCATTATAGCCATTGATATTTTGGCCATGTTATACCTTCATGAACATCTTTTGAAATTTCATTGGCAGATCAACTAAAATCGAAATGATTATTTGCATGATGATGTATTAAAATACATATATAAATTTCAAAAGAAAGACTTCATTAATAGTACTAAAAGACTACAAAAACTGCCATAAACGGGTTTTAGAAATAAATAAATTGTCCACGCAGGGACTAAAGAAAAGAAACAAGTCCTCGCAGGGACTAAAACTAAAAGCAATGTCCACGCAGGGACTTAATTAAAACTACAATAAAATAAAATAAAATAAAATAAAGTATTCTACTTCTTCTTTCCCTTGATGAAGTTTGCAAGACCCTTAAGGAACTTATGGGTCTTTCTTTCCCGTTCCTCCGCCCTATGTTCAACCTCTTCTAATCTTTGTAAGATTTCTTGCGTCTGTGGTTGTTGAGGTAGAGGTTGAGGTTGTTGCTGATAAGAAGGGTATTGATACCCTTGAACGGGATACCCAGTTGGGTATACTGGTGGAAACGGTGAGGGATAGAGGGCATTAAAGTTAGCTGCTTCGACATATGGGTCGTAAGCAGGAGCTTGATATTCATAACTAGTAGGAACTTGTGGCTCAAACGGGTTATACTCAGTCGAACCTGGGTAGGTAGGTATTGGGTTTTCATAACCCATTGGCGGTGGCGGTGGTGCAAAGGTGACCGGTGTGGTATCAATTTTCGGCACCGCATGAGAAGGTCCACCCATTTGTGGATCTTCGGGGATCGAAGGGTAATTGCTTGAAGCTTGTGGGGAACTAAATCTTGGTCCCCCTCGCACAGACATGCGTGCATTTCTCCTTCGTTTTGGTGGCTCAGGAGGTGGCTGAGGTGGTTCCTCAACTGGCAGTGGTGGTGGAGTTACCGCCTCGAAGTGCGGTTCTTCCAAAGGAGGCTGTGGTGGAGTGTTATGAAATGAAGGGGTGTTAACAAAATCCCACTGCCCAAACCATTCTTTAAAAATATCTGGACCTCGATAGGGATATCCCGTAAAATACGAACCGCTCGAAATATCAGTGGGATGCGTAGGCGTCCCAGATGGTGGCATTTGTGGATCTGGATCATCGTCCATATCCATATCCTGTGAAAAATGGTCCTCGGGGCCCAACGGGTTATATCCCGCTGGTGAGTTAATGTAATCATCAGGGTTAAAATGACCCTGAGAATAGGAGTGATGAGATGAATGGTGAGAGTGGTGAGAGTGAAATGAATGTTGGGGCTCGTCTTGTTGAGGCGACCCAAAGGAGTGGTGATACGAATGTGAGGTACTGAGCAAGACGGATCGCCTCGCGGGTTCTAGAGAACGTCTCCAAGCGTAATGTGAATCGGAGGTGCTGAATGACGCTGAAGGTGTGCGTCTATGTGATGGTCCAGCTTGACTTGACGGTCCTCCTCGCATAGGACCTTTTCCTCGGCCTCTCACTCTTAGCGGCATTTTTATTAGCAAACCTGTCAAAATTTCAAGAAAACAACATATAAACGACAAAATGAAAGTTAAGAATAACCCTAGGTCATTTACCTAGACTCGGAAGTCTAAGGAATGTGCTATTGTGTCATTGAGATTAAACACAAAGGCTAGTGTTTAATTCACTCAATGTTGGCTCTGATACCAACCTGTCACACCCCGATATTTCCACATATTTCCGGTGGGCCTGATGGAGAGTATCGTGACGTAGTTAATATAATCATAGACATTTAAAACAATTATAGCACAGCGGAAGGCTTGGAAGTTTAATTACTATTACAATCCATAGTGTTCGAAAGTTCAAAACAAAAGAATATACAGGCTGATTGTAATAGAGATCCACAGGCGGACCATAAAATTAAATACATAAAACTGAGTTTAACAGACTTCAGGCATCTAAGGATTTGCAAGATCCTCTTAATTGACCCCAAGTAGCTCCAGCCTAGTTTCGAGATGTACTTGTCACTTTACTCACTTAGTCTTTGAAAAATACATCAGTTTTCACTGGTAAATACAATTAACTGACTCATTTGAAAAGAGTTTATGAAAATTGATTTAGGCGCACAAGGCACAAAACCTTTTATAACTTGGGATAATCTTTATTAAAATCTTGTATACAGATTTACATATTTGTCATACAATTGGGGCCGGTTTGGAAGCCGGTCATGATTAACCGACTCACCACTTATAAAACCCACAAAGGAGTTATCCCCAACATATGGGTTATTTAATATTTAGCATTTTTCATCTGTCAGGTGTATGCCTACACCCCGTGCATAGGTCGTGGCCATTAGTAACTTAAATGAGCCGATGATATCCAGGACACGGTCGTTAACCCCCAATGTTTATGTTATCAAGCAAAACATATTAAAACGGGTTATGCAGATTTATTAAATCACAATCCGATTAAATGATCTCATACCCGACTAAGCGGTTATAATTTACCGTATCCCAAGTCCGTATAAGGAAAAATAAGTTAAAAGGATTTACCTGAGCTGTTTATGCAAATGATGCTACTCAGCCGTATGTTTCCTAAGACCTTATGAAAATATCTTCTACCGAAGCTACTTAATCTGTAAGTAAGGTTTTATTAACCTATTAGGATACTAACGAGTCTTATTTAAGTCAAAGACTTAGACCGGTTAGCTATAAAGAGGTTTTACGGTTCAAAACGCTAGATTAAGCGGAGACCGGAATGGAATGTGATTTAGACCCGAAAAATTTAAATACTTGTATAATATGGGTAAACTAAACACACTCTGGATTTTGATGTTTAGATGATAAGGTTAAACCCGTTTCGGCTAATTTATGCAAACTAGTTACATAAACCGAACCGAACGCATATAAGCATAACGGGTAACCGAATGAACCATATACAAGTCCCATATATTATTATGCTTAACATATGTGAAGACATCAGTAGGATGTTAACATATATGCCCAAAAACAATTTAAAACCGAATTAAGCCCCGTAAGGGCAATTTGGTCATTTTAAGATAAATAAAAGAGGTTTAAAAGTAAACTGATGTTCTGGCTCTGTAAAAATAATTATTTTATGATGTTATAATAGTAAGATATCATACATATGTGTGGTTTACCATTTATGGCCAAACTATGCCCCGAAAGGGCATTTTGGTCATTTCACATATGCTTTTAAGGACATAATTGGAAGTATGAGTTCATGACTTATACCTACTATAAAAATATAAAAAATTTATTTATAAATTCAGTAGGTAACAAGTCTTGGGTGCTAAATATGGTTTTAAACCATACTATGCACCTAATTAGCGTAAAAATCGATAATTAACGATATTTGCAAGGTTTATGAAATTCTGAGATTTTGACCAGCCTTGGATGATCAAAATATTTTGTTTTTCATATTAGATCAGTAGGAAAAAGTTTTGTATGTTAATCATATATAAAGCATATTTTATTTGCAAAAAGGGCATTATCGTCATTTATAGAATTTATACAAGAACTCAGTGTAAAGGTCAATATCTAATCTGACCCGTCATTCCTAAAATTCCTAAAAATGATATCATAACAGTAGGTTAAGAGTTTTGTGTCAAAATTTATGCTTAAACATGATTTATGCATTAAAGGGTAATTTAGTCTTTATAAAAGCTAAATTTACGATAATTTGCATTACATCAATTTGAGACCAGAATATAGTGTCAAAATATTTTAGACATGTTTATAAATCAGTGCCTAACTTATTTGTATGTTCATATATTAAAAAATCTCATTTTTTAGACCATAAGGGCATATTGGTCAATATTAAGCATAATAACGGAAACATGCATAGAATTCAGAATTTCCAAATGACCATGTAATATAACCTCAGAGAGTTATACTACAACATTATATGGTCACTATGGAGCTTAAAACATAGAAGAATTAAGCTTAATCGGGTCAGAACTGAAAGTCAAAGCAAAAGTCAAGCTTTTGCGACTTTCGGTTGCGAACCGAACCTAAACTTAGAATTGTCGGGTTGAACATGTTTAGACATGTTCTAATAATATTTACCAAGTTATTAAAGTGAGGAAACATGATTTATATCATCTACATTATCAGATTATGTTTTTATTTAAAAATCTGACTAGTTTGACTTTTTATTTAATTACTTTGACTCGACAATTAACTAAGTATACGTGATAATTAGGTAGGTGTTACCTAATTATGATCACGTAGCCATATTCGCCTCGAACAATGGCTGGACCATTTAGGTCTAAACAGAAGGTCAAAGTCGTTTTTGCGGCAACTTTGACTTCCGGTCTTTAAATAAACAAAATTCAACTAAGGTGGCTAAGGACACTTACAAAGGGTCCTAGCTTTGAACTTTGAACTAGAAAGAGCTTCCTTTTGTATCAGGAATCTCAAGAAATGCTCAAGGAAGCTTGAACAAGTGAGAAGATAGAAATTTTTGAATGAGCAAAGAATGAGGCTGCATCAAGCCCCTATTTATAGTTGAAGGAGCTTGTCTAGGATCAATCCATGTGTTCTAAGGTGCTCTAGGATGTCCCCAAGTGTCCAAGAGGTTTTTAAAAACTGTTTACAAGCTGCTGGTTTCGAAATCAGATTGCAGAACTGGTTTGTGTGGGGAGCAAGGCTGCATGCTGGCAGCTGCCAGTTTCTGCTGGAAATTGGTTTCCCCTGTGAGTCGCGCCAGGTGTAAGGGATTCTGGCACAACACGCCTTTGAAGCCAAAACCAAAAGTTTTGTTTTTGTTGACAAGTTTAGTCCCTGCACTTTCATAACTTCCATTTTTCACATTTTCAGCACTAGAGGCCCTTCAAAATAGGTTTTATATTCTTGGAAGTATAATCAAGTACCGTTAAGCTCTGAGTTCGTTAAAAATGTCTCTCGGGAGTAGAATTATCATATTGACACTTTCAACCCCTCTTCTTGGAATTTTGTGATTAGATCATCTAATGGTGTCGAAACCTCGTGAATTCATTATCAGGTATTCTTGAGAGTATAATCAAACATTATGAAGCCCTGGGTTCGTTAAAAGGTCACTCAGAGGTAAGAATTAACATGTTGACACGTTTAACCCCTTTGTCTTGTAAACTTTCAATTTCTTTCACAAGCGGCTTCTTACTTCTGATAATTTACTCGTTCAAGAATACGAACATTGTGTAAGGTCATTCAGAGGCATACGTTTAGCATGTGGACACTTTTAGTCCCTCCGCATACATATTTTCACTGTTTGTCAACTTTAGTCCTTCTAACTCAAACTTTTACATGTTTAGGGTTTAGGACACGTGTCTTCACATAATTGAGCTCGATTTTACGAGGTGTTACATACTCAAACTCTTTTTAATTTCTTTTATTTAATTAATTTAGTCACATATATATAAAACATAATATACAAATAGTTTTTATAAAAAAAATTAATAGTTTTGTCATATAATTTTTATAAATTTTCATCCAAACCACTAACTCAGTTTATTTTTTCTGTTAAGGTGAATAATCTTTTAAATTTTATAAATTAAGACATAAATTAATATCTAGTTTTTTTTATACAGATTAGTTTTATAAAGAGAAAGCGATATATAAAATAGATATCAATGATGTGCAACACATAACAATCGATTACAACTTTTAGTATTTAATCAAATGTAGAGATAGAAAAAAATTGTAAAACGTTACATATTTTTAAATGTGTTGAGCACCTAAGAAATATATTGGCAGAAATAAAATATTTATCTAATTAAGATTATGAGGGTAACTAACTAATATTTATTCTGAGTGGTTTGAGTAAAACACACTTTTGGTTCATGGCATTATACTTACTATTTGGTGGGTAATTTTAAGGTTTGGTAACGATACGTTGTTTGAGGGGGGGGGGGGGGCAGTGGTTTCTGTTTTTTAGTTAGGAGCGAATTTAAAAGAGTAGAAGATGAATCACAAACTTGGTACATATAATAAGAATTGTTTATTTGACCTTTTTCTATAAGATCACTAGCATTTTAGTTTTATAAAATTTAGAGCTTGAAGTAGATTTAATTTTTATAAAACTGATGTGTACAAAAGAATTGAAAATTAATTTTTGTCTTACTTTATAAAATTTATAAGATCTTTCACCTTAATAGAAAAAAATAACTGAGTTAGTGGTTGGATGCAAATTTATAAAAATTATGTGACAAAACTGTTAATTTTTTTCATAAGAACTGCATGTATATTATGTTTTATATTTGTGTCACAAAATTAATTTAATAAAAGAAATTAAAAAGAATTTAAGTAAATTGCCAAAATCGTCCCTGAGGTTTTATATTTATCAGTTTCATCAAAATATAATTCAATTTAACAGAAAAAAGTAAACTAAGTTAGTGGTTTTGATGAAAATGGCAAAAAATTACAAAGGTGAATGGCTATTTGGCAAAAAAAAGTCAATATGGATGAAATTGACAAACAGACCTAAGCTCAGGGACGATTGTGGCAATTTACTCTTATTATAATAAACAAGTTCTTTTTTCTTCTAACATACCAATATCCTGAAGCATCAAGCAGGGTAAATACCTAATTCTTACACAATTTGGGCTACCAAACTATTTTCTTGTTATGTCCATCGTCGGTCTTCGGTTAATATTTTAACAATTGGTTTTCTTCCGGACGAAAAAACAAGTATCGTGCATGAAGGATATAAAGTATGATTTATTAAAACAAAAGAAACTTTACGCAAGTCGGCTTATATAATCAAGAATGTCTTATGTACGTAAAGGGTATACATGAAACTAAACAAACTATCAGTATGTCAGAAAGTTGGGCCTCTGAAATGAGGGTAAGTAATTGTTGGATTTGAGTAAATTAAAACTTTTTTCGTTTGACGTAAAAATTGACGAGTTCTGTATTTAATGTTATGAAATCCTGCACGATATATCCTTTGAGCCTATCTCAGTTGATTTTTTTGTTAAATCTGGTCACTCAAGGATAGTTTAGTCATTTTACTAATTTATTTATAATTATTAAAAAATAAAACATTTTTAAAGCATATTATTATTATTATTATTATTATTATTATTATTAAAGTAAATTGCCATTTTAGTCACTGAGTTTTGTCCAAATTTGTCATTTTGATTCAAATAGTTTTTTTTTTGCATCTGGGTCTCTGACTTTTCACTTTTATTGCCATTTTGTTCACTTTGCCTAACTCCATCTAAAAATCCAGTTACTCTTTTCAATTTAAACCTTTTCAGTTGCCATTTTGATCCAATTCTTAAAAAAACAAAAATATATATATATAATATTAATAAAGATTATTATTTTATTATATATAATAATCATATATACACATACATCTCTAAAAATCCAGTTACTCTTCATTCAAATCTCTGCAACCAAACCCTAGCACACAATGACACCATCTGCACTCTCTCTTACCTCCAGCGACCGGAGAGACTCCGGCCGTTTTTCCGGCCACACCCCAACCACACCTACCCACCCCTCATCCCCGTTTCCCCTCAAACAAACGGCCGGCCACCGCGTTATGGTGGCGGCGCGCCGCAGGGATGGCAGACGAGAGAGAGAGAGGGAGACGCAGAGACGAGAGAGAAAGAAAGACGACAGGTTGCCGTCTCCGGCGACCAGAGACGCCGCTACGGCGGCGGCGGAGGTGGTGGATGACGATGAGCGGTGATGATGATGACGACTATGATGATGATGATAGTGGTGGCCGACGGCGGCGTTGGCCGCCGGAGCCACGGCGACTGCAGTGGAGGTGGTTATCTGGTTCAGATTTCGGGAGTTGCTCGGTTCAGATTCGGGTGTTCGGGTCGGTTTTAGTTCATGTTCAGTTCGGGAACCAGTGGTGGTGGAAGGTGGTAGGTGTTGATGGTGGTGGGTGGAAGATGCACATATAGAGAGAAAGGGAGAGATGTATGTGTACTGACGTATGTATGTTGATGTATGTATGTTAGAGATGCATGTGTAAATATGATATATATTATTATATATAATAAAATAATAATCATTATTAATTTTATATATATATATATATTTTTTGTTTTTTTAAGAATTTGATCAAAATGGCAACTGAAAAGATTTAAATTGAAAATTCTCAAAATTCCCTTGGTTATAACTGGATTTTTAGATGGAGTTAGGCAAAGTGATCAAAATGGCAATAAAAGGGAAAAGTCAGGGACCCTGATGCAAAAAAAAAACTATTTGGATCAAAATGGCAAATTTGAACAAAACTCAGGAACTAAAATAGCAATTTACTCTTATTATTATTATTATTATTAAACCTCTCCCTCTCTACCCCCTCTCTCTGCCACTCTTTCTTTACCAGACTACGACCATCACCACCATACGCCTCCCACCACCGCTAAACCCACCGTCAGGGCAGGCCCGTTAGTCTTATAAATCTAGGCACGGGCCTAGGGCCACCGAAAATCAAGGGCCTCCAATTTTTAGTAAAGTTATATATATTATATATTATATATGTATTAGACTCAAATAAAAAGCAAAACCAAACCATGTTTTTTTTATAAAGTTACATAGATAAAAAATGTTTAGGAAAAAAGCCCACATGCAAGATCCAGTTTCGAAATTAAACCACAGACATAACTGCAGTCTGTAGCAACCATCTACCACTCGACCTCATCCGAATTCCGTGAATCAACGCCAAAAATCCCTAAAATTGAGCCGCAATCATCGTTCCTACCTCCTATCGCAACCTGCTCTTTCGATTTTCTAGGTTATCGGCTATCACTAACGGTAATCACTCATGGTGTCGGGTCTGTCGGGATTGGAGGAGAATTTATGGGCAAAATTATGGCTAAATACTAAACGTAGGTTAAATTTAGCAACTATTTTTTCTATTAATCTTTATATGTTTTGCAAAAGAGCCTCCACTTTGTAGTTCGCTTAGGGTCTACAAAAACGTTGGAACGGCTCTGCCCACCACCACCATCCTACCGACCACTAATCCAACCGACCACCCCTACCACACCAACCAAATCACAACCACAGCCCACCATCATCACCAGTGGCGGAACTAGCCCATTAAATCAGGGGTATCCCCAATTTTTTTTTACCGTGCAATCAACAATATTAAACAAACGATAATAAATAAATTATTAAAAAAAGGCAATAAATAAATAAATAAAGTAAAATAAGTGCCTAATAAATTTGTCCTTTTTTTCATAGCTTGAAATCGTTTAATCACATCGTCGTCTTTTACTTTAAAAAACAAATACCTAAGCAGGGGCAAAACGATCGAACCAGTGTTATCGCAGCAGCAAACAACAGGATTGTGGATTCTTTTATCGAACCGCCCGAGGTGTAAGATGGTGATGGTGAGTGTGGTGATGATCAGGGGCGGAACTAAAGGTATGTGAGCCGTAGCACGGGCTACGGCTGAAGTCCGTATGCGTAGTGTATTTTTTATATATTTTTTTTGGTTTTATACAAAAGATACCCCTAAAATAATACAAGGATACCCCTAACTAACCCAACTTATAAATTTAAAGGAGCCCGATTGAAACAATAACTCAATTGAATAGATAAGCCCAACTGATTAGATTAGCAAAAAAAAAAAAAAAACACAAAAATATGTATGACGGCATTCTTTCTTATCGTCGCTTAGGTTCTGGAAGAAAACCAAACCTCGTTGGTCATCCTTTACGCACCGGTCTCCGGTTTTGCTGCTGCCAATAACAAGTATTATAAAGTTATTATTAATTAATGATAAAACTTATATGTATGTAAGGTACATTTTTAATAGTTTTATAAATAAAATTATATAATAATTATAATAGTAAAAAAATGTATTTTGAAATCCCGACGTACATCTTTTAACAAAGTAATGTGTATACCCGATACCTGTGGGTATACCCGATACCCGATGGATAATTACCCGACAAATACCCGACGGGCATTGGGTCAGGTATGGGACACGATTTTATAACCGGGTATGGGTATGGGATTACCAATACCCGACCCGAACCCGACCCATTGTCATCCCTACACCTCCAACCACTGCAAAACCCACCATCACCATCCTACCGACCACGTACCCCAACCCCACCAACCCAAATCACCACTAGAACCCACCATCGCCTTTGTACACCTCCCACCACCGCTAAACCCACCATCACCATCACACCCACAACAATCCACCACCCACCACCGCTAAACACACCATCCACCATCTTAAAATCTTATAAATTAAGATTTGTGGTTTGAGAGAGAGAGAGAGCGTGTGCAGAGGGTTTTTTAGAGAAAGAGAGAGCGCTCAAAGGTTTTTTAGAGAGAAAGAGAGAGAGTGGAGAGTATGTGATATAGAGAGGAGGAGAGAGAGTGCATGAATTTTTTACACAACTAGTCATTTGATATAAATTATAGCTTGGTCTATTCGCACACGCTCTTTGTCTTTTTGCACACCTAAAGCGCCCCGCTATGGCCAAAGAGGGGCGCTTTGGGCTTGGTCAACAGACAAGGACTGAACTAGTCATTTGATATAAATTATAGCTTGGTCTATTCGCACACGCTCTTTGTCTTTTTGCACACCTAAAGCGCCCCGCTATGGCCAAAGAGGGGCGATTTGGGCTTGGTCAACAGACAAGGACTGAGTCAGTCCTTGTCTGTTGACCAAGCCCAAAGCGCCCCTCTTTGGCCATAGCGGGGCGCTTTAGGTGTGCAAAAAGACAAAGAGCATGTGTAGTGGAGTTTGTGTTGTTTTTTTTTGAAATAGGTGGGATCTGGGTTAGTTTGGTAGTGTTTTTTGGAGGAAAAAATTGTATTTGAGTTTTATTATTATTATAAAATATTAGTATTACATATAATTCATAGTTGTTTTATAATTACGTTTTTTTACGTCATTATTTTTATAGAACATATATAATATAAGTGCATCTTTATAAACTGCTAACCTAGTTTATTTTGTTAAATTAAACGAACACGTTAAATAAAATGTACAGAAAGCCATAAGAATTAAACGTAAACAATCCAAAACCAACGTGATGTAAATAGAAGATTAACTACAATATATATATATATATATATATATATATCAGTTTGTACATACAAAACAAAAAGGTACAACTGAGTACATAATACATAACAAAACACTATACAAACAAACTAAGGTACTAATCCTCGTGCGGTGGGGACGGTGGGAGGGGAAGTGGAGGCAACCCGGCGAGCTCTCGTAGAGCAACGAGCGTCTCGACCATCCAGTCAATGAGTGCGCCCTGGCGTCTGACGCGCCGGTCGAAGTCCGTATGTTTGTAAACAACATATTGAGTGCTTTATGTCTCGAACGCTAAATGTTGTGTCTGAGCAGCTTTTAAAAGTAAAAATTTGGGGTCGAAGCGCCGCGCTATGGCCATAGCGCGGCGCTTAGGGTTCACGAGACGCTGAAACCTCGTTTCAGCTTTATGTCTTTCAAACAACAACTTATGTCTCAAACGTCAGTCAAATCACCTTTTGTCGTGCTAAGCGCCCCGCTATGTCCATAACGCGGTGCTTTGAGGTGTGAAAATAATTTTCACCGTGTGTAAATAGTATGACCCTAAATTATTTACTCAATAGGTTTTGGGGAGGTGAAATGATAAAAATGCTCTCATGTGCAAGGCACATGACCCGAATTAACAACAATAATTAACTTGGTTAGGTTCAAATGACATACCATGTAAGATTTTGAAACCTTAAGTACAGAGTTCGTCAATTTTTGCACCGAAAGACACCGCCTGAAATTAGGTATATAGATAAAAAAACAAACTTGTAATTTAATCTGATTTATATATCTAGGAGTGATCTATGTAGAATACTATATACATAGCGAGAACAAGAAAATAATGAATCAGTCATTATTTAAAAAACTAAAAATATAAAAAGAACTACATTTATGTGATGTTTATTGTTTCACGCAATCTATTATGAAATATGAACAAATTAGATTTATTGGTATATAACCTATAGATGTGTTGGTTATGTTGACCATGTATGTGTAGGCAAATGGTACAAAATTCTAACACATAATTTAATCATTAATATAAGAAAAAGATGAAATATTGATCGAAAAATTAACGCTTTAGATTCTTATTTTAGTTCTATCAGAATTTAGTATTTTGTAATGATCCCATCATATGTTATGTGTGTATGTTGTGTGTATGTTTGATAGGTTATGTATAGATAATATAACCAACTAACCAACACATGATATATAAACGAAATTTAATTTGTTCATTTTTTTAATTAAAAAATGAATAAACATGGCATTTCAATCATATTCTTGTATTTTGGAGTTTTTGTGCATAACCACTTATACCTTGTGTTTTTTGAGTTTTTTTTTTTTTAAACTTAATTTTTTACTTTTAATTCAAAGGTTTTTAGCTTTTGTAATTTTAACCTTACATAATTTGTTTTTTTTTTTTAACTTTAACCCAAAACTAAACTTGTTATTTTTTACTTTTTAACCCAAAGGTTTTTAGCTTTTGCATTTTTAACCTTACATAATTTTTTTTTAACTTTAACCCAAAACTTTTCATTATTTGAAATTTAACTTCACAACTTTTGTCACTTATACTTTTCATCTTTGGCAAATTTTCGTTTTACGTATAGTTCTAATTTTTTCGACTTAATACAGCGCAACTTACGAGTGTGGTTCAAATTTTTTATGTTTTGTTTCAAATTTTGCAAGTTAACACGGCGCAACGTGCATGTGTGGTTCAACGTTTTTTACCTCTTTTTTCATGTTTGACAGGTTCATCGCAACACGCAGATCCTAGGTTGAGTCAGTGTTGGTGGTCGATGACGGTTGTGTGGCATTAGTACTATTTGACACCGTTTTACGCCCCGCCGCAACACGGGGTGTGCTTTGGGGGTTTTCTAAAGAAAAAATGGTTATGCATATGGTTGTCGTGACCTTGGCTTTGGGGGGCTTCAAAAAAAAATGATTTTTTTACTTTTCACCAAAAAGTATTTCATAAATTACTTTTAACCCAAAACTATTTGTCTTCTTTACTTTTAACCAAAAACTTTTTATCTTTTGCAATCTATCCTTACAACTTTTTTACTTTCAACTTTGGTCCTTTATAGTTTTCATTTTCTGCAAATTTTTCGTTTTATGCTTGGTTCTAAATTTTGTGACTTAACACATCGTAACGTACGTCTTTGGTTTAACGTTTTTACGTTTCGTTCTAAATTTTGCGAGTTAAAACGACGCAACGTGCGTGTGTGGGTGAACGTTTTTACATCGTCTATTTTTTCCCATTTGACAGGTTTAACATAACGTGTGGGTTCTAAATCGATTTAGTTATAACTGAAGAATTCCCGCCGCATTGCGGCGGGTCTCAATTCTAGTTTCAAATTAATTTAGATCATAATGATTTGTTTTGTTTATTTTATGTTCGCACAAAAATAATGTGTAACTAGAATAGAATTATTACCCGCCGCAATGCGGCGGGGTGCTAGTTTCATACACATTAGGTGAAGCCATATGGTTGTTACATCAAGATATTTTTTTTCACTCACATGCCATAATTTTGCTAACTATGTCATACAAAAGTTTGTTAATTCGTATGTTCACAACTTGTACAAAAGGGTTATTGTTATGTCATTTGTTGGTCAAACCCGATGACACTAAGTAGCTAAATATGAACGCACACATGTTAATAATTTTAGCCTACTAGAAGGATTAGGACTTTCAAACCAGAAAAAGACTCTTTCATGAGCAATCCATCCTACGAGAAACATCACAAAGGAAAAACAACAAAAGTCATCACAACCAGTGTAATTTTCACCTCTAAATAGGGTAATGATAGTTAAGGTTGCAATGTAGCATACCAGAATTTCGCGACGTCATTCTGATCTCAAATCAAACCCACGCACAAGCAAAAGTTTTAAACCGTGAACACCAACAAAAAAGACATCGCGCAGCGTAAAGCCGTCGCCGCCATAGACGGCCAGAGCCACCGACAACAGCGTGGCAACACCCTTCTATCTGTGCTGCTCAAACACACAGGCAAACATGTCTGCAAAATAGAACCCCAAAATACTGAGTTAACAAAAACAAAAATCATTAGAAATCAAAAAAATTATATTATTCATACAACTATATCATAAAAAAATAAATGCACCTTACAGTCATTGATGCCTTTGCAAAAAATACACTTAGTATTGTCATTTAACATATGAGAACGTGCGCACCATGGCTGCTGTCACACCCCCAAAATCCACCCTGCGGAGTACCACCGCTTGGAGGCGTGACGTGACCAGGATCGAGCCACCAATCATATTGAACATCGTAATTAAGTAAATAAGACCAACCACAATACGATTGGTGACCAAAGCTAGTTAGCCATGTTTAGTTTAAACAACGAAAGCATAAAAGTAAATCCAAAAGCATAAGTCCATAGTTTATAAGTTAAAGTTCAAAACGCAGGTTTAATAAGTTCATAAGGATTTAAATAATAAGCACGGAACATAACAGTCCGTACACCACAACGACTCCTTCCTCGTGCAAGCTCCAAGCGTTTAGCGACCTGTAAGGCATGTAACAACGAGTCAACAACAAAGTTGAGTGAGTTCACGTTTGGTTGTTTAGTTTTAAGTTGTTTCTGAAAAACGTGGTTTGACTTTCGTTGGCTTAATTGTCGTGGGGGTTACCCCGTAGTTGAAAGTATGTTTAACCAGTTCCTTTTTCATTACCCAAACCATAACCATAATCAGTGGGGGCTTTCCCCGTTTGAACTACTAGACGGTATGATATCGACTACTACGCAAATAAGTTGTGCCCTATATTAGTGTCTATCATCACTGATAGTCTGCCATAGTCCATTAGTACACGCCCGTCCGACCGGCACGGTGTGAGGTTTGTTAAACCTAATAGCGCTATTAACTAATGACCCGCTCGCCATTGGCCTCGGCGATTAAGTCGATATAATGAAGAGGGACTTATTGATAGAGTTTTGTCTAGCTAGTTTTTAAGGTTGTTGTCCTACACCAGGAGGACGAACGTACGTATTCTGCACCAGGAGAATTCGTAGGATTAATAATGGCATCCTATCTATGGAGGATGGCCGTACATATCTTCCCAAGGGGATAGGTAGATGTAGATTTAGTTTTAAATTCTTTAACCCATTCCCAAACCACCGGGAATCCCATGCCTTGTAGAAAGTGTGAACTCACCTCGGTTGCTCGGTTTGACTCTCAAATATAGCTAATAGTCAAGGTCGGTCAATCACGTCCTAATATGATTACCAGTTAGTCATTTAGTGGTTTCAAATAGAGCACAAAGTTCCTACACGTATCTATCACATAACATGCATCACTTTAACGGTTCATGCCCATATAAACTTCCCATTCATTCCCCACTCATAAACAAACATACGATAATGCACCTAACACTTTTATTGACACATAATCATGTTAGATCATTCACAGATAGTATATTCGACATTTAGATACGCAAATTACAGCTTATGTCATTTCAGCATAAATATTCAAAACCGGGCTGTTTTCGGACATTTTAATAAAATAGTTAACTTATTCCAAAAATTCCCAAATTTTTAAAGAATGTCTTAAACGTTCCATATTTTATTGTGTAAAAATATCGGGGTCCAGTTCATTAGTAATATTTTATAAAAATTCATTTTCCGGACTAAACTCAGATTTATCTTTTTCTGACCACAGTCCATGGAATAATTTATTTAAAATTAATCGAGAGTCCGATTTACGAAATTCTAGTGAGAGAATTACAAATACATCGGTGGTCATCTACAGTACAAGTTTCATGATCTAACTCTACACAGAACTCAAGTTATGACAGAAAACAAAACGCATATTTTCAGCAGAAAAATGCAGCTCTAGCTGCTGTTACAAAATGACGCTTTAAAAATAGTAAACGAAGTCCAAAAATTATGATTCCGGCGCCATTAGAACCGTATTTCATAGTACATAAATCTAGACTTCAGAAAATACATTTTTCATTAAGTTATGGTCTGGTTACAGCCAACTAAAGTTGGCTGTAAAAACCAACCAACATTCTGTTTCAGCTTTTAACTTTCTAGTGCATGTTCGATTGATTCCGTTAACATGTTTAGCGATTACAACAACATCAAACATCAATATTAACAAGTAACTCAGCAAGAAATCAACAAGAATCATAACAACATCATTCTAACATCATTTCATAACTAGACTAGTTTATGTTCAAGACTTGTTTAAGGTTCTTTAGAGTTTCATGGATTCTCATCATCAAATAACTAACTATTAACCACTTAAATAACATGCAAAATGAACAGATCTAAGTTCTTTCCACTAGTTCGAGACTAGGGAAGTTCGAGAGTGGAAAAGTGGTGGTTAATAGTGAATGAAGGAGGTATTTGAACTTCCGAAAGCTCCTAGCTCCCTTGTGTGACCTTTTACACCTTTGTATGTATGGAGATTGGATGAAGTTGGTTGAATGATGATGATGGTGATGGGGTTTGGGTTCAGCCGAAATAAGGAAAGGAGGGAGAGAGATGAGAGTTGTGATGGTGATGGTGATGATAAGAATGAGTGGTTAACCCTTGGTGTCTTTTATAGACCAAGTTCACCCTTTAACCATTGTGCTACATGTTCTAATATCCACCAACATATTAAGGACTCTTGGATAATATGTTTCAAATGGTGGAACAAGATCTATTATAATATGTAAATAAAATCATGTGTGTGGGCTACCTTGTAGCCGTAGGATGGGGGGGGGGGTTTAAGGTTGGGTTTCAACTATGTAGTTTGTGAGCTTGGTTGGATTCTAAGTATGTAGTTAGTGTTATAAGTGGGTTATGTAATATATAGTGTGTTAGGGTGTTCGGGGACCCTAACTAGTTTAGAAAGATAGAAATAATGTGTTTGACAATATTTTTGTGTCCCGGGTAAAGTCCGGTTGTTCGGTTGACACTGTTCCGTTAAAGTGCTTAACTAATCCGTAAAGTGTCTTTTATATATACTTTTGTAACACTTTTAATTTCTAACACTTAGGAAAGCACACAGGACTATTTAGAAATTTTTCTGTACACTACTAGTATGTTAACAAACACATGTAAGTATAAAACAGAAATCAGAAAGCAGTTAAATGATTCAGCACAGTCATCAAGCACTTTATTTATCATTAATAAATTGTACGGAATACATGAAATTTTTGAGGGTTGTCACATTCTCCCCTTGTTAAGAGAATTTCGTCCTGAAATTTAGCGCGTGGTTACTGAGGAAGCTAGTTAAGTTGCGTTGTTTTCCTGATTTTCCTGGGGTGTCACATCATCCCCCCGTTGATTTGGAATTTCGTCCCGAAATTCTGTAGTAGCTTCAGCCTCAGTAGTGGTTGCCTTTTTCTTAAACAGCTGGGGATACTTGAGTTTCATCTGGTCTTCTCGTTCCCAGGTATACTCTGGACCACGACGGGAATCCCAACGAACTCGGACAAGAGGTATCCTGGTACGCTTGAGGATCTTAACATCTCGATCCGTAATCTCTACAGGTTCCTCGACGAATCGCAGCTGGTCGTCGATAGTGGGTTCCTTGAGAGGAACTATGAGGGTCTCATCTGACAGACACTTCTTCAGATTTGACACGTGGAATACGTTGTGAACTCCGTTGAGTTCTTCGGGTAGATTCAACCTGTAGGCGACCTTGCCAATTTTCTCAATAATTTCAAACGGTCCGACATAACGCGGATTGAGCTTGCCTCGTTTTCCAAAACGAACTACGCCTTTCTAAGGCGAGACTTTGAGTAACACTCGATCCCCAACCTGGAACTCGAGTGGTTTTCTTCCCTTATCAGCATAGCTTTTCTGACGGTCACGAGCTGCCGCCATTCGTTGTCGTATCTGAGCAATTCTCTCGGTGGTATCTACCACAAGTTCTGGGCCAGTGATTTGGCTATCACCAACTTCTGCCCAACAGAGAGGTGATCGGCATTTGCGTCCGTACAATGCCTCGAATGGAGTAGCTTGGATGCTGGCGTCGTAGCTGTTGTTATACGAAAACTCCACCGACGGGAGGTGCTTTTCCCAGCCATTACCAAAATCGATTACACATGCCCTAAGCATGTGTTCAAGGGTTTGGATGGTGCGTTCAGATTGCCCATCCGTCTGTGGGTGATAAGCGGTGCTCATATCTAAACGTGAGCCAAAAGACTTGTGCATTGCTTACCACAGTTCAGAAGTAAAATGCGCGTCACGATCAGAAATGATGGAGGTTGGCACTCCGTGCCTTGACACCACTTCTTTTAGGTAAATGTCTGCAAGTGTAGAAAACTTATCCGTTTCTTTGATAGCCAGAAAATGTGCAGACTTGGTCAGTCGATCTACGATCACCCAAATGGTATCGTTTCCGCGTTGAGATCTAGGCAGACCAGTAACAAAATCCATGGAAATTTGCTCCCATTTCCATTTCGGGATCTCTGGTTGTTGTAGTAGGCCTGATGGTTTCTGATATTCAGTCTTGACTCTCGCACAAGTCAAGCACTTACTGACGTAGGTTGCTATGTGGGCTTTCATGCCAGGCCACCAATACGTAGTTTTGAGGTCGTGGTACATTTTATCCGAACCAGGATGTACCGAATAACGAGACTTGTGTGCTTCATCCATCACAAGCTCGCGTAGGTCTCCATAAAGTGGAATCCAGATGCGTCCGTTAACATAGTAGGAGCCGTCTTCCTTTTGTTCCAGCCGTTGCCTCGATCCTCGTAGGGACTCAGCCCTGATGTTTTCTGCTTTCAACGCTTCAACCTGAGCATTGCGAATCTGAGCGGGAAGGCTAGAGTGAATGGTAAGCTGTAACGCACGTACACGCTTAGGTATAGTATCCTTTCGACTGAGGGCGTCGGCCACAACATTGGCCTTGCCCGGATGATATTTGATTGCGCATTCATAATTGTTCAAGAGCTCAACCCATCGGCGTTGATGCATGTTTAACTCCTTTTGCTTAAAGATATGCTCGAGACTCCTGTGATCGGTGTAAATGGTGCACTTGGTACCGTACAGGTAATGTCTCCATATCTTAAGTGCGAAAACAACTGCTCCCAGCTCCAAGTCATGCGTAGTGTAGTTCCTTTCGTGAACTTTAAGTTGGCGTGATGCGTAGGCAATGACCTTGTCACGTTGCATCAATACGCAACCAAGTCCTTGGATGGAAGCGTCGCAATAAACCACAAAATCTTCTGTGCCTTCAGGCAATGAGAGGATAGGCGCGCTACAAAGTCTATCTTTCAAGTGTTGGAATGCGGACTCCTGTGCATCATCCCAACGATAGGTGACACCCTTCTGAGTCAGTGAAGTGAGAGGTTGCGCAATCTTTGAGAAATCCTTGATAAACCTTCTGTAATATCCTGCCAAACCCAAGAATTGGCGGATTTCTGTTGGTGTGCGGGGTGCAGGCCAGTTCTTGATTGAGTCAACCTTAGATGGATCCACATGAATTCCATCCTTGTTTACCACATGGCCTAGAAAGTGGACTTCGCGAAGCCAGAAGTCAAATTTCGAAAACTTGGCATACAACTGCTCTTTTCGAAGAAGTTCCAGCATAAGTCGTAGATGCTGCTCGTGTTCCTCCTGACTCTTAGAATAGATCAGGATATCGTCGATGAACACAATAACGAACTTATCCAGGTAAGGTTTGCATACTCGGTTCATGAGATCCATGAAGACCGCTGGTGCATTCGTCAGCCCGAATGGCATAACCAGAAACTCGTAATGGCCGTAACGAGTTCTGAATGCTGTTTTGGAGACGTCCTCATCTCGGACTCTCAGCTGATGGTATCCCGATCTCAAATCAATCTTAGAGTAATAGCTCGACCCTTGCAACTGGTCGAACAAGTCGTCAATGCGTGGAAGAGGATAACGATTCTTCACAGTCACCTTGTTGAGTTCGCGGTAGTCAATGCACATTCTGAAGGTACCGTCTTTCTTCTTCACGAACAAGACTGGAGCTCCCCAGGGCGAAGAGCTAGGACGTATAAAACCCTTCTCCAAGAGTTCTTGTAGTTGCGTGGGCAGTTCTTCAAGTTCTGATGGAGCTAGATGATATGGCGCTCGAGCTACTGGTGCTGCTCCAGGAGCTAGCTCGATTTGAAACTCAACTTGGCGATGAGGCGGAAAACCAGGTAATTCCTCAGGAAATACCTCGGGAAAATCACGTACAATAGGAATGTCTTCAATTCTCTTCTCTTCCATTGATGTGTCAGTAACGAGTGCTAGAATGGCAGTGTGGCCCTTTCGCAAACACTTCTGGGCCTTAAGGAAAGAGATGATGCCTTCGACAGCACCACTCTTGTCGCCATGAATCACAAGAGGTTCTTCACCAGAACGAGGAATGCGGACGATTTTCTCCTTGCAAACAATCTCCGCTTGATGATGAGATAGCCAATCCATCCCAATAACGACGTCAAAACTACCAAGTACGATGGGAATAAGATCGATAGAGAAGGTCTGACCAGCTAAGACGAGGTTACAACCCTTAACTATGTGCGTGGCCTCGAGACTTTTACCGTTTGCTAGTTCTATCGTGTGTTTGGTGTTCAAAAGTGTTGGAGTGCGCTTAAGCATTTGGCTAGCTTTTAAGGACACATAATTAGTATCGGCACCCGAATCAAATAAAACAGTAACAAAGAAGTCGTCCAGAAGGAACTTACCCATTACCGCGTTTGGATCGTTCTTTGCATCACTCTGAAGGTTTCGAGGAGTGATCACCGAGGATCGAGAGTCGAGCCTTCCAAACTCTTTATGCTAGAGGGTGTTCATTTCAGCGTCTTTGCATGGTGGAGCGAGAACAAAATGTCACTTGTGGTAAGAGAATGACGGTTTGGTCTAAGCAAATGGTAGAAATTAGATATAACATAAACCAATAATCATGTGTCGGTACAAAAGCTAGTATAAAGATTCCGCGTATTTAAGAAGACTATAATGGAATAGTACGATTTCTTGTAGTGTAAGGTGGGTCAGGTAAGCGTATAGATTATCGTGTTCGCCTGTAGGTTGAGTGATCCATATTTCCGCCCTTGAGCGTCCTGAAGACCATCCCATCAGTAAGGGCATCCATTCGCTAGGTTGGGTTTTCGAAGGAGTAAATCAAGTAGAAGAAGCATTAACCACCCAATAAGGTAATGGGGGTAATCTTGTGATCGGTGAAAATCGTGGTGTGGTTGTTGGCGATTCGTTAAATCAGTTGCCAATCAAAGAAACAGGGAATTAATGAGGTTCATGCGAAGAATCGAGCGAAAACAGGGGTCCACCAATAACAGAAGAATTCAACCAAGTAATATGTCGCTTAGAAGCAATTCTAGTAGTGAGGTGTGGCAGCACGACACAAAAAGGGAAGTTCGTTGCATCACGATCACGGAAGTATATCACTTGTCCAAAATAGAGTTTGGTTGGTAGGGTTGCGAGTTGCAAAGCGACGAACGCGCGTAGCTGTGGCTGCTTCGTTTCTGGTAACGACGACCAGTGGAGATGATGAGGTCTGTCAATAGGGATGCGTGGGTATAGTTCTCCAAAACCCGAGTTCGTTTAAGCCAGGTCTGGTCTTCATGAATGTTGACGTACAAGCCGAATGTACGGAGGGTCAGATGGTGACGTCATGTCGAGTTAAGCGTGTAAATAGATAGAATGCATAAACAGTTGTCGTAGCGGGGTGACGAGAAATCAGAAAAGAATTTGACCACCACTTGTCAAATTTCAAGTAAACAATTGCATATCATAAAGGACGCAGTAGGGCTAATAGACAGCATGCTACTACCCTAAATAAACACACCATAAACACCACACCGGACAAAAGTAATCTAGAAAGTAAGAAATATAAACTTAAATCATACCACCTAGTGTGCTGGGTCTTGCACGTGGAGCGTAGCGTTGTTGTGGATCGTTGAACACTATACAGGTTATAGTCTGGTTTTATCAAAAAACTTTCCCCTTTTTAAAACCAAGTTCACTATAACCAATGGCTTTGATACCAATCTGTCACAACCCCAAAATCCACCATGCGGAGTATCACCGCTTGGAGGCGTGACATGACCAGGATCGAGCCACCAATCATATTGAACAACACAATTAAGTAAATAAAACCAACCACAATACGATTGGTGACCAAAAGGAAGTAAACCGACTTTAGGTTAACAACGGAAGCATAAAACGTAAGTTCAAAACATAAGTCCCATAGTTCATAAGTTTAAAGTTCAAAACGCAAGTTTAATAAGTTCATAAGGATTTAAATAATAAGCACGGAACACAACAGTCCGTACACCACAACGACTCCTTCCTCGTGCAAGCTCCAAGCGTTTAGCGACCTGTAAGGCATGTAACAACGAGTCAACAACAAAGTTGAGTGAGTTCACGTTTGGTTGTTTAGTTTTAAGTTGTTTCTGAAAAACGTGGTTTGACTTTCGTTGGCTTAATTGCTGTGGGGGTTACCTCGTAGTTGAAAGTATGTTTAACCAGTTCTTTTTTCATTACCCAAACCATAACCATAATCAGTGGGGGCTTTCCCCATTTGAACTACTAGACGGTATGATATCGACTACTACGCAAATAAGTTGTGCCCTATATCAGTGTCTATCATCACTGATAGTCTGCCATAGTCCATTAGTACACGCCCGTCTGTTGGTGCACGGAATGTCTGCTGACTACGTCTTATTGAGTCTTATGTCAAAGCTGACCATTTGAACAGGGTCTAGTTTGAACAGGGTCTAGTTTGAAGCAGGCTGTGTCACCTTCAAACTAGAGGGTCACTACTATAAATAGGAGAGTGCTATGTTTATTTCAAACTAGAGGTATGTGTGTGTGAGCGAAGGTGCTGCCGTATTTTTGTCAGAATACATTGTAAAAGCTCACAATCAGTAATATAAAGAAAGTTAAAAGGATACAAGCTGTTTTTTGACTTCGTTTACGTTGATTCCGCCCTCGTATTTGAAGATGAACTGCTTTAACTGACTTTAGGGTCACCGACAACTTTTATTCGTCAAGTGAATTGATTCATCAGAACTTTTATTCGAACTAACTGCTGAACCTGAAGACAAACAAGAAGAAAAAGAAATTTATTGGCGATGAATCTGGCTCATCCAAGTCACACAAGCCAAGTTCGGGCAATGATTCTGGTTTGTTAAAACCAGAAGAGCCATCTGTTGAGGTAAAAACTGTCAAACCCAAGGCTGGTCAGGCTTGGGTAGATCTTTTCAAATGAAAAACCTGACTTGCCGGAGTTCCCAGGTTGGTAAGCGTGGAACATGAATCGGCATCTTTCTTGAAAAATTTCACTCTGGTGATTTTTCGCCTTACATGAGGTAAATCAGGGACATTAAGTTGTACTTGATTTTCTACAAGTGTTTGTGTTGATAGAATCTTGAACTGTTAAATCTTTCAAAATGGTTAAAGGAGAACAAAGTGATAAAGTAATCCCCTAACCAAGAAGTGGTTTGTTAATTCAACAAAACTAATTTTCCGGAAAAATCATTTGATTAAAACAAACTTAAGTGTTTTGAAATCATAATGGGAAAATAGTTTGTTGACAGGGGGAGTTCTGATTGTTTATGCCAAGTGAATGGAGAATTGAAGCAATTCGATATTGGTTGTCAGTTTGTTTTCAAATTTTCCTTGAAAATCAAAATTGAAACATATTTTGATTTTAGGGGGAGAAAAATTTTAAAAAATAGAAAATTTGAAAATGCCAAAAACATTGAAAAAGCAAAAATGAGTTTTGTTGAGAAAAGAGGAAATGATAGTAAATCAGTAGACGATCACAGCATGCTAAAGAATTGAAATGTCAAAAGTGATAAACGGTCTCGCTGATGATGTGTCAGTAGTTTTTGCACATTTAGTAGATTGTGACGAGATATAAATCTAAATTCAAACTTGCTTATATCGTGGGTAACATCTCTCGGATATATGGGTAACCCCCGAAATCTCGTTTGAAAGATTCTTTTTCTGATATACTAGGTCTTTATACTCAGTGATATCTGGGGTATTATTCCAGGACTTCTGCTGAATGGAAGTTCTGACCTAGTCCTCGAATAATACTTTCTGCAAATGCTTGAAACATAGCATCACCCTCAGCATATATGATAAGACAATAAAATTGCTTAGCAATGCTGTTGTAAAAAAGATCCTCTAAAGGGGACACACCCAAAAGTTGAGTCATGATCTCTCTGCTGAACGGTAGTTCTGACCTGAGCTCTCATGATTCTTCATAAATTATTAACCCCTTACAGATATCATTTGTGTTATAATTGCCTGTAAGACTGAATATTGGGATCTGGATACGGGAGTATATTCTGAGGTGGGACACGCGATTAAGTTTAAGTATCTAAGACATTAAACTCGTATCTCGAAGCAGTTGAACTTTGTGTGAAAATTTAAGTGGACCAGTTTACTGACAATCAAGGTGAATCGTTTAGAACTTTGTGTGATTGGTCTCATGAACTGATATGATCCTCTTACACAAACTCACAAAAATATTGTTTGTATATATTTGTTTACTGCATTTTATTCAAAACAAAAATCCAAAAAGATTTTCGGAGTGTTTTAGCATAAAATTTTGAAAATTCAAAAAGATTTTCGACAACTGATGTTGAAGAGCTGATATTCAAAATTCGAGGGCTAAATATGATGAACTACATTGGATTGGGAGAATATGTTGAAAAATTTTGAATGTCATATACAAATGTTTTGAAAGATTGTGTGCTTAGTTAATCAAGGTCATTCATTTGAAATTGATGTAACTATACAGTTTGTTGAATGAATGATTTTTATCAGTAAGTTTCTTAAATCTAAATGTTAGAAATGTGTGAAACTTATGTTGTGATAGAGGATTTGCAAATAACAGGAATCCCCATGGCAATGAATCGTCAAAGTTTGAATCAGAATTTCAAGTCCCAGCATTTCAAGAGGGGGAGTCTGCGAAAGGGGGAGTTAGAGTTCTGGATCAACAGTCAAAGGGGAGATTGAAGATGGAGCTAGGTTGAGTTCCTGAACCTGTGAAGAAGGAGCTTTACAATGACAAAATTTGGAAAGAGACAAAGACTAAAGACTCGACGCCGAAGACTTCGTCAACATCCAAGGGGGAGTCTGTTGGTGCACTGAATGTCTGCTGACTACGTCTTATTGAGTCTTATGTCAAAGCTGACCATTTGAACAGGGTCTAGTTTGAACAGGGTCTAGTTTGAACAAGGTCTAGTTTGAACAGGGTCTAGTTTGAACAAGGTCTAGTTTGAACAGGGTCTAGTTTGAACAGGGTCTAGTTTGAACAGGGTCTATTTTGAAGCAGGCTGTGTCACCTTCAAACTAGAGGGTCACTACTATAAATAGGAGAGTGCTATGTTCATTTCAAACTAGAGGTATGTGTGTGTGAGCGAAGGTGCTGCCGGATTTTTGTCAGAATACATTGTAAAAGCTCACAATCAGTAATATAAAGAAAGTTAAAAGGATACAAGCTGTTTTTGACTTCGTTTACGTTGATTCCGCCCTCGTATTTGAAGATGAACTGCCTTAACTGACTTTTAGGGTCACGACAACGATCCAACACCGTCCGACCGGCACGGTGTGAGATTTGTTAAACCTAATAGCGCTATTAACTAATGACCCGCTCGCCATTGGCCTCCACGATTAAGTCGATATAATGAAGAGGGACTTATTGATAGAGTTTTGTCTAGCTAGTTTTTAAGGTTGTTGTCCTACACCAGGAGGACGAACGTACGTATTCTGCACCAGGAGAATTCGTAGGATTAATAATGGCATCCTATCTATGGAGGATGGCCATACATATCTTCCCAAGGGGATATGTAGATTTAGTTTTAAATTCTTTAACCCATTCCCAAACCACCGGGAATCCCATGCCTTGTAGAAAGTGTGAACTCACCTCGGTTGCTCGGTTTGACTCTCAAATATAGCTAACAGTCAAGGTCGGTCAATCACGTCCTAATATGATTACCAATTAGTCATTTAGTGGTTTCAAATAGAGCACAAAGTTCCTACACGTATCTATCACATAACATGCATCACTTTAACCGTTCATGCCCATATAAACTTCCCATCCATTCCCCACACATAAAAAAACATACGATAATGCACCTAACACTTTTATTGACACATAATCATGTTAGATCATTCACATATAGCATATTCGACATTTAGATACGCAAATTACAGCTTATGTCATTTCAGCATAAATATTCAAAATCGGGCTGTTTTCGGACATTTTAATAAAATAGTTAACTTATTCCAAAAATTGCCAAATTTTTACAGAATGTCTTAAACATTCCATATTTTATTGTGTAAATATATCGGGGTCCAGTTCATTACTAATATTTTATAAAAATTCATTTTCCGGACTGAACTCAGATTTATCTTTTTCTGACCACAGTCCACGGAATAATTTATTTAAAATTCATCGAGAGTCCGATTTACGAAATTCCAGTGAGAGAATTACAAATACATCGGTGGTCATCTACAGTACAAGTTTCATGATCTAACTCTACACAGAACTCAAGTAATGAATGAAAAAAAACGCATATTTTCAGCAGAAAAATGCAGCTCTAGCTGCTGTTACAAAATGACGCTTTAAAAATAGTAAACGAAGTCCAAAAATTATGATTCTGGCGCCATTAGAACCGTATTTCATAGTACATAAATCTAGACTTCAGAAAATACATTTTTCGTTAAGTTATGATCTGGTTACAGCCAACTGAAGTTGGCTGTATAAACCAACCAGCATTCTGTTTCAGCTTTTAACTTTCTAGTGCATGTTCGATTGATTCCGTTAACATGTTTAGCGATTACAACAACATCAAACATCAATATTAACAAGTAACTCAGCAAGAAATCAGCAAGAATCATAACAACATCATTCTAACATCATTTCATCACTAGACTAGTTTATGTTCAAGACTTGTTTAAGGTTCTTTAGAGTTTCATGGATTCTCATCATCAAATAACTATTAACCACTTAAATAACATGCAAAATGAACAGATCTAAGTTCTTACCACTAGTTCGAGACTAGGGAAGTTCGATAGTGGAAAAGTGGTGGTTAATAGCGAATGGAGGAGGTCTTTGAACTTCCGAAAGCTCCTAGCTCCCTTGTGTGACCTTTTACACCTTTGTATGTATGGAGATTGGATGAAGTTGGTTGAATGATGATGATGGTGATGGGGTTTGGGTTCAGCCGAAATAAGGAAAGGAGGGAGAGAGATGAGAGTTGTGATGGTGATGATAAGAATGAGTGGTTAACCCTTGGTGTCTTTTATAGACCAAGTTCACCCTTTAACCATTGTGCTACATGTTCTAATATCCACCAACATATTAAGGACTCTTGGATAATATGTTTCAAATGGTGGAACAAGATCTATTATAATATGTAAATAAAATCATGTGTGTGGGCTACCTTGTAGCTGTAGGATGGGGGGGGGGGGGGGGTATAGGGTTGGGTTTCAACTATGTAGTTTGTGAGCTTGGTTGGATTCTAAGTATGTAGTTAGTGTTATAAGTGGGTTATGTAATATATAGTGTGTTAGGGTGTTCGGGGACCCTAACTAGTTTAGAAAGATAGAAATAATGTGTTTGACAATATTTTTGTGTCCTGGGTAAAGTCCGGTTGTTCGGTTGACACTGTTCCGTTAAAGTGCTTAACTAATCCGTAAAGTGTCTTTTATATATACTTTTGTAACACTTTTAATTTCTAACACTTAGGAAAGCACACAGGACTATTTAGAAATTTTTCTGTACACTACTAGTATGTTAACAAACAAATGTAAGTATAACACAGAAATCAGAAAGCAGTTAAATGATTCAGCACAGTCATCAAGCACTTTATTTATCATTAATAAATTGTACGGAATACATGAAATTTTTGAGGTTTGTCACAGCTGCACTCACCAAATGGCAAGTCAAAGTAGACTCAGTTATCAACCACTTTTATAGAACCAATGTATAGCTACTTTACACTTTATTAAGAGTAACTATCTCGGCCATTGAGTCGCATGATCAATAAGACATTCAAGTATATTACACACTATCATAACTTCCTCTAGAACGTTATAACGGTGTGCACAAACTAAAATTGCAACCATATCCGTGCGACTCAACGGAACTTTGCTACACATATAGTTGAAGTCTGTCTGTATGTTTTTCACCATTAAAGATTATATATGTAATTACCAAACGCCGAAAAATCATCTAACCAATCAAGAAACACAAACATTAATCCTGAAACTTCAAAAATTCAAGCTCAATCCATCAAGTTTTCATAAAGTCTCTTTAAAAAACCAAATGAATCAATCAAAAACCACAAACCTAAACACTAAAACTTCAAAAACTCACACCCAATCCGCCAATCCTTCATAAATTTAGTTCAGCTAAAACAACACTTTACACTCATCATACCGTACTCTAGTCAAAACCGTCTATCAAAATCATTAAAAACTATTATCAGTTCTGTAACGAATTGAAACTTTAGCTACAAAGTAAAAACTACAGAGATCAAAAAACATATCATTTAACAGTTTTCGCATCCACTCTCTCACAAAGTGAACAGTCCTGAAATGCAACAATTAAAACCAATGAAAACATAGATGACAAAGATGAAAAATAAGAAAAGAAGATATGAAAGAAAACACATAAACCTTGTACTCAGTACAGACGGTGCAGTGTGCAGAGAGGGTGATGCACTTGATGCAGGGGCGATGACGGATGGCCATCGATCGGAATCCAAAACTGCTTCCAACCCAAATAATACCGCTTACTGAGATACCCTAGCCGTCGTTAGGGATTGAACATTGGAACACAACTATCGCCCACCGCAAGTCAACATCAAATAAAACCGCCTTATGGTGAAACCCTAGCCGCCGCTAGCGACTGACCATCGAAACACAACCATCGACGAACACAAATCAACCTAATTCTTCCCCAGTTGAACCTCTTTGATCTACTCCTTTTCAGCCTTAACCAACGGTCGCCACCACTATCAAGGATGATGGCGAAACCCTAACCTCGCCGCCGGAGTGTCTCCCGTCGTCGCCTCTTTCAGCCTTAACCACCGGTAACATCCGTAAGCTATACAAGGAAGAACCTTGTATAGAGGGATTGATTTTGTGATATGGGTGAAAATTGGGGTTTCTCAGGTGCGTGGAATTGGATGAGTGTTTGGTGAATGTATGTTTCGTGGATATAAGAAGCAGAAGCATAAAGTTTTTTTTTTTGGAAAACCTCCCTAAGCCCATGGTACTAATTTATAAGGTACTAATGTCTAGAACTTTCTCTACACACACCTCATACATAACGAGCGAGAGCCGAGAGATTTAAAGTCATCTGAATGGCTAAATGCACACATTTTCTTTGAAGTAGCATAGAGTATTGAAACTATTCACTAGTTATGTCACACCCCAACCAATGGCGGAATCATCGGAGTGGGACTAGTTCGAGATTGGAAGAGACTTCATAACAAATTGTTAAACATTACAAGGAAATTCAAATGATAGCATAGTTCATAACATAAACATAACAAAATTGATACAACACTTTAAACCTAAACGTCTAAGTGAGTATCTAGGCATCATTGCTAATCCGTTTCATAGCATCATCAATCCTCAACCTGTAACATGTTTAAAATACAATTCAATGCAAAAGCAAAGGCGAGTATACAAGTTTAAGAATAAGTACAAGTATAAGTTTAAAAGTTTAAAATGAATCCACATGGCAACTTAGTTTATACGAGAGCATCATACAAGGCATGCAATATTTCTAGTCAACCCTCTATTTAAGCAAAAATGATATAATTCAACATGACCTCTCGTTCACGGGTAGTGCGTTACTCCTATAGCGTTATACATGTCAAATGGAGGCTAGTAATAAGCTAATGACTATTGTATCACATAAGAATCACCCAAGTATATGCATTAAGTATAACAAACATAGCATTCATGTATTTGGATTGTTTTCGTGCAAGTAAAGATTAAAGTTTAAGTGTAGTTTAATAATTTAACATGTTACACCCCAAAAGTGGTAAACATAAAAGGGGGTTTACGAGTATACTCACAGTTTTGCAAGTCTTCAACTTGTGAATCCGCAAGTGAGTTGTTGTTGGAGGTAGGAACACCAAGTCCTTCTACACGATGAAGCATATGAAAGTAATCATCTTTTTAACATAAGAACATAAGCATATGAAAGTAATCATCTTTTTAACATAAAATACTTGTTTGACACTATGAAACCCCAAGGGTTATAATGTTTTCATGAGTAGGACACCCATTAGAATCAAAACAAGTTTTAGGTCTTAGATGATGTTAATCTAGTACGTTGACGAATGAACACAAATTCACCATCAAAGGTTCGAATATTGGATAATATATGTAAGTATTATATAAGTTATGTATTATACATTAATAAGTCCAATAGTTCAATATTTCAAGCATGCGATAGGAGGATGAATCCTCCATTTAGGAACCTCTTTAAGTGTCATAGAAATCATGTAGGAGGTAGGAAGAAAAGTCATCCATTTAGGCACCTCTAAGTGTTCACCACTACACTTGATGTTATGAACATACAAGGAGGGTCATGAACTACAAGTAATACAAGAATACTAAACACTAATCTATAAGAAATCATCAAGCAATGTGTGGATTTTAAGTAGGATAACCCAAGTTAATCCTAAATCACACAAACATCAAGTCTTGAACTTGAACATCACTTGTGGGTTAAACCCTTGAACAAAACATAAAGTTTGTGAGGTTTATACCTCTGATTTTAAATGTCTCAACCTTGTTTTTAAGCCTAACTAACCATAGAAGTGGTTATAAGCATAAGAACATAGGTTTGAGATTAGTTAGACTCAAGTTTGAACAAGTTTAGTAAAGATTTAATCAAAACAGAAACGAACAGTGAACTTTGGAGCCTTTTTGGCGACGTTCCAGGGACTGATTTACTATGAAAAACCCATGGAATCGAAGCTAAGGTCAATCCAAGCACATAGGAAAAAGAATGAGGTAAATCGGACAAGAATTGAGTGAGTTATGCTCACTTTAGTGAAGGAGTATGCTTATGTCCGAACTTGTGAATTTAGCTACGATTTTGGATGATTTGAGAGTGATTAGAAGTTTTTTGTAAAGTGAAAAGAGCTTGGAAATGGCTTGGTATATATAGGGAAGGATTAGGGTATGTGGTAGTTGAGTATTTATTGTTAAAAACGAGTTTAAACCTCAAACAAAACACTAATCCCGCTCAAATTCGCGAGCTGAAAACACAAACTAATCTGGGGAGTGGCTCGTTGGGCGGGAAGCCATAGGGTCTGGCACTTCGCGGCCTGGGACAAGGGTGGCTGGGTGAACTCAAGTTTCAATTAATTACAATTTGGCCCCTAGGGTTTTTAAGTTATTTAGAGGTTGTTTTCGACATATAAGCATAGTTCAAGGACAAAATAAGTATGGGGAACATAACCCAAGTATAATTAAGTGTATGAGTGTCATGTTTAAGTATCGTATACAATCAAAACACGTTTTATGCATAAGTTTCACATATTTGCAAGTTTAGAACATAATTTCCAAGAATTACGAATAAGCATCAATTGTTTCGCGAAATTAAATGTATGAGCACGTATAAAGTATATTTAACACGAGTTTAACGAAATACGAGTTTTATTTATGATCCAAGTCTCGGATTTTACAACGATTACAAAGAAAGAACGACTACAAGAACACAAAGTTTCCAAAAATAGCAATACAAGCAAGACTTGCTAATTATGGAAAGTACGAAGAAGCAGGGCGTTACAAGTTAGGTCAGGAGTATGGCCTCGCGTCACCCACCCACATCACCAAAAATAGCGCCCCATGGCGCCCCACCCCACCCCATGCGAAGGGGCGCTACCCCACTCTCGCCAGCCCACTAACGGGCAAAATTTTGTGTGTTTTGAGGTGTGTGGTCAAGAAGACCGTTGGCAAGGGTCATTTTATATAAAAAAAAAATATAAAGTTTTTAAATTCTAATATATACACAAACTTAAATACAAACCAATCACAAACTAAAACACACACCAATCACAAAAAAACACATAAATTCACTCCAATCGTTTTTAAAAATGTTATCTCACTCTTCATCTGCTTCGTCCAGCTCTTCATCTGACGGTGTTCTCGACAATATGCTTATCGCAGTAACGCAGGAGGCGATTAATTATTTACGAGAAGAAGCCCAATCGTCTACAACGCGTACCAGACAAATAAATCTTGAACGAGATCGGTTAGGTGCTCATGAACGTTTGATACACGATTATTTTTGTGAAAATCCGTTGTACGATGATGCGCAGTTTAGGCGTCGGTTTCGTATGAGCCGTCGTCTTTTCTTAAGAATTTCTAATGATTTTGTTGCCGAATTCCCTTTTTTTCACACAAAGAGAAAGTGATCGTCACAAAATTGGTTTCTCTGGAATACAAAAGTTTACTGCCGCAATTCGGCAACTTGCGTACGACACGACGAGTGATGCGTGGGATTAACATTTAAGGATGTCGGCCAGAAGTTGTCGTGATTGTCTTGAAAATTTCTGTGAAGGTATTAATATTATTAGTATTGTTATTATTATTATTATTATTATTATTTATTGTTATTGTTATTATTGTTATTATTATTATTTATAGTTTATTAAAACTGTTATATTAGGTTTTAACTTTCTTTACGGGGGGCGATATTTGAGGATGCTAACCGTTACCGATGTTCCACTTTTATATGAGGCCCATCAGCAGATACACGAGTTTCCTGGGATGTTGGATAGTCTTGATTGCACGCACTAGGAGTGGGCGACATGTCCAACCGCTTGGAAAGGGCAACACCATCGTGATGACCACGATGGTCCTACCCTAATATTACAAGCGGTACTTTGGCATGGCCAGTGCGAACAATGACATCGCAGTTTTACAATCTTCGAATCTTTTCGACGATGTCATAGATGGTGTTGCACCAGATACTTCATTCTATGCAAACAACGTGGAGTATAAGTATGAGAAACATCATGTATACGTGCATCATCTTGCATAACATGATATTGGAGGACTCGGGCAGAGCGTTTTGTGGAGAAACTTATGATGAAGGTAACCAACCGACGAACCCACTACTCACATACGCTCAAAAAGAAGTTATCCGAGCGAGAATACGTGACAGGGACACACACCATAACTTTCGAGCTGATCTGACCGAACATCTATGGTTTTATCGTGAATAAGGAGGCGACGACGGAGACGACGAGTGATTTTTTAGTGACTTTGTATTTTTTATATTTAAATTATGGCATTGTATTTTTTTATTTAAATTATGGCATTGTATTTTTTATTTAAATTATGGCATTATATTTTTTTATTTAAATTATGAGTTTTAAATTAATATATCAAAATTAAATAATGTTTAAATTTAAATAATAATAATAATTACATAATGAGGATAGGGGCTTTAAACCATTGCATGCAAGTTAAAGGGAGGGGCTTTAAAGCCCCACATATGACGTGACGCCTAGATGGATCTGACGTGGCGTGATAAAGCCCATAAGGGCTTTATACCACACCCTGCAGCCTTAATGCCTTCATTGTGACGACCCTTTCCATGTCGGGTGTTTGTGTTGGGTAGTACCATAGTCCTTTAGACAATACGATATGCAGACATTTTCTCTACGTACAAATGCGCTACCTCTTAATTTAATGTTATGTTATTGCATTCAGTGGCGAAACTTGAAAATTTACACCGGGGGGTCGGAAGTCACCGAACCTAAAAATTATATATAAGTAAATTTTCTTTTATAAAACAGGGGGTCGAAAACGTATATACCTAAAAAATTCTACACGAAACGTACATACATAAAACTACTGAGCGAAAAGTTCGGGAGGTCGGGCGCCCCTCACGGCCCCTTGAAAGCTACGCCCTTGATTGCATCTAATATCTTTCTTAATTATGTTTTGAATTCCTTATTTTCTCTATGTATAATATAAACACGCTACTCTAGACATTAGTCCAAATGTTAATGCTTAGACTTTTAGTACATACTCTCCTCATAACTCTAGACACCGAGTTGGTTAAATAAGGCCACACGGGGCACTGGAATGGGCTAGGGTTCGAACCCGCACGGTAACACCGTCGCCACCATCACGGAAGGTGTTGCGGGTCCCGTGCTCGGGTATTTTTTTCCGCTTTGAACAAGAAGAAAAAAGAGACCGTTGGACTTGAACGGTCATATTCTTGACCGTTAATTGCTTTAAAAAATAAATTAATTATTAATTTAAACATTATAAATAATCGTCCCCATTCATCATTTTACACAAACCTTCTACAATTTTTACTCAAATCTTCAACATTTTCATTAAAACCTTCACCTTTTCAAGCTCACTTCTCAATGACCAATTTCTCAAAAGATAACCTCGGTATAACCGTATGATGATTTTGAAGATGATTTTTCGTCAAACGATAGTAGCTTAAATTTTTTCAAAGATATCATTGAGCAAGCCAAAGCGTAAGACACGACAATGTCGTCAGGCATTCCTAAAAAAACGTCAAACGTGACCGTGTACAAGGTAACGAAATCTTATGAATGATTATATTGTTAATGAGCCAAAATAAGATCACCGTACATTCTGCTACCTGTTTCGTATGTCAAAACGGTTGTTCTTAAAAAATGTTGGTGATGTGGAAACATAGTATCTTTGGTTTCAAGAGGGATTGGATGACAGGTTGAAAAAGAGTTTTACGACAATACAAAAAATTAGATCCGTTGTGAAACAACTCGCGAGCGGTAATACTCCCGAGGAAAGGCGACGAGTATTTACAAATGTCCAAAAGGACTTCGCGGGAATGCCTACAATTTTTCTGTAACGTCGTCAATCAATTGTACAGTAATGAGTTCTTGCGTAGGCTAACAAGCAACGATGTAGTGATTTTATACCAGAATCACGAAGAAAAACACCACATTCCTAGGATGTTAGGTAGCATCGATTGTACGCATCTTGTTTGGAAGATGTGTCCCAAAGCGTTACGAGGCTAATATATGAGAGGCGATCACGAATACCCAACATGGTCGAATCGGTTACGTTGCAAGATTTATAGTTTTAGCATGCGTATTGTGGTCCGCCTGGTTCACTTAACGACATCAATGTTCAGTGGTGGATCTAGGATTCGCGCCAAGCGGTAACGTTTTATAAATAAGCGGTAACGAAATCGAAAAAACGTCAAATTTTTCCAAAATTTACACTAATTTTACACTACCGCCGGAACGCCAAGCCGTAGCGGACGCCATGGTTGTAAAACAAGGTTTCCAAGGCCGAGTACTCCCCGAGTAGTCGCTACAAGGCAGGCTGCCGATGCGACTTTCTTTGACTCCGCCTAATTACTCGGAGTTGGTCAAACGCGGTCAACCTTAGCCAGAATTGGATCTAGTAGGTCAACTCGGGTCTAGTTTGACTTAAATAATAATATAACATAATTTCTATTCCTATCATATTAAAGAATAAATATCATTTTCACGTATTTTGTTATAAATATTAGTAAATTTGTGTTATTTGACATATATTTAATCTCCAAAAAGTAATTTCTTTATAATTTAACATGTCTGAGTACTCCCCGAGTACTCTCCGCGTAGACCGAGTACTCTCAACTCCCCGGTCGACCGACTAGGGAGCGCCTAGCGACTTTTGCAACCATGGCGGACGCCACCCATTACTATAATGTACATCCGCCCCTGTCAAAGTTCTCCAAACATCTCCAATTTTTCTCGTTGAACGGAATGGAACCGCACCTAATTTTCCATTTCAAGTGGATGGACATATATACAAACGTTGATGCTATCTAACTGACATGATCTACCCTACTTGGTCAACGTTTGTGAAAACGTTTCCATATCCGGTCGATCTGAATGAAATGAAGTTCAAGAAATTGCAAGAAAGGACAAGAAAAGATGTGGAGCATGCTTTTGTTGTGCTAAAGGGAAAATGAGGCATACTTGGGAGACTCATGCGTGCTATGAATGTAGTAAAGATTATTAGCGTGACATATACATGCATGATATTGCACAACATGATCTTAAAGGATGACGAAAATATGTTCTCACTGGTCCACATCCCGGATCCTGTTGTCGTACCCGTTTTTTACAATGATGCTCTTCGCGAGTTGATGGATCGAGATACACATTTTTGACTTAGAAATGATTTTATAGTCCATCTTGCAGCTCAAGATCTAAAGTAACTCGAGAAGGAAAACGAGGAATAACTTCGTTTTATATCTATGTTTTTATTTTTATTTTTATTTTACTTGTGTTGTTTATTTAACTGGAAAGATTGTTACTTTGATGATTTCTTACTTGATCTTCGGGAAGCCCTAACACAAAAAGACATGATATGAGTTTGGATTTATTATTTTTATCATTACTACTATTTTTAATATACCATCATAAATCATTATTGGCATTCTTTTAGTTAGGTTGTTAGGTGTGGAGCTCGTGAGTTGGGGCATGGATTGCCACGTGGGACTTGGCCGACGTGATACATCGCCCCCTTCCCAAACCACGATGGCTCGCATGGGGTTTTCCACAGATACCACGACCCTCCATTTGATGAATATGATAAAAAGTGGATGGTGGTTTAGATCATGTCTGCATCATACAGAGTGATAAATGAAAGTGGGGTGACATGACACTTAGAGATGAGTGTGTTGGATTGCGGGTGGGCATAGGCCTACCGTATAATCCAAAAGTCAAACTCAACTTTAGCCCTATCGGAACAAACATTAAAGATTTCTCTATCGCCTTCCATAAAGTTTAGTTGGTTAGTTAGTCTTGTACATGTCATCTGGGTGAGGTGAATAATGTGATCCATCTAGAAACTGTGTTAATTGGTGGATGATAACTTGAGGGAGGTAGCGAAAGTGACGACAAGGAGGTTGTTTGGGTGTTGTGTTGACGGCTAGGGGTTTTCTATTGGTATCTTTCAAAATGGTGATGAAGAACAGTAGGTTACTTATCATTGCGATGCAAAACTCAACTTTAACCCTATCGGAACAAACGTTGAAGATTTTTCTATCGCCTTCCAGAACGTTTAGTTGCTTAGTTAGTCTTGTAATTGACTAACTAGGACATCAGGTTCACATGATATTTGAGAAGACGTGCTTTAGTCTATAAGTGAGCACTCACTAGCTCCGAGAACTCATAGGTTAGTGTGACATGTCCTTTTGGATTTGTACGATCACACTTTCCCAAGCCAGAAGACTCAGTGTACAATCACTCACCCTTCCAGATTGCACGTCTTCTTTTAATCAATTGGGCCTTTAATCATGGCGAGAGTTTTAAAGATTTGGCTTTTGCTGCCCAAGAGTTAGGTCCAATAGCGCTTGTCCTCCTCTTCCTCTTCTTGATAGGTAGTTAGGCTTCGTTTGGCTCTGAGTCACTCAAGATGATGATGCCTTGGTACTTGCAGGTTGCATACTTGCGAGCCACTTTGCTTCAGTCGATTGGGCTTTGAGATCCATCGTAGGTAGGTCAGATGTGTCATAAATTTAGGGGTTGACGAGTTATTAGATACATCCGTTCAATAAGGTGACATATATATATATATATAAAAGAAAAATAGTTTACGTATTTTGAAGCAAAGAAAGAATATAAAATGCTTAGGGTTATAGTCTAGGTCCTAACTAAGGGTTTGGTCTAATTTCGTATAACCAAGGTTCCGATACCACTTTGTCACACCCTCACGGTGTGCGTAAACCACGATTGTGACTTCATATCAGGGAGAGACCAAGGCATAAAAGGAAATTACTATTATATTGAAATATTTAAGATTACATCGTTTTTATCTTAAACCCAAACCCAAAAAACAATATAACACCCATTCAACAATTTAAAATAAATAATAACTCGTTCATTGATATCTAGGCATCTTTTTATGCCTTGATCTCTCCGCAATATGAAGTCACCACCGTGGTTTCCTCACATGATAAGGGCGCGACATATGATGGGTTTAGCATCAAACAGAGCCTTCAACACTGGTTCGAGCCATTAGTGTTGAAGGACTTATGTGGCTTTCAGCAATAGTTTCCATGACCAATAGTAACAATTCGAACTGTAGCAAAAATTGTTTCAGATCAACATGAAACATCTAAACATAACAAAATGCATTAGACATTTAGTGTCATTTATTTTTCGTTTAATATTTGCCAGACTCGTTTAAATTCAGTTTAGTATGAATAGAAACACTTGCCAATGATCTCTAGATCAAGTGGTGGAAGACTTGCATTTCTTTTGACAGATGCAGGTTCGACTCTCACTTGGTGCAGAGTGAGGCACGTGGGCAATGATAGGAGACCCAGGGAAACTTGGGTTGGATCCTTGAGCCAAACGAGTTTTACTGGTAATTTCACGGCCATGCCTACGGACGGGTGAGTTACCGGGTTTTCCCCGGAATTGGTGGTGGACTCGGGTTACTCTCGGAGTACTCCGTTTGTCCAGTGGGTACCCCAAGAGTGCTCGGGATTGATTTTGTTGGCCGTTAAAAAAAAGTATGAATAGAAACACACCAAAAACCAATGCACTTGAGATACACAAAAAAAAAAAAAAGCATTTCAACTCTTTTAATCTTTTATTGTTCTTTCATTTACAAGGTATAACTTCAAGTTTAGAGGTTTTTTCGAAAATAACAACTGTTTAGACTATTATATTCTAAGAAGAGTTAATTACATAGTTAGTCCCTGTGGTTTGCACAAAATAACATACTTAGGTACTAATAGTTTAGAATCACATTCTAGGGTATTAACTTTTTATTTTGTAACGTTTGAGGGTATTAACGTTATTTGTAGGCTTAAAATCCCATTCTATTAGTACCTAAATATGTTATTTTGTGCAAACCACAGGGACTAACTATGTTAATACTCTAGAAGTTAATACCTCGAAACGTTACAAAATGAAAAGTTAATACCCTAGAAGGTGATTTTAAACTATTAGTACCTAAGTATGTTATTTTGTGTAAACCACGGGGACTAACTATGTAATTAACTCTTCTAAGAAATAAATGAGATCTGTTGGGAGGCTTGAATATTTTTTTAAGGAAACTGTGTTCAACATGATATTTAGAGAAAAAAAAATGGATTTTTGTCTTGTAATTTGCCTATTTCAGTTGCAATTATACATACAATTAACTATTTTTCTTTAATTTTTTTGTGTTGTAATTCAATAAAATTGTTTTATTTTATTTTGTTAGGTAAAGAAAAAAAAATCCTTTTCTTTTGTTTCTTGGTTTCGGCTTTCAACCTTCTGCCACTTGGACCACTAGATAGTATCCACAATTACGTTTCAATTGATTTCAAGAACGTGAGCATTTTCTTTCTTTTTAATGAATGTTATCATGGGTGTCATGACTCGGGATCTACTCAGCTTTTTGATAATAGACACGTGATACAAGAGTATCATTTTTTTTTATTTTTTTTTTTATCTTTTTAACGGCAAAACCACTTTATTTATGCAAATAAAGAGCCAGCAAGAAACTGGGATACAAGAAACCAAAACAACGAAACAACGACAAACGAAACAAAGGGAAATTACAACATCTCAACTACATCAAACATCCTCCATTTTTCCCAAGTTGGCGCTAAGAGGTTTGATCGGTTGCAGATCCAAAGGAAGGTATCTTCTTTCACAAGCTCTACGGTCTTCATAATCGGAATGAAGCAATCGTCGAACACTTTCGCATTCCTAGCAACCCAGATCCTCCAAATTGTGGCGACAATAATGGTGCGAACTAACTTCTTCCAAATCTTCCCACCAGGGGCCTCTTTAATGTGACTCAACAGAACGGCTAGAGAATCGCACACCGCAGGGAAACTAATCCGGATCCATGAAAGCACATTCCACCAGACGCATTTAGCCCACATACAATTGAAGAAAATGTGATCCGAGTCTTCGAGAGCTAAACCGCAACGGGGACAAGAGACATCAGTCAAGGGAATGCCTCTACGGGCTAATCCGGCTCTAGACGCTAACTTCCCAAGGATCGCTCTCCAAAGCAGGTGATTCGCTTTGGGAGGGGCCCAGGAGATCCATTCAAACCCCGGAACGCAGCTTGGATCGGTCCCCAAAGTATCTTCGATGTCTTTCCTGACTTGCTTGACCGAGAACACATCATCTGAATCAGTCCGCCATTTCCACACTCCATTATTGACGACCAAATTCTGCTTGATATTTAAACCCATCTTTTGGAGCTCCGGATCTACGTTATCGATATCTTTCCATACCCCGGGAATCGACTTGGACACCGGAATAATCTGATTATCCGCAGAGAATTTGTGAGTAGAAGCAATGACTTGAGACCACAGTTGGAATGGGTTGGCTTTAAACCGCCACCACCATTTCGACAACATCGCAATGTTGAAATCCTTAAGCCTTCCAACCCCCAAACCCCCGGACTTTTTCGATCTCATCATCGACTCCCACCTGACCCATCTGAACTTCTTGTTAGAATCCGAGATGCCCCAAACAAAATCTCTTCGAATCTTATCAATCGTATTGATAACACAGTTAGGCGCCAAGAACAAAGACAAGTAATAAGCTGGAATGCTCCCCAACACTGACTTAGCTAACGTTAACCTACCAGCAAAAGACAAGTGTCTCGCTTTCCACTTCGACAGTCTCGCACTCACCTTATCCACTACGGGTTTCCAATGCTTTGCCCTCTTCATATTAGCCCCAATCGGTACTCCCAAGTACATAAAAGGTAAAGACCCTGCCACGCAATTTAATATCGACGCCAACCGATCCACTTCCTCCCCACGAACTCCGACTCCAAAAAGCTTGCACTTCCTATTGTTTATTTTAAGGCCAGTCACCAACCCAATCCATCTCAGTAATCGATTTAAAGTAAACACATTCTGTTCTGACCAAGTACCGATAAAAAGGACGTCATCGGCAAAACATACGTTGGACAGAACCGGCCCGCCATTCGGGAGTTGAAAACCCTGAAAACTACCATCCGCGACCGCTCTGTTCAAGAATAAATTGATCACTTCCATAGCAATAATAAACAGGAAAGGGGAGAGCGGGTCACCCTGACGAAGGCCTCTCTTAAATTTGAATTCGGAAGTAGGCGAGCCAATGACCAGAATCGAGCCAAAGCCAGAATTGAGGCAACTTTTCATCCAAGAAATCCATCTAGCCGGGAACTCCATATGCGTCAACATTTGAAATAGGAACTTCCAATTGATTGAGTCATAGGCCTTCTCGAAATCGACTTTAAAAATTAACATTTTTGATTTATTTTTCTTAGCCCAAGCGACCGCTTCACTAATAATTAATGGGCTATCCAAAATATTCCTTCCCCCTACGAAAGGTGATTGCGTAGGAGAAATGACATTGTTCAGAATAGGCTTTAGTCGGTTAGCTAAAACTTTAGCTAAGATCTTGTAAACCGAGCCAACAAGAGAGATGGGTCGAAAGATCGAGAGATGTTGAGGGTCTTTTGACTTTGGGATAAGGGTAACAAAGGAAGAGTTACAACCCTTATTAATTTTGCCGCTGACAAAAAATCTCTAAAGACTCCCATTAAAAAAGGCTTTAATTCGTTCCAGAAAACCTTAAAAAATTTCAAGGTAAAGCCATCCGGCCCCGGGGCCTTCCCACCGTTACAAAATTTAACGGCTCTCCAAACTTCCGCTTCCGAGAAATCCTCCACCAGTAACGACGCATACTGATTCGAGATCTTTGACAGCCCATCTCCAATAAACTTAGGCCTTCTATAGATTGGTTCGGAAAAATGCTTTTGAACCAGCTTCTGATCTCGTTCTTAAGGTCTGAAGGGTCGGAAATAATCGTATTATTAAACATAAGACCGTTAATTCTATTACTCGCCAGATTCACTTGCACCATCTTGTGAAAAAACGAGCTGTTCTCGTCACCCAACTTCAACCAGTTGATACGCGCTTTCTGTTGAATATTTTTGGCCTTAACTAATTCCATCCCTTGAATCCTAGCTCTGAGAACAATTCTTCTCTTTTTATCTTCATCCGAAATCTGCCCCTGCACGACCATGCTTTCAATTCGGCTCACGGTCTCCTTCATTAGATTAAGATCTTTTTCCTCAGCTAAGCTGGCCTCCTTTCTCCATTTTTTAATACCCTCTTTAATCTTTTTCAAGATCAAAGCCAAAGCAACATCTTTTTTATCCCCCACCACAGCGTTACCAATGACATTAGACACAATCTTCGCAACATTCTGATCCCCCAACCACGAATTGAAAAACTTAAACGGGATGGGTCCGAAATCAACAGTATTACAAGAAAGGGTAATGGGGCAGTGGTCCGAGGCACCCCTTTCCTGGACAGCCGCTTTAGCCATCGGCCACCGAGACATGAACTCAACGTTCACCAGAAACTTGTCAAGCTTGCTCAATTTGACCTCAGAATGACCCGAAACAAAAGTAAAAATACCTCCTGTCATCGGATACTCCAGCAGACCGGCCCCATTAATGAAAGCGTTAAACGCATCAGTCGCACCAACATCAAATCTGGAATTGACCCGTTCAGACTCCGCTCTGACGTCGTTGAAGTTGCCAAACACCACCCACGGCCCACTGAGATTATTCACCAAATCAGTAATCTCACTCCATAACAACCTTCTAAGACTCGCATCATTAGGGGCATGGAGGTTGAGAATATTAAGAATGCCATCAGAACCTCTAACTTTACCAGAAACAAGCATAGATCTTTGACTTGAGAAGGACGACTCAAGAGAGAAGACATCCGGGTTCCACATCAGGGCGAGGCCACCCGATCTACCCACCGAGTCCACCGCACAGGATTGCATCAACGAGCTATCCCAGAATCGCTGGAGATCGATATCTGACAGCCCCGCCTGGTGTGTTTCTTGAAGACTGATAAAATCCACTTTCAATTTTGACTTCAAATTTCGCACCCAAAGGGCTTTGTTTACCGCAACCACCCCATTAATGTTTAAGGATAAGAAATTCATTGGCGAGTGCTGGGAATCGTGATTCACAGTTCACATTTTTACCGGCTTCATTTTGAATTTTTTTAACGGCAGCGGAAAATATACATGTAATTTTATCAAACTGTAATGTAATAGGTCTGATTTAAAGTTCTAGCTAGAAGCTAGCTGATTGTCTTGATCTCCTCAGGCATTCTTGAAATAGAAACCTTCTTTCTAGGAGAGTACTACCTCGTTACGATTTTTCCAGATATACCAATAGGGATGAACTCAGTATCGACCTGTACCGGAACCGAAAGTACCGATACCGAAAATCCCTAAAAGTGGTACCAGTACCGAATATACCTGGTACGGTACGGTTTGGTACGAGTATTTGAGGGTAAAACTGGTAAATACCGGTAGCGAACCTGTACTGGATCGGACCGGTACCGAAAATGTCAAAATTCGGCGGTTCGGTACCGGTACCGGGTACCATTTGCTCATCCCTATATACTGGCATGAAAGGAGGATAATCGAATGGAGCATTTTCCTTTTTATATCAATGTCATTCAGGCACTCGTGAAACTTCAACAGGTCTAGCACAGAGAATGTGAAAATGGGAGAAATGTTGCTTTATGTTGACACCATTTATTCATCATTTCGAATTGAAGGGGTATGGTCCCAGATCTTGCGTCAGCACGACCGCGAGTGACCATTACCCTTATCAAAAACCCCCACCAGTAGGAACTTACATGTGTCCGTGCGGGCACGCGCGGACACGGCGGTCCAATCTGTCCAGTGATGAGAAGACTTACCTTAAGTACGCAAACGAATGTTACGCATAGCGATGCGGCCTGGCACGGCATCCTATGAACATTTTCGTCACGACAAGGGATCTGGACAAAAGTAACAGTCACTAAGCGGTGATGCGGCATGGCACCGCATCCCGCATGCATCTTGGATAGAACAAAGAACGCGGGAACAACGTCAGTGACCGCAAGCAGCGATGCGGCCTGGCACCGCATCCTGCCTACAAGACAAGTGGGTCTGATACCACAGTGCAAGTGGCACTGGGAACAGTCGCCTATCAGCCCACATGTGTGCAACAGTCTGACACCACAGCAGGACGTGGCATCACCACCGTAACCGACAGGTCTGACACACCTGAAAGTAGTTGTGCGATGTCAGACTAGCTACTCAACTACCCTCCTTCACTCCTCGGCTATAAATACCCACCCCAAACCAGGTTTGAGGTATCACTTCTCAACTCTCTCACTACTACTACTATCACACTTTGCTTCCCAAGCAAATTACTGATTCTCACGCCGGAGAGTGGTAACAAGGAGCACCCCCCACCCCATCCTCCTTGTTACGAGTCACGGCTTGTTTCCTTGTGCAGGAAACCAACCAGCGGACGATCCAGCCAACGATCCTCGGAAAGAAGGGATTAACCCTACTTGACGAGATCAGTGAGTTAACCCCACCCAGTTAACCATTGTTTCATCATTGGCGCCCACCGCTACTCTTAGCACTTTTTTCCACCATCCTTTTCTTTCCAAAGACTATGGCTGATCGCCTAAACAACACTGCATGGGATAACCTAAACCCCGTAAACCCAGGGCCTACGGGGAGCACCCCCTAGCCCCAAACACTGAACATATTGGCACATAAACGCAAGGGGGCACATCCCTTACGTTTGGACACGATCTTTCACAGTACGCCGCTGTGATACCTCCAGGTATGAACCTTCATACCTGGTACGACCAGCAACAAGCTTTGCTGGCCGCAACATACAACAGAGCTTGCGCAGAAGCGCAAGTACCAGTCGGGCCTACCCCAGCACCGCATACCCTTACGGGTCGTATTTTACAATACGACGGCAGGGCCCCAACACACCCAGTCTCCAGAAGCAGGCAGGAAGACCGTGGTTCCTCTTATTGCGACGTCCGCACACGTGATGAGGACGATTCCTCATATGGGTCCCGCCGCAGGGGCCCTATACATAGCCGCCTAGGCCTCCATGGCGAAACTAGGCGACAGTCTACAGCCCACCACGGTCCCGGCATCCATAGCCGGCTGGGACCTCAGTCCCACCATGAAGGGCAGGGCCGTACCGATCCAGACGACGGTACATATTGCGGGGAGTCTCATGCTACTAGCAGTAGACCGGGAGGACGCAATTATGTTCCTCCCACTCAACCCCGCACCACATACCTCCGCGCTGCAAAGCGCCACCAGAGCCAACCCTACATGCCGAAATCTTCGGCCGAAAACTCCAAATTTGTCCCGAAGATTGCCAACGCCGATGTCACCACCACCAAATTCCCATTAAACATTGGGAAATACAACGGTTTGGCCGACCCAGATGACCACATGAACATCTTCGTTGGCGCCGGGTGCAACGGCAGGTGGGATGAACCCACTTGGTGTCAATTTTTCCCGCAGACCCTAACAGGTCTGGCCAGGGCTTGGTTCGATTCTTTGCCAGTGGGGTCACTGACCTCATTCGAGGACTTGCAAGCAAAGTTCCTCGCGCATTTTTGCCAGCAGCGACGTCATGAACGTGATTCTATGGACGTCATGAACATCTGGCGCAGAGACAACGAATCGCTTGAGGCGTTCGTTGTCCGTTACAATAAAGAGTGCCTGGAGATAGGCGACGCTGCAGACCAAATGGCACGCAACCATTTCATTGTTGCCGTTAAAGACGAACAAATGGTTATGACTATCTCCGGCAAGTAAGGCTTGCCTAAGAAATGGGAAGATGTCATGGCTGCGGTCAAGACATACGCCCAGACTCAGCGGTCCTTCAAACCGCACGTATCAAAGGCACAGCCCCAAACGGAAGGTCAGTTATCCCACCAAGAACACAAGCGCAACAACAAGCGCAACCGGGACACATGGAATCGCAGCAGCGATCCCAGACCATATGTCCCGCGGAACAACCAGCCCGACGCAAGGGCTACAATCAACGCCCAGCGTGAAAACCGAGATCAACCAGTCACCAAGCGACGTCCTCCTCACGGATGCGCAATTCCTGCGACCGGCCCAACCGATGAAGTCTAAGAAGAACCAGGATCCCGCACTCTATTGCGAGTATCACAAGGACTCGGGCCACACAACAAACAACTGCATCAGTCTCCGACTGGAGATTGAGCGAGCCCTAAAAGAGGGGAAACTGCAACACCTGTTACCAGGGGCGCAAAAACCTACCAAGCGCATCACCCCCCACAACGAGGGCCCCTCCACGGGTAAAAGGGCCATGTACGTGGCCTCAACCCACATGATTAATGGAGGGCGAGGAAGGCCGCGCAAGGCGGCAAGAAGACCGGACAATGACTGGAAAGACGAGCAAGTTGTCTTTCTCAAAAGTCCGAAGTGGACCGCGCGACAGGCGTGCCGTGGTTATCACAGGCCACCTGGCTCACTACTGCACCGAGCGATTATTCACCGACCCGGGTAGTACGTCTGATATTATATATGAGCATTGATTCAACCAATTCGATCAAGAAGGCAAAGATCGGTTGCAGCCGGTGGACTACCCGTTGGCCGGGTTTGCGGGGGAAACCGTATTCCCCCTGGGCCAGATTACTTTCCCTGTGCGCCTCACCAACGGAAGGCACGCAAGAACGGAGGAGGTAAACTTCATGGTTTTACCTCACACTTCCAAATACGACGTACTTCTCGGGAGGGAGTCCCAGGGCGACTTCAACATGATAACATCCGTCCCCCACGCTGCCATCGGTTTCCCAACCGAGACGGGGATCGCGATAATATACGCCCAGAGAGAAGTTATGTCTACAGACGAGCTGCGTCCGGCAAAGGTAGCAAGGCCTACCCCCAACACTCAACCAGAAAAATGGGTTCTTAACGCAAGACACCTAGAGCAAACAGTTACGTTGGGCCACGCCTTGTCCCCTACTATCAAAGCGCACCTGGAGCAGCTCCTCTTCAGGAACCAGGATATTTTTGCGTGGACACCCGCAGATATGACATGGGTACCACGTGAAATCGCGCAACATTTCTTGAATACCATGCCGGTGATCCAAGGCCAACGCCACCTTGGATCAGCAAAGAACGAGGCGATGCATGAGCAGGTCCAAGAGCTGCTCTCCGCAGGCATCCTGTGGGAAGTCAAATACCAGACTTGGTTGTCAAACCCAGTCATGGTAGAAAAACCATCCGGGGGCTGGCGCATGTCCGTCGATTATAAAGATCTCAACAAAGCCTGCCCCAAGGATTGTTACACACTTCCGGAGATCGACGAGAAGGTCGATAACCTCGCACCATTTCGATGGAAGCGTTTCCTCGATTGTTACAAAGGCTACCACCAGGTGCATATGGCAATCGAGGACGAAGATAAAACGGCATTCCGCACTCCTACCGGGAATTACTGTTACACAAAACTGCTGTTCGGGTTGCGTAACGCGGGCGCAACCTATCAAAAGTTGATGAACGACACTTTTCGCGGTTAAATCAGCAAAAGGGTCAAAATCTATATGGACGACCTGGTCGTCATGAGCATGAAGGAAGACACCATGCTCAACGATATTGAAAGAACATTCCAAACTCTGCGAAGCGTCAACATGAAGCTCAACCCAGGGAAATGCTCTTTTGGAATGGAGGAAGGCAAGTTCCTTGGATTCATCGTAACTAAAGATGGATTCAAGGTGAACCCGTAAAAAGTCTAGGCGATCGAGCGCATGCCATCGCCTTCCAGGATGAAAGAAATGCAACGACTAGCTGGCAGGCTAGCCGCACTGAATAGATTCTTAGCCAATCATGTAGCTAAGTCTTACCCTTTCATCAAGACCCTGCGGAGCTGCTTAAAAAAGGAGCAATTCCAATGGACCGCATAAGCCAAGAAAGCGTTCCAGGAAATGAAAGAGTGTTTGATTCAACTCCCAACTCTAACCGCACCACGCAAAGATGAACCACTTATCTTGTACTTATCTGTCGCGGACAATGCGGTAGGCGCGGTACTCATAGTGGAGCGAGAAGGAGTTCAAACACCCATCTACTATATCAGCAAAATGCTCAATGACCCAGAGACGAGATACTCCATCATGGAGAAGTTGGTATTGGCACTAGTACACGCGTCAAGACGGTTGCGACGATACTTTGCGAACCACGTCATCACGGTGCTAACCAACTACAGGATCGGCCCGATCCTATCAAAACCCGACATCTCTAGTAGATTAGCAAAATGGGCAATTGAGCTGGGCTCACTTTCACTGAACTATAAGCCACGCCCCGCAATCAAAGGCCAGGTCTTGGCTGATTTCGTTGCTGAAGTACCAGCAAATCGCATTCAAGAATGCGAAGAAGAGCAAAACCCTACATCGCCACCATCCTCCGGAGAAACCTGGGCACTATATACAGATGGTGCATCCAACGAAGATGGTGCAGGTACAGGTCTGCGACTCGTCAGCCCCGATGTCCAAGAGCTTACCTATGCAATCCGCCTCGATTTCAAAAGCACGAATAACGAGGCAGAGTATGTTACTCCCGAAAGCAAGGCAGAGGCACGTAAGTTACAATACAAAGCGTGTCATTACCAAATGGGAGACAGTATCTTATACCGTAAATCATACTTGGGGCCACTCCTACGATGCGTCAACCCCCAAGATGCCACATACCTTATCAGAGAAATAGACGAGGGAATATGTGGCATACAAGCAGGCCCACGGATGGTGGTGGCCAAAATCATGAACGCCGGGTACTACTGGCCCGACATGCACCTAGATGCAGTCAAAGTCTTGCGCAAGTGTTTCAATTGTCAGCGGCATGCTCCCAAGACCTTGCGCCCCAAGAATAACCTGATCCCCGTCACCACTGCGTGGCCATTCCAAAAATGGGCAATCGATGTGGTGGGACCATTTCCAGACGCACCAGGTGCAGTGAAGTTTATCATAGTGGCTGTTGATTACTTTACAAAATGGGTAGAGGCAAAACCGCTCGCCTCAACCACCGCTATGATAACAAGGAAATTCTTCTGGGAACATATCATCTGCCATTTCGGTCTACCAATGTGCATCGTTACCGACAACGATACCAACTTCGCTGCCGATGACTTTCAAAAATGGCTAAAGGAGCTAAACATTGAACACATATTCTCCTCAGTGGCGCATCCGCAAGGGAATGGCCAAGTCGAGAGTATCAATAAAAGTTTAGTCGAAGGCATCAAAGCACGGTTGGGAACAGCTAGACGCGGCTGGGTTGATGAACTCCTAAGTATCTTATGGGCCCACAGAACAAGCCCAAAGACAAGTAACGGTGAGACACCCTTCAGCCTGGTCTATGGCACTGAAGCGGTGATCCCCGCGGAAGTAGGCCTCCCCTCACCTAGAATGTTGGCTATCAACAAGATAGACAACAATGAGGAACGCAGGGTTGACTTGGACCTCCTGGAAGAAAGGCGTGAGAACGCTACCATCAACGAGGCCACATACAAAACCAAACTTGAAAAGTACTACAATGCACGCGTGCGTATTTGTACCTTCAACCCGGGAGACTACGTCCTTCGGGACAATGAAGCATCTAACGTGGAACGCCTAGGGAAACTCGCCCCCAAGTGGGAAGGACCCTACCTCATCCAAGAGGTCCTGGGCAAAGGCGCGTATAAACTACAAACATTAGAGGGCGAAACTATCGCACGCACATGGAATGCACAACAGCTTCGATGTTGTTACATGTAAGCCGTGTTTTTTACGTTCACCATGTAACCTATCGGGCCGCAGGCCATTTGCAAATAAATAAATAAATGATTCAATGCAATATTGTTTATTTACTTCTATTACAAATGCGTGTTCCACTCTGCGGTATCTACAAAAACAGATTGGCAAAATCTTCATTCGCGATACCCACACAGAGTGGTAACCACACGCAACTATTGTAATAGGCCAGCAATGGCAAAACGTCAACTGTCTATCCGGCTGGATATGCAAATACAGTTTTCACAAAGCCTACACAATTCCTAAACCCTAATGGGATAAAAATAGGAATTGACTAATACTCATACGGCAAAGGTATAAAGTATACTTAACCGCGCTTCACAGCGGGTAGAGTTCTTCATACTTGCATATCACCAAGGTATGCAAAAGGCAAATACAGACTGTGTTATATACAATAACATCAATTCATACAAGTTCAAACATGCAAGTAATAAAAACACTTGTACAACTTGAACAAAACGGTTCTTTATATTCAAAAAATTTCTACACCTACGTGGTGCCCAAGAAATTTACATAAGGTTCCTAACATTTACAATGAGGAAACAAAAAAGGGCACGCAGGCCATCCTAGTCTTTCTTTGTACCGCTGGAACCCGCACCACCCTTGATATCGCCAACAGTCTCTTCTTCCTCATCTTCCTCATCAGCATATAATAACCGCAAGCGGTCTACATAGTCTTCTGCGTCCAAGGATTCGTTAAGTTTCTCAAGGGCGGAAATGGACGTGTCATTATACGTCGCAAGAGCGGCGGCAAGAAGTGCTTCAGTGTCCACACCATGGAAACCAGACCTTTCATCGGTATAATTGCCCTGGGCCATAACGTTCATATGAGAAATGCAACGGTTATAGCCAGCTTTAAAACCAGCATCCCGGGCGCGCAACCTAATCTCATTAACACCTGCCACATTCTCAGGTGCGTCCAGGATGGACGTAACAATCTGCAAGGCACAAGAAATAAGGTTATCAATGGCAAACCTAGAAATATAGCAAAGGAAACGGGTACTTACATGCCCGATACCGTGGATACGCATCCATTCGCGATCCTCCTTGAGCTGATCGAATGAAGAAACAAGGCTATCCCTAGCCTCGGCAGCCACTCTTGCCCGCGCTTCAGCTTCAGCAGCACGGGCAGAGACCTCCTCAATAGTGGCCACCCGACTCCGCACTTCAGCCTTTTTACAAGGAAAACACAAGTATACAAAGATAATTAATCATACTTGTGGAATATATATACAAATTCAAGAGAAAAGAGACTCATACCTGGAGGCCCTTAATAGTTTTGGTTAAGTTGGTGCGGTCAGCATTTGCCCCTTCAAGAGCCTTCGCAGCACGGGCCTCAGCCTCCTTGGCCTCTTCAAGAGCCTTGGCAAGGCGAGCTTCTGCCTCCTTAGCCTCTTTGGCAACCGCATCAGCTGCGGCTTTCTCCTTAACCAAAGCAGCATTCGCTGCCTTGGCATTGGTAAGCTCCTGACGAACACGAAAGAGAGTTTCATTCTGTTTGGCCCAAGATTCTTTCCAAGTCTTGCGCTCATCAGAGAGTGTCTTACGCTCATTAGAAATAGATTCTTTCCAACTCTTGCGCTCATCAGAAAGCAGTTTTGCGAGGGTAGGAACCTGTTTAAGCTCAGCAGTTGCAGCCCACTCCTCAGTCTGCTTATGCTTCTCAAAAGCAGCCTTCTTCTTTTCAAGCTGCTCTGCACCCTCACGAGCAGCCTTCACCAACTCTTCAGCCTCAGCCCGCAAGCGCGCATTTTCCTCCTCCTTGCGCCCCAGCACCTTGTAGTTTTCCATAATGGCATTTGCCATTATGGAACTCCCCACAAGCATGGAGGAGAGTTGATTAATCTGGACCTCACTTGGCAAAGAACGGGCCCGATTGACTTCAAATGGGGTGCCCAAACCACCCAAAATCTCCTTACACGCGGAGGGGTCAGCAGAAATATCATCCCCTTGCATCACATTCCATGGGGGGCGGTGATAGGTCATGGCCCGGTCTTCAGTATAGGTGCGGTAATAGAACTCCAATTCAGACTCTTCAGGCTAAATAGGAGTCCCTTTCAAACCTGCACCCCCAGAAGCGGAACCAGAAGCTTTCTCAGCAGCAGGAGATTTCTTCCTCTCAGTATAAGCAAACTTCAAGTTCAGATCATCAGTGTCCTACGGGGAGATCAGATTATCATGGGAGTCCACCGTGTCATAGATCTGAGCCGCAGGCCCCTTCCCAGTATCCTTCGCCCGCACAGAGGGCTCAGGCACCACTTTAATCGAAGGGCTTCTGATAAATTCTGTATTAACCCCCGCATCCGCAGCCGTGTCATGCGGGGGAGAATGAGGAGCATCAAACAAAGAGAACCCTTCATCTTGCGGTTCTGTAAACAATGCAAAAACACTTTAAATACAAGTACAAAGACAAAATACTTGTAAAAGTTATGAATCAGTTACAAGAAGCAACCACAGGTTTCACAACAGCTGTCCGTTTGGTCTGTATTTTCGGACGCTTCTTCTCACCGGCATCAACAACCTTCTCTGCCTTTCTCTTCTTCTTCTCATCAGCAGGCTTGGAACCCGCAGAGGTCCCACCTGCAGCCGCACCACCACCTGGAACACCCAAACCCTCAAGGGTGTCAGATACTACCACGTAATCGGTATATCTGCGGAAACAAGAACGAGAGATACCTGCCGCCTGCGGAACCAACGGAGGAACAACGGCAACCTAAGGATTTTTCTTGCCGCGACCCCGCACAACCTTCTCTACATGTTTTTTCTCCGCTTGTTTCTTAGGGGCACCCTTCACCTCAAATTTACCCAGGGCCCCAAGAGTACATGCGTTTACATCATCCAAACAAGCAAATAAGAAAGTTGAACTTCTTTACAAAGCAAGTAAGAAGATTATAGAATATACCTTCGCCTTGCGGCAGGGTTGCGTTCAACACCTCGCGAACAGGAACGCGGAAGTTGTTAACAATGGTCAAGTTAAAACCTTCACCTTCCGCACACTTAACAATCTCAACCTTACTTGTGAAGTTCGGATCAAATATCCTCCACAGCTCAACATCCTCTGATAGTATACTTACAAATCAGTAACAAGCAAGGGAATAAAGAAACCGCACAAGAGTAAGAACACTTACCACCACTTTTTTCCCGCACAACGGGCCTTGCATGCCTGTCAGGCCTAGATAACATCATCCGCAACACCCATAGCTGCGTGTTGTCCATCTTATTATGCTCAATGGTCCTCAACCTTGGGAACCACTCCACCATCTCCGCACTGGGAAGATCAATATCCTCCACAGGGATCGCCTCGTTCATGTTAAGGAAAGTCATCCTGGCAACAATCGCGACTGCCTTAATGTAGAAGAACTTTGTCTTCCACTTTGAAATACCCTTCGGAGGGGTCATCATCTTGGTACTCCCATACCGTTGGCTAAAAGAGAAAAACCCAGTATTTACAGTTAACTGGTAAAACTGCCGGAAGTTTTCAACAGAAATTTCCAGACCAAGAACACGGAAAGTGTACTCGAAATTTCTAATCCGGATCATCCCAAACGGACTCATTTGGGAGATATGAAGCTTGTAATACTCCAAAACCTCAGCAACAAAAACAGTTAATGGTAAACGAAGGTTACCATCAATGAAAGAATCAGCCCACATGGTAACATAACCGGCCGGAGCATCGGCACCGGTGTCACCCTCATGGGGATAAACAGCTCCAAACTCCTGGGGCATTTGAATGCTGGTCATCAAGTTCTTAAACTGACTCTGTGGCCACTTCAGCACCGGTAGGCCCCCGCCGGGGGCACTACCACCGTCTTCTTCTTCTTCCGCCGCCACCGGCGAAGAATGTTCAGGGTTTTCACCCTCAACATTGTGTGGATTGGATGGTTCAGCCATCAAGAAATGTAATAACGAATATAGAAGAATGAGTTTACAAGAAAACTCAGAAACTTGACCGGAATGTCAGACAAAGTTTATCGGAGAAGACAAAGAGAACACCCTCTTTCACCGGAAAAATTTTGAAAATTTTGAACAAGTGAGGAAACCACAAACGGTTTCCCCTTATATACACATCGCAATTAATGCGATGCAGTAAACCGACTCATCACGTTCAAAATGGGCCAATTACGTGACGCCACGTGTTCAGCGACGGTTCCGCTGACAGTTACCACGCGCGCGTGGCCGTCCACGCGCCTGACAAAAGAGACTTTTTACACTACTTGCTACAGTGCATTTATGACCTCGGGCAGTGCAAACGTCCTTTCGATTCAGCACATGACAGAATCCTACCAACTTTCACCAACCCACACGTGCGTTCAGCCACGTATGCAGCGCAAAAACGACAAACATTATCCAAACATAAGCGGCATGCGGTTTCTTTGGTTTACCGCACCATAACCCATACCGCATGTCGTTTTTTACATACCCCTCAAAAAAGGCAAAAATATATCTCTACATTATGTAAAGGGGTATAACCTATAACCGCACATACCCACGAGCACACGTGGAATATGCGGAGATGACACACACGAACCCGCACAGGTGTGTCAGATACTCAGAACCAGCGTTGTTCTTTGGACTGCGAAAACCGCATTCCATACAACATTCTTCAAGGTTCAAATCCCTCGTGTCCGGTTCACAACCACAGAGGGAACGCAAATAACTTCTCCTTAGGGTAAAGGACAGGAATACGGAGCAACCGCACATCAGCAACCCTGACTCCTGATCCTTCAAGAGCCACATCCAAGCTTCAAACTCTCTAGAAGCGAGTTCTTTGATGCAAAACACATACACTCACGAGTAGCTGCGGCGAAATATAATTACCCTAACAGTAGCTATGGAAGAGCCACGACTACACCACCACGCGGTTGATTAAAGCTACTTCAAGGAAAACTACTTTCCACAAAAGCGTGAAGGAAAGTAGCTCCAGAACAGTGGTAATAAGTCTGCTTATGACTGGTTACCCACCTATGGACCGCATAGAATAAACAATGGTGGGCACAAACATGCCTATGACCATGTTTATCTGCCCATAGTCCAGATTCACATTGTTCGACCAAACACGGCCAACAATGACACAACTACCCCACGTAGCTCAAACACACATGGCCAACAAGGTGCAGCAACGAGGTAACCGCAAAGGACGCGCGGTTACTTGAGAGCTAAACCTCAGAGGACGTGCGGTTACTTGAGAGCTAAACCGCAGAGGACGTGCGGTTACTAGAGAGCTAAACTGGAGAACACGAACACCCCACAAAGCAGGGATCATCGTTGAATGTCCAGTTAAACATAGAGCTTGAGCAAAGTACTTACAAACATTGCATCAGCTGACGCAGAGGTTACAACTAGAGTGGCGATTACGGACATCTTCCGTCACCATCTCAAAGGTTGGTTAGAACCCTGCTAACATTTTCAGTCACCGTCTCAAAGGTTGGTTCGAAACACCAACAGGTGGCTGATGACATCAGAAAAAGGTAGATCATATTATCGGATCAGATCCTTGGCTGAGAATTCCGCATCAGACGAAACTTGCTCACCGGTACGGAAGAGACGTCACCAGACCCGCAGCTTGAATTACTGAAAGTAGGAGCCATCTGCATGGCCTATATTCTACCTTCTAGACACCATAGTCCAGTATCCCTCCCACATGCAACTTGCATAAGGAAGGATCACTAGACTGGGGGGACTTGAAGGGGTATGGTCCCAGATCTCGCGTCAGCACGATCGCGAGTGACCATTACCCTTATCAAAACCCCCCACCAGCAGGAACTTAACTGTGTCCGTGCGGGCACGCGCGAACACAGCGGTCCAATCTGTCCAGTGATGAGAAGACTTACCTTAAGTACGAAAACGAATGTTACGCATAGCGATGCGGCCTGGCACCGCATCCTATGAACATTTTCGTCACGACAAGGGATCTGGACAACAGTAACAGTCACTAAGCGGCGATGCGGCATGGCACCGCATCCCGCATGCATCTTGGATAGAACAAAGAACGCGGGAACAACGACAGTGACCGCAAGCAGCGATGCGGCCTGGCACCGCATCCCGCCTACAAGACAAGTGGGTCTGATACCACAGTGCAAGTGGCACTGGGAACAGTCGCCTATCAGCCCACATGTGTGCAACAGTCTGACACCACAGCAGGACGTGGCATCACCACCATAACCGACAGGTCTGACACACCTGCAAGTAGCTGTGCGATGTCAGACTAGCTACTCAATTACCCTCTTTCACTCCTCGGCTATAAATACCCACCCCAAACCAGGTTTGAGGTATCACTTCTCAACTCTCTCACTACTACTACTATCACACTTTGCTTCCCAAGCAAATTACTGATTCTCACGCCGGAGAGTGGTAACAAGGAGCACCCCCACCCCATCCTCCTTGTTATGAGTCACGACTTGTTTCCTTGTGCAGGAAACCAACCAGCGGACGATCCAGCCAGCGATCCTCGGAAAGAAGGGATTAACCCTACTTGACGAGATCAGTGAGTTAACCCCACCCGGTTAACCATTGTTTCATCACGAATGAAGATTGAACATCTCCAAGGAACTTCAATCCTATCAATAGAGTGAATTGGATTTCCCTCATGCTATAAAGAGGATTCATTTTGACTTTCAAACAACAAAATTTCGGACTAAAGTTGGAGTTAATCTTAAATAACTTAAAGAGAAAAACTAATATCCAAATATCCAAACCTAAATTGTTTGTTTGTAAATTGTTGGGTTAGGATATAATAGATTTTTTTTTTTTGCTAGGAATACTAGGAAGTAATTTTGACCATCAATTGATTTAATCAAGGGCTAAGATTAAGTGAGTGAAATTGAAGAGAAAAAAAGAGGCGCGTAGGTTTTTGTGTAAGGGCATTCTAGTCAATCAAGTACAATAGTTTCTCCCTCCTCCAATTCCCCCTCATTTTTTTAAACGTTAATAACTTTTTCATACGACATTATTTTTTTATAAAAATTGCACAAAAAAAAAACGAGCGTTTTTATCTTTAAAACGAGTATACAATTGCTATATTTTCGATTTTTTTTCGAAAACTCAGTTGCGTAAAAAGCAATGGACAAAAAAACGTAAAAAATGACTTTTTTTTCTTCTAAAACGCAATGCACAAAAAACACAAAGAAACGTCTTATTTATAAAATGCAATGGCCAGAAAACACAAAGACATGTCTTATTTCTAAAACGCAATAACCTAAAAACACAAAAGAAAATGTTCTTTCTAAAACACAATGGACTGAAAACACATAAAAATGTGTTTTACCTAAAACGTAATGGACTAAAAAACACATCAAAATGTGTTTTTCTAAAACGCAATGGACCAAAAAACACAAAGAAATGTATTATTTCTAAAACGCAATAGCTTAAAAACACAAAAGAAAGTGTTCTTTCTAAAACGCAATGGACTGAAAACACATAAAAATATGTTTTACCTAAAACACAATGGACTAAAAACACTTCAAAATGTGTTTTTTAGAACGCAATGGCCAGAAAACACAAAAAATATATTATTTCTAAGACGCAATGGCCTAAAAACACAAAAGAAAGTGTTCTTTCTAAAACACAATAGACTGAAAACAAATAAAAATGTGTTTTACCTAAAACGCAATGGACTAAAAACACTTCAAAATGAGTATTTCTAAAACGCAATGGACCAAAAAAACACATAAAAAAGTCTTTTTTTTTCTTCTAAAATGCAATGGCTTAAAAACATAAAAGAAAGTTTTCTCTCTAAAACGCATTGAACCAGTGTATGTTTTGTCTGTGAATTTGTCTGAAGCAGGAAGTAGGAAATAAAAAATTGTCAACGAATTTTCGACCCCAGCCAGGGGCTCTGCCCCTTGGACCCCGCCAGGGGCTGCTGCCCCTTGGACCCTGCTCCCAGCGGCGCTGCCCCAGGTGTAACGCCTTGCTTTTTCATACTTTCCATAATTAGAAAGCTCGCCTTGTAATGTTATTTTTTTGGAAATCTTGTATTCTTGTAATCGTCTTTTCGTTGTAATCGTTGTAAAATCCGAGACTTGGATCATAAATAAAATTCGTATTTCTTTAAATTCACATTCTACATATTCATACATGCTCATCTGTTCGACTTCATTGTACATCGAATCCTTATTCGTAATTCATATACATGTCCATGCTTGTCCTTAAATTGTTGATACTTAAAAACCCATAATAATATGCTTATTTACATAACGATTAATCATCTAATATGTGACATATACTTGTCACTTACTAACATATTACAAACTTGTACATCACACTTTTTACCTAGTTAAATCATGTTTTATTCCATGTTATACCTTATTACGAGTTAAGGAAAACATTGTTACATATTATTCCATAACTTAAACAACAAAATGGCACATTATAATGTTTAAAAAAAAATCTATGGCAACCCCTATTAGTGCAAATCAGCCCTTATTGGGTTGGTTTTGTGGGCTTGTTTCAAGGTTTAACCCCTTCTAAACACTTCTAAAGACTAACCCATTGAAACCCTAATCCCTTACCTATATATAAGCACTTCCCCACTCCTTATTCCACTTTTACAAGCCTCCAAACACTTCCACGGACTTTCAGCCACGTTTTTTAAAGTTCCATCCATAAAAAGTGAGTTTTAACTCACTTCCACTTCAATTTTCTTCTTGTTTCTTCTTCTACAACACTTGGATAACCTCTAGGAAGGTTCTCACAAGTTTGCTTGGGCAAACTAAGGTAAAACCTCACCATTTTTTAGGTCCAAAGTGCACCTAAATTCTGCTCATTTTTATCTTCATGCTTTGGAGAAAACTCATGTTTTCTTCATACATTCATATGTCCTTATGCCACTAATCAAGACTATGATTATGTGTGCTTAAAAACAAAGTTGTAACATGCAAATCCAGAGGTTTAATCCTCAAAAACTTTCTGTTTTAATAAGGTTTTAACCTACAAGTGATGAATAAGTCCTACACTTGAAGTTGTGTGATTATTTGGATAGCTTGGGCTATCCTACCTACAAATCCACACATAACTTGATGTTTTATTAGTTAGATATTATGTATTTCAATTCCTTAATGTAAGTTTATGACCATCCTTGTTGTCTTATGACAACTTGTGTATTGGTGAAACACAAGAGATTCCTAAATGGAAGATTTATCTTCCTACCTCATGCATGACTTATATGACATTCTTGTATGATAATGGACTAGAACTTATAAATATATACTATATAGAATATATAATACTTATAGTAACCAAACTTTGATGATAACCTAATGGTTACTTGTCAAAATGATAGGTTACACCATCTAAGAACATAGTACTCGTTATGATTCTAATGTGTACTTTAACCCATGAAAACATTCAAACCCACATGGTTTTCATAGTGTCAAAAATAAGTGTTATGTGCTAGATGGTTATTTTCTCATATATATTTACTTTCCATATACTTTTAAATTCCAAATTTCCAACTCTAACCATACCTTGAACTCCAAACCGTATACATTCAATATCCTAATCCCATTACTCGTCAACACTTGGATAATCGGAAAGCATATGCAATTTTGTGAGTATACTTGAAACCCCCTTTTTCTTTACCACCTTTTGGGTGTAACATGTTAAACTATAATCTTACACTTAAAATTTATTCTTAAATGCACAAACATTCCTTATACATGCATGCATACTTGTTACTTGATACTTTAAACTTGGGGTTATACGTTTTGTGTTAGACTTATCATTAACTTCGTACGAGTCTATCCTTGACATATATAGCGCTATAGGATTAACACACCGCCTGTAAACTTTGGGTTATGTTAAGAGCTTATTGCGTTTCATCATTGGTTTGATTAGTTAAACACATGCCGATTTAATTGTTTATCTTGTTTCAATAGCTTGCCATGTGGAATTGTTTAAAACTTATCTTTTTATGCTATGTATTAAAACTTGTATTGTCGCCAATACATATTTGTATTGAACTATACTTTCTAACATGTTATAGGTTGATGATAACGATGCTATGAAACTGAAGTAGTGATGATGCCTAGATACACATATAGACGTTTTAGGCTTTAATATGTTGTATAAATTTTTGTACTTGTTTGTTGTATTGTTTTTCCTGTATTGAACATGTTATATTTCAAGTTCCATGTATTGTAACATTTTGTTATGAAATCAATCAATCTATTTTTAATTCTATTGTCACAATTAGCGTTATGTGTGATGAGCAATCTTTCTCCGTCCCACTCCGATGATTCCGCCATTGGTTGGAGTGTGACAGATTGGTATCAGAGCCATAACTATAGGGAATTAGGAAAATTGCCATGCTTTTGACCTAGTCTATAGTTAAGTACCAAATTAGACCATACTTGATTCATATGCTAACCTCTTGAAACGCCTCTTATGTGTTAATATCTTGAAATGCTTTATGTGCTTATACTTGTTTTAATATTTCAAACATATGCCTTCCTAAGGCATTTTACTCGTTTATACTAAACTCAAAACCACTCGTAATATGTTAGGATCGAAGGCTCTCATGATTGTGCTTGTTTGTATAATTTGAACAAATCAAATAGAAATGAACAGAGTTTAAGTGCAACGGAAGTTAAAACAAACTTTGTGAACACAATCAAAAGGAGAAAAATAGTTTAGATAAACAAATGCTTTTCATCAGTCAAAAGATTACAAAGCAATTCAAAAGATTACAAGCATGCTTAAAAACTAAGCTCCCCCTCAACCTGATACTACAGTGGTTGGTTGCACAAGATGAAAGGATTGAATTGAGAAGAAGAACTCACTCAAAACGATCAAATGTAACAGTACAGAGTACTGCTCCATTTATAGACAATCCAAACCGCTGAGGCATCTCAGCTGACGTCACCATGAAAGCGACGTCTAACCTCCTAACAACCTGTATCTACTGTCCTTATACAAACACTGCTAAACCTAACTACTGACTATACATAAAACAGATGATATACCAAACTACTGCTCTCTCTTTATGTCAGTGCTTTCCTCAAGGTTGATCAGTCCTTGATTGGGCAGTGCTTTGTCATCAGTAGATTGTAACAGCAGTGCTTAGTTCTCAGCAGTCTTCTGTCTTCATCAGTGGTTTTGAACGACACAGCAGTTGTATCCGGGCAGTGGATGTAAGACCATCAGCTGTTATAATCACTCTCAAGGGAGAAGACTTAGTGTAAACTGCTGCTTATTGTGAATCCACTGTCATGATCCGGTTTTGGCTTTCATTATCTGTTCCTCTGGCAGGGTTCAATCCCAACAATCTCCCCCTGGAACAGATAATGCCAAAACCCTTCATTATTCTGGATCTTTATTTCTCATCAGTAGTTCCCTAGCTTGTCTTTTAAATTCTTCTTCAAATTCTTTGGAACTTGTGTCATCCTCATCCCTGCACAGTGTAAGTTCAAGGAGATCCTGCAAATCTTCAACACTAAGGCCTAGTGCTTCTTTCCTTGATATGTACTTCACTTCACCATTGATTCTGACCAGAGTCAATACATGGGTCTTTTGATCAGAGAGCCACTTTAGTATTTTTAAACCAAATGGGTTTCTTGGGAGAGATTTACTTGCTGATGAGCTTTGAGATATTGGCCTTGAGAAAAATTGTAAAGCAGTATCCTGAACCTCAGACATTCTTTTGAAAGCTTCTTCTATGACTTCATTTGCTGCAGCTATATCTTCTGCAACTTCTTTGTCCATTTGCTCTTGTGTCTTTTGTTGATCAAGCTCACTATCTGAGATATCTGCTGAAATGTTTGGTGATGCAGGTTTGGTTAGTACCTTTTTGAAAAGGTTTTGAAGGCTCACTGAACTATCTTCTTTTAGACCCATTTTCTTGATGGCTTCTGTGAAGTATTCAGCTTCCTTTTCTTTTTCTTCTTCACTGGTCAGCACCCTTTCTTTTGGTTTATCACAAGGCTCGGGCTAACTTTTGATGTGATCAGTGTTTTGAGAGCATCCAGCTGTTGTTCTATCTTGTTGTAGTCTGGCCTTTTAGAAGTGTCTGAGACTGTTATCTTTCTTTTCTTCAGCCGTTCATAAGCTTCATCAGTATGCTGCTTTGACCATTTTGATATGGCATTGGCAGTGTCCACTTTTGCATCCACCAACTCCTGTTTCTTCCTTTTGTACTCAGAAGTAAGATCAGCAATTAGCTTTTTGTACTTGTTCCAATTTGGAGCTGTCTTCTTCTTGCTTGGATTATTGTTAACCCTTTCAATCCTGTTTGCTTCATGCTTCAAGGCAACCAGTGGCCACTCTTCAAATTGGTTTTCTTTAGCTTGATAGAATTTTTCTTTCATTATATATGCAAGATACTCTTTCCTCATTACTTTTCGTTGATCTACCTTCTCTTTGCTCAGATCTTGTGCATAGTTTTCCATCAGCTTGACTTTTGAGAGTAAAAATTCCAATTTTTCAGCAATGGCTTCATCACCTTGATCTTTGCATTCGAGCTTAGCTCTGATCTTTGCTTGCCTTGCTTTCATCTCAAGATATTCATCCATGTCTTCTGGAACTACAAAACCTATGAGAGAAGGAAATCTTCTTTTTGAAGGATCATCCTCAGTGTAAAATTGTCTCATCTCTTTTTTCACAGCTTCTAGTTCCAGTGGATATTTAGCAGCAACAGGATCATACTTTTCATCAGTAGGCTGAGTTGTTTCTCTTTTTCTTTTGTGAAGCTTTACTGATGTAGAGGGTTTTGGTTGTGAGGTAGGAATGATGAGAGCAGTGGTGGATGGTTGACTAACAGTTGTTGAAACAACTGGTGTTTCAACCTCTGTTGTTATTACAACTACTGATGTGTCAGTAGATGTCTTCTGCTTTTGAGCAGGGGATGAAGGTGGTGAGGTAGTTTTTGATGGTGGTGGTGAATCATCAGATATGAAAACCCTTCTCCTTTTTATTGTAGGAGAGGCTGATGATGTCTTGGGTGGCTCAGTGGTTTGAGATGAAATGGCAGTGGTTTGTGTTTGTGATTGACTAACAGCTGTTGAAACAACTGGTGTTCCAACTGCTGTTGTCATTACAACAAATGTTTTAACATCTGTTGTCTTCTGTTTTATGACAGGAGGTAATGGTGGTAGGGCAGTGGTTTTGGTGGTGTGTGGTGAAGTTGTGTGTGTTGATGAGATGACAGCTGTTTGACTACTGCTAGCAGTTTTTGTAACTACTGGTGTATCAGCTGTTTGGATAGAAATATGAGATTTAGTGGTTTGAGATTTTGACCCTGTTGAGGATTTAGATGGCTGTTTTTCTTGTTCTGGTTCAATATACAGGCCATCTTCAATTCCCTTTTTCTTCAACTGGATTTTCTCCCCCCTTTTGGCATTATCTGGAAGGGGTTTATCCATGAAGAAGATGGTTGAAGGAACTTTTTCCCCAAGGGCAGTCTTTTGTATGCTGGCCTTTATAGCCTTGATGTCTGCTTGAGTATCTTTAAATCTCGACTCCACCATGTTTGTCAGCATTTTCACATGTATTTCATGCTGCTGATCAGCCATCTGTTTTTGTTGTTCAAGTAAGGGCTGGAAAATATTCCAGAGCTCATTTGCAGCAAATGCTTGTGATGGAGCAGGTGCTTGAGGTGGAACAGCGGTGGATTGTGCTTTTTGAGCATTCAGAATCTCTTGCACCATATCCTTTATTTCAGCAACTAAGGTTTCAAGTTTTTCAACTCTGCCCGTCAATTCCTGATATTTTGAATCATCACCCACTTTAATGGGATCATCTGAATCCCCACCAGCAGTGGTTGTATCAATGTGTGACTTAGGAACTGAGTCCTAAAAATCACTCATTGATGCCCCTTGTTCTTGGTACTGGGGACTTCTTCCTTCAGCACTTGTTAACCTTGTAAAGGTACCATTGGGCATAACAAACTCACTGGTGGTTATCAGAGGTGCTATTGAAGAAATTTCCTTCAAGGGAGTCTTACTAATGAAACAACTGTCCAACTGAAGATCTGTTGATCCATCAGTTGTAGTTGCTGCTCCACTTGAACTACCACCGAGAGTTACTTGTAACTCAGGGGGTGTAACCTCCTCAATTGTTGCTGGGATAGCAGAAGTAGTAGCATCAGACCCAGTCACTTATGGGAGTATACTCTCAGTGACAGGTGATAGAGAGGAACTGGTTTGTGTCTGAGCTATAGCAACTGCATGCAACAAGGGTATTATTGATTGTGGCATTATGATTGGTGAGGGTATGGGTGTTGAAAGAGACATGTCCTTGGGATCAGGACTGAGGAAGATGGATCCGATTGGGTCCAGAGCTTCATATTGTGGGGTCCCTGTGATTACAATCTGATCCTTTTGTGAGGATGCAGGAGGAGTTTGAGGTAAGGGTGGAGATCTTTGTACCAACTACTGTGAGGAAGTAGCAGCAGTGGTTTCTGGTGACTTTTGTTTTGTCACAGGCAGTTGCTCTGGGATCTCATCTTCCAGAGTTGCCTTTTTCTTGGGTTTGGTGGGCTTTTTGTAAGATTTTCTTTTGGTCTTTTTGGTAGTGGCAGGTGTGGGTTTCAAAGCAGTGGTAGTGCTGCTATGATCACCTGGAGCAGTGGGCTCAGCAGCAGATGTCTGAGGAGCAGTGGTAACTGCTAAATTCTGCTCAGACACCTCTACTTTTGTTTTTATTGGTGCCAACATTCTAGTGAATGTTTCAGGTGTTAAGCTTTTTATTTGAAAATAAACACCTTGTTTTAGCAAATTTTCATTTTCTTTTTCAAATTTTTGTTTAAAATAGTAGCTTAAAAATATTGGAAAAAGTAAAAATGCTTTGCTATCAACGTTTTTGACCAAGTCATTGAAGATTTCCTGGGAGTAATTGTAATCTTTATTATTTAAAATAGCATAGCCCAGGCATTGAATCTTCAATGGTATTTCGTTAAACGCTGTTGTTTTATTTGAAACACACATCAAAAGTGTGTGAAATAAAAATCTGGGTGCAGATGGGAAATAACCTTTTTGTAAGGTATCTACCTTTGATTGTTCTGCACATCCCCTTTTCAGAAAATCAGCTTTTAACTCGTTTTTGTCAAAGGAAGTTTTACCTTTCTGATCATCAAGTTTGAAGACTTCTGAGATTGATTGCGGAGTGATTTGAATCACTTTACCCTGTATCGAGGAGTTAATGGCTATGACTTTATCGTCTTGTTTTTCAAGCGTCGCCTTTTTCCAAAACTCTCTCTGGGTTTGTAAGTAAATGGGAGCGTCTGCCATTATCAAAGTTTTGTACTTTGATTCAGATAAGGTGTCAATGATAGAATCGAAGGTGTGGTTGTTTGTGGGTTTTGTGAGAAGACCCAAATAGTTGTGCGGGGATTTGTACGGGATTTCAATGGTTTCTTCGGCTGTTTGAGCAACCTCTTTGGAAGATGATGATGATTTTGTTTTTGTTTTTGATTTTGACTTTGATTTCGTCATTTTGGTGAAGAAGGATTGGAGAATGATTTGAGATGAAAAGTGGAAAACTGCTTTGAGAAGAGAATTTTGGAATTCAATTCAACAGTGTAAAACCCTGTTTGGGGGTTTAGGGTAGGGTTTTATTTAGGGAAAAATGAATGCTGATGTGGCAGCGGTTAGAAAGATCTGAGGGCTAGAAACTGACCACGTGCCAACCTCTGATGAAATGGATGAAAATGGAGAACAGTTGTTTTGAGAACCACTGATGTACCAAGCATCAGTAGTTACAACGGTAATATTGTGATAACAGTGAATGATTTTTACTATCAGTAGATAGAATATCAGTGGATAAGACACTGATTTTGAGCATCAGTGCTTGCCAAGCAAAATGAATGATCAGTGGTTGACTTTCAGCAGTGGAAAGTAATTAGGAAACAGATGTTTGAACAAAACAGTGGTTAAGGGTAATGTAATGGTAATGATTTGAGAGACCAGTATGTCAGCAACAGTTTTGAAAATTTTTCATTCAGGGTTTTGCCACATGTCAATTACACATTTTGAAGCCTTTACAACTCCTTGACAATGGTTTAGTACCCCATATGATGTGGACTTTTTACCAAAGCAACTCATCTTTGTTATAATATTTGAATTAAAACATGAGTGCTCAGGTATTTTAAAATCTGTTGACAATCAATCCTTTTCATAAATTAAGAACAAACTTGAGTTTGACATGACCATGACAAATATACCATTTCCTTTTGATCTGCTTGAGGATAATTTAACCAACAAAAATAAAGGTTATCTATCCTAACAGGAGATTGAAACTTTTACTATAAAAAACCAGTAAAAGTTCAAAATATATCATTAAAAAAATATATCCTGCTTTATTCGAGAAAATCCTTTTTAGAAAAAAATTAAAGGATTTTCTAAAAACAACTACAAAAGGATCTGGTATTAATTTCCACTGAAACTCGTAATCATATCAATTCCAAGCTTATGAAAATGGTCAGTGGTTTGACACCAGTGGTGTGAAATTTTAAATACATTTTGACCACTGTTTGGTACCATTCTCTTGTTGAATGATTGACAACAGAAATGAGGACACATGTTCACATGAGTTTTTGAAAACTAAGTTGTAGACTTTGTTACCATGTGAAGATTCTGAAAATTTGTCTAGTCCTCTTTTAAATACATTTACTGGGAATACCATTGTTCCCTGAATTTTCTTAAACCAATGATTGCACATAGTTGCTTAATGACCACAATTACCCCAACCTTTGACTCTAAAGTGTTTTATGTTTATACTCTTTTCTTTTGACTTCAAAAGTTTTGAGATAAACACACTTCTGAGCTTTTGTTAATTTTCTTCTTCCCCTTTCACCCTTCCCATTTATAAGTAATGAATTACTTACTGGGAGATCTTTGTTGAGAAAAACCTTAATCCAATATCATTTTGTCGTAATGTTTTGAGAGAATTGGTCATGTTTGCACAAGTTTTTCAACCAATCTCACACTACATATGATATGGACTATGTTGATCCCTGATTTTCTAAATGTATTTTAACATAGTTGATTTTGTCCATTTGAGGATCCTCAACCTGTTTTTCAACACACCAGATCTTATGACTAAAGTTTTAATTTCCCTCTTTCTTTATTACCAAAAACACTAATGTTTTAAGAACATAGGTTTTGTTCATCTGAGGTTCATACTTTAGTATTAAACATGATGAAACAACACAAATTTCACAACACTAGTTGAAATCAATTTTGAAAATAAGAGATAATCTCATAGTTTTAACAGATATGTTTTCAGATCTAGAAACCATGAGTGTCTTGTGCATGAAATCACTTGTTGTGTGAAATTTGTGTGTCATATGACATCTTGGTTGATTTACAGAGTTTTTGAATAACCACTTTGAACATGGTTTACTCGGTACTCTGTTTTTCAACTAAATGCACCCAACCTTAGTATCAATGAATTATGAGCCGAACTGTTATGTCAAATTGATTGTTAGATCGAATTTTGACTGTCCAGGCTCTGATACCAATTGTTAGGATCGGAGGCTCTCATGATTGTGCTTGTTTGTATAATTTGAACAAATCAAATAGAAATGAACAGAGTTTAAGTGCAGCGGAAGTTAAAACAAACTTTGTGAACACAATCAAAAGGAGAAAAATAGTTTAGATAAACAAATGCTTTTCATCAGTCAAAAGATTACAAGCATGCTTACAAACTAAACTCCCCCTCAGCCTGATACTACAGTGGTTGGTTGCACAAGATGAAAGGATTGAATTGAGAAGAAGAACTCACTCAAAATGATCAAATGTAACAGTACAGAGTACTGCTCCATTTATAGACAATCCAAACCGCTGAGGCATCTCAGCTGACGTCACCATGAAAGCGACGTCTAACCTCCTAACAACTTGTATCTACTGTCCTTATACAAACACTGCTAAACCTAACCACTGACTATACATAAAACAGATGATATACTAAACTACTGCTCTCTCTTTATGTCAGTGCTTTCCTCAAGGTTGATCAGTCCTTGATTGGGCAGTGCTTTGTCATCAGTAGATTGTACCAGCAGTGCTTAGTTCTCAGCAGTCTTCTGTCTTCATCTGTGGTTTTGAACGACACAACAGTTGTATCCGGGCAGTGGATGTAAGACCATCAGCTGTTATAATCACTCTCAAGGGAGAAGACTTAGTGCAAACTGCTGCTTATTGTGAATCCACTGTCATGATCCGGTTTTGGCTTTCATTATCTGTTCCTCTGGCAGGGTTCATTCCCAACATAATACAAAAATGAGACGACTTCACCAAAATAGGCATGAAACCCACAATTTGGTGAACGACTCTCAATCCATCTATTCTTTTTACACAAAATTCGCCACCAAGTTAGCAGTGAAATCCTCACCTTGATGGAGAATTTTCATTTCAAATTCTAGTGGACCCTCGTCAAACTGTCGAAATTAAATTTTGACCCGACGAGTACTAACCACACTCAGGGTACAAAATCATCAAGTTAAGGGGTGAAACTCGCACCTTGTCGACTAGTCCCGCTCCTTGATTTTCAGAAATCCTGCCAAGTCTTGAATTTTCGATTGATTAGGAACATGTAGTAACTGGAAGGGTGAATACCGTTAACCAAAATATCGGCGAGAGTATTCCACCTATTAGGCCAAAGCATGTTTCTCAAATTCAAAAGAATTTTCGACCACCTTGGTTTAGTCAAATTTCCGTTTTGGAACAATCCAAGTTTTAATCAAACCTATGTTTTACTAGTATCAATCTCTGTAACACCCCAAAAAATGTTTTATATGAAAATAAGTGAAAATAAATAAAAAAAACTTAGCTTAGTTGGTGAATTATGATAAAATGGTAGTTAAGTTATGGGAAATGCTTAAATTAAACACATGTTAAAAGTAGGAGGGTTCAATGTGAACAATATAAAATGAAAGAGTTAAAAAGGGTTAAAAATCAAAGACACACACACATTGTGTGTGTGTGGCCGATCGAACAAAGGCAGGAGCAAAGGGGCAACCCTAGTTTCATCTCATACATCAAATTCAGTAGAAATTCCAAGGAAAAACGATGCATGAACTCATATTTTCGAACATCTAACCCTGTTAATCAAAATGGTAAGTCAAATTCTTTGATTTGGTACATTGTAGGAAATGAGTTTCAACCCAATCATGAGATTATGTATGATAGATGTTATTAGAAGTTGAATTTGCTATGTAGGATGAGTTTTATGTTTGATTTTGATGATTTGAACATCTTGATTCATAAGACCTTTTTGTATGAAGATCTTCATAAATGTAGGATAATCAAGATAATAGAAGTAGTTATGTAAAACCTTGAAATATTGATGTATGATCTCGATTGTGATGCATTAACATTAGATAAATTGATATGGAGTAAAAATGATCATATGGCTTGATTGATTGTTGATGATTTGCTAGAAGAACAAGTTAAATTATGTCCTAGAACATATGTGTTTAGTGTCCTATTAATACGAAACCCGCAAAGTGTTCGATGAAATGCTTAAGTGAACAAATATGTGAAATTCGGAAAGTTGTGATAATGTTGCCATATAATAAGTTATGTAAATAATGAAATGCTGTTCGGATGGACTAAAAGATAGAATGAACATGTTAATGTAGGCGTGAAGGAAGAAAGTTCAAGTGCTAGGAAAACGGAAAAAGCACAAAATCGAGGTAAGTGTGTTTCGAACTTAACTTTATTTGGTTGTTCAATATTTGTTGTATAAAAGCTTGTGCAATAATTGTTTAGTGTGCATATGAAATAAGTAGTTTAACCCGTTGTGAACGGGTCATTGGTATGAATATTTTTGAACGGATGAATATTAAAGTCGACTCGTCATAAATTAGCCGAAGGAATGTATAGTGATGCAAAAGGAAAGAATAAATTAAAAATCCGTTATAAGCGGGTTGGAATGGGATGTATGTAATAGAAATGAAATCCATGTATTCGATTCGTTATAAACGAACCAGATGGATGTTTATGTAAGTTTACAAATGCCCGTTTCAACGGGACAATGAATGGCATGAATTATCTCGATTGCGAGATGGTATGTTATGACCCGATTCATCGGGTAAGAAAGTGGATGAAAGAAGTGAAAGTATGAAACAGATTAATTTGATTTATTGTATTAGTAGTAATGTATTTTACGAAATAAATTTTGTTGTTGATGTAGGTAAATCCTCAACTTGATCGGTTCGGCGACTTGGAACGAGCACACATTTGAATCTCGCCTATATGCGCTTCCGCTACTTTTATACAATGTTTATGGTCAAAAAAGCACTTTTGTTGTAACTAGTTTTGTTAGTAGCTAGTCTTTTGAAGTTTGACTAGTTAGCTCTTTTAAAAATTTTCTAGATGTTGGTAGATATTTGAAAGTAATGCTATGGTTTTATTAATTCTTTTGAAAGTGTCATTAATGTACTCGAAATGAAGTTTGTCAAAACAGGGATTGCTCATGTTACGGACGGGTCATGTCCGAATTTTGTAAAATAATTGTTTATAATTATCTAAGTCAAAAATCTAAAGAAATGGGCGTAAAAAGTTGGAATCAGAGCCAAGGTTTGAGGGATTCGAGCACAAGTTAGAGTGCTCGAACTCAAACTGATGACTCTCTCGAACGTGTGTTCGCTCTAAGATCGCGCACGAGGTAAAAGTTAAGTTTTCGGTAGATGCAAGTATGTATGATGTGTTTAAGATATAAATGCTTAAGCTATATATATATATATATATATATATATATATGCGGGGGAGTAATATTGGGGATGAAACGGGAAGTTCTTGGAACCGTATGGCTGGAAACGGAAACGGACCAAAAAAAATGATCGAAACAGCCTAAACAAGACCTGGAACGTTTGGCAGATCGGAGGGGCGTCGCTGACGCCGGAAGACTGCATCGCCGACGCGTCTGCCCCAGCCGACGCCTATAGTTGCTGCCGACGGTAAAATGTGGCCGACGACACTTTTCAGACGTCATCGCCGACGACAAAGCCAGGCGTCGCTGACGGCCCGTGTGTTTCCAGTCTGCTGAATTTTCAAGTTTATCATATTATAACTATCTGTACTTCCCGAAAGCCCGTTTCATGATCCCGTTGAGTTCTTATGAGACAAATTAGGCTATGTAGAGACATAATAGATTGATAGTAGTAAAATAAGATTTTTAAAAGTTGAATGGAATGTATGGAATGGCACGAAATGAATGACGAACGTAAGAGGTTGAGTTTGAAAAATATGATTATGAATAATGAATGAAGTAAATATAGATTAAGGTACTTTGATGCTTGAAAGAATATGATTTGTTAATAAATGAAAATGAAAATGAAAATGATGAGATTAGTGGTAAAATAACTTGAAGAAATGTGAGTTAGATGGAATTCGTATGAGAATTCGAATAAATGTATGCTTTGATCAGAATTATGCACTAGAGGCTTGTACCTTGTGCTTGGATGGTGTGATACTTATGTGTATTTAATGATTTGCTTTGTTATGATTAAGAGGCGAATATGTGCTAAATGTGAATCATACGAGCTTATTAGTAAAGGATATGTTGGAATTATGTTATATAGTTACCTTGAATGATATTTGCTATTTGTAGAATCATGAAGCATTAGGATGTGAAAGTACGTGTATGTGAATGTATATGTGTATTGTTTAGAGGATCACGTAAATTGTATATATCATACAATACGAGTATGAAATGCGTAGGATATTAATATTATGGCCTGGCATATTTAGATGAATACATGTTCAAAATTTTAAAGTGTGTAAGCAAGACAGTTAACTTTCTAAAAGTCAACAGTATATGGATATCATGGAATGGCCATTAGACACAAATGTTAAAGTAAAGAGTTAATGTATTATGTATTAAATGATTTACGTGTTATGCTTGAGGATAGCTTAGTTATATGGATTGGAAATGAGATAACTATTAATAAATGTCTCATTTATACGAAATTTGACTAACAAAAGTCAATTAACGTATGAATAGAAAGAAAGTGAATAGTTGTATGTATGCTCACAGAAGCTAACAATGTTACGAACGTAATAATATGTAAGGATGGGAATCTTATCAATTGACTCAAGTATGGATGGCAAACGGGGTAAGAGGAAGCAATGAGGCAAGCATGAACATGGACGTTGAAGGTAAGTGATTTCGCAATCACTTCGAATTTATTTACATGAAGATGTATACATGTTTGAATATTCAAAATCAAGTGAAACGTAAAAATAAATGAGAAATGTTAAGGTACGTTTTGTTGAAATGGTTGGCATAATGTTAAACCAGTAAGACCTCATTATAGGGGTAAACCGGTCATAATTTTTAGTTGAGAAGTTTTAAGACGGAAATGAGAACTTGGTAATGTTGATGAAATGTATGGAAAGAATATTACTTAAGATGTTAGCTAAAGGCGTTTTGTAAGTATGTTCGAATTGAAAGTAAGTACAACACGTACTACAATACTTATATACAATAAGTACTAAGTGGTTATTGACTTTAAAAGGTTAAATTGCAGAAGTCAGTAAATAATAATTATTTATGAATTTTGGAAGTATTACGTAAGAAATGCAATGTGTAATGTAGGATACTCATTAGTAAGGGATATGTGAGAGAACGTAGGTGAATTAACACCAAATACAGTGAATGAACAAATGAAAATGGTATATTAAGGGATGGTCATGTATTGACCGAAGCTCGAGAAAACACGAGAATCATCTCACTTATGTCCGGTCAAATAGTAAAAAGGGGTCTAACGATTCTTAAAGGATTGGATCAAATGTAAGAAAGAAAGATAAGAATGAAAAGTTTAAGCTTACGATTGAATATGAATCAAACTTAAGAAAGAAGGGTGGAAACACCACTAGAAATAGGATGTAGGGTGTCGCGTCGAGACGTGCTACATGAATTAGGATATGGAATAAAGTGTTGGGACACAACACTTGAAGTTGAATGTGGAAGATTAATACGAAAACATATCATAGGAAATGAAATGGTAAATGATACGACATAAGAAAGAAAGTTACGGATGAAAATGTTTGATTCCGAGAAATGGATTCAACCATGTAAGGAATGAAAGGTTGGATCCGTAAGCAAACACAGATTAAACAAGTAAGAATAAAAAGTAAGAACGAAACTCAAATGAGTAAATATTCTTAAAAGCGGATATTATCTAAGTTATGTTTTAAATCTTGCATATATATATATATATACATATATATATATATATATACAAATATGTTTGTATGCAAGAATAGTTGAAAGGACAAATGAGTCATACGGGGCAAATGGCGATCGCCATTTGAACCCGGTATTTAATGTTAGATTTGTCAAGTTTTATACTTATAGGTGAGCATAATGTATGGGCATGCATTGTCACAGATCGTAAAGAAATAACCGTCGCAAAGTATGGATAACGAGTCAAGGGATTTGACCACGCCAAGTATGTATAAAAATGCTATATTTTTAATAGGAACTTAGGGCTCGACTAGAGAGGGATGTGTCAGAATAGGATAACTGATACACATATGTAAGAATGTATTTACAATTAGACTTCCGAAAAGTCAAACGAAGTAAAATGAAGTCCTTGCAAGTATGCAAGAATAAAAAAAAGGGTACGAACGTGTACCTCGATACGTCCACGATAAGTAAGAGGTGTCAGTCTGACCTTGAAAGGTCAAACTACGAAAGTTGGCGAAATGACCAACAAAATGAAAGGATTGTATGTAAGAAATGGAATGTATGATATGTTTTAGCATGTACGTAAGAAATTTATGAAAGAGACATAGGCGAACAAACACCATGTAGGATGCAATTATGAAAGGTTATGTGCTAACCATTTATTTATAGTTAAGAATGATGGAATTCTTAGTGTGATGATAGTAATAAAGCTGGTGGAAGGATGCTCACGAGTGGGAGCATATTTCATGAATGAATGAGACCAATTCTGGTACAGAAGGTACATATAAAGAAGCAGATTGATCCGACACACGGATAACTGATTTATGCAATGAAGGCGAGGTTAGTAAAATGTTTAATTCTTGATTGATGATTAAGAATCTGTAGATTTATTTGTAAGTGTGAACAAAATGAATGGTAGAATAATTATGGTATGGTATGCGATAATCGACTTGTAATGGTCAGCGTAAGAAGGTATGTATGTCATTAAGAGGAAGATCTAAAGGCCTTCAATGAAAATTTGAACTGATTTGGTTAAGCGCTCGTATGATGCTCTTGCACAACATACCTGATTAGTATAATAAGAAGTTCATGCAAAGAGCTAATAATAAGGTGTTGCGAAGGATTAAATTTGAGGCTAAACTCAAAGTTGTAATTAGTTCAAGTAACAGTAGTAACTGTAGAATGATGCTTTATACTCGTATTAAGTATGAAAAAGTAATTAGGAAAAGGGTAGCTTTGTTTTAGTACTACTAAGTCATTAAATGTTTATAGTATGAGTATAATGATATACTAAGCCCTCATATGAATAAGAAAGTAGTTAGAAGAACGTTAGTAATGGGATGATGGGGTTTGCTCATGGTTACAATGATGAATCATATCGTGTATGATACGTGAGTGGAATGAAATAAATCGATTTATTTTTATTAGCAAATGTATGAATATGTTATGCTTAATTAGAAGGATAGAAACAAGCCGTAAACATAGGCTTATACGACCAATAGTATACATTTGGAATAAATTTCAATGAACGAACCGCTAGTGATGATGTATGCTAGGAACTAGTATTATAAAGTGAAAACGACACTAATAAGAGCTCTGGATCAGATTCTGACTTACATGTGATTATGAAAGTAATTTACTTAATTTAAGAACGTAGGGACAATGCTTACAAATATGTTTATGCATGAATGAAACTTTTGCCAAGATCCCGAATGCATTTATGTTGAAGTAAGCATTGTGAATGAATAGATGAAAAAGTAAGAGTAGAATTGGTCTAGTAGGAATGAGAAAGGTTTCGGGGACGAAACCTCTTTTAAGGGGGGTAGACTTGTAACACCCCAAAAAATGTTTTATATGAAAATAAGTGAAAATAAATAAAAAACTTAGCTTAGTTGGTGAATTATGATAAAATGGTAGTTAAGTTATGGGAAATGCTTAAATTAAACACATATTAAAAGTAGGAGGGTTCAATGTGTACAATATAAAATGAAAGAGTTAAAAAGGGTTAAAAATCAAAGACACACACACATTGTGTGTGTGTGTGGTCGATCGAACAAAGGCAGGAGCAAAGGGGCAACCCTAGTTTCATCTCATACATCAAATTCAGTAGAAATTCCAAGGAAAAACGAATGCATGAACTCACATTTTCGAACATCTAACCCTGTTTATCAAAATGGTAAGTCAAATTCTTTGATTTGGTACATTGTAGGAAATGGGTTTCAACCCAATCATGAGATTATGTATGATAGATGTTATTAGAAGTTGAATTTGCTATGTAGGATGAGTTTTATGTTTGATTTTGATGATTTGAACATCTTGATTCATAAGACCATTTTGTATGAAGATCTTCATAAATGTAGGATAATCAAGATAATAGAAGTAGTTATGTAAAACGTTGAAATATTGATGTATGATCTCGATTGTGATGCATTAACATTAGATAAATTGATATGGAGTAAAAAGGATCATATGGCTTGATTGATTGTTGATGATTTGCTAGAAGAACTATTTAAATTGTGTCCTAGAACATATTTGTTTAGTGTCCTATTAATGCGAAACCCGCCAAGTGTTCGATGAAATGCTTAAGTGAACAAATATGTGAAATTCAGAAAGTTGTGATAATGTTGCCATATAATAAATTATGTAAATAATGAAATGATGTTCGGATGGACTAAAAGATAGAATAAACATGTTAATGCAGGCGTGAAGGAAGAAAGTTCAAGTGCTAGGAAAACGGAAAACGCACAAGATCGAGGTAAGTGTGTTTCGAACTTAACTTTATTTGGTTGTTAAATATTTCTTGTATAAAAGCTTGGGCAATAATTGTTTAGTGTGCATATGACGTAAGTAGTTTAACCCGTTGTGAACGGGTCATTGGTATGAATATTTTTGAATGGATGAATATTAAAGTCGACTCGTCATAAATGAGCCGAAGGAATGTATAGTGATGCAAAAAGGAAAGAAATAAATTAAAAATCCATTATAAACGGGTTGGAATGGGATGTATGTAATAGAAATGAAATGCAAGTATTCGATTCGTTATAAACGAACCGGATGGATGTTTATGTAAGTTTACAAATGCCCGTTTCAACGGGTCAATGAATGGTATGAATTATCTTGATTTCGAGATGGTATGTTATGACCTGATTCTTCGGGTAAGAAAGTGGATGAAAGAAGTGAAAGTATGAAACGGATTAATTTGATTTATTGTATTAGTATTAATGTATTTGACGAAATAAATTTTGTTGTTGATGTAGGTAAATCCTCAACTTGATCGGTTCGGCGACTTGGAACGAGCACGCATATGAATCTCGCCTATATGCGCTTCTGCTACTTTTATACAATGTTTATGGTCAAAAAGCACTTTTGTTGTAACTAGTTTTGTTAGGGGGTGTTTGTTTTTTTAGAGAAGTACTTCAGAACCTCTTTTCTCTTCTCCACGCAGACCATGCACAGACATAAGGGTCTGCAGCTTGTTTGTTTTTTAGAAGGGTTTTCATTCAAAAACCTCTTCCTCACCTCTGTTTCACACAGACGTGGTCATAAGACTTCTTGCCTCTTCTCAAATCTTCTCCTTCAAAAAAATTAAACCCTGATCTTTCACAGCCGCACCCACAGCTCCTCTCCAACCCTCTTCACGTCTGCCATCGCTGCTCCTCCTCCGGCGCCGCCCCCACCTTTCGGCGACCTCCACCTCTCAACGACCTCCATCAGCCTGCTCCACCTCTCGAGACACAGGTATGTTGTTAATCTTTTGTCAAAATTGCTCCTTTTCTTGTTTGTTCTTAGTTTAAAATTGTTGATTTGTTAATAATGTGAATGGATCCCTGTGTTATTGACCTGTAGATGTTCAAGTGAATAGATCCCTCTGTTATTGACCTGTAGATGTTCACACATAGCATGAATTCAATAATGGGATTATAATGTGAACTTTTATAATAAAAATAATAATAACAATAGGTAAATGCATCTAGAAGATATTTTAGTATTTTGTGGGATTTGATCGAACCATAAGAATATGCTATGTCTTTGTATTTGACTAGATACTTCAGTGACTTGAAGCACTGGTAATCAGTTTCAAATGTAAGAACACATGAAGCACTGGCAATCATTTCAAATGTAAGAACAATTTCGGTTTACAGCGGAAGGATTTAGGAGAAGTTAGATTCACTCGAGCTGGAATTTGCGCCTCTTAGTTCCATATGAATGAGATTAGTCTATACATCATAAGTAATGGATTTAAACTACTGGTTGGAAGTGAAAATTGATTTTTCCCCTTTCCTGTTGAATGTGCAGATATGGATTTAAGGTACAAAACTTTTCTTGATGGATGGGAAATAGATCCAAACGTGAAATGTGTTTTGGTTGAGGGAAGTTCATCATGTTCATTTCTGTAACATTATTTTTGTTTGAATGTTAAAAAACTCTTTTAAGTTAAATAAAATCAGTTTATTTGTATTTCAGTTTATTTCAGCAACTTGCAGAAGTTAAAAAACAAACAGTCTTCTTCTTGCAGACTGCAGAGGTTTGGTCCACCTCTTCAGCTGCAGATGTCTGCAGATGTGGTCCGCAGACTGCAGACGTTTTACCTCTGAAAAAACAAACAGCACCTTAGTAGCTAGTCTTTTGAAGTTTGACTAGTTAGCTCTTTTAAAAATTTTCTAGATGTTGGTAGATATTTGAAAGTAATGCTATGGTTTTATTAAGTCTTTTGAAAGTGTCGTTAATGTACTCGAAATGAAGTTTGTCAAAACAGGGATTGCTCATGTTACGGACGGGTCATGTCTGAATTTTGTAAAATAATTGTTTATAATTATCTAAGTAAAAAATCTAAAGAAATGGGCGTAAAAATCTCATATGATGCAATTCTCCCTTTTCAAATTCAAATTTCTTTCGGGATTGTTTTCTTATATACCCATCATGCTAAATCTTTCTTACATCCATACATCATTCACATACATGATTTAAAAAAAAACGTCACTCGCTTTGATTTACATTCTTTGTAGGCCCAAAATGGAGACATATCATCGAGATAGGAGTGATTTCCTTATCTTGACGATTAACTCCACCCCTTATTTTCTTAAAACGACCTCACCGATGAGTTAGGGGTGATTCCTTTACCTAGGTGATCATTACCAAAAATTTTCTTTCAAAAGAGACTTCATTATACAACACGATCAAGTGTTATATCTAAGTCGTTTTTCATTTGTCAAAACCCCTACTTATGCAAATTTCAATATTCATTGTTTTATTAAACTTATATCTTACCCCATAATCTATTTCACATAAACCGCATACATGAAATACTTAGTCATACCATAAACGTTTTGTTTCCCGATTTTCAAAAATTTGACGAAATGCTACCTATCAACTTAATCGGTCTACTGAATATCTTGCCCACAAATTTCATGCTTAACGTAATCACTAAAACACGCTCACATCGTATCATTGTACTAAGGACTTTTATTCACAATCTAAAATCAAACCAACCTTCCTCACATGCCTATAAGATCTCATAGATATAATAAGATCATTTTACAAAAACTCTTTTCAAAATCAATAAATCATTTTACTAAAAACACTTTCAACGATCATTAAGTTCATTATGCTAAATTTCTTTTTAAGAATCAACGTTTTCACGAGAACCTCCAAATTTCAAATTTCTTATTTTAATGCAAGATCCTTTAAAATGATGCAAATCTATTATTTTCAAAAGCCTTTTATACGTACACAACTCAATACTTCCTTTCAACTTCAAAACACACGGGCAAGAAAACTTCATAGTGACTGACCATTTTCAATTTGCCTGAATTCTCCTAAAATAAAAGTAGCATTTCCGTTCTTTACAAAATACGTCACGCATAACCAGTAAATACCTTATACTATTTTTACATGCACCAACTAAAATCCTCATATCATTGTATACGTTTTAGTCGATATCTCGTGACAATTACATTTATACCATTCGTTTTTACATACTCAACCTTTTGATTGTTTTATATGCTTATATTTGTTATGCTTCGATTAATACTATATACGCAATCATTATTATTCATACTCACACTCATACTCATATTCATAACAATACGTTTATGCTTATACTTATACTACTCATACGTTTTATGTTTCTACTTATACTTACGTGCATATTCATACTTAAACTTATACTTATGCTGTTGGGATTGAACCCTATCAGAGGAACAGATAATTAGAGCCAAAACCGGATCAGAGAAGTGGATCCAGAATAAGCAGATGTTATGTATACAAGTCTCTCCTCTTGAAAGTGTTTTCAACATCTGATGACCTCCAATCCACTGATCGTTACAACTGCTGACTTACAACTACTGATCAAGTCAAAGACTGATGAAGACTAAAGCTCTGCTGGTCAATCTACTGCTATGGTTCAAGCTCTGCTGGTTTATATCAAGTACTGCTGGAGTCACAACAGTGGAAGGATAAAGCAGCAGTTTAGTTTTACTTATGTAATGTATTGTATAACAGTTGCTAGCATAGCAATGTTTGTATAGATCAGTTGTTAGAGTTTGTTAGGAGGTTAGATGTCACTTTCATGGTAATGTCAGCAAAGATGCCACAGTGGTTTGTCCGTGCCTATAAATAGAACAGTACCCTGTACTGTTCTATTAGCTCTTCACCACTTTTCTCCTGTACGAACAAATCACTGTGAGCTCAGGCTGAGGGGGAGTTTGTTACATGCATGCATTGTAATCGTTGATGAAATAAATCCAATCATTCGGTTCTTTGTTGAAAATGTGTGTTGAAAGCAATTCTCCTGTTTGATTGTGTGCAAAGTTTGTTTCCATTTACATTCCATTGCACTACTTGTTCATTGTTCATCTTAATTCAAACGTAAAACACAATCAATCCAAACTCAGATCCTTACAATTGGTATCAGAGCTCGGACAGTCAAATTTGATTTAACAATCATTTTTGACATAAATAGTTCAGCTCACAATCGTTGATACCGATAGTTGTTCATTTTGTTGAAAAACATAGCAAGGTTTAATCACCATCAAAGTTGATTAATCAGTGCCTGTAAAACAACCAGGATGTCGTCACAATCACAAGATGATAAGAATAACATCGGCTCACTTTTCAAACCACCTATGCTTAAACGTAATGAATACAACATCTGGGAGAGAAGGATGGGTCACATCCTTGCTCAACAGAACACTGGATGTTGGAGATCAGTTGTTTTTGGGCCCCATGTTCCTATGGTGCCAAGTGCTAAGGATCCAAAGAAATTCGAACCTAAACAATATGAAAACTATACTGAAACTGATTTTCAAAAGTTCGAATTTGATGCCAAAGCATTTAGCATCATAGCATCTGCATTACCCAATGAAATCTATGCTGGACTGTTACATTGTAACAGTGCCAAAGAGCTATGGGATGCACTGAAGGAACAATTCGGAGGAACGGAAGAAGTTATTGAAAACAATAGGGAAATTCTGAATCAGCAGTATGAGACCTTTTGTCACATTAAGGGCGAGTCATTGACTCAACAGTTTGAGAGATTCAGCTGTCTCATTAGTGAGCTAAAACTTGTTAAGGTTGAAATTCCTAAATCAACCCAAAATAGCAGGTTCCTTAGATCACTACCAGATAAATGGGATACAATTGCCTTTGTGACTAGAAACTCTGTTGAGTTCAAAGACCTTACTGTTTTGGTCAAAAATTACCGAAGCAATTTAGTGATCAAATTAGTAATGTGAGGTAGTGTGCTAGAAAGTGTATAGAAAATATGCTTGTTGAATTATTTAGAAAATAAGTATTCAGGATACAGCTCAGGATATTGAGCTGTATTTGCGATCAAACAGTGAGCAAACAATGAGCAAAAAGTAAAGGAAATGACACGAGATGTACGAGGAAAGCTCTTGATCAATTTAGATCGCCGGCATAAAACCTCGGGAGCTGACAATCGCAGCTGCCTTGTTCTTCTTATTGCTTTAAACTTCAGGATATGGACCAGATCGCTAAGTGTTACAACGCCTTTGTATGAAAGTAAGAATTACTCGAGAGCAAGTGTTAGAGTGTAGCGAGTGTGATTGTGATGTCCTAGTTGATCTGGTATACCCACCTATTTATAGTAACGAATTACAAACAATAATCCCTACAAATATGGGCTACTCCGAATATTCCATTATGAACGTTATGGACCGAGTAATACGGCTTCAACGACTTCATTTGAACGACTTGGACCGAGTCTTCCGCGGAATAAGTCTTGTGAACGTTGCTAGCTTCTAACCCACGTACCTGCACATAATCCATTAGTAATCCCGAGGATACCGTTCTGGATGTTACCAATATCCTGAACCAGCATCCCGGATGTAAACAGATACTACATAAATAAGATATAGATCAAGATATTTTCCAGGATATGGGCTCAGAATTTCACCCATAACAATTGTCCCCAAAAATGTTACCGTTTGATATCCTAACGGTTACTTTTTTTCACGGTGGCCAAGGCAATTAAGAGATAAGACTATTGATGTGACAACTTTCAACCACCCAGCCTATATTTACTCATCATACCCTATATCTTCTCATCCTCATCTGCTTTTTTACCCACAATCGACAAGAAAAAGGTAATATTCTCTCTCTCATCTTCATAACCATCTTTTATCTTTCTCCGGCAAGAACTCAGGCGACCAAATGCCGAGGCAAACGAGGTCCAGTTCAGGCGATTCTGCTCCCACATTCATCCAACAGAATCTTTTCCAAGAACCGGAGAATGAAACATGCACCTTTGACAGTGCTCATCTGTCGGCCTTAAAATCCTCCGGTATCTTTCCGGAAGGAACTATTTTCCGACCTTTTGATAGAGAAATCCGGTCAGACATGGTTTCCAACGAGTGGATTTGTTTCAATGCTTTCCCCTTTACCTTAGGGTTACGATTCCCCTTTCCGGACTTCATCACCGAGTTTTTTAATATCACCAAAATTTCTTTCAGCCAAACCATGCCAATGCTTTGGCGTGTTTTGTCTGTTCTGGACCAAATCAAGAGAAACCACATACCTGACCTTTCCGTCCATGATCTCCCTTTAGCCTACAAGCTTAGATGCCATGGCTCATCTAGGTTTCTATTTTATTCTAGTTCTGGTCCCCCATTGATACTTCGTGCCACCAGGAACGAGGATGGTTGGCAATCCAAGTTTTTCTTCGTAAAAAGGGATTCAATCCCTGGTGGAATGGATTATCCGATGAGATGGTTAAGAAAGGGTAGGACTTAGGGTTTAAGAATGATCCTGTCTCTTATCCTGTCTCATATTCTGAACTAACAAATTTTCATTTTTGTGCAGCTGATTTCAGGAAGATTGCACCTCCTCTTGCTAATTCTCAAGAAAGAATAGACGCCATCAGACTCCTTCCAGAGGCAGAGAGAAGTTTCAATCCATCTCCACCGACTCCAAGCCCTCTTTCCAGTGCCAACATGTCTGGTAAGGATCCTGCAAGATATCCTGCACACATATGTTTTTTATCGGTTATTCATAGGAGGGATTTAGAATTTACTCCCTGTGTGCAGATTCCAGCAAAGTCCCAGTCTATCTAGACCTTGATGAACTTGACAGCTATCCAACTCCAGCCACAGTCAAGAAGGAGACTCCTACTGCTACTAGCTCCAAGCCACTCCCGGCTCCCAAGGCCAATCCAAGAACCCGTGCTTCCACAGCGAAAAAGAGGAAGGATCTTGAAGTCAGTGCTCCGGGCTCAGAAGGGTTCTCCTATGATGAACTCAGCTTCTCTGATTCCTTAGAGCCAATGACATCCTTCCTTAACAAGGTAATATCCTGACGCATATCCTTTATGTATATCCTGCACATATATTCTACACATATATCCTAACAGGATATCCTGGTAGGATATCTTGGTCAACATACATTCTAACTTTATACCTGTAATTGATGTGCAGGGCCTCCAGCATTTGCTCCATTTGTACAATGACGCTTGTGGTACTGTGGCACTTCATGAAGCCAGGATCAAACAACTCGAAAGCACCGTTGCTGACCAAGGCGCCATAGCTGAAGCGAAGACCCGGCACTACGAAAGCCTGCTGAAGAAGGTCACCCAAGACGCTGAGGTCAAACTTGCCACCGTTCAAATGGATCATGATCAAGCCTTGGTCAATTTCCGGGAGGGAATCAAGGCTTCTGCTATCGTCTCCCTGTTACAAGCACGCATCAAGATGGCCTACGAGGCTAAGGAGACGGGCCTTGTTTGTCCGTCTTGGCCAGTTGAATCCTGGGTGGCCAAGTTAAAGGACCTCGGAGGCAAAGCTGTGCCCCTTCCTGCTGAAGCTGGCGAGTCTTCTAAGTCAGCAGAGGTGGTGGTCCAGGCTGGAGACAAGAAGGATGTTGGAGCTGATGCTGAGATGGACGTTGGCAAGGATGCTGCGCAGGATGCTGGTCAGGATGCTGATGCTGAGAAGCCTGAGAAGGTTGGAGGTGATGCCGCTGTGTGAGGGCATTTAGGTGGGCGATGACGGATATACGTGCCAAGGCCAGAGCCCACCTTTTTGAATTTGAATGTCGGTTTGTAGTCCCATAAACAATTTACTTTTCTGCACTTTACTTTCCCACACCTGAACAATTTACATTTCCTGCATGCTTTTTGAACAATACAACAGTTGAAGGTGGATGGGTCTCGGTTTGAGATGAAGCCTTCAACTGTTGGGTAAATATGGTAATGAACTATTAGTGCTCTTAGTGGATGGGCCTTGTTTTGAGGTGAAACTAAGAGCACATCTTTAATAATATAACTTCTCTTTTGACCTTATTACTGTTGTCATTGTTATGAAAATCATAGTTGTAAAAATTGTTTGGTTTGTACACTTTTAGGAATATATATTATAGATGTATCCTGAAAGGTATCCTGAAAGATATCTTGATAAGGATATTAAAATATAACCTACTAATTATCCAAACAAAAAGGAGAGATCATACCAGAGATTCTTAGAGAATCAGTTCCAATTCTTTATCATAAGTTTGTCCCCAGTGCATACTTATAAACTTGGATCCATCATTTGAGCAGTATAACGTATGTCCCCTGTGTTTGCCAAAAACACCCATGTATTTATATTTTGATTCAAATGAATACCGAATACCCCAGGGCAAAACCCATGATATCCTGAAATGAATCCTTAACATATTTGGGACTAACCCTTAATATCCTGGAGATAAACCCCGATATCTGGGGATAAACCCTAAATTTCATGCGCTACAGGCGAGAGTGTATAAACTCCAATTCTTAGAAAGGTGAAAACCTTTAAACCTTAGAGAGTATGAAAATACTCTTTCGTGAGAGAGGGTGATCAATCCTCATATACCTTCAGGATCCAGGATATAGCCAACAATAACGAAATTGTCAGCCACTTTTACATGAACTGGTCCCGTTACCTTGAACTATACCTAGATAACTTGCGCTCCAGGCGAGGTGTTTAAACCCAATTCGTAAGAAAGGTGAATACCTTTAAACCTTTGAAGGGACCAGGGTCCCTTAAACGCGAGAGAGGGGGCCAATCCTCTAATCTTTCGACTTATCCTGAGCATATATCCTGGAGTTATATCCTGAAGAATATCCTGCAAAACAATTGTAAACTAAGGTGGGTGTTAGCTTGGCTAACACCCCTCCGATGCTTAAGTCAGTAGTGGGTTCAAGACAATAAACAAAAATATATTTAAAAATAGAATACATACCATTCCGAGATAGAAAATAAATTCTACTCTTACTTGAAATAGAGCTTCAAATGTATTGCATTCCAGGATCTTGGTAGCATATCCCCTTCCATGTTTCTGAGTCGATATGCTCCTTTCCCTGCTTCAGACTAGACTTCATAAGGTCCTTCACATTTAGGAGCTAGCTTGCCATCGGCAGGATTAGTGGTATTTTGAAAAGCTTTTCTTAGCACCCAATCACCAACTCGAAATCTTCTAGTCCTTATGTTCTTGTTATATGCTCTGGATATTCTTTGCTGATATGCTGCCATCCTTAGCCTTGCTGCGTCTCTTTTTTCGTCTATAGTATCCAAATCTTGACATAAGGCTTCAGGATTCTGTTCAGGATCCTGTAAGATAGATCTTGCAGTAGGTATCGCCATTTCCGTTGGAATCATCGCCTCCGCTCCGAATACTAAGGAGAATGGGGTTTGGCCGGTTGAATTTTTTACCGTTGTCCTGTCAGCCCATAAAACAAAGGTGTTTTGGTCAAAAATTACCGAAGTAATTAAGTGATCAAATTAGTTAAGTGAGGTAGTGTGCTAGAAAGTGTGTTGAAAATATACTTGTTAAGTTATTTGGAAAAACAGTATTCAGGATACGGCTCAGGATATTGAGCTGTATCTATGATCAAACAATGAGCGAAATTAAAGTAAACGACACGAGATGTACGAGGAAAGCCCTTGATCAATCTAGATCGCCGGCATAAAACCTCGGGAGCTGACAATCGCAGCTGCCTTGTTCTTCTTATTGCTCTAAACTTCAGGATACAGTGCAGGATATCAACCAGATCGCTAAGTGTTACAATGAATTCGTGTGGGAGTACAAATTGCGAGAGAACAAGTGTTAGAGTGTAGTGAGTGTGATTGCAGTGAGATTGATGTGTCCTATTTGATCTAGCGTTCCTCCTATTTATAGTAACAAAATACAAACAAATATTCCTATAAATATGGGATGCTCTGAATATTCCACCACGAACGTTGTAGACCGAGTAATAAGGGTTTCAACGTCTTTCTTTGAACGGCCTGGACCGAGTCTTCCGCGGAATAAGTCTTTGTGAACGTTGCTAGCTTCTAACACACGTACCTGCACATAATCCATTAGTAATCCCGAGGATACCTTTCAGGATATCACCAATACCCTGAACCAGCATCCCGGACGTAAACAGATACTATATAACCAAGATATAAACCAAGATATTTTCCAGGATATGGGTTCAGAATTTCACCCATAACAATTGTCCCCAAAAATGTTACCGTTTGATATGCTAACGGTTACATTTTTTCACAATGGCCGAGGCAGTTAAGAGATAAGACTTCTGATGTGACAGCTTTCAACCACCCGGCCTATATTTACTCATCATACCCTATATCTTCTCATGCTCATCTTCTTTTTTACCCACAATCGACAAGAAAAAAGGTAATATTCTCTCTCTCATCTTCATAACCATCTCTCATTTTACTCCGTCAAGAATTCAGGCGACTAAATGCCTAGGCAAACGAGGTCCAGTTCAGGCGACTCGGCTCCCACATTCGTCCAACAGAACCTTCTCCAAGAACCGGAGAATGAAACATGCACCTTTGATAGTGCTCATCTGTCGGCTTTGAAATCTTCCGGTATCTTTCCGGATGGAACCATATTCCGACCCTTTGACAGAGAAATCCGGTCAGATATGGTTTCCACCGAGTGGATTTGTTTCAATGCTTTCCCCTTTACCTTAGGGCTACGATTCCCCTTTCCGGACTTTATCACCGAGTTTTTTAACATCACCAAAATTTCTTTCAGCCAAACCATGCCAATGCTTTGGCGTGTTTTATCTGTTCTGGACCAAATCAAGAGAAATCACATACCTGACCTTTCTGTCCATGATCTCCCTTTAGCCTACAAGCTTAGATGCCATGGCTCTTCTAGGTTTCTATTTTACTCTAGTTCCGGTCCCCCACTGATTCTTCGTGCCACCAAAAACGAGGATGGTTGGCAATCCAAGTTTTTTCTTTGTAAAAAGGGATTCGATCCCCGGTGGAACGGATTATCCGATGAGATGGTTAAGAAAGGGTAGGACTTAGGGTTTAAGAATGATCCTGTCTTTTATCCTGTCTCATATTCTGAACTAATAAATTTTCATTTTTGTGCAGCTAATTTCAGGAAGATTGCTCCTCCTCTTGCTAATTCTCAAGAAAGAATAGACGCCATCAGACTTCTTCCAGAGGCAGAGAGAAGTTTCAATCCTTCTCCACCAACTCCAAGTCCTCTTTCAAGTGCCAACATGTCTGGTAAGGATCCTGCAAGATATCCTGCACACATATGCTTCTTATCTGTTATTTATAGGAGGGATTTAGAACTTACTCCCTGTGTGCAGATTCCAGCAAAGTCCCAGTCTATCTAGATCTGGATGAACTTGACAGCTATCCAACTCCAGCCATAGTCAAGAAGGAGACTCCTGCTACCACTAGCTCCAAGCCACTCCCGGCTCCCAAGGCCAATCCAAGAACCCGTGCTTCCGCAGCGAAAAAGAGAAAGGGTCTTGAAGTCAGTGCTCCAGGCTCAGAAGGGTTTTCCTATGATGAACTCAGCTTCTCTGATTCCTTGGAGCCAATGACATCCTTCCTCAACAAGGTAATATCCTGACGCATATCCTCTATGTATATCCTACACATATATCCTGCACGTATATCCTAACAGGATATCCTGGTAGGATATCTTAGTCAGCATACATTCTAAATTCATACTTGTAAATAATGAGCAGGGCCTCCAGCATTTGCTCCACTTGTACAATGACGCCTGTGGTACTGTGGCACTTCATGAAGCCAGGATCAAGCAGCTCGAGAGCACCGTTGCTGACCAAGGTGCTATTGCTGAAGCGAAGAGCCGGCACTATAAAAGATTGCTAAAGAAGGTCACCCAGGACGCGGAGGTCAAACTTGCCAGCGTTCAAATGGATCATGACCAGGCCTTGATCAGCTTTCGAGAGGGAATCAAGGCTTCTGCTATCGTCTCCCTGCTACAAGCACGCATCAAGATGGCCTACGAGGCCAAGGAGACGGGCCTTGTTTGTCCATCTTGGCCAGTTGAATCCTGGGTGGCTAAATTGAAGGAGCTCGGAGGCAAAGCTGTGTCGCTTCCTGCTGAAGCCGGTGAGTCTTCTAAGTCAGCAGAGGTGGTGGTCCAAGCTGGAGAGAAGAAGGATGCTGGAGCTGATGCTGAGATGGACATTGGTCAGGATGCTGCACAGGATGCTGGTCAAGATGCTGGAGCGGAGAAGTCTGAGAAAGTTGGAGGAGATGCCGCTGTGTGAGGGCATTTAGGTGGGCGATGACGGATATACGTGCCAAGGGCAGAGCCCACCTTTTTGAATTTGAATGTTGGTTTGCAGTTCCACAAACAATTTACTTTTCTGCCTTTTACTTTCCCGTACCTGAACAATTTATATTTCCTACATGCTTTTTGAACAATACAACAGTTGAAGGTGGATGGGTCTCGGTTTGAGATGAAGCCTTCAACTGTTGGGTAAATATGGCTATGAACTATTAGTGCTCTTAGTGGATGGGCCTTGTTTTGAGGTGAAACTAAGAGCACAACTTTTGGTATGTTAATAATATAACCTCTCTTTTGACCCTATTACTATTGTTATTGCTATGAAAACCGTAGTTACAAAAATCGCCTGGTTTGTACACTTTTAAGAATACATATTATAAATGAATCCTGGAAGATATCCTGAAAGATATATTGATCAGGATATTGAAATACACCTATAAATTATCCAAATAAAAAGGAGAGATCATACCAGAGATTCTTTAGAGGATCAGTTCCAATCCTTTATCATAAGTGTGTCCCCAGTGCATACTTATAAACTTGGATCCATCCTTTGAGCAATATTACATTTGTCCCCTGTGTTTGCCAAAAACACCAATGTATTTATATTTTGACTCCAATGAATACCGAATACCTCAGGGCAAAACCCATGATATCCTGACATTAATCCTGCATACTTGGGATAAACCCTTAATATCCTGGGGATAAACCCTGATATCTGGGGATAAACCCTAAATTTCATGCGCTACAGGCGAGAGTGTATAAACTCCAATTCTTAGAAAGGTGAAAACCTTTAAACCTTTGAGAGTATGAAAATACTCTTTCGTGAGAGAGGGTGATCAATCCTCATATACCTTAAGGATCTAAGATATAGCCAATAGTAACGAAATTGTCAGCCACTTTTACATGAACTGGTCCCGCTACCTTGAACTATACCTAGATAACTTGCGCTCCAGGCGAGGTGTTTAAACCCAATTCGAAAGAAAGGTGAATACCTTTAAACCTTTGAAGGGACCAGGATCCCTTAAACGTGAGAGAGGGGGCCAATCCTCTAATCTTTCGACTTATCTTGAGTATATATCCTGGAGCTATATCCTGAAAGATATTCTGCAAAACAATTGTAAACTAAGGTGGGTGTTAGCTTGGCTAACACCCCTCCGATGCTTAAGTCAGTATTGAGTTTCAAAGGGTAAATTAAACCAAAGCATATTTAAAAAAGATAGAATACATACCATTCTGAGTTAGAATTGAATTTTAAACTCACTTGAAGTAAAGCTTGAGGTGTATAGCATTCCAAGATCTCGGTAGCATATCCCCTTCCATATTCCTGAGTCGATATGCTCCTTTCCCTGCTTCTGACTCGACTTCATAAGGTCCTTCCCATTTCGGAGCTAGCTTGCCATCGGCAGGATTAGTGGTATTTTGAAAAGCCTTTCTTAACACCCAATCACCAACTCGAAATCTTCTAGTCCTTATGTTTTTATTATATGCTCTGGATATTCTTTGTTGATATGCTGCTATCCATAGTCTTGCGACATCTCTTTTTTCGTCTATAGTATCCAAATCCTGACATAAGACTTCAGGATTCTGTTCAGGATCCTGCAGCATTGATCTTGCAGTAGGTATTGTCATTTCTGTTGGAATCATCGCCTCCGCTCCGAATACTAAGGAAAACGGGGTTTGGCCGATTGCATTCTTTACCGTTGTCCTATCAGCCCACAAAACAAAGGGTAACTCATCTGCCCATCTTCCTTTTTTGGCCCCAAGTCTCTTCTTTAAGTTATTGACTATTATCTTGTTTGAAGATTCAGCTTGTCCATTCGCTTGAGGATGTACTGGGGTAGATGTGATCATTTTGATTCCCCAACTTTTGCAAAAATCAGTAGTTCTTTTGCTTATAAACTGGGACCCATTATCACAAATGATCTCAGCTGGTACTCCAAACCTGGTCAGGATATTCCTCTTTATGAAGGATACTACTTCTTGGTCTCTAACTTGGACAAATGCTTCAGCCTCAACCCACTTGGAGAAATAATCCGTCATTGCTAACATAAAGACTTTTCCTCCCGGAGCTTTTGGTAATTTTCCTACTATATCCATCCCCCATTTCATGAATGGCCAAGGGGAAACTACATGATATAATGGTTCAGCTGGTTGGTGTAGTATGTTACTATGTCTTTGACATGCATCACATCTTCGAGCATATTTTGCAGCATCTTTCCTCATTGTTGGCCAATAATATCCTGTCCTTAATACTTTCGAGAACAATGATCTGCCCCCGGTGTGATTACCACAATCCCCTTCATGTATATCCTGAAGTACTTCTTTGGCTTCAGGATCCTCCAAGCACCTCAAATATGGTCCTGCAAGAGATTTTTTGTATAAAACATTATTGATAATAGTGAACCGTGATACCTTCATCCTAAATGCCTTAGGATTTTCGTTTTCGGGAATGTGTCCATCTTTAAGATATTTCAGAATTGGAGCTGTCCAGGATTTAGGATCCTGTTCAGGATATTCCACTCCCGGGTTCCGAATATCCGCTACTTCTTTATCCTGAGGTTTCGTTGCAGGATATAGGACATGTAATACTGGTATTTGGGCCCCTTCCGGTATCCTGATTGATGATCCCAGATTTGCTAAGGCATCCGCTTCAGCATTATCCTCCCTTGGTACCTGTTCAAGTGTAAAAACATCGAAATATCCTGCTAATTTTTTGAGAATATCAAGATATTCAATCAATTTCTCACCCTTAACTGCATAGGATCCATTAAAATGGTTAGTAATTAACAAAGAGTCAACATATACTTGTAAATTTTTTATATTCATGCTTTTAGCCAATTCTAATCCTGCAATTAAAGCCTCATATTCTGCTTCATTATTGGTAGCAGGAAATTCACACCGAATAGCCTGGGGTAATATGTCCCCCTGTGGCGATTTTAGTAGTATTCCTAATCCTCTTATATTAGATGCACCATCAGTATATAATGTCCAGGATCCTGAGGATTCTCCTAGCTGTTGAACTTCTAGGTCTACCTCATCCTGAATGTCACTACTAAAATCAGCCACAAAGTCAGCTAAAGCCTGAGACTTTATGGCATTCCTAGGTTCATATACTAAATCATAGGCACTTAACTTTACTGACCACTTAGCCATTCTACCCGACATTTCCGGCTTCCAAAGTACACTTTTGACAGGATAATTTGTTTTAACGTGTATCCTATGTGTCTCAAAGTAGTGTCTAAGTTTAGTTGATGCCATAACTAATGCTAGTATTAACTTTTCTAAATGAGAATACCTAGTTTCAGCATCTAACAAACTTTTGCTAACATAATAAACAGGATATTGCTGACCTTCATGGTTTTTTATAAGAACGGCACTTACAGCATTCCCTGATACGGCAAGGTACAGGGATAGTGGTTCACCATTTTCAGGTTTCATCAGTAGAGGTGCGGTTGAGAGATATCGCTTCAAATCCTGTAGGGCTGCTTCATGCTTCTCACCCCACTCGAATTTTTTGTTCTTCTTCAGGATATCATAAAAATCCTTGCATTTTTCTGAAGACCTTAAGATAAATCTATTCAGTGCTGCCACTCGCCCTGTTAGTCGTTGAACATCCTTCATATTTGAGGGAGAATTAATATCCAAGATGGCTTTAATCTGTTCCGGGCTTGCTTCTATTCCTCTTTTGGTCACCATATATCCTAGGAATTTTCCTGCTCCTACTCCAAAATGACACTTGGCAGGATTCAGCTTCATATTATACTGATCCAGGATATCAAACGCTCCTTTAATATCCTGGAGGTGATCCTGAGCTTTCTTTGACTTTACCACCATATCGTCAATGTACACCTCCATGGTGTCCCCCCAGTTTGTCTTTGAACATCATGTTTACCAATCTTTGGTATGTTGCACCTGCATTTTTCAAACCAAAAGGCATAGCTGTATAACAATAAATACCTGTTGGTGTCATGAAGGCAGTATCCTCCTGGTCAGAAGGCTCCATTTGGATCTGTTGAAATCCTGAGGATGCATCCATGAAAGTCAGCATTTCATGCCCGGCAGTGGCATCTACCATTGCATCAATGTGGGGGAGAGGAAATGGGTCTTTAGGACAAGCTTTGTTTAAGTCTGTGTAATCTACACAGACTCTCCATTTCCCGTTTTTCTTCTGTACCACAACCACGTTTGCTAGCCACCTTGGGAACTTGACTTCTCTAATCATTTTGGACTTCAACAATCTCTCAACTTCCTCTTGAATAATTGTATTCCGTTCAGGAGCAAACTTTCTTCTTTTCTGTTGCACGGGCTTGAATGATTTATCAATTCCAAGCTTGTGAGTAATAATATCTTTGGATATGCCTGTCATATCCTCATGCTTCCATGCAAACGTTGACATCCTGCATTTTAAGAAGTTAATTAATTGCTCCTCAATATCCTGAGGAATATTGGTTCCCACGAGCACCGAAATATCGGGATTATCCTGGTCCAGGATAATTTTCTTCACATCCTGCTCTGGATCCTCCACGATATCCTGGGCCCGCGTCTTTAATTGCTATGCTGCATTAGGTTTGGTTGAGGATTTCATTGATGATGAGTAGCATTCTTTCGCCTCCTGCTGATCGCTATCAACTTTAACAACTCCCCAAGGGGTAGGTATCTTGATGCATTGGTGATATGTTGATGGCACGGCCTTCATATCGTGAATCCACGGTCTTCCCAGTATGATGTTATAGCAGGATAGAGAGTCCATTACACAGAAACGTTGTATTGAGTTGACTCCTTCAACGTACACCGGCAACTTTATCTCTCCCACTGTGTTTCTAGCCTCTCCACTGAACCCAACAAGCACGGTAGACTTTGAAGTGATATCCATTGGAGATACATTCATTCTTTTAAGCGTCTCTAGTTGGATTATGTTGACGGAGCTGCCATTATCAACCAATATCCTGCGTACAAAATGGTTAGCCACATATAACGTTATTACCAGAGCATCGTGATGAGGATCCTGGACAGTATCCCTGTCATCAGCATCAAAAGTGATCACTTTGGCAGTTGTGAGGGTGGTCATCCTGACAAGTTTGTCTCCCCTTTCGGCCTTAGCTTCTTTTGCATGTCTCTTTGCTGCCGAATACGAAGTTCCACAAATGTCGGATCCTCCCGAAATGAAGTTGATTATCTTGGCATCCGCGGGAGGTGATGCTGCTCGCTCGGGATCCTTCTCAGTATCCTTACCCTTATTCTTCTTTCTTCCTAAGAGATCTTTCAAATATCCTTTGCTTAGAAGATAGCTTATCTCTTTCCTCAAAGCAATGCAATCCTCGGTCATATATCCGAAATCTTCGTGGAAAGCACACCATTTTGATTTGTCTTTCCAATCCGCTTTTTGTTGATTCTTTCGAGGCCATCTTGCCTTGTCCCCTAGACCCTGCATGGCATACATCAATTCGGGAATGTTAACAGAAAAGCAATATTCAGATAATTCAGGATACTCCTCAGGATCCTCATCTTCGACAGCATTAACTCTCTTGTTCTCATTTCTGCCATATGGCTTAGGCCGATACGACTTGAATGAGGATTCCGACTTCCTGTTAGTTGACTCATAAGTGTTGGATGAGTTCATCCTTTCTTGCATCTTTCTGTCATCTTCCAACCGAATGTATCTTAGGGCCCTGTTCCGAGCTTCATCTAGGTTCCTGCATGGGTTCATTACAAGGTCTTGGTAAAATTGAGAATCCTTTTGCAACCCCATCTTGAAAGCCTGCACAGCTGTTGCAACATCAAGATGAGGAATGTCTAGTGATTCCCGGCTAAACTTGTTCACAAAATCCCTAAGGGATTCCTGAGGCCCTTGTGTTATCCTGTAGAGATCACTTGTTAAATAAATTTACTAAGTGAGCAAAAGACGTAATCGAATGTGGAGGAACGTTTAACAGCCATTTTAAGGCTGATCCTGTTAGAGTAGAACCAAATCCTTTGCACAAGCACGCTTCCTTAAGCTCCGGAGGGATAGGGTTAATCTCCATCCTTTCCCTATACTGAGCAATATGCTCCTCAGGATCCGTAGTCCCATCATAAAGCTTCATGTTGGGGGTTTGGAATCTCTTTGGGATCTCAGCATCACAGATAGGATATGCAAAACGAGATATCTTGTGGCTGTCCTGGGACACTTCCGGGATCGGCTGGATCACCCCAGGCACACTAGATATCATGTCCTTCAACTTCTGAAGTTCCCTAGTAAGTGCTGATGTTACACCTGTATCCTGCAAAGATCCACTATTGTTAGTAGCATGATTATTATTATTCGACACGTTACCCGCTGGTGGATTTTGCCCATATCCTGAAGCATATCCTGAGCTCCCTATGGTCGACATCTTGACCGAGGAGGGTATTTCAGGAGTATGATTTTGAGGAAGGCTGGGCACAATATTCCCCCTGTTATCCTCAGTATACACAGCCGAACTGAAGTTCAACGTTCTGGGATGTAATGGAGTGACAATATCCTCAGCAGATCTGCTCGAGCCAGACTTCAGGAGTTGTATTTCCCTTAAAAGCATTTGGTTTGTTTCCTGTTGTTGCCTCATTTGTTCCTGCACACTTCCAAATAAAGTTAAAATTTCATCGTTAGAAGCAAAAACAGGGGCAGATTCCTGAACACTGCGGGTAGGGATAATATCCTGAGGTCGTGTAGAGGCTGGCATTCTTGGAGGAGGTGGTGGAAGCACCGAACCTATAGTAGCAGAAGTCGTAGCAGACACAGTAGAGGAACTCATGTTTGATCTTGAGGCCATTATGGACAATGTGGCAAAAAGTTTTGAAAATAAAAAACCGATTAGCGATTTAGCAAAAAATTTTAGTAAAGAGAACACCACTTGCCCCACGGTGGGCGCCAAATTGTTTTGGTCAAAAATTACCGAAGTAATTAAGTGATCAAATTAGTTAAGTGAGGTAGTGTGCTAGAAAGTGTGTTGAAAATATACTTGTTAAGTTATTTTGAAAAACAGTATTCAGGATACGGCTAAGGATATTGAGCTGTATCTATGATCAAACAATGAGCGAAATTAAAGTAAACGACACGAGATGTACGAGGAAAGCCCTTGATCAATCTAGATCGCCGGCATAAAACCTCGGGAGCTGACAATCGCAGCTGCCTTGTTCTTCTTATTGCTCTAAACTTCAGGATACAGTGCAGGATATCAACCAGATCGCTAAGTGTTACAATGAATTCGTGTGGGAGTACAAATTGCGAGAGAACAAGTGTTAGAGTGTAGTGAGTGTGATTGCAGTGAGATTGATGTGTCCTATTTGATCTGGTGTTCCTCCTATTTATAGTAACAAAATACAAACAAATATTCCTATAAATATGGGATGCTCCGAATATTCCACCACGAACGTTGTAGACCGAGTAATAAGGGTTTCAACGTCTTTCTTTGAACGGCCTGGACCGAGTCTTCCGCGGAATAAGTCTTTGTGAACGTTGCTAGCTTCTAACACACGTACCTGCACATAATCCATTAGTAATCCCGAGGATACCTTTCAGGATATCACCAATACCCTGAACCAGCATCCCGGACGTAAACAGATACTATATAACCAAGATATAAACCAAGATATTTTCCAGGATATGGGTTCAGAATTTCACCCATAACAAAAGGGTAATTCCTCTGTCCATCTTCCTTTTTTGGCTCCAAGTCTTTTCTTTAAGTTATTCACTATTATCTTGTTTGAAGATTCAGCTTGTCCATTCGCTTGAGGATGTACCGGAGTAGATGTGATCATTTTGATTCCCCAACTCTTGCAAAATTCGGTAGTCCTTTTGCTTATAAACTGGGACCCATTATCACAAATGATCTCCGCTGGCACTCCAAACCTAGTCAGGATATTCCTCTTTATGAAGGATACTACTTCTTGGTCTCTAACTTGGACAAATGCTTCAGCCTCAACCCACTTGGAGAAATAATCTGTCATAGCCAACATAAAAACTTTTCCTCCCGGAGCTTTTGGTAACTTCCCTACTAATCCATCCCCCACTTCATGAATGGCCAAGGGGAAACTACAGGATATAATGGTTCAGCTGGTTGATGTAGTATGTTACTATGTCTTTGACATGCATCACATCTTCGAGCATATTCTGCAGCATCTTTCCTCATCGTTGGCCAATAATATCCTGTCCTTAATACTTTCGAGAACAATGATCTGCCCCCGGTGTGATTACCACAATCCCCTTCATGTATATCCTGAAGTACTTCTTTGGCCTCAGGATCCTCCAAGCACCTCAAATATGGTCCTGCAAGAGATTTCTTATATAAAATATTATTTATAATAGTGAATCGTGATACCTTCATCCTAAATGCCTTAGGATTTTGATTTCCGGGGATGTGTCCTTCCTTAAGATATTTTATGATTGGAGCCGTCCAGGATTCAGGATCCTCTTCAGGATATTTTGCTCCAGGATCCTGGATGCCCGCTACTTCCTTATCCTGAGGATTCGTCGCAGGATACAAGATATGTAATATTGGTATTCGGGTCCCTTCAGGTATCCTGATTGATGATCCCAAATTTTCTAAGGCATCCGCTTCAGCATTATCCTCCCTTGGTACCTGTTCAAGTGTAAAAACATCGAAATATCCTGCTAACTTTTTGAGAATATCAAGGTATTCGATTAACTTCTCACCCTTAACTGCATAGGAGCCATTGAAATGGTTTGTAATTAACAAAGAGTCAACCTATACTTGCAAATTCTTGATATTCATACTCTTAGCCAATTCTAATCCTGCAATTAAAGCTTCATATTCTGCCTCATTATTAGTGGCAGGAAACTCACACCTAATAGCCTGGGGTAATATGTCCCCCTGTGGCGATTTTAGTAGTATTCCCAATCCTACTCCTCTTACATTAGATGCACCATCAGTATATAATGTCCAGGATCCTGAGGATTCTCCTAACTGTTGAACTTCTAGGTCTACCTCGTCCTGAATGTCACTACTAAAGTCAGCCACAAAGTCAGCTAAAGCCTGAGATTTTATGGCATTTCTTGGTTCATATACTAAATCATAAGCACTTAACTTTACTGACCATTTGGCCATCCTCCCTGACATCTCTAGTTTCCTAAGCACATTTTTTGAAGGATAATTGGTTTTAACATGTATCCTATGTGTCTCAAAGTAGTGTCTAAGTTTTGTTGATGCCATAACTAATGCTAGTATTAATTTTTCTAAATGAGAGTACCTAGTTTCAGCATCTAACAAACTTTTACTAACATAATAAACAGGATATTGCTGACCTTCATGGTCTTTTATGAGAACGGCACTTACAACATTCCCTGATACAACAAGGTACAGGGATAGTGGTTCACCATTTTCAGGTTTCATCAACAGAGGTGCGGTTGAGAGATATCGTTTCAAATCCTGTAGGGCTGCTTCATGCTTCTCTCCCCACTCGAATTTTTTGTTCTTCTTCAGGATATCATAAAAATCTTTACATTTTTCTGAAGATCTTGAGATAAATCTATTCAATGCTGCCACTCGCCCTGTTAGTCGTTGAACATCCTTCATATTTGAGGGTGATTTAATATCCAAAATGGCTTTAATCTGCTCTGGGCTTGCTTCTATTCCTCTTTTGGTCACCATATATCCTAGGAATTTTCCTGCTCCTACTCCAAAATGGCACTTAGCAGGATTCAGCTTCATGTTATACTGATCCAGGATATCAAATGCTCCTTTGATATCCTGGAGATGATCCTGAGCTTTCTTTGATTTTACCACCATATCGTCGATGTACACCTCCATGGTGTCCCCCAGTTTGTCTTTGAACATCATGTTTACCAATCTTTGGTATGTTGCACCTGCATTTTTCAAACCAAAAGGCATAGCAGTATAACAATAAATACCTGTTGGTGTCATGAAGGCAGTATCCTCCTGGTCAGAAGGCTCCATTTGGATCTGTTGAAATCCTGAGGACGCATCCATGAAAGTCAGCATTTCATGCCCGGCAGTGGCATCTACCATTGCATCAATGTGGGGAAGAGGAAATGGGTCTTTAGGACAAGCTTTGTTCAAGTCTGTGTAATCTACACAGACTCTCCATTTCCCATTTTTCTTCTGTACCACAACCACGTTTGCTAGCCACCTCGGGAACTTAACCTCTCTGATCATCCTGGACTTCAATAATCTCTCAACTTCCTCTTGAATAATCGCATTCCGCTCAGGAGCAAACTTCCTTCTTTTTTGTTGCACAGGCTTGAATGATTTATCAATTCCAAGCTTGTGAGTGATTATATCTTTGGATACGCCTGTCATATCCTCATGCTTCCATGCAAACGTTGACATCCTGTATTTTAAAAATTTAATTAATTGCTCTTCAATATCCTGAGGGATATTGCTTCCCACGAGCACCGAAACATCGGGATTATCCTGGTCTAGGATAATTTTCTTCACATCCTGCTCCGGATCCTCCACGATATCTTGGGCTAGCGTCTTTAATTGTTATGCTGCATTAGGCTTGGTTGAGGATTTCATCGAGGATGAGTAGCATTCTTTCGCCTCCTGCTGATCACTATCAACTTTGACAACTCCCCAAGGGGTAGGTATCTTGATGCATTGGTGATATGTTGATGGCACGACCTTCATATCATGAATCCACGGTCTACCCAGTATAATGTTATAGCAGGATAGAGAGTCCATTACATAGAAACGTTGTATCGAGTTGACTCCTTCAACGTACACCGGCAACTTTATCTCTCCCACTGTGTTTCTAGCCTCTCCACTGAACCCAACAAGCACGGTAGACTTTGAAGTGATATCCATTGGAGATACATTCATTCTTTTAAGCGTCTCTAGTTGGATTATGTTGACGGAGCTGCCATTGTCTACCAATATCCTACGTACAAAATGGTTAGCCACATATAACGTTATTACCAGAGCATCATGGTGAGGATCCTGGACAGTATCCCTGTCATCGGCATCAAATGTGATCACTTTATCAGTTGTAAGTGTAGTCATCCTGACAGGTTTGTCTCCCCTTTCGGCCTTAGCTTCTTTTGCATGTCTCTTTGCTGCCGAATACGAAGTCCCACAAATGTCGGATCCTCCCGAAATGAAGTTGAATATCTTGGCATCCGCGGGAGGTGATGCTGCTCGCTCAGGATCCTTCTCAGTATCCTGACCCTTATTCTTCTTTCTTCCCAAGAGATCTTTAAGATATCCCTTGCTTAGAAGATAGCTTATTTCTTTCCTTAAAGCGATGCCATCCTCAGTCATATGTCCGAAATCTTCGTGGAAAGCACACCATTTTGATTTGTCTTTCCAATCGGCTTTTTGTTGATTCTTTCGAGGCCACCTAGCCTTGTCTCCTAGACCCTGCATGGCATACATTAATTCAGGAATGTTAACAGAAAAGCAATATTCAGATAATTCAGGATACTCTTCAGGATCCTCGTCTTCGACAGCATTCACTCTCTTGTTTTCACTTCTACCATATGGCTTAGGCCGATATGATTTGAATGAGGATTCTGACTTCCTGTTAGTTGACTCATAAGTGTTAGATAAGTTCATCCTTTCTTGCATCTTTCTGTCATCCTCCAACCGAATATATCTTAGGGCCCTGTTCCGAGCTTCATCCAAGTTCCTGCATGGGTTCATTACAAGGTCTTGATAAAATTGAGAATCTTTTTGCAGCCCCATCTTGAAAGCTTGCACAGCTGTCGCAACATCAAGATGCGGAATGTCTAGGGATTCCCGGCTGAATTTGTTCACATAATCCCTAAGGGATTCCTGAGGCCCCTGTGTTATCCTGTAGAGGTCACTTGTTAGTTTCTCAAAGCTTCTACTACAAGAAAACTGACTATTGAATAAATTTACTAAGTGAGCAAAAGATGTAATCGAATGTGGAGGAACATTCAATAGCCATTTCAAGGTTGATCCTGTTAAGGTGGAACCAAAACCCTTGCATAAGCATGCTTCCTTGAGATCCGGAGGAATAGGGTTAATCTCCATTCTTTCCCTATACTGAGCAATATGCTCCTCAGGATCCGTAGTTCCATCATAAAGCTTCATGTTGGGGGTTTGAAATCTCTTCGGGATCTCAGCATCACAAATAGGATATGCGAAGCGAGATATCTTGTGGCTGTCTTGGGACACTTCCGGAATCGGCTGGACCACTCCAGGTACACTAGATATCATGTCCTTCAGCTTCTGAAGTTCCCTAGTAAGTGTTGATGTTACACCTGTATCCTGCAAAGATCCAGAATTGTTAGTAGCATGAGTATTATTATTATTTGACACGTTACCCGTTGGAGGATTTTGCCCATATCCTGAAGCATATCCTAAGCTCCTCATGGTTGACATCCTGACCGAGGAGGGTATTTCAGGAGTATGATTCTGAGGAAGGCTGGGCACAATATTCCCCCTGTTATCCTCAGTATACACAGCTGAACTGAAGTTCAACGTTCTGGGATGTAATGGAGTGACAATATCCTCAGCAGATCTGCTCGAGCCAGACTTCAGGAGTTGTATTTCCCTTAAAAGCATTTGGTTTGTTTCCTGCTGCTGCCTCATTTGTTCCTGCACACTTCCAAATAAGGTTAAAATTTCGTCGTTAGAAGCTAAAACAGGGGCAGATTCCTGAACACTGCGGGTAGGGATAATATCCTGAGGTCGTGTAGAGGCTGGCATTCTTGGAGGAGGTGGTGGAAGCACCGAACCAGTAGTAGCAGAAGTCGTAGCAGACACAGTAGAGGAACTCATGTTTGATCTTGAGGCCATTATGGACAATGTGGCAAAAAGTTTTGAAAATAGATAACCGATTAGCGATTTACCAAAAATCTTTAGTAAAGAGAGCACCACTTGCCCCACGGTGGGCGCCAAATTGTTTTGGTCAAAAATTACCGAAGCAATTTAGTGATCAAATTAGTAATGTGAGGTAGTGTGCTAGAAAGTGTATAGAAAATATGCTTGTTGAATTATTTAGAAAATCAGTATTCAGGATACAGCTCAGGATATTGAGCTGTATTTGCGAACAAACAGTGAGCAAACAATGAGCAAAAAGTAAAGGAAATGACACGAGATGTACGAGGAAAGCCCTTGATCAATTTAGATCGCCGGCATAGAACCTCGGGAGCTGACAATCGCAGCTGCCTTGTTCTTCTTATTGCTTTAAACTTCAGGATACAGTGCAGGATATGGACCAGATCGCTAAGTGTTACAATGCCTTTGTATGAAAGTAAGAATTACTCGAGAGCAAGTGTTAGAGTGTAGCGAGTGTGATTGTGATGTCCTAGTTGATCTGGTATACCCACCTATTTATAGTAACGAATTACAAACAATAATCCCTACAAATATGGGCTACTCCGAATATTCCATTATGAACGTTATGGACCGAGTAATACGGCTTCAACGTCTTCATTTGAACGACTTGGACCGAGTCTTCCGCGGAATAAGTCTTGTGAACGTTGCTAGCTTCTAACCCACGTACCTGCACATAATCCATTAGTAATCCCGAGGATACCGTTCAGGATGTTACCAATATCCTGAACCAGCATCCCGGATGTAAACAGATACTAGATAAATAAGATATAGATCAAGATATTTTCCAGGATATGGGCTCAGAATTTCACCCATAACACTTACAGTGACCCAACTTCATGGTAGACTCCTGACCTATGAAAGGGAGTTAAACCAGAAAAAGAAGTTGCAGGAGTCTGGAAAGTTACATATGTTTATTCATTTGGAAACACAGCTCTTCTGGGTCAAGAAGAGTCTGGCAGCAGTACGGATCAGAGTTATGATCATTTTATTAACATAACTGCTGGAGGTAACTTTAACTCTGATCCTCACTCATCCAATTTTGCTTTCACAGCAAATGGAGAAAGCCAGAACTCTGATAATTTGTGCTTTGAACTCAATGATTTGAAACATTTTGATCCCACTGACTTAGAAGAAATGAACATTTTGCATCAATTGGCTTTTCTTAGTGTGAGAACAAGCAAATTCTATAAAAGAACAGGGAGAAAATTCCCAGGGTTACAGGGGAATTTAAAAGTGAGGTTGGATAAGTCAAAAATTAAGTGTTATAAGTGCAATAGGCTGGGTCATTTTGCTAGGGAATGCAGGAGTCAAACCACTGGTCCAATAATAACTCATCCCAGCTCAAACCCTAGCCACAACATCAAAGCACTGTGCACTATACCCAGTATACCCCTGCAGCCCATGTTAACACTGCTCACTATGCTGCAACCCCTGTGCCTGTGCATTATGTTCAAACCACTGTTCCACAAATTCAGTATGTTCAAGCCCCTGTACCTCAGGCACAAGTGTAACCTGCTGCACCTCAACAAGTTGCTCCAACAGTGGTTCAACCAGATCAGCAAAGCTTTTTCACCCAAGGCTTTGTTGACTGGAGCAGCATGCCTGATGAGCTTGGTGATGAAAATTTTGCACTCTATGCTTCTAATGATACTTTTAATGATGAATTTTGTTTGATGGCATTAGATTCGATACCATAAGGGGTAAAAACTGAAGGTGAACAACTAAGTGCTGAAACAGTGGCTGAAGTAGTGGTTACTGCAGTTGCTGGTGAACTACTGCTGAACCACTGTTTGACCCCTGGTCCAAAGAAGACAAAGAAGAAAAAGAAGAGAAGAAAGTAGGTGAGAAAGAAGATAGAGCTGATGAAGAAGGTGATCATCAATGTGATTGTGCCATGATGGCTGCTGCAAAGGTATCACCTCAGGTTATTGAAAATCTGTGTTCAGACAAATGCATTATTACATTTGCTAGCATTAAAGAGGTGAATGAAAACCTTAGGGATAAAGTCTTAACTGGTGAAGTCAAATTTGAAAAGTCATTAGAAGAACTTAAAAACAAATTGGCTGAAAAAGACAAAGAAATCAGCAGTCTCAAAGAAGAGCAAAACATAACCAAGACTCAACTCCAAACTATGGTAGAAAAATACCAAGTTTGTAAAAAGGAGTTGGAGTCCACCCAAATCACTTGTGAAAGATGGGTGGAGTCTTGCAAAGGTTATGAGGTCATGCTTGAGAAACAGCTTGAAAGCAATGTCAAGTTTGGAATAGGATATAGAAAATATGATGAACTTGAAAACACAGCCGTAAAACAAGCTGGTTCATCTGAAATAAATCCAACCAACAAGAATGGCCAAGAAGTTAAGATAATTGACAAACTTGGTAACAAAATCACTCTGGAAAGATCTGTGGGGTCCTTAACATTTGAGGAAATTGAGAAATACCAATTTAAACCCACATGGTCTGATGAGTGTGACATTCTTGAAAATTTCAAGCCTATGGATTTCACAACCACTGATGGTGTCACAGCTCCAAAAGCAAAGGTTATTCCTATCAAAGACATCCCAATAGTGGTTCAAAACTCTGTTGCTAAGGAGTCTGAGAAAAGGAAGAAAAGATCAAAAACCTGTTTTGTGATTTTTGTGAAAAGAAGAATCATCTAACAAAAGACTGTTTTCATCTAAAAGCATATGATCTAAACAAAACAAGTGTCATTGTACCTGCTGAGAGCTGCACCATCTGTGGTAAAACAAACCACAAAACTCAAGAATGTGTGTATCTCAAAAACTTTGATGTAAAAAAGAATGAGTACATTGCAAAAACATCCTTAAGTTCATCAACATCATCTGTCAAGTTCACCAAGAATCAACCTTTGTTTGTGCCAGTCCAAATAGTTGTTACAAAACAGCTGAACCAAACATCTGTCAAAAGAGATGTTCAGGTGACTGATGCACCCCCTTCCAATCAATTCAGAAGAGGTAAGGGACAACCACCATACCAAAGGATCCCACATGTTTATGAGGCTTACAAAAGGCCTTCCAAACCAATAGTGAACAGGCATCCTTTTGGTTATCAGCAGATCATTGGGCAAGACCCCCAACAGTGGTTAGAGAAAAACAGTCCTAAAACTGTCCAAACCCCTGACCTAACCACTGCTCATCCATCTGAACTCATCCCAGACACTGTTGAGACCCCATCCAATGAACTAATCCTTTTACTTCATGTGCAGGGAGCTTCTGCATGCTTAGATAGCCTTTGGTATGTAGATAGTGGAGGCTCCAGGCACATGACAGGATGTAAAGCCCTACTCAAAGATTTCAAAATCCATGGAGGGGGTGATATATCCTTTGGTAATAATAGTAAAGGGAAAGTTCTGGGGTCTGGTACAGTGCAGTCTGGTAATGTAAAATTTGAAAATGTCAATCTGATAGACAATCTAAAATTCAACCTCCTGAGTGTTTCACAAATGAGTGATAAGGGCTATGGCTCATTCTTCACAAAGGATTGTTGTAGGATTGTTGGACCAGAAATGGTTGAAAAGATTGAAGCAATAATAAAAACTGGAAAAACCAAACTTGTTACTCAAAGAAGTGGCCATGTTTATGTGGTTGATATGTCAAAAGAGAGCCCCAGGACTGATGCCTGTCTGTTCTCAGCTGCATCAAACAAAGAGACAGAACTATGGCACAGGAGATTGGGGCACACAAATCTCAAGACAATCACTGCCATTTCAAAACAGGGGTTATTAAGAGGTTTACCTCAAAAACTGTTCACCTGTTCTGAGCATTGTGTTTCCTGCTTAAAAGGAAAACAACATAAAAGCTCATACAAATCAATTGAAGAGTCCAAAACAACCAAATGTTTGCAAATGCTTCATATGGATTTGTTTGGCCCAGTTAAAGTCATGAGTCTTAGGAAGAAAAGATATTGTCTGGTTATTGTTGATGACTTTTCTAGGTTTACATGGACTTACTTTTTACACTCAAAAGATGAGACTACAGGCATTCTGCAAGACTTTGTGAAACAGGTTGAAAAGCAGTTTGACTTGCCAGTGAAAATCTTCAGAAGTGATAATGGCACAGAGTTCAGGAACAAGGAGTTAGATGATTTTTGTGTGTCAAAAGGAATTGTGAGACAATACAGCATTCCAAGGACACCAGAACAAAATGGGGTTGTTGAGAGAAAGAACAGAACTTTGATTGAGGCTGCCAGAACCATGCTTGTAGATTCAGGTTTGCCATTAACTTTTTGGGCAGAGGCAGTAAACACTGCTTGCTATGTCCAAAACAGATTTTTAATCAACCCCAGACATCAAAAGACTGCATATGAACTGCTGTATAAAATAAAGCCATTGATTTCATATTTCAAGGTTTTTGGCTGGCCATGCTTCATTTTAAACTTAAAAGATTCTATCTCAAAGTTTGCAGCCAAAATTGATTGTGGTTATCATCTGGGATACTCAATCACTGCTAAGGCCTACAAAGTGTTTAACACAAGGACTAAGGCAGTGGAAGAGACTTTGAATGTAAAGTTCAATGAAATTTCATCAATGAAAATCCCAGCAAATCCTGCAGAATTGTTTGATCTTGATAAATTTACTTTTGAAAATACTGTTGTCAAGACTAACAGTGCAGGTCCATCAAAGGATTCATCATCAGACTATGGGTATGAAGTCATCATTCCTCAACAAAAGTTTGTCTCAATGGGAAGAGCAGCAGATGTTCAAAACAGCTGTCAAAGCTCAACCACTGCTACCTCAACAGTTGTTGATCAAAGTAGCCCATTAACCCCTGCTTCCACGTCATCAAACACTGTTGATAAAATTCCTCAAACAGTGGATCAAAGTCAGCATGTGTCCACACCATTACCTCCTATTCCACCTCCATTTGAAGCCACTGCTGGATCATCAAAGTCACCAGCAGTGGTTAGCTCAGATGATTCACATCTGCAGCCATCCCCACTTAATGCCATTGTTCCATACCAAGGAGATCTTATCTTCTTGAAATCTCATCCACCTGACCAAATCATTGGCAACATCAATGAAGGGGTACTCACAAGAAGTCAATCCCAAAACATTCGTCTTTTTACTGGTTTCCTATCTCTCCATCAACCAGTCTAGTACCAAGAGGCACTGAAAGACAACAGATGGGTAGAAGCCATGCAAGAGGAGCTCCAACAGTTCAAAAGACAACAAGTATGGGAGCTTGTACCATTGCCAGAGGGTGTAAGTCCTATTGGCACAAAATGGGTCTTCAAAAATAAAACTGATGAAAGGGGTATTGTTGTCAAGAATAAAGCCAGGCTTGTGGTTCAAGGGTTCAGACAGGAAGAGGGCATTGACTATGATGAAACATTTGTCCCTGTAGCAAGACTTGAAGCTATCAGATTATTTCTGGCCTTTGCTGTCAACCACAAAATTAAGGTGTATCAAATGGACATTAAATGTGCATTCCTCTATGGTAAAATTCAAGAAGAGGTTTATGTTTGTCAACCTCCAGGCTTTGAGGATCCATTTAATCCAAATCATGTCTACAAGCTAAATAAAGCTTTGTATGGCCTGAAACAAGCACCAAGGGCCTGGTATGAATCTCTTTCCACTTTCCTACTATCCATTGGTTTCACAAGAGGTAAAATAGACAAAACATTGTTTTTAAAATGGAGAGGAAAGGATTTGATGATTGTCCAAATTTATGTGGATGACATCATTTTTGGAAGCACATGTAACAAAATGTGTGAAGAGTTTAGGCAACTCATGACAACTGAGTTTGAAATGAGTGCAATGGGTGAACTCCGGTGCTTTCTTGGTCTCCAAGTAAGGCAACTGCAAAATGGCACTTTTATCCGTCATGGCAAATATGCCAAAGAACTTTTGAAGAAATTTGAGATGGATGATTGTAAGCCATGCAGTACAACCATTGCAACCAATAAAATAGTCATGTCTGATGAGAAGGATGATTTGGTTGATCAAACTTTATATAGAAGCATGATTGGGTCTTTATTGTACCTAACTGCATCTAGGCCAGACATCCTGTTTGCAACATGTGTTTGTGCAAGATCCCAATCAGCCCCAAGAAAGTCAAACCTTATTGCTGTAAAAAGGATATTCAGATACCTAAAAGGTGCTCCCACACTTGGTATCTGGTATCCAACTGATGGTAAAATTGAGCTTTCAGGTTTCTCAGATAGTGATTTTGCTGGATGTGACAAGACAAGGAAGTCCACTTCAGGAGGGTGCCAATTCCTAGGCAATTTCTTAGTGTCTTGGCAAAGCAAAAAGCAAGCCGATGTTTCCACATCCACTGCTGAGGCAGAGTATATAGCTGCTGCAAGCTGTATAGCCCAACTGCTTTGGCTTCAAAATCAATTGCTGGATTTTGGTATCACTGCCCTAAAGACACCTCTCATGTTGGACAGTCAGGCAGCAAAAAATATCATCAAAAATCCAGTTTCCCATTCAACCACCAAGCACATTGATATCAGACATCACTTTGTGAGGGATTGCTATGAAAAAGGTTTGATTTCTCTGCACCATGTACCAACTAAGGATCAGCTAGCAGATGTACTAACCAAAGCATTAGACACATCCACCTTTGAAAGCTTGATCTCTAGGATTGGCATGCTAAACATGGAATAACAGGCAAAATCTTGTTTTTCTATAAATAAAAGCATTACTGATGTGCGTGAAGTGTCGTATATTTTAGGTGTATATTTTAAGCCCTTTTTTTAACACTTATTTTTGCCAAGTTTTAAATTTATAAAACACGATATTTCACTAACACTAAACACACATATGGGCAAGTGCACCCATCGTTGAGTGTAGTATAGCGTTGGTAAGATACCGAGGTCGTCCAAGGACACAAGAGCTTTTAGTACCGGTTTATCCTCAACGTCTAACCAAAATAAAAGTTTAGAAAAATGTTTTAAACTAAGAAAAATAAAACTAACTAAAATGCTGAAAATAAAAATAAAAATAAAAACAGATAGACAAGATGAATCACTTGGTTCCGACTCGTATCTAGTATAACCTTTGATTATTTCCGCACTTTTGCACATAATTAAGAGATTATCTTAGTTATTGTAGTAGGCCCCTCTTTTGAAGGTGACGTTACCCTCACCCCAGTAGTTTGAGTCAGCAGGGATACAATCCTAAAGGGGTGGATTATTGGAAGATAATGAATTAAGTTATTAATGCAGTATTGTGGTAGGCCCCGCTTTTGGCGGTGACGTTACCCTCGGCTAAGTAGTCTGAGTCAGCAGGGATACAGTCCTAAGTAGCCGGGTTATAGTATTAATAGTAGTTAGCTTATGAGGGGATCAAAGAGTTTGGACCCCCGCCATCCAATACCGTGAAGTATTGAAGGAGGTCCTACTAAATTTGACCCAGGTCCATTGCAGGACCTCTAAACGCTGAACAATGGCAAGACCTTTACCAAACCGTTCCCTTAACCCCCTACCAGGTAGCCAACATACCTCCATATAGACCGTGGAGATATGAATGGTGAAAATCCTTTATTTTATATAGACAGTAAAATAATGCCAAGACACCACGGACAAACGATAAGGAAAGATCACCTTCAACATAAGTAACTAGTTATTAAAGTCATTAATACAAAACCAAATAAAAAGTGCAAAAGATTAGAAATAAAAAGTATTATACTAGACACTTTGTCTTCACCAAGTGATGTAAGAGACTTAGGCAAACATGGCCTTGATTGTCAAGAACTCTTACGATCAATCTTGGATCCCGAGACGACTCACACACTCTACGATGGACAATGGATGATGGTGGTGGATGATGGTGTTGTGATGGTGGTGGGTGGTGGATGAAGTGTGAGAGAGGTGGTGTGCCAAGGGATGAGATGAAATGAATCCAAGCACTCCTATTTATAGGCTGAACAGAGAGCTGGACACGGCCCCGTGTCCGCTGGGCACGGCCCCGTGTCCGTCTGACACTCTCTCTCCTCATTAATTGTAATTCGCAATTACAATAAATGCGCATGCTGTACTTTCGACACGCCCCCGTGTCCGCTGAGCACGGCCCCGTGGTGGGCAATAGAAGCTTCTATAGGTTTGTCTTTTCTGCTGCTTCTTGGGCACGGCCCCGTGCTGGCTGAGCACGGGGCGTGTTCAGCCTTCTGTTTTCTCTATTTTGCTTTGGAAGGTGCCGTTGAGGGTTCGGGCAGTCCACTAATGTTCCTTTTCTTGTATTTATGTTGGATTTAGCTGTCTTTTTGCTTCTTTTGCGTTTTTGAGCTCATTTAATCCTGAAAATACAAAAGGAAGACAAAAACACTCTTTTTCCAATATTAGTACTAAAAAAGGGTTAGTTTTATGCCTCATTTGATGTAATTTATATGTTGCATTTTACACACATCAAATACCCCCACACTTGAACTTTTGCTTGTCCTCAAGCAAAACTCTTTAATATGTGGCTTACACTCCCAAATGGAATAGGTAGAAGAGAAGGTTTTGGGCTTGTCGTAGAGTGTCGGGATTTCCAAGATCTTTTTGGGTTTTATTTTTATTTATTTACACTCCTATTCGTAATGATTTATTTAGAACTGTTCATAAAAGAAATTACTTATTTGGGCATAACATGCCTTTTTTTAAAAAAATTTTATTTATATACAAGTTCACATACCTCGCGGGGAATTCACTCACACTCGGCCGAAGGTGTATTTTTAATGAATCACTCGAGAGCGGCATGGAACTTATTCCTACCATAGGCTTGCCAAGAAATCAATCCTCCTCCTTTTTAACTTTTATACCTTTGTAGATATCAAGAGGACTTTGTGGGTTAAGGGTTGGCTAGGGTTAAAGGTAGGTGGTTGGGTTAGTGGTTAGTAGAAAAAGGCTAAAAGCGTAACAAGTGTCGGTTTTCGCATTTTTGCAACTTTTTATTTTGATGAAGCTTTTATTCAAACAAAGTTATTTTTGATTACTTTGTTTGTTTATTTTCTTTTTGCTTCATCATCATCACAATTTTTTTTTTTTGATCACGAAGAACCGAACTTGTTACTAAAATAAAGGGTTAACAATGAAAAAAAAGGGGTTTTGGTGGTTGAAAGGGTTTTTGTTTGGGTGATGAAATGAAAAGGTTTAGGCTCAAAAGGGCTAACTAGGGGGATTTTTGGGTAGGTGGTAAAATAAAAAGAAAAATAATGGTGTAGAAATGAAAAAGGTTAGTCCTAATGCCTCTATCATTTACTTACTCGGGTTTAAGTTGATAAGGACCGGGAATGTATTGTCATGGCAAGTTCTAGAGTCGTAAGAACCAAGCGGCTATTCACACAAGAAACGAAAAATGAGCATTTAGTCAAATGATATGTAATTGTGTGCTCAATAAAGGCTCAAAACTCACTTTTGTGGGAATGGGTTTTTATGTGATCAAGTATATATAATCAAATTTTAAATAAGTTTGTCATGCCTTTTCATAATTTTCTTATGTTGGTTCTTTTTATCATTACGCTATTGGTTGTAAATTTGTAAAAATATAACCTTTTTGAGAACTTGAATTTCCCGAGTTAAACCTAGACAAGTAAAAAAAATGAAATTTTTGAAAAATTTTGGGGTGATTAGCGGTTCCAATAGAGTTTTGTGTAAGGCTTGTATTTAGGACTTGCAAAATTCAAGGTTTTAGCATCCCCCCACACTTAAATTACACATTGTCCTCAATGTGTCCCAAAAATAAATTTTTAGGTTGATTAGATGTGTAAAATAGTGTTTAAAAAGCAAAAATTTGTGTTACTGGGCACTGAACACGGCCCCGTGTTGAATGGGCACGACCCCGTGTTCAGGTGCCAGTAACAAGAACTTACAGAAGGTGGACACGGCCCCGTGTCCACTGAACACGGCCACGTGTTTAACAAAATTTATGCCGAACAGCAGGTCTGGGAGGTGAGCACGGGGGCGTGTTGGCTGGACACGTCCCCGTGTGGACAGTCTGAAAGTCTGAAAAACAGGTTTCTTCCTCCGGTTTTTCCATCCTAGCCCTCTAAGTGCTGAGGCTTAACACCCTAAGCCTTGGTTTGTACCTGTTTCAACACTTAATACCACACCAAGCAATACAAACATCCTACATTACCAAAGTCAATTGTTCCAAGCATAAAGTAAAAGAAAAATAAAATGCAGAAAATAGTTAGGAAAAGTAAATTGTCTAACACTTGGCACGCAGGCCATCAATTGTTCAAGATTGCAAAGGGTTAACCTGGGGAGTCATCAATCAACCGCTTCCTCCTATGCTCCTCCCGCCTACTCCATGGCATCATCATCATCATCATCATCATCGTCATCCCCTCCACGGCGTGCAATGTGGTCTCGTATGTATCCGACATCGTCTTGTATCTCGGATAGGTTTCTCTCGATAGCTCCGACCCGGTGGTAAGTGTTGCTTGCCATGTTATAGGTGTTCCGAGTACACATGAGGTTTTCCTGCAACAAATCATGCAAACTTTGAAAATTAGGAAAACTGCCTCCCGAGGAGGATGATTGGCCCGGATCACCGTGGGGTGGGTATTGGTACTGATGATGTTGCGGAGCTGGGAGGACAAGTGCTTCTTGCGGGTTCCATGCATGACCTTGCATCCTTTGAAAGGTTACCGTCCCGTCTTCTGCCTCATAAACCAGGTTCATCGAGCGGCATATGTGAATATCCACCGTACCCGACCATGGGCTCTTCTCAAATGACCTCGGAATGTGGGCGAAGTGCTTGAAGAGACGGTACACCCATCCCCCGAAGAAAATAGGAGTTGGTGCACTAGCAAGGCGGTTGTGATGCATGTTTCGGAGCATGAGGAACGGAACATCGAGCGGCCTGCGGTTGTGAATGCAATGGAGGACAAGCAAATCTCTCAACCCAACGACGCCACCACTGTCATGCCTTTGGCTAAGAGAGTAGCCGAGGAGCCTATGAATGTATCTGTAAAGCGGATCCCTCAGCTTGGTACTCTTAGTGCTGCTCGGATTGTAGAACCCTTCCCCAATCTGAGCCCACATGGCTTGGCGCTCGTTGTCTTCGATCTCTCTCAATCCCCCTGTATTTTCTTCGTTTCCCGCATCCTCCTCCGCATACAACCCTATAATCGATCCGAATTGTGCCATGGAGATCGAATACCTCGTTCCGCCACACCTGAATGACACCCCGTCATTATCGAACGGGTCGTACCTTGAAGTGAATGCAAAGGTGCTGTAGAATTCCAAGGTGCATTCATGGACGGAACGGAGTCGGGTTGTTAGCGCGACTCTGAGTGGTCCCGTGACAATGTTGTTGAAACGGTCAATTTGATTCACCATAGTTAGTAGTTCTGTGCACGCCTGCCTCGGGTATTCCTCCGGCCTTGTTTGAAGAAGCTCGTATCGAGCTCTTGCATCTAGCTCATTGGCGTTGAATCTAGTGAACTTCCTGGCCATCTGCAAGAATACACTAAAAGTTAGCATGAAACATAAATATTTTCGGACAAAAACTGCAAACAGCGGGCTGGACACGACCCCGTGCCCAGCGGACACGGCCCCGTGTCCAGGAGTCTGTTACTAAAAAATCCCATTTTTCAACCCGGTTTCGAAAACTTGAAAATTTTTGAGCCAATAGGTGCGGTTTCCCCCGAAAATGAAACCCTAAGTGCCGTTTTTCCCAAAATATCTCGTTTACCCTATCAATTTTATCTTTTTCGGTTCAAGAACAAGGGTTTAGGGTTTTTGTAAGAAATCGGGTGAATCTATGAACAATACAAGTGTATTTACTTCCCTTAACACTAATCTAACTAAATGCAAACAGATTTAGGCAAAAATTTTAGGTTCGATCCGGATGAACATCAAGAACCCTAGATTTTTTCCCAAATTTGTAGTGTATTAACTACATGCAAGTAACTAATCTAACTACTAAGAGTGATAGAATCATACCTTGACGTTGTTAGATCGGTAAGAGACGTTTGAATTTCGCGAAAAATCGCCTGGAACCAGAGCTTTTGTGGGGAAACGGGGCGTGTGGAATGAAGAAACTGTTTTGAAAAAGGGGTTTTATCCCGTCTGCAGCGCGAACACGGCCCCGTGTCCAGCGGACACGGCCTCGTGCCGAGCCTCTCTTTTTTTTTTAGGTGCGCGTGTGAGTGCCCCTTTTTTCCCATAAGCTATAGTTTAGAAAACTTACCGCTTTATTTTGCCGCCTCAATCGTTCATAACTTACCAGGCATGATGTTTTTATTCTTCCACGGTTTGAAGCGAGATCTCTTCTTCCTCATCCTCAATAAATCCTTGATAGAGTTTCAGCCGTTGGCCATTGACTTTAAAAGGTGGCCCATTTCGAGGTTTAATTTCTACTGCACCGTGTGGAAAAATATGGGTGACGGAAAAAGGTCCTGACCACCTAGACTTTAATTTACCAGGAAACAATCGAAGTCGTGAATTAAACAAAAGAACTAAATCTCCTACCCGAAATTCATTAGGTTTAATATGTTTGTCATGCCAATTTTTCATTCTTTCCTTATAAATCTCAGAGTTTGAGTATGCATAATTCCTAAGCTCGTCTAATTCATTTATTTGACAAAATCGATTTTTACCAGCAAATTCTAGATCTAGGTTTACATTTTTGATTGCCCAGTAGGCTTTGTGTGCAATTTCTACTGGTAAGTGACAACTTTTTCCATAGACTAGCTTATATGGGGTTGTTCCTATCGTTGTTTTATAAGCAGTTCGAAAAGCCCATAAAGCATCATCTAATTTATCAGCCCATTCCTTTCTATTTAACCCTACGGTTTTTTCGAGTATTCGTTTTAACCCTCTATTGGTCACTTCGGCTTGTCCGTTTGTTTGAGGGTGATAAGCTGTCGAAACCCGGTGATAGACCCCATATCTTGTTAAAAAAATTTCAAGTTGATGATTACAAAAATGGGTACCTCTATCACTTATTAAAGCTTTAGGTGTGCCAAAACGAGAGAATAATTTTTTCAGAAATCTTACCACTACTCTTCCATCATTTGTTGGAAGTGCCTCGGCCTCGGCCCATTTAGACAAGTAATCTACTGCCACAAGTATGTATTTGTTTCCTTTCGATGGTGGGAAAGGTCCCATAAAGTCGAGTCCCCACACATCAAAAAATTCACAAATAAGAATGCCATTTTGTGGCATTTCGTTTTTGGAAGAAATATTACCTGTTCTTTGGCAAGCATCACATGTCTTTACAAGATTTTGGGCATCTTTGTAAATGGTTGGCCAATAAAATCCTGAATCAAATACCTTTCGTGCGGTACTGGCAGCACCATGATGTCCTCCGTAAGGACCTTCGTGACAATGGCGGAGAATTCTTCGTGATTCACTACCATGTACGCATCGTCTGACAAGTTGGTCGGCACACATTTTGAAAAGATATGGATCTTCCCAAAAATAGTGTTTCACATTGGCAAAGAATTTTTTTCTTTGATGATGTGGCCATCCTTTTGCGACTATTCCGCTAGCTAGGTAGTTAGCAAAGTCGGCGTACCATGGTTCTTCCTTAAATTCCACCATTTCCAGGGATTCAGTTGGAAATTTTTCGTTGATTAGCTCGTCCCTGGTTGCCTCCAAAGCTGGGTCTTCTAGGCGCGAAAGATGATCTGCTGCGGTATTTTCTGCTCCTCTTTTGTCTTTGATTTCAATGTCGAATTCTTGGAGGAGTAGAATCCACCTAATCAAACGTGGTTTTGCGTCTTGCTTCTTAAAGAGATATCGAATGGCTGCATGGTCTGTATAGACTATAGTTTTAGAAAGAACAAGATAACAACGAAATTTATCAAAAGCAAATACCACAGCTAGTAACTCTTTTTCAGTTGTTGTGTAATTTTCTTGTGCATCGTTAAGTGTTTTACTAGCATAATATATTGGGTGGAAATGCTTTTCTTTTCTCTGTCCCAAGACAGCTCCAACTGCAAAGTCACTAGCATCACACATGATTTCGAAAGGAAACTTCCAATCTGGTGCTATCATGATAGGTGCATTGACTAGCATTTCCTTTAGGGTTAGAAATGCTTGATTGCAATCCTTGTCAAAGATGAAAGGAGCATCTTTTTCAAGTAATTTTGTTAGAGGCCTTGAGATTTTTGAAAAGTCTTTGATAAACCGCCTATAAAATCCGGCATGCCCTAGGAAGCTTCTAATAGCTCTCACGGAGGATGGAGGAGGTAATCTAGAAATGGTATCTATTTTGGCTCGATCCACCTCCATTCCTTCGCTTGAGATCTTGTGACCGAGTACTATTCCCTCCGTTACCATGAAATGGCATTTTTCCCAATTAAGGGCGAGGTTAGTTTCCTCACATCGGGATAGCATTCGTTCAAGGTTATCGAGGCATTGGTCGTATGAATCCCCAAAGATAGAAAAGTCGTCCATGAAGACTTCCATTGTCTTTTCTATCATGTCATGGAAAATGGCTACCATGCAACGTTGGAATGTTGCGGGGGCATTACATAGACCGAACGGCATTCGTCGATAAGCAAAAGTTCCATAGGGATATGTGAAAGTTGTCTTTTCTTGGTCTTCGGGTGCTATCGGGATTTGAAAGTAACCTGAAAAACCATCCAAGAAACAGTAAAATTTATGACCGGATAATCTTTCTAACATTTGATCAATGAAGGGTAAAGGAAAATGATCCTTTCTTGTTGCTTCATTTAATCGTCTATAATCTATACATACTCTCCATCCTGTGACGGTTCTTGTTGGTATTAATTCATTCTTTTCGTTAGTAATTACCGTCATACCTCCTTTCTTTGGAACTACTTGGACGGGACTTACCCAAGGACTATCGGAAATAGGATAGATAAGTCCGGCGTCAAGTAATTTGATGACTTCATTTTTAACCACTTCTTGAACATTTGGATTTACTCGACGTTGTGGTTGTATGACAGATTTGTAGTCATCATTCATCAAAATTTTTTGTGTGCACATAGAAGGACTAATTCCTTTTATGTCAACAAGTTTCCAAGCTATTGCATTTTTGTGTTTTTTCAAAAGACTAATTAGTTTTTCTTTTTCTAAGTTATCTAATTTAGACGAAATAATTACAGGTAACTTACCATCTTTGTCTAGAAAAGCATATTCCAAACCTTTTGGAAGTTCTTTGAGCTCAAGTGGTGGGTCTTTAGGAGACTCCTTATTTGGTTGCTCGTTTCGATCAAGAACTTTAAAAGTTTGTTCTATGGCGACCTCTTCTTCAACAAAGTGGTCAATCTCTTCACTTGTATCGGGTGGTTCATCTTCATCTTCAATTAGGGGGTCATTATTGCCGAATGGATATTTCATTGATCGTTCGAGATCGACACTTCTTTTAAATGCCCCTAATTGAAGAGGTAAATTGTTGAACTTCCGGTTTTTCAAAGCTTCATGAGTTTTTACAAATGGTCGTCCCAACATTAGAGGAGCGTCATCGAGGATGACAAAGTCGGTTGGGATTACCATTTGATCTGTTTGAACCAAGACATCTTCAACTATACCGATTGATTTTATTACTTTCCGATTGGATAGAAAAATGGGTATTTGAAGTGGAGAAAAATCACTAATACTTAATTTTTCGAATTTTGAAAGAAACATGGAACCGGTGTGATGTTAATTTCAAATGGGTCTTCTTTTATTAGTGAAGTTTGATCATTAGTTAACTTAACACTTACCGTTTCGTCAATTTTAGTGTTAGTGTTTAACTCTTTTAAAAACTTAGCATGAGTGGGTACTAAACAATGATTTTCGAAAGAAGGTGTCAAGAGATTAATTTTTTCAAAATTAGACTCTTCTTGGATTTTAGCGTTATTGGACTCACCTTTTTCGTTGCTTAGTTCATGTGTCGGTTTTTCACTTATTTGTTCTTCCATTTTTTCATTTTTAGTTATCTCTTCTTTTTTTAACTCTTCTCTTGCGCGGGACTCCTCTTCCCTTGCGCGAGCTTCTTTTATACAACGATCGATAACTCTAATGTGTTCTAATATCCTATCGGTCACTTCGGTTATAGAAAAAGAATCATTATTTTCTAAGCTTGAATCCGGTTGTTCGACCCTTTGTTCCTCATAATACCCATATGAAGTTGATGGTTCACACCATTGTTCTTCATTGTAAGCATATGATGGATAAGGTTCATAATTTTGTTCTTCATAATACTCATATGAGGTGGGTTGTTCACGCCAAGGTTCCTCATAATAAGCATATGAAGGTGGTTGCTCATATCTTGGTTCCTCAAAGTATGAGTAAGAAGGCTCATACTTTGGTTCATCAAAATACGAGTATGAGGGAGGAGGTTCATACCTTTGGTCTTCATAGGATGTGTATGAAGTTGATGGCTCGTACCTGGGCTCCTCATAGTAAGTGTATGAATTGGATGGTTGATACGAGTGATTATTTTGAATCGAACGTGTATTACGACAATTTGTGCAATAATTACTCCTATAATCATCCTCATCGTAGGTGTAGTTGTAACCTCCTGAGTATTGATCCATAAGAATCACTCAGCAGACCACAACTGAGTCTCGGGACCAGAAAATGAAACAAAAATTGAAACAGAAGGCTGGACACGGCCCCGTGTCTGGTGAACACGGCCCCGTGTACAGGATCTGTATCTGGGCGTTTTAATTAAAATTACTGGCCACGTTGAGCACGGGGGCGTGTTCAGCGAGCACGACCCCGTGTTCAGACTCTGTATCTGGGTATCTAACTAAAAATATGCAGCACGGGGGCGTGTTCAATGAGCACGGCCCCGTGTTCAGGCTACTGTAAATGCAAACTAAACTAAAATGCAGAAAAATGTGCGCGCGTTTTGAAAAGGTTTTGAAAAACTGATTAGGCCGTCGATTTTAAACTTTCTCAAAATCCTTGTGTCCCCGGCAGCGGCGCCAAAAACTTGATGTGCGTGAAGTGTCGTATATTTTAGGTGTATATTTTAAGCCCTTTTTTAACACTTATTTTTGCCAAGTTTTAAATTTATAAAACACGATATTTCACTAACACTAAACACACATATGGGCAAGTGCACCCATCGTTGAGTGTAGTATAGCGTTGGTAAGATACCGAGGTCGTCCAAGGACACAAGAGCTTTTAGTACCGGTTTATCCTCAACGTCTAACCAAAATAAAAGTTTAGAAAAATGTTTTAAACTAAGAAAAATAAAACTAACTAAAATGCTGAAAATAAAAATAAAAATAAAAACAAAAACAGATAGACAAGATGAATCACTTGGTTCCGACTCGTATCTAGTATAACCTTTGATTATTTCCGCACTTTTGCACATAATTAAGAGATTATCTTAGTTATTGTAGTAGGCCCCTCTTTTGAAGGTGACGTTACCCTCACCCCAGTAGTTTGAGTCAGCAGGGATACAATCCTAAAGGGGTGGATTATTGGAAGATAATGAATTAAGTTATTAATGCAGTATTGTGGTAGGCCCCGCTTTTGGCGGTGACGTTACCCTCGGCTAAGTAGTCTGAGTCAGCAGGGATACAGTCCTAAGTAGCCGGGTTATAGTATTAATAGTAGTTAGCTTATGAGGGGATCAAAGAGTTTGGACCCCCGCCATCCAATACCGTGAAGTATTGAAGGAGGTCCTACTAAATTTGACCCAGGTCCATTGCAGGACCTCTAAACGCTGAACAATGGCAAGACCTTTACCAAACCGTTCCCTTAACCCCCTACCAGGTAGCCAACATACCTCCATATAGACCGTGGAGATATGAATGGTGAAAATCCTTTATTTTATATAGACAGTAAAATAATGCCAAGACACCACGGACAAACGATAAGGAAAGATCACCTTCAACATAAGTAACTAGTTATTAAAGTCATTAATACAAAACCAAATAAAAAGTGCAAAAGATTAGAAATAAAAAGTATTATACTAGACACTTTGTCTTCACCAAGTGATGTAAGAGACTTAGGCAAACATGGCCTTGATTGTCAAGAACTCTTACGATCAATCTTGGATCCCGAGACGACTCACACACTCTACGATGGACAATGGATGATGGTGGTGGATGATGGTGTTGTGATGGTGGTGGGTGGTGGATGAAGTGTGAGAGAGGTGGTGTGCCAAGGGATGAGATGAAATGAATCCAAGCACTCCTATTTATAGGCTGAACAGAGAGCTGGACACGGCCCCGTGTCCGCTGGGCACGGCCCCGTGTCCGTCTGACACTCTCTCTCCTCATTAATTGTAATTCGCAATTACAATAAATGCGCCTGCTGTACTTTCGACACGCCCCCGTGTCCGCTGAGCACGGCCCCGTGGTGGGCAATAGAAGCTTCTATAGGTTTGTCTTTTCTGCTGCTTCTTGGGCACGGCCCCGTGCTGGCTGAGCACGGGGCGTGTTCAGCCTTCTGTTTTCTCTATTTTGCTTTGGAAGGTGCCGTTGAGGGTTCGGGCAGTCCACTAATGTTCCTTTTCTTGTATTTATGTTGGATTTAGCTGTCTTTTTGCTTCTTTTGCGTTTTTGAGCTCATTTAATCCTGAAAATACAAAAGGAAGACAAAAACACTCTTTTTCCAATATTAGTACTAAAAAAGGGTTAGTTTTATGCCTCATTTGATGTAATTTATATGTTGCATTTTACACACATCAATTACAATGTTTTCAGAAAATCAAAAATCCATCCTTAAAAATAGCTAAAAATGAATTTTTCATTAAATCCTTAAAAGTCTGCCATAACCACTGTTTTGTTCAAAAGTATGTTCTACTTGAAAAGTCTATCCACTGCTGAAAGTCAACCCCTGTTCTCTCTTTTCCTTGATAAGCACTGTTGTTCAACATCAGTGTTTTATCCACTGTTATGCTATCCACTCATAGTAAAAATAACCCACTGCCTTCATTGTTACCGTTACAACCACTGATCTTGTTCCATCAGTGGTTTTCACAAAACAATTGTCCTTCATTTCATCAGGGGTTGGCACGTGGACAGTACATAGAGGTCAGATCTTTTGTAACCGCTACCACATCAACATTCACTTTTTCCTTTATAAAACCCTTTCCAAAACCCCCAAACAGGGCTTTACTGTCGAATCGAATTCACAAAAATTTCTTCCTCAAAGCAGTTTCCATCTCCTTCTTCGAAATCCTTCATCAATCTTCTTCTCCAAAATGACAAAATCAAAGTCATCTGCAAAATCCTCTTCAAAATCATCTCCTAAAAAGGCCACTCAAATGGCTACCACACCCATCAAAATACCTTACAAAGCTCCTCACAATTATCTGGTTCTCCTTACAAAACCAGGCACCACCGATACCTTCGATTCCATTATTGATACTATGTCTGCATCAAAGTACAAAACTTTTTTCACAGCAGATGCACCGATTTATCTGAAAACCCAGAGAGAGTTTTGGAAAAATGTTACTCTTGAAAAACAAGGCGAAGACGTCATAGCCATTAACTCTTCTCTAATGGGTAAAGCAGTCAAAATCACACCACAATTCATCTCGGAAGTCTTTGAACTCGATGATCAGCAAGGTAACACTTCTTTTCCCAAAAACGAGTTAAAAACTGATTTCCTTGAAAGGGGGTATGCAGATAACATAAAAAAGGATACCTTACAAAAAGGCAATTTTCCACCTGCAACACGATTTTTGTTCCATACCCTGTTAATGTGTGTTTCAAACAAAACAACTTCTTTTAATGAGATACCATTAAATATTCAAAACCTGGGATATGCTATTCTCCAAGATGAAAACTTGAATTACTCCCAAGAAATCTTTAATGATTTGGTTAAAAATGTTAATAAAAAGCCATTCTTACTTTTTCCAAGATTTCTAAGTTATTACTTTCAAAAGAAATTTGGTAAGGATGATGCTCATGTAATAAAACAAGGTGATTCTTTTTAAATAAACAACTTAACTGTTGAAACTTTCACAAGAATGTCAACACCTTGCAAAACACAAGCAGAGGTCCCTGAGCAGAATTTAGCAGCTACCACTAATCCTTAGGTATCTGTTGCTGAGCCTACTGCTCCAGGTGATCACAACGGCAAAACAACTGTTGTGAAACCTACACCTAAAATCACCAAAAAGCCACGTCAAAAGAAAACCCAAAAGCCCCCCAAGCCCAAATCAAATGCAACTCTGGAGGATGAGATACCAGAGCAACTACCAGTGACAACACAAAAGTCACAAGAAACCACTGCTGCTACTTCCTCACAGCAGATGGTAGAAATATCTCAACCCTTACCCGAAACTCCTCCTGCTTCTTCTCAAAAAGAACAGGTTGTACATATAGGGACACCACAATATGATGCTCTGGAATCACTTGCTTCCATCATCCACAGCCCAATGCCCGGGGCCAATTCTCTTTCTACACCCAACCTCACCTCCACAATTCCCCCACAAACAAAAATATTGTTAGATGCTCTTGATTTGAACCAGGCACAAACCAGTCCTTCTCAATCACCTGTCAATGAGAACATACCTCAACAAGTGACTGGGTCTGATGTATCAATCATTGCTAACCCACCAACAACAGCTGAGGAGGTTACACCCCTTGAGTTACAAGTAACTCTTGGTGGTAGTCCAAGTGAAGCAGCCACTACAAGTGCTGAACCCACTGGTTTGCATTTGGACAGTGGTTACATCAATAAGACTTCCTTGGAGGAAATTTCTTCTCTGGGAACACTTGTGTATCCAGTCTTCACTGGTTCACTAAAAAGGGTTTCTCAATTTGAAGAAAGAAGTCCCCAGTTCCAAGACAAAGGGGCATCAGTGGATGACTTTTGGAATACATTCCCTGAGTCAACCACTATTACAACCACTGTTAGTGGTAAATCAGATGATCCCATTAAGTTGGGTGATGGTTTAATGTATCAAGAATTGACGGACATAATTGACAAACTGGATACTTATGTTGCAGAAATTAAAATTATGCTTCAACAGTTGTTGAAAGTTCAAAAGGTACCAACCACTGCTGCTCCAGCTCAAGCACCTACACAACCCGCACCTGCTGCAAATGAGTTATGGAACTTATTTCAACCACTGCTCCAGCATCAAAGCCAATTGGCAGATCAGCAGCATGAGATACATGTTCAAAAGCTGAGAAACATGATGGAGTCAAGGTTTAAAGATACCCAAGCTGACAACAAGGCTATCAAGGCCCACATACTGAACACCACTGGCACTGCTCCTCCCACTGTCCTCTTTATTGATAACCCACCACCAGATAATGCCAAAAAGGGGGAGAAAATCAAGCACTGGAAGAAGAAGGGAATTGAAGATGTTCTTTATATGGAACCAGAAAAAGATAACATGACTAAAGACATTCCCTTGCCAGATGGTAGTAAAAAGATTGATGTTACCACAAATGCACTTGCTGAAGCAAAAGCAAGTATAAAAAGGGATAGAGAGGCTAAGGATAAAGCCAGGTGGGAACAGGAGAAAAGAGCTTTTATGGAGCTGAATGCGCAGGGTCCTTCTGAGCCAATGGATGATGAAAATCCTAAGGATGAAAAGAAGAAGCCCATTAGACAAGTGAGGCAACCCAAACACACACCATCCAGACCCACAAAGCATGCTTCCAAATCACCTCCCAAAGGCTCCAAACATCAAACCTCCACCCAAACAGCTGTTGAATCATCTGCTGTATCAACAACTGTTGGTACGTCAGTGGTTTCAGCAGTTGTTAAACCAAAAAACCATCACTTCAACACACACCACTTCAACACACACCACAACCACTGCCTTACCACCACTACCAAAAATCACTTCACCACCAAAAACAACCTCACCACCATCACCTCCTGCTAAAAAGCAGAAGACATCAGATGTTACAACATCTGTTGTAATGACAACAGTGGTTGAAACACCAGTTGTTTCAACAACTCTTAGTCAGCCACCTTCCACCACTCAAATCACCACCACTGATCCACTCAAAACATCATCAGCCTCTCCTAAACAAAAAAGGAGAAGGATATTTATACCTGATGATGACTCTCCATCACCACCACCAACATCTTCACAATCTCTTTCACTTGTTAATATTCCAAACCCTGTTCCTCTCTCATCAGCTCAAGTACAACAACCAATCACTACCATCACTCCTGCAGGTTTCCAATATCCTCTTGAACTTATAGCAGTCAGAGAAGAGATCAAATCCTTCTACTTTGAGGATGATCCTGCTAAAAGGAGTTTGCCATCAGTTGAAGGATATCCTAGGCCTAACAACATTGAGGAATACTTGAAAGTTAAGGCTCAACAGGCAGAGGATATCTCCAAAAGAAGCTCACAAGGAAAACCTGACAAAGAAATTCAAAGGCATTATCAATTTCTACTCACTCAAGTCAGATCCCTGGAGTAGTTTGCAAAGAATGTTTGTCAACAGATATCAGAAAGAGCTGATGAGTCATTGAGAAAAGACTACCTTGATAACATCATGGCTTTTAAGAAATACAAGGGGGGAAAAACACATGTACAAAGAATGGACCATTCCTGAGCTTGAAAGTGAAGCAGCCAGGATTCAAGAAATGATTAAAAACAAGGTCAAACACACCCCTCCTGATTGGGCAAAGTATAAGAAGAATGTACCTGAAAAGACATTGGAGCTGAAGAGAATGAAAGAGGAGCTGATTGCTGCTGATTATGGGTCTAAAAATCAAGTGATGAGATGGAAAGAAGACAAAGTCAGGACCATCTACAAAAGGTTGGAAGAACTAAGGAAGAAAGATCCAAGGGTTCCATAAAAACCTGACTATCCTAAAGCAGAGGTTTCAAAAAGACCACCAAAGCTGCCAGTCAGGAAATCTACTGTTCCACCTGGTGCTTTCATTTATCAAAGAAGAAGACAAAAGGTGATGGAAAAAGAAACACCAGAAGACATAGCTGCTAGTGATGATATTATAAAACCAGTCATTAAGCAGATGATGGCTGAAAATGCTGAACTTGCTCAAGCTCAAAGTACTGCTCAGCCAGTCATCACCAGGCCAGCATCACCAAACTCCTCATCCAATAAAAATCTCCCAAGAAACCCACCAGACTCAAAAGTACTAAAATGGAAAACTGACAAAAATACCCATGTACTGATAGTGATAAAGTCTAGTGGAGAAGTGAAGAAAATAACAAGGGAACAAGCACTTGGCCTAAGTCTTGAAGATCTGCAGGATCTCCTTGATCTTCCACTGTGCAGGGATGAAGATGACAAAGATGCCTTAGACTTTGAGTTACAACTCAAAGGGCAAATAAGGGAACTGTTGATGAGGCAATAAAGATCTACAAATAATGAAGGGTTTTGGCATTATCTGTTCCAGGGGGAGATTGTTGGGATTGAACCCTATCAGAGGAACAGATAATTAGAGCCAAAACCGGATCAGAGCAGTGGATCCAGAATAAGCAGATGTTATATATACAAGTCTCTCCCCTTAAAAGTGGTTTCAACATCTGATGACCTCCAATCCACTGATCGTTACAACTGCTGACTTACAACTGTTGATCAAGTCAAAGACTAATGAAGACTAAAGCTCTGCTGGTCAATCTACTGCTATGGGTCAAGCTCTGCTGGTTTATATCAAGTACTGCTGGAGTCACAACAGTGGAAGGATAGAGCAACAGTTTAGTTTTACTTATGTAATGTATTGTATAACAGTTTTAGCATAGCAGTGTTTGTATAGATCAGTTGTTAGAGTTTGTTAGGAGGTTAGATGTCACTTTCATGGTAACGTCAGCAAAGATGCCACAGTGGTTTGTCCGTGCCTATAAATAGAACAGTACCCTGTACTGTTCTATTAGCTCTTCACCACTTTTCTCCTGTACGAACAAATCACTATGAGCTCAGGCTGAGGGGGAGTTTGTTACATGCATGCATTGTAATCGTTGATGAAATAAATTCAATCATTCGGTTCTTTGTTGAAAATGTGTGTTGAAAGCAATTCTCCTGTTTGATTGTGTGTAAAGTTTGTTTCCATTTTCATTCCGCTGCACTACTTGTTCATTGTTCATCTTAATTCAAACGTAAAACACAATCAATCCAAACTCGGATCCTAACATATGCTCATGCTTTTATTCATACTCATATTCATACATTCATACCTATACGTGAGCGTAACCTGAGGGATTCGCTTACGTGGGTCACATACATACTTACACATGAACATGCTTATATACTACATTCTTATACGTACACATTCTCATTTTCCAAATTTATGCATACCCTGATTCATACATAACTAGTACAAGCTATGCGGATCATGCGACGATCAAAATAATAGTGGGTATACACGGGATTATAGTGATAGGCGCATGAGAATCACAGAGTGTACTACTGTGTATGGTAAAACCTGGAACATAACATGACATCGAACAACAAAACGGACGTAACATGATTAAACATGGTGGATACGCTACTGGTACTTCCTATATATAAGTGTTTTCACCATGTTACCAAACTTTCGTAATACGTTCCATGAAAAATTCGGTGATTTGCAGGCCATATTTAGACCTAAAATGCAAACTTTAACAACTCACAAACGCATTGCTAAACGCACGATATCCGATCATCCACGAAGAGACTTCATCCTTAACCCAACATTTTCGTTGTACAATACGCATGCCATCCTTATACTCGTATTTGTTTATCGATCATTCACTCTTGTACCTCCGTTCTTCCCTGTTATTCCTTGTCTTTTGTACAAACTCCATTTACAATCAGTCGGTTTAAATGTTCGAAACTTAAAATACTTTCTTACTATTTAAGGCTATCTTCCATCCTTGTTTATGTGTCAAATCGTTGTTTGGCCGTTAACTTCAAAACCATACCTAACTTCCTCGTTTTTCACCGATAAAGAATTTTATACAAAAATTGGAAATATCAATGCTCTTTGAAACCAATGAAACTTTTGCAGTGTGGCCACACTTTTCATCAAAATACTAATCGTATTATATGAAAGTTATACTTCTTAGATATCATATTTTAAAGATACTTCTCCATTCCGGGTTATTCAAACTTGTTTAAACTCGTTTGCCTATGCACACACATGCACGTTTTATTTATGCTTAAACGCCTCAACTCATTTTAGTCAAATAAACTCTTATCCTTCCGTTCTTCAAAATTTCATACTTTTCTAAACGTTACAAAACTCCCAAGTCTCGATTCTTTTAGCCAAAATGCTTTTTCTCCAAGGTCTTCCTCTTGAATAAATTTCGGGACGAAATTTTCTACAGGAGGGGAGACTGTAACGCCCTGCTTTTTCATACTTTCCATAATTAGAAAGCTCGCCTTCTAATGCTATTTTTGGAAATCTTATATTTTTGTAATCGTCTTTTCGTTGTAATCGTTGTACATCGAATCCTTATTCGTAATTCATACGCATACGATACTTATTTACGATACATGTCCATTCTTGTCCTTAAATTGTTGATACTTAAAAACCCCTAATAATATGGTTATTTACACAACGATTAATCATCTAATATGTGACATATACTTGTCACTTACAAACATATTACATACTTGTACATCATACTTTTTACCTAGTTAAATCATGTTTTATTCAATGTTATACCTTATTACGAGTTAAGGAAAACATTGTTACATATTATTGCATAACTTAAAAAACAAAATGGCACATTATAATGTTTAAAGGAAATAAAAAAAATATATGGCAGCCCCTATTAGCGCAAATCAGCCCTTATTGGGTTGGTTTTGTGGGCTTGTTTCAAGGTTTAACCCCTTCTAAACACTTCCAAAGCCTAACCCATAGAAACCCTAATCCCTTACCTATATAATAAGCACTTCCCCACTCCTTATTCCTCTTTTAAAAGCCTCCAAACACTTCAAAAACCCTCCCAAACTCAGCTGAGTTTCAGCCATGTTTTTGAAAGTTCCAGCCATAAAAAATGAGTTTTAACTCACATCCACTTCTATTTTCTTCTTGTTTCTTCTTCTACAACACTTGGATAACCTCTAGGATGATTCTAACAAGTTTTCTTGGGCAAACTAAGGGGAAACCTCACCATTTTTTAGGTCCAAAGTGCACATAAATTCTGCTCATTTTTATCTTCATGTTTTCATCATACATTCCTATGTCCTTATGCCACTAATCAAGACTATGATTATGTGTGCTTAAAAATAAGGTTGTAACACGCAAATCTAGAGATTTAATCTTCAAAAACTTTCTGTTTTAATAAGGTTTTAACCTACAAGTGATGAATAAGTCCTACACTTGAAGTTGTGTGATTATTTGGATAGTTTGGGCTATCCAACCTACAAATCCACACATCACTTGATGTTTTCTTAGTTAGATAGTATGTATTTCAATTCCTTAATGTAAGTTCATGACCATCCTTATTGTCTTATGACAACTTGTGTATTGGTGAAACACAAGAGGTTCCTAAATGGAAGATTTATCTTCCTACCTCATGCATGACTTCTATGACATTCTTGTATGATAATGGACTAGAACTTATAAATATATACTATATAGAATATATAATACTTATAGTAACCAAACTTTGATGATAACCTAATGGTTACTTGTCAAAATGATAGGTTACACCATCTAAGAACATAGTACTCGTTATGATTCTAATGTGTGCTTTAACCCATGCAAACATTCAAACCCACATGGGTTTCATAGTGTCAAAAACAAGTGTTATGTGCTAGATGGTTATTTTCTCATATATATTTACTTTCCATATACTTTTAAATTCCAAATTTCCAACTCTAAACATACCTTGAACTCCAAACCGTATACATTCAATCTCCTAATCCCATTACTCGTCAACACTTGAATAATCGGAAAGCATATGCAATTTTGTGAGTATACTTGAAACCCCCTTTTTCGTTTACCACCTTTTGGGGTGTAACATGTTAAAATATAAACTTACACTTAAACTTTATTGTTAAATGCACAAACATTCCTTATACATGCATGCTGATGTGTGCAAAATGCAACATATAAATTACATCAACTGAGGCATAAAACTAACCCTTTTTAGTACTAATGTTGGAAAAAGTGTGTTTTTCTCTTCCTTTTGTATTTTCAGGACCAAATGATCTTAAATGAACAAAAGGAACAAATATGCAGCAAAAAGTAACACAAATACAAAGATAAGGAATAAACGTGGCATGCCTGACCCCTCGACAGCATCTTCCCAAGCAAAAACAAGAAACAGAAGGCTGACCACGGCCCCGTGCCCACTGATCACAGGGGCATGGCCAGATGTCCGCAAAAAAGACAAAGCTGTAGAAGCTTCCATTGCTCATCACGGGGGCGTGCCCCCTGAGCACGGGGCATGGTCAACGCTAAGATTTTTAGAATCTTGCAAATCTTGGTAGTACAGATACACTTCTACACACAGGGTCGTGCCCAGTGAACACGGGGCCGTGTGGAGCCTAATGCAGACAAGAAAAATTAATGAAGGAAGAGAAAGAGGATGGCCACGGGGGGCGTGTCTAGCGGACACGGGGCCATGGCCGGGCTTCTGTTCAGGCTATAAATAGAGGTGCTTGGTTCACTTCAAAGGCATCCCTTGGCAAACAACCTCTCTCCCACTTCACCACCATTCCACCACCACTACAACACCCACATCCACCACCATCATCCATCATCCACTTTAGAGTGTCTGTAGTAGTTTCGGGATCCAAGATTGACTGTAAGAGTTCTTGTCAATCAAAGGCCATGTTTGGCTAAGTCTCTTACATCACTTGGTGAAGACAAGTATTTAATGTAATACTTTTGATTTTTAATCTTTTCGCACTTTTTATTTGGTTTTGTATTAATGACTTTAATAACTAGTTTCTTATGTTGAAGGTGAAACCTCTTTATCATTTGTCCGTGGTGTCTTGGCATTACTTTACTGTATATATTAAGTAAAAGATTTTCACCATTCATATCTCTACGGTCTATATAGAGATATATTGGCTACCTGGTCGGGAATGGTTTGGTAAGATTCTTGCCTAGTTCAGTGTATAGATCCTGCAAGGACCCAGGTCAAGCTTACTAGGACCTCCTTCAATACCCACTGGTATTGGATGGCGGGGGTGCGAATGGCTTGATCCCCTCATATGTAAATTACTATTAATACATTAAACCGGCTACTTGGAATTGTATCCCAGCTGACTCAAACCACTTAGCCGAGGGTAACGTCGCCTTCAAAAGAGGGGCCTACCACTTTTCGCATTAATAACTTAATTAATTATCTTCCAATATTCTGACCCTTTGGGATTGTATCCTTGCTGACTCAAACCACTGGGTTAAGCGTAACGTCACCTTCAAAAGAGGGGCCTACTACTATAACTAAGATAATCTCTTAAAAAGTGGAAAAGTGCGGAAATCATCAAAGGTTACATTAAAGGCGAGTCGGATCCAAGTGATTCATCTTGTCTATCTGTTTTATTTTATGTTTATTTTCAGCATTTTTAGGTTTTATTTTTATGTTTAAAATATTTTCTAAAATTTTAATTTGATTAGACTTTGAGGATAAACCGGTACTAAAAGCTCTTGTGTCCTTGGACGACCTCGGTATCTTACCAACGCTATATTACGCTCACGATGGGTGCACTTGCCCATGGGTGTATTTAGTGTTAGTAGAATATCGTGTTTTATAAATTTAAAACTTGACTAATGTGTTAAAAAGGGCTTAAAATATTAATAAAAACATATCACACCCAACACACACCAAGTTTTTGGAGTCGTTACCGGGGATACAAAGATTTTAATAAAGCTTAAAATCGACGGCCTAATCGTTTTTCAAAACCTTTTTAAAACTGGGCGCACATTTTTTTCATTTTAGGTAGTTTTTGCATTACAGTAGACTGAACACGGGGCTTTGCTGCATAATTTTTACCAAACACCCAGATACAGAGTCTGAACACGGGGTCGTGTTCACTGAACATGCCCCCGTGATGAGTAAAACCAGTCACATTTTCAAAACTCCCAGATGCAGAAACTGAACACGGGGCCGTGCTCTGCCTCTGTTTCCGTTTTTATTTTTGTTTCCTGGTCCCGAGACTCTGTTGTGGTCTGCTGAGTGATTTTTATGGATCAATACTCAGGAGGTTACAACTACCACTATGAAGAGGATGATTGTAAAGAAGAATATTGTACCATTTGTGGTAATCCTCATTCGGTACAATATTGTGACCTCTTTGAACCATCCCCTTCGTACACATACTATGAGGAGCCCAGGTACGAGCCATCCACTTCATACACATACTATGAAGAACCAACGTATGACAATGAATATGGCCCGTAAGCATTATATCCCTGATGGATGCTTAATTCACAAAATAAGAAAGGATTTCGGGAGAATCCAGTATAAGGGTGATTTATGCGATTCTGTCGAATCACATCTGCCAGGAATGTTAACATGTTTACAGATGTTAACAGGGATTTGAATCTTTTGAATAGGTTCTACCATCTTGGCCTTGTCTGAAATGACATATAGGCTAGGTTTACCTTTAAGATTCTTTTAATATTTAACGCAGAGCAAATCCTAAATTTAGATGTTAATAAGGATCTGAATCTAATTGAGGAACTACCATCTTGGCGCTGTTCTTAAAATGACAGACACATGGGCTAGGTCTTGCCTTTTTTAGATTTCGCCATTTTATTATAATGGTAGATCTCATAATAGGAATGTTATTATTATGTTTATATATAATGATATAAGTAAAATTTAGATAAAAAATTCCATTGATTCCAAATGAGGTACATAATTGCCCTGAACGGGACTTGGAAGGAATAATGTTGTCCTCAAAGGGACTGAAAGATAAATATGTCCTTATAAGGACTTACTAAGGAAAAGAGTTTCAGCAAAAGGAGTTTCTTCTTCATTTTATTTCAGAATTCTTTCTCCTTGGTTGCACGTTAATCCTAGTAGCAGTACGAAGCTCGGCCTTCCCAAGGCTTCAAATGGAGAGAATTTCCATTATGGCTTCTTTGCTTTGCGACAAATTAAAATATAGAATTGAAGGCAATAATTCTCTGAATAGAGATGAGAGTATTCCTATTGTTAAGTCTAGACTCAGAAGGTCAAGGAATGTGCTACTGTGTCATTGAGATTAAACACAAATGACTAGTGTTTAATTCACTCAATGTTGGCTCTGATACCAACCTGCCACACCCCGATATTTCCACGTATTACCGGTGGGCCCGGTGGGGAGTATCGTGACGTAGTTGATATCACCATAGTCAAACAACACAATTTTAAATGCACAGCGGAAGCAAAAGATAGATTTATTTCAACCGAATAAATTGTAATATTAAGTATCACAAAATAGTTGAAATAGATCCACATGCGGATCAAATAAAAAGGAAACATAGTTCATCAGACTTTAAATGCATCCAGGCTTGCGAGACTCTTATTGATGCTAAGGAGAGGCCAACCTATTTCGATTAGTACCTGCACTTAATCTTTTTGGGAAAATACGTCAGTTTACACTGGTAAATACAATTAACTGACTCATTTTGAAAAGGTTTAGAAAATTGATTTGAATGCACAAGGAAAAAAATATTTTATAACTTGGGATAATTATTTATATATAAACTTGTAAGAGAATTACATGTTCGTTATACGTTCAGTAGCCCGGATTGACGTCGGGTTAAAGATTAATTGACACACCACATGATATAGTCCCGCGGCGGGTTATTCCCGAAACCAGCGGTTATACCTTATTATTTATTTATGCACTGTCGGGTGTACGCCTACACCCCGTGCTTAGGTCGTGGCCATTTCGTGAAATGATGCCAAGGATATCCGGGACATGGTCATTAACCCCCCAAAGGCTTTAAGTAAACAAAACAATTTAAACGGGACATTTCAATAAATTAATCTTCATACAATTAAAAATTCAATGCCCGACCAAGCGGTATTTTATATACCGTACCCCAAGCCCGTATAGGGAAAATAAGTTAAAAGTATTTACCTGAGAAAATTTATACAATTTATCCCATCCGTATACCACCAAGCAAGTACAGATAGCTTTTACTGGGCTCCTAAATCTGGAACGAAGGTTTTTAATAACCTATTAGATTCCTAACGGGTCTTTAATTAAGCCTAAACTTATACCGGTTAGTTTTAAAGGAAGATACGGTTCAAACGCACGATTAAGCGAAGACCGGAATAGAATGTGATTTAGACCCGACAAGTTTGGAGACTTGTGTATTATGGGTAAACTAAACACATTCTGGACTTTGAGACAAAAATGATAAGGTTTAACCCGTTTCGGCTAATTTGTGCAAACTAGTTACATAAACCGATCCGAACGCGAAAACTGCGTAACGGGTAACCATAAGAGTCATATACGGGTTTCCTAAGTTAATATGCCTTAAATATGTTGTGGCATCAGTAAGATATCTTCCATTATGCTCAAAATGAATTTAAACTCAAACTATGCCCCGTAGGGGTATTTTGGTCATTTTAAAGGTTATAAAAGAGTTTAAATAATAATCTGAGTTACAGGTCTGATATAATCAGTAAAAATACTTAATTTAATAAGATATAACAGTAGGGTATTATATATATATGAAATTTATCATTTATAACCAAACTATGCACCTTAGGGGCATTTTGGTAATTTCACATAGGCTTAAAAGGTCAAAACTGGAAATCTGAGTTTAAAACTTTTTCTTACTGGTAAAATATAAAAATTTACTGAAAATATCAGTAGGTAACAAACCTTATATGTTTAAAGTAGTTTTTAATACATACTATGCGTTAAAAACGCTTAAAAAGGCGATTTTGAGTTATTTCCGGGTTTTTAAGGAAAGCTGATATTTTTATCATTCCAGAAGGCTCAAAATGTTTTATTTATCATATTAGATCAGTAGAAAAAGGTTTGGTATCAAAATAATTTGTAAAACTCATTTTATAGGCCAAAAAGGCAAAGCCGGCAATTACCGAATCAAGCTTAGAACTCTATGTTATGCTCAGCCTAAAATTAAATAAAAATCTTCAAAAATCCCAAAATATTATTTTACATCAGTAGGCAAATATTTTGGTATCAAAAATTGGGTTTAGATAGGCTATATGCTAATTACGCTGTTTAATTAATAAAAAACTTTCTAATTTACGCTAATGAGCATAACTCTTAATCTAGACCTCCAATTGATGTGAAAATTTAGGGACATATTTATAAACCAGTAATAAAGATTATTGTCCTCTCATATTTTCAAAATTCTTGTTTTAAGGTCAAAAGTGCATATTGGTCAACATTTAGGCATATAACGGAAACTTGCATATGAATCGGATAACTAATGAACCAAGTTGTGTAACCTCAGAGGGTTACACTAATCAATAACCTGGTCCTATTAGAGCTCTAAGGCAATTCTAAAACATGTTCTAATGGGTCAGAACTGAAAGTCAAAGCAAAAGTCTACTTTTGCGACTTTCGGTTCCGAACCGAGCTTAAACTGAAAATTGTCGGGTTGAACAGGCTTAGACATGTTCTTACATTAATTACCAAGTTATATGAGTGATAAAACAGGTTTCATAGCTTCTATATTGTTAATTATGTGTTTATGCGAAAATTCACTTTCTGTTGACTTTTTAAAATTAACTTTGACCCGACAATTGACCTAGTTAGAGTGGGAATCAGAGGGTGCCCTTTTAAGGGTTTATTGCCCACATAATTACCAACTCATAGGTACTTTCAATTTGAAATTTTACTAGACAAATTAAGATTCATGAAGAAGTCAAATCTTAAATATGACGGTTTGACTTTAGGCTAATTAACTAAGCTACACTGAATAAGGAAAGTTAAGGACACTTACTGAAGTCCTATGCACGACTAAGAATACTAGGGAAGTGCCCTTGAGCTCCAGAAATCTTCAGAACAAAGGTTTGGAAGCTTTCCAAGTGAATTGCTCAAAGTGTGAATTCATAAGTTGCAACAATTGGTCCTATATATAGCCATGGAGGGTCAAGGAGATGGATACAAGTGTTAGGGCATCTCCAGGGATGAATACAAGTGTTATGGGACGTGTTTCAAGGAGCTAGAGGGTGGCAAACTCGCAGATTCGAGCACACATGCAAGCTGCCACGTTAAGGAAAAGTTTGCTGAACTGGAAGTCCGTCGCGTGGTGCCGTGGACGGGTGCCCAGGTGGTGGCGCTATGCCAGCACCCCACATATCAGCCAACATGTTTCAAAATGTGACATTTTCACCCCCTGGACCTTCAAATGCGTAATTTCTTCCATTTTAGGCACTTTTAACCCTTGAAATTTATATTTCTATGATCCATGAGATAAAACCAATCATCAATAGGTTCGGTTTCGTTAAACGATAACCGAAAACACAAGTTTTACCTCGTTGACGCTTTTAACCCCTCGTACACGAATATTATCATAACTTTCTCATACTTTATCGAAACCTTGTGAAATTTTTATCACTTATTCTCGTGAGCATAATTAATCATTACAAAGCTTCAGGTTTGCTAAAAGGTCACTTAGAGGTATACTTTAAACATGTTGACACGTTTAACCCCTGTAGTTTGAAATCTCTCACTTTCTTCCACAATTAGCTTCGTATGATCCATAATTTATTCGTTTAAGGGTATAAACATCGTGTAGGGTTGTTAAAAGATATATTTATCCATTGTTGACATTTTGAATCCTTTCATTCACATACTTTCTCTGTTTGTCAACTTTATTCCTTCATAAGTAATCTTTTACACGGTTAAAGCTCATGACACGTGTCGATGCATCATTGGACGTGATTTTTACGAGGTGTTACATCCTCACCCCCTTAAAAGAAATCTCGACCTCGAGATTTGCTAAAATGCTGGAAGTTCTTTTTGTCGCATAATGGACTTAACTTCTATAGCCTATCTGGAGTCTCTCCTAGCTCCCAAAGTGACCTTTATATTAGGTACATGTATCCTTTTGGAGCTTCTTAACCTGTCGATCTTTAATCGGTACATGTTTCTCATCATATCATAAATCTGCATATCATTATGTGATAATGCTTCTCAACTGATTGGCGAAACACATCCTTAAATCATTAGTGTGTAATGCATTGCGAGCTCCGCTAAGCTCCTTAAATAGGTTTTAGCTTATAAGCTATGTGATCTTGATACATTCGATTTCCTTCGAATGATTCTATATATTCAGAGCTTAACTAGCCTGATAATTAACAAATTGGCACACCCTTCAGGGTGATATCTTTTGTTGAACCTTATTTCTTAACAAGAACTTAGGAGGGTTGCTACTTTCATAAATCCTTGATTTTCTGCCGAATACTGGCAGCTTACAGATGATTTTGGATTTGTTTGATCTTATTCGTTGTTTCCATGGCAACTTCCAGATCCTGATAATTGGACTTACTAATCTTCTGTCTAACAATAGATGTTTAACATCCCATCTATGCAAGGTCTCCAAAGAAGCAGCCTTTCTATTTATATAACATCTATTATAAAAATGCATATTTATGGTGAGATGGTTATTCCAACTATAGCTTAAAACCAATCTTAAGGGATAGCTAATCCTTACAGTTAGTCGAACAAATCGACGATCCTGGGCAGCTGATGGCGATTCTTAATTGTTGCCTAAATAGGGTTACGGTAATCATTGCATAAGTAAAATGAACCGTTTTTCTTAATTAACAATACCGAACTTCCCAGGATAATGAATTAGGCTTTATAAACCTCTATCTTAAAACTCACATAATCAGGGATTCGATTATTCGATAATCAACATGGAGTCTTTACAATACTGCAGCCCTAAGCGGGATGTTAATCTTAACTCTACTTGCCTCTCAGAAGGTAAACAGGGTAATCTTTGGAGAAGATAACCAAGGTACAATGAGGTTACAGAGATTTTCCAATTCTCAGGCTCCAGTTCATTTATCCTAGTCTGTGTCAGGTAAGTGACACATTTATGTTACGAGTCCACGAATTCCTTAATCGGAGACATTTACTTGGACAATTCCATTCTGGATATCTTCTTTGAATACCATTAGCTTACTTTAGTACCATATGACCATTGGAATAACCTTGCGGTTCCATGCGTTAAACCTCCATACTGATCAGGCATGGAAGCAATCTATGGAACTTATTAAGATACATCAATCCTCATGTGGTGCTTTTGTCATACCATCTGGTATTCGCAATCGATAGGGATCAAGAGATATCAATTACATATGCTGGCGTACTACACCTAGAGAGAGGATGCTTCTAGAATTCTACGACCAAAGGTTTCTGACAGGAACAGAAGAAATAGTTCTTATAATTTCGCCTGTAAGTTTTACCTTACACTTAATCTCTAGGGTTCTTACGGAAAAATTTCTAAAAGTTTGCTATGCTTATGGTCTTATGAGAGACTCAGCAGCACCTGAAACCAAACGTATCTCCTAGCAATAAAATCACAATAAGGGATTTATCTGGTGTCATTATTAATGTGAATTGCCTCTAATCATTTATCAGGAGGGTTAAACGCCTCCATTCTTAATCCTTTTAAACTTAGCTGCAAAATCTTTGGCAAATTTTTAGGGCAGAGTTAGCTTGACTGGTTGTTTCTTAATCTATATAATGTGAGTAGCTGAGGTAGATCCATAATAGATTTATAATGAGCAGGCTTTGAAATCTTAATGTGCCCTCTTATTGCCAATGCTAACCACCAACAATTATTGCATTAACCTTAGATTTTGGGTAAACTGAATAGGGCACTATCTCAGCCAATGAATTAAAATTTGTAACATATTGTCGACAGTCTAGAACTTTTATGGTGAGAGTCATAAAATTCTTATTCCATCTTTTTCCATTTCGCGAAGCGGATAATAGGGTTTTTTTTTTCTAATAAGGTCCTTAAAACTTGGACCATCCCATAATGTATAAGAGGACCTTTCTTGTGGACTCCATTAATGTCCTTACTAATTAAGGGTTTTGTCATCGAACACGACTGTAATGCATACCTCACCGCGTCCTTTCTAGCATAAATGCTGATACACCTAATGCTTTTACTTCATCCAACAATTTCCTGCAATCGATGGCCCCTTTTTACTATTGAAGTCTCTTGACTTCCAAGAGACGAAGTACTTTTAAGTACATCCTAAAAAGAATGGGGCTCCTTGTCAAATATACTTTTGTTGGGTTTATTCTTCGCATTTGAAGTGTAAATATAGTTCTTCTCATGAGCAACGACATGTGTTTTAGAGCAAGCAGCATTCGGCTTCTTGAACCCTTTCATGACTTTTCTCATAGCCTTTCTAACAGTTGCGTTAATTTTAGTTCTGGAGATTAACTCTTATTAATATTGAGGTTCACATTTGATGCACCATTAATAATTGTTGCATCCCTAGCATCGCGACTGTTGTTTGTCTCTTCTGAGTTTTCCATACTCGAAGCTTTGGTATTAAATACCAAATTCAACAAGTGCTTAGGCAATCCTGTACCATGTGTCTCCTTGAATTATCAAAGGCTCACCATAAGGAGTTTTGATAACTACTTGCTCCTTATCACACACATTATGGGCTTGGTTACAAAATGACCAATCCGTTCCTATCACTATATCGAGTCCCTCTATTTTAACGGAAACAAGGACAGCGGAAAAGAATAATTCCTAATGGATATAAAACATCCATCTAATATTGCTGAAGCAGTCTCTGAGGTTCTATCGGCCAATTCTACTTCATACTTAACGCTTAGAGTTTTAACAGGCAGATTTAATAATTTACAGAATTTATTGTCTACGAAAGACTTATCTGACCCTGAATCAAATAATACTCTAGCATGAACGTCACTAACAAGGAAAATACATGTTGTGGCATTGTCATCCTGAACGGCCTCTTGAGCATTCATTTGAGAGTCTCCAGCTTTGGTCTTCTTAGCCTCCCCAGGCTTCTTAGTTTTATTTGGGCAATTTGTCTTGATGTGCCCTTTTTCATTGCAACCATAGCAGGTTAAGTCTTCCAACTTCTTGCAATCCAAGGTCTTATGCTCCTTGGACTTGCAGATTCCACAGGGTAGAGGCTGAGGTTCAAATCTGCATTTCCCGAGGTGGTATTTCCTACAGGTTTTGCATCTGGTCTTTTCACCTGACTGCTGGTTGTCCTTCAAGTCCTTGCATTCATGGGTCTTATGATCCATCTCTTTACAGATGACACATCCCCTGGTCTGATCATAGAAACATTTTCCGAAGTGCTTCTTCCCGCAGGTTTTACATTCGGGTTTTGCCTCCTTTAGCTTGGATTGGTTATAGCTTGAACCCGTCTTACCCTTTTTGAATCCCTTATTCGGGGTATTATCGCACTTTCGCTTATGATCCTTTAACGCTCGGTCCATGGCCCTGTTTATGGTTGTATCTAACATAGCCTGTAACTCGGCGCCCGTTAAGTTCAGTTTTGCATCATTATTCTGATCAGCTGGATGATTGAGAGCTTCAGATGAGTTGGCCATGGTGAAGCTTTGAAGGCTACAAATCAAGTAGTAATAATTGGTTTAATTATAGTGAATTGTCGAATTTGATGATTAAATAGCCATGGTGCAAAATAAACCATATAGGCCAATAGACAGTATTTAATTTATTTGATTATGTTTTGCCTAGGTTTTTAAATAAACCATCTTTGGCGTTTAAATGGAATATAATCCTTCATATTTATTAGACAGGGGACATAAGTCACGACTATCAATGTCGTACTGACATTTTATATATAGCACAAGGGCTTGTTCCAAAGGACTTTTTGATGACATAGATGCCTTGTCACTAGGGAAATTTTAAAACATAATCGATGATTCCTTTGGATCGGAAAATTTCATAGTTCATTGTCTTAACAAGAAGTTATGAAATAAAACTATCTTTTTCATGTATACATCTTTGCCCGAAGGTATTCATCCCAATGGATGTTTTGATGTGTACATCATGTTCTTTATTAGCCATGATTCCTATTGATCATTAAGCTAAATAACGGGTCTAGAGAAATCCTAATATGAAGATGACAAGTGTGATTTTATCGCATCACTGTTGTCGGGAGAGTTAACATGTTTTCATATGTTAACAAGGACCTGAATCTCTTTTTAAACAGGTTTTACCATCTTAGCTAGGTCTTTAATGACATTCAAGCTAGGTTATACTTTTTAAGATTCTTATGTATACTGGCAGAAAAGGAATGATATTTATTTTATTCAGGATTTTCATTATAATTATCCTATATTCAATTAAAATATTAGTGTGGCACCAAAAAGGCCAAGTCACAAGGGCAACTTTAAATTATAAACCTTGATTTTGTAGAATCAAGGTATTTAGGTATGAACGTTGTTCATTGCCTTTTCTTGACAGGGAGTTGTAGGCTATGACTGTCGTTTGTCTTATATGACAATGAATATGGCCCGTAAGCATTATATCCCTGATGGATGCTTAATTCACAAAATAAGAAAGGATTTCGGGAGAATCCAGTATAAAGGTGATTTATGCGATTCTGTCGAATCACATCTGCCAGGAATGTTAACATGTTTACAGATGTTAACAGGGATTTGAATCTTTTGAATAGGTTCTACCATCTTGGCCTTGTCTGAAATGACATATAGGCTAGGTTTACCTTTAAGATTCTTTTAATATTTAACGCAGAGCAAATCCTAAATTTAGATGTTAATAAGGATCTGAATCTAATTGAAGAACTACCATCTTGGCCCTGTTCTTAAAATGACAGACACATGGGCTAGGTCTTGCCTTTTTTAGATTTCGCCATTTTATTATAATGGTAGATCTCATAAAAGGAATGTTATTATTATGTTTATATATAATGATATAAGTAAAATTTAGATAAAACATTCCAATGATTCCAAAGGAGGTACAGAATTGCCCTGAACGGGACTTGGAAGGAATAATGTTGTCCTCGAAGGGACTGAAAGATAAATATGTCCTTATAAGGACTTACTAAGGAAAAGAGTTTCAGCAAAAGGAGTTTCTTCTTCATTTTATTTCTGAATGTTTTCTCCTTGGTTGCACGTTAATCCTAGTCACAGTACGAAGCTCGGCCTTCCCAAGGCTTCAAATGGGGAGAATTTCCATTATGGATTCTTTGCTTTGTGACAAATTAAAATATAGAATTGAAGCCTATAATTCTCTGAATAGAGATGAGAGTATTCCTATTGTTAAGTCTAGACTCAGAAGGTCAAGGAATGTGCTACTGTGTCATTGAGATTAAACACAAATGACTAGTGTTTAATTCACTCAATGTTGGCTCTGATACCAACCTGTCACACCCCGATATTTCCACGTATTACCGGTGGGCCCGGTGGGGAGTATCGTGACGTAGTTGATATCACCATAGTCAAACAACACAATTTTAAATGCACAGCGGAAGCAAAAGATAGATTTATTTCAACCGAATAAATTGTAGTATTAAGTATCACAAAATAGTTGAAACTGATCCACAGGCGGATCAAATAAAAAGGAAACATAGTTCATCAGACTTTAAATGCATCCAAGCTTGCGAGACTCTTATTGATGCTAAGGAGAGGCCAGCCTATTTCTATTAGTACCTGCACTTAATCTTTTTGGGAAAATACGTCAGTTTACACTGGTAAATACAATTAACTGACTCATTTTGAAAAGGTTTAGAAAATTTATTTGAATGCACAAGGCACAAAATATTTTATAACTTGGGATAATTATTTATATATAAACTTGTAAGAGAATTACATGTTCGTTATACGTTCAATAGCCCGGATTGACGTCGGGTTAAAGATTAATTGACACACCACATGATATAGTCCCGCGGTGGGTTATTCCCGAAACAGGCGGTTATACCTTATTATTTATTTATGCACTGTCGGGTGTACGCCTACACCCCGTGCTTAGGTCGTGGCCATTTTGTGAAATGATGCCAAGGATATCCGAGACATGGTCATTAACCCCCCAAAGGCTTTAAGCAAACAAAACAATTTAAATGGGACATTTCAATAAATTAATCTTCATACAATTAAAAATTCAATGCCCGACCAAGCGGTATTTTATATACCGTACCCCAAGCCCGTATAGGGAAAATAAGTTAAAAGTATTTACCTGAGCAAATTTATACAATTTATCCCAACCGTATACCACCAAGCAAGTACAGATAGCTTTTACTGGGCTCCTAAATCTGGAACGAAGGTTTTTAATAACCTATTAGATTCCTAACGGGTCTTTAATTAAGCCTAAACTTAGACCAGTTAGTTTTAAAGGAAGATACGGTTCAAACGCACGATTAAGCGAAGACCGAAATAGAATGTGATTTAGACCCGACAAGTTTGGAGACTTGTGTAATATGGGTAAACTAAACACATTCTGGATTTTGAGACAAAAATGATAAGGTTTAACCCATTTCGGCTAATTTGTGCAAACTAGTTACATAAACCGATCCGAACGCGAAAACTGCGTAACGGGTAACCATAAGAGTCATATACGGGTTTCCTAAGTTAATATGCCTTAAATATGTTGTGACATCAGTAAGATATCTTCCATTATGCCCAAAATGAATTTAAACTCAAACTATGCCCCGTAGGGGTATTTTGGTCATTTTAAAGGTTGTAAAAGAGTTTAAATAATAATCTGAGTTACAGGTCTGATATAATCAGTAAAAATACTTAATTTAATAACTTATAACAGTAGGGTATTATATATATATATATATATGAAATTTATCATTTATAACCAAACTATGCACCTTAGGGGCATTTTGGTAATTTCACATAGGCTTAAAAGGTCAAAACTGGAAATCTGAGTTTTCTGAGTTACAGGTCTGATATAATCAGTAAAAATACTTAATTTAATAACTTATAACAGTAGGGTATTATATATATATATATGAAATTTATCATTTATAACCAAACTATGCACCTTAGGGGCATTTTGGTAATTTCACATAGGCTTAAAAGGTCAAAACTGGAAATCTGAGTTTAAAACTTTTGCTTACTGTTAAAATATAAAAATTTACTAAAAATATCCGTAGGTAACAAACCTTATATGTTTAAAGTAGTTTTTAATACATACTATGCGTTAAAAACGCTTAAAAAGGCGATTTTGAGTTATTTCCGGGTTTTTAAGGTCAACGTTTAGGCATATAACGGAATCTTGCATATGAATCGGATAACTAATGAACCAAGTTGTATAACCTCAGAGGGTTACACTGATCAATAACCTGGTCTTATTAGAGCTCTAAGGAAATTCTAAAAGATGTTCTAATGGGTCAGAACTGAAAGTCAAAGCAAAAGTCTACTTTTGCGAAAGTCTACTTTTGCGACTTTCGGTTCCGAACTGAGCTTAAACTGAAAATTGTCGAGTTGAATAGGCTTAGACATGTTCTTACATTAATTACCAAGTTATATGAGTGATAAAACAGGTTTCATAGCTTCTATATTGTTAATTATGTGTTTATGCGAAAATTCACTTTCTGTTGACTTTTTAAAATTAACTTTGACCAGACAATTGACCTAGTTAGAGTGGGAATCAGAGGGTGCCCTTTTAAGGGTTTATTGCCCACATAATTACCAACTCATAGGTACTTTCAATTTGAAATTTGACTGGACAAATTAAGATTAATGTAGAAGTCAAATCTTAATTACGACGGTTTGACTTTAGGCTAATTAACTAAGCTAAACTGAATAAGGAAAGTTAAGGACACTTACTGAAGTCCTATGCACGACTAAGAATTCTAGGGAAGTGCCCTTGAGCTCCAGAAATCTTCAGAACAAAGGTTTGGAAGCTTTCCAAGTGAATTGCTCAAAATGTGAGTTCATAAGTTGCAACAATTGGTCCTATATATAGCCATGGAGGGTCAAGGAGATGGATACAAGTGTTAGGGCCTCTCCAGGGATGAATACAAATGTTATGGGACGTGTTTCAAGGAGCTAGAGGGTGGCAAACTCGCGGATTCGAGCACACATGCAAGCTGCCACGTTAAGGAAAAGTTTGCCGAACTGGCAGTCCGTCGCGTGGTGCCGTGGACGGGTGCCCAGGTGGTGGCGCTACGCCAGCACCCCACATATCAGCCAACATGTTTCAAAATGTGACACTTTTACCCCCTGGACCTTCAAATGCGTAATTTCTTCCATTTTAGGCACTTTTAACCCTTGAAATTTATATTTCTATGATCCATGAGATAAAACCAATCATCAATAGGTCCGGTTTCGTTAAACGATAACCAAAAACACAAGTTTTGCCTCGTTGACGCTTTTAACCCCTCGTACACGAATAATATCATAACTTTCTCATACTTTATCGAAACCTTGTGAAATTTTTATCACTTATTCCCGTGAGCATAATTAATCGTTACAAAGCTTCAGGTTTGCTAAAAGGTCACTCAGAGGTATACGTTAAACATGTTGACACGTTTAACCCCTGTAGTTTGAAATCTCTCACTTTCTTCAAAAATTAGCTTCGTATGATCCATAATTTATTCGTTTAAGGGTATAAACATCGTGTAGGGTTGTTAAAAGATATATTTATCCATTGTTGACATTTTGAATCCTTTCATTCACATACTTTCTCTGTTTGTCAACTTTAGTCCTTCATAAGTAATCTTTTACACGTTTAAAGCTCATGACACGTGTCGATACATCATTGGACGTGATTTTTACGAGGTGTTACAACTTTGTCGAATAAGAGGTCGCCATTGAACAAACCTTTTTGGTTCTTGACCAAAATGAGCAACCGAATAAGGAGTCTCCTAAAGACCCCCCACTTGAGCTCAAAGAACTCCCAAAAGGTTTGGAATATGCTTTTCTTGACAAGGACGGTAAGTTATCTGTAATTATTTTGTCAAAATTAACTAACGTAGAAAAAGAAAAATTGGTCACACTTTTGAAAAAACACAAAAACGCGATCGCACGGAAGCTTGTAGATATTAAAGGAATACGTCCTTCCATGTGCACGCACAAAATTTTAATGAATGATGACAATAAATCAGTAATACAACCACAACGTAGAGTAAATCCAAATGTCCAAGAAGTGGTTAAAAATGAAGTCATCAAATTACTTGACGCCGGACTTATTTACCCAATTTTCGATAGTCCGTGGGTAAGTCCCGTCCAAGTAGTTCCTAAGAAAGGAGGTATGACGGTGATCACTAATGAAAAGAATGAATTAATACTAACGAGAACCGTCACAGGATGGAGAGTGTGTATAGATTATCGTAGATTAAATGAGGCAACAAGAAAAAACCACTTTCCCTTACCTTTTATTGATCAAATATTAGAAAGATTATCCGGTCACAAATTTTATTGTTTCTTAGATGGTTTTTCAGGTTACTTTCAAATACCAATAACACCCGAAGACCAAGAAAAGACAACATTCACATGTCCCTATGGAACTTTTGCTTATCAACGCATGCCTTTTGGTCTTTGTAATGCCCCCGCAACTTTCCAACGTTGCATGGTGGCAATCTTCCATGACATGATAGAAAAGACTATGGAAGTCTTCATGGACGACTTTTCTATCTTTGGAGATTCATATGACCAATGCCTCGATAACCTTGAACGAATGCTATCCCGATGTGAGGAAACTAACCTTGCCCTTAATTGGGAAAAATGCCATTTCATGGTAGCGGAGGGAATAGTACTCAGTCATAAAATCTCAAGCGAAGGAATGGAGGTTGATCGGGCCAAAATAGACTTTATTTCCTAATTACCACCCCCATCCTCCGTTAGAGCCAACAGAAGTTTCCTAGGACATGCCGGATTTTATAGACGATTTATCAAGGACTTTTCTAAAATCTCAAGACCTCTAACAAAATTACTTGAAAAAGATGCTCCTTTCATCTTTGACAAGGAGTGCAACCAAGCATTTCTAATGCTAAAAGAAATGCTAGTCAATGCACCTATCATGATAGCACCTGATTGGAAATTACCTTTTGAAATCATGTGTGATGCAAGTGACTTTGCAGTTGGAGCCGTCTTAGGACAAAGAAAAGATAAGCGTTTTCACCCAATTTATTATGCTAGTAAAACGCTTAACGATGCACAAGAAAATTACACAACAACTGAAAAAGAATTACTAGCTGTAGTATTTGCTTTTGATAAATTTCGTTCTTATCTTGTTCTTTCTAAAACGATAGTTTATACAGACCATGCAGCCATTCGTTATCTCTTTAAGAAACAGGATGCTAAACCGCGTTTGATCAGATGGATTCTACTCCTCCAAGAATTCGACATTGAAAAAAAAAACAAAAGAGGAGCAGAAAACACCGCTCAAATCATATTTCCCGCTTAGAAGATCCAGCTTTGGAGGCAACTAGGGACGAACTAATCAATGAAAAATTCCCAACGGAGTCCCTAGAAATGGTGGAGTACCGAAAAGAGCCATGGTACGCCGACTATGCTAATTATTTAGCTAGCAGAATAGTCGCAAAAGGATGGTCACATCATCAAAGAAAAAAATTCTTTGCATGTAAAGCATTATTTTTGGGAAGATCCTTATGTTTTCAAAATGTGTGTCGACCAACTTATCCTACGATGTGTACATGGTAGTGAAGCAAGAAGAATTCTCCGCTATTGTCATGAAGGTCCATACGGAGGACATCATGGTGCCACTAGTACCGCGCGAAAGGTATTTGATTCAGGATTTTATTGGCCAACCATTTACAAAGACGCCAAAAGTCTTGTAAAGACTTGTGATGCATATCAACGATCAGGTAATATTTCTTCCAAAAACGAAATGCCACAAAATGGCATTCTTGTTTGTGTTATTTTTTATATGTGGGGACTCGACTTTATGGGACCTTTCCCACCATCAAAAGGAAACAAATATATACTTGTGGCAGTGGATTACTTGTTAAAATGGGCCGAGGCCGAAGCCCTTCCAACCAATGATGTAAGAGTTATGGTAAGATTCCTGAAATGATTATTTTCTCATTTTGGAACTCCAAAAGCGTTAATAAGTGATAGGGGTACCCATTTTTGTAACCATCAACTCGAATTTTTTAAACAAGGTATGGGGTCTATCACCGGATCTCAACAGCATATCACCCTCAAATAAACGGACAAGCCGAAGTGACTAATCGAGGTTTAAAAAGAATACTTGAGAAAACCGTAGGGTTAAATAAAAAGGAATGGGCTGATAAATTAGATGACGCTTTATAGGCTTTTCGAACCGCATATAAAAAACAATAGGTACCACCCCATATAAGCTTGTCTATGGAAAGATTTGTCATTTGCCAATAGAAATAGCACACAAAGCCTGTTGGGCAATTAAAAACGTAAACTTAGACATACAAATTGCTGGTAAAAATCGATTTTGTCAATTAAATGAATTAGACGAATTAAGAAATCACGCAAACTCTAACTCCGAAATTTATAAGGAAAGAATGAAAAATTTGCATGATAAACATATTAAACCTAATGAATTTCGAGTAGGAGATCAAGTTCTATTGTTTAATTCACGACTTTGATTATTTCCCGGTAAATTAAAGTCTAGGTGGTCGGGACCCTTTTCTATCACCCATATTTTTCCACACGGTGCAATTGAAATTAAATCTCGAAATGGAATTCCATTCAAAGTCAATGGCCAACGGCTAAAGCTTTATTAAGGATTCATTGAGGATGAAGAGGAGGAAATCTCTCTACAAGCGGTTGAAAATAAACGAAGGTTTGTGCATCAACATCTTATCTTGTAAGTAACGAACGTCGGGAAAGCTTCTAAATCGGTAAGACTTCTAAAACCAAGTTTTGGGAAACATGTCACTCACACGTGCACTAAAAAAAATTTAAACTTTACCCGCCCACGGGGCCGTGCCCAACTTGACACAGGGCCGTGGCTGGATACTGTCGGGCATAAAACCCTTTTTCTTTTCATTTGTTCACTTCAACACGACCCATTTCCCTGAAACTCTCTGGTTCCACTGCGAATCTCTGTAGATTTTCACGTTCTTCCACCGTTCAACAACGTCAAGGTATGATTTTGTCATCATAGTTAGTTAGATTAATCATTTGCATGTAGTTTAACATCAAAAATTTAGGGAAAAATCTAGGGTTCTTCATCTTGAACCGAATCAAACCTCAATTTTTTGCTTATATCTTTTAGTAGTAGTTTAGTTGCATGTTATAGGAAGTAAATCAACTTGAATTGTCAGAAGATTTGCCCGATTTCTAACAAAAACCTCAAACCCTTGTTTTTGAACCGAAAAAGATAAAATTGAAAGGGTAAACGGTTTGTTTTTGGAAAAACGTCACTTGGGGTTTCATTTTCGGGAAAAACCGCCCCTACTCAACCAAAAAATTTCAAGTTTTCGCAATCGGTCGAAAAATGGGATTTTTGGGAAACAGACGCTTGAGCATGGGGCCGTGCTCAGAGACCACGGGGGCGTGGCCAGCAAATCTCAGCAGAACACGGGGCGTGGCCAGTGTCCACGGGTCGTGTTCAGCTTGTTGTTTTCAGTTTTCTTCGGAAATTTACTGTTTCGTGCTAATTGTTTTGTGTTTTCTTTCAGATGGCCAAGAAATTACACGCTTCAACCAGAATGAGTGGAACTATCGAGCCCGATTTGAAGTTCTTCCAAATAGGCCCGAGGAAAACCCAAGACAAGTTTGCTTAGACACCCTGGAAGCAGTGGGGTAAATTGACCGCTTCAACAACCTAGTCACGGGTCCACTTCGAGCGGCCCTCTGCACTAGACTCCATTCGGTCCATGAATACAATATGGAGTTCTATAGCACGTTTGCATCAAAGCTAAAGCGGAGCCGTTTGATGAAGAGGGGGTTGAGTTTCGTTGTGCTGGAAATTTACACTCAATCTCCATTGTACAGTTTGGGTCGATCATTGGGTTGTTTGCTGAGGAAGATGCCAGAAACGAGGAAAAAACAGGTGGTCTCCGTGAAATCTTCGTGAATCTGCGTCAAACGGCATGGGCTCAAATAGGAGAAGGAGCGTATGATCCAAGCCAAACCAAGAGCTCACAGTTGTAGGACCCTCTTTACCGCTACATTCACAGGGTCCTTAGCAACTCTCTCAACCAAAGGCGTGACAGTACTGGTGTTGTTAACCTAAGGGATTTGACGGTCTTATAGTGCATCCACAACCGTGTGCCTCTCAATGTTCCGCACCTGCTCCTCCGAAACATGCACCTGAACCAGCTAGCCACAGCCCCGACCCCTATTTTCTTTGGAAGATGGATTTACTGCCTCTACAAGAACTTTGTGGAGAGGATGCCAAGGTCCTTCCGTAAGGGCCCATGGTCGGGCAAGGTGGATCTCGTCATATGCCGCTCAATGGGAATTATCAACGAAGCGGGTGACGGGACGGTTCGATTTCAAACGGTTCAGGGACATGTCTGGAATCCATAGGAGGCTCTCGTTCTTCTCACCCCACAAATTCGTCATCCTCCTTAATATGGCAATGGGGGCGCATCATCTCCTTAAGGAGGTGTTTTTCCTAATTTCCAAAGTTTACATGATCTTTTGCAGGAAAACCTCTTATGCACCCGCAACACCTACACCGGGTTGGAGCTATCGAGAGAAACATCTCCGAGATGCAAGACGACATCAGCCACATCCGGGAGCATATGGTACATCGAGGAGGAGAAGATGAAGATGAGGAGATGGATTGAGGCGAGGAGTCAGAGATGGTGTGACACGGTTGCCGCTCTAACAGGTTAATCCCTTACTCTCAAAAACAATTATCTGGCCTGCGTGCCAAAGTTGAACAATTTACTTTCCGTTAAAACTTTTACTTTTCTGCATTTTCGTTTTTTTAGTTTGTGTTGTGGTTGATGACTTTTGGTATGATAGGATGTTTGTTATTTGTTTGGTGTGATTTTTTTAAGCAAAACATGTACCTAGGAAGCTTGGAGGCACTAAATATTAGTGCTACACCAGCCCGGAAACCCGAACGAAAGCCAAAAACCTGTCTGATCTGATTGCAGACTGTCGCCATGGGCCGTGCCCAGCGAGCACGCCCCCGTGTCCACCACCCTGTACCTGCTGATTTGTCTGAAATCTGCCTACCACGGGGCCGTGTCCACCCAGCACACCCCCGTGGCCACATTCTGTAAGTTGTTCTTACTGGCATTCTGACCACGGGGCCGTGCTCACCCAGCACGAGGTCGTGGCCAGATGCCCAGTAACACCAAAACCTTGTTTTTAACACCTTTTTTCACTTTAAATCAACCTAAAAACTTATTTTTAGGACATTTTGAGGACAATGTGTAATTTAAGTGTGTGTGTGGGGGGGGGGGGGGGGCAGGGATGCTAAAACCTTGAATTTTGCAAGTCTTAATAACAAACCTTACACGAAACTCTATTGGAATCGCTAATCACCCCAAATTTTTCAAAAACTTTTCATTTTTTTACTTGTCTTGGTTTAATTTGGGTTAACAAGTTCTAAAAAGGTTATATTTTTACAAATTTACAACTGATAGCGTCATGATAAAAAGAACCAACATAAGAAAATTATGAAACGGCATAACAAGTATAGTTAAAATTTGATTATATATACTTGATCATATTATAAACCCATTCCCACAACAAGTGAGTTTTGAGCCTTTATTGAGCATACAAGCATATATCTTTAAATTAAATGCTTATTTTTCGTTTCTTGTGTGAATAGCCGCTTGGTTCTTACGACTCTAGAACTTGCCACGACGATACATTCCCGGTCCTTACCAACTTAAACCCAAGTAAGTAAATGATGGAGGCATTAGAACTAACCCATTTTCTTTTCAACACCATTATTTTCAGTTTCTTTATCACCTAACTAAAATCCTCCTAGTTAACTGTAACGTTTCTATTTTTATCATATAAGAGTATAGGTTGTTTAAATTTATTAACCACTAGTAACTAAATTTTATTTTTAATATAATTATTCGACCCATATAGTTTTAAAAACTATTTTATATATAATTGGTTGGAATTTTATACTAATTAATTGGCTTGTATATGGGTGACATTTCTATTAAAATAAAAGTGTACAAAAACTTATATTATTAGACAGGTGGATTACGGGTAAGTTGACTGTTAGAAATATGAAGTACCTAGACGGGCCTAGTGACCGTCTAATAATTAAATTATAAAAAATACATTGTATTTGGACTTACTCCGTTTTTAATGAAACTTGGTTCAAAATGTAGATAAGATTATTCTCGTTCTAATGACATATTCATTGTTTTATAAAACATCATATTTTAGAAGTTATAAGCGCCAAATAAGTGAAGCAGTTGAATTAATTATAATATATAAATAATAAAATAATAATAAAATTAAAATATTTGAAAATTTTGAAGTGGACGTGTGTCCTACAAAAGAATAAAAGAAAAAAAAATAGAATTTTGAAATTTCAAATGTTGTGTACATGTGTGCTTGTATTTGTGGGTGTGATGAAAAGCAACTATGCAACCATATATAAGATTAAGTCCCATTCCATTTTCATTGTCAGTCTCTCGAGATCTCATATAGATATATATTCTTATTTTTAATATTTACGGTATAATAATAATAATGCCCTGCCCCGTTTTAAGTGTTTTAACTCTTGATCACCGCTACCCTTTCCGATTGATCTGGAGCCCCATAACGCATGTCAAGGCTCTGCCCGACTAAGTTCGTTGGGGTTTCTGTCTCGTGACATAGGGATAAGGTTGAATTAGGGTTAGTATACTTAACACGAGTGCAAATATATATATATATATAGGGGATGGATCATGAGAAAACTAGTTTAAATGAGAAAACCAAAAAACTAACCAAAAAAGCCTAAAAAAAAACCTAAAAACATACCAAATTTTTTTTTTTTTTTTTTACAATTTTTTTAAAAAAAAACGCTACTTTTTATGTATGGAAAAAAAATTTCAAAAAAAAAAAAAGAAAAAAATTTTTTTTTGGTTGTACTGCACATGTGCACTAATACATAAAGCTTAAACCACTTAACCCACCCCCCACCGACACCCCCCAAAAACCTAAACCCCCCACCCCCACCCCCCAAAAACCTAAATTCACCCTCCCACCAAAAGCCTAACCCCCCACCCCCCAAAATCCTAAACCCCCCCAACCCCCCACCCTCCTGAAAACCTAAAACTAAACCCTAAACATAAACCCGAAAAAAACCTAAACCCCCCACCCCCACCCCCCAAAAACCTAAACCCCCCCCCCCCCCCCACACCCAAAAACCTAATCATAAACCTCCAAAAAAACCAACCCTAAAAGCTAAACTAGACTCAAAAAGCTAATTTTAAGCATGTAATGCAATAAAAAAAAACCTAAACCCCCCCACCCCACCCCCCAAAAACCTAAACCCCCTCCCCCCCCCCCCCCCACACACACACCCAAAAACCTAATCCTAATCTTAAACCTCCAAAAAAACTAACCCTAAAAGCTAAACTAGACTCAAAAAACTAATTTTAAGCATGTAATGCAATTGTAGTACATGTTATATTGCACATGTGCACTACTATAATAATAGTATTGAAAACAAGATGACACCATAAATCTTTTTTTATGTCATAAAAAATATGCTCGAATATACTTGAATGAAAGATACAAAAATTTGTGATCTTATGGTGTCATTTTTGTTTTAAAATGATAACGTATGGAGAAATGGGAAATGTTTGAAAAGTTATATATATTTTTTTTTCAATTTTACCCCTCCTTCATTAAAAGTCCCCCCCCCCCCCCCCCCTCCTTCATTAAAAGTCTCCCTCCTCCTTTTTAGTGCTTTTTTTGTTAGTTTTTTTGTTTTCTCATTTATATCTAGTTTTCTCATGATCCTCTCCCTATATATATATTTAAAATAGCTCAGAAGTTATACCCAAGATTCTACCAGGAGGCTTTCTAGTTGAACCCTAAAGTTACAAAGTGAGTCCATTCTCTTTTCTCACAGTTTTATCACCTTTTTGTGATACAATTGTATTTAAAAATGATTTACAAAATCCTAAATGTTTACCAGTTATACTTACAGTGAATAAATTTTTATATTCTGTAATAACTGCCGGTATGGAAGGTTTTATACATTACTTGACATTCGTTACTATTGGCCAAAAAGTTAGCCAGTAGTAGCATGACCACAAGCACGGGGAAATTGTGCCCCAGTGGCCATAGCCTATAACTAATATTATTTTTACATTCAATTTATGATTGAAATAAATCTAAATGATATCTATATAAAATAGAGCTTTATTAATCATTATTAAAATATATTAGTATTAACAATAACATTTTTAGTATTTGTCTACATATTAGTAGCTAATAGCGTACCTATGATTTACACATGTACAAAGTTCTACAAATAAGTAAAATTTATTTATAGATACCTTTTGAATTTCAACAGAAATATATAAGTGACGTATTTTAAATCATGTTCTTATATTTTATATTTTTAAAATACATTAGGTATTTTTGTTTTGTGTTCTCTAAAATAATATTATATGCATGTAACATTTATATTAAAAATAAATAAAAGCATGTTAAATTGAGATGAACTTTCATGTTTGTTTTGAATGAACTATGATACTTCTTAGTCAATTATATATATTTAACTTTTGATATACTAAGATATACATCGAGAATTATATTTTAAATCTTAATCCCGTTAATATAATAAATAATAATATTACAATTATTTAATTAATATATTATATTTGATAAGTTATAGCTATTAGTTTGACAGAAAATGATATATTTCATTTTATGGGCTAAGTGGTTTTGTGTCATAGAAAATATAATTGACAAAATAATGTCACGGGACACTACTAAGTCCAGAGTCACTAGTTGAGAGAATGATCAACAGTGATATGACCAGAAATATGACCAGAGTCACTAGTTGAGAGAATGATCAACAGTGACATGACCAAATGCACTAGTTGAGAGAACGATCAACAGTGTTATGACCAGAATCACTAGTTGAAAGAATGATCAACAGTGATATGACCACAATTACTACTTGAGAGAATGATCAACAGTAATATGACCCGAGTCACTAGTTGAAAGAATGATCAACAGTGATTTGACCACCGTCACAGGAATCGCCTAGTGACCGATATAATAGTAAGATATACTGTATATCTATTACTTGATAAATTCACTATTGGACAAAAGTGAGCCAATGAGTGATATGACCACTGTCACATCGGAACTGCCACCATGTGACAAATACTAATTGAGTTGGGTAAATATAAATAAATATAAAAACCTTGATGCTGTAAAGTATAACAATATATTTTATAAAAATGGAATGAACTCGCCAGTATTTATTACTGATAAAATAATTTCAAAACGTGTTTCAGGTAATTTTCTAGAAGCCAGCTATGGAGCACTGAAGGCTTAAATAAAGTGGCTATAAATACCTGAATAAAAAGAAGAAACTTATGTTTTATTTAATTGGGTTTATCCCCATAAAAACATTTGAATGAAATACGGGCTTTAGCCCATTTGTTTTATATTAAAAGTTAGGTGTTTTAAAACTCTGAAATCATTTCCTAACTACGATCCTGATGAAAATTTTTCCGCTACGTAATTAATAAACACCGATACCATCTGACTGGTTCACGGCTCCCGCTCCCAGGGTGTGGTCGGGGGCCGTGACATTAACCCCTTTGAGCCTAAACCTTTTCATTTCTAAACCCGCAAACACCCTTTACCCACCAAAACCTTTTTCTTTTCAACCCTTTATTTTAGTAAAAAGCTCGGTTTTCTTGTGACGTCTCCTTATGAAAAAAAAAGTCTATCAATAAACAAACAAAGTCCTCAAAGAAACTTTGTTTGAAAATGTTTAGTTTGAATAAAAGTCACAAAAACAAAAAGTTTTATGACGACCGACGCTTTTTACGCTTTTAGCCGTTTTTACTAACCACTAACCCAAAACCACCTACCTTTAGCCTAAGCCTAACCCTTCCCAAAGTCCTCTTGATATTTACAAAGGTTTATAGTTAAAAAGGAGGATGATAGATTGCTTGGCAAGCATGTGGAAGAAGTAAGTTCCATGCCGGTCTCGAGTGTTTCACAAAAATACATCTTCGACCGAGTGTTGAGTGATCACCCGTGAGGTATGTGAACTTGTATATAAATGGAATTTTAAAAAAAGGCATGTTATGCCCAAATAAGTAATTTCGCTTATAAAACGTTCTAAATAAATCATAACGAATAGGATTTTAAATAGTATAAAAATAAAACCCAATAAAGATCTTGGATTCCCGACACTTAAGACAAGCCCAAAACTTCTCTTCTACCCATTCCATTTGGGTGTGTAAGCCACAAAATAAAGAGTTTTGCTTGAGGACAAACAAAGATTCAAGTGTAGGGGTATTTAATGTGTGCAAAATGCAACATATAAATTACATCAAATGAGGCATAAAACTAATCATTTTTAGTACTAATGTTGGAAAAAATGTGCTTTTGTCTTCCTTTTGTATTTTCATGACCAAATGAGCTTAAATGAACAAAAGGAAGAAATATGCAGCAAAAACTAACACAAATACAAAGAAAAGGAATAAACGTGGCATGCCCGACCCCTAGACAGCATCTTCCCAAGCAAAAACAAGAAACAGAAGGCTGACCACAGCCCCGTGCGCACTCAGCACAGGGGCGTGGCCAGATGGCTGCAGAAAAGACAAAGCTGTAGAAGCTTCCATTACTCACCACGGGGGCGTGCCCACTGAGCACGGGGCGTGCCCACTGAGCACGGGGCGTGGTCAACGCTAAGATTTGTAGAATCTTGCAAATCTTGGTAGTACAGATACGCTTCTGCACACAGGGTCATGCCCAGCGAATACGGGGCCGTGTGGAGCCTAATGCAGACAAGAACAATTAATGAATGAAGAAAAAGAGGATGGCCACGGGGGCGTGTCCAGCGGACACGGGGCCGTGGCCGAGCTTCTGTTCAGGCTATAAATAGAGGTGCTTGGTTCACTTCAAATGCATTCCTTGGCAAAACACCTTTCTCCCACTTCACCACCACTCCACCACCACTACAACACCCACATCCACCACCATCATCCATCATCCACCTTAGAGTGTGTGTAGTAGTCTCGGGATCCAAGATTGATCGTAAGAGTTCTTGTCAATCAAATGCCATGTTTGGCTAAGTCTCTTACATCACTTGGTGAAGACAAGTCTTTAATGTAATACTTTTGATTTTTAATCTTTTTGCACTTTTTATTTGGTTTTGTATTAATGACTTTAATAACTAGTTTCTTATGTTGAAGGTGAAACTTCTTTATCATTTGTCCGTGGTGTCTTGGCATTACTTTACTGTCTATATAAAGTAAAAGATTTTCACCATTCATATCTCTACGGTCTATATAGAGATATGTTGGCTACCTGGTCGGGGGTTAAGGGAATGGTTTGATAAGGTTCTTGCCTTGTTCAGTGTATAGATCCTGCAAGGACCTGGGTCAAGCTTACTAGGACCTCATTCAATACCCACTGGTATTGGATGGCGGGGGTGCGAATGGCTTGATCGTCTCATATGTAAACTACTATTACTACATTAAACCAGCTACTTGGGATTGTATCCCTGCTGACTCAAACCACTTAGCCGAGGGTAACGTCGCCTTCAAAATTGGGCCTAACACTTTTCGCATTAATAACTTAATTAATTATCTTCCAATATTCTGACCCTTTGGGATTGTATCCTTGCTGACTCAAACCATTGGGTTGAGCGTAACGTCACTTTCAAAAGAGGGGCCTACCACTATAACTAAGATAATCTCTTAAAAAGTGGAAAAGTGCGGAAATCATCAAAGGGTACATTAAAGGCGAGTCGGATCCAAGTGATTCATCTTGTCTATCTGTTTTATTTTATTTTTATTTTCAGCATTTTTAGTTTTTATTTTCATGTTTAAAACCTTTTCTAAATTTTTGATTTGATTAGACGTTGAGGATAAACCGGTACTAAAAGCTCTTATGTCCTTGGACGACCTCGGTATCTTACCAACCCTATACTACGCTCACGATGGGTGCATTTGCCCATGTGTGTGTTTAGTGTTAGTAGAATATCGTGTTTTATAAATTTAAAACTTGACTAATGTGTTAAAAATGGCTTAAAATATTAATAAAAACATATCACGCCCAACACACACCACATGCATACTTGTTACTTGATATTTTAAACTTGGGGTTATACGATTTTTGTTAGACTTATCATTAACTACGTACGAGCCTATCCTTTACATATATAGCGCTATAGGATTAAAGCACCGCCTGTAAACTTTGGGTTATGTTAAGAGATTTTTGCGTTTCATCATTGGTTTGATTACTTAAACACATGCCGATTTTATTGTTTATCTTGTTTCAATAGCTTGCTATGTGGAATAGTTTAAAACTTATCTTTTTATGCTATGTATGAAAACCTATATACTCGCCAATACATATTTGTATTGAACTATACTTTTTAACATGTTACAAGTTGATGATGACGATGCTATGAAACTGAAGTAGTGATGATGCCTAGATACACATATAGACGTTTTAGGCTTTAATATGTTCTATAAATTTTTGTACTTGTTTGTTGTTGTAACACCCCGGAAAATATAAATCTTTATATTAGAAATTTAAGGATTTCATAAACAAGAATTGACCATCTAGAAATTTTAACCTAGTTAAAATTACAAGCCTAGAAATAACTAACACTAGGTTAAAAACACTAGTATTTAAAGCTAGATGATAAGTGAGGGACTAAACTTGCCAAAGAATGAAAGTTAAATGCTGATTTGTAACAAAACTCACCAAACACACCATTTTGGGTGTGTCTAGTCGCACAAGAGGAGGGGGACGACCAGGGTATTCTCCAAACCCTAGCTTCACACTAAAATCTGCAAAATTGAAGCCTCAAATCCGTCCCAAATCGAATTCTAAACACAAATTAGTAATCACCTCGTCGTAAGGATCAAAAGGTATGTAAAATCTTGGTACTTTGATCCATCATGAATTCTAGGTTAATTGTGAAAAAAAACTGAAATTGAGCCTAGATATGCCATGCATGAAGCGGACAAGCGGACAAGCCGGAGGGAATTCACGGGGGAAAGACGTGCTCTAAAGGTACGAAATTACCGTTTCGTTACATTAAAATTATTTATTAGTTTTATGTTGTAGTTTTGAAAACATGGTAAACAAGATAGACCAATACGTCACGGAAGTGACTTTGCGTCTTAAACAAGTAAAACGGGTCAAAAACAAGTTTAATAGTAAACACAATGAATGGTTATAAACCAAGCGTAAGCCGTGTAGCGAACACGCGGAGCTAGTTGAGAAACTTAACTCCTAATGTGGGAGTTAAGGTTCAGAAATTCTAAACATGTTAATTAGCTTAGTTAATTAATAATCTTGATAAAAAGTAAAATACATTGATGCAGGAAATGAATCAGCAAAACTGCAAAAACAAGAAAGCATGTACAGCAGCTACCGTAAATTACGGTAGCCACCGTAATTTACGGTAGCTAGTAAATTGTTACGGTGCAAATCTACTTCTTTACGGTAGACCATAACTTTCCAGTGGCCACCGTAACTTACGGTGCTACCGTAAGTTACGGTAGAGCCCAGTTTTGAATATTAAATTTCTCTTTTAAATTTTGATTTCTCAAACATGAATTCGGACATGATTACAATTATGTTAAATGTAAGAATCATTTTACTAATGGTTGTCTAAAATTTTCAGTTTCCAGGTATATCAAGTAGTAGGATGATGATCAAGCCATCAAGTCGAACCGAACACACAAAATTCAACGCTTCCGCATTTGATCTTTTGTTTTTTTTTTAAACTATGTAAACACTCGTAGTTTTTGTCTCGAATATTGTTTAGTAGGTTAATACGTGAATGTTGTAACTAGATAAACTTTCAAATCTTGAAAGTCATTTTGTAAACTCTAAATTTTTGGTATAAAATGCAAGATTTTATGTTATTAAATCTACTATTATAAACTGGGTCTTACAAGTTGGTAATCAGAGCTCAAGGTTGTCAATAAGTGTTCGGTTCAAGCTTGATCAAGCATCCGGTAAGAGTTAATCGTTTAGGTATAAATTAGAGAATATAGAAATAAATCGTGAACAAATATGCATGAAAAGAGTGTGTAAGCTCACTCAAATACAAGAAATGCATGAAACAAGAACGATTAAATCAAGTTATGAACTTGAATGAATCAATACAAGAACGATTGAATCAAGTTATGAACTTGATTGAATCAAAACAAGAACGATTGAATCAAGTTATGAACTTGATTGAATCAAAACAAGAATGATTGAATCAAGTTATGAACTTGATTGAATCAAAACAAGTAAAGCATGTGTTATAAATGGAATGTTTAACAATCTATGTAAACATTTCAGAAATAGAGATGGCAGATGGAGGTAATGATGATGCGGTGCCAAGAGTCACCGAACAAATGAGGGAAGTGATTGCCGAAGAGGTTGGAAAGGCGATCGAAAACAGTTTGTCGGGCTTTATTGATAGAATTCAAAATACAGTTTTATCAATAGTAGATGACAGAATCAAGAAATTAGAAGATGATTCAAATTTAGCAAAGGAAAAGCATGGAGGATGAAAGCCTTGTTCATACAAGGAATTCATGGCCTGTAAACCACCAATATATAATGGGGAGGTTGATCCAATAGTGTGCCAACGATGGCTAAGTGATATCGAAGTGGTATTCGAGAGGACCCATTGTGACGAAGATGACTACGTAGCCTATGGTACGGGTCAACTAAGGAGTCAAGCGAAAGATTGGTGGGATAACAAAAAGAGAGAGATCGGTATTGAAGCCGCTAAGGTCATGACATGGGAGGAATTCAAGACGCCATTTCTTAAACATCATAGCCCCAAGGCGGTTATGAATAAAATCAAGGAGGAATTCATGCAACTTAGGCACAAGGGTGAGACCATAGACAAGATTACGGCAACGTTTATGGATAAGATGAAGTTTTGCGATGATTTAGTGACGAATGAAGAACAAAAGATATACTACTACCATAACATGTTGAGTGCTGAGTATAGGGAATTTATCACCCCTTCAAAATACGAGACCCTTACCGAGATCATAAATGCTGCTCGGGAAAGGGAGATCGAACTGAAAAAGAGCATTGAACGGGGTGAACGGAAAGCACAAGATGTAAACCCAAGCCCTGCTAAGAAGGCACGAACAAACGAAACCGCAAAGAAATTTGATACGAAAGGCGGATCGCCAAGTTGCAGAATCTGCGGAAAGGGTCATAAAGGCGAATGCCGTTACAAGGATAAGCCTTGTCCCATATGCTGAAAAACGGGACATATGGCTACATCATGCCCAGAGAAAGTGACGGTTTGTTACAATTGTTATCGAACGGGTCACAAAAAGTCAGAATGCCCAGAACTGGTGGGAAAGAAGGATGGGCAAGACCCGAAAGGTGAAGCCCCAAAAGCGAAGGCAAGATCTTTTCAACTGACTGCCGCAGAAGCGAAGGTTGAACCTGACGTGGTCTCAGGTATATTTGCTGTAAATTCGATTCCTGCACGTGTGTTATTTGATACGGGTGCGAATAAATCCTTTGTTTCATATGGATTTATTCGATATCCTTCATTTATTCTAACAAAATTACATGTGCCCTTAGAAGTAGAGATAGGTAATAACAAGAGCTTTATTGTTTGTGATGTATGTGAAAACTGTAAACTGAGCATTGACGACGAAGAATATTTGATAAATCTAATCCCGATGTCAATGGGAGAATTTCAAGTAGTCATTGGGATGGATTGGCTATCTCAACACCATGCAAAGGTCGTGTGTTTTCGTAAAGAGATAAAACTAACATCTCCGAGCGGGAAACACGTCACCATTTATGGCGAAAAAGGAGGCAACCCCATAGTATGCTCAATGTTGAAAGCTCACAAGCTTATGAAGCGAGGATGCAAGGCATTCATGATATACGCTAATGAGCCTGAGAAAGAATCACGAAAGATTGGAGATGTACCGGTAGTACGAGATTATGAAGATGTGTTTCCGGAGGATTTACCGGGGATACCGCCTGAACGGGAAATAGAGTTCGGAATCGAATTGATTCCGGGCGCGAAACCCGTAGCAAAAGCCCCGTACCGACTCGCACCGTCGGAATTACAAGAGTTGATGTCCCAAATTCAAGACCTGCTTGACATGGGATTCATAAGGCCGAGTGTGTCTCCTTGGGGCGCACCGGTATTGTTCGTGAGAAAGAAAGACGGGAGCATACGCATGTGTATCGATTACCGGGAGTTAAACAAACTCACGGTAAAGAACCGATACCCGCTTCCGAGGATAGATGATTTATTCGACCAATTACAAGGTGCGAACTGGTTTTCAAAAATTGACCTTAGATCTGGGTATCACCAACTAAAGGTCAAAGAAGAAGATGTACCGAAGACGGCTTTCAGCACAAGATACGGACATTTTGAATTCCTCGTGATGTCATTTGGGCTAACAAATGCACCTGTGGCTTTCATGGACCTCATGAACCGGGTTTGTAAGCCGATGTTGGATAAGTCAGTCATCGTGTTTATCGATGACATTTTGGTATATTCTAAAAGTGAAGCTGAACACGCACACCACTTGCAAGAAGTGTTAGAGACACTTAGGCGAGAAAGGTTGTATGCGAAATTCTCTAAGTGTGCCTTTTGGTTACGAGAGGTACAATTTCTTGGCCACGTCATAAGTGCCGACGGAGTATTGGTGGATCCTTCGAAGATCGAGGCTGTGTCAAAATGGGATTCCCCGAAGAACCCTTCAGAAATTAGAAGCTTTTTGGGACTTGCGGGATACTATAGGAGATTCATTCAAGATTTCTTCAAGATCGCGTCACCGCTAACAAAATTAACCCGGAAGAAAGAAAAGTTCATTTGGGGTGTCGATCAAGAAAAAGCGTTTCAAACCCTAAAAGAAAAGTTAACTGAAGCTCCGGTACTGACATTACCCGACGGAGTCCAAGATATGGTGGTTTATTCGGATGCTTCTCTATCGGGGCTCGGGTGCGTTTTAATGCAACGGGGCAAGGTGATAGCTTATGCCTCGAGGCAATTGAAGATACACGAGAAGAAATATCCCACGCATGATCTTGAGTTGGCGGCAGTGGTATTTGCCTTAAAAATATGGAGACATTACTTATATGGGGTAAAGTGCACCATATTCACTTATCACAAGAGCTTAAAATACTTCTTCGATCAGAAGGAGTTAAATATGCGACAAAGGCGATGGCTAGAAACGGTGAAAGACTTCGATTGTGAAATACATTATCACCCCGGAAAGGCTAATGTGGTGGCGGATGCTCTGAGCAGAAAAGCGGACTATGTCCCAATACGAGTAAGATCGATGCAACTCGTGGTGACCTCAGGTATACTTCAACGTATTCGAGAGGCACAATTTGAAGCAATGAAAGAAGAGAATTGGAAGAAAGAAAGAATAATCGGTCAGTTGAAAGATTTTTCGGATGGAAATAACGGGTTGAAGACTCGATCCGGAAGGATATGGGTCCCACATACTTGTGGAGTGAAGGCGCTTCTACTTAATGAAGCTCATAAATCCCGTTATTCAATTCATCTGGGTGCGACCAAGATGTACAATGATTTGAAACAAAATTATTGGTGGCCCGGAATGAAGAGGGATGTGGCGAAGTATGTGGAAAAATGCTTGACATGTTTACAAGTCAAGGCGGAGCACCAGAAACCATACGGCAAACTCCAACCGTTAGAAATTCCGGTTTGGAAATGGGAACATATTACAATGGACCTATTAACCAAGTTGCCTAAGACGAATCGTGGTTTCGATGCCATATGGGTAGTGGTGGATAGATTGACGAAAAGTGCTCACTTCATTCCGATTCGTGAGACTTACACGTCAGAAAAGATGTCAGAAGTTTACACTAATGAAATAATAGCACGTCATGGAGTGCCGGTATCCATCGTGTGTGATAGGGATACCCGATTTACTTCGAATTTCTGGCGAGATTTCCAAGAACAAATGGGAACCAAATTGTTCATTAGCACTGCGTACCATCCCCAAACGGATGGGCAGAGTGAAAGAACGATACAAACATTGGGGGACATGCTACGGGCGTGTATAATCGACTTTGGAGGCAGTTGGGATGTTCACCTACCGTTGGTCGAGTTTTCGTATAATAACAGCTACCAATCTAGTATTAAGATGGCACCGTACGAAATGCTTTATGGTAGGAAGTGTCGAACCCCAGTATGTTGGGGTGTAGTGGGTCCACGTGAACTCGCCCACCAAGATATAGTACGAGCCACGAATGAAAAGATTGAAATAGTTCGGGCACACTTGAAAGCAGCTCAAGACAAGCAAAAGGCGTATGCTGATAAAAGGAATAGGCCAATCGAATTCCAGGTTGGTGACATGGTCATGCTAAAGGTTTCCCCATGGAAGGGCGTTATTAGATTCAGAAAAAGGGGAAAGCTAAGCCTGAGGTTTATTGGGCCATTTAAAATTATCGGAAGAGTTGGCAAGGTAGCTTACCGCCTTGAGCTACCGGAGGAACTAAGTGGGATCCATGGCACGTTCCACGTGTCATAATTAAGAAAGTGCCTAGCAGACGAAACGGCCTATATCCATTACGATGATATCGAAGTGGATAATAGTCTGAATTATGCGGTGAGACCGGTGGAGATTTTAGACCGAAAGGTCAAACATTTACGAAATAAACAAATTGACCAAGTCAAAGTCAAATGGGAGCATAGGAAAGGTTCAGACACTACGTGGGAGTCCGAAGAGGAGATGCGACGACTTTACCCTACTTTATTTGGTATGTAATTCGGTTTCGGGGACGAAACCCTTTTTAAGGGGGGTGGACTTGTAACACCCTGAAAAATATAAATCTTTATATTAGAAATTTAAGGATTTCATAAACAAGAATTGACCATCTAGAAATTTTAACCTAGTTAAAATTACAAGCCTAGAAATAACTAACACTAGTTTAAAAACACTAGTATTTAAAGCTAGATGATAAGTGAGGGACTAAACTTGCCAAAGAATGAAAGTTAAATGCTGATTTGTAACAAAACTCACCAAACACACCATTTTGGGTGTGTCTGGTCGCACAAGAGGAGGGGAACGACTAGGGTATTCTCCAAACCCTAGCTTCACACTAAAATCTGCAAAACTGAAGCCTCAAATCCGTCCCAAATCGAATTCTAAACACAAATTAGTAATCACCTCGTCGTAAGGATCAAAAGGTATGTAAAATCTTGGTACTTTGATCCATCATGAATTCTAGGTTAATTGTGGAAAAAAAAACTGAAATTGAGCCTAGATATGCCATGCATGAATGAATGCTGAATTAATATGATGTCTAGAGTCAAACCCTAGGTGATTCCTTGTAAAAACTTTGCATCATGTTTGTAAGGTTTGGGGTTTACATGTTAGGAGAATAATGAGCTTGAAGGAAACTTGATGAATACTAGAATTATGACTATTGTTATAGTGAAATCTGAATTGGTAAAGTAAATTCAGAAATATAGATGTCAAGATGTATGTGAAACTTACTAATTTAGTGAAATTAGATGTTAATTACAAATCATGAACTTGGTAATAATTATAGAAGAATCTGACCCGTTAGGTGTTTGTTGAAATGCCTAAGTGAGGATTTAAATGTTAAAAATAGGATGAAAACGCAGATTTGATCATGTTTCACAATGATGTGATTATGGTCATGAAAAGAATTCTAAACAAACTGTAAACTGAATTTTCTAGGCAAAGAGTCCGGATCATCAAGCGGACAAGCCGGGGGGAATTCACGGGGGAAAGACGTGCTCTAAAGGTACGAAATTACCGTTTCGTTACATTAAAATTATTTATTAGTTTTATGTTGTAGTTTTGAAAACATGGTAAACAAGATAGACCAATACGTCACGGAAGTGACTTTGCGTCTTAAACAAGTAAAACGGGTCAAAAACAAGTTTAATAGTAAACACAGTGACTGGTTATAAACCAAGCGTAAGCCGTGTAGCGAACACGCGGAGCTAGTTGAGAAACTTAATTCCTAATGTGGGAGTTAAGGTTCAGAAATTCTAAACATGTTAATTAGCTTAGTTCATTAATAATCTTGATAAAAAGTAAAATACATTGATGCAGGAAATGAATCAGCAAAACTGCAAAAACAAGAAAGCATGTACAGCAGCTACCGTAAATTACGGTAGCCACCGTAATTTACGGTAGCCAGTAAATTGTTACGGTGCAAATCTACTGCTTTACGGCAGACCATAACTTTCCAGTGGCCACCGTAACTTACGGTGCTACCGTAAGTTACGGTAGAGCCCAGTTTTGAATATTAAATTTCTCTTTTAAATTTTGATTTCTCAAACATGAATTCGGACATGATTACAATTATGTTAAATGTAAGAATCATTTTACTAATGGTTGTCTAAAATTTTCAGTTTCCAGGTATATCAAGTAGTAGGATGATGATCAAGCCATCAAGTCGAACTAAACACACAAAATTCAACGCGTCCGCACTTGATCTTTTGTTTTTTTTAAACTATGTAAACACTCGTAGTTTTTGTCTCGAATATTGTTTAGTAGGTTAATACGTGAATATTGTAACTAGATAAACTTTCAAATCTTGAAAGTCATTTTGTAAACTCTAAATTTTTGGTATAAAATGCAAGATTTTATGTTATTAAATCTACTATTATAAACTGGGTCTTACAGTTGTATTGTTTTTCTTGTATTATACATGTTGTATTTCAAGTTCCATGTATTGTAACATTTTGTTATGAAATCAATCAATCTATTTTTAATTCAATTGTTGATGAGCAATCTTTCTTCGTCCCACTCCGATGATTCCGTCATTGGTTGGAGTGTGACACCCGGACCCCCGCCAAGATTGCTTTATAAATGCAATGACTCATTTCAAAAACCCAGATCCTAAAAATGCAATTAAAAAATTTCTTACATTGATCGAAGCCGATTTCTTCAGATTTCTTTACCGATTGACGAAATTTGAATGTTAGAAACACTTATCAGCGATCGGATCGAATCGAACGAATCGAGTGATTCGCTTCAAAATCACAGGAAAAAAATGAGATATTGTATGAAATTAAACTGGGTTTCTTCAAAAAAAATTTGAAGAACACGTTGATTGGGTATTTGAATCATTGATTGGTGATGAAAATCGCATTATAATGTGGTGATTATTGAGATAGAAAGTGAAGAAAAAGTTGAAGATGGTGGGTTTTGAAGTTATAGAGAGAAGAAGGGAGAAGATTGGATAAAATTGAGTTAAATACCTTTCCTCTTTATTTTAAATTTTGCCATATGTCATAATCCTATTACTTCATATACTTCTTAACCAAAATAAACTTCATATTTGATCATCTCCCTGTTTTTAAATTAGAAATCAAAATATATCTTTTGTTTCAAGTCAAACACCTTTCAAAAGTCACTAGATGTCATAACTAAGATCTACGGGAAGAATGTTGCGTGACTAGATGGCACAACGCTAGATATTGTTGTCCTCACAAATCAGTGAGACAATTGTGTAAGTGTTTATGCATGTTGTTCATGACATGTGTATTGGAGGTAACATTTCATTTTATTATATACAATTCAAGCACTCCCGTGGTACTTTATTTTTGGTGGTTTGTAATTCAAATTTATAGTGTCAATGTTGCCTTCACAAAGCAGTGACACTTTTGTTGGCGGTACAAAGGGAGTTATGCTTTGAGATTATTGATTGCTTCAAGTATGGGGTTTAATATGTTTTCAGTTGGGACATAAAACATATTAATAATTTCTTTTTAGTTGGGACAGATTATTGATCCGTTTTTTTTTTTTTGCATAAATTGAATTTGACATGAAAAAAAAAATCCATTTTAATAATTTGTTGATGCTTGTAGGAATATCATTTGAAACTCAATGGCAGATCAAAACCATCATCTAATTGTCAGGAGGGTAGCTAGCCAGCTACACCTTTCGCAACATGCTCTAGCTCCGTATGGCGGCCTCAACAAACCCGCTTCAACTCAGAAGCAATTCATTTACGGGAACTACACAAACGCAGGGTTCAGCTATCCAGTGACACAATCATTGGTGGCTGCAATTGCTTCTCCCGTTTTTGTTCAAGCGCCAGCAGAGAAAGGGCTTACTAGTTTCGCTATTGACTTTCTTATGGGTGGGGTTTCAGCTGATGTATCTAAAACTGTTGCTGCTCCAATCGAGCGTGTCAAACTTTTGATCCAAAACCAAGATGAGATGCTTAAGACCGGCCGTCTTTCTGAACCATACAAGGGCATTGGAGAATGTTTCAAAAGAACAATCAGGGATGAAGGTGTCATGTCTTTGTGGAGAGGAAATGTTGCGAATGTTATCCGTTACTTTCCTACACAAGTTCATTTCAATATCTTTTTAATGGCATTTTGTATTCAATGTGCATTCAAGTTTTCTGAATTTGTGGTATTGTTGAACCCTACAGGCACTTAACTTTTCGTTTAAGGATTACTTCAAGAGTTTGTTCAACTTTAAGAAAGACCGCGATCCTTACTGGAAAGTGTTCGGTGGTAACATCACGTCTGGTGGTTTTGCTGGTGCTTCATCTCTTGTCATTGTATTCTCTCTAGATTATGCTAGAACTCGTTTAGCCAATGACGCTAAGGCAGCGAAGAAGGGTGGCGAGAGGTAGTTCAACGGTTTAATCGACGTTTACAAGAAGACATACGCATCAGCCTGCATTGCTGGGTTATACCGTGGGTTCCCCCTTTCAGTTGCCGGTATTTTTGTTTACCGTGCTCTGTATTTCGGAATGTATGACTCTCTAAAACCAATTCTCCTCACCGGATCATTGCAGGTTAGTTTTGTTATATATATATATATATATATGTGTGTGTGTGTGTGTGTGTATACATACATAAGCTGATTTGGGAGCGGTTTGTTGTCAATTTTAGTGCAGGATAATTTCTTTGCTAGCTTTGCGCTCGGTTGGTTGATCACAAACGGAGCTGGTCTAGCCTCGTACCCGATTAACACAGTGCGAAAAAGAATGATGATGACATCTGGGGAAGCCGTCAAGTACAAGAACACATTTGACGCGTTCAACCAAATCATGAAAAAGGAGGGTGTCAAATCATTGTTCAAGGGTGGAGGTGCTAACATCCTCAGAGCTGTGGCCAGTGCAGGTGTGCTTGCCGGTTGACAATGATCAAGATCCAACTCTTGATTCTCTTGTTAAGTTGACAAGCATTTTGATTATTTATGATTTTACTGCCTTGTAGTTTACATTTGTTTCATGTATTAATCAAATTGGCACTTTGTTTCATGTATTAATCAATGGTGACGTTTGTGACATTATGTATTATTTTACTGCCTTTTAGTTTACATTTGTTTCAACACATATTAAGATCAATACCAACACATCTTCAACATTTACCTACACATAATATTACTTTTACCTACATATAAGATTACTTTTACCTACACATATATTCATGCGACGTCATCCGCCACGTCGGATGCCATGTCACCTGCCACGTCAGATGTCACGTCAAATGCCTTCTAAACAAATTGTTGTACTTTTAACCACACATATAAATGCCTTTTAGCCACACATATATGTGTAGGTATAGCTTGCTATATACCTACACATAACTTATGCGTGGGTAATGGCCTATATCCACAGTCACGAGTCTACACATCATTACACTTAATTTATGTGTAGGTAAAGACAACTACCAACACACTATATGCTTTTTCCCACACATACTTTGTGTTGGTAAAGCATCAAATTTCTTGTAGTGAAATGCAACGACTCATTTCAAAAACCCAGATCGTAAAAATGCAATTAAAAAATTTCTTACATTGATCGAAGCCGATTTCTTCAGATTTCTTTACCGATTGACGAAATTTGAATGTTAGAAACACTTATCAACGAACGAATCGAGTGATTCGCTTCAAAATCACAGGAAAAAACTGAGATATTGTATGAAATTAAACTGGGTTTCTTCAAAAAAAAGTTGAAGAACACGTTGATTGGGTATTTGAATCATTGATTGGTGACGAAAATTGCATTATAATGTAGTGATTATTGAGATAGAAAGTGAATAAAAAGTTGAAGATGGTGGGTTTCGAAGTTATAGAGAGAAGAAGGGAGAAGATTGGATAAAATTGAGTAAAATACATTTCCTCTTTATTTTAAATTTTGCCATATGTCATAATCCTATTACTTCATGTACTTCTTAGCCAAAATAAACTTCATATTTGATCATCTCCCTGATTTTAAGACTATGGGGTATGGGGCTTGGGTTGGGGGAAAACTCCCAAGCCACCACCCCGGGTGTGCTTGGGTTGGGGCGTGGCCCTTGGGGCTTGGGTTTGAAGCCGGGCGTGGGGCGGTCTTGAGATCCGATGTGGCGGCCATCTATTCGCTGTCCACCGCCATGTCATAGCGGGTTTGAATTTTAAATTCCAACCGTTTGGCCAAGCCAAGCGGTCACCCCAACCCCCAACATCCCCTATAAATGTAACCCCAAACCCCACCGGCTACCCCATCCCAAACCGTCGCTATCCACCGCTACCCCACTGGCTACCCACTTGATCCCACGAACCCGCTACCCCAACCCGAATAAGATGGCCTCTTGGACCCTTGAAGAAGAATTGGCTCTCGTCACAAGCGTCGTTGACGCTATGAAGGGGCGGCAACCCGGCCAAACACGATATTGGCCGGAAGCATTCGCAAGCTACCGACATAACGTCGGACACGACCGGCACAACCTCAACGCGTGCCAACATAAATGGCGCAAGCTACGGCCCAAGCTCGATTGTTTCAAGGTCTACTACGAAGCCGTTCCGAGCGGCGAGTTAAGCCACGAGGACCGGGTGGCGGTGGTGAACATTGAATTTCGAGGCAAGGAGCGAAAGGCGTTCGACAAGATCGCCCTTTTTGAAATTTACCTAACGCTGTAGGTTTTTTTTATTTTGTAATTTTTAGGAATTATATAATTTTTAGGATTATGTAATTTTTAAAAATTTAATAAAATTTTAGGTTTTTTTTTGTAAATGTTGTGTGAATTTTTAAAAATTTTTGTAATTTTTTTTAATAATCTGCCAACCCAAGCGGTGCACCCACGCCCCGCCATACCCCATGGACACGTCACTAAGCGGTGGGGGGCTCCAACTTCACGTGTCAACTCATGCCCCCAACCCAAGCCCCACAATAACCCACGGTCTAAATTAGAAATCAAAATATATCTTTTGTTTCAAGTCAAACACCTTTCAAAGGTCACTAGATGTCATAACTAAGATCTACGGGAAGAATGTTGCGTGACTAGTATGTGTAAGTATATTTAATATATATAATAAATGAAAGTTATTTGGGCCACGTGTCACTTGATTAGGGCATCCTCAGTTCTCTTTTCCCGCCCAACAGTGCCATCCCCTTTTCCTTATATAATCTCTCTTCTCACTTCTAATCTTTGTTTACAAACCTTGGGTTCTTTCTCTCTCTATATTCAGGCGATTCAAATTCAAATTTCACAAACCCTGCAAATTATTGAGATAATTCTTTCCATCCAAACCTTAATCTTCTTCAGACGCCACCATAAAATCTTCTTTTGTTCATCGATTACTTCATCAAAAGGTTTGTTCTTTTTTTTAGTTGAAATACTTTCATGATTTCCTCTTATTTACACTAATCCTAATTTCTACTCGTAATCTAATCATATGGTTCCAGGGTCGTTGTCATCAAAGTTGAAATCCGCTTAACTGCGGATAGATTTCTGCCATAAGCTGGTATGTTTGAATATGTTTTGAAATTAGCGTTTTTTTTCTAGATGGTGATCATATGAGTATAACATCTGTTGATTATTGATGTTTGAGTATGTTCAGCCATTATTCTTTCTGAAATTAGAGTTTCATTGGTATTTTTATGTTTGTAACAGCAGTGGTTCAGCATCTACAGTGGATTCAACATCAGGTGTTTGCTATTATTGTTTGATGTTGTTTGCTATTATTGACTGATGTTGTTTGCTATTGTTGTTTGATGTTGTTTGCTATTGTTGTTTGCAGTTGAAGATATCTTAATTAAGGTAATAATTGTATTACATCCTGTTGAAAATTAGAATTGATAAATTTAGGGAAAGTGAGGTTGAAAGTTAATAACCCAACAGTGGAGCATTTCATTCTACAGGTTCCATAAATTAAGGGTATTCTCATATAATGATGATGATTGTTCCACGGTTGTTTCCAGTATTATTGTTCCAACATCGTTTAAAGTATGTGTTTTTTGCTACTCTGATTTTCAATTTTGAGTTTTTTATTTTGAAGTGATATACTCTAATTCTCGGTTTAAATTTCAGTCTAATCACAGTTGTTTGAAATTCATACAATCTGCTGCGGGTTATTATAGGTTTGTATTCAAAGAAGCATAAAGTTTAATTAAACACAAAGAAAGATTATTAAATTTATAGTTAAAATAATTTTTGCTTATGTCTAAATGATGATGATGATTATAATTGACTTGTGCAGAAGATGATGATGTAGAACCCACAGTAGTTCCTACTAAACGCAAGAAAGGATCTGCTATTGTTGTAAGATAAGATTTTATGTTACTAGAGAGTCTAGAGTAATGGTGTTTCCCACCTTTTTTTGTATTAAAAGAAGCATAAAGTTTGTTTTAAAGGAGCTCTTTATGAACAAAGACTGATGAGGCCTATCCACTGTTGAAGACAAGGTCCTGTTAAAGACAAGCACTTTTTGTACCTAGAGTTTGATTAATCAAAGGAAAACGACTGTTTAGTATCAGCAGTGGTTCAACATCTACAACGGATTCAAATTTAGTATTTAATTATCAGTGGTTCTTATGTAACTTTAGTATTTCATTATGAGTTTGTTTCATGTTGTAAGAATCAGTGAATTCTCAGATAATAGATTGCTTTGCCGGATTAGATTATGTGTTAAATTATAGTTCTTTAAGTGATTGTTTCGTTTTCTTGAATTCTATGTAATTTTGTAAAGAAGTACAATAACAAATAGTGGTTTTAACATCTGTTTGCAATTTGGTCAATAGTTAAAGGAAACCCCTGTTAGGTTGAACAGTAGATGTTATTAACTTAAACATATGTTCAGGAAAACGCCTGTTTGCACTTTATGTACCTAGAGTTTGATTAATCAAAGGAAAACGACTGTTTAGTATCAGCAGTGGTTCAGCATCTACAACGGATTCAAATTTAGTATTTAATTATCAATGGTTCTTATGTAACTTTAGTATTTCATTATGAGTTTGTTTCATGTTGTAAGAATCAGTGAATTCTTAGATAATAGATTGCTTTGCCCGATTAGATTATGTGTTAAATTATAGTTCTTTAAGTGTTTGTTTCGTTTTCTTGAATTCTATGTAATTTTGTAAAGAAGTACAATAACAAACAGTGGTTTTAACATCTGTTTGCAATTTGGTCAATAGTTAATGGAAACCTCTGTTAGGTTGAACAGTAGATGTTATTAACTTAAACATCTGTTCAGGGTTAAACAGATGTTTGGGGTTTAATTATCAGTGGTTCTTATGTAACTCTAGTATTTCATTATGAGTTTGTTTCATGTTGTAAGAATCAGCGAATTCTTAGATAATAGATTGCTTTGCCCGATTAGATTATGTGTTAAATTATAGTTCTTTAAGTGTTTGTTTCGTTTTCTTGAATTCTATGTAATTTTGTAAAGAAGTACAATAACAAACAGTGGTTTTAACATCTGTTTGCAATTTGGTCAATAGTTAATGGAAACCCCTGTTAGGTTGAACAGTAGATGTTATTAACTTAAACATCTGTTCAGGGGTTAAACAGATGTTTGGGGTTTAACAGATGTTCGGCTCTAAACCAAACATCTGTTTAAGGTCAACATCTATTTGAGTATTGGTCCTGTTGTGAAATTTGTTTGACCAAACAGTGGTTTTAAACCACCAGATAAACATCTCTTTATGTGCAAACACCTGTTTATGGTCAAACTTCTGTTTATAAGCAAACTTCTGTTTAAGGCGAAACATATGTTTCTTCAAAATCTGTTGACCATTGACTGACCAAACATCAGTGTTTAAAAAACTGTTGGGTATCCACTGATAGGAAAAATAGCCACTGCTCACTTTTTTTATTGTTGGCATCTATTGATATTGACCATCAGTTGTTTTCCTAAAAAACAGCCACTGCTCACTTTTTTGTTATTGATGGTGTTAATTAGTGATAGATTGAAATTATCAAATAAAAACTAAAATTACAATGAAATTACCATTTTACCTCGTCTTTAAATACCAATGAGGTAAGATTTCCTCCAATATTGTTTTGATCATACAATTTAAAAAATTCTTTATAACTATTTGTTGGAAATCAAATCAGTAATTAATGCTAATTTCTTGAGCTTTGGACATTTAAAACATGCAAAATGTGAATTTCAAACTCACGGTTTAAAAATTAGAAAAGTCATCATGACAATGACAGTTGCTTTCAAATCATCATCAGTAATTACTGATAATATCAGTAATTACAGAAAAGTCATAATGACAATTGACGTTCGGTATCTACTGATAGGAAAAAATAGCCACTGGTCACTTTTTTATTCTTGACATCCATTGATATTTACCATCCATGGTGTTAATTAGTGATATATTGAAATTATCAAATAAAAACTACAATTAAAATGAAATTACCATTTTACCTAATCGTTACATTGCAATGAGATAAGAGTTCCTCCAATATTGTTTTCCTGATGAAATTTAATGTTAAATTAAAAAATAAAAAAAATACTTGATGGGTATTTGTTGCAAATCAAATCACTAATTAATGGTAATTTCTTTAGCTTTGGACTTTTAAAATATGCAAAATATGAATTTCAAACTGACGGTTATTATCTCTTAATTAAAGTTAAAATAAAAATTAGAAAAGTCAACATCACAATTGCTTTCAAATCAGATCACTGATAATATCAGTAATTTTGAAATTAAATTTATGCAAGATGGTAATTTAGAATTGACGTTCTCTCATTTTTTTCCCTACTTTGCATATCATTACTAATATTTATTTACTTTTATAAGGAGGGATATAAAGATATACACTACTTACCTTTCAGTTCCCAATAAACATCAGTTCCCAATAAACATCATCACAATTGCGGTCAAATCAAATCAGTAATTACTAATAATATCAGTAATTTTGAAATTCAAAATTCAAACCATATATATTTTTATCCTTAATGATAAATTAAAAAATAAAAAAAATACTTTTTGACTATTTGTTGCAAAACTAGAATTTCAAACTGACGGTGTCACACCCCGACTTTCCACGTGTCACCGGTGGGTCCGGTGGGGAGTATCGTGACGTGGTTGGCAACATAATAGTCAAACAACACAATATATAAATGCACAGCGGAAGCAAAAGATAAATATTATTACATTCCGAATATAAAGTAATATCCAGTATTATAACGGAAAGTAAAGGATCCACAGGCGGATCTTAAAACGTATCATTTGTTCAACAGACTTTAGACGCCTAGGACTTGCAAGATTCCTTATTAGCGCCCTGAGCTTCCAGCCAATTACGTTCAGTACCTGTCACTTAACCTTTTTGGAAAATACGTCAGTTTTCACTGGTAAATACACTCAACCGACTCATTTGAAAAGAGTTTAAGAAAATTGATTTGAATGCACGTGGCACAAAATATCTTTTATAATTTGATTAAAATGCACAGAGGCAAAAATTAACCTTTTTAACTTAGAACAATTATATTTATAACCTTGTATACAGATTTACATGTTCGTTGTACGTTCAGGGCCCGATGTAGAAACCGAGTCAAGATTAACAGACACGCCACAAGTATAAGCCCACAAGAGAGTGAGATACCGTTTCCCTTTAAGCAACTTTCAGTGTATGCCTACACCCCGTGCTTAAGGCGTGGCCATTTTATAATACAATGATGTCAAGGATATCCGGGACATGGTCATTAACCCCTAAAGGCTTTTATTTCAAACAATACAGATTAAACCGGGTTACCTCAATAATTTAATCACAATCCGATTAAACATTCAATACCCGACCAAGCGGTATCATTATACCGTATTCCAAGCCCGTATAGGGAAAATAAGTTAAGAGTATTTACCTGAGCTAGCTCCTGTCTTAAATAGCAATAATCTAATAACTCAGCCGTATTCACTTAAGTAAGCATAGGTACCATTTACCGAAATGCTCTAGTCTGGAATGATGGTATAAATAATCAATTAGAATGCTAACGGGTCTTTAATTTAGCCTAAGCTTAGACCGGTCAGTCTTAAGGGAATATATGGTTCGGACGCATGATTAAGTGAAGACCGGAATAGAATGTGATTTTAAACCCGACATGTTCAGAGACTTATCTCATATGGGTATTTCATACACATTCTGGATTTTGAGATAAAACCAATAAGGTTTGACACGTTTCGGCTAATTTATGTAAACTTGTTACATAAACCGCACCGTACGCGTAATAAGTGTGACGGGTATTCATGAGAGCCATATACAGGTTTCCTAAGTTAATTATGCCTCAAATATGTTGCGACATCAGTAAGATGTCTTTCATTATGCCCGAAACGTATATAAACACAAACTAGGCCCCATAGGGGTAGTTTGGTTATTTAAAAGGTTATAAAAGAGTTTAAGTATTTACCTGAGTTACAGGTCTGATATAATCAGCAAAAATACTTATTTTGATAAGTTATAACAGTAGGTTAAAGTATATATGTGAATTTACCAAGTATAACCAAACTATGCACTGTAGGGGCATTTTGGTAATTTCACATAAGCCGTAAAGCTCAAAACTGAAGTCTGAGTTAAACAACTTTCGCTTAGTGTTAAAATATTATAATTTGCCTAAAATATCAGTAGGTATCAACCCGGGTATGTTCAATATGATTTTAAAACATACTATGCGTTAAAAACGCCAAATAAGGCGATTAAAGGCCATTTCCGGGTTCGATACTTAAATCTGATATTTTTATGTTTCCAGAAGGCTTAAAATAATTTATTTATCATATGTGATCAGTAGTAAAAGGTTTGGAGTCGTTTAGATATGTAAAACTCATTTTATGGCCCGTAAGGGCAAAACCAAAATAATTAAAAATCTTTAAAAATCCCAAAATAATATATTACATCAGTGGGTAAAAGATTTGATATAAAAAAGTAGGCTTAACTAGGCTATACGCTAATTATGCTGTTTAATTAACATAAAGCTTTAAATTTGTGATATTGAGCATAACTCTTAATCTACACCTCAAACTGATGTCAAACTTTGCATACAAGTTTATATATCAGTAATTAAAGTTTCTACTCTTTTACATTTTCATAAATCACGTTTTAAGGTAATAAGGGCATAATGGTCAACATATGAGCAATTAACGGAAACGCGTAAACGAATGGGTCAATCAATGAACCAACCACAGAGGGTTGTGCTAACATGTATCCTGGTCCTAAAGAAGCTCTAAGACATATTCAAATCATACTAAAGCGGGTCAGAACTGAAAGTCAAAGTGAAAGTCAAACTATGTGACTTTCGGTTCCGAACCGGGTCTAAACAGGAAATTGTCGGGTCGAACATGTTTATACATGTTCTTACACTAATTAATAAGTTATAATAATGATCAAACAGGTTGCATGCTTTCTAGATTGCTAATTATGCGTTTTATGCTTCTGTTGACTTTTTCGGATTAAGTTTGACCCGACAAACGATCTAGTTAGGATGGTGTTCAGGGGAAACCCTTTTAAGGTTTTATTACCCACATAAATACCAACCTATAACTACTTTTAATTCGAGATATGACTGAGCCATTATTGACTAATCTCGAAGTCAAACCGTAATTACGACGGTTTGACTTTTAGCTAATTAAACAAGCTAAACTCAATTAAAGGACTAGTAGACTTACAAGAGTCCTATGCACGACTTAAGATCAGTTAGACCTGCTTGAGAGCTCCAGAATTGATCCAAGAATGCAGGAAATGGTGTGAGGAACATTGTTGCACTACATGGCCTTATATAGTGGATTTAGGCACCACAATTATTTGACACACAACTCTATGAACGACCACAACCCACCAACATGTGTCCCTAGTGCTCTAGGGTAGTTTAGGGGTCGTCCACAAGTGAGAAAAACCGGCTAGATGGGTCAAATTCGCGTATAACAGGCTGCTGCCTGTTTTTCTGGTTCTGGGCGTCTCACGCGGCCCGCCTCAAGATAAGCTCAAACTCACGCGGGCCGCTTGGCCCCAAAAATCAGCTTTTTATTTTTTTAAATGTTTTGCAGCTTGACCTTTGGTTTCACGAAGGGGCAACTAGGGTTATTTCTTGCATTTTGACCCCCTTCTATTTACCCACAAGGGCTTTAGGACTTATACCCACTTTGTCAAGTCCCTGAACACTTCCGGTTAACCCGAAAAGTCTTACCTTTCAATGTTAACACTTTAACCCCTCGCACACGAATTTGATCATAACTTTCTCATACGATAACGAAACTTTATGAAATTTATATCGCGCATTCTAGTGAGCATAATTTACATTTACAAAGCTTCGGGTTTGTCAAAAGGTCACTCAGAGGTATATCTTTAACATGTTGACACATTTAACCCATGTGGTTTGTAATCTCTCACTTTTAGCTTTGTATGATCCATGATTTATTCGTTTGATGTTATAAACATCGTGTAGGGTTATTATGAAGTATATTTATTCACTGTTGACATTTAGAATCCGTATAATCACATACTTTCCATGTTTGTCAACTTTAGTCCTTTTATAACATTCTTTCACACGTTCAAACTTTATGACACGTGTCAACATATTATAGGACGTGAATTTTTCGAGGTGTTACATCCTCACCCCCTTAAAAGAAATCTCGACCTCGAGATTTGTTAAAGTAAAGGAAGTATTTTTCTGCCTTAAATTGGGCTTAATCTTCCCCCAGTACCTTTGAGCCTCTAAGTCACCACAATTTGACCTTTATAATAGGCACATGTATCTTTTTGGAGCTTCTAATCTCGTCGATCCTCAATCGAAACAGGTTGCTCTTACTATCATAGTCCTGCATATCATTATTTGATAGCGCTTTTCGAATTATTGGTGATACGTCGCTAAATCATTAGCGTCGGTCACATTGCGCGTTCCACCAAGCCCCTTAATTAGGTCTTAGCTCGTAAGCTATTTGATCTTGATACATTCGATTTCCTTCGAATGATTCTATATACTCGGAGCTTAACTAGCCCGATAATTTAACAAATTTAGCACACCCTTCCAGGGTGATATCTATTGTTGAACCTTATTTCTTAACAAGAAATTAGGAGGTTTGCTATTTTCATACATTCTCGATTTCCTGCCGTATACTGGCAACTTACAATCGAGTATGGATTTATATGATCTTATTTGTTGTTTCCTAGGCAACTTTCAGATCCTTATAATTGAACTTACCAATCTATTGTCCTAACAATAAACGTTTAACATGCCATTTATACAAGGTCTCCACAGGGGTAGCCTTGATACTTATATAACAGCTATTTATAGAAAAGCTTATCTTAAGGGGAGATGGTTATTCCAACCATTGCTCTAAATTAATATTAAGAAATAGCTAATCTTTACAGTTAGTCGAGTAAATCGACGATCCTGGGTAGTTGATGGCGATTCTCAATCGTTGCCTAATAAGGGTTGTGGTAAACAATGCCTTAGCAAAATGAACCGTCTTTCATAATTTTACTATACCGAATTCTCATGATATTGAGTTTGGCTTTATGAATCTATGTCTTAAAACTTACTTAACCAGGGTTTTCGATTATGCCAATAATGGTACTAGTTGTCTTGGAGATTTCATAATAATGCAGCCCCAAATGGGATATTTAACTTAACTCTACCTGTCTCCCCGGGGTAAACAGAGTAATCTTAGGAGGAGATAATCAAGGTACAAGGAGGTTACAGAGATTTCCATATCTCAGGCTCCAGTTTACTCATCATTGCTTGTGTCAAATAAGTGACACATTTATGTTACTAGTCCACGAATTCCTAATCTGGAATATTTCCTGGAAAATTTTCATTCTGGACATCTTCTTTGAATACTAGCAGTTGACTTTAGTACCATATGATTATTGAGATATCTTTGTGGTTCCATACATTAAACCTCCATACTGATCAGGCATGGAAGCAATCTATGGAACTTATTCAGATACACCAATCCTCATATAGTGCTTTTGTCATACCATTGGTATTCGAAATCGATAGAGATTAAAGAGATATCAACTACATGTGTTTATATTTAATCAGAATGGAAATTTTCACAAACTAGGCACCTAGCTCAGTTGGCTAGGCGCGCGAAAGGGTGCGGCCTAGACCCAGGTTCGATTCCGGGGACGGCCGATTCCACCTTTTTTTTTACAGGAACAGAAAAATAGTCCTTATTTCTAACGAATCAACTTCTTGGTTGCGATCCGACAACTGCTATTCCTCATCCTCATAGCTTTATACTAACCATGGTTTCATTAAACCATACAGGCCAATAAGGCACTAACATTCTTAATGAACGTCATTTTAAAAATTTATATTAATATCACTTAGTCTAGGTCACAAAAGACCATCAATGGCATTTAAGGGTTGGACCTAGTCCATCACCTTTTTGACAGGGGATAAAAAGTCACATCTGTCTTTATTATACTGATGAATTTAGTTAGTTTGAAAGTTTGCCAAAAAGGTATCAGAAAAGAGCGATTCCTAATAGATATAAAATATCAATCTAGGATTTGTTGGAGCAATTTTTTCTAAAGTATCATTGGTCACTTTCCATCTCGTTTTAAATGACCGGAGTCTTAATCAGGCGGAGACAACAGTTCTCAACATTTATCATTCCTTATAGCATCATATGTGCCATTATCAAATAAAATTCATGCATAACTGTTTGATATGGAAAGGTATCTGTTACATAGTTATTATTCTGCATCATCTCCTAGGCGTTCATCTGATTCCTAGGGCAGTTGGTCTTGATATGCCCCTTCTCGTTGCAACCATAACAGGTTGCATCTTTTAACTTCTTGCAATCCAGGGTTTTATGTTCCCTAGACTTGCAAATTCCACACGGTAGAGGTTGAGACTCAAATCTGCATTTCCCCAGATGGAACTTCCTACAAGTTTCACACCGGGTCTTCTCTCCCGATTGCTGGCTATCTCTTTTAAACCCGGAACTCTTTTTATTTTCAGAATTCCTCTTCTTATCGGAGCGATGAGAATTCTCATCCTCCCTTTTACGCTTTCCATCTTCAGAGACTTTGGCAGCCTTGTTTCTAACCACATCGAGTGTGAGTGATAGAGACAGATCTGCCGTTGACCTGAATGTAGTAGGTCTTGAAGCTTTAACACTGGCTTTGATTTCTGGGGCTAAACCCCCGATGAAGCGAGCAATTCTCTTGGGTTCTGGTGTTACTAGGTAAGGAACCAGTCTTGACAAGGTATTGAAACGGGTGAGGTATGCTTGACAATCTAAGTTTGTCATCACCAATGATAAGAAATCTGATTCGATTCTCTCGACCTCGTGTTGGGGGCAGTAGTTCTCCATAATGAGAGCAACAAACTGTTTCTATGACATGTTGTAAAGTGGGATCTTCCCAGCAGCTTGAATGAGAGCCTTCCACCACGCTAGCGCCTCTCCCTTGAATGATTGGGATACATACTTCACTACATCCCTCTCAGCGCATCCGCTGATATCCACAACAGTATCCATCTCGTCCATCCATGTCATACAGTCAATGGCTCCTTTCTCCCCTGTAAAATCCCGGGGTTTACATAACACAAAGTACTTGTAGGAGAAACCCTTATCACGGGGTCCTTTATTCAGTATGATTTGTTGAGACGGATCACTGTGATGGTTCGAGGAGCGACGATCGTCATCTCCATTCTTGGGATCATCTTTCTTGGGAGGTGGCTTGCTGTGAGCTTCAGAATGTGTTTTAGGCTTTGAAGGCTGTGTAGATAGGGTCCTACTATACTCTTCGTACTGCCTTTCCAAAGCCTGTGTAACAGCGCCTTCTATGATCGCTTTCAATTCCGCACCCGTTAGATTTATTTGGGCGTCATTATTAACCTCCGCTGGATGACTATTACCCTCGTCTGAGTTAGCCATTACAATTTAACTGTTGCAGAAAACAAGGGCAATAGTTTATTTGGGAGTTTATTATGGAATTGCCCCTTTAGGGTAATTCGTTAACCATGGTAAACGGAGACCACATTTGGTTAATATATTTATCATATTTATTTAGGATTTCTATAATAATTTATCCTAATTATAAAACAATAACAGTTTTATTTGTGGCACAAAAGGCCTAGTCTCGTGGACATTTTTATTTAACCTATGATTTCAAAGAATCAAAACATTAAGGTATACTGGCACAATAGGCCTGGTCACAAGGACATTTATAAATTATGCGCTATGATTTCAGAGAATCAAAGCATTAAGGTTTGAACCTAGTTCATTACCTTTATCTGACAGGGAGTCATTGCTACCACTGTCTTTAGTCTCAGAGGGCATTAACTATAGCCCGTAGGCATTTCCCTTCTAAGGGATGTTTATTATATGATCATCTTCATTTGATGATAGTAGTCAGGATCGCATTGATCATACAGACTAATAGGCTTGAGCATAGCTCACCACCATAGATAAGGAATCATAAAGATCAAATGTCAATGTCTCAAATGGACAATACATTATAGCCCGTAGGCATTATTTTACCAATATATGGTCAAAGTATGATCATCTTAATTGATGATCTAAACCCATGATTCAGAGATCATTAAGTTGGGTTAGGGATCTTTTTAAAGAATCCATATATATAAATGACGTATGTGATTTTAACGAATCACGCCTGCTAGGAGTGTTAACATATTTACAGATGTTAACAGGGATTCGAATCTTTTAAACATGTCTTACCATCATAGCCCGGCCTTAAAATGACCCGAAGGCTAGGTTTCACTCTTAAGATTCTTATTAATATTTATCGCAGGACAATCCTAAATTGAGGTGTTAATTATGGATCTGAATCTAATTATGGAACTACCATCTTGGCCCGTTCTTAAAATGACACGTGACTAGGTCTTGTCCTTTTTAGATTTTGCCATTTTGTTATAATGGTAGATCTTATAATATAGGAATGATAATTTAAACATAATCATTCCTTTAAAATTTAAACAAGTATATTGTTGCCCTAAACGGGACTTCTAATAAAAATTGATTTGCCCATGCAAGAGCTTAATCAGAAAAATAACAAAGGACTCCAAAAAACAAATTAGAATTTGTCCTATGTTCTCGTCTAGACTCAAGGATGTGCAATTGTGTAACTGAGATTAAACACAAATGACTAGTGTTTAATTCACTCAGTGTTGGCTCTGATACCAACCTGTCACACCCCGACTTTCCACGTGTCACCGGTGGGCCCGGTGGGGAGTATCGTGACGTGGTTGGCAACATAATAGTCAAACAACACAATATATAAATGCACAGCGGAAGCAAAAGATAAATATTATTACATTCCGAATATAAAGTAATATCCAGTATTACAACGGAAAGTAAAGGATCCACAGGCGGATCTTAAAACGTATCATTTGTTCAACAGACTTTAGACGCCTAGGACTTGCAAGATTCCTTATTAGCGCCCTGAGCTTCCAGCCAATTACGTTCAGTACCTGTCACTTAACCTTTTTGGAAAATACGTCAGTTTTCACTGGTAAATAAACTCAACCGACTCATTTGAAAAGAGTTTAAGAAAATTGATTTGAATGCACGTGGCACAAAATATCTTTTATAATTTGATTAAAATGCACAGAGGCAAAATTAACCTTTTTAACTTAGAACAATTATATTTATAACCTTGTATACAGATTTACACGTTCGTTGTACGTTCAGGGCCCGATGTAGAAACCGAGTCAAGATTAACAGACACGCCACAAGTATAAGCCCACAAGAGAGTGAGATACCGTTTCCCTTTAAGCAACTTTCAGTGTATGCCTACACCCCGTGCTTAAGGCGTGGCCATTTTATAATACAATGATGTCAAGGATATCCGGGACATGGTCATTAACCCCTAAAGGCTTTTATTTCAAACAATACAGATTAAACCGGGTTACCTCAATAATTTAATCACAATCCGATTAAACATTCAATACCCGACCAAGCGGTATCATTATACCGTATTCCAAGCCCGTATAGGGAAAATAAGTTAAGAGTATTTACTTGAGCTAGCTCCTATCTTAAATAGCAAGAATCTAATAACTCAGCCGTATTCACTTAAGTAAGCGTAGGTACCATTTACCGAAATGCTCTAGTCTGGAATGATGGTATAAATAATCAATTAGAATGCTAACGGGTCTTTAATTTAGCCTAAGCTTAGACCGGTCAGTCTTAAGGGAATATATGGTTCGGACGCATGATTAAGCGAAGACTGGAATAGAATGTGATTTTAAACCCGACATGTTCAGAGACTTGTCTCATATGGGTATTTCATACACATTCTGGATTTTGAGATAAAACCAATAAGGTTTGACCCGTTTCGGCTAATTTATGTAAACTTGTTACATAAACCGCACCGTACGCGTAATAAGTGTGACGGGTATTCATGAGAGCCATATACAGGTTTCCTAAGTTAATTATGCCTCAAATATGTTGCGACATCAGTAAGATGTCTTTCATTATGCCCGAAACGTATATAAACACAAACTAGGCCCCGTAGGGGTAGTTTGGTCGTTTAAAAGGTTATAAAAGAGTTTAAGTATTTACCTGAGTTACAGGTCTGATATAATCAGCAAAAATACTTATTTTGATAAGTTATAACAGTAGGTTAAAGTATATATGTGAATTTACCAAGTATAACCAAACTATGCACTGTAGGGGCATTTTGGTAATTTCACATAAGCCGTAAAGCTCAAAACTGAAGTCTGAGTTAAACAACTTTCGCTTACTGTTAAAATATTATAATTTGCCTAAAATATCTGTAGGTATCAACCCGGGTATGTTCAATATGATTTTAAAACATACTATGCGTTAAAAACGCCAAATAAGGCGATTAAAGGCCATTTCCGGGTTCGATACTTAAATCTGATATTTTTATATTTCCAGAAGGCTTAAAATAATTTGTTTATCATATGTGATCAGTATTAAAAGGTTTGGAGTCGTTTAGATATGTAAAACTAATTTTATGGCCCGTAAGGGCAAAACCGACAATTACCGGAATAAGCTTACGACTACTAGTTATGCTCAGCCTAAAATTAATTAAAAATCTTTAAAAATCCCAAAATAATATATTACATCAGTGGGTAAAAGATTTGATATCAAAAAGTAGGCTTAACTAGGCAATACGCTAATTATGCCGTTTAATTAACATAAAGCTTTAAATTTGCGATATTGAGCATAACTCTTAATCTACACCTCAAACTGATGTCAAACTTTGCATACAAGTTTATATATCAGTAATTAAAGTTTCTACTCTTTTACATTTTCATAAATCACGTTTTAAGGTAATAAGGGCATAATGGTCAACATATGAGCAATTAACGGAAACGCGTAAACGAATGGGTCAATCAATGAACCAACCATAGAGGGTTGTGCTAACATGTAGCCTGGTCCTAAAGAAGATCTAAGACATATTCAAATCATACTAAAGCGGGTCAGAACTGAAAGTCAAAGTGAAAGTCAAACTATGTGACTTCCGGTTCCGAACCGGGTCTAAACAGGAAATTGTCGGGTCGAACATGTTTATACATGTTCTTACACTAATTACTAAGTTATAATAATGATCAAACAGGTTGCATGTTTTCTAGATTGCTAATTATGCGTTTTATGCTTCTGTTGACTTTTTCGGATTAAGTTTGACCCGATAAACGATCTAGTTAGGATGGTGTTCAGGGGAAACCCTTTTAATGTTTTATTACCCACATAAATACCAACCTATAACTACTTTTAATTCGAGATATGACTGAGCCATTATTGACTAATCTCGAAGTCAAACCGTAATTACGACGGTTTGACTTTTAGCTAATTAAACAAGCTAAACTCAATTAAAGAAGGACTAGTAGACTTACAAGAGTCCTATGCACGACTTAAGATCAGTTGGACCTGCTTGAGAGCTCCAGAATTGATCCAAGAATGCAGGAAATGGTGTGAGGAACATTGTTGCACTACATGGCCTTATATAGTGGATTTAGGCACCACAATTATTTGACACACAACTCTATGAACGACCACAACCCACCAACATGTGTCCCTAGTGCTCTAGGGTAGTTTAGGGGTCGTCCACAAGTGAGCAAAACCGGCTAGATGGGTCAAATTCGCGTATAACAGGCTGCTGCCTGTTTTTCTGGTTCTGGACGTCTCACGCGGCCCGCCTCAAGATAAGCTCAAACTCACGCGGGCCGCTTGGCCCCAAAAATCAGATTTTTATTTTTTTAAATGTTTTGCAGCTTGACCTTTGGTTTCACGAAGGGGCAACTAGGGTTACTTCTTGCATTTTGACCCCTTTATATTTACCCACAAGGGCTTTAGGACTTATACCCACTTTGCCAAGTCCTTGAATACTTCCGGTTAACCCGAAAAGTCTTAACTTTCAATGTTAACACTTTAACCCCTCGCACACGAATTTGATCATAACTTTCTCATACGGTAACGAAACTTTATGAAATTTATATCGCGCATTCTAGTGAGCATAATTTACATTTACAAAGCTTCGGGTTTGTAAAAAGGTCACTCAGAGGTATATCTTTAACATGTTGACACATTTAACCCCTGTGGTTTGTAATCTCTCACTTTTAGCTTCGTATGATCCATGATTTATTCGTTTGATGTTATAAACATCGTGTAGGGTTATTATGAAGTATATTTATTCACTGTTGACATTTAGAATCCGTATAATCACATACTTTCCATGTTTGTCAACTTTATTCCTTTTATAACATTCTTTCACACGTTCAAACTTTATGACACGTGTCAACATATTATAGGGCGTGAATTTTTCGAGGTGTTACAGACGGTTATCTCCAATTACACTTCTTTGTTTGAATGCATCTTTCTGTTGACCATTGACTGACCAAACATCAGTGTTTAAAAAACTGTGGGGTATCCACTGATAGGAAAAATAGCCACTGCTCACTATTTTTATTGTTGAGATCTATTGATATTGACCATCAGTGGTTTTCTTAAAAAACGGCCATTGCTCACTTTTTTTGTTATTGATTGTTTTAGTTTAGTGATAGATTGAAATTATCAAATAAAAAGTAGAATTACAATAAAATTACCATTTTAGCTCATCTTTACATACCAATGAGGTAAGATTTCAAACAACATTGTTTTGATCATAAAATTTAAAATTAAATAAAAAATAAAAAAAATTCTTTATAACTATTTGTTGCAAATCAAATCAGTAATTAATGTTAATTTCTTGAGCTTTGGACATTTAAAACATGCAAAATGTGAATTTCAAACTCACGGTTATTATGTTTTTAAAAATTAGAAAAGTCATCATGACAATGACAGTTGCTTTCAAATCATCATCAGTAACTACAGAAAAGTCATCATGAAAATTGACCTTCTCTCTCTTCTTTTTTTTCCTACTTTGCATAACAATTCAAATATTTAATATTTTAATAAAGAGAGGATAAGGATATATACTACTGTGGATTACGTATAAACATCAGTTCCCAATAAATAAGATAATTTAATAATTATCAGTTCCCACATTCAAAATTGAAAATTCAAAGGCTTATTCAAACCGTATATTCTAATCCTATAAATAAGATATAATTATCTACTATCAGATTCAAATCTCGCTCGCTCATATATGTGTGCGTATATCTCTCTCTCAAATACATCTTTCTCGTGATTTAGGCGCTAATCTCCGATTACACTTCTTTGTTCGAATGTTTGTTGAACATGTTATCGTTCCAGTATCATTGTTCCAACATCGTCGTTTCAATGAAGATTCCCATCACAAGTCAACCTTTCAATATGGATGTTGCAGTATCATTGTTGCAACATCGTGAAAAGTTGCGTTGTTCGATTTTCGTTAAATCGAAAGTCAGGTTTTCTTGTGTCAGGTTTGTCATTGGGATTTCTTCTTTTATAGAAAGTATGGATAGATTCTTGCAATATCTTGAAAACTTAGATGTGCTACAACAGTTGAGAAGAGACCTTTGCATTTTAGGTTTGTTTCTTGTTTGTGTTGTCAGTAATATAGAGTGCGGTGATAGAGACTTGCAGTTCTTGGCGATGCTGAAGTACATACATCTAGAGGTTCAGCAATGGATGGAGTTGAAACTAAAGTTTCTTAATTCTTGATGTTATTCTTAGATTTGAACTTTAATACTGTTTAGTATGTCATGTAATTATTGGACTTTTAGTTTTAAGGTCATGAATAAATTAATAAATTTTATTTTATGAATCTATGTTGTATTTTTTTATTATTTACTGTTTTAGTAAGATTTAAATTATGTTGATGTTGAATTGTGTCTGAAAATCTGTTTGGTAAGACAACAGAGGTTTAATTGTCACACCCTGGCTTTGCGGAAGAGTGGTTAATTTTGGTGTGACTTCTTAATACCATAGCTTAATCATACCAAAGCTATATGAGTTAAAAACATGCAAGATCATCCATTAAGTTTTGAAAATCAAACACAATACCATTGTTTTAACATACCCTGACTACCATAATCTTGTTCAACAAACATTACAAACTGAAACACAACATAAACATGGTTTAAGGACTGTGTCTTGTCCAGGAAAGAGACACATCCCCTAAACCCCGGATGACCTCGGAAACTAGTGCAGCGGAAAACATGCCATACCGTGCCAGATCTCGTTAATTTCCTGAAATACATGTAAGTTGAAAAATCAACAATAATGTTGAGCGAGTTCATGTGCAAGTGAGTAAGTAAAACACTTGTAAGTATAAAAGTTTCCTGGTATGTAGCAGTGTAAGAGGACTTGTGATCACCAATGGTTTGCAAGGCCATTAGCATGTTGTGAAATGCAAGTAGGAAGACACAACCCTAGCCGATTTTTGCGTTGGGCAACCAAGTCACTCCAGGTCCGTTCTGTTGGTCCTCAGAGAGGTCCGTTCTGTTGGGCCTAGAGCTGGGCTCGCTACACCCAGATAGATCTACCGCTTAAGTCCCTCGGTGTTCTAACTACCCATTCACATGATCTAAAACCTCCTTACGTTAATCATACCATGTATAAAGTACTTGTAAACAAAGTAACATGTATTTCACCCCCGCAGTTAAGAAAACTGAAAACAGTTAGAGAAAAGGGGGACATGAACTCACTGTCGGTGCGTCTCTACCAAGTGTCTCCAAATCTGAAAGCTGTGCGACGACCTACAAGTGCTAATTCTATTAGACGGACGGCCGTGCCTTAGCTTTATAGTTTAAGTCTTTGGGAAATAGTTAGGCAACTATTCCGTGTTTACATTTTGTATACACTTGGTAGTTAATTTCCTCCCCAAGGGTGGGGGATATAATACATGTGCGTAAGTTACGTTTTATCAATCGTGTGGTAATGTAATTACCGGTGTAACTTATATATTTATGGTGAAAGCGTTCGCAAAGTTTTGGGATCATTAACGCTTGTAAATATTATTTTTACTCTAAAATAATATTTATGTATTTTCACAAAATAATCATAAACAGTGTTGTGACAAAATATATTCATCACGTAAATTTTTTTGTGAAAATCCCACCTCCGAATGTTTAGTAATTAAAGTTCTGGCGAAATTTATATTTCGAGAATATGTCAAAAATAGTTCTAACACTTGTTGTGTAAATAATTCTAAGTGTTAGGTTTTTAGAAAATTTCGCCAGAGTTTCCTCTGTAACTGGAGGTGACCACGCTTTCGAGCGTATCATTTTCTTTTAACAAATCAACTCAACAACTTCTTTATTCAATCAAACAATTTCCGACACATCAAACTAGTCGATAAGTATGTAAATCGCATAATCGCATGAACTTGTAGTTTTTCCGTATCCATAATGTAAATCCCATTATATTTTGTAGATCTTTATATAAAGTAACCTTAATCTCATAAAACCCTCGTGTTTAGAGAAATCCGTCTTTACAACTTCTAGTAACAAGTGACAAAGCTAGTCCTTTGTCGGATCTTTTTGTTTCACAAGTGTTTTCACACTTGTGGTTTATAAAATATCATATTTGTCAGTGCAAGATCCTTTCTTTAAAATACATGGTTTCTTAAATGTGTGGTTCTTTGAAAATACCACTTGCAGATACGTAGATCCGCTAGTTTTAAACACTAATGTACAGGTTAAATCACTTTTACACAAATAAACATTTTTACACAAGTTCATGTCTCTTGTGTGGTAGAGTTTCACCTTTTAACCCTTGTGTTAACCAAAATAAGCTTATGTTAAGATCAACGATCTTACCAAACCGGGTTAAATGGTGATCCGAGCTACCACAACATAGATCGGGTCTCGATAAACACAAATCCCAAATACTACAACTTTTACACAAGTTATAAGCTATTAACCACCATTTTTAGAGTTTTTACTAGACTTTTAAGCACCAAGTTGTATGTTAACGATATTTAACCGACAAAAATCTTTTTAACCACTTTAGATAAGTGTAAAAACGAGTTTTAAACAATATACCTCTAGCTCAAGGCTAGGGAAGAATCGTGATGAAAAACGCGTGGATAAAAGCTAACGGAAATGGTCCTTCGCGTTCCGAGTGCACCAAAGCTCCTAATACGCGACCCGTGAAGCTTGTATCTACTTGGAATGGAATGTTCAAGGACCGAAAGTGGGTGTAAGGGGGCTGGGGTGTTCGGCCGAGAGTGGATAGGGAGGGAGAGAGTTGTGTGGAGTGGTGTTTGATTATGATAAATACTCACATGTAATCCTTGTATTTTATAGACAATTAGAAGGGTTATTATCCAAAGGTAATTATGCCACTTAGATATTAGACAATAATCACTAAACAAATCCACCAAGTACAAGTGTGTCTCCCCAAGGTTTGGGGCCGGTTATGAGAGGGGGGGGGGGGGGGTTGGTTCGATTGTAACTAGTAATTAGGGGGTTAGTTATGTTAACTAAGTTATGTTAAGGGTTTAACCTCATTAGTAATATATAGCGTGTTATGACGGGTGTTAGGGTAATCAGGGACCCTAACTGGCTCAGAAAAATATAAATAGTGAAAATAGTAATATTTTCATGTTCCGGGTAAAGTCCGGGTGTCCGGTTGGATAGTAATCCGTTAAAGCGTTACAAAAGCTTTAAAGTGTCGTTATTGTTATTTTTAGTGACACATTTTGTTTCCAACACTTTAGAAAGTGTCTAGTAGTATTTTCCCCATATTCTGACACTTTACTAGTCAGCTAGAAGCTGGATTAATTATTAAAGTGCTGTATTTTGTACTTAAAGTACGTTTTAGGCACATCCGAATCAGTGTATCTTATTCCTAGAGACGCAGTACCACAACCCTTATATCCCTACACTCACTACCAGTGTAGCCAAAATATTTGAGGCTCTTAACAGGCCTTAGAGGCAGTATCTGCCTGATGCTGGTTATATCAGCATGTTCACTGTGTATCCGTTTAGTGCTACTGTGCTTTTTTTGTGCATCACGTTTGTCACTAGGGTTCAGCATGTAAATATTGTAGTGACAGCAAGCAAGTATGATGCAAGTAAGTTCATGTATCAGTATTCAAGTAGCAGTTCATCAGCTAGTTCAACCAAGCACAGTAATTAAGCAGTAATTAATCATTAATTAAGTTGTACGGATACCTGGTTTAGTGCGGGTTGTCACATTTTCCCCCCGTTAAATAAATTTCGTCCCGAAATTTAAGTTCTGCTTGTAGATGCAGAGTTCTTAGGAAATAAGTGGGGGTATTTCTCTTTCATCCGGTCCTCACGTTCCCAGGTGAATTCAGGACCATGTCTGGCATTCCAACGAACTTTGACGAGTTTGACACTGCTCCGGCGGGTCTTGTTAACTTTCCAATCCGTGACCTCGACAGGTTCTTCAACGAAGTGGAGCGTGTCGTCAATATGAATCTCGTCGATGGGAATGGCAACGTCAATTTGAGTTGGACTTTTCTTCAGGTTGGATACATGAAATGTATCGTGAACACCATTCAGTTCAGCAGGTAGGTCCAACTTGTATGCTACTGTTCCAATTCTTTCTAGAATTCTGAAGGGACCAATGTAGCGCGGATTTAACTTCCCACGCTTTCCAAAGCGTGCCACCCCCTTCCAGGGTGAAACTTTCAATAACACCATTTCTCCAACTTGGAAATCCACATGCTTCCGGTTTGGATCCGCATAGGCCTTTTGTCTGTGGCGAGCTGCTTCGATGCGTTTAAGTATTTGCGCAATCTTGTCTGTCGTCTCTTGGACGATCTCGGGACCAGCAAGCTGCCTATCACCTGCGTCAGACCAACATAGGGGTGATCGGCACTTGCGTCCGTATAGGGCTTCAAATGGCGCGACACCAATACTGGTGTGGTAGCTGTTGTTGTATGAAAATTCGACCAAAGGTAAGTGTTTATCCCAGCTACCGCCCAAATCCATAACACATGCCCTCAGCATGTCTTCCAAAGTTTGTATCGTTCGCTCGCTCTGGCCGTCAGTTTGCGGATGGAACGCAGTGCTCAGATTCAACTGTGAGCCAAAGGCTTCTTGGAAGGATTGCCATATCCTTGACACAAACCTTCCGTCTCTATCAAAGATGATTGAGAGAGGTACTCCATGGCGTGCGACAATCTCTCTCATGTATGTTTCCGCAAGTTTACTAGTACTGTCTTTCTCTCTGATTGGCAGAAAGTGTGCGGACTTTGTTAGGCGGTCAACTATCACCCAAATCATGTCATGGCCTCTTGGCGTTCTCGGCAATTTCGTAATAAAATCCATGGAGATTTGTTCCCATTTCCACTTGGGAATCTTAGGTTGTTGCAGTAGCCCTGAAGGCTTCTGGTATTCCGCCTTAACCTTAGCGCACGTCAAACATTTGCTCACATAGACAGCAACGTCGCCTTTCATCCTAGGCCACCAATAATATTCTTTGAGATCCTGGTACATCTTATCCGATCCAGGGTGGATAGAGTACCGTGACTTGTGCGCTTCGTCGAAAATAACTTTCCTTAATCCACCAAACAGAGGAACCCAAACCCTTTTCTCAAAACATAATGTTCCTTCCTTGTTTGGTACCAAAAGCTTCTCCATTCCACGGAGATATTCTTCCTCAAGGTTTCCCTCCTTGAGAGCTTCCTTTTGTGCGGCACGAATGCGCAAGGAAAGGTCGGTTCGTATGATCATTTCCAAAGCCCTGACCCTTATGGGCTTGATTCTCTCTTTACGACTTAGGGCATCGGCGACTACATTCGCCTTCCCTGGATGATACTTTATCTCGCAGTCGTAGTCGTTTAGCAACTCAACCCATCGTCTCTGCCTCATATTCAACTCCTTCTGGTTGAATATATGTTGTAAGCTCTTGTGATCTGTGAAGATTGTGCACTTCGTACCATATAGGTAGTGTCTCCAGATCTTTAAGGCAAAAACCACTGCGCCAAGCTCTAGATCATGCGTGGTATAGTTCTTTTCGTGCACTTTCAGTTGACGTGATGCGTAAGCAATGACCTTTTGGCGTTGCATCAACACACAACCCAATCCTTGACGCGATGCGTCACAGTATACCACAAAATCGTCAGTACCTTCTGGTAGAGCTAAGATTGGCGCGCTACAAAGCTTATCCTTCAGTATCTGGAATGCTTCTTCCTGTTTGATTCCCCAATCAAACGTCCTTTCCTTCTACGTGAGGAGTGTCAATGGTTGAGCGATCTTTGAAAAATCCTCGATGAACCTTCGATAGTAGCCAGCTAAACCCAAGAATTGCCGAATCTCGGTTGGCGTCTTTGGCGTTTCCCAATCCTTGATCGCCTCGATCTTTGTTGGGTCCACATGGATTCCATCTCCATTTACCACGTGTCCAAGGAATTGGACTTCTCGTAGCCAAAACTCGCACTTGGAGAATTTGGCGTACAGCTGTTCCTTCTTTAGCAGCTCCAAAATGGTTCTAAGATGCTGCTCGTGTTTAGCCTTCGTCTTTGAGTAAATCAAGATGTCGTCGATGAATACAATCACGAACTTGTCCAAGTACGGCTTGCAAACTCTATTCATTAAATCCATAAAGACTGCAGGTGCGTTCGTCAAACCAAACGGCATAACAAGGAACTCGTAGTGTCCATAACGAGTTCTGAAGGCTGTCTTTGGGATACTTTCTTCTTGAATCCTCAACTGATGGTATCCAGATCGAAGATCGATCTTAGAGTAAAAGCTTGAGCCTTGTAGTTGATCGAACAGATCATCAATCCTTGGCAGAGGATACCTATTCTTGATCGTCAGCTTGTTTAATTCCCGGTAGTCAATGCACATTCGAAAACTACCGTCCTTCTTCTTGACAAACAGGACCGGAGCTCCCCAAGGCGAGAAGCTTGGTCGGATAAAACCCTTGTCTAACAACTCTTGAAGTTGTGTCGACAGTTCCTGCATCTCAGATGGGGCAAGTCTATAAGGTGCCTTAGCCACAGGCGCGGCGCCTGGAACTAAGTCGATGTGAAACTCTACTTGTCTCTGAGGCGGCAGTCCGGGTAAGTCTTCCGGGAAGACTTCTGGATACTCCCTCACGACAGGGATGTCTTCGATTCTTGGCTCAGCAGCCTTCTTGTCCACAATGTGTGCCAGGAAGGCAACACATCCTTTCTGCAAACACTTCCTTGCTTTCAGGCAGCTGATAAATCTTAGCGGCGTATCACGCTTCTCTCCGTGAACCACAATTGTCTCACCATCATCGGTTGGGATACGAACAACTTTCTCGTGACATACTATCTCAGCCTTGTTTCCGGATAACCAATCCATTCCTACCACCACGTCGAAGCTTCCCAATTGGACTGGTAGTAGATCCAAAGTAAACTCACGTTCTCCCAATTCTATCACACAGCCTCTGATTACTTCGTCGGCTCCAACTAACTTTCCATTAGCTAATTCGATCGAGTAGGGAATATCTAACTTATTGGCGGCTAACCCAAGCATATTCTTAAATTCTAACGATACGAAGCTATAATCGGCACCAGTATCAAATAAAACGGATGCATAGCGTTGGTTCACAGGGAACGTACCAGTAACAACATTGGGATCCTGGCGCGCCTCCCTCGCTTCGAGTTGGAACACTCTACCACGGGCTTGGTTCAACGTTGGGCAGTTCTTCTTAAAATGCCTGATTTCCCCGCAGTTATAGCATCCGAGTCTCTGCCCGTTTCCACCCCCATTTCCAGCTGAGGTGTTGTTCTGGTTGGCATTGCCAGCCTGATTCACATTGTTGCCTCGATTTCTGTTTCCTCCAAAATTTCCTTGTGGGCGATTCCCATTTCCACCACGGTCATCATTCCTATTTCCATATCCTCCCTGGCCTCCTCGACCGGCAGGGGCCCAACAAGTGTCCTTCGAGTGACCACGTTTCCCACATGCTTCGCATATCCTTTGCCCACATTGACCAGAATGGTGATGCTGGCAGGCATTACACTTGGGATGGGTGCCCATATATCCTCTTCCTTTCCTTCCACTACCAGCTGTAACCTGAGCTGGTGCGTTTGTTTCCCCTTTCTTACCAACACTGCCAATGCCCTGTTTAAAGTTCGAGAACTTTCTTTTGTTGCCTCCTGATGACTCAACGTGAGTCTCTGCCTTCTTCGTCTTGATCTCATCAAACTTGTTCAAACGAATCGCCTCCTCGGTGAGAGCCACGCTCAAATCGATGGCTTCAGTGATAGTCGCTGGTTTGGAGGAGGTTACCATGCTTATGATTTGGGGAGCCAAACCCCAAATGAAGCGCTCGATTCGCTTGTATTCTGGCGTAACCATGTAAGGAACCACTTGAGATAAGTCATGGAATCTTTGAACGTATTCTGCAACCTTTGGTCCATCCATCTTTAAATGCCAAAATTCAGTCTCCAACTTCTGAATTTCCGCGCGAGAACAGTACTTTTTGCGCATAAGTTCTTTCAATTCTGTCCAAGTCAGCGCGCAGGCGGCAGCTTCGCCCAGAGTCTGTACTTGCAGATTCCACCAAGAGAGGGCTCCATCCAAGAATAGCCCTGAGATGTATGTGACTTGCTGATCCTCTGCGCATTTGCTCATGCGTAAAACAGAATCGGTTTTCTCAGCCCAGCGGGTGAAGGCAACTGCACCTCCTGTGCCATCGAAGTTGACCGGTTTGCAGTCTAAAAACTGCTTGTAGGTGCATCCTGCACGTATGTTAAAACATGTGATTGGCATTAGCATCATCGCTAAAATCTCCAACTAGTTCATGGTAGGTCCAAATGGCTTGGTATTACCGTGAGGTGGATTGTTGTTGCCCTGGTTAACACTTCCGCTCGCTCCTGGCTGAGATGCTGCGTACTGTGCTATGGCAGCAGCAATGATTTGTTGTAGCTCTGCCTCATTAGTAGGCATTGGCGTTGGGCGTTTCGGTGGCATCTTCTAAAAGATGGTTTATGTTGGTCAGGCCATAGCGAAGTGTACGTATATAGTAATAGTAATAGCACGTAATATCTCATGTCATCAATACATCACAAATACCAATCATCCACATTTCATGTCATAAAAATGCAAATAAGTAATCAAGCGAAACAGTTGTGATGAGAATACTGCGATTGTCATATATCAAGACCACATGGTAAGTGTATCAGTACATCATAGTGTCATACAATCATCCATCAACTAGGGGCGACATCACCCCTGTCCAAAAATCATAACAAATCAGTGTCAAATACATCATCAAGTACATGTCAACAAAAGTCAAAATCATAAAGTGGTCTCCAAAATGCTGTGTAATCCAACAATCGCCGTCTTCTCATCCTCGTCTACCAAATCAGTAACTGGTGAGCTCTATGCAGATGGTGGTGGAGGAGGGGGAAAGTGAGTATAAAACAAGCGGCGTAACTGGAGCCAGTCCTCCTCCTGGGCTCGCTGAGTACGAATAATAGAGGCAATCTGCTGCTCTAATGTAAAGAGACGGGCAGCAATATCTGGAGGTAATGGTCGAAACGGCTGTAGAGGGGAGGGTGCCTGACCATGGCACTGACATGGTAACAACCGAGCTCTCTCGAGCTCCTGGATATGCTGTGTGTGGGACTCGTGCTGTGCGACAAAGGACATCAAGACGTCCTCGATAGTGTATCCCCTGTGAAAAGCATGATAGGGGTCAGTAGGTGGCACACCGGAGCCAGGTGCCCAAAGAAATGGCTCGCTAGTGGGGTCGAAAGGTGCCACGCGAAATGGAGCAACAGCGGGTGGAACGGATGACGCCTGAGGCATGAAAGGGATAGGCATCGGTACATGCCCATCAGGGTGAGCTGAAGAACCCTCTCCAGGCCCTGTTGGAGGTACAAACATAGGAACCTGAAATGAAAAGTCAATATGTGGTGCAACAGGAATCTGTGGAGGAAAAGGTGGAACATCCTCATCAGCCGGTATCCAACCGTGCTGTGCAGACTCATCAGGTGGATCCATACGTGCCGCGAACAGTGCATGTCCGGGCTCTAGTGGGACGGGATCAAGTAAGGGAGCAACAACGGGGTGAACGGGTGCATGGTGCTCTATAGGGTGGTCAGCAGGTATATCACCAACGGGTAAAGGAACAACGGGATCAACAGCAACATGATCGCCCTCAATCACAGGAACATCTACAGGGAGATCAGCAACAACAGGCTCAAAAGGGATATCAGCATGTACTGGGTCATGCTCGGGTATAGGGTCTAGAGCGGCTGCCTGCTCAGGAGCAACGGCAGGCTCGAAGTCATCAAAAGCCATCTCAAACTCAAAATCTGGGTCAATAGGATCAAATAGGTCAACAGGGTCTGCTGGATCCTCCATAAACTGGTCCATGGGAACAAACTCTAAGTCACGATCTGGGTCGAACCCTGGGGGAAACATAGGATCGGAATCCTCCACATCATCGTGGTCGAAAGTGAAACTGGGGATAGGGGCAACAGAAGATGCCTGATCAGGATCTGATCCATGAGAGGAGTGCTGCGCACTATGGGTGTGTGAGGGTACAGAGGCCACAGACTCAAAGGAGTTCGCGACTGGGGAGTGAACAGGTGACTCCGCGACGGGAGCGTCTGCGATCAATAAGGGATCGGCGGCAGGAAGGGCCTCGCCCTGAGCATCCTCCTCGAAAGGCTCCTCATCAAACATATCGACATCATCCTCCTCATCATCGATGGGTAAATCGTAAGCTGGATACGCAGCCAGCGGTATAGGAGCAGGGATCAATGCCAGTGGTAGATCCCCGGCGATAGGACCATCTGCGAGCTCGCCAGCACCGTCAGGTAGTGCAAAGGGCTGGAAATCGTCCTCATCTGTGCTGGTGAAGTCGGACGTATAAACCTCGTGCTCCGATGACTCAATGTCGTCTGAAACGATAGGCCTCGGGCCTGTGGTGCCTGAACCACCAGTGTCTGCAGAATCCATGTGTCTGTAACATATACACAAACATGCACAAATAGTCAATCATAAATCAAGTAATCACATAAGTCACCAAGTAAGGTATCACGTAATTCTCCTAGTCTTACTAGCCAATATCATCCAGTCTACAAGACTGCTCTATCCTCCACCTTGACCACTTAGATCGCTCCTCAGTCGTCATGACTGAGCCTACTCTTCCTAGCCTTGCTAGCCCACTACCTCGGTCACCTAGACCGAGCCTCGATCCTCCAGATCGAACCTATAACAAACCAACGTGCTCAACTACTTCGATCACCTCGATCCTCCAGACCGATCCTCAGCCCTCCAAGCTGAGCCTATAATTAATAAAATGTGCTCAACATTTGTTTGTAAAAAGTTTTGGATCTGGACTTAAGTGGTATGCAGAAAAATGTTTTCGTGAGAGCCCTAGTGATCATAGTCTAGACTCGAGAAAAAATCCTAGTTCGCTATGATCCGGGCTCTGATACCAAGCTGTCACACCCTGGCTTTGCGGAAGCGTGGTTAATTTTGGTGTGACTTCTTAATACCATAGCTTAATCATACCAAAGCTATATGAGTTAAAAACATGCAAGATCATCCATTAAGTTTTGAAAATCAAACACAATACCATTGTTTTAACATACCCTGACTGCCATAATCTTGTTCAACAAACATTACAGACTGAAACACAACATAAACATGGTTTAAGGACTGTGTCTTGTCCAGGAAAGAGACACATCCCCTAAACCCCGGATGACCTCGGAAACTAGTGCAGCGGAAAACATGCCATACCGTGCCAGATCTCGTTAATTTCCTGAAATACATGTAAGTTGAAAAATCAACAATAATGTTGAGCGAGTTCATGTGCAAGTGAGTAAGTAAAACACTTGTAAGTATAAAAGTTTCCTGGTATGTAGCAGTGTAAGAGGACTTGTGATCACCAATGGTTTGCAAGGCCATTAGCATGTTGTGAAATGCAAGTAGGAAGACACAACCCTAGCCGATTTTTGCGTTGGGCAACCAAGTCACTCCAGGTCCGTTCTGTTGGTCCTCAGAGAGGTCCGTTCTGTTGGGCCTAGAGCTGGGCTCGCTACACCCAGATAGATCTACCGCTTAAGTCCCTCGGTGTTCTAACTACCCATTCACATGATCTAAAACCTCCTTACGTTAATCATACCATGTATAAAGTACTTGTAAACAAAGTAACATGTATTTCACCCCCGCAGTTAAGAAAACTGAAAACAGTTAGAGAAAAGGGGGACATGAACTCACTGTCGGTGCGTCTCTACCAAGTGTCTCCAAATCTGAAAGCTGTGCGACGACCTACAAGTGCTAATTCTATTAGACGGACGGCCGTGCCTTAGCTTTATAGTTTAAGTCTTTGGGAAATAGTTAGGCAACTATTCCGTGTTTACATTTTGTATACACTTGGTAGTTAATTTCCTCCCCAAGGGTGGGGGATATAATACATGTGCGTAAGTTACGTTTTATCAATCGTGTGGTAATGTAATTACCGGTGTAACTTATATATTTATGGTGAAAGCGTTCGCAAAGTTTTGGGATCATTAACGCTTGTAAATATTATTTTTACTCTAAAATAATATTTATGTATTTTCACAAAATAATCATAAACAGTGTTGTGACAAAATATATTCATCACGTAAATTTTTTTGTGAAAATCCCACCACCGAATGTTTAGTAATTAAAGTTCTGGCGAAATTTATATTTCGAGAATATGTCAAAAATAGTTCTAACACTTGTTGTGTAAATAATTCTAAGTGTTAGGTTTTTAGAAAATTTCGCCAGAGTTTCCTCTGTAACTGGAGGTGACCACGCTTTCGAGCGTATCATTTTCTTTTAACAAATCAACTCAACAACTTCTTTATTCAATCAAACAATTTCCGACACATCAAACTAGTCGATAAGTATGTAAATCGCATAATCGCATGAACTTGTAGTTTTTCCGTATCCATAATGTAAATCCCATTATATTTTGTAGATCTTTATATAAAGTAACCTTAATCTCATAAAACCCTCGTGTTTAGAGAAATCCGTCTTTACAACTTCTAGTAACAAGTGACAAAGCTAGTCCTTTGTCGGATCTTTTTGTTTCACAAGTGTTTTCACACTTGTGGTTTATAAAATATCATATTTGTCAGTGCAAGATCCTTTCTTTAAAATACATGGTTTCTTAAATGTGTGGTTCTTTGAAAATACCACTTGCAGATACGTAGATCCGCTAGTTTTAAACACTAATGTACAGGTTAAATCACTTTTACACAAATAAACATTTTTACACAAGTTCATGTCTCTTGTGTGGTAGAGTTTCACCTTTTAACCCTTGTGTTAACCAAAATAAGCTTATGTTAAGATCAACGATCTTACCAAACCGGGTTAAATGGTGATCCGAGCTACCACAACATAGATCGGGTCTCGATAAACACAAATCCCAAATACTACAACTTTTACACAAGTTATAAGCTATTAACCACCATTTTTAGAGTTTTTACTAGACTTTTAAGCACCAAGTTGTATGTTAACGATATTTAACCGACAAAAATCTTTTTAACCACTTTAGATAAGTGTAAAAACGAGTTTTAAACAATATACCTCTAGCTCAAGGCTAGGGAAGAATCGTGATGAAAAACGCGTGGATAAAAGCTAACGGAAATGGTCCTTCGCGTTCCGAGTGCACCAAAGCTCCTAATACGCGACCCGTGAAGCTTGTATCTACTTGGAATGGAATGTTCAAGGACCGAAAGTGGGTGTAAGGGGGCTGGGGTGTTCGGCCGAGAGTGGATAGGGAGGGAGAGAGTTGTGTGGAGTGGTGTTTGATTATGATAAATACTCACATGTAATCCTTGTATTTTATAGGCAATTAGAAGGGTTATTATCCAAAGGTAATTATGCCACTTAGATATTAGACAATAATCACTAAACAAATCCACCAAGTACAAGTGTGTCTCCCCAAGGTTTGGGGCCGGTTATGAGAGGGGGGGGGGGTTGGTTCGATTGTAACTAGTAATTAGGAGGTTAGTTATGTTAACTAAGTTATGTTAAGGGTTTAACCTCGTTAGTAATATATAGCGTGTTATGACGGGTGTTAGGGTAATCAGGGACCCTAACTGGCTCAGAAAAATATAAATAGTGAAAATAGTAATATTTTCATGTTCCGGGTAAAGTCCGGGTGTCTGGTTGGATAGTAATCCGTTAAAGCGTTACAAAAGCTTTAAAGTGTCGTTATTGTTATTTTTAGTGACACATTTTGTTTCCAACACTTTAGAAAGTGTCTAGTAGTATTTTCCCCATATTCTGACACTTTACTAGTCAGCTAGAAGCTGGATTAATTATTAAAGTGCTGTATTTTGTACTTAAAGTACGTTTTAGGCACATCCGAATCAGTGTATCTTATTCCTAGAGACGCAGTACCACAACCCTTATATCCCTACACTCACTACCAGTGTAGCCAAAATATTTGAGGCTCTTAACAGGCCTTAGAGGCAGTATCTGCCTGATGCTGGTTATATCAGCATGTTCACTGTGTATCCGTTTAGTGCTACTGTGCTTTTTTTGTGCATCACGTTTGTCACTAGGGTTCAGCATGTAAATATTGTAGTGACAGCAAGCAAGTATGATGCAAGTAAGTTCATGTATCAGTATTCAAGTAGCAGTTCATCAGCTAGTTCAACCAAGCACAGTAATTAAGCAGTAATTAATCATTAATTAAGTTGTACGGATACCTGGTTTAGTGCGAGTTGTCACATTAATAGTGTCAATGCTTCTTCTCAAAGGGTTATGTTGCGGTTATAACAGCTGATCATGCTAAGGACTGTTATAGTTAACAACTGCTCTTTATAAAGACTGGTGTTCTTAATGGTTGATGAGGCCTATCCACTGTTGAAGACAAAGCCATGTTAAAGACAAGCACTTATGTAGCTAAAGCCTGATCAACCAAAGGAAAACCACTGCTCAGTAGCAGCAGTGCTTCAGCATCTATAGTGGATTCAACTTTAGTATTGATGTACCAGTGTTTCTATGTTGTGTTATATTTTTATTTATTATTTAGTGTTTGAGTACGATTTAAATTATGTTGATGTTGAATTGTGTCTGAACATCTGTTTCATAAGACAACAGAGATTTAATAGTTTCAATGCTTCCTCTCAAAGGGTTATGTTGTGGTTATAACAGCTGATCATGCTAAGGATTGTTATAATTAACCACTGCTCCTTATAAATACTGATGTTCTTAAAGGCTGATGAGGCCTATCCACTGTTGAAGACAAAGCCATGTTAAAGACAAGCACTTATGTACCTAAAGCCTGATCAACGAAAGGAAAACCACTGCTCAATAACAGTAGTGCTTCAGTATCTATAGTGGATTCAACTTTAGTATTTATGTACCAGTGTTTCTATGTTGTATTCTATTTTTATTTATTATTTAGTGTTTGAGTACGATTTAAATTATGTTGATGTTGAATTGTGTCTGAACATCTGTTTGATAAGACAACAGAGGTTTAATACTTTCAATGCTTCCTCTCAAAGAGGTTTTTGAGTCGTTATAACAGCTGATCATGCTAAGGACTTTTATAATTAACCACTGCTCCTTATAAATACTGATGTTCTTAAAGATTGATGAGGCCTATCCACTGTTGAAGACAAAGCCATGTTAAAGACAAGCACTTATGTTCCTAAAGCCTGATCAACGAAAGGAAAAACATTGCTCAGTAGCAGCAGTGCTTCAGCATCTATAGTGGATTCAACATCAGTATTTTATACTCTGTTAGATTGTTAAATTTCATATCATAGGGTTGTTTATATGTAACGGTATTTATCACATCACCCCAGTATGCTAACTGATTATATGTAATACTTTATTTAAAAAAATCTCAAAATTCATCTTAAAAATAGTTAAAATGATTTTTTTTATGAATTATAAGCATTAAAATGTTTTAAGGCTATCCACTGATAACTTAAAGTCTCCCACTGTTTTTCAGTGTAATCATTGCAACCACTGTTATTATTCCATCAGTGTCTTCATAAAACAACTGTGTTCCATTACTCATCAGGGGTTGGCTCGTGGACAGTTCATAGCCGTCAGATCTTTTGTAACCGCTGCCACGTCAGCATTCACTTTTCCTGCTATAAAACCCTGATCAAAACCCCCAATCAGGGTTTTAACTGTCGAATCGAATTCATTTTTCCTTTTTCAAAGCAGTTATCCTCCATTTCTCTCAAAATTCCTCATCGTCCTTCTTCCTCAAATGGCAAAATCACGGTCTTCATCAGTTAAAAGGAAATCCAGTCAAAAGGTCATACAAATTCGATACAAAGCTCCCCATAACTACTTGGGTCTCTTGACAAAACCAAGTAACACTGAAACGTTCAATTCCGTCATAGATGCCCTTTCGTCTTCAAAATACAAAACTTTGTTGACTTCTGATGCTCCGATTTACTTGGCAACCCAGAGGGAATTTTGGAAAAATGCAAAACTTGAATATCAAGATAAAACACCCATAGCTATCAATTCCTCGATAAAGGGTGTTGATGTTAAAATCACACCACAAACCATTTCTGAGGTGTTTGAACTCAATGATCTTGAAGGTAAGACTTTTTTTCCCTAAAATAGAGTATCAAACAGTTTTTTTAGAAAGAGGGTATGCAAAGCAAATGAAAAAAAAAACACTTTGCAAAAAGGCGGTTTTCCCCCTGCCCCAAGGTTTTTGTTTCATACCCTCTTAATGTGTGTTTCTAATAAGACCACGGCTTTCAATGAAATTCCATTAAAGATCTAATACCTGGCATATGCTATCTTGCATGGGGAAAACTTTAACTATTCACAGGAGATCTTTAATGACTTGGTAAAAAATGTTGATAGCAAATCATTTTTACTATTTCCAAGGTTCCTAAGCTTTTATTTTCAAAAGAAATTTGGAAAGGATGATGCTCATGTACTCATCTAGGGTGAACCTTTTCAAATAAATGGCCTTACACCGTTAACATTTACAAGGCTATCAAAAGTGTCCAAAACACAAGCACAGGCTCCTGAGTAGACTTTAGCAGCTACCACTGCTCCTCAGGCACCTGCTGCTGAGCCCACTGCTCAAGGTGATCACAGCAGCAAAACAACTGCTGTGAAACCGACACCTAAATCCACCAAAAGACCAAGACAAAAGAAAACACAAAAGCCCCTCAAACCTAAAACAAAGGCAACTCTGGAAGATGAGATCCCAGAGCCACTGCCGGTGAAAACACAAAAGTCACCAGAAACCACTGTTGCTACTTCCTTACAGCAGATGTTAGAAATATCTCAACCTGAGCCTCAAACTCCTCCTGTTTCTTTTCAAAAAGAACAGGTTGTAAGAATAGGGACATCAAATTATGTTGCTTTGGACTCACTTGAATCCATCATCCCCAGCCCACTGCCCGGGGCAAATCCTCTTTCCACTCCCGTACTCATTGTTACAATTCCACCACAAACATAACTTTTGTTGGATGCAGTTGATATAAATCAGATAGCAATCAGTTCCTCTCAACCCCCTATCACTGAGAGCATGCCACAGAAAGTGACTGTGTCTGAGTTCCCTATCATTGCTAACCCACCAACAACACCTGAGGAGGTTACACTGCAGGATGTACAAGTACTTCCTGTCATTAGTTCAAGTGAAGCAGCTACTACAAGTGTTGAACCCACTGGTTTACACTTGGACAGTAGTTTCATTAATCAGACTTCCTTGAAGGCAATTTCTTCTATGGGAACCTTTCTAAATACTGGTGTGTATCCTGTATACACTGGTGAGCTTAGATTGGTAACCTCTGCTGAGGAAAGAAGTCCCCAGTTCCAAGAAAAAGGGGCAACAGGGGATGACTTTTGGGAAAGTCTCCCTCAGTCAACCACTGTTACAACCACCTCTGGTGGGAAATCAGATGATCCCATTAAATTGGATGATGGTTTAATGTACCGAGAATTGAGGGAGAGGCTTAACAAACTGGATACATCTATTGCAGAAATCAAAACCATACTGCAACAGTTGTTACAAAAACAGCAGGCACCACCTGCTCCCACTGACCTTTGGGCATTATTTCAACCTCTGCTTCACCAACAAAGAGCAAATGCTGATCAGAAACATGAAATTCAGCTTCAAAATATCAGAAATATAATGGAAGCCAGGTTCAAAGACACTCAGGCAGATATAAAAACCCTGAAGGCTCAATTTATGAACACCACTGGCACTGCTCCTCCCTCTATCATCTTTGTGGACAGCCCACCACCAAATAATGCCAAAAAGGCAGAGAAAATGAGGCAGTTGAAGAAAAAGGGATATGAAGATGGTCTGTACATTGCACCAGATAATTCAACAATGCTTGCACACATCCCTTTGCCAGATGGTTCCAAAAAGGTTGATGTAACCTTAAATGCCATTGCTGATGCAAAAGCAAGGGTGAAAAAGGATATGGAGGCAAAGGATAAAGGAAGGTTTGAACAGGAGAAGAGAGTTTTTATGGAGATGAATGAACAGGGTACTTCTGAGCCAAAGGATCAAGAAAATTCTCAGCCCATAAGAAAGTCTACTAGAAAAGTCATACAACCCAAAACCACACCTCCCAAATCCACAAAACAAACTCCCAAACCTTCCAAAAGTTCCACACATCAATCTTCGAAACCAACAGATGTTAAAACACCTGTTGTATCAACAGTTGTTGCTTCTTCAGTAATTTCAACATCTGTTATCCAAACTTTCACCACTACCACTTCAACACACACTACATCCACTGTCTTATCTCCATTACGAAAAATCCCTTCACCACCACCAATACCACCTGCTAAAAGGCAGAAGACAACAGTTGACACATCATCCGTGGTAATGGCAACAGTGGTTGAAACCCCAGTTGTTTCAACAGCTGTTAGTCAAACACACACCATCACTACTCAAACACCTCAAACAAAACCATCATCACAAAACTCACCACCTGCCTTAAAGCAAAAGACAACTGTTGATACATCAACAGTGGTTGAGACACCAGTTGTTTCGACAACTGTTAGTCAATTACCTACCACTTTTAACAATCCTTCCCAAGCCATAATTCTGTTTGCTCCAAAACCTCAAATAGAAACACCTCCTCCTGAAAATGTGTATAATAGAAGAAAAAATATTCATGTGCATGATGATGATATACCAGCACCTAATCCTGTTTCATCTGTACCTTACAAAATCACCAAACCTGAATCTTTCATTCCTCCAAAATTGGTCAATCCAATCAAAGATCCAATAGCTCTTCAAGGATATGAGTCTGTAGATGGTACCCCAGCAGCTGCCAGTTATCCACTGGAACTCCATGCAGTAAAGAATGAAATGAGGCAGTTCTACACAGTTGATGATCCTTCAAAAAGGAAATTCCCTTCTCTGGTTGGTTTTAGAAATCCAAAAAACATGGATGAATATCTAAAACTAAAAGCTAGACAAGCTCAAATAATAGCTAGGGTTGAATGCGAAGGAGAAAATGACAATGTGTATTCAAGTCATTATCAGTTTTTACTCACCAAAGTCAAGCTCATGGAAGACTAAGATAGAGATTTGAGTAAAGAAATGTCAAATTTACCACCAGAACCTGGCCTGCAAAAAGATGTGAGAAAAGACATTCTGGCATTGATCATGAGTGAGAAGTTCTACCCTGCCAAGGAAGAGCAATTCCAAGATTCGCCACTTGTTGGTCTCAAAGCAGAACTCAATAGAATTGAAAGAGTAAAAAGAGATCCAAGCATGAAAAGGTCAGCACCAAATTGGCGTAAATACAAAAAGGCTATTGATGATCTTACCTTGGAGTATAAAAGAAAGAAACAAGAGTTGGTTGATGCAAAGGTTGCAACTGCCAAGGCCATAGCAAAATGGACAAGGCAGTACACTGATGAAGCTTATGAAAGGCTTAGAAAAAAGAGAGAAACAGATCCTAGCCTTCCAAAGAAGCCTGATTACAAAACTATTAACATGTCAAAGAAGCAGCTCCACAATTCTGAACCACTGTTCACATCATCAGATACCTCTGTCATTATGTTAAACCAAAGAAAGAGGCAAAAGTTGACTGATGCAGAAGAGAAAGAGCAAGAAGCTGTATATTTTAAACAGGCTATCAAGACAATGGCACTTGAAGATGACAGCTCAGCAAAGCTTCTACATACATTGGAATCCAACCACTGATGAAGCATAAAAATTGAACCTCAAACTATTGATGGGATCCAAGCATTGTTGAAGATCAAAGCATTGTCATTCAAGCTCTGATCACCCTTTGAAAATAGCACTGATCCTCAACATTAGTGCTTAGATTACAACAGTGGAATGAAGAATCAATGTTTATGTATCAGTAGTTTGAATATCATCAGTGTCTGTAGTGTCTGTTGTTATAGATTCAGTGTTTATGTTGAACATCTGATCTGATTTACTTTTGGTCAACATTTGTTTGAATTTTGGTCAACATCTTATTTTGTTAAGAAGTACAAGAACAAACATTTTTACAAAATCCCAAATCACCCGATCATTTAAGTGCATTGAAGTAAAATTGGAAATAAAGTTATTCATGTGGTCCTGTTGTTGAATAGATCTAATTTCGTGATTTTAAGACAATATTGTTGAATAGAATAAGATGGTTGATGTAATGTGGTCGTATTAATAACAAATTGTAATTAATTAATCTAAATAACTTTCCCGAGCCCGGGAAGCAATCCCGGGTAAAAACCTAGTTTTTGCTTATACATAACTAAAAATGCTTCCTTATTTATATACTTCTACATACAATGTTCTAAAAAAGTTGAAACAAATACAAGATTTGATTCCTATATGTGGAATCTCATAAAAATTAATTAGGAATTTGACAACTACTTGTGTTAGGTATAGGAATGGATTCATGCATTGAATATCACTGTCCCGTGAGACACTTTGTTTCTTTTTTTCCTTTAAGTTTATACATGTATCCAAAATTTAAGTAGATATATTTTAAGACATCGATAAACACTATGATAGCCACAACAAATAAAATACTTTTTTTTGTAGTGTTAGCCTACAACTTAATTTTGATGGGTCAACCCAATTTTTTCCCACTCAATTGGTGGGTAATTTACATTCGAGTGAAAGAATCTTTAGTATGACAAAGTCATCGGAACCTGATGCGTAAAGAAGCATCATAATTTTAGGGAGGGAAGAAGATATGTTATAAAAATATACCTTTTAAATACAACAACTTATTTTCTAATCAACTATAGGCAAACTTTTATTAACTATTAGTTGATAGTTGATATTAGAGTTAACTTTCGTTTTGCTCCCTGTGGTTTGGTCATTGCTCCAATAGTTTAAAATAGTCATTTTTCTCCCTGGTCTTTCGAGTTTGTCGCCAGTTTGCTCCCTGACTCTAACTCAGTTAAAACTTTCAATTAAAAGTAGGGGTATTTAGGTAGTTTACTACCTGGTTCTAACTCAATTAAAACATTTAGCTAAAAGTCGCGGTAGTCGTGGTCAGCAGGTGGTGGTGGATGGTTGTGGATGGTGGTGGCCGGTAGAAAGAGTGGTTGGAAAGATGGGGGATCAGAAAATAATTACGTATATACATGTAAATAATAAACAAGTTATAGATTTATTTAGGTGAAAAGACTTATATGCCTTTGCTTTTATCTATAAAATTACCAAAATACCCTTCTAATTAATGGATTTTTTGGATGGAGTTAGAGACGGGGAGAAAAATGACGATAAGTTAGAAAAAACAGGGAGGAAAATGGCTATTTTTAAACTATTGGGACAAAACCGTTAAAATGACCAAATCACAGTGAGCAAAATGAAAGTTAACTCTTGATATTATAAAGATATTTGTGATTTTTAATTACAAAAATTATGTTTTTACCACTAAAATTATTAGTAACAACAGAAAGGTAGAGGAAAAGTATTTAAGAATTTAAAAAAATGATAAAAAAGATGGCTGAATAAATACTTAAATGTAAATTAATTCAGATGTTTATTTAAATAATGATTTCATTAGAGTGACTTTTAAGTGCAAAAATCATATAATCAAAATCAGGTTTATAATTTGGTCTAACCGTAGCTTCATGGCTTTCCTTTGAGCCTAGAGGTTTTTTAGTTGTAGATTTTCTTCTAGGCGAGTGGGCCATGCAATGCTATCCTGTTTTGTTCTTCCGACGAAAGAATGGTTCATTTGTAAGGATTAGGGTTGTAAATGAACCGAACGTTCAGCGAACAGTTCGTGAACCGTTTGTCGGGAAGTTCGTTTATGTTCATTCGATAAGCTTAACGAGCGAACACGAACAAAAAATTTCATTCGATAAGCTTAATGAACGAACACGAACAAAGGTCTCGTTCGTTCGACTGCGTTCGTGAACGTTCGGTAATATGTTCGTTCGTGTTCGGTTTTTTATGTTTATTTTTCTAAAAGTTTTTAATGTTTTATTACTTTTTTACTTTCCCCCATATGTATTATTTCCATCTCTCTAGCCATCTCCCTTTTTGATATAACGCTCCTTCATTCAGCCTATCTCCAATCGATTGAACCCAATATCATCCATCCATTCAATCTTTAAATGGTTATATTTAACTACTTTCTTTGTGTACAATGTTTAAGATTAACAGTGCTTTTTTTTTAATTTTCAAAATTAAAGTTCATTTGTGTTCGTGGTTAGTGTTCACGAACAAACAAAACTAGTAGTTTACCCGTCCGTTGTCCGGGTATATATGATTAACATCATCCAAACTCACCGATGTCCGGGTATATATGATTAACATCATCCAAACTCATTGTATATTTTAATATCACGATGACTACTTATCTAACTATTAAGAACATCAATAACTATGTATATATTTAAAATAATGTTGACTTTTAATTTGATTTCGATTAATAACTACAACTCTTCTTGAATTGTTATACATACTAATTTAAAATCTTACATCTAATTCGCACAATTTAAAATATTTAATTAATTATTTGTAATTGATTAACGTAGGAATTGCTAACACCATTAAATGAAGATAAATGAGATCTATCAATGATACATGTTTACAAAAGTATTAAAAAAAACTATCAACACAACCAAATGTAGATTATATTTATGTCATGAGAATATTATTTAAGAACATCAATAACATTGTCTACATTTAAGATAATAATGACTTGTAATAAATGATAAACATGCAGGATACATATACAAAATAAAGCAGATAATGTTATCAAGATCTCACAAGTATATTACAAAAAAGCCAAAAAAAATACAATGTGTACTATAATATACAATAAATCATAAACATGCAGAATACATATACAAAAAAAGTAATTGATGTTATCAGGATCTCCCAAGGATATTACACAAAAGCAAAAAAACACAATATATATACTATAATATACAATTTCGTTGGCAAAACACAAACCATTGTATAAAACACAATGACTTATTATCCAACTATTAAGAACATCAATAACCATGGCTATATTTAAGATAATAATGACTTTTTATTCGATTGCGATTAGTAACTACAACTGTTCTTATATTCTTATACATCGAATTGTCATACGTACTAACTTATAATCTTACATCTAATTCCCACAATTTAAAATTTTTAAGTAACTATTTTTAAATTGATTAACATAGCAATTGCTAACACCATTAAATAAAGATAGATGATATCTATCAAAGTTAGATCAACATAAACTAAATCAATTACAATTCTCTCTATGGTCGCTCGAAGAAAAGGGAGCATATGAAGAACTAAACAGAAAAGTCGGCATCATCAATGATAACAATTACAAGCGAACCTGGAGCAGCATCGGATAGCTTGATGAAGTCCTCCACTCTCCCCCATTAGATTTCAAGAACAACGCAGAAGAGTTTATCACACAATTGTTGAAACAGGATCAGAAAATCTGCGACATCCTTGCCGATCTGCAAAACAAAAAACAACAACAACAACAACCATACCTAGTAAATCCCACAAATAGCAGAACTATTGGTAGGGTCTGGGGGAGGTGGGATGTAGGCAAACCTTTCCTCTATTCAAGAATAGAGAGGCTGCTTCCTGAGAGACCCCCGGCTCCAAAACAACCAACAGACATGTAGACGAAAAACGGGTAAGTAAATCACGTGGCAATAGGCAGATAAGTCATCAGTAAGCAACATATATGCATATATACAAGAAAAATCGTCATATGTTGGTCTACCTAAAGTGTAAAAGAAATCTAACACCCCCCCCTCCCAAGGCACAGGTAGGACACGTCTATACCCTCACCTACTAGTCCTTAACCTTAATCCTACGTCTCCACGAACTCCTATCATGAACCATGTCCTCAGAGAGGTGCAATTCTAACAAATCTTGTCTAAGAAGGCGAGAGTCGTTGAAATCTTAGGAAGTGTTAATTGTAGCGTATAATATTTTATACATATTTCACTCTTTAATCTTTCTTTATATTTAATTTAATAAAATTAATATCCATTGGATACAAAGTAAACATAATGACAAGAACACATAACATAATGTATAGAAAACCCACCTAGTTGCAAAACACAATAATCAGACGCAATAACACAATATATAGAATCAGTTGCAATACCATGGCTAATATTAACACTATCCATACCACCAATATTCAAGTATTTCTTTATTTAATTAAACAAACAATAAAATATAAAAGATAATAAAAGATACGCAATCAACATCATATCTATCACAATCAAAACAACTTCATCATCACCAGCGTTTCATATCTCCTTGAAGATCATCGCCGCCGAAGATTTGATCGACAAAAAGGTAACTTCCGATTGTAAATCTTGACGGTTTAATTTCTATTAGATTTCTAAACCTCTGTTAGATACTTAATCAGCGACATATGATGGTTACTGCGGCGAATAACTTGTTTGTAGACGTCAAATCTGATTTTAGGTTTCAATCATCTTCAACCTCTCATATGTTATGTATAGTTGATATATATCTTATGTATTGCATGTTATGGACATTGTCGAACTAAAGTTTACAGTATAATGATAATAATATATGAAAAAGTTGCAATCAAACAATGGGGGTGTTTGGGTTAGGTTATTTGGAGCAACTTATGACTTATTGACTTATAAAAGTTAATAAGTTGTTTTTTGAGTGTTTGGGTTAGCTTATTTTAAAGGATTTTGTGTGTTGACAAGCCATTTTTGAGAATTCAGAATTTCTAACTTCTCACTTGTCACTTATATAAGTTAATAAGTCATTTTTAAGAAGGAATCCCAAACACACACGGATGAAAACATATGATTCTGTTATAAATTTTTTTTTTATTTTTGGGGTTCCTTCTCTAAAAGTACTTATTAACTTATATAAGTCATAAGTGAGGAGTTACAAATACTAAGTTAGCAAAAACAACTTCTCAACACAAAAAAATAACTTGAATAAGCTAACCCAAACACTATAAACACAACTTATTAAATTTTATAAGTCAATAAGATATAAGTTGCTCCAAAATAACCTAACCCATGTACGATTACGCGAAAAGAGATATTTTACGAATATATATATATATATATTTACTGATATATTGAAACGGTATACAGAAGAGATCTATTGCACATTATGAATTAGGAATAATATTCTCATGACATAAGATTACATTTTAACACATTGTGTATTAATACTAACAGTTAATATTAAATTTTATATATCATAGGTATACAAAAATGATTACGTCCTGCATGTCTCTATTACAAGACCCTAAATCATTGAAACTGGTATGCTGTAATGCCTTCAATAAGTAAGTGTAAACTTCATTACGTAAACTGAAATTAGTAAATGTAACTACATGCATTACCAATTGAGTTTGTAAAGCTTGTGGGAGGAGATTACTGGAACCGGACAAAGGTAATGATAAATCATGAAAGCGGAATAAGCTGTATAGCATGGCTGAGAAGTGTAAGAGGTGAAAGTGTTGTCATTGACGGATGGATAAGTATTGTAAAAGGTCTTAAATTGACAAAGAACACCTTATTGGTTTTGAGGATAATCAAAGAAAAATGTCTACAAATACATTGTTTCATAGAAAACATTTGTGATGAATCGTTCTTGACAGTCAACCGTTACGGAGATTTAAAGATCATAGTAAGTATAGTTATATGTTAGTAGGAATTTGTTTTTTTGTTATACTTGTCAACAAATGGAATAAATGAATATATGTTTATAAAATATTACACAACTTTTCAGGTCATTCCAGAAGCTTATGTGAACAAATTTTACTGTTACTGGCTAGTAAAAGATTCTTATAACATATACGCAGCAGGTCAGTGTTGGAAAGTTGAGACCGAAAAAATAAATGCGTGCTACGTTTTTGCTAAAGGGTGTCCGGAGATGTTTGAATATATTAACATAGAAGACGGTGATATACTGATGTTGATGAAAGCAGACAATGAATCGTTTGACTTGACACTTTATCGTAGCGGAGTTGAGGTTGTTTTTAGAAAGAAGGAGACAACTAAAGACAACTCAGTTGTTGAAATACCTAAACACACATACTATGAACACTTCAACTCTGTAAGTAATTTAAAGTAAGTTAAAATGGTTTGATAGTAAATACGACTTATTTACGGATGTTATCGTATAACAGATCTTCACTGATCAAGAAGACTCAATCAACCAATTGATTACTGGGGTAATGAGTTTACATATTTTTACAATACAATATATTGATCCTCAGATGTTAATGAATTTTAAAAATCTTGGATGCAGATGAATGATGAGAAACATGAAGTGAATAAGAAAAGTGTTGAAAAAGAAAAGTTGAAGTCTGAAAGAAAGAGTTTTGTAAGTGAAGGAAATAACAACCAGACAAAAGAAGATGTAAGTCTTTGAAACATAATAACGGATAAGTTATTTGTTTATATTATTATACATACTTAGTTGACGATTGTAGTTTAATTTGCTTTAATGTTACGGGCTGTAATAACATGTTAAAAAGAAAGGTAAACAGATTGCATCCGATTCTACATCTGAAGAACCTAAACAACTAATATGTTGTACAACTTATGATCATTCTACTGTGTCAGCAACTGGACGACAAACACGAGATCGTTTGGTAAGTTAAGCATAAGTTAACAAAATATTCCAATAAATATTTCTTATACATTAACACACACACACACACACACACACACATATATATATATATATATATATATATATATTGAAAGGAAATGCATGTTTGAAATGATAAGGTTAACAAAAACGGGAAAAGAAGTCGGATGGCGTTGAAGGTAAGCAATGAAGACGAAAAACGTGTTGCACATCAAAATTATGATCAAGAAAGTGGTGCGTATCAATTCAACAGGAAAGCAAATTATCGAATGGTATGTCATTTATGTTATTTAATGAGAACAATTTACAACACCATTCATGAGGCTATTTATACGTACAGAATTACCAGTTAAACACATAACAATTGAACTTGATTTGCAACAAAAAACCTTAAAACAGTTGTTTTTTTTTCTAAACAATAAAGTATAACTTTACTTATAACCTTCATAGAATAACTATAAAAGATAATAGATACTAAATTATGTTTATTCGAAAATTAACAATTGATATTTGTTGCTGCTGGCAATTATATCCAACACGGCTAATGTTAACTCTAACATCAATGCAGCGATTACCTGTAGAAGTTGTAAACAGGGCAAGGCTAACAAAGAAGGTGCATCAGATTATTGTCAGAAACATGGATGGGAAAACAGTTGTGAAGATAGTTAAGCGACAGAAGGACGAAAATGGATTTAGGTATGCGATTGAAGGGTGGCCAAGTTTCATAAAGGAAAATGATATTAGCGTGGGTGACAATATGCATTTAACCTATGTAGAATTAGGAAACCTCCTCATGTTGACGCATGTGGATCCAGTCAGCCAAGCTTAACAGTTAACGTTATCTGCTAATGATGCAGATGTCTGCGTATATAAACTAATGTCTTTTGTCGTCATCATTTGATGGTTTTTGGTTGGACATGTTGGTACAGTTTATTGTGTTTTTTTGGTTGGTTGGTAGTCTAACCTTGATGACAATTATTAGTATATTAGGGCATGGATGACATATTTTGTTTAGAATTATAATTTGTAAACGGTAGTTGAAGTTCATATTTAGTTATAAATTTAGTTGTGTTTTCCTGTATACAACATTAGAAGTCTTATTGGTAATATTTCCATCATCCAAATACACTACATATTTTAATATCATAATGACTTCTTATCCAACTATTAAGAACATCAATAAGTGTCTCCATAAATAAGTGTCTCCATATTTAAGATAATAATGACTTTTTATGCGATTGCGATTAGAAACTACAACTATTCTTGTATTGTCAAACATCAAATTGTGATACATACTAAATTAAAATCCTACATCTAATTCGCACAATTTAAAATGAATTAGTTATTTGTAAATTGATAAACGTAGAAATTAATAACACCATTAGATGAACTTAGATAAGATATATGAAAGTTAGATGTTTACAAAGTGTTAAAAAAACTACTGATGACAAACAAACGTTGATTATATTTATTGGCATAAAATATTACACACCAAACATATTATAAACATAATAGAACAATTAAAATAACTCGTTAATTTTGGATATTGATTCTCCATATACAAAAAAATACCAACCACAAACATAATACTATGTATATAACACAATGATAACAACAAACAACTAAATACAAAACCATAACTAAACATGTGGTGAAACTACAGTTTCAATATAGCTTGCACCTACAATGCCTTGTGTAAAGATGATAGGAAAAAAACCATGCATCTTCTTTGCCCTTACATTTATCTGAGCAACATCACCCCATTCATGTACTATAATTAATTTGTTATTTCCATCAATGTAGTGCACAGATGGCGCTATCATCAACGGCATAAACACACGGGGTACAAAAGACACCACTTTCGACCAAGTATTATTTTGTAGACGCCACAATTAAACATCTACACTACACATTCCAATACTAACCACCATATGAAGTTCATCTCGTATAGTCACCAACTGACCTATAGATTCCACACTCAATGTATCTGGGTACCCTACATTTTCTATTACCTTCGACTCAACATCCAAACAAAGAACCGTTGTGTTACCCATACACCAGAATTTGGTCAGTACAAAATACAAACTTTTCATACAAAACGTCCCAACGGACCAACTATAAACAACAATATCATATGGACTATCAATTAAGAACCTTGGAGTTGACCATGAACCTTCACTAAACGAATAAATGTTAACAGTCAACCTGAAATGAGTGTGTTTAATGTGCACAATTTTGTAATCACCAGCAGAGTCAACACAAAACCCAAGACTATCATCATCCATATTGTAAAATCCCTGATAATTAGAATTTCTCAGCATCTTGAACACACGAGTTAGTGGATTCCAAACAACCAAATCACTAGTAGTACATAAGCAAACACATACCATGCCATCCAAACTTGCTAAAAAGGTTACATTACATGGATGACAATCGAAAGGAATGTGAATATTATTGCCTAAAACACATCTAGGAGATGCAACATCAACATAACGAATCGCACACGATGATTTGTCAAGAGCAATTATTTTCTGGTCACCTAATACTCGTAAGAAACGACAATTATTCTTAGCAAACTCAGGAGTTGAAAGATAGGCTAACCACTCTTTAGACACAGCCTTGCACCGTATAACCTCCTTTGCTAGAAGTCTTGGAATAATCTTCATCAATAGTAACAGAGATGGAAGATCCTTCATATTCACTTACCATTTTACTTTAATTAAAAATACTGACGTTGATAGAGAGAGGAAGAAAACACATACGAAAAGCGATTCATTTGAAAAATAAATACCTACATAGAAACTACCCCAATTAACAGTTGACACAGGTGAGTAAAAACTCCTAAAACTACGAGTAGTGGTGGTAAACGGTTTTCACATACTATGGACGATAGGGGGTAAATAAAATTAAATAACAATATATATTAGAAACCGTTTCTAATTTACAGGTAAACATATACACATACATGGAGATACTTTTTAATCAATAACATACACGAATATACTTTTTATTAATTCTTATTTTTATAAATTACTTTGTTAGTTGTCAAACACTGTGTTATTATAATTGTGAAAATAATTACATCGTAGATTTTTTTTGGCATTGGGTTTTATATATTATTTTGTCCTTTTTTATAAAAATATTGTTTTTTTATGATAATTGGATTATTGAAAAATAATGAGAACCACAACTAAAAAATAGGAAGTTAGTTACACAATACAATATATAAAAATAGACACCTACAAAAAAATCAAATATATGGAAAACAGAAAACCAATAACACAATGATACTCAAAAAACACAATGACTATACTAAAAAAATCATTCAACTAAAAATTAATCATTAACTGCACCTATTACAACTTGGGAAGTTTCTAATTCTATGTAACTGCACAATGGTAAGGGCTTCCAAGCTGCTCTAAGGGCTTGGTCTCCAAGGGCCCATTGTGTTTTTTTTGTAGACCTTTTTGTTTTTAAACCACAATCACATGTAATCATAATTAAATACGCACAAAGAAAATATTAAAATCATACACTCTCAATGAATATTTAACATGATAATATAAGCACATTAATTCATAAAGATTCAATCTCATTGTGACAAACTATACCACACATAAAAACAACCACAAACATCAATTACTAACTTATCAAAACAACGAAGAACAAAAAAAGAACTACATAAAATAGCATAACTAAACATTTGGTGAAATTGTAGTTTCAAAATAAACAGATCCATTAACACCTTGAGTAAAGATGATAGGCAAAAAAACAAGCATTTCCTCTGCCTCTACAGTTACATCAGTAATATCACCCCATTCTTGAACTATAATGGACTTCTTATTTCTGTTGATATAGTGCACAGACGACCCAATCATCAATGGCATAGAAATAGCAGGTGGACAAAAAAATACTTTTGACCACTTTTCATTTTCAAGTTTCCACAATTCCATATCCACACTATAGAATCCGATACTAACCAACATATGGAGTTGATCTCGAATACTAACCAAGTGACCTGTAGCTTCCACATCCATTGTATCTGGGAATCCAACATCAGAAATTACCCTGCTATCAACATCTAAACGAAGTACACATGCCTTACCCACACACCACAACCTGGTCAATACGAAATACAAACAATTTGCACAAAACGTGCCTACAGACCAATATTGTAATCACCAGAAGAGCTGACGCAAAACCCAAGACTATCCTCATCCGGATTAAAAAAACCCTGTGAATTAGAATTTGATAGCATCTTGAACACACGAGTTAATGGATTCCAAACTACCAATTCACCAGTATTGATTAGGCAAACCCATACCATCCCATCCAAACTTGCTAGAAATAAAATATTGCACGGATGAGCGGTGAAGGGAATGTGAACTTTATTACCTAAGAAACATTTAGGGAATTTATTATCTACATAACGAATATCACACAATAATCGGTTAACGGCAATTATCTTATGATCACCTAATCTGCGCATGAAACGACAATGATTCATAGCAAACTCAGGTGTTGAAAGATAGACTAACCAATCTTTACACACAACCTCGCACTGTGTAACAACTTTTGACGAAAGTCTTGGAATTATATTCATCAGTATCAGCAGAGACGGAAGAAACTTCACAATCATTGTCAATGTAGGTTAAATAACAAACACTTTGACGATCAATACAACAAATATGAAAAGTGATTCCTAAGAAGATGAAAGTCCAACAAATATTATCACAAGCAGTAGTTAACACACGTATATTAGAGCTCCTACAATTACGAGTAGTAGGTAGTTATTAAATAGATAACTATCAAGATTTTTTAAATCGGTTAAATTTTTAGTACACATTTACATTAATTTTTTTTGCCAATATTCAGTTGAATAATAATTTACATAAATAGTAATAACAACTTTTGATTCAATCGTATTTTTAAGTATAATATGGCAACTTTCTCTTATAAACACATACTCGAAATATTTTGTTTCATTGTATGTGTTGCAAGTACTATTTGATTGTTAGTCTTCTTTCTGATTTTTCGTGTTTGGGTTAACATGTATCGTCATGGTCCGAATTTTATCATAACTATACTTGATCCGCTATCCCTTCAACAGGTACATACCTTTCCGTATTATTTGTTTAAAGTAACGATTCCTATTGTTTTATCCTTTATTCGAAAGAAATTTTCCTTTTGTTTTTTGGTTTTCAGGCTATACCTATATGTATGAGTAGATTTATATGGATGAATAAGTTAGAATCTTCAACTGTTAGTCTTAAATTTGATGAAACGCATTCATGGTCTGTTGTTATCAAATTAATAAAAGATGTATTCTACTTTACGGATGGATGGTGTGAGGTTTTAAACTACTTAGGCCATGAATCTTTCTTCATGATTTTCAACTATCTTGGTGATCATACTTTCAAGTTCAACCTCTTCTCTCATGATCCAAATAAAGAGTTTGGAAAATCGTTTTGTAAAATTATTCAAAATCCTATACACAGTCCAACGGTACGTAATTTTCTTATAGATTTTATTTTTTATTTTTTGTTATTACGATTTATTAAAAAAACATAATACACATAAATTTGTAATAATTATTTTTTACAGGTTCTACCAGATACTTTTATTTCAAAAGATTATGATTATCGTTTACCGGATAACATAGTTATACTTAATGTATCCGAGTATCATCAATGGGAAGTCCGTATTAGAAAGATTGGGCCAAATTATTGTATTGCTGATGGTTGGTTTAAATTTGTTGAAGATCTAAGGTTAAATCCTGGGGATATTCTGTGTTTTCAAAAAAAGGATGTGAATCATATTAATATTATCGTATTCAATAAAGATGGTCGTCAAGTTTTGTTAAACAACACTCCTTTGATTGAGCCAAAATATGAACATATTAGCAATGTGGAAGGTTATCGACAAGTTAGTGATGATCCTAACTATCTTTTTTTTGCAATGACAATAACTCATCAATTGGTATTATACTATCCTGTTTTATGTTAAAAAAAATTGTTTTTTAGTGTTTTTCATTTAATAACATTTACATATTTTTAACGTTTTTACAAAATGTAGATCCTTCCCAAGTTAATTACTGACTTAACTGGTTTAAATGAGTTTTCTGAAGTAAAGATCAAAGTTGTTAATGGAAATATTTGTGTTACGAATCTTCGTACACACAACATTGATGGTCAAAGAAGGTTTGTCAATCAATTTATTATCTTAGTTATTATTTCTCTTTTACCCAATGTGTATATATTACTAACAAAATTTTTCATATTTTTTCTACCATAGGTACGATGTTGTTGGATGGAAACATATACTTCAAGCTGAACATATTTCCTTAGATGACGATTGTTTTTTCAACTGGTCTAAAACGAATTCGAGGTTATTGGTTACCAAACTCCAGCAAGCAGAAGTGTTACAGCAATAGAGTTTCGGTTTATATTGAAAACCCGAAAAACATATATCTTATATTTACTTTTCGATCCCCCTTTTTTATGATTGTAGTACAATGCGTTGGTTTTTTTAATATTTAAATTCAGATTGCCATGATAATTTCATCTGTACAGTCCGTTTATGATAAGTAACACAAATCTACTTAAAAAATGGTATACATAACATACAAACTACTTAAAAAGTACCAAAATAAAAAACACAATGACAAAAAACACAATTGTATAACATATATGATTACACACAACACAGAGACTTCACGTTTACTTTTATTTTTGTTAGGATCTGAGTTTCTTATGATTGTGTTTGTTTGTCATAATTGAACAAATGAACGAAAGTAAAATGAGATTAAATGCAGCGGAAGTGGAATCAAACTTTGTAAACACAATCTAAGGGAAAATAGTTTTCGTAAACACATGTTTCTCATTAAAAGCCCTGTTTGGGGGGTTTTGATCAGGGTTTTATAAAGGGAAAAAGTGAATGCTGACGTGGCAGCAATTACAAAAGTCCACGTGCCAACCCCTGGTGAAGGAATGAGTAATGGAAGACAGTTGATTTATGAAACCACTGATGAAGCAAGATCAGTGGTTGCAAACGGTTATACTGGAAACAGTGGGTGATTCTAAGCTATCAGTGGATAGCCATCAGTGGGTTAAAACACTGATTTTGAACAACAGTGATTACCAAGGAAATGAGAGAAGAAGGGTTGACATGTATCTCATGCTGCTGATAAGCCAATTGTCTTTGTTGTTGGAGTAGTGGTTGAAATAAGTTCCATAACTCATTTGCAGCAGGTGCAGGTTGTGCAGGTGCTTGAGCTGGAGTAGCAGTGGTTGGGACCTTTTGAGCTTTCAACAACTGTTGCATCATATCTTTTATATCAGCAACAGATGTATCAAGACTATCAATTCTAGCCGTCAATTCCTAATATTTTAAATCATCACCCAACTTAATGGGATCATCTGATTCCCCACCGGCAGTGGTTGTATCAATGTGTGATTTAGGGAACGAATTCCAAAAGTCACCCAATGATGCCCCTTGTTCTTGGTACTGGGGTCTTCTTCCTTCAACACTTGATAACCTTTTGATGGTACCGGTGGTCATAACAAACTCACTGGTGGATATCAGAGGTTCTATGGAAGGAATTGCCTTTAAGGGAGTTCGATTGATGAAACAACTGGCCAAATGTAGATCTGTTGATCCAACATTTGTAGTTGCTGCTCCACTTGAACTACTGACTGGAATTTCAGGCAATTCCAGCAGTGTAGCCTCCTCATTTGTTGTTGGTGGGTTAACAGAGATAAAAACACCAGACTCAGTCACTTGTTGATGTATGTTCTCATTGACAGGTGTTTGAGAAGAACTGATTTGTGTCTGGGTAATATCAACTGCATCCAACAAGGGTTTTATGGATGGTAGAATTTGTGAAGTGAGGATAGGAGTGGAAAGAGAATTTGCCCCGGGAAGTGGGCTGTGGATGATAGAATCAAGTGATTCTAGAGCATCATATTGTGATGTCCCGATGTGTATAACCTGTTCTTTTTGTGAAGAAGCAGGAGGAGTTTGAGGCATGGGTTGAGATATTTCTACCATCTGCTGTGAGGAAGTAGCAGCAGTGGTTTCTTGTGACTTTTGTGCTGTCACTGGCAGTTGCTCTGGTATCTCGTCTTCAAGAGTTGCCTTTGATTTTGGTTTGGGGGGCTTTTTGGATGATTTCTTTTTAGGCTTTTTGGTAATGGCAGGTGTGGGTTTCATTGCAGTGGGTGTGCTACTATGATCACCTGGAGCAGTGGGCTCAACAGCAGATACCTGAGGAGCAGTGGTAACTGCTAAAATCTGCTCAGGCACCTCTGCTTATGTTTTTGTAGGTTTTAACATTCTTGTGAATGTTTCAGCAGTTAAACTCTTTATTTGAAAAGGAGGACCCTGTATAAGTACACGGGCATTATCTTTTGAATTTTTTTTTTATTAAAATAGTAACTCAAAAATCTTGGAAATAATAGAAAAGCCTTTTTCTCAACATTTTTGACCAAATTATCGAAGATTACCTGGGAATAATTAAAATTTTCATCTTGAAGTATAACATAACCCAGATATTGTATCTTCAACGGGATTTCATTGAAGGTAGTGGTTTTGTTAGAAACACACATAAGGAGGGTATGAAATAAAAACCTTATAGCAGATGGAAAACTGCCCTTTTGTAAAGTATCTATTTTCATCTCTTCTCCATACCCTATTTCAAGAAAATCTCTTTGGTACTCTGTTTTCAGAAAAGAATTTTTACCTTCAAGATCGCTGAGCTAAAAAAATTCAGATATGGCTTGGGGTGTGATAGAGATTTTTACACCTTTTATTGTGGAGTTGATGGCAACAACCTTTTTGTCCACCTTCTCAAGAGTGACATTCTTCCAAAATTCTCGTTGAGTATCGATGTAGACGGTTGCATTGCAAGTGAGCAAAGTTTTGTACTTTGTGGATGATAATGTGTCGATGATGGAATCGAAGGTTTTGGTGTCACTGGGTGTAACACCTCGGAAATTCACGTCCTATAATATGTTGACACGTGTCATAAAGTTTAAACGTGTGAAAGAAATATTATGGAAGGACTAAAGTTGACAAATATGGAAAGTATGTAAATATACGTATTCTAAGTGTCAACTGTGAATAAATATAATGTACATTAACCCTACACGATGCTCATACCTTCAAACGAATAAATCATGGATCATACGGAGCTAAAAATGAGAGATTTCAAACTACAGGGACCAAATGTGTCAACATGTTTAAATTATACCTCTGAGTGACCTTTTGACAAACTCGAAGCTTTGTAAATATTAATTATGCTCACGAGAATGCACCATAAAAATTTCATAAAGTTTCGTTAACGTATGAGAAAGTTATGACCAAATTCGTGTGCGAAGTGTTAAAGCGTAAACGTTGAAAGTTAGGACTTTTCGGGTGATAATAAAGTTACCCGGGGACTTGGCAAAGTGGGTATATGTTTTAAGGCCTTATTAGATCGATTGTGAGGGCTTAAAAAGCAAGAAACAAGTGCCTAATCGGAGTTTGAAGGGTCAAGGACTGAATTGCAAAAGAAACTCAAATGCTGATCTGTGCCAGCCGTCGCGCCACGCGAGGGGTCCCTCGCGCCACGCGAGGGATGCCCAGAACCGTGAAAAACGGGCTGTTGTCTGCAAGAGCTGTAATGCGCGACCTTTACTCGATTTTTCACATCTCCTGGCCCCTAAAACACCCCCTAAGCCTCTAGGACACCTGTTGATCGATTGTGGGCACTAGTAGACTTGTTTGTCAAGCACTTATGGTGAGTGATTCCACTATAAAAGGCAATGTAGTGCAACATTCATTCTCACACCTTCTCCTGCATTTGTGGATCATTTCTGGAGCTATCAAGCAGCCTCAAGTGATCAATCTCGTGCATAGGACTCTTGTAAGTCTGCTAGTTCTTGTTTGTTTGAGTTTAGCTTAGTTAATTAGCTCAAAGTCAAACCGTCGTAATTACGGTTTGACTTCGAGATTAGTCAATAATGGCTCAGTCATATCTCGAATTAAAAGTGGTTATAAGTTGGTATTTATGTGGGTAATAAAACCTCAAAAGGGTTTCCCCTGATCACCACTCTAACCAGGTCAAAAGTCGGATCAAACATATAATTAAAAAGTCAACAGGATGCTTAAAATGTCATTTATGCATAATTAGCTATCTAGAACATATATAACCTGTTTGATCATTGTTATAACTTAGTAATAAGTGTAAGAACATGTCTAAACATGTTCAACCCGACTATTTCCTGTTTAGACCCGGTTCGGAACCGAAAGTCACATAGTTTGACTTTCACTTTGACTTTCAGTTCTGACCCGTTTAGGCATATTTTAGAAATGCCTCAGAGCTTTAATTGGACTAGGTTATATGTTAGAACAACCCTCTGTGATTATACACCTTGGTTCATTAGTTATCCAATTAATATGCATGTTTCCATTAAATGCTCATATGTTGACCGTTATGCCCTTACTACCTTAAAACGTGATTTATAAAAATGTAAAAGTGTAGAAACCTTTGTTACTGATATATAGACTTGTATGCAAATTTTGACATCAGTTGGACTTGTAGAATAAGAGTTATGCTCATTATCGCAAAATTAATGCTTTATGTTAATAAAATGGCGTAATTAGCGTATAGCCTAGTTAAACATACTTTTTGGTATCAAATCTTTTACCCACTGATGTAATATATTATTTTGGGATTTTTAAAGATTTTTAATTAATTTTAGGCTGAGCATAACTCATAGTCGTAGGCTTAATTCGGTAAATATCGGTTTTGCCCTTACGGGCCATAAAATGAGTTTTACATATCTAAACGACTCCAAACCTTTTGCTACTGATCACATATGATAAATAAATTATTTTAAGCCTTCTGGAAATATAAAAATATCAGATTTAAGTATCGAACCCGGAAATGGCCTTAATCGCCTTAATTAGCGTTTTTAGCGCATAGTATGTTTTAAAATCATATTGGACATACCCGGGTTGATACCTACTGATATAAGAGGCAAATTATAATATTTTAACAGTAAGCAAAGGTTGATAAACTCAGACTTCAGTTTTGAGCTTTTCGGCTTATGTGAAATTACCAAAATACCCCTACGGGGCCTAGTTTGGTTAAAAATGATAAGTTTCACATACATGCTTTAACCTACTGATATAACTTAGCAAATTGAGTATATTTGCTGATTACATCAGACATGTAACTCAGTTAAACATTTAAACGCTTTTACAAACTTTAAAATGACCAAACTACCCCTACGGGGCATAGTTTGTGTTTAAATTCATTTCGGGCATAACGAAAGACATCCTACTGATGTCACAACATATTTGAAGCATATTAACTTAGGAAACCTGTATATGGCTCTTGCGGATACCCGTTACGCTTATTTCGCGTCCGGTTCGGTTTATGTAACAAGTTTACATAAATTAGCCGAAACGGGTCAAACCTTAACGATTTTATCTCAAAATCCAGAATGTGAATAATAAAACCATATTAAACAAGTCTTCAAACTTGTCGGGTCTAAATCACATTCTATCCGGTCTTCGCTTAATCGTGCGTACGAACCGTATCTTTGAAACTAGCCGGTCTAAGCTTAAGCTTAATTAAAGACCCGTTAGTATTCTAATAGGTTATATTAAACCTTCGTTCCAGATTAGGAGAACCAGTAAAAGCTACGTGCTATTTGCTTATTGTGAAATATACTTTGCATCAGGTAAATACTTTTAACTTATTTTCCCTATACGGGCTTGGGTTACGGTACATAGCGTACCGCTTGATCGAGCATCAAATCTCCACATTAAGTGGGTAGTTGAATAATTTGATCGGCTCGTTTAAACAGTCTTGTTTACTTTACAGCCTTTGGGGGGTTAATGACCATGTCCCGGATATCCTTGGCATCATCTTACGAGATGGCCGCGACCTGAGCACGGGGTGTAGGCGTACACCGTCCGTGTATAACTCAATGATGTGGTGTGTCTATTGATCTTTAACCCGGACTAGATCCGGGCTACTGAACGCATAAGTAACATGTAATTCGTTCACAAGATTATAATATTAAATAATTCTCCCAAGTTATAAAAATGTTTATGCCATGTGCATCCAAACCAATTTTCAATCATTTTTCCAAAATGAGTCAGTTGAATGTATTTACCAGTGTAAACTGACGTATTTTCCCAAAAAGATTAAATGCAGGTACTAAGCGAAATTGGCTGGGATTTCTCCTAAGCATCATTAGAAGTCTCGCAAGCTTAAGATGCCTGAAGTCTGTTGAACCATTAAATGTTATTTTGTTTCGATCCTACTGTGGATAAACATCCGGATATTGTGACTTTGATTACAATAAATAAATTCGGTTGTATCTTATTTTAAATTGCTTCCGCTGTGCATTCATATATATTGTGTTGTTTGACTATTACGTTGCCAACCACGTCACGATACTCCCCCACCGGGCCCACCGGTGACACGTGGAAACCGGGGTGTGACAGGTTGGTATCAGAGCCAACACTGAGTGAATTAAACACTAGCCTTTTGTGTTTAATCTCAGTTACACAATTGCACATATCTAAACCTTCGAGTCTAGACTTATAACATAGGACAAATTCCACCTTTTTCGGGTTTTTGTTTTGTCCTTTGAATTTTATATTTTGTTATTGTTATCTCATGCTTTATTGACAGGAATATCAAAATGCCTCCGAGATTTTTCCGAAGAAGAGGGCGTGGAAAGGGGCCAGTAACTGCCCCCAATGACCATGAAGCTGGACCCTCGAATGTACGAGTTCCACCTACGACTGAGAGCGACGATCCCCGGCAAAACCGGAGAAACCTCCTTCAACCGGCTAGACGGTCTATTTCCCACAGCTCAACACCTCCGGTCCACAATTCATACGGACCACATTCGGAAGACGAGCCCAACAACCCGCTGCCTTCCTACATACCGCTGCAGAGATCTTTGTCCCATCATTCCTTTGGGGACCCTACCCCAGTGTTCAGAGGCCAGTTTAACCCGGCCAACTACTTACAAGAACCCGTGGGTTTTAACCCACTGGGTCCAGATGACCACTTTTCAGGAGATCACGCAGATGACATGGACGAGGACACGGACCCCGTCATGCCGGCGAGTGGTACTCCAAACCATCCGATCGAGATCTCCGACGGATCGCCCTTTCACGGATCACCCTATGGTGGTCCAGACAGTTTCCAAGCCCTATTTAATCAGCACGAGTGGTACTATACACCTTCTCACCACTCGTCGCCTCATGGGCAGCAACAGCAGCAGCAGTCTCAGCAGCAGCAGCCACAGCCGCAGCCGCATCATCAAGATTCATCTGAGGATCACCGGTTTGTGGCAGTTACGCCACCACCTCCACCGCCACCAGTTCAGCCGGCACCTCCTCAACCGACGAGGCGTAGGAGAACCGGTGCCCGCATGTCTGTACGACCAGGGGGCTTTAATTTCAGTTCCCCACGTCAGTCAAGTGCCAGCCACTACCCACCGCACCAGGAGGACCCGCAGATGGGTGGACCCTCCAACCCTGCTGTACTACAGCCACCGCCGATGGGATTTGATAACCCAATCCCGGCGTATACGGGTGGCATGGCATACAACCCGTTTGAACCCCCAACGCATCACGACTATGGTTACGGGGAGGCTGATCCGTACATGGTAGCAGCGAACTACAACAACCAAGGACCCTTTGGGGATCTATGGGGGGTGAGTTACCCGACTCAGGGATACCCGATACCTTCTAGACCCATCATCCGGACGCAATCGCAGCCACCACGGTTTTCTCCCCTAGAAAGGGAGGAAATTCTTCATAGGTTGGAGCGAGTTGAACGGGAAGCTCAAGAGGAACGTAGGGAAAGACAGACGTTCTTCCAAGGATTGGCTAGCTTGATCAAGGGGAAGAACAAGAAGGATCGTTGAATCCTTCCACAGTTATTTTCTCCTGTATTTACTGTTGAGCCCCTGCGTGGGTGTATTTGGTATGTTTGCTTTGAGCCCCTGCATGGGCATGCTTGCTTGTTTTAACCCCTACGTGTGTGTATTGTTAGTGTGAGTCCCTGCGTGGACCAGTATATTATGTAGTCCCTGCGTGGACATGTGTGATATTTAGCCCCTGCGTGGGCATGTGTGTTATTAAGCCCCTGCGAGGGTAAGTACTTGTTTAACCCCTGCGTGGGTAGTTTGTTATTTGAAAAGACCCATTTAGGGCAGTGTATAATATTTTGAATAAATCAATGGAATGTTGTTTTATAAATTTCATGGTTGCCAATTGCGCATAAATAATTTATAAATGAAATAAATAAATTAAAATCATTCCTTTTAAATTAACCTGCCTGTGTAATTATTAAATTAAGAGTCTTAAAGTGTGAAACCTAGCCTCGTGTCAAATATAAGACCGGGCCAAGATGGTAAGACCTGTTTAAAAGATTCAAATCCCTGTTAACATCTTAAAACATGTTAACACTCCAGGCAGACGTGATTCGTTACAATCACATGTCATTTTATATGTATAAGGATTCTTTAGAAGATTCCAACCCAATTATATGATCTCTGAATCATGGGTTAAGATCATCAATTAAAATGATCCTATTTTACCATACGTTGGTAATATAATGCCTACGGGCCTTGCTCATTTCTACATGAGCCAAAGGACAGTTGTCGCTTTGACTCACTGTCTGAAAAAGGTAATAAAATATATTTAAACCTTAAAAGCCTTGATTCTCTGAAATCATAGCTTATAATTTAAATTGTCCATGTGACTAAGCCTTATGTGCTAATATATTGTTATTGTTTATAATTAGGATGAATTTTAATTGAAATCCTAAATTAATACGATTAATAAGTTAACCAAATATGGTCTCTGTTTACCATGGTTAACGAGTTACCCTAAGGGGTAATTCCATAATAAACTCCCAAATAAAATATTGTCCTTGTTTTCTGCAACAGTTCAATTCAAATGGCTGACTCAAATTAAATAAATAGCCATCCTGTGGAACAAAATGAGAACGCCCAGATTACGTTAACGGGTGCTGAATTAAAAAGCAATCATAGACGGAGTTGTTACACAGGCTCTGGAGCGGCAGTATGATGAATATAGTAGTACTCGAAGTAGGACCCACTCTGCATCACATTCAAAGCCCAGGACACATTCTGAGGCTCATAGCAAGCCTCCTCCCAAAAAGAATGGACCCAAGAAAGATGGTGATGACCGTCAGTCTACTAACCATCAAAGTGTCCCCTCTCGACAGATAGTGCTTCATCAAGAGTCCTGTAACAAGGGTTGCTCCTACAAGTACTTCGTGTCTTGCAAGCCTCGGGATTTTAATGGGGAGAAAGGAGCCGTCGATTGTATGACATGGCTTGACGAGATGGAGACGGTGGTAGATATCAGCGGGTGCGCTGAAAAGGATGTAGTTAAGTTTGCGTCACAGTCCTTCAAGGGTGAAGCATTAGCATGGTGGAGATCTTTAGTTCAAGCCACCGGTAAAATCCCATTGTACAATATGTCATGAGATCAATTTGTCGCCCTGATCAAGGAGAATTTCTGCCCTCAACATGAGGTGGAAAAGATAAAATCTGACTTTCTATCGTTAGTGATGACGAACCTCGACTGACAAGCTTATCTGACAAGCTTCAATACGCTATCCCGGTTGGTACCTTATCTGGTAACCCCAGAACCTAAAAGAATCGCTCGATTTATCGAGGGTTTAGCCCCGGAAATCAAGGCAAGCGTAAAAGCTTCCCGGCCAGCTACCTTCAGGTCTGTAGCTGACATTTCCTTATCCCTCACTCTGGATGCGGTCAGACAGAGATCGCTGAGGAATAAGGAGGCAGAGAAGAGGAAGCGAGAAGATGATGGTTCGCGTAGATCGAACAAGAAGCACCGTGGGAGCGGTGATAACAAGAAGGGATCTGAGTCGAGGAAGGATAGGCATAAGTCTGATGAAAAGCCCAAGTGTAAAATTTGCAAGAAGCAGCACTATGGAAAGTGCAGACTGGAGTCAAGCTCTCAGACTCAGTCAAAACCCTTTGCTTGTGGAATTTGCAAGTCCACGGATCACAAAACCCTGGATTGCAAGAAGATAAAGGATGCAACGTGCTACTGTTGCAATGAAAAGGGGCACACCAAGACCAACTGCCCTAAGTACAACAAGAAGCCTGAGGAGGCTAAGAAGACTAATGCCAAAGTCTTCAGGTTGGACGCGAAAGAGGCTGTGCAAGACGATAATGTCATAACAGGTACTTTCCTTGTAAATGATGTCTTTGCAAGAGTACTTTTTGATTCAGGCGCAGATAAGTCTTTCGTAGATCATAAATTTTGTAAATTGTTAAATTTACCTGTCAAAACCCTAAAAGTGAACTATGAGGTAGAATTAGCAGATGGTACCATAGAAACCGTCTCTACTGTGTTAGATGGATGTGTTATATCCATTAAGAACCATTCTTTTCCTCTGTCTCTACTTCCTTTTAAGTTGGCTGGTTTTGACATAGTTCTGGGAATGGACTGGTTATCTCATAACCAGGCCCAAATTGTCTGTAACCAGAAACAAGTGGTAATAAAGACTCCGTCTGGTGAATCACTTACCATTCGGGGAGATACCCAGTATGGGCTGCCTGAGCAGGTGACTATGCTCAAGGGTTCCAAGTGTCTGAAAAAGGGGTGTGTCATCTACATGGCGCAAGTGATTATTGATGAGCCCAAACCGAAGATAGAAGACATCCCTGTCATTTCGGAATACCCAGAGGTGTTTCCTGAAGATCTACCTGGCCTACCACCAGATAGACAAGTGGAATTCAGGATCGATATCATCCCCGGAGCGGCACCAGTTGCTAGAGCACCATACAGATTGGCACCCACAGAAATGAAGGAGTTGCGGACGCAGCTAGATGAATTGCTGGCTAAAGGTTTCATTAGACCTAGTTCATCTCCTTGGGGAGCGCCAATCCTGTTTGTCAAGAAGAAGGATGGGTCGATGCGTCTGTGCATCGACTATCGCGAGCTTAATAAAGTCACGATCAAGAATAGGTATCCTCTGCCCAAAATCGACGATTTGTTCGATCAGCTTCAAGGGGCAAGTTACTTCTCGAAGATTGATTTGAGGTCAGGCTACCATCAATTGAGGGTCAAAGATGAAGACGTGCACAAGACTGCATTTAGGACTCGTTACGGTCACTACGAGTTCCTAGTGATGCCTTTTGGGCTCACCAATGCACCAGCCGCGTTCATGGACCTCATGAATCGCGTCTGCAAGCCTTACTTAGATAAATTCGTCATCGTCTTCATTGACGACATTCTCATTTATTCTAAGAACCAAGCTGACCATGAGAAACACCTTCGTTGTATTCTCAAACTACTACAACAAGAGAAACTCTATGCCAAATTCTCCAAGTGTGAATTTTGGCTACGAGAAGTCCAATTTCTTGGACATGTGGTCAGTGACCGTGGTATCCAGGTGGATCCCGCCAAAGTTGAAGCTGTTATGAACTGGCAAGAGCCAAAGACGCCTACAGAAATTCGTAGCTTCCTGGGATTGGCAGGATATTACAGGCGTTTCATTGAAAACTTTTCAAGGATTGCTGCACCCTTAACCTCCTTAACTAAGAAGAAGGTTAAGTTTGTTTGGGGCCCTAAGCAGCAAGAATCCTTTGATATTCTGAAGCAAAAGTTGAGCAACGCCCCGGTACTGACACAGCCAGATGGAATTGAAGGCTTTGTGGTTTATTGTGATGCTTCGCACACTGGCATGGGGTGTGTGCTTATGCAGAAAGGCAAAGTTATTGCCTATGCTTCAAGACAATTGAAAGTGCATGAAAAGAATTACACCACCCATGACTTGGAGCTAGGTGCCGTTGTATTCGCACTAAAGCTTTGGAGGCACTATCTTTATGGTGTCAAATGTGTGATTTATTCTGATCACAAGAGCCTCCAACATCTATTTAATCAGAAGGAATTAAACATGAGGCAACGCCGCTGGATGGAAACTTTAAATGATTATGATTGTGAAATCAAATACCATCCCGGCAAGGCGAATGTAGTCGCCGATGCCTTGAGTCGGAAGGAAAGGGTTAAGCCCATCCGAATTAACGCTAAGCGTATGGAGATAAAGAATAATTTGATGGAAAGGTTGTTAGCTGCACAGAAAGAAGCCGTGTTGGAAGCTAACTATCCTAATGAAAAGTTAGGAGTAACTGAGGAGCAGTTAACTCTTAGCAAGGACGGAATTTTACGGTTAAACGGACGAATATGGGTTCCAATTTATGGAGGACTTCGAGATGTCATCCTCCAGGAAGCCCATAGTTCAAAATACTCCGTTCATCCTGGAGCTGATAAGATGTACCAGGATTTAAAGGCAAATTATTGGTGGATAGGCTTGAAAAAGTCTGTAGCCGCCCATGTAGCAAAATGCTTGACATGTGCGCAAGTCAAAGCCGAGCATCAGAAACCATCAGGTTTGCTACAACAGCCTGAACTTCCTACGTGGAAGTGGGAAATGGTAACTATGGATTTTATTACCAAGTTACCCAAGACAAGGAAAGGCAATGATACAATATGGGTTATAGTTGACAGACTGACTAAGTCAGCTCATTTTCTACCCATCAAGGAGACTTATAGCTCCGACATGTTAGCCCAGTTATACGTTGATAAGATTGTAGCCCTACACGGCATACCTGTACCTATTATCTCTGACTGGGATACTAGGTACACGTCACATTTTTGGAAGAGTTTCCAACAATCTTTGGGCACACGTTTGAATTTTAGTACGGCTTATCATCCTCAGACTGACGGTCAGAGCGAGCGTACTATTCAAACGTTGGAAGACATGCTACGTGCATGTGCGATCGATTTGGGAGGTAGTTGGGATAAGAACCTACCGTTAATCGAATTCTCCTACAACAATAGCTACCATACCAGCATTAAGGCTGCGCCTTTTGAGGCATTATACGGTAGAAAGTGTAGATCGCCAGTTTGTTGGGCGGAAGTTGGAGATGTCCAGTTATCAGGACCAGAGATCGTGTTCGAAACGACAGACAAGATTGTCCAGATTCGTGACAATCTCAAAGCTTCCCGGGATAGGCAGAAGAGTTACGCCGATCCAAATCGTAAGGATTTTCGTTTCGAAGTAGGTGACAAAGTCCTACTTAAAGTGTCACCCTGGAAAGGGGTGATGCGATTTGGTAAGAAAGGCAAGCTAAGCCCGAGATACATAGGACCTTTCGAGGTTATCGAATGGGTCGGGTCAGTTGCCTATAAGTTGAACTTACCAGAAGAGCTCAGTGGAATTCACAATGTGTTCCACATCTGCAATCTAAAGAAGTGTTTCGCTGACGAATCACTGGTTATACCACATACAGATGTGCATATAGACGCGAGCTTAAAATTTGTTGAAAAACCCTTGTCGATTGAGGATCGACAGGTAAGGAAGCTTCGAAGGAAGCATATACCTTTTGTAAAGGTCAAATGGGATGCCCGTAGAGGTCCCGAATACACGTGGGAGGTTGAATCCACGATGAAAGAAAAGTACCCTTACTTATTTCAGTAAATCTCGGGTCGAGATTTATTTTAAGGGGGTGAGGATGTAACACCTCGGAAATTCACGTCCTATAATATGTTGACACGTGTCATAAAGTTTAAACGTGTGAAAGAAATATTATGGAAGGACTAAAGTTGACAAATATGGAAAGTATGTAAATATACGTATTCTAAGTGTCAACTGTGAATAAATATAATGTACATTAACCCTACACGATGCTCATACCTTCAAACGAATAAATCATGGATCATACGGAGCTAAAAATGAGAGATTTCAAACTACAGGGACCAAATGTGTCAACATGTTTAAATTATACCTCTGAGTGACCTTTTGATAAACCCGAAGCTTTGTAAATATTAATTATGCTCACGAGAATGCACCATAAAAATTTCATAAAGTTTCGTTAACGTATGAGAAAGTTATGACCAAATTCGTGTGCGAAGTGTTAAAGCGTAAACGTTGAAAGTTAGGACTTTTCGGGTGATAATAAAGTTACCCGGGGACTTGGCAAAGTGGGTATATGTTTTAAGGCCTTATTAGATCGATTGTGAGGGCTTAAAAAGCAAGAAACAAGTGCCTAATCGGAGTTTGAAGGGTCAAGGACTGAATTGCAAAAGAAACTCAAATGCTGATCTGTGCCAGTCGTCGCGCCACGCGAGGGATGCCCAGAACCGTGAAAAACGGGCTGTTGTCTGCAAGAGCTGTAATGTGCGACGTTTACTCAATTTTTCACATCTCCTGGCCCCTAAAACACCCCCTAAGCCTCTAGGACACCTGTTGATCGATTGTGGGCACTAGTAGACTTGTTTGTCAAGCACTTATGGTGAGTGATTCCACTATAAAAGGCAATGTAGTGCAACATTCATTCTCACACCTTCTCCTGCATTTGTGGATCATTTCTGGAGCTATCAAGCAGCCTCAAGTGATCAATCTCGTGCATAGGACTCTTGTAAGTCTGCTAGTTCTTGTTTGTTTGAGTTTAGCTTAGTTAATTAGCTCAAAGTCAAACCGTCGTAATTACGGTTTGACTTCGAGATTAGTCAATAATGGCTCAGTCATATCTCGAATTAAAAGTGGTTATAAGTTGGTATTTATGTGGGTAATAAAACCTCAAAAGGGTTTCCCCTGATCACCACTCTAACCAGGTCAAAAGTCGGGTCAAACATATAATTAAAAAGTCAACAGGATGCTTAAAATGTCATTTATGCATAATTAGCTATCTAGAACATATATAACCTGTTTGATCATTGTTATAACTTAGTAATAAGTGTAAGAACATGTCTAAACATGTTCAACCCGACTATTTCCTATTTAGACCCGGTTCGGAACCGAAAGTCACATAGTTTGACTTTCACTTTGACTTTCAGTTCTGACCCGTTTAGGCATATTTTAGAAATGCCTCAGAGCTTTAATTGGACTAGGTTATATGTTAGAACAACCCTCTGTGATTATACACCTTGGTTCATTAGTTATCCAATTAATATGCATGTTTCCATTAAATGCTCATATGTTGACCGTTATGCCCTTACTACCTTAAAACGTGATTTATAAAAATGTAAAAGTGTAGAAACCTTTGTTACTGATATATAGACTTGTATGCAAAGTTTGACATCAGTTGGACTTGTAGAATAAGAGTTATGCTCATTATCGCAAAATTAATGCTTTATGTTAATAAAATGGCGTAATTAGCGTATAGCCTAGTTAAACATACTTTTTGGTATCAAATCTTTTACCCACTGATGTAATATATTATTTTGGGATTTTTAAAGATTTTTAATTAATTTTAGGCTGAGCATAACTCATAGTCGTAAGCTTAATTCGGTAAATGTCGGTTTTGCCCTTACGGGCCATAAAATGAGTTTTACATATCTAAACGACTCCAAACCTTTTGCTACTGATCACATATGATAAATAAATTATTTTAAGCCTTCTGGAAATATAAAAATATCATATTTAAGTATCGAACCCGGAAATGGCCTTAATCGCCTTAATTAGCGTTTTTAGCGCATAGTATGTTTTAAAATCATATTGGACATACCCGGGTTGATACCTACTGATATAAGAGGCAAATTATAATATTTTAACAGTAAGCAAAGGTTGATAAACTCAGACTTCAGTTTTGAGCTTTTCGGCTTATGTGAAATTACCAAAATACCCCTACGGGGCCTAGTTTGGTTAAAAATGATAAGTTTCACATACATGCTTTAACCTACTGATATAACTTAGCAAATTGAGTATATTTGCTGATTAGATCAGACCTGTAACTCAGTTAAACATTTAAACGCTTTTACAAACTTTAAAATAACCAAACTACCCCTACGGGGCATAGTTTGTGTTTAAATTCATTTCGGGCATAACGAAAGACATCCTACTGATGTCACAACATATTTGAAGCATATTAACTTAGGAAACCTGTATATGGCTCTTGCAGATACCCGTTACGCTTATTTCGCGTCCGGTTCGGTTTATGTAACAAGTTTACATAAATTAGCCGAAACGGGTCAAACCTTAACGGTTTTATCTCAAAATCCAGAATGTGAATAATAAACCCATATTAAACAAGTCTTCAAAATTTTTGGGTCTAAATCACATTCTATCCGGTCTTCGCTTAATCGTACGTACGAACCGTATCTTTGAAACTAGCCGGTCTAAGCTTAAGCTTAATTAAAGACCCATTAGTATTCTAATAGGTTATATTAAACCTTCGTTCCAGATTAGGAGAACCAGTAAAAGCTACGTGCTATTTGCTTATTGTGAAATATACTTTGCATCAGGTAAATACTTTTAACTTATTTTCCCTATACGGGCTTGGGTTACGGTACATAGCGTACCGCTTGATCGAGCATCAAATCTCCACATTAAGTGGGTAGTTGAATAATTTGATCGGCTCGTTTAAACAGTCTTGTTTACTTTACAGCCTTTGGGGGGTTAATAACCATGTCCCGGATATCCTTGGCATCATCTTACGAGATGGCCGCGACCTGAGCACGGGGTGTAGGCGTACACCGTCCGTGTATAACTGACGTATTTTCCCAAAAAGATTAAATGCAGGTACTAAGCGAAATTGGCTGGGATTTCTCCTAAGCATCATTAGAAGTCTCGCAAGCTTAAGATGCCTGAAGTCTGTTGAACCATTAAATGTTATTTTGTTTCGATCCTACTGTGGATAAACATCCGGATATTGTGACTTTGATTACAATAAATAAATTCGGTTGTATCTTATTTTAAATTGCTTCCGCTGTGCATTCATATATATTGTGTTGTTTGACTATTACGTTGCCAACCACGTCACGATACTCCCCCACCGGGCCCACCGGTGACACGTGGAAACTGGGGTGTGACACTGGGTTTTTCAAAGATACCCAAGTAATTGTGAGACCATTTGTACGGAATCTCAACCGTGGCTGGCTCCTTTGCTTTAGATTTGCTGGCCTTTTTCACCATGATTGAAAAGAGTTAAAAAGACTTGCTTTAGACGATGAAGGTTGTGGGAGAATTTGTTTTGGGGGAAAACTGTTTTGAGAAAGAAATTTTGAATTCGATTCGAGTGAAAACCCTGTTTCGGGGTTTAGGGAAGCGTTTTATAAAGTGAAAAAGTGAATGCTGACGTGGCAGTGGTTACAAAGATCTGATGGCTAAGAACTGACCATGTGCCAACCTCTGATGGAAGGATGAATAATGGAGGACAGCTGTTTAGGGAACCACTGATGAAGCAAATATTAGTGGTTGCAACGGTCAAAATGAAGGCAGTGGGTGATTTTAGCTATCAGTGGATAGCTATATCAGTGGATAAAACACTGATTTTGAACAACAGTGATTATTAAGAAAATGAGAGAACAGGGGTTGACTTTCAGCAGTGGACAACATTTAGTAGAACATATGTTTGAACCAAAAATAGTGGTTAAGTCAGACTTTTAAGGTTTATGAAAAAATTTCATTTTAACTATTTATAAGGATGGATTTTTGATTTTCTGAAAACATTTTGATGCCTAAAATGCATGTTTAAACAAGTTTTGCTTGTTTATCCATGTAAGGCATATCAGTCCTAGTAAACAACCTTTCAGGGGTAAATGTGTCCAATGTTTAGGTTAGCACATCTACAGTTGATTCATAGTTTGAATATGAGTCAGAAAAATCAAACCTTTTTCATAACAAACCTTCACAGGGTGATGTCTGATTGGAAAGTAATGGTAAGGATTTTGAGGCTAATTTGGTATGCAACTGTTGCTGTATCAGTGGGTGAGCTTTAATAGTTGTTTTGAACAACTACTGCTCAGATGAAGTAAATGATTTTGTCTTGTGAAACCATAATATCATGTCCAACATCTGGTGATGGTGATTATGAAATATCTGCAAAAATGACATCCTTTGCAAAACACATCTTAAATCCTCATTATCAAGATTAACACATTTGTAGATTTTTCAGTTGCTTTATGAAACCACTGATTGAACAATATCAGTGGTTGCAACGGTTATAATGAAAACAGTGGGTGAATTTAACTATCAGTGGATAGCATATTAGTAGATGAAAACACTGATTTTGAACAACAGTGATATCCAAGGAAATGAGAGAACAGGGGTTGACTTTCAGTAGTGGACAGCTTTTCAAAGAGCAGATGTTTGAACAAAACAGTGGTTATGGCAGTGGACATATTTTCACAGAGCAGATGTTTGAACAAAACAGTGGTCCGCCTATTCAATTGAGATGAACCATTGCATTACATCCCTATTAAGAACATCAATAACCATGTCTATATTTAAGATAATAATGACTTTTTATTCGATTGCGATTAGTAACTACAACTGCTCTTATATTCTTACATTTAATTCACACAATTTTAAACTTTTAAGTAACTATTTTTAAATTGATTAACATAGTAATTGCTAACACCATTAAATAAAGATAGATGAGATCTATCAAAGTTAGATGTTTATGATATAGATAGTGTTTTTTTCATGTGTGCAACTCTATATTCAGGCACAATTTAACATCAAAATAAACCAAATCAATTACAATTCTCCAGATGGTCGCTCGAAGAAATTAAACTGAAGATATTAAATTAAATGTTTGAAATTATATATTATTAAATAACCACAATAAAAAAACGACCATAATAAAAAACATAATTCACCCAGACTAACTTTCAAGAAACAAATCAAAACATTCCATTAAAATAAAAATACCACCAATAACTCTTAATAATTAAATACAAACCACTTCTCTATAACAACAACTATCACTAAACTTAACAAAACTACTTATAAGGAAAGTAAAAACCTACGCTTCAACTCCATTGACTCATTAACTTGTCTAAATATCTCTAACATCTGTGCCATTAACTGAACATCTTTGTTCCCACTCTCACCATTATTCAAAAGTGCCAGGTCACGAACAGCAGTTGGAGGCAATAAACGCAACGCCTCAGTTACATCATCACGAGAGCCAACTCCAGTCTTCAAAGAATGAAAGCATTTCCTTAGATCTTTAGAAAACTCTAACTCAGCTTCCAATTCTTCCATCACTGCTTTATAAAACAGTTCCTTCAAATCTTTTCCTTGATTACTTGATGAAGCCATTGAAAAACTTAAATAACTTGAGATACGATATACATGAAATGTCTGCATATATATATAAAAGGCTTATGGTCACTAACGCGGAACTATTAATGGCAGCAACGGTTACATGATGTAAAAATTGCTCCGGGAAACGATACAATCATACAAAAAACTGAAGAGACACTGAGACACACGTTTACATACAGTTATTACTATAAACACACAAACCATTAATTAAACACGAGAAACTTAAACTGGTACACGGCTTACTATGCATGAATCAACGAAAATATTAATTACCCTTTAAATTATAACGAAAATATTACAAACAAAGAAAAACATGCATGTTTAAGGGAAAGGAAAATACACACATAAAAAAACTCCAACTCAACACAGTATCATTACCAAAATATAATAACCATCATCATACATAAAAAAACAACATAACTAATCTTCGCCAAAACTGTCGATTTCAATCACCTCATCCCACTTCCAATTCTCCAGCGCCTTTACCCTTTGATTAATTCTTCTGAAATTTCGAGGCTAGAGAATAATATGTCAGTCACTCATCTAGATTATTAACTAAACACAACTAAACATATAGATATGGAACCAACCTTGTTGATCTCATGCTTTATAGAATTGTCAGGACATCCAACCGAAGCACCAAACTCCAAGTCAAAGCCTTTAGATTTGTTCTGAAATTTACAAAACAAAATATAAGCAAACATAATAAGATTCAGCATAAACATCACCAACTATCACTAACAAAATAATTTACATACTTTAACATAAACGATTTACCTTTGCAGCTCCGATTGAAGACATAGTCGAGTCAGGAAGTACTCCAAACAATTCTTCAAACTGAAAAACAATATACTCATTAATAAAATAAACTACCATGTTGAACTAAAACAATGTTATCTTACAGTTATAAAAGAATTATTACATACATCTCCAGTTTCATCAGATATCTCACTCAACTTTTGAAAATAATCATCCACAAAAATGTTGTCAGCCACAACCTGGAAAAAAAAAACTGTTAATCACTGTTGTCATAGTATATTACAAAAATAAACCAAAAAACACAGTATTTGTAAAAAAAACACAATGATTTTTAAAAATACACAACATGATAAAATATTGTCAACCACCACCTGGAAAAGAAAAAAAACAACCGTCAACCACTGTTGTCATAGTATATTACAAAAAAGCAAAAAAACCATCACAAAAAACACAATAGCTTTAAATAAAACAATGATTTTAAGTAACACACAATATCATAAATAATAACAGAAACTTCATCATAAGCTTGCTTCTAAATATGTACATTCTCATTAGAGCAATAAGAAAATTCGTGCAAATGACCATCCACACACTCGTCAGCTACAACCTGACAAAAAAAAAACATGTCAATGATTTTTTACTATAATAACACAAAGGATTCCTACAAACACAAAACGATTGTAAAAAACACAATGCTATGTAAATCCCAATACTTGACAAAACAAAATGATAATACATTTCCAACTATATTAGAAGACTTCATATCTGCTGGCTGCTTCATTTCCACAACGCTGTCCAACCTAGCAAGCTGAAAAACAAAGCATAATTATTCAAATGAACAAACATGGTTAAATAAACACAATACCATATAAATTAACAACTTACATTTTTCCCCGTAATTGAATCCTCATCATACACAGCATTATCCATCGATCATAACTGAAGCAAAACAAACAAACTAAATAAGAAACTATTTTCGAAACATAACAAACATCATAAACACATAAAATATGTAACCACATTACATTGATATCCTTTATTGAAAACAATGTAATGCAAAGCATACACGGACATATATATACATCTTGTATGCTAACTACCACGTATAAGTTATCCAAGATGAACCGACAAGGTTGAGGGAGCGTACCCACGTAGCGAGAAACATGCAGAAAACACAGCAAAACTTAACTGGCGTTGAAAAAACACACTGCCAAATTTTTTGGGTTTGAACGGACGAGATAAAATCTTGAAGGTAACCGCCTGAATTATTACGGTCAGGATCTACTTGAACGTGGGTTTGACCGACGGTTGTTTCGCGGCGAACAATTTATTAATAATTCCTTAACGAACGAACATGAACAAAAACTTTTGTTCGTCATGTGTTCGTGAACAGTTCACGAACATCCAAATTTCCTTAACGAACGAACACGAACATAGCTTTGTTCGTGTTCGTTCGGTTCGTTTACAGCCCTAGTAAGAATGATATTAGATGTCTCAGATCTTTATTATTTAAAATAAAATAATTCAAACGTTAAAAAGTAAAACCGTTTTATTTATTAAAAATTGAAAACTCACGTTCTTTACTATTCAAAACAAAAGAATGCAAGCGATAAAAAAGTAATCGCTTTATTTATACAATATAAATTACCAACTATTTTGTGCATTAATAGTTGTACTCCTAGCTTAGGGTAAGTTTAAAAAAAAAATTGGTTTTTCACTTTTAACCCAACTATTTTCATATTTTGTATTTTAACCCCTTTTAATTTTTTACTTTTAACACAAAGTTTTTCATCTTTTATAATTTAACCCAACACTTTATTATATACAACTTTGGTCCCTCATACTTTTTATCTTTCGCAAGTTTTTCGTTTTACGTATCGTTCTAAATTTTGCGAGTTAACACGTCGTAGCGTGCATGTGAGGTTCAACGTTTTTTGCTCTATTTTTTCGAATTTGATAGGCCCGTCGCAACGTGTCTTTTCCCCTTTTGACAACTTCGCCGCAACGAGCGGGTCCTTGATCGACTAAGTTATTATTTTCTACGTTTTACGTTTCTGTTTAATTTCTTAGCATTAACACACTGTAACGGGTGTGCGTGGTTCAACGATTTTAAGTCTGCTTTTCGTTCGGTGTAATTTTTTCCATTTTATCTATTTTATTTTTACGAGTTTTTCCGATGTTGGGAGTCGATGTCGGTGTGGCATTGGTGCTACTTGGCATGGTTTTATGAACGTTTTTAACCTATTAAATTTTTTACTAATATTTTGTTTCGGTTTACCCTTATACTTTCTTTACTTAAAAACTATTTTTTACTTGCATATTTTATGTACGGGTAGGTATAAATATGATTTGTTATACATTTTGACGTAAACTTTTTTTATAAACAACTCTAGGTCAAATATAATATGTTTTCGTTTAAATAAACCATTTTTACGTGCATATTTTTATGTACGTTTCGGTATAAGTTTAAGTTGTTCTACGTTTCGACGTAAACTTTTTTGGGAAATCATTCAGGTCAAATATAATATGTTTATGTGTTTATTTTATGTATATTTCGTAAAGTTTGTTTCGAACCGAGTGGAGTCAAATTATGGTTTCTTTTTTTCCCTTTTATTCGAAAACTCTAATTAATCCCTTTCGATTACATGTGTCAGATTTTCCTTTATACCTGTTACGTTTTTTATGTATGAGTTGGGTCACACATAATACGTTATGATTGTTTGATATGAATTTGATTTACTTTATGTTTGATCCAATCACAATGCTTATACAAGTTACATTGAGTTCAACTGGATACGTCGAAATACGTGGTTTCATATGGTTAATGCATCATATAACGTTTGGACTAATCTATTCAATGTTTACGATATACCCGCGCCGCAACGCGGGCGGGTCTTAATCCTAGTTTATTAAAAATTGTAAAATTCATGACACTACTACACCTGTTAAAATACGGTTTCATGCACTAAATTAAAGTGTTATATATTTATAGTAGGTTATAATCCCGTCTATTACACGGGTCGAATAAATAAATTTTATATACTAAATAATAAAATTATATATCTTTAAAAACCTATTTATTGCACGGGTTAAATAAATATAATTTTATAGATTAAATAATAAAAAGTTATATCTATAAGAACCATATTGTACGGGTTGAATAAATATAATTTTATATACCAAATACAAAATTTAAACATCATTTATTACATGGGTTGAATAAATGTAATTTTATATACCAAATAATAAAAAAGTTACATCGTTAAAAATATGTGTATTACACGGCAGGGGCGGACCTGTAGTGTAAACGGGCGTAGCCCGGGCTACGGCTCAAGTTTTTACCAGTAGTGTAAAAAAAAAAAAATTTTCCGATTTTTATACACAGGACACCTCTGAACAAGTACGAGGACACCCCTAAAAACTTTTGGGATACCCCTGAGTTGAAGGTCTAGTTCCGCCACTGTTACACGGGTTGAATAAATGTAATTTTCTATACTAAATAATAAAAAATATATATCCTTAAAAAACCCCGTATATTGTACGATTTGAATAAATCTAATTTTATGTATCAAATAATAAAAAGTTATATCTTAAAAACCTCATGTTTTACACGGGTCGAATAAATGTAATTTTGTATAGTAAATAATAATAAAAAATGTATATCTTTAAAAAAACCACGTGTATTACACGAGTTTAATAAACCTAATTTTATATACCGATAACAAAAATGTCATATCTTTCAATATACTAATGGATAATACTCGATACGCGATGGATATGGTGATTGTGAAGATGGTTCTTGATAAGAAGATAAGTTATTCAAGAAGCAAATTCCCCCAACGTCTTTTTTTCTAACCATTTTGGCCCTTAACACTAACCTCATCCATTTACTTTTAGGGGCCAAAAGGGTTAGAAAAAAAGAAGTTTGGGTCCAAAATGGTTAGAAAAAAAGACATTGATGGCTCAGATGTTAAAAAATTTCTTTTTGAGCTAAAAGGGTAAAAGTGATATAACCACAGGGGCCAAAATTTTAATTTACTCTAATATCAAATTAGATAACTAAGTTTGAATTTGAAGTAAATAGATAAATATAAAAGTAATAATTAAACTAAATAATATTTAGTAGGAGGATTATCTATAATTAATTAGAAGAGATTAAACTAAAATAATAATTATCCATAAGAAATTGCCTAATATGATGACAAGTGTCCTTAAAATGGTTTCTTTTATTATATAGTATAGATTTATATACTAGATTATTAGACCCGTGTACTACACGGGTTTAAGGGTTTAAGGATAGAAATTTGTAAATTATTTAATTTTATATTGTCTTTATAAATTTACATAAATGAATTTTTTTTACCGTAGTCCATAGATGATGCAACAGTTGGTCATGTGTAAAAAAGAATTCTTTTAGAAACAAACCAACTTTATATAGAAATTGTCCTATACTTTTATTTAACGTCATGGCAAAACATAGGGCGAGAGAAAACTGTCTTTTTTTCAATATAAATGGAATCCTTCTATTTGGCGATATTAAACGGAATCTAGGGATAACCGTTCAAGTGCTAGTATTACTTCCGGATAATGAGTGCATCAATAACTTGATCATCCAGTGATCGGACCTGTAGTCGAGTTCCATTACATAAACCATTCTTTCAATCAATATTTCTTGATAACGTCACTGGAACACTGATCTTTGTTAATTATCAATAGTTTGGCAAGCCTAAAAATATAATTCCATTTAGGACATCCGGTGAGTATAGACTTGCATCAAAATTATTATGAAGATATTATATCCTTAAACTCGTTTATTACACGGGTCTAATAACATTAAAAGTGTTTTCAAAGTTTGGAAGTAAACCGGTTTTCAAATATCATATTAACCTATTCTTTACCTTTTTTTATTATTATAATATAAAATAATAATTTATTTAATGGATGTTTTAAACATATAGTAAAAAGAGTAAAATGCACGGATAGTCCCTGTGTTTTGGTGAAATTTCACCTTTATTCCCAAACTTTTCAAAATTACACTCTTAGTCCCTGTGGTTTGACAAGTTGTTACTCGGATAGTCCCCAAAGCGGATGGAGGTTAGTTTTTCTGGTTAAATGAGTGTGAAATGACAAGGACTATCCGAGTAACAACTTGTCAAACCACATGGACTATCCGAGTAACAACTTGTCAAACCACAAGGACTATCAGAGTAACCTTCATCCGCTTTAGGGACTATCCGAGTAACAACTTGTCAAACCACAGGGACTAAGAGTGTAATTCTAAAAAGTTGGGGACCAAATGTGAAATTTCACCAAACCACAGGGACTATCCGTGCATTTTACTCTAGTAAAAATTATAAAGAATAAGAAGGTGATGTCACATTGACATTATTTGAAATTGTTTATTGTCAAAAGTAAATAATCAATATCTAAGTAAACAATAAAATATTTATTAGTATTAAGTTGTTAATTTTTTTTATTGTTTTGTATTAATTAATTAATTAATAATCGTGAATTGAAGAGAGAATGCCATGTGCCATTAAGTAAACTTTTATTTTAGTATAAGAATGCCATGTAGCATTATGTATTATTTTTTATTAGTATTAGATAATATAAAGATCATGAAGAGAACCCTTTCATTTTCTATTCTATTTTCAAATCTTTATTTCACTAATATACCCTTTGTTAAGTTTTCTTTTAAATATATGTTTAGTTCCTTTGTTTCTTAAAAAGTTTTCTTTTATTTATTAGTTTTGTTTATATGGGTGTTTAGTCCATTTGGCATCTACTTTAACCTTAGTGGTGCACATGTTTAATATTTCTATTTTTATTCCTTTTAATAATTAATCGTGACTTTTTGTATTTTGCTTTTAAACCTTCAACTTCGCTAATATACATGTTTAGCGCATCTGTTTAAAAAAAATCTTTTTTTATTGCTTAACTTTGTTTGTATATGTGTTTAGTCTATAAGCTTTTACTTTGGTGGTGTACATGATTAGTCTCTCTACTTTTATTTGTAAGGTCCTAAAACCGGGAGACCTCACAGTCGGGTACATACATCAAAGCATAGTTCTTAATCTGGAACTTCAATAACATCGCAGCGGAAAACATTCAATTCAATTTTTAAAAAGCTTTCATTTAAAAAAATACGATTTATTCCTTTGTAAATAGAACATAAGCATGCACACTAGCCCAAAAGAAATATTAAATCATTTGAAAAAAATGGGGCGTCTAAAACTCATCTTAACATGATACGCAAGTTTTAATTAGCTACAGGGTCGGTAGGCGGCACGAGTCCAAATATGCGATTACAATTTTGTACAAAAGACGTATGGCATTAAACTCTCCATAATTAATATCCGAACCATCTGGCAACCTGACCTCTTTTTTTTTTTTTTTTTTTTGAAAAGAAAACTTCATTAAACAAAACCCCAAGCCCGAAAACCGAGCGGGGAACCAAACAAAACCTTACAACAAAGAAAAATTACACCAATCCAACCATGAGACATGATTGTTTCTAGATCTATGCCTAAACCGGCCGGAGGCTCGACGAAGCGGTTGACCTTCCATTCTAGCGGTTATTGTCATTTCTTCCATTCGCGTCCGGGGGAGGTTTCGTTTCGTTTCTCCTGTTGCTTTTTGGAGAACAATCCGCCGAGTGGCTCGACGAAGGGGAGGGGATTGGGATAACGTTAAAGGTTTAACGTGACCCTCATATCGCTTGGGGATCTAACTTAACCTTCCTCTCTATCTTGATTTTCTCAGTCCTTCCATTCGCTATTCGGGTATTGTTTCTCCTGCAGTTATGGCTGAGGAAGGTCCTTGGTTGGATCCTCACCACCTGAGAAAGAAAGGCAAAGGCAGGAATAGTAACATGGCTCCCAAGGATAATGTTACTAAGTTCTATATCTCAAACCTGCCAATCGGTTGCAGACCCTGGGATGACGCAGACTTCATGAGAGGTTGTGGTGAAGTGGCAGGTATGTTCATAGCAAGAAAGAAGGATAAAGAAGGAAGAAGGTTTGGATTTTTGAGTCTTAGGAACGTAAAAGATGCCAGAGCCACTGAAAAGGTTTTGAATGGATTGAAGATGGGGGGTTGTAGTCTTCGGGTAAATGTAACACCCTTGTTATAATTTAACGTTTATCGTATAATTTAAACTCATAATAATGTAATTATAGTCACAATTATACTGAAAATACGGGTTTGTTAAAAACTTTTAACAATTTAAAAGTGATGCAACATAATGTGGTTTATTTCGTCGTTATAGAATATCGACAAAACAACATTGCCGAAGCTTTGTTTAACGTGTGTTCGGTTCTTGCACGATACTTGATCTTCATCCGGGACTCTCGACATTCACCTGTGATCAAAACCAACTTAAAGGTCAGTTTTGATAATTAAATAACCAATATAACAAGAAAATTAGGAAAATCCAACATTGATATCTTGATCCACAAACGATTAATTGAATTCTGGCCTCCACCGTAACTTACGGTGGTCCCTGAATGTCAAATTTCCCCACCGTAAATCAGGGGTATTCTACCGTAAAGATTTTAGCTCCACCGTAACTTACGGTGGCACCGTAAGTTACGGTGGCCCCTGCATTCAGCCTTTCCATTTTGCCGTTTATTGACACGAAAACTTTCGTATCTTTCAATCCGCTCATCCGTTTGACCTACCGTTTCTTCATACATGTTTGTAATTTGATTCCCCACCTTATGAGGTTAAAATCCAACATCCGGTTTAACAAAAATTCAGACTTTTAAGTCTTCGGCTTATTGCCCTTTTTACCAAATTTCGACCCATTCAATTTTTATCAACCAAACATGTTTATTTGCTCTCTAAACTCATGAAATTCATAAATTCCACATCCCCTATCATATTAATCTCAAATCACGGGTTTCTTACTTAATAGAAACCCGTTTACGTTCAAATTCATATTTTGACCCGTTAAGGGTATTTAAGCACCTTCTAACTTAAAATCGCCTTCGATTGTTTCTAACATTACATTACCACCTTTCTTATCATATAATTTTCCACCACAACTGTAATTATGGTGGGTATACTTTAGTAATCTATATAAATCGAGTTTTACCCCCCCCCCTCTCAACACATTATTTTAAGACCAAAAACTCAAATAGAGCCATTTGACTAACGTGTTACATCTTTCAACTTCTATACTCGTCCTAGTATCTATCTAATCATTAAACTCGTTTCCAAACAACCTTTAAGGGTTGTTTGTTCAATTTAGCCTACTAGGGCGTTTTGGTCAATTTTAGTCCTTCTTTTACTACAAGGAACTTTTAAATACTTGTTTGACCCAAAATCCGACCTTTTAACTATAATTCTGATTAGAAACCATTATTCCTCTAAAATACCATGATTATAACATAAATCATTCGGTTTACCTTTAAGATAACCGAATTATCAAATTTTGACCTTGTTTAACTCTTAGAGAACCTCAAGTTCTAAGTTATGAGTTGAACCATTTTACATACCTGACTCGGATCATTATATTGACCCATTTCGATACCTTGCCTTAGTAGCCGCTAAGCGATAGAGATGTACGAATCCATTTGATATTTATTCCTATAAGCAAGTACTTGACAAACCATTAGTCAATATTGTCAAAGGGTGATAATTTCACCGTTTGCCCCGTTTATTTACCTAGTGATCTTCGTCACTTCAACTAAATATAAATTTCATGTATTATGCTAATTTAAAGTCTAGTAGCGAAAATACGAAATCAAACATAACGTAACAAGATCGTAGTTATGTACCTTTTAAGCATCCTTTTTCAAACGCGTATTTCCACCGGCTTGTCCACTTGACGATCCGGATTCTTCGCCTAAAGAGTTCAATTCACAATCCGTTTAGAACCCTTTTTATAAGTCTTAACACACAATTTTCCATATCCATCAAACATGCATTTTTGTCCGATTTTCAACTTTCAAGCCTTCTTTGGGGCATTTTTACAAACACTTAACATGCAGAATTTTATATCTTTTATATTCTAATTCATGGCTTGTCACTTAGCCTAGATTAACAAACATTGAGCTATCACATATAGAATTAAACATCATATTTTTCAGAATTCAGTTTCTATGAAGCAACTTGCACTAGAATAGTCTTCTAAACCCTAGTGTTCATCATTTTCTCACAAAACCCATGAACCACCTTCAATGTGTTCATGAGATTTCCTGAATTTAGACATTATTTCACATGTTGTTGTCTAGGTTTTACTCCTAGACATTATATCATCCCTATTCTATCCACATAGCAAACATGCAACATCTAATTTCAGATTTCCCAAATTCATGAGAATTTCAATCAGAGAATTTTCATCAAATTTTGCATACCTTGTAATCCTCTTGCAATGAAGATCACTAATCCTAGCTCGGATTTCGTTTTGGATCAGATTTGAACCTTCAATTGATGAGTTTTGTGGATCTTAGGGTTTTGGAGAACCTGGTCGCCCTTCTCCTGCCTTGATCGAACCAGACATCCAAATGGGGGTGTTTTGTTTTGATTTTAATTAAAACTAATAATATAAGTTTCAATTTTAACAACATAAGCCCCTCCACTTTTGTTAATCATATAGTTTGGTTGTTTTAACCATATTGTTCTATTATGTCAAGACACCAACTAACTAGGTTAATATTCCTAGTTACTTGGTGGGTCCCGGGAGTTATAACCCGTTTTTATTTTAAGTCCCGTTAACTCGGGCTCTTATACACTCAATTTCCTTAAAACTTTGATTCGTTTGTATTTAATATTAGGATTTCTTATTTAAATCCAATATTTACCGGGTTATTTTTACTACTAACGGTAATTTACCCGTCCTTTAGTATTAACGGAGTTTGATTACCAAACTCGTTTTCGGGGTGTTACAGTAAATATTGCTAAATTTGCAGCAGAGAACGCGGTATGGTGGGATGGGGATAATCAAGGTAAAAAGGAAGACACTATTTTGCCGAATTCAGATAAGTCGTTCCAAAGAGAAGATGGTTTGGTCAACAGATTGGGTAGCAAAAAAGGATGGCTGAAGGAAGGGGTTTCATTCAAAGACATGTTAAAGCAGGGAGGCAGTAGTGATGGTGTGGAGTTAAGAGAGAAGGAAGTAGAGGTTCACAGTGAAACGGCGGCTTTTTCGGTCTTCAAGGAAGAGCTCTGGTGGGTAGAACTTGTGACATCTCTACTCTAACGAAGAAAAACGTATTGATAAAGGAAGCAAGAATATCCGACTTTAAGATATACTACCTCGGGGATCTAAGTATTCTGGTTTCGTTTGATGATGATATAGAGGCGGCGGATTTTTTATTAGAAGTAAATCTGTGGAACTGGTGGTTCTCGTCATTAGATATGTGGGCTGGACAATCGATGCAGTACGAAAGAGTAGCGTGGTTAAAGTTCCATGGGTTACCGCTTCATCTAGCAGAAAATAAAGTTTTCGATGACACGGACGGTTTATTCGGGAAGGTGATCCATAAATCTCAGTTATCTTTATCGGATAAGGATTTATCTGTTAATTATGTCGGGATTTTAGTTGATCACGGCGAAAGAATATCGGAATCTGTTATTTTAAGATGGAAGAATAAAAGATATAAAGTTTGGAGTACTGAAGAAAGGGACAACTGGATTCCTGATTGTTTATCGGAGGGTGACTGGCCGGAGTTTGTTAGAGAGGATGATGAGGTCATGGGTTCTCAGAAGTCGGTGCATGAGAAGACGGAGAGTTTGGCAGGAGAAGATGAAAGGTTTAAGGTTCAGTCACAAGTTGATGGGAATCCCGAGATTGATGGGAATCTGAATGAAGGGGGAAGTTGAATGGTATCGCGAATACCCAAGTTAATGACGGTGAATTAAATGTCTTTTCCTCGGTTGCTGGAGAAAAGAATAAGACAAGAAAAAAACCTTTTGATGTCTCCAAAGATAAGCATAAGTCAAAGCCCAAAAGTGTTAGCCGAGAAGTGAATAATAGGTCCCAAAAAAAGATCTCGGGTAGAATTAGAAGTGGATTTTAATAGTTTCGGTTTTTTGGGCTGGCCTACTGGGGAAAATGTTCCTGGAGATTCAGAACCGATGTGTCCAGAGGATTCTTTGTCACACCCCAACCAATGGCGGAAACATCGGGATGAGACGAAGTGTGAAGATTGCTAGAGACATCATAACGCTATTTGTGACAATATTTAATAAACCGATTTCATTTCATAATTCATTTGTCTACATTAAAAGGAAATCAAATAACATCAAGTTCAAGGGAAATACAATCCAACATAATCAAAATTGATACAACGATTAAACCTAAACGTCTATATGTGTATCTAGGCATCAACGCTACTTCATTTTGATAGCATCATCATCCTCAACCTGTAACATGTTTAAAATAAAGTTCAATGCAAAAGCACATGCGAGTATACAAGTTTAAGCATAAGTATAAGTATAAAAGTTTAAAACGAATCCACATGGCAACTTTGTTTATACAAGATCTAACATGGCATGCAATATTTCTAGCCAACCCTCTGTTTACGCAAGCGGCCCTTTCCATAGCACATGTCATCATTTCGTTGCTATGAAAAGACCATAAGTTTATAATTCAACATGACCCAAGTTTAAAGGGGGCGGTGCGTTACTCCTATAGCGCTATACATGTCAAATGGAGGCTCGTGAAAGCAAATGACTAAAACATATCACATAAGTATGGTCCACGTAAGCATCAAGTATCATAACATTGTATTCTTGTATAAGGATTGTTTTCGTGCATTGCATAAAGAATAAGTTTAAGTGTAGTTTAATAGTTAAACATGTTACACCCCAAAAGTGATAAACATAAAAAGGGGGTTGCGAGTATACTCACAAATTTGCATATGCTTTCCGATTATCCAATGTGACGAAGTTGATGAGGTTAGAAGGTTGAATATGTTCGTGTAGGGATTTAGGAAGTTAAAACACAAGAATATAGGTATTCGAAAGTAATCATCCTTTAACACCAAGTACTTGTTCTTGACACTATGAAACCTCAAGGGTTAATGTTTTCATGAGTAATATACCCATTAGAATCGTAACAAGTCTTATGTCTTAGATGATGTTATTCTAATATCTTGACGAATGAACACAAGTCCATCATCAAGGTTTCGAATAGGATATATATGTATAAGTATTATAGGTATTATTTAGTCCATTAATCAAGCATGAGGTAGAAGATTAATCTTCATTTAGGTACCTCTATTGTGTCATAGAATTCATGTAGGAGGTAGGAAGAACAAGCTTCCATTTAGGTACCTCTCATGGTTCACCACTACACTTGATGTAAAAACATACAAGGAGGGTCATGAACTAATAACATTACAAGAATAAGAAACAACCACACTACGAGAAATCATCAAGGGATGTGAGGATTTTATGTTGGATAACCCAAGTTAGTCCACAGTCACACCTTTATCAAGCTTGAAGCTTGAACACCACTTGTGGGTTAAAAACCCTAAACAAAACAGAATGTATATGAGGTTTAACCTCTGATTTTGAATGTCTCAACCTTGTTTTTAAGCCTAACTAAGCATAGAAGTGGTTATAAGCATAAGGACATAGGATTGAGATGAGTTAGACTCAAGTTGAACAAGTTTAGTAAAGATTAGATGAAATCAGAAATGAACAGTGAACTTTGGAGCCTTTTTTCCGGAGTTCCAGGGACTTATTTACTGTGAAAAACCCGTGGAATCGAAGCCAATGTCAATCCAAGCACATAGGCAAAAGAATGGACTAAATCGGACAAGAAATGAAGAAGTTATGCTCATTTTCGTATGAAGGCGACAATCTGTCCGAACCTCAAAATCCAGCTGCGATTTGGAGTGATTTTGAGAGTGTTTAAGTGTTGCAAAAGTGGCAAGGAGGCTGATTATAAGTGGTATTTATAGGGGAAATGATTAGGGTTAAGTTGGTTAGCATTTAATATAATTTAATATAAGTAGTTGGTTGTTTAGATAATAAAAAAAAAGCAATAAATCAGCCAAACATGGCTGCCCGGTTGCTGATATGGGCAACAATGTTCTTATATTATTTTTTTTATCAATTAATATATAAGTTGGATAGTGTACACTTCATATTAAATTAGGTTAGTGCCCTTTAATTAACTATTAAAAAAAAGCAAGATGTTGCATGGTAACTATATATAAAAAAAAAAAAACATTCCTATTTGATGCTTGTGGCCGCATCTGCCATCTACATTCTTTTATTTTTTTTTAACAAATAAATTGTATATGAGTTGTGTAATTAACGGTTACTTGATATTTAATATGTACACTAACATGCTTAGGGCCTAACATGTCTAATAGGCATGTTTTTATTTAGACAAGATATGTGTTTGATAAGTGTGTAAGACATGGTTGTAAGTAAGTTCAACGAATTTGATCAAGTAATAATTATATGTACAAAATAATCTCGTTTATGTATTTAAAATAAGTATGCAACTATGGTTTATTATTGCGAGTATTGCGCATAAGGAACGATTAAAATTATGTATTCACATTTAACAAGTTTAAACGTATAAGTGTACGACTTGAATGCTATAAACGAATGTATGAACAATGTGTAATTCACATAAATGGTCAATTGTATTATAATCGAAGTCTTGGATTTACAACGATTCGAAATGAATTACGATTACAAAGGACACGAGCTTCCAAAAATAGATTTACAAGACAAGCTTTCTAATCTAGGAAGGTTACGAAAAAGCAGGGCGTTACAGTCTCCCCTCCTTTAGGAAATTTCGTCCCGAAATTTATTTAAGAGAAAAACCTTGGAGAAAAAGCATTTTGGCTAAAATAATGCTTGTCTAAAATCGAGACCTGGAAGTTTGAGACGTGTTGAAAAGTATGAAATTTGTTTGAGGAGCGAAAGGATAGGTTTGTAAAAAGAGCTCGTTTAACAAAATGATTTGAGGCATTAAGTATAAGTAAAACGTGCATATGTGTGTATAGACCAGCGAGCTTAAACAAGTTTGAATAATTCAATATGGAGAGGTATTTTAAAATACGATATTTAAGAAGTAAAATTTTCGTATTAAACGGTAAGCATTTCGACGAAAAGTGTGGCCGCACTGTAAGTTGTAAGAAAAGTTTCATTGGTTTCAAAGAGAATTGATAATTCTAGTTTTTTTTTTTGTAGAAAATTGTTTATTGGTGAGAAACGGGAAAGTTGGGTATTTTAAATAAACGGTTTTGGAGGTAACGGCCACCTAAGTGTGTTTGTACATAACAAGAATGTAAGATAGTTTTAAAAGCAAGAAAGTATTTTAGGATTCGAACGTTTAAACCGATTGGTTGTAAATGAGATTCGTAAAAAAGGCAAAGAATGAATGAGATCAATGGAGGCATAAAAATGAATGATCGATCTAATAAACGAATGCAAGTATAATAATGGTATGTTTATTGGACAAACGAAAGCGACGTGTTAAGGATGAGGTCTCGTCGTCGATAATCGGATTTCGTGCATTTAGCAATGCGCTTGTGAGTTGTTAATGTTTGTATGTTAGGTCTAAATATGGTCTGCAAAACACCGAATTTCCCATGGCACGTTTTACGAAAGTTTGGTAACATGGTGAAAACAATTATATATAGGAAGTACCAGCGGCGTATCCACCATGTTTTGACCACGTTACGTCCGTTTCGTTATTCGCGTCATGTTATGTTCCGTGTCTTACCATACACAGTAGTACACTCTATGGTTTTCACACGCCTATCACTATAATCCCGTGTGCACCCGCGATTATTTTGATCGTCGCATGATCCGCATAGCTTGTACCAGTTGTGTATGAATCAGGGTATACATAATTTTAAAAATAAGAATGTGTACGTATAAGAATATAGTATATAAGCAAGTCCATGCTTAAGTATGTATGGGACCCACGTAAGCGAATCCCTCGAATTCCGCTCGCGTACGGGAACGAATGTATGAATCAAGTATGAATGATGAGTATGCGTACAAGTATAAGTACGAACACAAGTATGAGCATGCATATGAGTATAAGTGTGAAAAGAAAACGTATAAGTATAATTGTAAATACAAGTAAGTATGAATGATGATGATTTCGCGTATGACATGTATTGCATGCGACAAATTTAAGCACGTAAAATGGTTGAGAAGTTTGAGTTTGTAAAACGAATGATATAATGAAGTCGTTGTGCGACATAGAATAAAGCATGTGCGGTGGTATGCAAATATAGTTGTTTGAGTAACGCGTTGAGTTTATCGAATCGAAATAGTTTAAGCTTGATTTGAAATGTAAAATCTAGTTCGTGAATGCCAAAAGTATGTAGAACACCTATTGATTATATGAGATATACTTTATATAAGAAAGGAAATGCTACTCTTGTTTAAAAAGAATTTACGTTAGTTGAAAAGCGTTGGTCTCTATGAAGTCTTCTTGCCCACATGTTTTGAATTTAGATGACATATTGAGCGGTGTATGTAAAAAGGTTTTGAAAATGGTATGTTCGCATCGTTTTAAAGGGTCTTGTATTAAAATAGGAAATTTGAAATTAGGAGGTTCTTGTGAAAACGTTGCTTCTTAAAGGGAATTTCATGCATATTGAACTTAGTGATCGTTGAAAAGTGTTTTAATAAAATGTTTTTATTGATTTTGAAAAGGCTTTAGAAAAATGATCTTATAATAACTATAAGATCTTATACGCAAATGAAATGGCTAGTTTGATTTTCGATTACGAACAAGGTCTTTGGTATGATGATAAAATGTGAGCGTGTGTTAATGATTAGGTTGAGTATGAAGTTCACGGGCAAGAGATTCATTGTACCGATTAGGTCGACAGATAGCATTTCATAAGGTTTTGAAGTTCGGGTAATAAAACGTTTTAAGGCATGATTAAAAATTTTGTGTTTGTGGGTTACGTGAAAATAGATTATGGGGAAAGATATACGTTTAATAAAAACAATAAATTTTTGAAATTTGCATAGTAGGGATTTTGACAAAACGAAGACGAAAACGGCTTAGACATATAACTTGATCATGTTGTACAATGAAGTATCTTTTGAAATAAAATTTTGGTAACGATCACCTAGGTAAGGGAATCACCCCTAACTCGTCGATGAGATCGTTTTAAGAAAAGGAGGGTTGGAGTCAATCGTCTAGGTAAGGAAATCACTCCTATCTCGATGATATGTCTCCATTTTGGTGTTACAAAGAATTTAAACAAAATTGAGTGATGTCTTAAAATCATGCATATGTATAAATGTATGGAAAGATTTTGTATGATGTGTGTGTGAGAAAAAAATGATCTCGAAAATAAATTAGAATTTGAAACGAGATAATCGTATCATATAAAAGCGATGATAGTAAAGCATAGATTTGATTAAAAGTTGGATTGTTCCAAAGCGGAACTTTGACTAAACCAAAGCGGTCGAAAAGTCTTTCAAATTTGAGGAGCATGCTTTGGCCTAATAGGCGGAATACTCTCGCCGACAAGTCGGTTAACGGTATTTACCCTTCCGGTTACTACATGTCCCAAATCAATCGAAATTTCGAGACTTGGCGGGATTTATAAAAAAAATTCAAGGAGTGGAACTAGTTGACAAGGTGCGGGTTTCACCCCTAACTTGGCGATTTCGTATCCTAAGTGCGGTTGGTACTCGTCGGGTCAAAATTTAATTTCAACACTTTGACGAGGGTCCACTAGAATTTAAAATTTGAATTTCTCCATCAAGGTGAGGATTTCACTCCTATCTTGATGGTGAATTTCATGTAAAAAGGAAGAGTAGATGGATTGAGAGTTGTTCACCAAATTGTGGGTTTCACGCCTATTTTGGTGAAGTTGTCTCGTTTGTATGATACGAGTGTTTGTGAATTTAGAATAGTCGAGTAAAATGTATGAGGAAAAGCGTATGTTGAAGATTAAACAAACAAGTATAAACATGTCAAGAATGACACATAAAGAATGAAATATTAAAACAAATATTAACACATAATAAAACATGTATTAACACATAAAGCATGTCAAGTATAATACATAAGGATAAAATGACATATATGTTAAAAAGGCTCAAAGTGAATAAATAAGAAACACATAAAGTGGCATGCATGTAGTTTCAAACAAAACATAAGAATAAGGCTCTAAAACTATAGACTAGGTAAAAGCATTCCTACTTTTCCTAATTCCCTATAGTTATGGCTCTGATACCAATCTGTCACACCCCAACCAATGGCGGAAACATCGAGATGAGACGAAGTGTGAAGATTGCTAGAGACATCATAACGCTATTTGTGACAATATTTAATAAACCGATTTCATTTCATAATTCATTTGTCTACATTAAAAGGAAATCAAATAACATCAAGTTCAAGGGAAATACAATACAACATAATCAAAATTGATACAACGATTAAACCTAAACGTCTATATGTGTATCTAGGCATCAACGCTACTTCATTTTGATAGCATCATCATCCTCAACCTGTAACATGTTTAAAATAAAGTTCAATGCAAAAGCACATGCGAGTATACAAGTTTATGCATAAGTATAAGTATAAAAGTTTAAAACGAATCCACATGGCAACTTTGTTTATACAAGATCTAACATGGCATGCAATATTTCTAGCCAACCCTCTGTTTACGCAAGCGGCCCTTTCCATAGCACATGTCATCATTTCGTTGCTATGAAAAGACCATAAGTTTATAATTCAACATGACCCAAGTTTAAAGGGGGCGGTGCGTTACTCCTATAGCGCTATACACGTCAAATGGAGGCTCGTGAAAGCAAATGACTAAAACATATCACATAAGTATGGTCCACGTAAGCATCAAGTATCATAACATTGTATTCATGTATAAGGATTGTTTTCGTGCATTGCATAAAGAATAAGTTTAAGTGTAGTTTAATAGTTAAACATGTTACACCCCAAAAGTGATAAACATAAAAAGGGGGTTGCGAGTATACTCACAAATTTGCATATGCTTTCCGATTATCCAATGTGACGAAGTTGATGAGGTTAGAAGGTTGAATATGTTCGTGTAGGGATTTAGGAAGTTAAAACACAAGAATATAGGTATTCGAAAGTAATCATCCTTTAACACCAAGTACTTGTTCTTGACACTATGAAACCTCAAGGGTTAATGTTTTCATGAGTAATATACCCATTAGAATCGTAACAAGTCTTATGTCTTAGATGATGTTATTCTAATATCTTGACGAATGAACACAAGTCCATCATCAAGGGTTCGAATAGTATATATATGTATAAGTATTATAGGTATTATTTAGTCCATTAATCAAGCATGAGGTAGAAGATTAATCTTCATTTAGGTACCTCTATTGTGTCATAGAATTCATGTATGAGGTAGGAAGAACAAGCTTCCATTTAGGTACCTCTCATGGTTCACCACTACACTTGATGTAAAAACATACAAGGAGGGTCATGAACTAATAACATTACAAGAATAAGAAACAACCACACTATGAGAAATCATCAAGGGATGTGAGGATTTTATGTTGGACAACCCAAGTTAGCCCACAGTCACACCATTATCAAGCTTGAAGCTTGAACACCACTTGTGGGTTAAAAACCCTAAACAAAACAGAATGTATATGAGGTTTAACCTCTGATTTTGAATGTCTCAACCTTGTTTTTAAGCCTAACTAACCATAGAAGTGGTTATAAGCATAAGGACATAGGTTTGAGATGAGTTAGACTCAAGTTGAACAAGTTTAGTAAAGATTAGATGAAATCAGAAATGAACAGTGAACTTTGGGGCCTTTTTGCCGGAGTTCCAGGGACTTATTTACTGTGAAAAACCCGTGGAATCGAAGCCAATGTCAATCCAAGCACATAGGAAAAAGAATGCACTAAATCGGACAAGAAATGAAGAAGTTATGCTCATTTTCGTATGAAGGCGACAATCTGTCCGAACCTCAAAATCCAGCTGCGATTTGGAGTGATTTTGAGAGTGTTTAAGTGTTGCAAAAGTGGTAGGGAGGCTGATTATAAGTGGTATTTATAGGGGAAATGATTAGGGTTAAGTTGGTTAGCATTTAATATAATTTAATATAAGTAGTTGGTTGTTTAGATAATAAAAAAAGCAATAAATCAGCCAAACATGGCTGTCCGGTTGCTGATATGGGCAACAATGTTCTTATATTATTTTTTTTATCAATTAATATATAAGTTGGATAGTGTACACTTCATATTAAATTAGGTTAGTGCCCTTTAATTAACTATTAAAAAAAAAGCAAGATGTTGCATGGTAACTATATATAAAAAAACAAAAAAAAAACAACATTCCTATTTGATGCTTGTGGTCGCATCTGCCATCTACATTCTTTTATTTTTTTTTAACAAATAAATTGTATATGAGTTGTGTAATTAACGGTTACTTGATATTTAATATGTACACTAACATGCTTAGGGCCTAACATGTCTAATAGGCATGTTTTTATTTAGACAAGATATGTGTTTGATAAGTATGTAAGACATGGTTGTAAGTAAGTTCAACGAATTTGATCAAGTAATAATTATATGTACAAAATAATCTCGTTTATGTATTTAAAATAAGTATGCACTATGGTTTATTATTGCGAGTATTGCGCATAAGGAACGATTAAAATTATGTATTCACATTTAACTAGTTTAAACGTATAAGTGTACGACTTGAATGCTATAAACGAATGTATGAACAATGTGTAATTCACATAAATGGTCAATTTGTATTATAATCGAAGTCTTGGATTTACAACGATTTGAAATGAATTACGATTACAAAGGACACGAGCTTCCAAAAATAGATTTACAAGACAAGCTTTCTAATCTAGGAAGGTTACGAAAAAGCAGGGCGTTACATTCTTCAACAAGACTGAGGTTTGTTTAAACATAAATGGATGCCCTTCTGTGGGGGGAGGTGAATTGGAAGAAGAGCTCAGATCGGTTTCTCATTCAAGAGATATTGGGGCAGAGCATGTCTTGGTTGATAAGAAAGAAGATGGCAGTGAGATTCTGAAGAAGATCGAGGCAACGGTTCTGTTGGGTAGCAGTATTGGAGTCAACCTGAGTAATCATGGTTTGCTTGTGGAGGAGACGATCGTCAAGGAATGTATTAATGTCGTTAAGCCATGAATTTCTTATCCATCAATGTTTGTGGTATAAGGGGGTATTAAGGATGGGTGGATCAGGGGTCTTAAACAGGAGCATGGTATCGACGTTATTTTATTACAGGAGACTAAGAAAGAGGATTTCTCTAGGGTTAATATAGCCAATTTTTGGGGAAAAGGGGATTTTGGCATGGAGTTTGTTAGTTCAGCTGGGATGTCAGGTGGTTTACTCTGTATCTGGGATCAAGTAGTGTTCGAGGCAGCTTCGTTTATTAAGAATAGTAATTTTTTGATTGTGGTCGGTAAAATTAAAGGCAATGGTTTATCTTTGAACGTGGTTAATGTTTATGCCCCGCAGTTGGTTAGAGCTAAAAAAGAGGTTTGGAACGAGTTATCATCGTATATGGAGAATCTCCCAGGTATGTGGGTTGTGGGTGGGGATTTCAACTCGGTTAGGGTCCCTAGCGAAAGGAGAAATTCCAGATTTAATAATGTTTGTGCATCGAATTTTAATAATTTTATTTTCAATGCGAGGCTTATTGAGTATGATCTGAAAGGAAGGAGGTTCACTTGTATTAGAGGAAACGACAGAAAATTAAGTAAAATCGACAGGTTTTTAGTTTGCTCGGAGTTTTTTAATCGTTGGCCGGATGCTACTTTTAGGGCTCTTCCAGTTAGCTATTCAGATCATGGCCCTATTTTGCTTATATCCCAATTGAGGAACTTTACCTTTTAGAGTTTTTAACTCTTGGCTGGAGAAGGTTGGTTATCAGGAAGCAGTTGAAAAGTCTTTAGAGGGTTTTAATTGTTCGGGTTCACCGGATTATGTTTTGATCCAAAAGTTTGCGGCTATTAGGAAAGGTATCAAAGAATGGAAAGAGGAGTTGGCTAAGTCAGAAGGGGAAGCGGTTAGTAGAGCTTTAGAAGAAATGGAAGAGTTGGAGTGTTCCATGGAATCTAGAGAATTATCGAAAGAGGAAGAATGGTCTTATTTGGAAAATAAAAAAGTTTTGTTGGAAATTGAGAGAAGCAAGTTGATGGATATAAAACAAAGATCTAGAATGAAGTGGGCTTTGGATGGTGACGAAAATTCCAAATTTTTTCATACTCATGTTAATGCTCGGAAAGCAGTTAATGGCATTCCAAGTCTTAATATTGGGTCAAATTGGGTTAATAAACCGTCGTTAGTGAAATTGGAAGTCTTGAAGTTTTTTAGGTCCAGGTTTTCGGAAGAAGTGATAAACAGGCTGTCTTTGGAGTGTCTTAACATTAATAAATTGTCGGAGTCGGAGAAGTCGGGGATTGTTGTTCCATTTACTCTGTTGGAGGTGAAGAACGCTTTAAAGGATTGTGGGGATGATAAAGCGCCCGGACTGGACGGCTTAAACTTTAAGTTTGTTAAAGTACTCTGGTATCTTTTTGAGGAGGATTTTATGAATTTTTTTGCTCATTTTTATGAACAAGGGAATGTTAGTAATGGTTGTAGTTCTTCGTTCATCACCCTTATCCCCAAAATTAAAGACCCGGTTGAGTTAAAAAATTATAGACCTATCAACCTTATTCGGGTAGTGAGTAAATTGTTATCGATGGTGCTTGCGAATAGACTGAAAAAGGTTATTGGTTCGGTGATTTCAGAATCACAGTCAGCTTTCTTGAAAGGAAATTTTATTTTGGACGGCCCTTTGATCATTAATGAATTATACAACTGGGGTAAGAAGGTGAAGAAAAAGTTCTTTTTCCTTAAGATCGACTTCGAGAAGGCTTATGATAACGTGAATTGGAGCTTTTTGCTGTCGGTTATGCATCAAATGGGTTTCCCGCCGAGATTGTTGGATTAAAGGTATTATTGAATCGGATAGATCGTCAGTGTTGGTGAACGGTTCGCCTACGTTCGAATTCAAGTGTTCGAAAGGGATTAGACAAGGAGATCCGATTTCTCCTTTTCTATTTATAATAGTTATGGAGACATTGTCGTTTTTTATTGATAGAGCAAAAAATGTTGGGGTTGTGGTTGGTATTCAAACCCCTTCGAATGGTCCGGTCGTCTCTCATTTGTTCTACGCAGATGACGCTATTATTTTGGGAGAGTGGTCGAAGGCTAATATTGAGAATGTGGTTCGTGTTCTCAGGATTTTTCATTTATGTTCAGGTTTAAACATTAATCTTTCGAAATCTAATTTATTCGGAGTCGGTATCAATTATGGGGAGTAGAAAATATGGCGGAAATCATTGGGTGTCGTGCTGAAGTTTTCCCGTTCAAATATCTTGGCCTAACTGTTGGTGCTAACATGAATAGGGTTGCCAACTGGAAGCCCGTTTATGATATTGTGGAAGCTAGACTTGTGAAGTGGAAAGTGGCGATGCTTTCTATGGGAGGGAGAATTATTTTGATTAAGTCGGTTCTCGAGAGTTTACTGACTTATTTCTTTTCTCTTTATAAAGCTCCGGTTCAGGTTATTAAAGATCTTGAAACAAAAATTAGGAATTTTTTATGGGGAGGATGCAATGAGGTTAATAAAATCCATTGGGCTGCTTGGAATCGGGTGGCTTGTCCGATTGATAAAGGAGGTTTGGGCCTTAGTAGACTTAAGAATATCAACATTTCTTTACTTGCCAAATGGGGTTGGAGGTATAAAGCGGATAAGGAGAAATTATGGGTTAAAGTGATCAATGCGGTTCATACTACGAAAAATAGAAGGGAGTGTTTTCCGGTCAGAAAATCTATGGGGGGGGGTCTGGTGTAACATTATCAACATGCTGGATAAAATATCGATTGATAACAAGCCGCTGAAATATTTTTTCTTGGGAGAGGTAGGTAGTGGGGAATCGATTCAGTTCTGGGTTGATCAGTGGTCGGGTTATGGTCCTTTGAGTATCAGGTTTCTAGCTCTTTATCAATTGGAGAAGAAGAAGGACTGCAAGGTTATTGACAGGATCGTTAATTCCAGTGGGAATTTGAGATTTTGCTGGCATTGGAAACGCCCGTTGGAAGCTGGGCAGGAGGTTGATGAGCTGATTGGATTATGCAGCCTGCTCATTAATTTCGAGTTAAAAGAGGACTTAGATAAATGGGTTTGGTTAGGTTCGGCGGATAAACAATTCAGTGTGGGATCGGTTAAAGAGCTTTTGACTAAAAATCTTGGTTCTCAGGGGATTTATATTCCAAGCAGGTGCAGTTGGATCCCTCGTAAATGCAGTGTTTTTATTTGGAGACTTGGTAAGGATAAACTCGCTACAATGGATGCGCTAAAAAAAGGAATATAGACAAGGGGGATCTAGTATGTGTGCTTTGTGGTGAAGAGGACGAAACGGCCGAACACCTATTTACTTCGTGTTATATCGTGTCGTCTCTTTGGACTGTTGTGAGTACGTGGTGTAAGATTCCTTTTATTTTGGAGTTTTCGGTGAGGGACCTTCTGGAATCGCACGATAATATGGGTCTCAAAGGGAAGAAAAAAGAAGTCATTCAAGGTATCATTAGAATAGGGTGTTGGAATATTTGGAAGGCTAGGAACGAGGCTAAATTTAACAATAAACCTGCGAAATTGGAGGAGATTATAAGGGAGATCAAATCGGTGGGTTTTTTATGGCTTAATTCTAGATCTAAGGATAGCTTAGTTAGTTGGGAAGAATGGTGTAATTTTGTAAATATGTGAGTCGTTTTGTTGTTTGTTTGTTTGCCGCCCTTCTTTGGGGTTTTGGCGTTTGGTGTTAATGAAATTCTCCTTTCAAAAAAAAAAAAAAAAAAGATCTATGCCTAAACCATAAAAAACCATTGATTTAACTTCGCTAAAAACCTTTTCCACTTTGGCCTCAATCTCCGAGAATATCACTTTGTTCCGAGCCTGCCATAAGCACCAACAATAGACAATAATGATACCTTGAATGGCCACCCTATCCGCAGCTTTGATGAATCCCGCATTGTGAATCTCTAGCAAATCTCTGAAGGAAAAAGCAAAGATCGGAGGAATACGACACCACTGACTGATCTTCTGCCAAAAAACCACAGAGAAGTAGCAGGAAGTAAAAGGTGCTCCACTGACTCGGCCTCATCCTTACACAACGGGCACAACCCGTCCCCGACCACAACCCCCCCTTTTGGCTAAGTTGTCCGAAGTAGGAATCCTATCCATTTCAGCTCTCCACGCAAATAAATTACACTTTCCTGGGATCCATTAGCACCAATCCAAAACAAATTTACCGTTATTAACCATCGAACCCAGCAAAACTTTCTTGACTGGACCAACGGAAAACTACCCCGATTGGTCCCCTAACCACTTCCAACCATCACCCGATCCACCCAAAGATACCGAGGACAACGCCAAAGATAAAGAGCATAGCTCCGACGACTCTATCCCCGGCTCCGGATCATGCTTCCAAAGCCACTCTCCATGCACCCGGTCCTAACTATGCCAAGTAGAAACACGAGAGAGAATGGAGTGTGTGCTAGGGTGTTAAATTAGTAAGAAGTTCACGCATGGAATCCCATGCATCTTTCTTTTCTTTTTATTTCTTTTTACAAGACCACATGCAAACACACACTTCCATTCATTGCAGATGCAACACACTCAGTACACCTACTTAAAACACACTCAGTACACCTACTTAACACACCCTCTTGATAATATACCACATTTTCAAACACACACCCGTTATCCACATCGTGCGTGAGCTGTACACTTCCACTAGTTTCCCATGCAATTTACTACCAAACGTGAGGTTTTGTTTCGATCAAGCTACCGGTAGAGAAACGAATTATAGGCGTGATAGTTACCTGATGATAGGGATGTGCACGAGCCGAGCCGAACCGAGCGGACCTTTGCTCGTGCTTGGCTCGTTTTCAAACCGAACCGAGAGGAGCGGCTCATTTAAAACCGAGTATCAAATCAAGCGAGCATTTTTCGAGCAGTAAAAATTCCGAGCGAGCGTCGAGCGAAGTTTTAGCGATTTGGACAACCGTGTCGCCCAATTTAAATTTGCTGAGAGAGATAGTGACAATGTTGGGTTTCAAGTTTTTATGTCTTTAAAAACATGCACATTTCATGGCATAATATTTTTCTTAGAAATAACGATGTTGTGGCTGACGAGGCGATTATCATATTGCACGAACAATTACGTTGAGAGCAGGAGACGATCGACTTAGGGTAACAACATGAAACATTGATGTGATGAATAGACTGTCGTTTATCGGTTTAGGGTTTAACTTTTAGTTTTGATTTTAAATTTTTATTGGCGTGTTTGGACTAGTACATATAGATATAGTTGTAAATTTGTATATAGTTGACCAAAATCTAATAGACTGGTACATATAAAACTATAAATTTAATTTATATTTAAGTAAATATGTATGTGTAAGTATGTGTATATATATAGGTGTATGTGTGTATATGTGTATATATATGTATAAATTATATTTGTGTATATACATGTTTATAAATATATGTGTATATGTATATATATATATACTAATTAAAATAATAATTCGAACCGAACCGAGCCGAGCGGACCTTTGCTCATGCTTGGCTCGTTTACAAACCGAACCGAGCAGAGCGGCTCGTTTACAACCGAGCGTCAAATCGAACGAGCATTTTCCGAGCAATTTCCGAACGAGCGGCGAGCGATTTGAACGGCCCTACCTGATGATCGAAGAAGGAATCACGAACCATCTGGGATCATACACTACATCATACACTAATCGTACAACACGATTGTTGGGATTGAACCCTACCAGAGGAACAGATAATAAAAGCCAAAACTGGATCAAAGCAGTGGATCCAGAATAAGCAAATGTTACATACAAGTCTCCCCCCTTGAAAGTGATTTCAACATCTGCTGACCTCCTATCTATTGATCGTGCAAACTGCTGACCTACAACTGCTGATCAATTAAAGGCCTGATGAAAGACTAATGCTCTGCTGTTCAATCTACTGCCTTGAGTCAGGCACTGCTGTTCCGGACAAGTACTGCTGGGTTCACAGCAGTGGAGGGATGCAGCAGTTGTTTATTCTGTCTTTATGTAATGTAATGTAATAGCAGTAGTTAGCATAGTAGTGTTTGTATTGAACAGAGGTTAGAGTTTGTTAGGAGGTTAGATGTCACTTTCATGGTGACGTCAGCTTAGATGCTCAGTAGTTTGCTAGTGCCTATAAATAGAACAGTGCTCTGTACTGTTCTATCAGCTCTTTGCAAAACCGTCACTACGTCAAAACTGGGCTTTAGCCACATTTTTTTCAAAACCGGCTTGCCACACATTTGAATAAATCTGTGGCTAAAGGTCATTGAAAACAATTTTCGTCACACATTTTATTTTTCATGTGACCATTGTATAACAACTTAAAACCTTTAGCCACACTTAAACAAAAAATGCGACATTTAGTAGCCACATTCGAAAAAGTGTGGCCAAATGTGATCAACGGTCATGGTATTTGTTAGATTTTTGATTCATGTGACCAAAACACATCAATTCGAAACCTTCGGCCACACTTTAAAAAATAACTATGACATATATTAGCTACGCTAGAAAAGTGTAACCAAATATCATCTATAGCCATGATACTTTTTAATAATGTGGCTAAAAACTAATTTATATGGCCACCTATATTAGTTTGTGTGACCAAAGCATGTGGTTTATTATTAGTCACTTAAATTTTCAGTGTGTGGCTAAAAAGTAAAAATCATGAAAGATGATGACAAAACAAAACATATGACTATGGTCACACGTTAATTGCTTCATGCGACCAACCACCCTCCACCTCCCAATTGGAACCCTAATCCAGCACCTGCTTCCATACATTCACCTTCGCTGCATATCCTTGATAAGCTTCCATACATTCACCTTCACTGCATATCCTTTATAATATCCAATTTCCACAGTGCATCAACGTCGATTGAAGCTCATCTTGGCTTGGTAGGTGATTTACACCAATTTTTTGAGAAAATTAGGTTGCAGAATTCTTACAACCGAAATATCTGGTCGATTCCATGGTAATTATGTGTTATGAATTTAGTTATGTTCGTATGTGGTTTTGTCGATTTTTAATTTTCTGATAATGTAGTTGTATAATACCACAGTTATTGCTGCAACTGAGAGTGCAAGCTGGAGCATCGTTGGACTGAAGGTAAGTCTTGGTTATCCCCGATCTTTTCGCAAACTGAAGATACTCGTATGTGGTTTTGTCGGTTTTTAATTTTCTGATAATAATGTTTGATTCGGCTGTGAATGGTTGAATTACTTTGAAGTTTGAAAATTATGGCATGATTTGAACCACTGTTGATATGATTTTATTTGTTTAAGTCTGCTGCAAGTTTTATAGTCTATATATATCATGTTATTTATTGATGATGTTTAGCTCTTGACCAGTTGACCGACACATAGAACTATATGTTTGTGATTACTCTTCTTTAAATAAATATAATATATTTGTTTAAGTCTGCGGCAAGTTTTGTAGTCTAAAGTTTAGCATTTTAATGTTAACAACAGTTACTCTCTTTCGAATTGCGAATCTTCTTTCTTTAGTATACATTAACAGTTCTTAATATCATTGTAATATATTTCAGCGAATCCAGGAAGAGAAAGAACGTTAAATGTGTTCGATATGATGTAAATCGAGTATGCCGGAACCTTCTGGCTGTTACCCATGATATAGTATAGAGGTGGCAGCAAAAACCCAACCATGATATTTCGGGTTATTTTGGGCCTCTTTAAAAAAAGGAAATAAGTAAGAATGGGCTGGGGATTTAGTCAAGATGGGTTAGGATGTGTTTTAAAATACCCATCTAAATTTTAACATGGGTCAGGATGGGTTTTTCCAACTTTCCATCATTAACGATTAACCCTGGTACTTTCGTTGAAATTGAATTGCTAATCTGCAATGGCCAAATTGGAAGTAACTAACAAAAATACACCAAAAGATGATGCTGCAGCAGGAGAAATGAAGCATGGGAGCAGCATTCTGCTGTGATTAGCATCCCCCGATACGATTACAAAGCCCCCTCTTCCTTGCTCCATCGCTCTTTCTCCGGCTTCCTCGTTACCTGCCCCATCAGTTTGTACTTTGCTCCTTATCTCTCTTTTGTTCATTAGTTCAGTTATGGTTCGGTTCGGTTAGTTAATTCAGTTATGCTTCGGCTATTTGATTCGATTATGGTGTTATTTTGCTTATATGCAAGTGAATCCGGACATGATTATCTGCCCCCAATGTGATTTTTCATTTACACAAGTGTTTTATCTTTTAATCTTTAAGCAATAGGTACTTGTGCAACTGAAGTTACTGGAGTTGAAATGTGATTTTTCTTGTTTCAGAGAGGGAGAAAAGTGCAACAAAAGAAGCTATGACCATCCTTCACAAGGTTTGATAATTAATGTCTGTTCTTATGTATGATATCGAGTGTATGTGCAATGAAATTTGTCAATGGTATGAACTATGTGATCTATGAAGATGATAAGGTTGAAAGTTGAAACTGACCCTGTTGTTTGTTTGACCATTCTATGTCGGTTTTCCTGTGAAGGAACTGTGGAGACACCTATAAAAGGATTAAAGTTGATAACTTTGTTCATAAACAAAGATTCATTAACAGCTACAGAAGGATTAAAATTAGCAAAAGTTCTTAGAATCAGCAACATGAATACATACTGTAATAGTGTAGGAATCACTAAAGACATAATCAAATGGTAATTACACATTTACACATATAGGTAATTGTTTTATTTTTTATTTTTTTATTTTTTTATTTTTTTATTTTTTTTTATTTTTTTATTTTTTTATTTTTTTTATTTTTTTTATTTTTTAATTATTTTTTGATTTTTTTATTTATTTATATTTTTAGCCTATCATGCCTAAATCCATCTTGACAAAAACCTATCTTGACCTAAACCTATCCTAACCCATTTCTTAATAAACCCATCCTAACCCAAACCCATCCTAACACATACCCATCCTAACCCATTACCCAAACCTGCCCAACCCACCCATTTTGCCACCCCTAATATAGTAGCTAAAGGGGAGAGGCTACAACTCGATTATAATGGTATGCATGAGTACCTGACTCAATATTTCGTTTAGTTTCTCTCCTTACATATGTTTGTATCAACATTAAAAAAAATGTTGTTTGGTTCAGTATGTTGTTATAGAAGTCTTTAAAGTTTTTTATATTCTTTTCTTATGACATTAACCAGGACATCATATACGTACAGTACTAATAACTTCCAGTTAAAAACAATTAGTTAGTTTCATATATCCTCATCATATTTTCGTATCTTGTGAATTGTGAATTGTGATTTAAAACTATGAATTTTTGAAGGACATAAAAGGAACTAAACCTAAGAACTTTGACTGATTGTTGTTTTTGTTAAGATGGGGATTGAATAAGACACCTAAAAATGCTTGTTCTCTTCACAAACTCTTGTTAATTAATTTATTTAGTGCTTAATCTGCACCATTTATAGAAAGATGAGGCTATAAGTGGGATTTTATTGGGTTTGTTTGTTTGTATGGAAAATACAACTCAAATTTGTATTTTGGTCGGATGTGTAGGCATCAGATGAACCGTTGGCTATGAAGTTTCCATTATTATTCGCATTAGATAAGGACAAATTGTGTCTGTGGCTAGCCGAGTGGCAGGGGATTCATGTGGCTGGAGGTGGGAATAGAAAAAGGCGGCTTTGGATGGGAATGAGTCTAGGGAGCTGTTGCAGTTGGTGAGCATCGTGGGGGTTTTGAGGGTCACATCGGGTCTTGATAGATGGGTTTGGCTGCATAATGGGGCTGGGTATACACGGTTAAGGGGCTCAAACAACAACTTCAGCCAACTCAATTAACTTAGACCGGGTATGTGATAAAACCCCACAATTAGTTACCTAGAAAAGTGGCGATTTTAGCCTTGAGAGTCCAACTAGATAAGCTGCCTACGAAGACTTGGCTGGAAAGACGGAATATTCATGTCGGTTCAAATGAATGTCTGTTTTGCGGGAGGTATCCAGACTCAATCGATCACAGATCTTTGTCAGTTGCGGGTTTGCTCAGTTGGTGTGGAAAAAAGGGGGCTCAATAGTGCAAGGTGCAGCCCATATTTGCTTTTCGGACCCGGGATATCTTGGATCTTCATCAATACATGAGCGGGTCAGAGAAGTTCAGCAAAGTGTTTCATGCGGTCCAAACAAGCATGGGTTGATTGGGATATGTGGAATGGGTTTAGACTATACATAGAATGCTCTCCGATATATTTTCTCATTTTGTATGTTTATCTTTTCCTTGTTTAGCTGTGCATACAGCCAATGGCTAGTGGTTCGTGGATTAAATGAATAAAAATTCTTTTGTTGTTCCTTTTGTTTGGCTGTACATATTTAGTCAATGTTTTTATCAATTTATTGGTGGGTAAAAATGTCTACATGGATCTACTTTTACAATAGGTTTATTTGTGTGTGTGTGTTTTTCGTTTTTTATGACAAATTTGAGCAATATAATTAGAGCACACTAAAAGTAACAAAATTTTACATTTCATATTTATGAACTAACACAATATTATATTTTAATTAATTTATATGTTATTTACAGACTAAACTAATTGGTTTATATGATTAATTTGGTATTTTAGTAGAAACAATGCTCAAGAATAAACAATAATATAACAACCATAGGAGCAGGTTTATTTCGAAACTGATATTGGGCATTGATGGGTCAAAGTTGATAATACTAGATCACACTAGAGGTGCACAAAAAATCAGTACCCGGACCCAGACCCGTGAAGAAAGAAAAACGGAACCGTTTTTTTCTGTACCCGGGTATTTTATCCCCGTAACTGAACCCGGCCCTACCCATTGGCCATAGGGTATACATGTTGAGCTCAATGCCCATACCCGAAAATTCCCGGAACCGGTTGTATCCTATACCCGAACCCGGTTATACCTATACTCGATACCGGTTATTTTTCATACCCGAACTTTGAAAGTATATTTTAATTTTTACTTTACAACTTTTATATTTAACTTTTTTAGAAATGCATATTATAAAACAAATAATTTGTACTTACCTGAATTTAAGTTAATGTAATTTATTTTTAATTACTTTTTCAAATTACAAATTTAGATTTTAAACGAATTTATTTAAGTGTAAATAATAAAAAAACGTATTTTGTAAAACCGAGTATTTATGCCCGGACTCATACCCGGTTATACCGGAACCCGATCATACCCTACCTGGGAACATAGGGTATTGGGGCTTGATGGATCACAATGGACAACAGTATATTATACATGTCTTAATGGACTGGGCCTTGATGGATCAAAACGGATAATATTAGATCATACAAGTCTTAACGGACCATATTGGCCTTAATGGGTCACAATGGACAATTGTAGATCATATATTTCTTAATGGACCATATTAGGCCTTAATGGATCACAATGGCTAATAGTCGATCATACATGTCTAAATGGACCAGTGGGTCTTAATGGGTCACAATGGACAATAATAGATCATACATGTCTAAATGGGCCATGGTGGACCTTAATAGATTACGAGGAACAGTAGTAGTTCATACATGTCTTAATGGATCATCTTGGACCTTAATGGAACATAATGGACAATATAATATCATATATATCTAAAGGGATCATAATCAACAATAGTAGATCATATATGCCTTAATGGGCCATATTGGGCCTTAATAGATCACAATGGAGAATATTATATCATATATGTCTGAACAGATCATATTAAGCCTTAATAGTTATGTAGGGATGGGCTTTTTTTCCCAAATACCCGTACTCGTACCCGTACCATACCCATACCCGTACCTGTACCCGTACCGATTTTAGGTATTTGGTACATGTATCGGTACAAAGTTTTATTGATTTTGGTATTCGGTACTTTCGGTATTGGTACGGGTAAAAACGGGTACTGGTACCGAATTCTATGTATACCTTTAAATATTATTTTGTATTATGTTTTATTTCATATTATGGTATTTATAGTGTACTCGTATTGATTTTACCTATATGGTACCCGTATTGTATTGGTACTCGTACCAATTTTACCTATTTGGTACTCGTACTATATTGGTACTCATGTCAATTTTACCTATTTAGTACTCGTACAAATGCTCAAAAAGTAAATAAAAACAAAATGGTACCAAGCGGGTACTGTACCGAAAATACCCGTACCAGTACCTGTACTCGTACCCGTACCGTACCTATATATTTGGTACGGTATTTGGTACCTAGTTTTGTTCAAATTTGGTACCGGTATTTTCAGTACTGGTACGGGTATAGGTACGGGTACTGTACCAATCCCATCCCTATAGTTATGATAGTTCTTAGTAGATCATTTGTGGGCTTTATCATGCCATATTAGCATTGTGAGTCTTAATGAATCATATTGGGCCTTAATGAATCACAATTGGCAATAGTAGTGTATGCCCAAGAACCAGTGGACTCTTACATGGACTATATTGAAAGGGAAAAAAGGTATTGGTATTCGTTTATATTTTTTTAGATGTTCCTAGTGGTGTCGTGACGGACTGATCCGATTCCGAATGAATAACATCAGTACACGGATAACCGTTGTCGTTTGCTACTGATCAGAACCAATATAAGTTTAGTCGAAGACATAGTTATATTCACCCATGTATTATTTTTGTTTCATTCCATTGCTATACCAGTTTTGTAATGAGCCGAACCGATACCCACCGAAAACTGTGGTGAACGCGGTGAATCAGCTAGTTAATATATAATTTAGTTATTCTATAATAATTTTATAAATAATAAAAGTTGTTATACAAAAATAATTATAGTGTATTACATAAAGATTATTTAAATAAAAGGCTCATTTAGGTTAGTGAGTCGGCTCGAACTCGATAAGTGAAACTAGGACTCATTTACTAAAAAAAACTTATTTTTGGGCTTGGACTCATTTAAGTTGGGCTCGTTTCAAATTTTTTTTCGTGTTGATATTGAGTAGCTTACAAGTAACTCCACTCGTTTGTGTCTCTAGACAAATATAATTCCCCTAGTTTACCTAGCTTTTCACTCGAAAATTCTAATTTCCCTGCTCATTTTTAATACTTTCCGCCTAAAGTAATCCAAAAATTTGATTCTCCTCCTAGAATACATAAGACTTCTCGTTGCCCATCCCCAAATAAGCACAAATAAAAATATCCCCCACAATACAGATCTATCACAAATAAGCCCCATCTCACGCTTCGCTGCCATTCACAGTCCGGTTACCCTCCCAAAACCACTAAAACGAAGCTCTCTTCTAGTTAAGATGTTAATTCAAACAAAACCTGACACCCTCGTTCTATATTGTCACCGTAAAATTAGGGCAACAAAGTGGTGCATTGAGATCGATGACAAATGATTCATGTTGTATATTCAGCTAGGGTTTAATGGGGTAGGATTTCTTTTTCAATTCGATCAGTCGATCACCAACCACTGAAGTTATGAACACGGATAAGGCTGGTTTGGGAGTACTCGGTGGGTGATTCGGGTAGGGTGCTTCTTAGAACCTTTTTCAAAGCTGTTGTTTAATCGGAAACAACTTGTAGGCATTGGTGGCGGTTTGGTGGTTTGCATGGCTGGCTGCTAAAGATGTGGCTGAGGTCAGATAGTTCTAACTGTAAATATTTTGGGAAAAAAGTGGTTTAATTTTGTTGTTTTGGATTTAATGTTTATATATGTGATTATTGTTCAGGTAAGGTTGGTGAGGAATAGGGACACCAATGAAAGTAAGGGTTTTGCATTTGTGGGATCATAAGTAAAGATGTTGCTTAAAAGGTCATTGAAGAGCTACATAAAAAATATTTTAAGGTATAAAGATCTAAACTTAGCTTATTTATTATATTGGAAATTCAGATAACAATTGATTGAACAAAACAAAAATTAACACATAAACGTTTAATCTTGATTCCATTATCATACATTCACTCATGCATCGATACCCTGTATATATAGGTTGAAACGTTGCAACATTTTAGAAACACTGACTCACCTTGATTAACTTAATTATAATTTAACCTTTTTAGTTATTAAATATAGTTTTTACACTTAAACTCAATACTAATGACATAAATAACACTAATATTTAGTATAACTACCATTATATTAGACAATCTTAGGATTTGATATTCAATTATATGATTTTTTTGCAGGGTAAGACCATAAGGTATTTGCTTCCTGAATCTAAATACAGACTATTTATTAGCATTTTGCCAAAGACTTGACTACAACGTACCTGGAGGTAAAATAATTTTCTATTTCCTTGTAATTGTTTGTTTAAAAATTTCAATCTTCATTAACAACCATATTGGAATGTGGTTCTTGTAGGAAAGCTGAATCTGGGCTCCTCTGTTCATGCCGAATCTGAAGAAAGTTCTGATGAAGAGCCAGCAAAACCACAAGCTGCAAAATAGGTAGGAGGATATATTGGTTTAAAACTGTAAAAAGATGGGTAGATTGTTTACTTCAAATTGTGTCTTGTTTTTTATTTGATTGGACTACAGGTTGAAAAGAATAGGGGTGCTAAACGGGTCGTGTTCGCAGGTTGCCGGTTTCAACCCGACCCAAAAATTTTAGACGAACCAGAACACGACCCGTACCCGAAAATCTTGTCATACATATGAACCCGAAAACAACCTTAATATTTGCAGGTTGACCCGAACACGACCCGTTCAACACAAATTTTATTAATTTTTGATTTTTTCAGCAAATTAATATATTAAAACTAAAATTTACTCAAAAACACACAAATATGTATAATACAATTGCATCAAAATTATAAAATCTTATGACAATTACTCTTTTTAAGTTATAATTATGGCATAAAAACACACAATATTTAATTTATGACATAAAACATATGATACAAAAATATAATTTAATATAAATAGGTCAACCCGCCAACCTGAGCGGGTTGACCTGACCCCGTTTAGCTAAATGGGTTTACGGGTTCCACATGAAACTAAGCCAAACCTGTTTAGACTAAACCCAAATCTGTGAATTTTGTGTTAGGTTTGTGTCGTGCTTTCGGGTCGTGTCAGAAATTCACATCTCTAACGAAGAAGATGAAAGCTCCAAAGAGGAGGATGAACCGCAAAATGAAAAGAAAAAAGTACTATTTTCTTTCAATTTTGTTGATAATAATCTATACATGTTTTTTATTCTTAACTTTAGGATTTTGTTTCTAACTAAATATAATTAATATGCAGGATGCTGATGAGGAGATGGTTGATGCTCCATCAGCAAAGAAAGCGGTTAGTGGTTTGTTCAAGTTGTTTTGTTTAAAATGTGATATTGCATTAGTAATAAATCATTACTAATAATTGTTACATGGCAGCCTCAAACTCGAGCTACTCCCCAAACTTTGTTTATGGGCAACTTAACCTTCACTATTGAAGAATTTGACGTGTATCTGCACTTTGTCTATACTTGATAAGAACGTAAATATTATTCATTGTGTATTATTGTTACTGACTAGTTTCCCAGCAGAATTAATTTCTTCAAAGACGTGGTTGAAGTTGTTGTGGTTCATTTTGCAATCAGAGATGATCGATTTGCAGGCTACGAGCATATTGAATTTGCTACTCGTGAGGCTGCCCAAAAGGTATGTTATGTTTCCCTTCTTGGTTTCCTTTTCCAAGTATTTTATGACATTCTTTGCAACATATGGATCTAAATTTCTATCTACAGGCTTTTGAAGTTAATGGTGAACCATTACTTGACCATCCAGTGAAACTTGATTTAGCTAAAGGAAAAAGTGCATACACTCTCGGTGATGGGTATGATTTATTGCCAATAAGTGTTTTAACACCCGATTAGAATAGCGACATTTGACTGATAGTTCATATTTGTTTCTGTAGAAATGAGAGGTCTTTCCAAAAGAGTGCGCAGACTCCAGCAATAATTGCGTTTGTAAGGGGTTTTGATTATGATGAAAGCATTGTTGATGTATGTTTTTACCACTAGTCTGCATATTACATTCTTTTGTTATTGAATTTAACATGTTTGAAGTTTTGTTATTTACTTGTTGCAAATTAAGAATACTCTTGGGAAACTCTTTGGCCAATGTGAAGAGGTTTCAAGGATTTTTCTTCCAAAAGATTTTGAGTCACGTGAGACAAAAAGATACGGCATAAGAATTAGCCACCGGTTACAAGTTTACTCCCCACCGCAACACTAAGGAGGCCAGTTACAAATTTGCAGCACTTTCAAGTCCAAATGTAGTGAGTGTATGGATACGATGAAAACATCCTAGAAATAGTTTTTAGTTTATGTGTATAGTCGTTTCCCTTTGTAACTTTTGTAGATAGGTTTTGATAATGAGTTAATGTCTTTAATTAGTATTTAAACTGAAAACTTATGTATGAATTTTGGGTTATTAGTGTTAATATCATTTCCTTTTTTTAGATTTTCTTATGTTTACATCAATTTTGTTTTACAAAAAAATAAAAATAAAATGGGTAGTAAACAAAAATGGCCACATAAAATCACAATAAAGATGTGTGACTAAAGATTAGACAATAGTCACACTTGAAAATTACAATTTTTATGTGGCTATAAATAACAATTAGCTATACCAAAGTCACTTTATTTCTTGTTTGTGTGACAGAATGATACCAAACGTCATGGGAAAAAAAAGTTATGTGTGACCAAAGGTTAGACAATAGTCATATTAAATACACAAAATTTCATGTGGCTATAAATGATCATTAGTCACACTATAGTCACTTTATTTCTTGTTTGTGTGACAAAATGATACCAAACGTCATGGGAATAGAAGTTATGTGTGATCAAATGTTAGATAATAGCCACATTTAAAAATACATTTTTTTGTGTGGCTATAAATAACCATTAGCCACACCATAGTCACTTTGTTACTTGTTTGTATGACGCAATGATACCAAACGTCATGGGAAAAGAAGTCATGTGTGGCCAAATGTTAAACAATAGCCACATTTAAAAATATAAATTTCGTGTGGCTATAAATAACCATTAGCCACAGCATAGTCACTTTGTTTTTTGTTTGTATGACGAAATTATACCAAAGGCCATGGGAAAAACAAATGTGCGTGACAAAAAATTAGACAATAGCCACACTTAAAATTACAAAATTGTTTTGTGTGTCTAGTAAACGTTCCTAGCCACACTTACAACAAATTAATGTAGCTTTATAATAGAAACGACCACACTTATAGTAAATTCATGTAGCTTTATAATATAAACTGCCACACTTATAGTAAATTCATGTAGCCATTGCTACTCTTTAGTCACACTTAATGGGCAAAATGCTTTATTACAACAACCCTTTTTGCCACTCTTTTTTTAGTTGATGTGGCTAAAACAAAACTTTTTGGTAATTTATGTGACTATATAGTAGTAACGGTCATGCATAAAGTAAATACATGTGGCCGTTGCTCTCCTTTAGCCACACTTAATAGAGGAAATGTTAGATTTTAACAAAAAAATGTTGGTACCATTTAGCCACACTTTTAAGTTCTACGACCACTAATAAGTGTGTGTGGCTGTATGTTACCTATGATGAGTCGAGCTTTGGTCACACTTGACCTGAAAAAAATATGTGAGGCGAAAGACATATAGTCACACTTTTTTCGTGTGGCTGTATCCCTATTTTGGCGTAGTGCGTCTTCTTTGCACGAACAAACACTGAGCTCTGGCTGAGGGGGAGTTTGTATTAAACATTGCATTGTAATCGTTGTTGAAATTAAATTCAATCTTTCGGTTCTTTGTGAAAAGTGTTTGATAAAAGCAATACTCTTGTTTGATTGTATGCAAAGTTTGCTTCCATCTTAATTCCGCTGCACAACTCATCCATCTTCATTCTAAATCAATCGTAAAATACAATCAATACCAAACTCGGATCCAACAATTGGTATCAGAGCTTGGACAGTCAAATTTGATTTAACAATCATTTTGACATAAATAGTTCAGCTCATAATCATTGATATCGATAGTTTGTTCGGTTTGTTGAAAAACAGTGTAAGGTTTAATCACCATTAAAGTTGATTAATCAGTGCCTGTAAAACAACCAGGATGACGTCACAATCACAAGATGATAAGAATAACATTGGCTCGCTTTTTAAACCACCTATGCTTAAACGTAATGAATACAACATCTGGGAGAGAAGGATGGGTCACATCCTTGCTCAACAGAACATTGGATGTTTGAGGTCTATTGTTTTTGGTCCCCATGTTCCTATGGTGCCAAGTGCTGAGGACGCAAAGAAGTTCGTTCCTAAACCAACTGAAAACTTTACTGAAACTGATTTTCAAAAGTTCGAACTCGATGCCAAAGCATTTAGCATCATAGCATCTGCATTACCCAATGAGATCTATGCTGGACTGTTACCCTGTAACAGTGCCAAAGAGCTATGGGATGCGTTGAAGGAACAGTTTGGTGGAACAGAAGAAGTCATTGAGAACAATAGGGAAATCCTAAATCAGCAGTATGAAACATTTTGTCACATCAAGGGTGAATCAATGACTCAGCAATTTGAGCGATTCAGTTGTCTCATTAGTGAACTAAGGCCTGTTAAAGTAACTTTTCCAAATTCAACTCAAAATAGCAGGTTCCTTAGATCACTACCAGAAAAATGGGACACCATAGCTTTTGTCACTAGAAACTCTGCTGAGTTCAAAGATCTGACCCTGACCCAACTTCATGGTAGACTCCTGACCTATGAAAGGGAGTTGAACCAGAAAAAGAAGTAGCAAGAGTCTGGAAAAGTTGCTGATGATTATTCATTCGGTAGCACAGCTCTTTTTGGTCAGGAAGAATCTGGTAGCAGTGGTAAGGAACAGGGTTATGATCACTTCATTGATATAACTGCTGGTGGAAATTTTAACAACCCTGATCCTCACTCTGCAAATTATGCTTTTACTGCAAACGGTGAAAACCAGATGTCAGATAATTTGTGCTTTGAACTCAATGATTTGCAACATTTTGATCCCACCGACTTAGAAGAGATGGACATTTTGCATCAGTTGGCTCTGCTTAGTGTAAGAACAAGCAAATTCTACAAAAGAACAGGGAGAAAATTCCCAGGTTTACATGGGAATCTAAGGGTTGGGTTGGATAAATCGAAAATCAAGTGTTACAAGTGCAATAGGCTAGGTCATTTCGCTAGGGAATGCAGGAGTCAAACTAATGGTCCTATAATAACTCATCCTAGCTCAAACCCTAGACCTCAAAATCAAAGCACTGTGCACTATACCCAATATACCCCTGCAGCTCATGTTAACACTGCTCATTATGCTGCTGCCCCTGTGCCTGTGCATTATGTCCAAACCACTGTTCCACAAATTCAGTACGTGCAAACCCCTGTCTCAGGCACAAGTGCAAACTGTTGCATCTCAAACAGCTGCTCCAGTAGCAGTACAACCAGATCAGCAAAGCTTCTTCACTCAAGGCTTTGTTGACTGGAACAGTATGCCTTATGAGCTTGGTGATGAAAATTTTGCACTCTATGCCTTTAATGAACCTTCTAATGATGAATTTTCTTTGATGGCATTAGAGTCAATACCAGAGGGGATTGAAACTGAAGGTGAACAGCTAAGTGCTGAAACAGTGGACGAGGTGACTGAAGCAGTGGTTACTGCTGTGGCTGGTGAACTACTGCTGGGAGAAAGTTCAGGAACCCTGATTGAACCACTGAGAGATCCATGGTCCGAAGAGGATAAAGAAGAAAAGGAAGAGAAGAAAGCAGGTGAGAAAGAAGTTAGAGCTGATGATGAAGAAAATCATCAACGTGATTGTGCAATGATGGCTGCTGCTAAGGTATCTCCTCAAGTTCTTGAAAAACTGTGTTCTGACAATTGCATTATTGCTTTTGCTAACATTAAAGAGGTAAATGAAAACCTTCGGGATAAAATCTTAACTGATGAAGTCAAATTTGAAAGATCTTTAAAGGAACTTAAAAACAAATTGACTGAAAAGGAAAAATAGATCAGCAGTCTGAAAGAAGAGCAGAGCATAACCAAAACCCAACTTCAAACTATGATAGAAAAATACCAAGTTTGCAAAAAGGAGTTGGAGTCCACCCAGATCACCTGTGAAAAATGGGTGGAATCATGCAAAGGGTATGAGGTTATGCTTGAAAAACAGATAAAAAGCAATGTGAAATTTGGTGTTGGTTATAGAAAACATGATGATGAAAACACTGCTTTTGAAAAATCTGTTCAAACCACTGATGAAACAACTGAGTTCATCCCCACAAACAAGAATGGCCAAGAAGTGAAAATCACTGATAAACTTGGTAACAAAATCACACTTGACAGACCAGTGGGATCCTCTACTTTTGAGGAGCTTGAGAAATACCAGTTTAAACCCACCTGGTCTGATGAGTGTGACATTCTTGAAAATTTCAAGCCCATGGACTTTACAACCACTGATGGTGTTAAAGCTCCAAAAGCTAAAGTCATTCCTCTCAAGGACATCCCAACAGAGGTTAAAAACTCTGTTGCAAAGGAGTCCGAAAAGAGAAAGAATAAAGAAAAGATCAATAACCTGTTTTGTGAATTTTGTGAGAAAATGAATCATCTAACAAAAGACTGTTTCCATTTAAAAGCATATGATTTAAACAAAACAAGTGTCATTGTTCCTGCTGAAAGCTGCATTGTCTGTGGTTAAACAAACCACAAAACTCAAGCATGTGTGTATCTCAAAAACTTTGAAGTGAAAAAGAATGAGTACATTGCTAAAACATCCTTGAGTCCATCAACATCATCTGTCAAATTCACCAAAAACCAACCGTTGTTTGTGCCAGTTCAAACAGCTGTCACAAAACAGCTGAACCAAACATCTGTCAAAAGAGATGTTCAGGTTACTGATGCACCCCCTGCCAATCAATACAGAAGAGGTAAGGAAAAACAGTCTTACCAAAGGATTCCACACGTTTATGAGACCTACAAAAGGTCCTCTAAACCTAAAGTGAACAGGCATCCTTTTGGGTACCAACAGGTGATTGGTCAAGACCCCCAACAGTGGTTAGCAAGAAACAGTCCCAAAACTATCCAAACCCCTGACCTAACCACTGTCCATCAATGTGAATCCATCCCAGACACTGTTGAGACCCCATCCAAAGCCTTATTGGCTTTGGAAACCCTAATGAACTAATCCTTTTACTTCATGTGCAGGGAGCTTCTGCCTGCTTAGATAGCCTTTGGTATGTTGATAGTGGAGGCTCTAGGCACATGACTGGATGTAAAGCCCTACTCAAAGATTTCAAAATTCATGGAGGGGGTGATATATCCTTTGGGAATAACAGTAAAGGGAAAGTTCTGGGGTCTGGTACAGTACAGTCTGGCAATGTAAAATTTGAAAATGTCAATCTGATAGACAGACTAAAATTCAACCTCCTGAGTGTCTCACAAATGAGTGATAAGGGGTACGGGTCATTCTTCACAAAGGACTGTTGTAGGATTGTTGGACCAGAAATGGTCAAAAAGATTGAAGCAATAATAAAAACTGGTCAAACAAAACTTGTTGCTCAAAGAAGTAGCAATGTTTATGTTGTTGATATGTCAAAAGAGTGTCCCAGAGCTGATGCCTGTCTGTTCTCAGCTGCCTCTAACAAAGAGACAGAACTTTGGCACAGAAGACTGGGGCACACAAATCTTAAGACAATCGCTGAAATTTCAAAAAATGGTTTGGTAAGAGGCCTACCACAAAAATTGTTTTCATGTCCTGAGCATTGTGTTTCCTGTTTAAAAGGAAAACAGCATAAAAGCTCTTTTAAGTCCATTGAAGAGTCCAAAACAACCCAGTGTTTGCAAATGTTGCACATGGATTTGTTTGGCCCAGTTCAAGTCATGAGTCTCAAGAAGAAAAGATATTGTTTGGTTATTGTTGATGACTTCTCTAGGTTTACATGGACTTTCTTTTTACACTCAAAAGATGAGACTGCAGGCATTTTGCAAGACTTTGTGACACAGGTTGAAAAGCAATTTGACCTTCCAGTAAAAGTCTTCAGGAGTGACAATGGCACAAAATTCAAAAATAAGGAGTTGGATGCCTTCTGTGTGAAGAAAGGGATTGTAAGGCAGTACAGCATCCCTAGAACACCAGAGCAAAATGGGGTAGTTGAAAGAAAGAACAGAACTTTGATTGAGGCTGCCAGAACCATGCTTCCTGATTCAGGTTTGCCATTAACTTTTTGGGCAGAGGCAGTAAACACTGCTTGCTATGTCCAAAACAGAGTTTTAATAAACCCCAGGCACAAAAAGACTGGTTATGAAATTCTGTATAAAATCAAACCACTGATCTCTTACTTCAAGGTATTTGGCTGCCCATGCTTTATTTTGAACTTAAAAGACTCCATTTCAAATTTTGCAGCCAAAATTGATTGTGGTTATCATCTGGGATACTCAACCACTGCCAACGCCTACAAAGTATTTAATACACGGACCAAGGCAGTGGAGGAGACCTTGAATGTAAAGTTCAATGAACTTTCATCAATGAAAATCCCAGCAAATCCTGCAGATCTGTTTGATCTTGATAAATTCACTTTTGAAAATAATGCTGTCAAGACTAACAGTGCAGGTCCATCAGAGGATTCAACACCAGACTATGGGTATGAAATCATCATTCCTCAAAAGTCTGTCAGAATGGGAAGAGCATCAGATGTACAAAACAGCTGTCAAAGCTCAACCACTGCTACCTCAACAGTTGTTGACCAAAGTAGCCCATTAACCACTGCTTCCATATCAACAAACACTGCTGACAAAAGTCCCCAAACAGTGGATAAAAGTCAGCATGTGTCCACTTCATTACCCCCCATTCCACCACCTTTTGAAACCACTGTTGGATCATCAAAGTCCCCAGCAGTGGTTAGCTCAGATGATACACATTTGCAGCCTTTACCAACAAATGCCATCATTCCATACCAAGGAGATTTAATCTACTTGAGATCTCATCCACCTGATCAAATCATTGGCAACATCAATGAAGGGGTGCTCACAAGAAGCCAAACCCAAAACATTTGTCTTTTTGCTGGTTTTCTAACACTCCATCAGCCAGTCAAGTACCAAGAGGCACTGAAAGACAACAGCTGGGAGCTGAAAGAAGCTATGCAAGAGGAACTCCAACAGTTTAAAAGACAACAAGGATGGGAGCTTGTACCACTGCCAGAGGAGGTTAGCCCCATTGGCACAAAGTGGGTCTTCAAAAACAAAACTGATGAAAGGGGTATTGTTGTCAAGAATAAAGCCAGGCTTGTGGTTCAAGGTTACAGACAGGAAGAGGGGATTGATTATGATGAAACATTCGCCCCTGTAGCAAGATTGGAAGCTATAAGACTGTTCCTGGCCATTGCTGTCAACCACAACATGAAGGTGTTTCAAATGGATATCAAAAGTGCTTTCCTCTATGGTACAATTCAAGAAGAGGTATATGTTTGTCAACCTCCAGGCTTTGAGGATCCATTTGTCACACCCCGTCTTTTGCGGAAGCGTATGATGGGTGACTAGCTTGTTATCATTGCATTCAATCGTAATAAACAACTACATGATCAAGACGATGTTCATCCATTCATGAAAATTTGAGTATACAAACACTTGTTATTTAAGTTTTCAAAACACGACCTTTGACAATGTTACAATTCAACAAAAGTGGATGACATCTAAACTTGTAGTCTACTTCTAGTTACGACACTTGCGCCCAAGATCCATCCTGTCACCTGAAATACATGTAATTTTGGAAAACATCAACATAAAGTTGAGCGAGTTCATGCGTTTTTGTATTTCACGTTTTTATACTTTGTATGAAAACATAGTATTTGTCATGTATAATTCAAGTCTTTCTTGAGTACCCCACGTACTCAAGTATAATTCCCGTTTTCTTGAGTACCCCACGTACTCAAGTATCAATCAAGTTTTCTTGTGTACCCCACGTTTTAAATGATTGTCTATACAAGGACATTAAGGCATGTGAGGACATATGGAGCATTCGTGTTGGCTCCTTTAAGGCATGTGAGCATATGGAGCATTAGTGTTGGCTCCTTTACTGTGTCGATTACCCTCGACTGTGTCAATTTCCCTTGACTGTGTCGATTACCCTCGACTGTGTCAATTAACCTCGATTGTGTCGATTTCCCTCGACTGGGACACCGAAGCACTCAAGAGGTCACATAAGGACCATGAGTGGGGCTCGGCCGTACCCGTTAGATCTAACCCTCGTCCCTAATTAAGTATTAATGGCATCTCAATATCTAGTTTAAGCTCACACGATCTAGTATTTTCTAGGCTTTTCTTAAAGCTCATCATATTACACTCACCACGAGTGCTTCTCGTATTCTCAATTCATATTGCACTCTGTTCTCGTTCTCACCAAGAGTGCTTTTTGTATTCTCAAATCATATTGCACTCGGTTCTCGTTCTCACCAAGAGTGCTCCTTGTATTTTTACCCTTTGTAAAAATTATAATATTTGTAACATGTATTTCACCCCCGAGAGTTATAAAACCAAAAACAGTTAGAGAAAAGGGGGAGCATGAACTCACAACTTTGCGTTCCTGCGTCGTAAACTTCACCGGATTTGCTTAATTAACGTCGTAACCTATACGCGTTTTCTTAACGTTAGTCACTAGACTTGCGTCGCACAAGTACAGTCACTCTCTTTTGTGTATATTTTCTTGTGTTAAAAATATTTTATATTTTTAACTAAATTTCTTACTTATATTATTTTCTCAAAAATAAATATAAGCTTTTTGTATCTTGCACTTTGCACCCGAATTATGTATCTTGTATGTTGTATGTGTATTTTTATGTTTATACCCCTCATGAGTATTTAGTGTATTTTTAAGTCTTAATACACTAGCACGTATAACACATACTATATACACTTAGCACAAAAGTTGGTGATAAAATAATATATATTTTTCTCTCAAAAATATACATACTTATATCCATTTTTATTCTTGAAGAAATCCTCATTTCTTATCACCAAAAATTAGGGAAACCTTGGTAATACTTTAAATACATTTTTAGGGAATAAGTTTCCCAAAAACTTATATTTTCTAAGTGTCAAAATTTATAAAAAATTTGACAGAGTTTCCCCTAAAAATGGAGGTTTCCCATGTTTTCAAAACATGTGTTTATTTTCTTTTAAATCGTCAACAATCATCAACAACAATTACTAATTTCTCCATTTCATGAACTTGAATATTTACAAAAATGTGTAGTAATTTACTAGCACATTTAGTAAGCCTTGTTATCTTTAAAAATAAGTTTAATTTCTTAAAAACTTTATTTTTAAAGAATATGAAGTTTCACAACTTCTAGTCGGTTTTTACGAAAATTATTTCTTTGTTAAAACTTTTGTTACACAAGTGTCCACACACTTGTTTGTTCATAAAAACACCTCTACTTCATGAAAGATCCGGTTTTAAAACATGGTTTTGTCTTACAGTTGGTCCTTTGAAAATACCACTTGTAGATCTTTAGATCTACTAGTTTAGAACTCCATTTCATAAGATAAATTGTTTTTACACAAGTTCATGTTTAATAGTAGTAGTGTTCATCATCTAGTCCTTTTTATTCTTTAACATACACTAGCTCATGTTCTAAGAACATAACCTATCCGGGTTAGATGACGATCCGAACTACTACTAGCATTAAACAACACAAAATAATCATCACAAAACAAGTTTAACAAGTTTTACACAATTATCCAACTATTAACCATCATATTCATCACTTTAATAGACTTTTAGTTGGTGATTTAGTATGTTCATGATTTTCAACCGACAAATCTCTTATTAACCACTCTAGACAAGATCAAGAAGGTGTTTTAGAACACTTACTACTAGCTCAAGGATAGGGAAGTTCAAGAGTGCAAATGAGGTGGATAAAAGCAAATGGTGAAGGTCCTTCAAGATCCGTTGCTTGCAACCTTCCTAAATAGGCTCGAGACACCTTAGAATCACCTTGGAATGTATTGGAATGGAGTGAAGATGAAGGTGTAGGGAGGGGGTGCTTGGGCCGTGAGTTAAGGGAGAAGGAAGGAAGAGAGAAGAAAGCTAGTTGGTGTTTTGTGAAATGAAGTTCTAATCTTGGATGCAATCTTATAAACCATCTAAATGTTTTGTCCACCATATAACATGCCCTTTAGATACTAGACAAGAGCAAATAAAATAATCAAAAGTGTGAGGGGTGTGTCTCACATGGGGGAACCGGCCAAGAGGGTGTTTGGTTGAGTTTAAATTGTTGGTTACAACTTAGTTGGAACATAATGAGACTAATTAGCGGTTTATGGTGCGTTATTAAATATATAGTGTGTTAGGGTGTTCGGGGACCCTAACTAGCTTAGAAAAATAAAAACAATGCTTCTAGCATTATTTTGGTGTTCTGGGTATTATCCGGTTGTTCGGTTAGACACTGGTTCGTTAAAGTGCTAAATCACACTTTTTAGTGTCTTTTAAGTACCCTTCTTGTACCCTTTCAATTCCCAACACTTAGGGAAATATTCTGGATGATAAAACGATATTTCTGCATAATATTCATATGTTTAAATGCTGAATTGAGCTGAATTATACAAAATTATGCACTTAAAGTGCGTTTCGGGTGCTTTTTAGTGCTTATTTTTGCTTTCGCAATGTCTATAAATTAAACCCTTACATGTACTCTTGGGTTTTAATGTACTTTTGTCGTCGGACCTACACCTAGGCCTCAATTCTAATGTCTGACTGCTTTCTGCAGTTCTGTTGACACGATGTGTCTTACCGGTGAGTTTACTAATATTTCTGACGCAACGCTATCATAACGTAATTCTTGTAGCATATATCATGCATGAATTCACTTGTATGGAATTCAGAAATTTATTTTTCTGGTAAACTAGATCATGTACAGTCATTAAAGCACAAATTACTGTTCATCTAGTGTACGGAATGTACGGAAAAGTGACGGTTGTCACAGTCTCCCCCCGTTAAAAGAATTTCGTCCCGAAATTCAAGCGATGCCATCGGTCGCAGGGGAGTTGTGAAACCAATATGGTCACTTAGATTCATGATTTGTCTTCATGTTCCCATGAAATCTCTGGGTCATGTCATGAATTCTATCATACTCAAATAAGTCGATCATGACTTTTCTGTATCTTGTGGACTCTTGGTCCATAACCTCAACAGGTTTTTCTATAGTATCACGGACTCTTGGTCCAAAACCTCAGCAGGTTTCTATAGTATCACGGACTCTTGGTCCAAAACCTCAGCAGGTTTCTATAGTATCACGGACTCTTGGTCCAAAACCTCAGCAGGTTTCTATAGTATCACGGACTCTTGGTCCAAAACCTCAACAGGTTTCTATAGTATCACGGACTCTTGGTCCAAAACCTCAACAGGTTTCTATAGTAATTCTTGTCGTTTGTCATTGACGTGAATCTTATTTGTGGGAACAACGACTGTTCCTTAAGTCAGACTCCTCTACAGACTAGACACATGAATGTGTCGCGATCACTACTGATCTTTTTCTGGGAACATCATCTTGTGAACAATGGTTCTGATCCCTACACCGGGGATTCAACCTTTTCGTTTTTTTTTTCAACTCACACTACGCCTTCTCTAGGCGAGGCTCTCATTTAAGTCATACTTCTTGTCTCAAATTCTTACGATTTCTGCCGCTCATCGGCGTAATCTTTCTGTATTCTACGGGCTGTCCTGATATGATTACATATCTGAAGGATCTGGCCTCTAGTTTTCCTGGGCCATCTCGGGCTAGTTGATTGTTTATTTCTCGTCTCCGTTCAACATGACGGGAATTTACTCAATATGTTCCGTCTAAAGCTTTACACGAAGCGGCTTAGACGACGGTGTGATAGATACCGTTGTAGGAAAACTCCACTAAGGGCAAGTGAGTGTTCCGACTTTTCATCAAAGTTTATCACACAAGAACGTATTGTGTTCATACAGTCTGCATCGTTCAGCAGCTCAGTTCATATTTGAGTTCTTACGATCATCGGTGTGCTGCAACCCTTGTGATCATTAAAGATCATGCAGCGTTTCCTCTCAGGTAATGACGTCCAGTTTGCGGCGCGCAATTACTGTATCTATCTCAAGGTCTCTTCTCATGATTCCTTAATCAATGTGCCGCGTATGCAATGTCGTGGTCTCGTTGCATTGACGTACAATCGAGACTTTGTCGAGAGACGTCACATAATTGCAACTATAGCTCCTTAGCTCTTGGTTGCAGGGTTGGCATGAATTTCGTTCTTATCCCCATGTATCTTCAGTTTTCCCTTCGCGAACTCGAAATCCGCTTTCCGTCATCATTGCACATAACTGTGCTTTCTCTAAGAGTTGCAAGGTAAATTGCAGCTGTTGCTCACGACCTTCCTTGGTCGTTGGCCACATAAGAATGTAGTCAATAAGTATATAACTTATCCAGGTATGGCTCACACGTTCGATTCATGAGGGCCATGAATATATTGTCGATGCATGTGTCAAGCCAAATGATACGACAAGGATCTTGTAATGCTCGAAGCAAGTCCTATAGGTCGTTTTAGGGATATTTCCACTTGTATTCACAGTGGAGGACCTCTTGTCCTCAAGTTGATCCCTGGGCAAAGGATTCTGATTCTCAATTTTCTGAAGTTTATGTAAAGTGGAGACTAGCAACTTTCTCCTTGTCTCCTTAATTAAGGATGTCATGTCTTTAATTTACCCTGTCTGGCAGCTCTTGCCGTTATATAAGAGGTTCATGCTTCGCTGGTGAAGCTAGTCGGTATGGCGTCATTCATTACTGGTGCTGCTCCTGGCACGCGATTTATCCTGAACTCCTCTCGTCGCTACGGAGAGGCGTTCCTGGCAAGTCTTCCGAAAAGGCTACTGGGACTTCTTCCGTCGCAGGGATGTTCTCAGTCTATGCAGTCTACTCGGAGGCGTTTCCATGCCTCTTCGACCAATGAGGGATGTCGTAGATCTGCCGCCTTGTGGGGTCTAGCATCCTTACACCTATTGCAGGAAAGTTGGGTTTCATCATCCGCAAGAGGGTTGCGTCTGATTTTCTCATGTCGAACGACTTCAGCTGTACTTGGATTTCTGATCCATGCTGACTATCATTTTATGACTTCGCGAGTCAATGGTAACAGAAGGTTCCGGCCTTCTGAGTCCCTAAATACAATCCTTACTCGCTTCGACTGTTTAAACTTGCCTTCTATATGCCCATATCTAAAGAATACAGGACGTCTATTTTTCTTGAAACTAGGCCAAGCAGTTTCTTAAGTTCTAAGCATGTAAGGTTAACGTTGATGCCAGTATTAATTAAAAGTATATGCATAGGGTTGGTTAATAGGGGACGTACCCGTAACCGCATCTGGATCCTGGCGTGCTTCACGAGTTTCGATCGTGAAAACCCTTCCTTGCTTGTTTCTTCTCAGGGCAATTCTTCCTAAAGTGCCCTGGTTCACCACATTTGTAGCAGCCTGGTATTCTCTTATTTCTTCTACCTGGGTCCTTCACCCAACAGGCATCCTTGTTGTGCCCTTCTTTTCCACACTTTCTGCACTTAGGCTTCAGACATCGACCTTCATGGTGAAAATTGCATTCTCCGCACTTCGGCTTATTTCCCGAGTAGATTTTACCACCGGCCTTATAAGTGGCTCCATCAGTTTTCCTGTCATGCGGCGGTTTTACCTTCTTTCTTTTGCCTGTTTTAGAGCTTCCATAGTTGACTTGGGTGCTCATCTTTAGGTTTGAGGACTTCCTCTTCTTGTTGCTTGACGACTCCACATGAGTCTCTTTCTTGTTATCCTCAGATTCCGAAAATTTTCCCCGCACGAAGAGCTTCTTCAGTAAGAGTGACACTCATATCGATAGCCTCTGCAATGGTTGAGGGCTTTGAGGTAGTAACCATGCTCCTGATCTGAGGTGCAAGTCCCCAAATGAATCGTTCAACCCTTTTGAATTCCGGTTTGACTAAGTAGGGGACGACCCTAGACAAGTCGTGAAATCGTTGGACGTATTCAGGAATCTTCGGTCCGTCCATTTTCAAGTTCCAGAACTCTACCTCAAGCTTCTAGATTTCAGCCCTAGAACAGTACTTCTTTTCCATCATTTCCTTGAGCTCGTCCCAGCTTAGTGCATAAGCAGCATCTGCACCAAGGGTTTGAACCTGAAGGTTCCACCAGGAGAGTGCCCATCTAGGAATAATCCTGAGATATAGGTAACACTCTGCTGGGGCGAACAGTTACTCATTCTTAGAATGGAGTCAGTCTTTTCTGCCCAACGAACAAATGCAACGGCACCTCCTGTGCCATCAAAATTTAATTGCTTGCAGTCCAGGAATTGTTTATAGGTGCAGCCAGTCGGAGGGTTATTTCCAATAGTGCCATCGCTGTGCTTAGAGCGGAGGGCTTCATGTCGAGCAATCGCCTGTGAGATGCATTCTTGCAGCTCGGCTTCTGTTCTTGGCAGCGTACTGGTGTTTGTGTCTCGCCTGGGCGGCATTTTCTCCTGCCAAAAATGGTATGGAGTAGGTTAGACAATATTCCATAATTGTCTATGAGACACATAGCACCATAAGCCATCATGTAGTCACCCAACTTCACATGTATATATAATCAATGTATGAGCGAGGAAACAGTTATTGAGCCTTCACATAGGCTTGCCAACTTGGCTTATTGTTTGAAATGAACTCGAGGCTACATCGCCTTGGTCATTCAAGTTTTAGTTATTTCCTGCTACATTGGTTTTCTTAGGTCTTTAGCTTTACTGGTGCGTATATTTTCCCTTAGATGGGGTTGTCCGTGTCGAGGTGGTATAGAGTGTATCGTCACTGATTCTTCCTGAATGTCATTCCACCTCTCTTGCTTAAATATCGTTTTCTCAAACGTCTCGTATGCAGGTAGAAGTGTCGGTCACGAAGTAGGCTAAGACAGGCTCCCTACTTTCTAACGTGCTAAAGCACTGATCTATGTGTTGTTCTACCAGATGAAGGTGAGGACACCTATAGATTAATTTTGTATGGTTTTCATTAGCTCGGCCCGCAGAGTCCACCAGGATTCCTGTGCACTACAAGTCGTTATTACGTGGGCCCCCGTAATAATAAATTGTCTTGCACAGTTACCCAAATTTTCTCTCGTCCAAGCAGATGATCAATCAAAGAGGGGACACTACTGTCCTTATACCTCTTGTCATGGAAAGGACCTTTGCGATGGTCCACGCGCTAACATTCGTTATCGTTACGCGCGTATAGGCACGATGATTAGATGGAATAGGAATAGAGAGAATTCCTAGTAGTTGGAGGGGCACCTTCGAGATGAATACTTCATCTCCCTTTTCTGGTTAACCATATCTTCAATCTTGCTTCACATAAGCCGCAGGGGTCTCGTCCCGTTGATTGAGAATTCGTTCAAGGTTGCCGCCTCTGCCTCGTCATCATCACCGTAGTTAGGCACCTTCACGATCGAGAGGGAAGAGCAGCCATCTCCTACGGAAGCAAGCTCAGCATCTTGTTTGGTAATCACTCCCAGCCATGAGCTTTGCAAAGGATGCGAGGTCGGTAGCTTCATCGTGCGAGTCACGTACAGTAATAGGAGTCAGAGTCGAAAGTATCTCATTTACGTCAATAATCATTCCGTACACTTATTTGTATGTATGTATATCAATAACATATATGCTACTTAGCATAATCAAGCAATTTAATGCATTATACCACGTATAACTCTCGTTTTTGGGGGGTCATTTTGTTTTTGGCAAGTCTAACTCGTGAAGACTATGCTTTGGTTGGCACCTAATTTTAAAGGTATTCCTCACTAATGTCCTTGCCTTGTCACTTTTGAAAAGTGTCTGACTTATGGATCTTGGCGCTTTCGAGAATGCAATGAGAACCTTTTTGTAAAATGTTTTCGTGAGAGAACTCTAGTGATTGTAGTCTAGACTCGAGAAAGAATCCTAGTTCACTACAATCGAAGCTCTGATACCAAACTATCACACCCCGTCTTTTGCGGAAGCGTATGATGGGTGACTAGCTTGTTATCATTGCATTCAATCGTAATAAACAACTACATGATCAAGACGATGTTCATCCATTCATGAAAATTTGAGTATACAAACACTTGTTATTTAAGTTTTCAAAACACGACCTTTGACAATGTTACAATTCAACAAAAGTGGATGACATCTAAACTTGTAGTCTACTTCTAGTTACGACACTTGCGCCCAAGATCCATCCTGCCACCTGAAATACATGTAATTTTGGAAAACATCAACATAAAGTTGAGCGAGTTCATGCGTTTTTGTATTTCACGTTTTTATACTTTGTATGAAAACATAGTATTTGTCATGTATAATTCAAGTCTTTCTTGAGTACCCCACGTACTCAAGTATAATTCCCGTTTTCTTGAGTACCCCACGTACTCAAGTATCAATCAAGTTTTCTTGTGTACCCCACGTTTTAAATGATTGTTTATACAAGGACATTAAGGCATGTGAGGACATATGGAGCATTAGTGTTGGCTCCTTTAAGGCATGTGAGCATATGGAGCATTAGTGTTGGCTCCTTTACTGTGTCGATTACCCTCGACTGTGTCAATTAACCTCGACTGTGTCGATTTCCCTCGACTGGGACACCGAAGCACTCAAGAGGTCACATAAGGACCATGAGTAGGGCTCCGCCGTACCCGTTAGATCTAACCCTCGTCCCTAATTAAGTATTAATGGCATCTCAATATCTAGTTTAAGCTCACATGATCTAGTATTTTCTAGGCTTTTCTTAAAGCTCATCATATTGCACTCACCACGAGTGCTTCTCGTATTCTCAATTCATATTGCACTCGGTTCTCGTTCTCACCAAGAGTGCTTTTTGTATTCTCAAATCATATTGCACTCGGTTCTCGTTCTCGCCAAGAGTGCTCCTTGTATTTTTACCCTTTGTAAAAATTATAATATTTGTAACATGTATTTCACCCCCGAGAGTTATAAAACCAAAAACAGTTAGAGAAAAGGGGGAGCATGAACTCACAACTTTGCGTTCATGCGTCGTAAACTTCACCGGATTTGCTTAATTAACGTCGTAACCTATACGCGTTTTCTTAACGTTAGTCACTAGACTTGCGTCGCACAAGTACAGTCACTCTCTTTTGTGTATATTTTCTTGTGTTAAAAATATTTTATATTTTTAACTAAATGTCTTACTTATATTATTTTCTCAAAAATAAATATAAGCTTTTTGTATTTTGCACCCGAATTATGTATCTTGTATGTTGTATGTGTATTTTTATGTTTATACCCCTCATGAGTATTTAGTGTATTTTTAAGTCTTAATACACTAGCACGTATAACACATACTATATACACTTAGCACAAAAGTTGGTGATAAAATAATATATATTTTTCTCTCAAAAATATACATACTTATATCCATTTTTATTCTTGAAGAAATCCTCATTTCTTATCACCAAAAATTAGGGAAACCTTGGTAATACTTTAAATACATTTTTAGGGAATAAGTTTCCCAAAAACTTATATTTTTCTAAGTGTCAAAATTTATAAAAATTTTGACAGAGTTTCCCCTAAAAATGGAGGTTTCCCATGTTTTCAAAACATGTGTTTATTTTCTTTTAAATCGTCAACAATCATCAACAACAATTACTAATTTCTCCATTTCATGAACTTGAATATTTACAAAAATGTGTAGTAATTTACTAGCACATTTAGTAACCCTTGTTATCTTTAAAAATAAGTTTAATTTCTTAAAAACTTTATTTTTAAAGAATATGAAGTTTCACAACTTCTAGTCGGTTTTTACGAAAATTATTTCTTTGTTAAAACTTTTGTTACACAAGTGTCCACACACTTGTTTGTTCATAAAAACACCTCTACTTCATGAAAGATCCGGTTTTAAAACATGGTTTTGTCTTACAGTTGGTCCTTCGAAAATACCACTTGTAGATCTTTAGATCTACTAGTTTAGAACTCCATTTCATAAGATAAATTGTTTTTACACAAGTTCATGTTTAATAGTAGTAGTGTTCATCATCTAGTCCTTTTTATTCTTTAACATACACTAGCTCATGTTCTAAGAACATAACCTATCCGGGTTAGATGACGATCCGAACTACTACTAGCATTAAACAACACAAAATAGTCATCACAAAACAAGTTTAACAAGTTTTACACAATTATCCAACTATTAACCATCATATTCATCACTTTAATAGACTTTTAGTTGGTGATTTAGTATGTTCATGATTTTCAACCGACAAATCTCTTATTAACCACTCTAGACAAGATCAAGAAGGTGTTTTAGAACAGTTACTACTAGCTCAAGGCTAGGGAAGTTCAAGAGTGCAAATGAGGTGGATAAAAGTAAATGGTGAAGGTCCTTCAAGATCCGTTGCTTGCAACCTTCCTAAATAGGCTCGAGACACCTTAGAATCACCTTGGAATGTATTGGAATGGAGTGAAGATGAAGGTGTAGGGAGGGGGTGCTTGGGTCGTGAGTTAAGGGAGAAGGAAGGAAGAGAGAAGAAAGCTAGTTGGTGTTTTGTGAAATGAAGTTCTAATCTTGGATGCAAACTTATAAACCATCTAAATGTTTTGTCCACCATATAACATGCCCTTTAGATACTAGACAAGAGCAAATAAAATAATCAAAAGTGTGAGGGGTGTGTCTCACATGGGGGAACCGGCCAAGAGGGTGTTTGGCTGAGTTTAAATTGTTGGTTACAACTTAGTTGGAACATAATGAGACTAATTAGCGGTTTATGGTGTGTTATTAAATATATAGTGTGTTATTAAATATATAGTGTGTTAGGGTGTTCGGGGACCCTAACTAGCTTAGAAAAATAAAAACAATGCTTCTAGCATTATTTTGGTGTTCCGGGTATTATCCGGTTGTTCGGTTAGACACTGGTTCGTTAAAGTGCTAAATCACACTTTTTAGTGTCTTTTAAGTACCCTTCTTGTACCCTTTCAATTCACAACACTTAGGGAAATATTCTGGATGATAAAACGAAATTTCTGCATAATATTCATATGTTTAAATGCTGAATTGAGCTGAATTATACAAAATTATGCACTTAAAGTGCGTTTCGGGTGCTTTTTAGTGCTTATTTTTGCTTTCGCAATGTCTATAAATTAAACCCTTACATGTACTCTTGGGTTTTAATGTACTTTTGTCGTCGGACCTACACCTAGGCCTCAATTCTAATGTCTGACTGCTTTCTGCAGTTCTGTTGACACGATGTGTCTTACCGGTGAGTTTACTAATATTTCTGACGCAACGCTATCATAACGTAATTCTTGTAGCATATATCATGCATGAATTCACTTGTATGGAATTCAGAAATTTATTTTTCTGGTAAACTAGATCATGTACAGTCATTAAAGCACAAATTACTGATCATCTAGTGTACGGAATGTATGGAAAAGTGACGGTTGTCACACCATTTTATCCAGATCATGTCTACAGGCTAAACAAAGCCTTGTATGGCCTGAAACAAGCACCTAGAGCCTGGTATGAAACTCTTTCCAACTTCCTACTCTCAAATGGTTTCAAAAGAGGTACCATTGATAAAACATTGTTTCTTAAATGGAGAGGAAGGATTTAATGATTGTCCAAATTTATGTGGATGACATTATTTTTGAAAGCACATGCAATAACATGTGTGAGGAGTTTAGGGAACTCATGACAGCTGAGTTTGAAATGAGTGCAATGCGTGAGCTGCAATGCTTTCTTGGTCTCCAAGTTCAGCAAATGCAAAATGGAACTTTCATTCATCAAAGCAAATATGCTAAAGAACTTTTAAACAAATTTGATATGAATGATTGTAAACCATGCAGCACACCCATGGCAACACATAAGCTAGTCATGACTGATGAAAAGGATGAGCTGATTGACCAAACTCTATATAGAAGCATGATTGGGTCTTTGCTGTACCTAACTGCATCTAGGCCAGACATCATGTTTGCAACATGTGTTTGTGCAAGAAGTCAATCAGCCCCTAGAAAATCCAACCTTATTGCTGTAAAAAGGATATTCAGATACATAAAAAGTGCTCCCACACTTGGTATCTGGTATCCAGCTAATGGAAATATCAAGCTTTCAGGATTTTCAGACAGTGACTTTGCTGGATGTAACACAACAAGGAAGTCCACATCAGGAGGGTGCCAGTTTCTAGGTGATTGCTTAGTTTCATGGCAAAGCAAAAAGCAAGAAGTTGTTTCAACATCCACTGCTGAAGCTGAATACATTGATGCTGCAAGCTGTACAGCCCAACTCCTGTGGCTTCAAAATCAGTTGCTGGATTTTGGTATCACTGCCTTAAAGACACCACTCATGTTGGATAGCCAGGCAGCAGAAAATATCATCAAAAATCCAGTTTCCCATTCAACCACCAAGCACATCGACATCAGACATCACTTTGTGAGGGATTGCTATGTAAAAGGTTTGATTTCTCTGCATCATGTTCCAACTAAAGACCAGCTGGCAGATGTGCTCACAAAAGCATTAGATATTGCCACCTTTGAAAGCTTGGTCTCTAGGATTGGCATGCTAAACATGGAATAACAAGCAACACCTTGTTTTTCTATGAATAAAAGCATTAAAATGTTTTCAGAAAATCAAAAATCCATCCTTAAAAATAGCTAAAAAGGAAGTTTTCATTAAAATCCTTAAAAGTCTGCCATAACCACTGCTTGTTCAAAAGTCTGTTCTACATCAAAGTCTGTCCACTGCTAAAAGTCATCCTCTGTCCTCTCATTTCCTTGATAAACTTTGTTGTTCAAAAGCAGTGTCTTATCCACTGATATGCTATCCACTGATAGTGAAAATCATCCACTGCTTCCATTTTACCGTTGTAACCACTGCCTTCATCAGTAACTTTCATAAAAGTATTGTCCTTCATTTCATCAGAGTTTGGCATGTGGGCAGTACATAGTGGTCAGTACTTTTGTAACCGCTGCCACGTCAGCCTTCACTTTTTCCTCTATAAAACCCCCACTTCACATCAAAAACAGGGTTTTACTGTCGAATTGAATTCTAAAAAATTCTCTTCTCAAAACAGTTTTTCTTCAAATTCCTTCACAACTTTCTTCAATCATCATCTCCAAAATGACAAAATCGAAGTCATCTGCAAAACCCACTTCCAAATCAACATCCAAACAAGCCTCTCAAAAGGCAACACCCACTGAAATTCCACATAAACCATCTCACAATCTTCTGGGTCTTCTCACAAAACCCGGCACCACAAATATCTTCAACTCCATCATTGATACCATCTCTGCATCGAAGTACAAAACTTTGTTAACAGCAGATGCACCAATATACTTGACAACCCAAAGAGAGTTCTGGAAAAATGCAACCCTTGAAAAACAAGGAGACACTGTAATAGCCATCAACTCATCCCTAAAGGGTAAAGCCGTCAAGATTACATCACAATCCATCTCAGAGGTCTTTCAACTCGACGATCAGGAAGGTAAAATTACTTTTCCCAAAAACGAGTTAAAAATGATTTTCTGGAAAGAGGGTATAATGCTGAAGTGAAAAAGGACACCTTACAAAAAGGCTACTTTTCTTCTGCAACAAGGTTTTTATTTCATACCCTTCTAATGTGTGTTTTAAACAAAACCACTGCTTTTAATGAAATACCATTAAAAATTCAAAATCTAGGATATGCTATTCTTCAAGAAGAAAATTTTAATTATTCCCGGGAAATTTTTAATGATCTGGTAAAAATGTTGAAACAAAATCATTCTTACCGTTTCCAAGATTTCTAAGCTATTATTTTGAAAAGAAATTCAGTAAGGATGATATTGCTGCAGTAAACCAAGGTGACTCTTTACAAATGCACAGCTTAACTGCTGAAACTTTTACAAGAATGTCAACACCTTGCAAAACATAAGCAGAGGTGCCTGAGCAGAATTTAGCAGTTACTACTACTCCTCAGGTATCTGCTGCTGAGCCCACTACTCAAGGTGATCAAAGTAGAACCACAACTGCTTTGAAACCCACACTTAAAATCACCAAAAAACCACATAAAAAGAAAAATCATAAACCCCCTAAACCCATCAAAAAGGCATCTCTGGAGGATGAGATACCAGAGCAACTGCCTGTGACAAAACAAAAGTCACAAGAAACCACTGCTGCTTCTTCCTCACAGCAGTTGGTACAAATATCTCAACCCATAACCGAAACTCCTCCTGTTTCTTCTAAAAAAGAACAGGTTGTACAAATAGGGACTCCATAATATGATGCTCTAGAAACACTCGTTTCCATCATCCACAGCCCAATGCCCGGGGCAAATTCTCTTTCTACACCAAACATCACATCCACAATTCCCCCACCAACTAAACTTCTGTTGGATGCAATCGATTTGAACCAGGCACTAACCAGTCCTTCTCAATCACCTATTAATGAGAATATACCTCAACAAATGACTGGGTCTGATGTATCAATCCTTGCTAACCCACCAACACAACCTGAGGAGGTTACACCCCTTGAGTTACAAGTAACTCTTGGTGGTATTACAAGTGAAGCAGCCACTACAAATGTTAAACCCACTGGTTTACATTTGGACAGTGGTTACATCAATAAGACTTCCTTGGAGGCAATTCCTCCCATAGCACCTCTGACATCTACCAGTGGATTCTTTTTTACCACTGGCAACATCAAAAGATTGTCAAGTGTTGAAGGGAGAAGACCCCAGTACCAAGAAAAAGGGGCATCAGTGGTTAATGTTTGGAGTACACTCCCTACCTCAACCACTGATAAAACCACTTCTAGTGGGAAATCAGATGATCCCATTAAATTGGGTGATGGTTTAAAATATTTGGAATTGACGGAACGTGTTGATAAACTGGATACTTCAGTTGCAGATATCAAAGAAATGCTGCAACAGTTGTTACAGTACAAAAGATGCAATCCACTATTGTTCCACCTCAAGCACCTGCTCCACCACAAGCATCTGCTACAAATGAGCTCTGGAACCTCTTCCAACCTTTTCTCCAACAACAAAAAGAAATGGCAGATCAGCAACATGAAATACATGTCCAAAAGCTGAGAAACATCATGGAGTCTAGGTTCAAGAACACTCAAGCAGACATTAACGCAATCAAGGCCCATTTATTGGAAACCACTGTCACTGCTCCTCCAACAGTTCTTTTCATTGATCAACTTCCCCCAGATAATGCCAAAAAGGGGGAGAAAATTCAGGAGTGGAAGATGAAGGGAATAGATGATGGTCTTTACATTGAACCAAAAAAGGATGCTATGACCAGAAAAATTCCCTTGCCAGATGGTAGTAAAAAGGTTGATGCTACCCAAGAAGCACTTGATGAAGGAGTAGCAAGTGTAAAAAGGGATAGAGCGGCAAAGGATATTTCAAGTGGAATGAGGATAAAAGAGCTTACATGGAGCTGTATGCGCAGGGTTGTTCTGGTTCAAAGGATACTAAAAATCCTAAGCCAAAAAGAAAACCCAAGTCCATCCCATCCAGAATTCCAAAGCATATTCCAAAACCACCATCCAAAAGCCATCAGCATCAAACCTCCACCCAAACAGCTGTTGTAACTTCCGTTGTATCAACTACTGCTGGTACTTCAGAGGTTTCAACATATGTTATGACTTCAACACACACTACTTCAACACACACCACAACCACTACTCTACCACCACCACCATCACCATCAAAAACAACCTCACCACCATCATCTCCTGCCAAAAAGCAGAAGACAACAGATGTTACAACATATGTTGTAATGACAACAGTGGTTGAAACACCAGTTGTTTCAACAGCTGTTAGTCAACCACAAACCACTGTCACTCAAACTATCACCACTGTTCCACCCAAAGCATCATCAGTCCCTCCTTAAACAAAAATGAGAAATCAACATAAGCGAAATCAGGACATTGTTTGTTGTTGATTGGATCATAATCTCAGTCCATATTTTAAAAAAAAATGATAAACATCTTGGTTTATGTGATATTGTTTGTTGTTGATCATTTGTGTTTATATGTGCTAGTTGATTGAGTCGTGTGCGATTTTATTTCAATGTGTTTGAGCTGAATCATCAGGTCGCATGGTTTGAGTTTTGGTGTTAGACAGTTCTTACAAAAGACAGTTCAGTACGTTTGTTAGTCAAGTCGTTTTGTGTGTTCAAGTCGGCTGAAAAGGTTCAGTTCGTACGGTTTGGAGTTCAAAGGGTCAAGTCATTTGAATTCGTTTCGAGTCATAGCAATCCGCACAAGTTTGTCAACTCTCAGTCCGCTCAGAATAGTCATCAGTTCAAGTATCAGTTTTATCCGGTTAATTGATAAGTCGTTAAACTGATTGTGTTGTGATTGTTTGTGTGTTGTCAGGTGATATAGTGATTTTACGAGACGAACCAGTTCGTTTGAAGGCTTGTTTGAGAAACATGGATTCTGAATTTTACAACGCTTTTGCTACAACTCTAACTAATCCATCTGATATTGCTAAGAACATGAACATGGAGAATGAAACCGGAACAATGCAAAAACCTCCAAAACTTATGGGAATTGAGGATTATCACGGGTGGAAGAAACGGTTTGAGAATTGGGTTCAGGAAAATCATCTAAAAGCTTGGGAGAGCATCGAAACTGAATATGAGAGGCCAAAGAATACATTGGGAGCTAATAAAATCATTTCTGAATTTACTGAACAAGAGAGGGAAAGTTATAAAGGAGAGAAAATGATGGTCAATTTGTTACAACAAGCAATAAAGGAGGATATATTTGTGTTGCTTCAACATGATGACAATGCTTATTCTATTTGGGAAGCTCTTAAAATGAAATTCGAAGGAAGTACTGAGATGATTCAAAGTAAAGCAGCATTGCTGAAAAAGGAGTTTGAACTATTTGCGTGCATGTCTGGTGAAACAACAAAGAGTCTTATTGAAAGATATTGTCATCTTGTACGCACCATGTCACAATTGAAGATTACAAAAACTCCAGCAGAATGGGTTGAAAAGCTTGCTGACGCGTTACCGCAAAAGGAATGGGGTACATATCTGATGATATTAAAGAATTCCGGACAATTTAAAAGGTTGCCGATTGCACAGTTTATAGAGAAGTTGGAGGCACAGGATCTGGAGCAGCAGAAAATTGCTAGAATGAACAGTTCTACTCATCAACAAGATATTAAATTGTACTATAAAGGAAATGTTCAAACTGCAGAAGCCAGTCCAAAGATTCAAACAGCCTTTAGTGCAGGAAGCTCATCGGGAACATCTAGTCCAAGCTCAGTCAACACTAGTGGATTTTCAAGTGTGAATCCTCCAAGTGTTCAAAGTTCATCTGCTGGAAATGGGCATATAATTCAGTGCAATGTGGCTTTAAATCTTCAAAATGGACAAAATTATTCTGAAGAGATTGTAAAGCATCATATGGGATTATTGGTCACTGCATTAGAGTCTTATGAAGGATTGATTGCCGGAAAAATTGGCAATCCAATGCTCACAAAGGAAGATTATGACCAAATTGATGCAGAGGAGCTGGAATTAATGGATATTAAATGGGCATTGGCGAGTGTTTTGAGGAGAGCAGAAAAGTTTAGATTAGTCACAGGAAGAAATGATTTCTTGGATGCAAATCTTTCTAATCTAGGATTTGATAAATCTAAAGTTGTTTGTTTTCGGTGTAGGGAGAAAGGTCACTTTAAAAGAGAATGCAAGAATCAGGAGCCGAGAGGAGCAAAGGAGTCTGCTGGGAAAGATGATTATTATCGGAAGAACATTTATCAGCAAATTACTCACCAACCGCATCAACAAAAAGATCCACAAACGGCACATGGAAGAATGATTGAAGATGCAAACAAGAAGGCTTACTATGGCATCATGGATCAAGATGACGAGAAAGTGGCTGATGGTTTTAGCTGGGACAAATATATTCCAGCTGATCCCAATGTTAAAGCTTTTATTGCTCAGATTGTGCAAAAGCCAGAGTTGCTGAAGGAGTGGATGGATGTAATGTCGGATAATGAGGAGAGTCAAGATGGAAAATCTGTTTCTTCTGAAAGCAGTGATGATGATGAAGAAGTTGAACAGATAAACATTGGAAAATCTCATTTATCTTCTGACAGTTTTGAATTTTATTTTGCAGAGAAATTGAAGAAACTAAAAGAAAGGAAAGCTGCAAAAGAATTGAAAGAAGTCAAAGTGATTGAGAAGATTGTGGAAGTTCAAAAGATAGTTGAGGTCGAGAAGATCGTTGAAATCACAAAACCTTGCCTTACATGTTTAGAGTCTTGTAAACAATGTATAGAGAAAGATGAGAGGTTTAGTGAGTTAGAAAAGTTGAAAGAAAAGTTGTTGTTTGATGTAAAAAATTTGAAACAGTCATATGATGTATTGAACAGAACTGTGAATAGTCTGGAAAAGACTAACTCTGAAAGAGAGAAAGCTTTGAAGATGTTGAATGCTACTATGATGACAAAGCAGAAAGAGATTAACATGTACATAGAAGAATGTGCAAAGAGGAAGAAAGAGTTGGAGAATGAAGCAGCTGAGAATGAAAGAATCAGAAGATTGCTGCAAAGTTACAAAGGTTGTGACTACGTAATGGATAGAATTTATCCAACAGTTGAAGGTTTCGAGGCATTTAAAGATGAAGATAAAACCAAAAAGCCAAAGGAAAAGGATACTGGTAAGAAACAGGGTGTATGTTATAATAAGTGTCCGCCTCCGATTTGGGAAGGGTACTCATCTAGGAAACCTAACGAGGAAGAACTAAAAAAGGCGGTCAATATTAAATTAGAATCTGAGATAACCGATGTTTTACCGGACAATATTGATGTCACGTTCACAGCGTCCGACACAGATCATGAGTCAGAACTGATAAAAAGAGTGGTTGATCAGGTGTTGGATAAGGATGAGAAGTCAGAGTCAAAGTCCGAGTCCGAAAGTTCGTGTCAGTCAGTCGGGAGTTCAAATTCATCCGAAAAGAGTTCAAAATCGTCGGGAAAAAGGGTTTACAGTAAAGAGTTTTTGTTGTCAAAATCTAATTTGAATGACGAAACATTTGAAGTTGCATATACTTTGAATGGTTCTGACAAATTATATTTTGATAAAGAATTTCCAATAAGAGGTGTCAAAACTGATTTGATAAAAAAGGTTTTCAAACTTACAGAAATTAAAATTTCTGAAATAAAAGATTTAAATCTTAATGTAAAACCTAAACCTTACACCTCAAGAGTACAACAACGTTTGAACAAGAAAAAGAGTTACAATTCTGGTTCTGGTTTTCAAAAGAAATCAAACCACAATCGTAGCTACAAAAAGAAAGGACTTGGTTTTATTCCACCTGAAAACTATAAAAATGAAAAATATGTTAGAGATTTTAAATCAAAAATGACATATGTTGCAGGAACTAGTCATGAAGAAGAAGCAAAGAGCTCATTCTGGAAACAGTCAAACAAAGAGTTTCTTACTGAAAAGATGAAGAATGAAGTTTATCAAAGGAAAGAAACAAGAACCTGTTACAGATGCAATGAAGCTGGTCACATTGCATGGAACTGTCCGAAAGCGACAAATACAAAATAGGGAGTTTCTGGAAAACTAAAAGAAGTTGTTGTTGATAAAGTCGAACCACCAACTGAAAAATTTAAAGTTTTTAAAAATTCAACATTTGAAGTTGGTGAATGTTCGAAGAGATTTTACAAGCGAAGTGTGAAACTTGACAACCAAAAATGGGTTGTTAAGAAATCTGATGTAAAATCTGGCGATGAATCTGATTCCACAAAATCAGAGGAGCCACAGTTTGATGAGAGTGATGAAAACTCAGTTCCTTCAATGGATGATGAGAACTTTCCACCATTGAGGACTTAAAATTTTAAAAGGAAAACTGGAAAGTCTGAAATCTTAAATCAGGGTTATTCTGAGAAGGATAACTTTGATGTTGAGAAAGCGTTTAATGGGAAAGTTAAGAAGATTTTCGGAAAAATGGTTGAAGGGAAAGTAAAAGGGGTAAAAGAGTTTTATGCTAAAAAGAAAGCAACTTACACTCCAACTGCTTCTGAATTGAAAACACCCAAGGCTGGTCAGGCTTGGGTGGACATTTTCTTTGCTTGAAAACCTGACGTGCCGGAGATCCCAAGTTTGTAATTGCGGATCAGGAATCGGCATCTTTCTTAAAAATTGATTGTGTAAATGAATCTTAAAGTTTGTTAAATTTTACAGATTGTGAATTGCCGGAGCTTCCAGGTTGGTAAGTGTGAAGCAGGAATCAGCATTTTAATTGGTAAAATGGTTTGTGTAGAGGTTTATTCCTACATAGGTTTGTATGTTGTGAATATTTTTACAAGTGGTAAGAGGTTGATTCTGACAAAGTGATTACTCAAGGTCATTAGTTTGAACTTGATGTAATCCTCATACAAGTGATTGAATGGACAATGTGATGAACCACACCCCTAACTTTACAAGTGGTAAAACTAACAAAACTTATTTTCCGGAAAAATCATTTTGGTTAAAACAAACTTAAGTGTTTTGAAATCATAATGAGAAAATAGTTTTGTGAAAGGGGGAGTTCTGATTGTTTATGCCAAGTGGATGGCGAATTGAGGTGATTTGATATCAGTTGTCACTTTCTGTACAGTTTGTTTTTTTCAAATTTCCTAAAATGTGTTTGCATTTTAGGGGGAGTAGAAATTTTCAGAAAATCCAAAAACACTAGAAAATTTGAAAAATACAAAAAATGATAAAATTCAAAAATGAGTTTTGTTGTGAATAGAGGAAATGATAGTACATCAGTAGACTGTCACAACATGCTAAAGAAATGAAATGTTAAAATGTGATAAACAATCTCACTGCGGATATGCCAGTAGGTTTTCGCACATTTAGTAGATTGTGACGAGATATAAACCTAAATTTCAAACTTGCTTATATCGTGGAGAAACATCTCTCGGATATATGGGTAACCCCCGAAATCTCGTTTGAAAGGTCTCATAATCTGATATACTAGGTCTTTATACTCAATGATGTCTGGGGTATTATTCCGGGACTTCTGCTGAACGGTGGTTCTGACCTAGTCCTTGGATAATACTTTCCGCAAATGCTTGAAACATAGCATAAACCCTCAGCATGCTGATGAAACAATAAAATTGATAGTCGCTGCTGTTGTAGCTAAAAGATCCTCTAAAGGGGACATACCGAAAAGTCGAAGCCGATATCTCTCTGCGTATACGGAAGTATCGACCTGAGATCCCTCGGCCCTCGCATTACCTAATTTATATACAGATATCATTTGTGTCATAATTACCTGTAAGACTGATTATTGGGATCTGGATACGGGAGTATATTCTGAGGTGGGACACGCGATTGAGTTTAAGTATCTAACACATTAATATCGTATCTCGGATCAGTTGAACTTTGTGTGAAAATTTAAGTGGATCAGTATACTGACAATCTAGGTGAATTGTTTAGAACTTAAAATGAAATGAAGCTTAATGGTGTTAGTGATTTGTCTCATAAACTGATATGATCCTCTTACACGAACTCACAAAAATATTGTTTGTAAATATTTCTTTATTGCATTACATTTTCTTTATTACAAAATCCAAAAAGATTTTCAGTGTGTTTTAGCATAAAGTTTCAGAAAATCCAAAAAGATTTTTGGCGACTGATGTTGGAAAGCTGATTTTCAAAGTTCCGAGTGCTAAACATGATGACATTGTTGTAAGGGGGAGTGTGTCTTAAAATGTCAAAATATGTTTTTTTAAAAAAATCAACAAGTGGTTCATCATAAAGAAAGAAATAGAGGGAGAGTTGTTATTGGTGCACATGTTACTTAATTTGTTAAATTCATAAAACTTATTTCTGGGTTAAGAATGTGCAGGAGTAACCAGGTAATGATCTTGGAACATGAAGAGCCAAGCTGATTGATATTGAAAAGATGTTAGATGGAAATCCAGACAACGATCCTAAAGCGGATGATGCTGATGATTTAAAGAAATGCCAGCATATCGCAAGGAGGAGTCTGAAGACATGCAAGAAAAGATTGAGACAAAGAAGCCCAGAGACAGATCAAGACTGAAGATGTGAAGACATGATATTGTCAAAGACTCGACACTGCAACTCGTCAACATCTGAGGGGGAATCTGTTGGTGCACTACATCTGTCGACTTCGTCTTGTATCGAGTCTTAGTCTTAGATTGTTAGATCAGGGCACGTGTTTCGAGAAAATAGGAGAATGTTTAGAGTTTATAGGTGATTCCGCTTATGTGTCACTAGGTGATTCCGCTTATGTGTCACTAGGTGATTCCGCTTATGTGTCACTAGGTGATTCCGCTTATGTGTCACTAGGTGATTCCGCTCATGTGTACATGTACACATAATCGAAATCAGGAGGTCTATATATAGTGCCTCATAAGCGAAATCAGTAACGAGACCTTATAACTCGTACCGAAGTGCTGCCGGATCGAGATTTGAATGTAAACGTTGTTATATCAATCAGAAAGGTGATTTAAGTGATAATCTAGCTGTTTCTAAGTTGATTACTTGTTTTCCGCACCTGTAATTGACTAAAACTCCTCTGAACGACTCGTTCAGGTCAGAATACGATCCTACAAGTGGTATCAGAGCTTCAGGAAGAGGAGTTCTGCAGTATTCAGCTGATTTTCATTGAGATTTCTTACTTCTACACTTTCTTTCTTCATCAGAACGAGATTTAACGGTCGGAATTCACTCAAAATTTCACAGATTGTAGAAAATTGATTATAGACAAATCCTGGAAAGTTTGAGCTTAAAATTCAAAGTAAAAATGGTCCAAATTAACCTCCGAGTTGATTTCGCTTTTATGGACATCCCATGATTTCGCTTTTGTGACCACCATTAACCTCTGATTTCGCTTTTGTGTCAATCTTAAACATCTGATTTCGCTTTTGTGTCAACCCTAAGCAAGTGATTTCGCTTTTGTGTCAACCCTAAGCAAGTGATTTCGCTTTTGTGTCAACCCTAAGCAAGTGATTTCGCTTTTGTGTCAACCCTAAGCAAGTGATTTCGCTTTTGTGTCAACATAAGATCCTGATTCCGCTTTTGTGGCACATACAAGTTTCTGATTCCACTCATACGTCACTTTGTAATTCCACTCATACGTCACTTTGTGATTCCACTCATACGTCACTTTGTGATTCCACTTATACGTCACTTTGTAATTCCACTCATACGTCACTTTGTGATTCCACTCATACGTCACTTTGTGATTCCACTTATACGTCACTTTGTGATTCCACTTATACGTCACTTTGTGATCACTTATAAGTACCTGTGTTTGAACAAAGAGAATTGAAAAATGGATACTGAGTTCTACAACGCTTTTGCTACGACCCCGACTAATCCATCCGACATTGCTAAGAATATGACAATGGAGAATGAAACCGGAACAATGCAAAAACCTCCAAAACTTATGGGAATTGAGGATTATCACGGGTGGAAGAAACGATTTGAGAATTGGGTTCAGGCGAATCATCTAAAAGCTTGGGAAAGCATCGAAACTGAATATGAGAGGCCAAAGAATACATTGGGAGCTAATAAAATCATTTCTGAATTTACTGAACAAGAGAGGGAAAGTTATAAAGGAGAGAAAATGATGGTCAATTTGTTACAACAAGCAATAAAGGAGGATATATTTGTGTTGCTTCAACATGATGACAATGCTTATTCTATTTGGGAAGCTCTTGGAAAGAAATTTGAGGGAAGTACTGAAATGCTACAAAGTAAAGCGGCTTTGTTGAAAAAGGAATTTGAACTGTTTACGTGCATGCCTGGTGAAACAACAAAGAGTCTTATTGAAAGATATTGTCATCTTGTACGCACTATGTCACAGTTGAAGATTACAAAAACTCCAGCAGAATGGGTTGAAAAGCTTGCTGATGCGTTACCGCAACAGGAATGGGGTACATATCTGATGATATTGAAAAATTCCGGACAGTTTAAAAAGTTATCAATTGCACAGTTTATCGAGAAGTTGGAGGCACAGGATCTGGAGCAGCAGAAAATTGCTAGAATGAACAGTTCTACTCATCAACAAGATTAAATTGTACTATAAAGGAAATGTTCAAACTGCTGAAGCAAGTCCAAAGATACAAACTGCATTTAGTGCTGGAAATCAATCTACACCTAGCAGTCAAGGATCAGTAAACACTAGTGGGTTCTCAACGGTGAATCCTCCAAGTGTTCAAAGTGCATCTGCTGGAAATGGGCATTCGATTCAGTGCAATGTAGCTCTACATCTTCAAAATGGTCAAAATTATTCTGAAGAAGTTGTAAAGCATCATATGGGATTATTGGTCACTGCATTAGAATCTTATGAAGGGTTGATTGCCGGAAAAATTGGCAATCCGATGCTCACAAAGGAAGATTATGACCAAATTGATGCAGAGGAGCTGGAACTGATGGATATTAAATGGGCATTGGCGAGTGTTTTGAGGAGAGCAGAAAAGTTAAGATTAGTTACCGGAAGAAATGATTTCTTGGATGCAAATCTTTCTAATCTTGGATTTGATAAATCTAAAGTTGTTTGTTTTCGTTGCAGGGAGAAAGGCCACTTTAAAAGGGAGTGCAAGAATCAGGAACCAAGAGGAGCAAAGGAGTCTGCTGGGAAAGATGATTATTATCGAAAGACCATTTATCAGCAAATTACTCACCAACCGCATCAACAAAAGGAACCTCAAACGGCACATGGAAGAATGATCGAAGATGCAAAAAAGAAGGCTTACTATGGCATCATGGATCAAGATGACGAAAAAGTAGCTGATGGTTTTAGCTGGGACAAATACATTCCAGCTGATCCCAATGTTAAAGCATTTATTGCTCAGATTGTGCAAAAGCCAGAGTTGCTGAAGGAGTGGATGGATGTAATGTCGGATAATGAGGAGAGTCAAGATGGAAAATCTGTTTCTTCTGAAAGCAGTGATGATGATGAAGAAGTTGAACAGATAAACATTGGAAAATCTCATTTATCTTCTGACAGTTTTGAATTTTATTTTGCAGAGAAATTGAAGAAACTAAAAGAAAGGAAAGCTGCAAAAGAATTGAAAGAAGTCAAAGTGATTGAGAAGATTGTGAAAGTTCAAAAGATAGTTGAGGTCGAGAAGATCGTTGAAATCACAAAACCTTGTCTTACATGTTTAGAGTCTTGTAAACAATGTATAGAGAAAGATGAGAGGTTTAGTGAGTTAGAAAAGTTGAAAGAAAAGTTGTTGTTTGATGTAAAAAATTTGAAACAGTCATATGATGTATTGAACAGAACTGTGAATAGTCTGGAAAAGACTAACTCTGAAAGAGAGAAAGCTTTGAAGATGTTGAATGCTACTATGATGACAAAGCAGAAAGAGATTAACATGTACATTGAAGAATGTGCAAAGAGGAAGAAAGAGTTGGAGAATGAAGCAGCTGAGAATGAAAGAATCAGAAGATTGCTGCAAAGTTACAAAGGTTGTGACTACGTAATGGATAGAATTTATCCAACAGTTGAAGGTTTCGAGGCATTTAAAGATGAAGATAAAACCAAAAAGCCAAAGGAAAAGGATACTGGTAAGAAACAGGGTGTATGTTATAATAAGTGTCCGCCTCCGATTTGGGAAGGGTACTCATCTAGGAAACCTAACGAGGAAGAACTAAAAAAGGCGGTCAATATTAAGTTAGAATATGAGATAACCGATGTTTTACCGGACAATATTTATGTCACGTTCACAGCGTCCGACACAGATCATGAGTCAGAACTGATAAAAAGAGTGGTTGATCAGGTGTTGGATAAGGATGAGGAGTCAGAGTCAAAGTCCGAGTCCGAAAGTTCATGTCAGTCAGTCGGGAGTTCAAATTCATCCGAAAAGAGTTCAAAATCGTCGGGAAAAAGGGTTTACAGTAAAGAGTTTTTGTTGTCAAAATCTAATTTGAATGACGAAACATTTGAAGTTGCATATACTTTGAATGGTTCTGACAAATTATATTTTGATAAAGAATTTCCAATAAGAGGTGTTAAAAATGAATTAATCAAAAAGGTTTTCAAACTTACAGAAATTAATGTTTCTGAAATAAAAGATGAAAATCTTAATGTAAAACCTAAACCTTACACCTCAAGAGTACAACAACGTTTAAACAAGAAAAAGAGTTACAAATCTGGTTCTGGTTTTCAAAAGAAGCCAAACCACAATCGTAGCTACAAAAAGAAAGGAATTGGTTTTATTCCACCTGAAAACTATAAAAATGAAAAATATGTTCGAGATTTTAAATAAAAAATGACATATGTTGCAGGAACTAGCCATGAAGAAGAAGCAAAAAACCCATTCTGGAAACAATCTAACCAAGAATTTCTTGCCGAGAAGAGAAAGAATGGAGCTTATGTGAAGCAAGAGACAAGAATCTGTTTCCGATGCAATGAAGCTGGTCACATTGCATGGAATTGTCCGAAAGCGACAAACACAAAACAGGGAGTTTCTGGAAAACTGAAAGAAGTTGTTGTTGATAAAACCGAACCACCAACTGAAAAATTTAAAGTTTTCAAAAATTCAACATTTGAAGTTGGTGAATATTCGAAGAGATTTTACAAGCGAAGTGTGAAACTTGACAACCAAAAATGGGTTGTTAAGAAATCAGAAGTAAAATCTGGCGATGAATCTGATTCCACAAAATCAGAGGAGCCACAGTTTGATAAGAGTGGTGAAAATTCAGTTCTTTCAATGGATGATGAGAACTTTCCACCATTGAGGACTGAAAATTTTAAAAGGAAAACTGGAAAATCTGAAATCTCAAATCAGGGTTATTCTGAGAAGGATAACTTTGATGTTGAGAAAGCGTTTAATGGGAAAGTTAAAAAGATTTTCGGAAAAATGGTCGATGGAAAAGTAAAAGGGGTAAATGAGTTTTATGCTAAAAAGCAAGCAACTTACACTCCAACTGTTTCTGAATTGAAGACACCCAAGGCTGGTCAGGCTTGGGTGGACATTTTCTTTGCTTGAAAAACCTGACTTTTCCGGAGATCCCAAGTTTATATCGTGGATCAGGAATCGGCATCATTCATATTTTAAAGTGTTTGTATCAAAGTTGTTAAAATTGTAAAAATTTTACAGGTTGAATGACTACGCCGGAGCTTCCTGGTTGGTAAGTGCGAAGCAAGAATCGGCATCTTGATGGGTAAAATGTAGATGACTCATTCCTACAATTGGTATTGATTGGTTATTTCTTCAAGTGGTTATTCTTTCAAGTGGTTTAGAGGTTGCTTGATTGCAAACAGTGAATCAAGGACATTAAGTTGTACTTGATTTACTACAGTTGATAAAACTGACAAGATGATGAACCATATCCCCGTACTTAAACAAGTGGTAAAAAAAAACTCATTTTCCGGAAAAATCATTTTGATTAAAACAAACTTAAGTGTTTTGAAATCTAAATGAGAAAATGGTTTGTGAAAGGGGAGTTCAGATTGTTTGTGCCTAGTGAATGGTGAATTGAGGCGATTCGATGTCAGTTGTCAAGTTTTGTACAGTTTGTATTACATTTTATGTTTCAAGTGGGTCTAGAGCTTAGATAGTTTTCAAATTTCCTAAAATGTGTTTGCATTTTAGGGGGAGTAAGAAATTTCTGAAAATCCAAAAACATTTGAAAATTTGAAAAAATATAAAAACATGATAAAATCATAAATGAGTTTTGTTGTATAAAAGAGGAAATGATAGTACATCAGTGGACTGTCACAACATGCTAAAGAAATGTAAAGTTAAAATGTGATAAACAATCTCCCTGCGGATATGCCAGTAGGTTTTTGCACATTTAGTAGATTGTGACGAGATATAAATCTAAATTTCAAACTTGCTTATATCGTGGGGAAACATCTCTCGGATATATGGGTAATCCCCGAAATCTCGTTTGAAAGGTCTCATAATCTGATATACTAGGTCTTTATATTCAATGATGTCTGGGGTATTATTCCGGGACTTCTACTAAACGATGGTTCTGACCTAGTCCTCGAATAATACTTTCCGCAAATGCTTGAAACATAGCATAAACCCTCAGCATGCTGATGAAACAATAAAATTGATAGTCGCTGCTGTTTTAGCTAAAAGATCCTCTAAAGGGGACATACCGAAAAGTCGAAGCCGATATCTCTCTGCGTATACGGAAGTATCGACCTGAGATCCCTCGGCCCTCGCATTACCTAATTTATATACAGATATCATTTGTGTCATAATTACCTGTAAGACTGATTATTGGGATCTGGATATGGGAGTATATTCTGAGGTGGGACACGCGATTGAGTTTAAGTGCTTAAAACATTAATTTCGTATCTCGGATCAGTTGAACTTTGTGTGAAAATTTAAGTGGACCAATATACTGACAATCTAGGTGAATTGTTTAGAACTTAAAATGAAATGAAGCTTAACGGTGTTAGTGATTTGTCTCATAAACTGATATGATCCTCTTACACGAACTCACAAAAATATTGTTTGTAAATATTTCTTTCTTGCATTACATTTTCTTTATTATAAAATCCAAAAAGATTTTCAGTGTTTTTAACATAAAGTTTCATAAAATCCAAAAAGATTTTTGGCAACTGATGTTGGAAAGCTAATTTTCAAAGTTCCGAGTGCTAAACATGATGACATTGTTGTGAGGGGAAGTGTGTCTTAAAATGTCAATATATTTTTTTTTTAAATCAACAAGTGGTTCATCATAAAGAAAGTGGTTAGAGGGAGAGTTGTTATTGGTGCACATGTTACTTAATTTGTTAAATTCATAAAACTTATTTCTGGGTTAAGAATGTGTAGGAGTAACCAGGTAATGATCTTGGAACATGAAGAGCCAAGCTGATTGATATTGAAAAGATGTTAGATGGAAATCCAGACAACGATCCTAAAGCGGATGATGCTGATGATTTAAAGAAATGCCAGCATATCGCAAGGGGGAGTCTGAAGACATGCAAGAAAAGATTGAGAGAGAGAAGCCCAGAGACAGATCAAGACTGAAGATGTGAAGACATGATATTGTCAAAGACTCGACACTGCGACTCGTCAACATCTGAGGGGGAGTCTGTTGGTGCACTACATCTGTCGACTTCGTCTTGTATCGAGTCTTAGTCTTAGATTGTTAGATCAGGGCACGTGTTTCGAGAAAATAGGAGAATGTTTAGAGTTTATAGGTGATTCCGCTTATGTGTCACTAGGTGATTCCGCTTATGTGTCACTAGGTGATTCCGCTTATGTGTCACTAGGTGATTCCGCTCATGTGTACATGTACACATAAGCGAAATCAGGAGGTCTATATATAGTGCCTCATAAGCGAAATCAGTAACGAGACCTTATAACTCGTACCGAAGTGCTGCCGGATCGAGATTTGAATGTAAACGTTGTTATATCAATCAGAAAGGTGATTTAAGTGATAATCTAGCTGTTTCTAAGTTGATTACTTGTTTTCCGCACCTGTAATTGACTAAAACTCCTCTGAACGACTCGTTCGGGTCAGAATACGATCCTACAAAGGCTAATTCTAAAAGATGATGACACATCTCCACCACCAACATCTTCAAAATCTCTGTCACTTGTCACAATTCCAAAACCCATGCCTCTCTCTTCGGCTCAAATTCTAAAGCCATTACCTCCTGCTGGTGTCTCATTTCCTCTGGAACTCATTGCAGTTAGGGAAGAAATCAAATCCTTTTACTATGAGGACGACCCAGCTAAAAGGAGTTTGCCATCTGTTGAAGGATATCCCAGGCCTAACAATATTGAAGAATATTTGAAACTCAAGGCCAAGCAAGCTGAGGATATCTCAATCAAAAATAAACAAGGGAAATCTGATAGAGAATTTCAGCAAAACTATCAGTTTCTACTTACACAGGTCAGAGCTATGGAGCAATTTGCCAAAAATGTATGTCAGCAAATCTCAGAAAGGGCAGATGAGTCATTGAGAAAAGACTACATTGAGAACATCATGACCTACAAGAAATACAAGGGGGAGAAACACATGTACAAAAACTGGACCATTCCTGATCTTGAAAAAGAGGCAGCCAGGATTCAAGAAATGATCAAAAATAAGGTCAAGCAGACTCCTCCTGAAAAATTCAAACAATTTGAAGCTGATAAGATCTTAGAGTTGAAGAGAATGAAAGAGCAGCTGATAGCAGCTGATTATGGGTCAAAGAATTCTGTGACAAAGTGGGGAGAAGATAGAGTCAGGGCTACCTACAAAAAGTTGGAGGAACTTAGAAAGAAAGATCCAACAGTTCCAAAAAGGCCTGACTACTCCAAAGCAGAGGTCTCAAAAAGACCACCAAAGCTGCAAGTCAAAAGAACCACTGCTCCAGCTGGTGCTGCCATCTACAAAAGAAGGAGTCAAAACCAGTCAGGTGCTGAAACGGTTCAAGATCTAAATGCTGGAAATGCTGTTGTAAAAGAGGGCATTAGATTAATGATGAAAGAAGATCTTGAATTGGAACAATCTGCAAGTACTGCTCAGCCAGTCATGAATAGGCCAGCATCTCCAAACACCTCTTCAAATAAAAATCTCCCAAGAAACCCACCAGGCTCAAAAGTACTAAAGTGGGAAACTGATAAACAAACCCATGTACTGACTATGTTCAGGTCTGATGGAGAAGTGAAGAAAATATCAAGGGAACAAGCACTTGGCCTAAGTCTTGAAGATTTGCAGGATCTCCTTGATCTTCCACTTAGCAGGGATGATGATGATACAGATGCCTTAACCTTTGAACTACAACTTAAAGGGCAAATAAGGGAACTGTTGATGAGGCAATAAAAATTCCACAATAATGAAGAGTTTTGGCATTATCTGTTCCAGGGGGAGATTGTTGGGATTGAACCCTACCAGAGAGATAGTGACAATGTTGGGTTTCAAGTTTGTATATAGTTGACCAAAATCTAATAGACTGGTACATATAAATTGGGCGACACGGTTGTGGCGTGTTTGGACTAGTACATATAGATATAGTTGTAAATTTGTATATAGTTGACCAAAATCTAATAGATTGGTACATATAAAACTATAAATTTAATTTATATTTAAGTATATATGTATGTGTAAGTATGTGTATATATATAGGTGTATGTGTGTATATGTGTATATATATGTATAAATTATATTTGTGAATATACATGTTTATAAATATATGTGTATATGTATATGTATATATATATATATATATATATACTAATTAAAATAATAATTCAAACCGAACCGAGCCGAGCGGACCTTTGCTCATGCTTGGCTCGTTTACAAACCGAACCGAGCAGAGCGGCTCGTTTACAACCGAGCGTAAAATCGAACGGGCATTTTCCGAGCAATTTCCGAACGAGCAGCGAGCGATTTGAACGGCCCTACCTGATGATCGAAGAAGGAATCACGAACCATCTGGGATCATACACTACATTATACACTAATCGTACAACACGATTGTTGGGATTGAACCCTACTAGAGGAACAGATAATAAAAGCCAAAACTGGATCAGAGCAGTGGATCCAGAATAAGCAAATGTTACATACAAGTCTCTCCCCTTGAAAGTGATTTCAACATCGGCTGACCTCCTATCTATTGATCATGCAAACTGCTGACCTACAACTGCTGATCAATTAAAGGCCTGATGAAAGACTAATGCTCTGTTGTTCAATCTACTGCCTTGAGTCAGGCACTGCTATTCCGGACAAGTACTGCTGGGTTCACAGCAGTGGAGGGATGCAGCAGTTGTTTATTCTGTCTTTATGTAATGTAATGTAATGTAATGTAATGTAATAGCAGTAGTTAGCATAGCAGTGTTTGTATTGATCAGAGGTTAGAGTTTGTTAGGAGGTTAGATGTCACTTTCATGGTGACGTCAGCTTAGATGCTCAGTAGTTTGCTAGTGCCTATAAATAGAACAGTGCTCTGTACTGTTCTATCAGCTCTTTGCAAAACCGTCTTCTTTGCACGAACAAACACTGAGCTCTGGCTGAGGGGGAGTTTGTATTAAACATTGCATTGTAATCGTTGTTGAAATTAAATTCAATCTTTCTGTTCTTTGTGAAAAGTGTTTGATAAAAGCAATACTCTCGTTTGATTGTATGCAAAGTTTGCTTCCATCTTAATTCCGCTGCACAACTCATCCATCTTCATTATAATTCAAACGTAAAATACAATCAATACCAAACTCAGATCCAACAATAGTCGGAAATTCGGGGCGTTACATTATTACTCCTTTTCGTATTTCATCTTTTAGTCTTTCCACTTCCTACTGTGATGAACCAACCCGGGAAATAGTGATCGTTTGCTATTGGTGGACAAAAGCTAATATTCCTGAACTTTAATAAAGTTACTCTATGATGAACATATTTTTACCAATGTCTTGATGTAATTTTTATTGAGATCCTATTATAAGTAGTACGTTCAAATAACCAAAACACAAGTGTTCATATTATAAAACTGAGAAATATTCCGTTTAGCGCCCCGAAACCCGGGCATGCCATAAAACTAGTTTGAAAACAAAAGTGATTTACAAAAAATATCTACTAATATGAGTGATTTTTCTTTATTTCTAATAGCTTGTCTATTGTAATCATTTATTTTTATCTTTTTATTTAGACAATCTATGTTTTTTTTCAATCAACTCACTATAGTTTTAAATCCCGCCCCCTAGTCCAACCGGCAATTCCCATGTGGTTTGGGTTGGGCCGGCTTCCTCTTCGGAGGTCGCCGGTTCGACTCCCGGGAGGTGCAAACGGGGGGTGGGACGTCCCAATGATGGATCGTATCCTACTAAGGCATGGTGCGGTCTTGAGGGCAACCCGGTTTTACCCAGTTGTTACCCCAGCGAGTCTCTCGTGTGGGGGCAGTATGGTTTCTGGGCGGAAGTCAGCTTACGCGGCGGCCGGGGCCCAATCGAACATCGCGTCCGAAAGCAATACTCTCGTTTGATTGTATGCAAAGTTTGCTTCCATCTTAATTCCGCTGCACAACTCATTCATCTTCATTATAATTCAAACGTAAAATACAATCAATACCAAACTCAGATCCAACAATAGTCGGAAATTCGGGGCGTTACATTATTACTCCTTTTCGTATTTCATCTTTTAGTCTTTCCACTTCCTACTGTGATGAACCAACCCGGGAAATAGTGATCGTTTGCTATTGGTGGACAAAAGCTAATATTCCTGAACTTTAATAAAGTTACTCTATGATGAACATATTTTTACCAATGTCTTGATGTAATTTTTATTGAGATCCTATTATAAGTAGTACGTTCAAATAACCAAAACACAAGTGTTCATATTATAAAACTGAGAAATATTCCGTTTAGCGCCCCGAAACCCGGGCATGCCATAAAACTAGTTTGAAAACAAAAGTGATTTACAAAAAATATCTACTAATATGAGTGATTTTTCTTTATTTCTAATAGCTTGTCTATTGTAATCATTTATTTTTATCTTTTTATTTAGACAATCTATGTTTTTTTTCAATCAACTCACTATAGTTTTAAATCCCGCCCCCTAGCCCAACCGGCAATTCCCATGTGGTTTGGGTTGGGCCGGCTTCCTCTTCGGAGGTCGCCGGTTCGACTCCCGGGAGGTGCAAACGGGGGGTGGGACGTCCCAATGATGGATCGTATCCTACTAAGGCATGGTGCGGTCTTGAGGGCAACCCGGTTTTACCCAGTTGTTACCCCAGCGAGTCTCTCGTGTGGGGGCAGTATGGTTTCTGGGCGGAAGTCAGCTTACGCGGCGGCCGGGGCCCAATCGAACATCGCGTCCGAAAGCAATACTCTCGTTTGATTGTATGCAAAGTTTGCTTCCATCTTAATTCCGCTGCACAACTCATTCATCTTCATTATAATTCAAACGTAAAATACAATCAATACCAAACTCAGATCCAACAATAGTCGGAAATTCGGGGCGTTACATTATTACTCCTTTTCGTATTTCATCTTTTAGTCTTTCCACTTCCTACTGTGATGAACCAACCCGGGAAATAGTGATCGTTTGCTATTGGTGGACAAAAGCTAATATTCCTGAACTTTAATAAAGTTACTCTATGATGAACATATTTTTACCAATGTCTTGATGTAATTTTTATTGAGATCCTATTATAAGTAGTACGTTCAAATAACCAAAACACAAGTGTTCATATTATAAAACTGAGAAATATTCCGTTTAGCGCCCCGAAACCCGGGCATGCCATAAAACTAGTTTGAAAACAAAAGTGATTTACAAAAAATATCTACTAATATGAGTGATTTTTCTTTATTTCTAATAGCTTGTCTATTGTAATTATTTATTTTTATCTTTTTATTTAGACAATCTATGTTTTTTTTCAATCAACTCACTATAGTTTTAAATCCCGCCACCTAGCCCAACCGGCAATTCCCATGTGGTTTGGGTTGGGACGGCTTCCTCTTCGGAGGTCGCCGGTTCGACTCCCGGGAGGTGCAAACGGGGGGTGGGACGTCCCAATGATGGATCGTATCCTACTAAGGCATGGTGCGGTCTTGAGGGCAACCCGGTTTTACCCAGTTGTTACCCCAGCGAGTCTCTCGTGTGGGGGCAGTATGGTTTCCGGGCGGAAGTCAGCTTACGCGGCGGCCGGGGCCCAATCGAACATCGCGTCCGCAGGAGCGGGGCTGACGGGGGATTGTCTTCGACATGAACCCGGTGACCACTGGTCCAGTACATAAAAAGTCACCTTCCAAAAAAAAAAAAAAAAAAACTCACTATAGTTTTAGACAATCTATGTTTTCTTAATCAACTCATTATAGTTTGTATTTTTGTTCTTCAAGCAACTTATAGTACACTTCCATTCTTTTTATTTGCAATATTCATTGTACTTGTTCGATTAGTTTCCCATAAATTTGTCGTTTATATCTTATTTCAAACGTGTTTTTGGATTTATTCCCCTTGATATTGATTCAACTATTCTCATTCGAATTGTCGAATTTAATTTTGATCTGTTCTCTGTAGAAAAAAAAATATAGGTTTAGATTGGTGAGGAAGAAAACCTACATGCAAAAGTTTGAGTAGATGCATACGATTTTTTATTAACAGTTCGATTACTTTGGTTAACCGCCATTTATAGTGAGATATTTTATTCACATATTTTAAAAATTACATGCTTTATGTAAACTGGATTTTTTTTTTGGACAAATGAAAGACTCGTGATACAATAACTAAAATAAATTTTATGCATCAAAATGATTAAAAACAATAGGTTTAGTAATTAAGTAGCTAAAATAAATTTTATGAATCAAAATGACGGGTAGAGATACAATAGAAAGTTTATTTGGTTAAGAAGGCTAGAAAGTGATCTTGATCATCCATTTAGTTAATCAAGTGCTAAGATTAAATGATGGAAATTGAAGGGAAGAAAATAGGCGCGCGAGTTTGTTTAGGGGTATTCTAGTCAATGCAAGGCAATAGTTTATCTCTCCTCCAATTCCCCCCCCCCCCCCCCATTTTTTAAACGTTAATAACTCTTTCATACGACATTAATTTTTTATAAAAATTGCACAAAAAACGAGCGTTTTTTTTATCTATAAAACGAGTATACTATTGCTATATTTTCAAAAAAAAAATTAAAAACCCAGTTGCGTAAAACGCAATAGAAAAACCCTCAGTTACGTAAAATGCAATGAAAAAAAAAACCAAAAAAATGACATTTTTCTAAAACGCAATGCAATGCACAAAAAACACAAAGAAATGTCTTATTTGTAAAACGCAATGGCCAGAAAACACAAAGAAATGTCTTATTTCTAAAACGCAATAGGCTAAAAACTCAAAATAAAATGTACTTTCTAAAATGCAATGGACTAAAAACACATAAAAATGTGTTTTACCTAAAACCCAATGCACAAAAAACACATAAAAATGTCTTATTTCTAAAACGCAATGGCCAGAAAACACTTAAAATGTCTGTTTTCTAAAACGCAATGGACTGAAAACACATAAAAAGTTTTTTACCTAAAACGCAATACACCAAAAACACAAAAAATGTGTTATTTGTAAAACGCAATGGCCAGAAAACACTTAAAAATGACTCATTCTAAAACACAATTGCTTAAAAAACAAAAGAAAGTGTTCTCTGTAAAACGCAATGGACTGAAAACATCTAAAAAAGTGTTTTACCTAAAACGCAATGCACCAAAAACACTTCAGGAATGTGTTTTTCTAAAACGCAATGGCCAGAAAACACATAAAAATGTTTTAGTTCTAAAACGCAATTGCCTAAAAACACCAAAGAAAGTGTTCTCTCTAAAACGCATTGAACCATGACAATAGTTTTGTCTGTGCTGTGAATTGTCTGTGCTGTGAACTGCCAGAACCAATGCAGTTTACGAATGCAGTTTCCAGAGGCAATTTACAGAAAATTAATTTTTCTGATGCATTTTTATTACAGAAAATTAATTTCTCTGCCCCTTGGACCCCGCCAGGGGCTGCCGCCCCTGGGACCCCGCTACCAGGGGCGCTGCCCCCGGACCCCCGCCAAGATCGTAAAACGCAATGACTAAATCAAAAACCCAGATCGTAAAAATGAAATTAAAGAATTTCTTACATGGATCGAAGTGATTTCTTCAACAATTGACGAATTTTGAATGATTGAAACATTTATCAGCGCTCGAATCGAACGGATCGCGTGATTATCTTCAAAATCACCGGAAAAAACGAGATTTTGTATGAAATTAAACTGGGTTTTCTTCAAAAAAAGCTGAAGAACACGTTGATCAGGTGTTTGAATCATTGATTGGTGATGAAAATCGCACTATAATGTAGTGATTATTGAGACAGAAAGTGAAGAAATGGTTGAAGGTGATGGGTTTTGAAAATGGTGAGTGTTTTGAAAAGGAAGAAGAAATGGTTTGATTGACTAAAATACCATTTTTCTTTATTTTAAATGTTGCCACATGTCCTAATCATATTGCTTCCTACACTTCCTAGCAAAAATAAACTTCCTATTTGATCTTTTCCCTTCTCATATTTTAAAAATTACATGCTTTATGTAAACTGGATTTTTTTTTTTTTTTTGGACAAATGAAAGACTCGTGATACAATAACTAAAATAAATTTTATGCATCAAAATGATAAAAACAATAGGTTTAGTTATTAAGTAGCTAAAATAAATTTTATGAATCAAAATGATTAAAACAATAGGTTTAGTTATTAAGTAATAAAAATATTAACCTTCTTTTGTTAAGTAAATAAATATTATATTTAAAAGTTTACAAATAATGGAATTTAGCCGGTGTTGTTTTCTCGACAAAGACGTGGTAGTTTGGGGTTTCTATCTAAACGCTAAAGAAACATGGACAAAGTTTGATTAGTTACTTTTTAACAATCCACCACTTGTGGTATGGGGATAGGTGACCAGGGATCTCTAATGAAGACTCAAGTTTAATCTCTATTTGTGTCACTTTGGTGGATTAGGCAATGATTGATAGAGTCTAGCATTCTTACAGAGGTGTTAGGTTCTATGCTAAGACCAACTGGGTTTTCGCCTCACCGTATGTTACGTCAGAGAGTGTCCAACTATTGTGGTGGCACAATAGCTGTTAAGTGACAGTCGGCAATATGATTTCCCGGGGAAACGTCTAAGCCAAACTCTGAACCCAGCGTGAGCCTAAAACATAGCCTGGCCGAAGTGAGTCAACGAGACTCTCCAATTTAAATAGTGCGATAACCTAATACAAGAAAGTCGTTCTAAATAAAAGCTAGCTTTTAACATTAAGAAAAAAAAATAAAGAAATAAAAGAAAATTATGAGTTTTAGCAAATATTTCTAACTCACCTATTTAAGTAAACATATTTCCCATCAACACTATTTAAAGAAAACGTTAAATATATAAAGAGAGTTCTAGGCAAAACAATTACAATTTTTTTTTTCAAGAACAAAACTAACAAATAACCATTATTTTTTTCATTCTAAAATATACTTAAAATATATAAGAAAATAAATAAAATGCAATATTTGTTAAGTTTCATGAAATATTAAAAGTAGAAATAATATACAAATTTCGTTTATTTGTAGAATCTACACATAACCTTACATGTTTTAAAAATTAACAAAAACATGTGGAAAAATAGTCTGATGTATTTTTTGTACATTCCATATGCATTTTATGTAAGAAGTAACTTTAAAAAATAGTATTTATTGTTTTCCCAATAACCTAGTGTACGTTAGTGGTTCAGCTACAAAATATAAATCTTTTAAAAAGTGTACAAAGTCATAAAACATCATAATTTCATCCTTAAAATACACCCAAAACCCACAACTAACAGATTGAAATAGGGATGACAAAAAAGTCCAAATCCGACGGGTATACCCAAAACATATGGGCCGGGTATACCCGAAGCCTGACAGGTATTGTGACACCCGACTATTTAGAGTCTATATTGTACTAGTGTAACAAATGTTATCAATGAATAAAGACATTGTTTAATTTGATTTGATGTTAATTAATGGTATTTAATAAGTTGGCAAGTCCAAGCTTTATTTAAAATTATGTTGGCAAAAACAAGATATAAGCTTATCACGTAACAAACAAAATGTGAAACGAACGTCGGTGACCACCCGATTAATTTTAAAATTCTAAAAATATTCCATTAGATTAAAATACTATTTTTAATCATATTCATGAGGAAAATTTAAGAAAAACGCTTAAAAACACCGTTTTGTGATTTTAAACGTGTACTGCGTGATACCGCGCGTATCTTACAAAATTTAAACGACAATGTCAGTCAAGGCAGATAATATAATGTTTAGCAATATTATGGCTAGTTAATTTTTATAGAATGATAAAAATACCTTAAAACACCTTAAAACGCAAATAAAACCCGAAATAAAATACCCGGTAATCAGTTAAATATCTGTTTAACCAGGTATTTAATATATATACATGTATGTATATGAATTTTGTGTGTATAGATGGGGTGGCAGCACATGGGGGTCTCCACCAACACCCTAGGCTACAAGTGTCATCAAATCCCTTCCACCCTAATCATTTAAACTTTTTAAAACTCAAAAACCTTACACACAAATCACAACTCAATCTCTCACCTCTCCCTTTCCCTCTCTCGGCCGAACATACCACCACCTACCTCCATTTCCATTTTTTCATTCAAAGTTTGAAGATTCAAGGTCTTTCCAATTTGATTTCAAGTTTGTTTGAAGATCCGAAGGTGATTCCAAGGTGATTTCAAGGAGGAAGAAGCTTGTATTCATAAAAAAATCTCATCAAAACCATTTTTATTCTTGGAAGGTATAAACCGGTTTACCATTTTTAAACTTATTTCTTGATGATGATGATGATGATGATGATAGCATGTTTCTCAAATACTTGGATTCTTCAGAACTCTTGGAAGGCCTTAAATACATCTTTGAGCAAAATAGGTTAAACATGAGACAAAGAAAATGAATGGAACTACTGGTGGCCAAGCATGAAGGAATTCATCCGTAAGCATGTGGACAAATTCCTGACTTGCTTAAAAGTCAAAACAGAACATCAGAAGCCTTAATAATATTTAATACTACCAGAGGTCCCTGAATAGAAATGGGAGATGGTAACAATGAATTTCATTACCAAACTTCCACAAGCTAAGCATGGACATGATACTATTTGGGTAATAGTAGATCTTGCAATGGTGGCCAAGCATGAAGGAATTCATCCGTAAGTATGCGGACAAATGTCTGACTTGCTTACAAGTAAAAACAGAACATCAGAAGCCTGCATAATATTTAATACTACTAGAGATCCCTGAATAGAAATAGGAGATGGTAACAATTAATTTCATTATCAAACTTCCACAAGCTAAGTATGGACATGATACTATTTGGGAAATAGTAGATCGCTTAACTAAGTCTTCCCATTTTTTGCCAATATGAGAAGATTATAAGATTGATAAATTAGCAAAGTTTTATTTTAAGGAAATTGTCACCTTAGTCCATGTTATATTAGACCATTTGAGATAACTAAATAGGTCAGTCCTGTAACCTATAAGTTGAAACTACCGGAGGAACTAGAAGGAATTCATGACGCGTTCCACATGTCCAATCAAAGAAAATGTTTTGGGATGAGACTCAAGATACCATTGCAAGATGTTCAGGTCAACGACAAATTGAATTTTATGGAACGTCTCATTCGGATAATAAATGGACAAGTCAAGAAATTGAGGAACATTAAATTCCCATTAGTATGCATCTAATGGAATGTAAGAAGAGGATCAGGAGAATCATGGGAGAAAGAAGATGAGATCAAAAGAAATACCCATAGTTCTTCACACGAATTTTGTGGACGAAATTTTTATAAGGTGGGGAGAACTGTAACACCTCGTTTTAGAAATAGTATATGAAACTTATATTTTAAACATCATCAACCGAGTAAGTAATGAGTAAAATAACCATTAGAAATAAGAGGTATCTTGGCAAAACCATTTAGTAATAATAGTAAAATATATTATATTTTACCATGCTCCATTTTTATTGAAACTTAGGCTAAATCATAGAGAAAAAAAAATGAGGTTGTCCCAACGACATATTCATAACTTTATAAAATGCTATGTTTTAGAAGTTATAAAAAGTAAAACAACATTTGTGCTAAATTAATTACAATATAATAATCAAATTAATTATACTAAGAAAATAAATCATATGGACATGTGTATCTGTGGAATGCAAGACCGGTTATTTCCAATATCATTTTTAAAAATTGTTTAATAAACAAACGTAAGTAAGTCACCCATGAATTTTCCTATAAATAGGCATAAGTAGTTCACAAACTCATTTTATTTCTCAACCAAATTCGAACCGATTATAGTAAACATCTATAGATTAAAGGTGTGTTTTATGAATGCTTTCAATACGGGAACATGCTTGTCCAAATTGTAATAATGCATGATCGTTGTATGCATGTGTATAACCTGAGAACACATACATACGATTTTGAGGTCCTTTATATGTGTCGCCACGACAGGATTTGTCGATACTACCCTCGTGGTGTAGTAGACATTGACTATATTGTGATGTAAGTCACCGTCCAATGCATGGGTGCCAAAGGTACATTGGGTTATGATGACATGGGCGTGTACAAAGTCATAATCAACTAATATGATTTATAACTTGTGTATGTTAATAAAATCACTAGGGATAGCTAACGTGTCTTTTAAGCATGTGTCACAGGTAATGATGGATAGTTCTTATGCTTGTTATTTATCCCGGACCTGTATGGCCGGTGGAATACTATATCCTAGACTTGTCTGGTCTAGTGATAATATTGTATCTTGGGCTAGAAATAGTTTAATTAAGCTTTATACTTTTTAGTTCCAACTTTTGCATCTTACAATTTATGTTATGAAATAAGTGTCACCCTTGTAAGTTAGTACCAGTTGCGCATTGGCATCCATTATTTGGATGAGGTGTCATAAAATACAAAATCAAATCGGATTAACGAGCTAGTAAGAAATCAAACATTAGTGTGGTGATATGTTTCCAAGAGTAGGTTATGCTCTAACTGATTTAACTTTGCAAAACTTCCAAATTAACATAAGAATTTAAGCCATATGTAAGTCCAGAGATCTTCAACCGGATATCACAACCATAATCAAGAGTGCGAAAAACTAAAAAAGTGATGAACAAGAACAACTGATTGTATTAAAGTTGCACACAAGCTCTAGGCTTGTCTAGTACAATGTCGATCAAAGCAAGAACAATTAACAACCCCTAAATGACCTAGGTTCACCCTATTTATAGTTATATAAGGTGACCTAATTAAAAACCGGGCCAAGCCCAAACTGTCCAAACCATACACTCCCATAAGTATCTATTCAATCCCAAACCCCTAAATAATCAACCTACTACCAATCTATACAAGACAAGCGTAAACCTACTAAACTAGGCCCTTACAATATCCCCTAGGTTTATGCTGTCTTGGCAAACCAATCACTACTTGTGTCTTTGTTTCTTCATCTGTTGAACATCTGGAATCTTGTTTCCAATGTACGGTCCAAACAGTTGTGTTTCAACCCCACCTCTCCTTCTAGACCACATTTTCAACTATATAATCTGAGCAACTCCTGTAGTAAACGCTTTAGCACATACTTCATATTGTGGATCACTTTGGATTTGAGATCTTCTAAGCAAATGGATATCATTTTCTCCAAACCGCATCAGCTCACGAACATCAGCAACTCTGAATTCTTCATTCTCACAAACAATAACCCCTTGACCTGAAACTGGATCATACATCCAAAATTTAAATTCGTGCAGACGGTTATCAGGAAGATCCTTAAGTAGAGGAATTGTTTTTGTTTGTTTCATTGGAGGCCACATGATAGTCTTCAGTGGCTGATTATTAGAAGGATCGATTACATCTCTATGCACCTTTACAAACGACTTCTGCAAGTTCATGTCTTTGAAGTTCACCAATGCTTGTCTCTGCAGCTTGTTATAGAAATTCTAACCGATCTTGGAGTTCGGATTTCTACACTGATCATGATATGGAGCCTAACTAAATTCACGCAGATCAATCGCAGTCCAAGACTCAAACGCACTAGAAGAGTTATAGTATTCCACTTTTCCATTTTCCTGGTTACCAAGAACAATCCTTTTTCATCATTATAAGCCCAACTCCTGATTCCAGATCTATTCCCATATCGATCATACCTATCTTTTCCAGTAGTAACTACATATCGATCAGACAAATCTTGAAAACCAAAGTTTTTCTCACTACCCACATTCCTCATAACAACTTCTTTTTGTTTCATTCTTTGATTTACAGTGCGAGGAGGATCTTGAATATACTGATTTAGTGCTTCTTCACGTTCATTATCCATTTGCTCCTTTTCAGCTACTGTGTATTCTTTTCTCGGCTCAGCAAACTCTTTACCAAACTTCCCTTCCAACTTTTGCTTCAGATCCATCACTATAGCCGAAAGTGATCCCAGATTTGTTTCAAGATCTTGAATTTGCTGATTTTTGTGGGTAATTTCTTCAAACAAGCTCGCAATCTGCACATCTTTAAAGATCTTATCTTCTTCAAGAGTAGCGATCCTTTTCATTAGTACTCTAACGTCAATATCACCGAACAAGTTCTCATTATCAGGACTACTAGCAGGTTCTTGAACTTCCTCTTGAACAGGTTTTTCTGCAGTAGCACGGTCCCTCACAACTTTCTCTAACAAAGATGCTGCCCTAAGCACTTCAGCGTCAGAAGGAGTATCACTTGATCTTTCTCCAGTTTTAGCAGCAGGCATGTACATGGAAGCCTTTGGATTGGTCATGAATTCAATAAATACATTGCTCACAGGTGTTCCAATAGCACTGACAGGCTAAGATGCCGTAATTATTAGTAGATTCACTTCAGGGCTTGAACTGGATACTCCGGTCATTTCACAGCTGATCCTAGGATCCCTTCGACTTGTTCAAATGTTGTAGTATGAGGAGGATTCACACTCGACACTTGGTCTTCATTGAGTCTTTCTGCTGCTAGGCTCTCTGTTTCAATCTAGTTTCATCTTCACCAACATTCTCATTAACTTCCACATCAGCCATAAGATTTTCTTCAAATGCATTCTCAACATTTTCTTCTTCACTCTCCACCTAAGTCAGATCTATGTTCTCAACAGGCTCTGCAACTCTAGGTGGTGCATTAATAATCTGTACATCGTGTTCTTCAGGCACACTAGCATTAACAGGTGCTGGTACTTGTTCCATAACCTCAAGAAAAGCACCAAAATTTTCTAACGATCTCTTATTCTTGTACAACACCTGAACATCTGTCCTTACTTGCTTTATCAATCCAAACCCCATGTGGTTCATCATCTTAGTATTGTAGATGCTGACAGTTTGTTGCAGTGACAGGTATTTGGCATCCAGAATCATTTAAAGGAACCTTGGGTACTTTAACCAGTACTTCTTGTTTATCGAATTGATATTTGCAAGCATATCATCAAAGACGCACTTGGAATAATTAAAACTCTAGTTTTCAACCAGAGCTACTACTCCCGAAGTATTCTTGATTGTAAGAGTATCTACTCCACTTTTGTTACCGATGATGCAGACCAGATACACATGTGCTAAGAATCTCCAGTATGGATGAAGTAACTTCTTTGTCGTAGGAGGATAGGTACCCTCATAGCTCATCCTTTCCAAAATCAGTATAATCTTTTCTTTTGAATATTCAACCGGATCATCAGCAGCATATCCAAAGAGTAGAACATCCCTAATTGTCTGTTCAGTGATAAGAATCTCCTTGTTCTGGATCGTTGACCGAATAACGTTGTCTGTCTTCTTAGCGTTGACATTGTTCTAGAATTCCCTGATCCAGTCATCTCCAACGATAGGATTTTCTCGTAATGCGTGTGCTAACCGGCAGGTATTCAGTCTCACAATCATCGATTTAAATTCTTCTTGACCTATTGGAGGTTCTCCAATAAAACATGCAATATTCATACTCGTTTCAAAACCAGGAACGTGAACTAATTTATCAACGACCTTCTTTCTTGTATCTGCATCAAACGGTTCGGATTAGACAAATATCATAGACACACATTTGGGAAATTCCCAAGTTTGACCGTAAACTTGGTCAAACATTTTACCCACTGATCAATATTTTAAAAATTAACGTTGAGTTGAAAAAATAAACACTGATTAAATCAGATATTAAAAAAAACATTCTCAAACTTCTTTATTTCAAAATAGATCAGGCCCACATGTTTAATGAACAAGCCCAGACATTCAAAGTGTATGGTCCACACATGAGTGTGTGGACTGGACATGTAACGCCCAGCGTTTCAACACTCGAGACGACCGATCATAATGAAAATGAGACTGCTTGAAACTTCTTTTGTGATAAACTATGTGTGAAACTTTTACTCTACGTGATGCTTTTGCGATGCTTCTCATATATGTATGAACAATGTGAAACTTGACTCTTGTGATGCTTTATATGTGAACGATTTGGTTATCCTAGATTCTTGACTCTTTGTGATGCTTATTATACATGGACGATGTGGTTATCCTAGAATCTTGACTCTTGGTGATGCTTTGATACTTAATGAACGCGAAACTATTTTAGCACGAACTCGAAACACGATTTTACTCATGATAGTTATGTAATCACATGATGTAATGATATCTTTAATCTTAATAATGGGTACTCTCAATAATACGCAACGCAACGCTTAAACTTGCTCGCAAAACGAACCAAAGTCGGAAAACTAGCAAATGAGAATCGGATGTCCGAATGGACATCAGATCTGATGACCATCCGACCGGATGGCCATCCGACCGGATAGCCATTCGATCGCCTGCACGTCTCTACCGACTTAACCCATCTGATCAATGCCATTCGATTGGAGCTGTCACTGTCATCTATAAATAGGATACTTAACCCTTCATTCTCACCTTTCACTCTCCCATCCGAGCACACGCACTCAAGTCACTCTCAGCCACTTTAATTGCGATTCAAGGCCATTTCGTAAGTATTTCTCCTCGAATCTTGTACAATCTTCATCTTTAATCACTTCCACACCATATTCTTCATCAAAATCACACGAACACTTCAACTTTTCCTCGAAAACCAACTGGTTTGGACCTCTTGAAGGTGGTTTCCACCTGGATGCTTATGCAAACTGTGGTGGAGCACCATTTAACCAAGACTTGTTCCAGATCTAAAGGATTTTCACAGTTTTCATACAAAATCTAAGGGGTTTTCACACCTTTTATACCAGATCTGACGGAACTCCACATGTTTTCGGCTTGAATCTGATAAACTTTCATGTTTTTCAACAGATTACCGAACTTTTCTTCAGTTTTCTACAAAACATTGGTGAAATCGGACTCGAACAGACTCTCGGCTCGTTTCTTACTCGATAGTCGGCTTCAAAACTGATTTCCACCAGAGAAAATGGACCGACTGGCGGGTCAAACATGAAATATCACCGAGAACAACTCATCTGTCCAAAGGGGTGGTACCCATCTGACAGAACGAGCCGGTTCCGGTGTGTTTTCGTTGCTTGACACGTCGTCACGCCGTCTCCATTAAATCTTTAACTCATAAAATTTTACGAAACTTCACACACTGACCATCTGTTCGAATGGTCATCCGATTGGATGACCATCCGGCTAGGTGAACTGTTTATGATAACACTTGTTGTTGTTTTTACAGGACACTATGATCAAAACATCGAAAACTTTAACAGTTCACAAACACCCACTGTTCGAATGGCCATCCGTCTGGATGACCATCCGCTCAGATAGTCTGTCAGACACTTTGACTCGATTTTTGCACTGTTCGACACTCTGTTCCCGACCGGGTCAGCACTTAGAGGACTTATGCTCTGTTCCCACACGCAGGCTGATCCAGCGTTCCCTTCGATCCAATTAGGCAGTGTTTGGTTCTAAGCACCCACTATGAGTATACTCGATCCCTTTTTGTTTTAATCACCTTTGGGATGCAACACGTATTCTATATCAAAACACTTGACACTTGACACTTGAACCGTATTTGAAACATACTCTATCCGCATTAAACATGAAAACATGATACTTGAGACTTTTATGTTGTGTGAACGTTTAATTCTTATGTGTAGCTCGCCTTAACAATTATAGCGCTATCTGGGTAACGCACCGCTCTTTGAGTCTTGGGGAGTATTGTTAAGTTTTGATTCTTTTACCTCCTCTTCGTTGCGACGAAGTAGGAAAGGCATGTTAACGCGTTGGAGACTTGGGTTATCATATGAACCACGTTAACTAGCATGTTGAAACTTGTGATATGTGTTCATGTTGGATATGAGTTTTATACGTTTAAAACTATTACGCTATGTATTCAAACTTGTATACTCGCCAGCATTTTTGTTGAATGTATTTTAATACATGTTGCAGGTTGATAAGTTTGGACGTGAAGAAATCAAGCTAGGATGATACTTAGAAACTCATCTTAGAGAAACAATGTTCTGATACGTGTTTTGATCTATGTTTTGATACAATTTGTTGATTAGCTGGTGTATGACATTCTGATGCTTATTATGAAATTTTGATTAAACTATATTGTCACAATTATTCATTATGGATTCTCTCGAGCAATCTGATTCGCTTAGTGCCACGCCCTGATGTTTCCGCCATCGGTTGGGGTGTGCCAGATTGGTATCAGAGCCATAACTATAGGGAATTAGGTAGAAATGCCTTGCTTTTGCCTAAGTCTATTAGGAGAAGTAGGAGTGCTTTTACCTAGTCTATAGTTCAGGAACTTTCTCATTATGTGCTTTTAACACTACTTGCCTTCTATCCTGTTTGATTCTATCTTTTCTTTTTGGTCTGTTAATATACATTGCTTTTCCTAAGGCTAACACAATGCACACTTGGATGCTTTGAAGACACTCTTGAAACAAAATCGAAACGACTCATCAAAACAGGGGTGATTCCCACCTTTGATGACGACTTTCACTCAGCTATACTTTGTATTTCGCACGAAATTTGCCTCAAGATAGGAGTGATATCCAAACCTTGAAGGAAATTTCCATTTCATATTCTAGTAGGTCTTATCTCTTGATAAGTACCAACAACATTAGGGTACGATGTTACCAAGTTAGAGGTGAAACTCGCATCTTGGTAACTAGTACCACTCCTTGATTTTCAGTCTCGTCAAAGTCTTGAGTTTTCCCAATCGATTAAGGATGTGTAGTAACCGGAAGGACAAATATCGTAGGCCTAACATCGATGAACGTATTTGTCTAGTAGGCTAAAACGCATTACCTTAATTCGAAAAGGGGCTCGATTTGCTTTGGTTAGTTGACGTTTCTCTACCCAAAACAATCCTGTGTTTTATGAGCCTCTCTTTTAGTGTTGTCTCGATTTTTATGTGGTTTTATACTTGTGATCCCGCTCATTTTGACATTTGTTACGCACTTTGCACGTATCTTCGCAATATAAAACAATAATAATCTCTCGTGAACAAATTAAATTTATGATGCCTTCGTTATTCTACGTGATGCGATGTGAAACTTGTTATGTAATGTGAAACATATGTGCAATATGATACAAACTGAAACATTTATACGCTATGTACTACGTGATACGAATCAATTTAACAAAACATTATGATCGAGTCTCACCTGATTCTTTGTTGAATCTTTAGATGTCATTGAGTCGTCTTAACAACCCTCGCAAGAGATCTAAAGCCAACACTCCGAAAAAGATGATGTCTTTCATGGCCGATCAGATCGCACGAATTCTTCCCAAGATTGTCACTGAAATTCAGGGATCAAACACTCCTCCCTCCTCTGTTGACTCGAAAGCAGTCCAACCTAATACAAACACTTTGTCTCTTGCAACCCAAAGCCTTTCACGGGCAGCGATGGGGTCACTGCAATGCTGGAATGGTTTGATAGCATTGAAGTTACTTTCATCAACAGTGAGTGCCCTGAACATCTCAAGACTAGGAGTGCTACTGGTGTCTTTCAGGGAAGGGCTTTGGAATGGTGGACTAATAAGAGAAACATCCGCTCGAATGATGAAGCTTAGGCTTTACCTTGGGCCGAGGTTAGGGAACTGATGATGCTAGAATTCTGCCCTCCCCATGAGCAACAAAAGCTTGAGGACGAGTTCTGGCATTTGAAACAAGTTGGTGATGACAATCTGGCCTATACTACCCGTTTTAAGCAACTCAGCATCATCTAGCCACATTTGGTGTCTACTCCCAAACACATGATCATGAAGTACATTCATGGGTTAGCTCCTTCCATGCATGACTCCATTGAAGCAGCTCAGCTAGACAACATCGAAGAAGTTTACCGACTTGCAGCTAGTCTGAACAACAACCGTGTTCGTGATAAATAGTTTGGAAGCCCTGCTCCCTCGAAACCAGCTAACCAAATCACGCAGCAACCCAGTGGCAACAAGGGTAAGAAACGAAAGTCTCAAAACCCTGCTTGCAATGCTATTGTGCCTGCTGCTACTCCAAACCCTCCTGCTCCAGAAAACATCAGGAATTCGTACACTGGGATTCATCCCAAGTGTGCCACTTGCAACTATCATCACCCCGTCGGCGCAACTTGTCACCAGTGTACCACCTGCACTCGCTATGGTCATACAGCCCCCTACTGCCGTCAAGTTCAGCAAGCACCACCAGCTCAGCCAGCTTAGCAGAACCCTAAACCAGCAACCAACGTGCGAGCCTGCTACAAGTGTGGTGATACCACTCATCTCCGTCCTCAGTGCCCCCAATTGAACCAAGAGTAGCCGCAACAGCAAGCCTCGCGAGGACGCACCTTTAACATCAACGCCAAGCAAGCTCAGAACGACAATGACGTCATTAATGGTACGTTTCTCGTTAATGATCTTTATGCTTCGATCCTATTGGATACTGGTGCAGACAAAAGCTTTGTGTCCGTAGAATTTGAATCTGTGTGCACGCTCTAAACTGCCTAAGTCGTTCTCATTCAAGATTGCCGATGATAAGTCTATTCTAGTTGAGTCTGTTCTCCGTTATTGTTTCCTGACTCTTAACGATCACGTTTTCACTATTGATCTCATACCCATGCAATTGGGTAGTTTCGATATCATAATAGGCATGGATTGGCTGCGTAAGAACCATGCTGAAATCACTTGTCACAAGAAGTACGTTCTTCTACCTCTCCCGTCTGGTGATACTTTACACGTCTATGGAGACCGACCTTCTAGAGGTCTGAAATTGATGTCATGCACTCAAGCGAATAAATGCTTACGTAAATAGTACTTTGCCTTCTTAGCCCACATAGTGGAACAAAAGGGCAAGGGAAAGAGCGTAAGTGATGTTCCATTAGTGTGTGATTTCCCTGATGACTTTCCTTAAGATCTTCTCCACCTCGATCTATTGATTTTCGTATTGATCTCATACCTGGTTCAACTCCGGTAGCCAAGGCTCCTTACTGACTTGCACCCTCTGAGATGCAAGAATTATCTAGTCAACTGCAAGAACTACTCGACAAAGATGTCATACGCCCAAGTACCTCACCTTGGGGTGCTCCTATGTTATTCGTCAAGAAGAAAGATGGTTCGTTTCGCATGTGCATCGACTATTTTGAACTCAACAAACTCACCGTCAAGAATCGTTATCCTCTCCCTCGTATCGAAGACCTTTTTGACCAATTACAAGGCGTAAGTTGTTTCTCTAAAATCGAACTTCGATCTGGTTATCATGAGCTCCGTGTTCTCGAAGAAGAATTCCCCAAAACTGTTTTTCGCACTCGTTATGGGCACTACGAGTTCGTGGTAATGCCTTTTGGGTTGACCAACGCACCCATTGTGTTCATGGACCTCATGAATCGTGTTTGTAAACCTTATTTGGATCGTTTTGTGATAGTCTTTATTGATGATATTCTTATTTATTCGAAAACCCAAGCTGATCATGCACGACATTTACGCGTTATGTTAGAACTTTTACGTGGTGAATGCTTATACGCAAAGTTTTCTAAGTGCGAATTTTGGATCAATGAAGTACAATTTCTCGAGCACGTTGTTAGCAAACGAGGAATTAATGTAGACCCTTCCAAAATCGAAGCAGTGAAGAATTGGAGTACGCCTAAATTTGCATCTGAGATCCTTTCCTTTTTAGGATTGGCGGGTTATTACCGCCGATTCATCTAGAACTTTTCAAAGATCTCCGTTCCTCTCACCTCGTTAACTCGGAAAGAGAAACCTTTTGCTTGGGGTCCCGAGCAAGAGGAATCCTTTCAAACTCTTAAGAATCTGCTTTGTAACGCTCCTGTACTTGCTCTCCCTGATGGGAATGATGATTTCGTGGTATATTGCGATGCCTCGAACCGTGGTCTTAGCTGTGTTCTCATGCAGTGAGACAAGGTCATCACTTATGCCTCTCGAAAGCTCAAAATACATGAGAAAAACTATACTACCCACGATCTTGAGCTAGGCGCAGTTGTTTTTGCGTTAAAGATTTGGCGACACTACTTATATGGTACCAAGTGTGTGGTTTTCACTGACCATAAGAGCCTACAGCACATCTTTAACCAAAAGGAACTGAATATACGTCAACGACGATGGGTAGAGTTGCTTAACGACTACGATTATGAGATTCGCTACCATCCTAGCAAGGCAAATGTCGTGGCCGATGCTCTTAGTCGTAAGACTCATGTTAGTAGCATCTGATGTCTTCATATTGCTAGTGACCTTCATGCTTGTATCCGTGAAGCTCAATACTCGTCAGCTAACGAATGAAGTCTAATCGTTGAGATACGAGGTGCTACAATCGATCAACTTGTGACAAAGTCTGATGGACTACAATACTATCTCAATCGCATATGGGTGCCAGATCGTGACAATCTCCGTGAGCTCATTATGAATGAGGCTCAGAAATCCTGATACTCCATCCATCCTGATGCTGATAAGATGTACCATGACTTGCGTACATCCTATTGGTGGCCTGGTATGAAAAAGGAAATCGCCGCATACGTCTGGAAATGTCTCACTTGCTCAAAGGTCAAAGCCTAACATCAACGTCCTTCAGGTCTTCTTGAACAACCCGAAATCCCTGTTTGGGAATGGGATAGCATTGCTATGGACTTCATAACTAAACTCCCTCGTACACTTTCCGGCCACGATAGTATATGGGTAATCATTGACCGTTTGACCAAATCAGCCCACTTTCTTCCTATTCGTGAAGATTTCAAAGTGGAGAAACTTGCTCAAATCTACACTGATGAGATCATATGTCGTCATGGTATACCTATTGACATATTCTCTGTCTGCGATGGTCGTTTCACTTCACGCCTTTGGCAAACCTTTCAGTCCACTATGGGTTCTCACTTAAATCTTAGTACGGCCTTTCATCCTCAAACGGATGGACAGACCGAATGCACTATTCAAACCCTATAGGATATGCTCCGTTCTTGTGTCATTGACTTTGGTGGTAATTGGGATGTACATTTACCGTTGATCGAGTTCTCGTACAACAACAGATACCATTCCAGTATTCAGATGGCTCCTTTCGAAGCTTTGTACGGTTGCAAGTGCCGATCTCCTCTCAGTTGGCATGAGATTGGTGACAAGCAACTTACTGGCCCTGAAATCATTCAAGAGACGATGGTTAAGATTCTTCGAATCCGTGATAACTTGATCAAGGCTAGGAGTAGACAAAAGAGCTATGCTGACAAAAGGTGCAAGCCTCTGGAGTTCGATGTTGGAGACTACGTTCTACTTAAAGTATCTCCCTGGAAAGGAGTGATACATTTTGGTAAAAAAGGAAAGCTTTCCCCTCGCTATGTGGGTAGTTTCATGATACTCGAAAGGATTGGCAAGGTGGCTTACAGACTCGATTTACCTCAAGAGCTTAGCAACATACATCTGACGTTTCATGTCTCTAATCTCAGGAAGTGCTTATCAGATGAGGAACTTCAAGTTCCCATCAAAGACTTTCATATAAACGAGACTCTTCATTTTGTGGAGAAACCGGTCAAAATCATGGACCGAGGTACCAAGAGGCTAAGGCGCAACAAAATTTCCATAGTCAAGGTTCGATGGGAAGGAAAGTGTGGCGCCGAATTCACTTGGGAAGTCGAGAGTGAAATGAAAACCAAGTATCCACAACTCTTTGTCCAGTCTTCCTCTCATATTTCGGGGACGAAATCTCCTAAAGGAGGGGAGATTGTAACGCCCAACGTTTCAACACTCGAAATGACCGGTCATAATGAAAATAAGACTGCTTGAAACTTCGTTTGTGACAAACTATGTGTGAAACTTTAACTCTACGTGATGCTTTTGTGATGCTTCTCATATATGTATGAACGATGTGAAACTTGACTCTTGTGATGCTTTATATGTGAACGATGTGGTTATCCTAGATTCTTGACTCTTTGTGATGCTTATTATACATGGACGATGTGGTTATCCTAGAATCTTGACTCTTGGTGATGCTTTGATACTTAATGAATGCGAAACTATTTTGGCACGAACTCGAAACACGGTTATACTCATGATAGTTCTGTAATCACATGATGTAATGATATCTTTAATCTTAGTAATGGGTACTCACACTAATACGCAACGCAACGCTTAACCTCGCTGGCAAAACGAACCAAAGTCGAAAAACTAGCAAACGAGAATCGGCTGTCCGAATGGACATCCGATCGGATGACCATCCGACCAGATGGCCATTCGACCGGAAAGCCATCCGATCGCCTGCACTTCTCCACCGACTTAACCCATCCGATCGATGCCATTCGAATGGAGTTGTCACTGTCATCTATAAGTAGGACACTTAACCCTTCATTCTCACCTTTCACTCTACCATCCGAGCACACGCACTCAAGTCACTCTCAGCCATTTTAATCGTGATTCAAGGCCATTTCTTAAGTATTTCTCCTCGAATCTTGTACAATCTTCATCTTTAATCACTTCCACACCATATTCTTCATCGAAATCACATGAACACTTCAACTTTTCCTTGAAAACCAACTGGTTTGGACCTCTTGAAGGTGGTTTCCACCCGGATGCTTGCAAAGTGTGGTGGAGCACCATTTAACTAAGACTTGTTCTAGATCTAAAGGATTTTCAAAGGTTTCATACAAAATCTAAGGGGTTTTCACACCTTTTATACCAGATCTAACGAAACTCCACATGTTTCCGGCTTGAATTTGATAAACTTTCATGTTTATAAACAGCTTACTGAACTTTCTTCAGTTTTCTACAAAACATTGGTGAAATCGGACTCGAACAGAATCTCGGCTCGTTTCTTAGTCGAGAGTCGGCTTGAAAACTGATTTCCACCGGAGAAAATGGACCGATTGGCGGGCCAAACATGACATATCACCAAGAACAGCTCATCTGTCCGAATGGGTGGTACCCATCCGATCGAACGAACCGGTTCTGGTGTGTTTCCGTTGCTTGACACGTCGTCACGCCATCTCCATTAAATCTTTAACTCAGAAAATTTTACGAAACTTCACACACTGACCATCTGTTCGAATGGTCATCTGATCGGATAACCATCCGGCCAGGTGAACTGTTTATGATAACACTTGTTGTTATTTTTACAGGACACTATGATCAAAACATCAAAAACTTTGACAGTTCACAAACACCCACCGTTCGAAAGGCCATCCGTTCGAATCGCCATCCGCTCGGATGACCATCCGATCGGATGGAACTCATCTGTTCGAATGGCCATATGTCCGGATGACCATCCGCTCAGATAGTCTGTCAGACACTTTGACTCGATTTTTGCATTGTTCGACACTTTGTTCCCGACCGGGTCAGCACTTAGAGGACTTATGCTTTGTTCCCGCACGCAGGCTAATCCAGCGCTCCCTTCGATCCAATTAGGTAGTGTTTGGTTCTAAGCACCCACTGTGAGTATACTCGATCCCTTTTTGTTTTAATCTCCTTTGGGATGCAACACGTATTCTATATCAAAACACTTGACACTTGAAGCTTTTATGAAACATACTCTATCCGCATTAAGCATGAAAATATGATACTTGTGATACTTGAGACTTTTATGCTGTGTGAACATTTGATTCTTATGTGTAGCTCGCCTTAACAATTATAGCGCTATCGGGGTAACGCACCGCTCTTTGAGTCTTGGGGAGTATTGTTAAGTTTTGATTCTTTTACCTCCTCTTTGTTGCGACGAAGTAGGAAAGGCATGTTAACGCGTTGGAGACTTGGGTTATCATATGAGCCACGTTAGCTAGCATGTTGAAGCTTGTGATATGTGTTCATGTTGGATATGAGTTTTTTACGTTTAAAACCGTTACGCTATGTATTCAAACTTGTATACTCTCCAACATTTTTGTTGATTGTATTTTAATACATGTTGCAGGTTTATAAGTTTGGACGTGAAGAAATCAAGCTAGGATGATACTTAGAAACTCATCTTAGAGAAATAATGTTCTGATATGTGTTTTGATCTATGTTTTGATACAATTTGTTGATTAACTGGTATATGACATTTTGATGCTTATTATGAAATTTTGATTAAACGATATTGTCACAATTAGTCATTATGGATTCTCTCGAGCAATCTGATTCGCTTAGTGCCACACCCCGATGTTTCCGCCATCGGTTGGGGTGTGACAGGACACCTGAGTGCGAGGGTACTTTGGTCATTTTCCCAACTCACACACCCTCTGATGTTAAGTATGTAATTAACCAGGTGTGCGAGGGGTAAAAATGGTAAAACACCACGTGTGCGAGGGGTGAATTTGTCTAACCATGTCTGATTTAACATCCCGCACACCCTCTGGTCCCACACAAATGTGTACAAGGGTATAATTGTCCAATCGATAGAGTGCGGGAACTTTTTCTTCAATAAGACCAGGTGTACGACGGGTATAATTGTCAATTGAACTATCCGCACACCCAGTAATGGCAGTTCTGTAATTTTAGAGTGTACGAGGGAAAGAATTGTCCAAGAATGGGTGTGCGGTCCCTTTTTTTTCACGTGTGTAATCCACGTGCCGCCACACCATTCATCTTCGCCGGTCAAATCTTCAATCCAATCACTATTCCGATTACAATTTTGGCACTAGAAACTTGAATCAAAACCCTTTTCAATTCTATTACACAAACACCATACTACTGCAACATCCTCAATACCTTCCAACATTCAAAATCATTCTAGAAACCCTAATAAATGAAAGTTCATCATATTAAAAATAACAGTTCGAAACCAACCTTTACTCTATGACTTTGACATTTTCTGATTAGTTAACTATTTCTTGTTGAACGTTCTTGAAGATGATGATTTGAAAGAAAAAGGTGTGCGTGTGTTGAAAAACTTTGTGAAAGTGTTTTTGAAAACAAAAGATACCAAAGATATCTTTAGCAGCCGTCAAACGTATTTATCATTAATGCCCTCCCTTCTTTTTCCTTTCAGATTTCGTGTGCCCACCAAGTGTGTGGTGGGCCTGTCACTGATCAGTCACCCTTTTAAGATTTTATGGGCCCCACCAAGTGTGCGATGGGCCCAACTCTAATCCCGAGACCAACAACCCCCTTTTTAAGCGAACGTATTTTAAAGAAAATTAATCCTTTTCAATTCTTGAACGAGGTAACATTTAAAAAAAATATATTCACAGATCTAAACTAAAAAAAAATAACAAACCTATAACAGACACACACATAACCATTTATAAGCCATCGCCTACGGGATCAAATCACAGTGTTTCGGGCCAGACTACACTTATCAACACTGATTTACTTTGGATGATCTGAGCGATTTCCAGTATGTTTGTCCATTTAAACTTATTTCCTTAGGCTTTTTCCATATGACTGTCTGTAACTGATTTATCATGTTTTGGTATATTAGAGATGAACACTCAAGCATATCACTATCAAATCCGGGAATTATGATCAGTCCACTCTATCATGCAAGTAGTTTCCCTGCCACATATTTTCACAAGTCTGTTCTAGGATTCGAAACCTTGACTGGGACTTGGTTGAGAAGAGAACTGAATAGATCATATGTAGAGATATATGGATGTAATATACAGATCAAATGATTTTTTCAATTTGATATAGGTTTAAGTTTCTTTTAGGGACTAGAGGGCCTCTTTCGGGTGTATTTTGAACTATAGCACGACAACGTACAACTAGGTCAGCATGTATATAGATGCAACAGAAGCTAACGTTGCCAAGCACTTCCAGGTCTTTTCTCACGCAAAACATATGAGATACACAAGTTTATCAGAAAAGATTTCAGACCTAGACCAAAATTATGTTTATCAAGACATCACACAAGCATTCAAATAGAAATGTACTAATTCCAAGTGACGTTCTTTACTGAGGTCATATTATATCTTTAAGTTCTGCACACGACCAGCCAAAGTTTCCAGCCATCAGGACTAAGCCTACTGACATATCACCCTAGAGTCAGACCATTTCAATACTGGTCTTACATGAGTCAGCCGTAATCCACAAAGTGAAATTCATTTCATTTCCCGCGTTATACCAAGAGCTTAAAAAAAATCGTTTTTGTAAATTTCTGAATTTTTAATGTTTTTGTATTTTTCTGAATTTTTTAATGTTTTGTATTTTTCTGAGAGACTACATCCCCCTAAATTTTTGCTGAAAATTGAAAATAAAAAGAATAAACAAAAAGCAATTTAAGGAAGAAATTTATATACAAACGAAGAAAAATATTTTTGTGTGACCAAGTTCAGTTCTCGAATTGGACCATTTTGAACAGTTCAAGAAGTGTATTAAAACGTGCTCAATCAACTGCTTTTGTGAACAAATCCGTGACATTGTCGCCAGTGTGAATCTGTTCAGTTGAAATAAGTCCCTGGTTGTACGAGTCACGAATAAAATGTATTTTTATGGCAATGAGCTTAGTTTTTGAAAAATACTCGGGATTTTGCACTATTTGGATGGCTGCATCATTGTCACAATAAATGGGAGTCTGAGAGAAATTCAAACGATAATCCACTAGTTGGTGTTGGATCCATATCACATGGGAACACCAAGCCGAAGCAGCTACATATTCAGCCTCTGCAGTTGATAGCGACACAGTCTGCTGCTTCTTGCATTGCCAAGAAATGAGCCTATCACCCAGGTACTAGCATCCAGCTGATGTCGACTTCATATCCCTGCATACACCTCCAAAATTACTGTCAGAAAAAGCACAAAAATCAAATGGATAATCTCTACGATACCAAAGGCCAAGTCTAGGTTTTCCTTTAAGATATCTAAAGATTCTCTTTACAACATTTAAATAAGAGAGTTTAGGAGTAGCCTGATAACGTGCACACTGACACGGCGAACATAATAACCGGTCTGATAGTGGTCAGATACATCAAAGACGCCATCATGGATCGGTACAACGTTTCCTTGACAGCTTCTCCTTCCAAATCTTCTGTGAGAACTGGTCTCTCTTCCATAGGGGTGTTTGCTGGTTTGGCATCCTGGAGGTTGAATTTCGCAAGAATGTCATCCACATATTTTCCCTGATGAATCAGGATACCTTTTGAGTCCCGACAAACTTGCAATCCCAGAAAAAAAAGTTTATTTCTCCTAAAGCACTCATCTCAAATTGCTTTTTCATAACATTTTCAAATTCTCTGCACAGTGCATCACTAGTGGATCCAAAGATAATATCATCCACATAGATTTGCACTAGAATCTGGTTTTCTCCAACTTTTCAAATGAACAAGGTCTGATCAATGATTCCATGAGTGTATCCATTCGCGAGCAAGTGCTCAGTCAAAGTAGCATACCATGCACGGGGTGCCTGGTGCAACCCATACAATGCCTTGTCGCGCTTATGCACATGACCTGGATAGCGTGGGTTAACAAAACCTGGCGGCTGATCAACATAAATCTCCTCTTTCACTTTGCCACAGAGATACGCCGTCTTCACATCCATCTGATAAACAGTGAGCCCTTTAAATGATGCATAGGCAAGAAATATTTGAATGGCTTCTAGTCTGGCCACCGGGGCATATACTTCATCATAATCAAGCCCCTCAATTTATCTAAAACCTTGCACCACCAGTCTTGCTTTGTTTCTCACAATCACTCCACTATTATCTCTTTTGTTTCAATAAACCCATCTTGTTCCGAGTGATTTCTTTCCAGCAGACAACTTAACCAACCTCCACACTTGTAGTTTCTCAAACTGGTTTAGCTCATACTGCATGGTATCTACCCAATTCTGTTCTCGTAGAGCCATAGGGGTAGTTTTGGGCTCTATTTGTGAGATGAAGCACGAGTATAAGCATGTGTTTATATATCCTGTATGACTTCTGGTCAAAACCCCAGCCCCTATAGGTCCAATCACATTCTCCACCGGGTGATTCCTTTGAGCACTAGTAGGAATAGAAAATTCTGGAACTATTCCTGTTGATGAAAGTTTTGTCAAGTTATCAGCTATGGCTAGTTCCAGGGGTTCAACCATAGGTTCTTCCAAAGAATCATCCACCACATAATCGTCAGGAATAACGTCATGTGAGAACAGTCTATCGTGTCATCAGACGAATTCGAAGCTTCTTCTTCTGTGTTGTGGGAATCTGAATGATCTGGAACTTCTTGCACATCAGGCACAGTTGCTAAAGGTGAGGCTATAGTTGTGCCATCCCCCATAACTTCAGCATCCTCCTCAGCTTCAACATCCCCCTCTTCATCAGTGTTATTTATAATAATCGAGGAACCTGAAGCAGCACTTGAAGTACCTGTTTTATCTACAGAAACATCAGGAGATAAGTCATTAAGGATATCAAATGATCGAAACAAACATGCATAATTATAGAGAGTAATTGGCTCGTTTCCAGCATCTGTTTTGTTTTCTTCAAGCCACTGTACATCAAACGACTAGACGATCAGCCTTGTTGTTTTGTTGTACACTCTGTATGCAGTCTTATTCTTGTGTGTAACTTTACCAGCATATCCAATAAAGTAACATTCAACACACATGGCGTCAAACTTTGGTATTGCGTCTAGATGTAGAAGGGTACACGGACAGCCAAAAGCTCGAAAATGCCCAACAGAGGGTTTGTCACCAAACAGAACTTCATGAGGCGTCTTCATACATGCTTTGTTGATTAAAACCTTATTTTGGACATAACACGTGGTTTTTATCACCTCATCCAAGAAGAAAACAGGGGGCTTGGAGTCACACAGCATAGTTCGAGCTGCTTCAATAAGGGTTCTATTCCTTCTTTCTGCAACCCCATTTTGTTGTGGAGTTCTAGCAATATTGTACTGCCTATCAATTCCCTTTTTGAGCACAGAAGAAGTTTAGCTCTACATTCTTAAACTCGGTGCCATCATCACTTCGAATCCCCTTTACTTTCTTGTTGGTTTGATTTTCCATAAAGATGATAAATATTTTCACAAGCTCTACTTTTATTAGCTAAGAAAAAAAACCCATGTAAAACGTGAGAAATCATTAGTAATAACTTAACAGTAAGACTTTCCTGAGATGTTGTGCACATTCACTGGACCAAAAAATCCATGTGAAGAAGCTGCAGCACACTATCAATCGAGTCCACCAACTTAGGAAAGTGGGGTTTTCTATGTTGTTTACCCTTTGCACAAGAAACACATTTTTCAAAAGTTATAAAATCTTTAACGGGTAAATCCCTTACCAACCCCAATTTTGCAAGACGGTTCAAATTCTTGACATTTGCATGTCCAAGATGATGATGCCTCCATGTTGTGTTCAGAGATTTTAGAGAACAAACAGTTAACGATTTCAGAAGGTGATTTATTCATGTCAATTACATAAGTGTTCCATTTTCTGTCAGATTTCATCAAAATCCAATCTTCAGGAATGACAATTTCTTGTTTTAAAATTAGACAGCTTTTGTTGGTGAAGTGAGTTGAGTAGCCATTGTCACAGATTTGAGAAACATTCAGTAGGCTATGCTTCAAATCAGGAACATAATTAACATTCTTGAAACCGAGATCACCATTCCTTAAAGTGCCTCGACTGGTTATCTGACCCTTCTCACCTCCACAAAAGAGACAAATCCTCCATTAAATTCTTCAAGATCACTAAGTTGGGATAGGCCTCCAGTCATGTGTCTGGAACAGCCACTATCAATAAACCAAAGTCTAATGATAGTCCTCCATAGCCGTTCCTGCACATGTTGCAGGATTAATTAGTTTTGGGTACCCATGCCATAGTGGTGGTGGGTAAACCCTTCCCATTCACGTACGTAACTTTCATCCAAACCATGTTATTGTCTGAGTAGGCAGTTCTATTACTAGAACACAAGGATTTTGAAGGAGTAGATTGAATAGGGCTTTTAAGTCTCCATATTTGCTTATTATTTGTTAAACTTTTTGTACTTTGCAAAATTTGTTTTGGAGATTTTATTGATTCTTCTTGTTCAAGAGTTTTGCATTGTTCCAATCTCCATCAGAAGGCTTCACCTTGGAATCCAAACTCTTCACAGGTTTAGGTTTTTCAACCTTAACATGTTTAGGTTGTTTGTTATTCCCTTTTGGAGCCTTCTGATGCTCCCCTTCTTTGAGTTTTTTCGGATGATGCAGACAATTTCTTGCTATGTGACTAGCGATGCCGCATGTGTAACATATTTGACATTTCACATGTGTGGCTTCACTGGAGATCTATCAGGCTTTGCCGAACTTGAAGACCTATGTAGATCCTGAGGCCTTGACGAAGCTGACTTACTTTGATCTTTACCCTGCTTATTGGTTTCTTGTGTTTTCGAATTTTATTATCTAGATTATCTGCACATACGTTTTTCGATTTTGACTTAGGTAGAACATACTTTGTTTGACCATCTTGTCCAATTTGTTTTACCAACAGATTTTTAGACGCATCAGATTTATTTAGCAAAACAGTAGATTTTAAACAACCAGAAACAGAGTCAAGACAAGCCTCCACAGATTCATCGCTCTTAAAAATAGAGCACATACAATTTAAAGTACTAGCAGAAATTGAAACATTGTTTGAATTTTCAGAAACTAAAAGATTGTTTTTCTGAATTTTAATTTTCAAAGCATGCAATTCAAGATCATCATCATCATCCTCCTCATCCTCTACCCAATCTTCTATAATCACTTCTTCTACAGATGAAGTAACCGGGTTAGTAACTTTTACTTTCTCACAAACAGTGTCAGTTGAATCTATAGCATTGAAGTTGTCAGTTTCAATTGACACTTTTTGTTCAGCAGATTCAGAATCAATAACATTTTATGGCTGAACAGAGGCTTCTGTTGTTGGTTCTGATTCAATAGGTGACGTATCACTAGATTCAAGAGAGGCCTCTGTTGTTGGTTCTGATTATGTTGCTGTTTGTTTTGATTCAACTATTTCAGATGACTTATCACTAGATTCTGCAAATTCAACTAATTATGAGTCTTCACAATTAGTTGTTTATGAAGAATCACATGTAGAGTTAAGTGAAGTAGTTGATTCAGATGGTTTGCTAGATTCAAACTCTTTGATAAACTTAGCTAGATCGTTCGTCATAGCAAACTCAAGACCGGTCGATTTAGTTTGAGACTCATTCTTTTGATTTTGCAATTCAGGTTGTTTTTGAGAAACAGTTGATTCATTATTGCTCAACACTTGAAAATGTTTATCCACATCTACATTTTTCTCAAAATTTAGAGTCTTAGCCTGCTTTGAAACATCAGCTGATTTTACAAAAAGCTTTATTAAAGGCCTGTTTGTCTAACTTGATTTCAGATTTATTAGGCCGTGTAATTTTGATTTTCTTGGGTTTTCCAGGTTCACCCTTGACATCACTAGCCCGCCCGTAGACCATGTTAGGAATGTTGGCGATCTCCTCTTCAATCATAGGAATAGAGGTATAGGAATGATTGTATGGTGGAGGAATGCACATAAATCCCAAACCTTTATTCCTAGTTTCCTTTTGACTATATTTTAACTATTTGTTTATCATTTTCTCAACTTTTCACTAGAAACATCATTTTTTTTAAATTGAACTCTGTATTTCAAAATTCGATTTTAGAATCATGTTCAATAGTTAAATTTTCAGAAAGTTCCATAAAGTGAAGATGCCTACATTTTTCTTGACTCAAATCTTAATGCAACTGTCGGATATCATGTTTTTGTGCCTCCACCATATCCTTGTATCTATTGATTTTCTTTTTGATCTGATATAAATTAGATTTGGATAACTGCAGTTGCATAATTAAAGAGTTGGCTTGTTCTTTGTAACCACCTACTTTTTCTTTACAGGCATTAGTACAACAAATATCATCAACACATACCTCAGTGGGAGTAGAAGTGAAGTCATGTATCTGAGCCATAAAAGGTTGATACATCGTGTCTTTAGTGATTTGCATGTCAGCCATCTAGGCAGACTAATCAAAACCCCCTCCCTCTTAAGGTAGTTACAGTAGCAGGTCTAGTGGTAGAAATAGTAGCAGGTCTAGTGGTAGAAACATTAGCAGGTCTTGAGGTTGAGCTAATAGTGACAGTAACATTTGAGTCAGATCTATATCTCTCTTCGGTTATCTGCAGTCACGAGCAAAAAGTCCTGGCTCATGGCAGTTAAAACACCTCAGCTTTGATTTATTCCATCCTAGATCTTTGTTTGATGCTTCCCAGTTGTTTCAACCAGTTCTTTTAATAAAGTTTTTGGCATGAAACACTGCCATAGCCATCTGCCAGGTAATATCCATATCTTCAATGTCATATGAATGGACTTCATTGAGCTCATGTGCCCCTATGTTGTTGGCTGTAAGCTTTCCAAGCATTGTAGCAGTTCAAAACTCCCGCCATAAAAGCCATATTCTGCTCAAATTCTTGAGAGATCACAAATGGAGTTGCGGTGCTTGAAATAGGACCGGATGCAGCAGCAGTTGACGCAGACTAGGCAGGATTATCATATTGAATTGGAGTAGCAGGTACGAATCCAGAGTAGGAGGCAACACTAGGAGGAAACATCTAAAACGACCCACCCCACGTGTTGTGAGACCAAAGTTGTGTTGGATGAAACAACAACATTGTTATAACTCGAGGTATGATTGTAGAGTCATTGCTTGCCATCCATTTCATATGACTTGAGCAGAGAGATCAATTCAGCAAGACTCATGCGGGTCAAATCTTTAGTTCTTTTGATGAGCGTGACATTTGTATCCCAGTTCCTTGGAAGTGCATTTAACAGCTTCTTGTTGACAACAAAGTTTTGAAGCATCATGTCATGCGTTCTCATTTCACTGATCAGGGAGATAAACCTTTGAATTTGATTTTCAAGGGTTTCTCTAGGGAAATGATTAAACATGTCGAACTTCTGAGTCAACACCTCCCTCTTGCTCTCCTTCATTTCTCATTCCCTTCGTACATTGCCAAAAGAGCATCCCATAGTTCCTTGGGAGATTTAGCTTCACGAACCCCAACATCAATCTTAGGAGCCAACGCAGAGTGTAGCATAGCCAAAGCCTTATCATCAGTCTTTTCCTTTTCAATGTAGTCAAAGCCTTATCATCATCATAAGTTGATAAAGGCTTGACAGCTGTTGTTCCCTTTTCCTCATCCACTACATATGTGAAGGGGTATAGTCCCAAAAACCTCGCGCAGGCGCATAGGACCATACCACAATCTTATCCCAAAACATCTTGAACAAAGAACCTGCGCATATGCGCATCGGTCCTAAACGGGATTTGGCAAGAAACAGTTCAATAACAGAGGATGGTCCCAAAAACTTGCGCAGGCACATAAGACCATTCCATAAGCTTCGCTTCTAGAACATCTTTAACGAGACCATGCGCGGCTGCGCAATGCTCCCAAAACAAGTTATGAAAGAAACAGTCTTCGATAAACATGCGCCGGAAGAAGGGAGAGATAAACTCTCAACTAACACCCTTGTGCGGGCTCGCGTAAGGGAACAATTAGACTTGAAGATAAAATCTAAAACGTCTCCGCGCGCCTAAAAACCGAGACTTGAAAGCATCTTTTCTGTTACAACAAGATGGACACGTGGCTATGGCATAACGATTTACAGCTGTAGATCTTCTAGAAGCCTTAAATGCTCATCATGCATAACCATTCAGTTATAACTAACTCGGAGAAGAAATTTAGCCAAAACCCCGAATCAGCGAGAGGATTAACCCTTTTATGCAGAGACTAAACCCATGATCTGATTGATTCCGGTCATTCTGATCACTGTTTCTTCATTAGCGCCCACTGATTCTTCAATTTCTATTTTCATCTTCTCGTTCGATTCATCTTCTCTTCTGTTTTCTATGGCAGAAGTTCCGACAATTTACCCGTCAAGTCCTCGATCTGAAAACAGGGACGACCAGACCCGAGTTTTTCAGATCGACGGAATCACGGGAAAATCATTTATTATCAGCGAGATTCGTCATGAGGTACACAGTCTGGTTGCCTCAGAGGTTCAATCTGGAACTCAGATTAGTCCTGATCTACTTCTGGAAGAAACTCCGGTTTGTTGATTTACCAGATTACAAAATACCATAAACGGAATTTTTGTGCAACACCCTGTTACTCAGGTACAGATTGTAGACACATCCAGAAGGCCTTATTATGACTCCTCAACACCGCCGACTGAAGTTACAGCGGTATATCCGCAGATAAACACCGGATCCGAATTTCTCCATCTTAGATCCGATTACCAGGAGTCTCAGGCAGAACACAATTCTCAGAAGAAATTCGATGGTACAGCGTTGGGCCCATGTCTATCGCAACAGTGGGACACCCAACTCGGTGACGGAGACTATTTGAAAACAATCAGTTATACGAGAAAAAATGTGGAAGATGACCAAAGGCCAAGTCCTAGCAGACTTTGTTACTGAAGTACCAATCGATAAGATCCAGGAATGCGAAGCCATACAAAATCCTACCCCAGTCTTCGATGACAGGGTCTGGACTCTACATACAAATGGTGCTTCCAACGATGACAGCGCATGAGCCGGTCTCCGCCTAGTTAGCCCTAACAACCACGAACTTACCTACGCCATTCGGCTATTTTTCAAAAGCACCAACAACGAAGCGGAGTCTAAGGCATTCCTCACAGGTCTCCGCTTAGCGCTCAAGATGGGAGTGAAAAATGTTGAAGCACATGTTGACTCCAAGTTGGTAGCCGAACATATCAATGGGCCCTACGACGCAAAAGGCGAAGCAATGGCATTATATCTCGAGCAGGCAAGAACTCTGATCAATCAGTTTCAGACCTTCAAAATAATCCACATTAACAGGAGCGAGAACAAGCACGCGGATGCGTTAAGTAAGTCAGCCGCCACAAGCTTCAAACACCTAGAAAAAGAAGTCCGCATTGAAGTTCTCTCAAATCCATCAGTTCCTCTGAGACACGTAAATGTGATAGAAGTTGGGAATCCATCTTGGATGTCCCTAATTATTATGTATTTACAGCATGCAACCCTTCCGGAGGGAAAAGCAGACGCAAGAAAAATTCAACACAAAGCGCTGAATTATGAAATGGAGGATGGAATCTTGTATCGCAAGTCTTACATGGGTCCTCTCTTATGATACGTAGACAAGCATGACGCACAATATCTAGTTTGGGAAATCCATGAAGGACTATGCGGCATCCATGCAGGCCCACGCATGGTGGTAGCAAAAATTATGAGTGCGGGTTACTACTGGTCTGGCATGCATTTAGACGCTGTAGAGATCTTGCGCAAGTGTACGTCATGCCAGCGTCATGCTCCAATGACACTTCGCCCGAAGAACCCCTTGGTTCCAGTAACCGCAACATGGCCTTTCCTGTCACACCCCCAAAATACCACATGCGGAATCCCCCGCGAGGCGTGTGACGTACCAGGATCTAGCCACCAATCACATTGAAAAAATAACAAGATTTCAAATAAAACTTTCATTTATTAAAATAAGTCGTTACAAAACATCATTCATTGTTCAGCGGAAGTATAATACAATAGTTAAGAATTTCATAACCCAAGTGTATAAAAACCATTAGACTTGTCTCGTGATCCCATGTATTTCGACCCATGACCACTCCAGCATCCCAAATAGCAAGTTCTAATGATACGTACCTATAGGCCTGCAAGCATGCAGAAAAGTGTATTAGACAACGCTGGTGAGTTCACAGTTTTGTTTACCGAGAATCGTGTTACATGTTTTACTGTCAAAAGTTTAGTTCAGTTCAAAAGCAATTCCAAAAACAATGTTGATAATAACACGATACCGTACAAGATGGCTCCAGATTATTTTGCCCTTTCCCCAATGCCCCTATCAAAGCATTGGGCATGACTGGGTCATTAGTTCACACCCGTCCTCTCAGGTACGGGGTGAGGGTTGTAGGATCGGATTGTGACCCAAACGATTCGTTCGGAAGAGCTCAAATCGGTTTTAGAGGTGGAAACAGAGAAACGGATGTTAAAACAGCTTGAATATCACTATAAACCTCTTGTATATTGATTTAGTATCGATTACAATCACAAGGAACACCGGCAGCACCTCGGTATCAATTCTGGAATTCGTTACAAATGACAAGCCTATCATCCTATTTATAGTACTCAGGCTTTCGCTTGAAAACACATAGGTCAACTCAAGCGAAACCCACTAATTATACTTCAACCGAAACCGACAATATAATATCATTATGTTCAAGCGAAAGCCACTTTTGACTTTTGTAAACTTTGAAACTGTTATGACTTCTTGTGAGGTGATGTCATTAATGATGTCATCATGACATCATGCTTGAACAACTTCGAAACGAACCCGAGACTCGATATAAGACGAAGTCGACAGATGAATGCACTAACAGACTCCCCCTCAGATGTTGACAAGTCTTAAGTGTCGAGTCTTTTCAATCTTCAGCCTTTATCAGTCTTTGGACTTCCTTCATGATCTCTATCTGGCTCTTTCCTATCTCCAATTCTCTTTCAGGATCTCTGGCTCCTAGCTCTTGCATCTTCAGACTCTCTTTCTCTAACAGACTCCCCCTCAACTTGTGCTGGGATCGTAGTCTGGCTTTCACAAGTTCAGATATCGTAACCTGACTCACCTGCATATTCTCTACCCAAAACATAAGTTTCATAAAAGATAAGATATAACAAATTTAGAAGCTTTGCTAATCACTTGAAGACACAACCCTGAATAGAAAGATTTATCATGTAAATTTCTGATGAACCACATGAATATATATCATTTTCATTTCAAACATCTTTAAACATACTTTACCAAACCTGTTCGTCATGTCCAGCACTCGGAATTTTGAAAATCAGCTTTTCAACATCAGTTGTCTAAAATCTTTTTGAATTTTTCAAAATTTATGCTAAAACACACCGAAAATCTTGGAATTTTTGAAAAAACAAAAATAAAATGCAGTAAAGAAATATTTACATACAATATTTTTGTGAGTTTGTGTAAGAGGATCATATTAGTTTATGAGACAAATCACCAACACCGTTAAGCTTTATACATTTTAAATTCTAAACGATTCACTTAGATTGTCAGTATACTGATCCACTTAAATTTTCACACAAAGTTCAACTGTTTCGAGATACCAGATTAATGTCTTAAGAACTTAAACTTATTCGCGTGTCCCACCTCAGAATATACTCCCGTATCCAGATCCCAATATTCAGTCTTACAGGTGAGTATACCTAGATGATATCTGTAAGGGGTTAAATTGCGAAAACCGTGAGAGCTCAGGTCAGAACTTCCGTTCAGCAGAGAGATGACGGCTTCGACTTTTGGTGGGTCCCCTTTAGAGGATCTTTTTTACAACAGCATTAATTAGCAATTTTATTGTATATTTTTGTTGAGGGCGGCGCTATATTTCAAGCAAGCAGAAAGTATTCTCCGAGGACTAGGCCATTGCTTCCGCATTATCAGAAGTCCCGGGATAATACCCCAGATATCACTAAGCATAAAGACCTAGTATCTCAGAAAGAGGGGTCCTTCAAACAAGATTTTGGGGGTTACCCATATATCCAAGAGATGTTACCCATGATATAAGCAAGTTTGAATTTAGGTTTATATCTCGTCACAATCTACTAAATGTGCAAAAACCTACTCACACATCCACAGTGAGATCGTTTATCACATTTGACTTTCCAATTCTTTAGCATGTTGTGATAGTCCACTGATGTACTATCATTTCCTCTTTTATACAACAAAACTCATTTTTGATTTTATCATGTTTTTTACTTTTTCAAATTTTCAAATGTTTTTGGATTTTCTGAAAATTTTTACTCCCCCTAAAATGCAAACACATTTTAGGAAATTTGAAAATAAACTGTACAATAAAGTGACAACTGATATCGAATCACTTCAGATCGCCATCCACTTGGCATAAACAATCAGAACTCCCCCTTACAACAAACTATTTTCCCATTGTGATTTCAAAACACTTAAGTTTGTTTTAATCAAATGGTTTTTCCAGAAAATTAGTTTTGTTGATTTTAAGAGACCATTTGTAGGTTAGGGGTTCATCACATTGTTCTCCAAAATACTACATGTAAGTATGGTCCAATCAAGTTCAACTTAATGACCTTGATTAACCACTTGTCAATGAAAACCTCTTTCAACCACTTACAAATTCACTCACCAATCATAACCACTTGTAAATCAACATATAACAATTTAAAGATATCACCTGTACTTTACCAACTGTACCACTTGTATGATCATTTGCTAAGAAAGATGCCGATACCTGTTCCACACTTACCAACCTGGGAGCTCCGGCAAGTCAGAATTTTTTTAGTTTGGAAAAACTTTCCCCCAAGGCTGACCATCCTTGGGAGATTCTGGAACACATCTGTCCCACCAGCACTTTGATTTGTAGAACTCTTTAGCTCCTTTCACTTTTCCTGCAACCATCTTACCAAAAATATGTTTAACATTTCCATTAAACACCTTTTCAGCATCAAATTCTTTCTTATCAGTAAAGAATTGATCTGAAATCTCAACCCTACCTTTTGATTTCAAATAATCTTTTGTCAATGACGGAAAGTTTTCTTCGTTCAACTCAGGAACGGAATTATCAATCTTTTTCTCAACACATGACTCCTCTGATTTTATGGAATCAGATTCATTGTCAGAATTACCCTCAGATTTAACCACCCACTTTTGCTTGCTTAAATCAACTCTTCTTTTGTAAAAACGTTTTGAACTTTCTCCTTCCTCAGAAGTAGAATTTTCAAACTTTTTAACATTTTCTTTCTTATCAACACAAGTCTTTCTCAAAACAGAGTTAGAAGAAACTTCCTGTTTTTGGTAGTTGGTCTTGGGGCAATTCCAAGCTATATGTCCAACTTCTTGGCATTTGAAACAGGTTCTTCTGTCAACTCTTTGAGCAAATTTGTTCACATTCTTCTTTACTTGAGCAAGAAACTCTTGATTTGATTGTTTCCAGAATGGTTTCTTCTGCTCATCTTCAGCACTTCCTCCTGCAACAAATGTTGTTTTTGGTTTATAATTTTTCTCATTTTTATAATTTTCTGAAGAATTGAAACCAAGACCTTTCTTTTTGAGATTACCATTATGGTTTGATTTCTTTCGATAACCTGAACCATAACCGTGACCCTTTTTCTTGTTCAATCACTGTTGGACCCTTGAAGTGTACTTTTTAGGTTTTTCATAAAGATTTAAATCTTTTATTTCAGAAATCTTAATTTCTGTTAATTTGAAAACCTGTTTGATCATTTCAGTTTTGACACTTCTTATTGGAAATTCCTCATCAGAATATAATTTGTCTTAATCATACAAAGTATAAGCCACTTTGATTGGTCCGTCATTCAAATTAGATTTTGATAACAGAAATTCTTTATTGTAAACCCTTTTAACCGGTGAACTCGGACTCTTCTCAGACGAACTCGAACTCTCAGATTTAGACTCTGGTTTTGACTCCTCATCCATATCCAACACCTGATCGACAACTTTCTTTAATAACTCAGACTCATGATCAGTGTCAGACGCTGTGAATGTAACATCAATATTGTCTGGTAATTCATCAATGATTTCAGACTTTAACTTGATGTTGAGAGCCTTATTAACTCGTTCCTCATTTGGCTTTCAGGGAGAATAAGTTTCATGGATCGGGGGTGGACATCTGTTATACTTGACACTTTGTTTCTTACCAGTATCAGTATCTTCAGTCTTTTTCTCCATGAATGCTTCCAGACCTGCAACAGTAGGATAAACACAATCAATCAAATAATCACAAGTAGTATAACTCAACAGTAATCGTTTAATCCTTTCACTTTTGATCTTTTCAAGCTCCAACTCCTTCTTCAGATTAGCACAGTCTTCGATGTAATCATTTATGACGCTCTGCTTTGTCATTAATGTTGCGCTCATTTTTTCCATTGCTTTTTCAATTTCTGTATTTGTCTTTTTCATAGGATCAACTGTGTTGTTGAGCACATCATAAGATTCCTTTACATACTTCACATCGGACAATAAATCTTCTTTAATCTTCTCCAATTCAGCAATCTTCTTATCTTTCTCCTCACAAACTTTGCAAGATTCTGAACACTTCGAACACGGTTTTTCAACTTCAACCAATGTTTCAACTATCTTTTCAACCTCGACAGTCTTTTCAACTTCAACGACTTTTTCTACCTCGACGAGTTTCTCTACTTCGACCAGTTTTTCAACTTCGACTATTTTTTCAACCTCAACAATCTTCTCCACTACTTTCTCCACTTCAACGATTTTCTCTATTACTTTCTCAATTACTGGATCAACATTTGCTTCTCCAGCTTCTGTCTTTGTCTTTTCATCAGCTAGCCTTCTTGCTGCTTCCAGCTCTTTCTTCAATCTGGCAATCTTCTTCTGATTCAGCATCTCCATTTTATCTGCAAAAAACAAATTAAAACTAGTAGGATCAATGCCTTTTCTAGCTCTGTTGAGATGTTCTTCCTCATCATCGGTATCCACATCGCTTCCAAGATCTAGAAAAATCGGTATTCTTTTTTGTTTAGATTTGAATTCTTCTTCCATGTTTTGGTAAACTTTTTCACAATAACTAATTTTTCAAACTAGCTGAGTTTGAAACGAACTGATTTAATGCGAACTGGTTCACCTCGTGAAATATCTGTAATCACACAAACAATCAGTTTAAACGTACTGAATATGTAAAAGTGTGTGTTGAAGAAATCAAACTAAGACTCGTGTCGAAAATTCGCGGACTCGTTCCAATATTGTTGAAGCAAAGATCACTGAATGAATAGACCAGAACAAATAGTCCACGAGATATGGGCTTAGAATGAACAGGGCTTTCCTTAATGAACACACCGACAACTTTAAATTTCAACACAATATGATTGGGCCGCAACTATGAACACAATTGTTATCACTACTCAACTCCCATTGGACCACCCGAGTTAGTTGACTGATTCTTTAATCTCTCAATTGGGCCGTCCACTTTAATATTCACGTGCACATCTTAACAATTTACAAGACTTGATTTTAATTCATGTGTCAACATAATCAATGCTGACAAACTGTACAAGAAGCTTTCACATGCAATTCTTGGGCCACGAGTTCTTATGTATTCAATCAATGTAATATGGCCGACAATGTATATGAGTAGATCACATGCAAACTAATATCAATTTACGAGACCTGAACCTGTTTCATACCACTCTATGTACTTTCAAGCGGTTCACACAACTCAATGCATTTTCAAGCGGTAATGTTTTCAAGCGGACAGTCTTTTTCAAGCGGTGTAATCAAGCGAACAGTCGTTTTCAAACGGTTTTTTCAAGCGACATACACGGTGACATCAGCATATCGAACAAAAATTTCAAGAGAACACATGATTTTAACCAGTTTTAAGTCGATTTAAGTTCTGAAACTTTCCAGGATTTGTTAAAACATGATTACGCATGATATGTGAGAATTTGCGCCGATTTTAACCGTGAAAAAATTTTAAGTTTGAAAAAGAGGTGTAGAGATCAGAAAAATGGCTGTTTTGGCAAGAACTCTTCTTCCTGAGCTCTGATACCACTTGTAGGATCGAATCGCGACCTGAATGAGTCGTTCGGAAGAGCTCTAGTCCGTTTCAGAGGCGGAAACTAAGAAACGGATGTGAAAACAGCTTGAATATCACTATAAACGTCTTGTGTAATGATTTACTATCGATTACAATCACAAGGAACACCGGCAGCACCTCGGTATCAATTCTGGAATTCATTACAAATGACAAGCCTATCATCCTATTTATAGTACTCAGGCTTTCGCTTGAAAACACATAGGTCAACTCAAGCGAAACCCACTAATTATACTTCAAGCAAAACCGACAATATAATATCATTCTGTTCAAGCGAAAGCCACTTTTGACTTTTGTAAACTTTGAAACTGTTATGACTTCTTGTGAGGTGATGTCATTGATGATGTCACTTTGATGATGTCATCATGACATCATGCTTGAACAACTTCGAAACGAACCCGAGACTCGATATAAGACGAAGTCGACAGATGAATGCACTAACAAGGGTGCCAAACCTAAATAGCGCTATCAACTAATAACATGTTACCTCTCAGGTAACAAACACGATGGGACTTAATGGTGATAGGAGTGAGTGTATTATCCAACATTCCGGTTTAACATTCTAGTCAAACCCATTACCCAATATTCCTCCCCGGAATATTTACCAGATGTCCCTCCCCAGGACGCATGCTTGAAAAAGAGCAGTGAACTCACCTTATATTGCTCGGTATGTTACGTTACATTACCCGTTCCAAGTTGGTCAACCGAACCCTACCGTGGTTACCAAAGATAATCAATTTCGTGTACATACATCCAGATCACGTATTCAACAAGTCACATGTAATACCATTGTCACGTATTCATTTAACAAACAGTTAGGTTTCATACACATTCATAACACAGGTTAACGTTCCAAACGGTAGTTCCACAGGTTTCACGCCTTACACAGCATCACATATCACATAACACCTTTTTGGGCCATAACAACAATCACATTACAAGTCTAGTATTCGAATTAACAACCTAACAGTCCTTAACTCTCCTTATGCAAAACTGTGGCCCAATTTGACTATGGCCAAGAGTAATTTGTGTGAGCCCACATGTGTTGTGCGATCTGATTAAATTGTGCGACTAATTGCTCTTGTGCGATTAGGATACATTGTGCGACTCAAGCGAAAGGGTGCGATCAGTAATGTGTCTGGCCCAAGTACTATGGCCCGATATCCATTTGTGCGATTGGGCTTTAGCTTGTGCGATTGGTACCCGGTTTGTGGGCCAGTACACGACCCAATAAGAGGTTTAGCCCAGCCATTCTAATTGTGCGATTGAGCTGGACTTGTGTGACTGTGAATAAGTTGTGCGATTCAAGGTCTTGTGCGACTGGGCCAATCATTTGGTCAATACGTAACCGCCCGATTTTGAAGGATCCCACAAGCAATCTATATCAATCAGTTATACGATTAATCCCCATCCCTTAATCATGCTTTAACAGTTTCATCATCCTCATTTATATTTAATTAATTCAGTTATTACCATGATTACCACAATTATTCATCATTACCCCATCCTAACTCGTTAACACTATGATTAGTTAGGAAGAACAATACACCTTGATCAAGAAACCAGATCTTTGTAAGGATTATCAACATCATAACATCACATAAGCACACAAATTCTAACAAAACCCTACACGTATATCATCCTTGATTACCAATTAACAACACGGACTTGTATTATCATTAGTTACTCAATAACGATTAACCAGATTTTGTTTAGTTTACTACGAGGCCCTAAATCATGCCCTAATATCATGCACTTAATCAACCAATCACATGATCATAGGACCATGGTTCAATCTCATGATTTACCCTTAATCAGTCGATCACATCATGTACATCTTCTAATATAGCCCATGATCAAGATTATTTCATACAAATCCTACTTCATACCTAGAACTCTAGAACTCTTATGCACTGATATATAACATAACACGTAACACACATGTTCAAGAACACATAGGGTGTAATCAATTTAGTGGTAGGCATACTCACCAAGTGCTAGGAGTGGGGTTCATTCTGTTCCGAGAAGAAGGGAGTTCCGCTCGAATTGGGTGGCTGCTGATCCGAGAGAAGGAGGAGGAGAGGTCGCCGTTCCCAAGTAGAGGAAATTAGGGTTTGTTGCCTTTGTCTTGTGCAATTAGCGACTAAGAGTAAATGAGAGCCATCATTCATTTGTGTAATACCACTAATGGGCTTCAGGATCGGCTCGGTTTGGGCTTAGAGTGTGTGGGCCAAGATTTAAGATACATACAGGTTAGGAAGTGGGCGATCGAAATAGAAGTGTGCGACCCGAAACTCGTGTGGTTAAACATTGTAAACCTGATCCCGAAATAACTTCCATTCGTTTACCATATTCAGATTATTAATCAACTTTATTAATTTCACACAACGAGCACAAAATTATTATGTATGAGGAGATATAATTAGAAGTAGTACATAGCTAAAGAACCTTGGAAACTCGAGTTGTCACATTTCCAGTAATGGGGCATCGACCTCGTAGGTACCTTTCCCGACACACCTGGCGCAGTGAAGTTTATAATAGTTGTGGTCGATTACTTTACCAAATGGGTGGAAGCCAAGACCCTAGCGTCAACCACCGCAATGGTAATCAGAAAATTCATCTGGGAACACATCATATGCATGTTCGGATTACCACTGCGCATTATCACAGACAATGGTACCAATTTTGCGTCAGAAGATCTACAAAAGTGGATGAAGGAAATGCGCATCCAACATAGTTTCGCTCCCGTGGCGCATCCACAGGCAAAGGTCAAGTCGAAAGCGTTAACAAACAGATCCTAGATGACATTAAAACAAGGTTGGGAAACGCAAGATGGGGGTGGGTCGATGAACTCCCAAGCATTTTATGGGCTCATCGCACTATGCCGAAGACTAGCACGGGAGAAACGCCATTTATCCTCGTTTACGGCTCAGAAAAAGTAATTCTGGCGGAAATTGGCCTCCCATCACCTTGAATGCTAGCCATGGAAAAACAAAACAATGAGCATGAGCGCAGACTCGACCTGGACCTCCTCTAGGAGAGACGTGAAAATGCAGCCATCAATGAAGCCAGGTACAAATCAAAGCTAGAAAAATATTACAATGCTCGAGTACGCATATGCACTTTCGTACCAGGAGATTTCGTCCTACGAGACAACGAAGCCTCAAACGCTGAAAAACCGGGAAAGCTCGCGCCCAAATGGGAAGGGCCCTATGTCATTAATGAATTTCTAGGAAAGGGCGCGTACACCCTACGACCGCTCGATGGAACAGACGTTCCGTGTACTTGGAATGCGCAACAGCTGCGCGTGTGCTATATGTAACTGAACCATTCATAGTTGAACAACATACAATGCTAACCAACACAATACAACGGTCATTTCTTGTGTATGCATCGTAATTATCGTACTGCGCCCTATCCAAATCAATACAAAGTTTTACTTCCACTATGCTCCTGTGTTTTATTACAAATGCATGCAATTCCTTTTGGTAAGCACAAAAACATTATGGTAACACAAGTCTCATGAACGGTCCGTGGTCCCAAGTACCGCGCAAGGTCCAACCCTACGTTCACACATGAGCTTTATACCATCGTTATTTGTCCTACCTAAACAAAGTAATCGTACCCATGCAAACATTGTAACTAAAATAGGCAAGAACACAGTTACTTACGCAGCAGCATAATAACAAAGTTGTGCGACAGCACATTAATACAGTTACTTGCGCGGCAGCGCAATAACGAAAATTCTACAATAACACATTAAATGCGCGACAGCACATTCATACAGTTATTTGCGCAACAGCGTAATACAATTATTGACGCAACAACGGTCAATAAAAACCAGATTCAACATTTCAAGCAAATTTAGTGTCAACTTTTATACAAGTCGTATAATCATATGCTAAAGTCCTCACAGCAGGCAGACATGATTGTACATCCTTGTCAACAAATTAAAGAAAAAACTAAATTCATGCGAACACAGTTTCCACGGTGCACAGCCAATCAACTTCACAAACTAAGTTTTTTTCGCGCCAGACAAACCTGTTACTTCACAAAGCATAAAGCGCACACTTCATATAGTCCAGTGCTCCACCTACTTGCGTAGAAGCAACACTGGACTAGGGGGACTTGAAGGGGTATGGTCCCAAAAACCTCGCGCAGGCGCATAGGACCATACCACAATCTTATCCCAAAACATCTTGAACAAAGACCCTGCGCGGATGCGCAGCGGTCCTAAACAGGATTTGGGAAGAAACAGTTTAATAACAGAGGATGGTCCCAAAAACCTTGCGCAGGCACATAAGACCATTCCATAAGCCTCGCTTCTAGAACATCTTTAACAAGACCATGCGCGGCTGCGCAATGGTCCCAAAACAAGTTATGAAAGAAACAGTCTTCGATAAACATGCGCCGGAAGAAGGGAGAGATAAACACTCAACTAACACCCTTGCGCGGGCTCCCGCAAGGGAACAATTAGACTTGAAGATAAAATCTTAAACGTCTCCGCGCGCCTAATAACCGATACTTGAAAGCATATTTTCTGTTACAACAAGATGGACACGTGGCAAGGGCATAACGATTTACAGCTGTAGATCTTCAAGAAGCCTTAAATGCTCAACGTGCATAACCATTCAGTTATAACTAATTGTGACGTGGCATAATCTGGAACGCTTATCTAATCACGATGATGGCACTCATTGAAAGATCAATCTACAACAAACCCACTTTCCACATGGCATTCCCCTAGCCTTCGATCACACTCACGATCCGTCTGCGTGGATGTGACGTTCATGATGGACGGAAAAGAGAATAACCGCTGACGCAAAATACTTTCCGTTACTATCTCTGTCGACCAATTTCCCGCCCAAATCCAACTATAAATAAGGCATCGCCGGTTTTATCTCACAAGTTACTTTCCACTTCACTCTACTATTTCTTCTTCATTGAGATCACTGTACTTATTCTCACGCCGGATGGTGGTCACGGAGAGAACCCCCATTCTGCCCGTGGCGAGTCTAACGGCTTTCGGTTTTGCAGTGATCACAGTAGAAGGAATTTAGCCAAAACCCCGTATCAGCGAGAGGATAAACCCCTGATCTGATTGATTCTGGTCATTCTGATCACTGTTTCTTCAATACGTGATCACAACTGGTCCTCTGCAGATGGACCTCCAAGCTTTAGGGTCTTTGATCTTCATGTATTGAACAACCCTAAACTTCTATTCTGAGAATGATCCCCCCAACAGCAGCCTAGGAATCATGTTGTTTGTTCCAATAACATTATTCAGATCTTGGTTCATGGTAGCCTTTTCACTCACCGATGTTTGGTTAGTGAGGTCCATTTCTTTTCAATCTTGTTGAATCCGCAAACATAAATCTTCTTGTTCTTCGAGTAATATCAAGAAACCGAGCCTTCGAATAGACTTCTTAGGCTCTGATACCAATTGTAAGTCCAGAGATCTTCAACCGGATATTACAACCACAATCAAGAGTTCGAAAAACTAAAGAAAGTGATGAAAAAGAACAACTGGTTGTATTAAAGTTGCACACAAGCTCTAGGCTTGTCTAATACAATATCGATCAAAGCAAGAACAATCAACAACCCCTAAATAACATAGGTTCGCCCTATTTATAGGTACATAGGATGACCTAATTACAAACTGGGCCAAGCCCAAACCGTCCAAACCGTACAATCCCATAAGCATCTATTCAAGCCCAAACCCCTAAATAATCAACCCACTACCAATCTATACAAGACAAGCGTAAACCTACTAAACTATGCCCTTATACCATATTTTAGGTTTTTTTATTGCAATTACACTTACCTGGTGGCAAATTAACATAAGAATTTAAGCCATATGTTAGGTTTTTTTTTTAAATTACACTTACCTGGAGGCTAAAGAAAAATCGGGGGGGGGGGGGGGGGGGGTAATCTTAGAGTTTCCAATGTATCATTCCTTCCCAAAGTTAAAACCTGATTTGACCCAGGTGAAGAATTTAGCATGCAGATGAGCGGTTAATGGCATTGTGATCAACCCGGGTGTTGGGTTTATGTTTGTAGATATTGTTTTACTTGGTTAATATATGTTTGGACTTGAATTACCTTTTAATTGTCCTCTTTAATAGTTAATTAAATTCTTGTGATGATTTTGAAATTAAAAAAGAATGCGACTTTGTTTAAACGCTTGTGATGATTTTGAAATTAAAGAACGAATGTGACTTTGTTGAACTTATTGACAATTTCCAATTTCCAATTTTTGGTTATTAGCAATCAGTTACCAGTAATTGTTATCCTATGACACGTTACTATTCGTTTACGGGTCATTAGTTCAAATAATGTGGCTAGATTCCTTTGGCTTGTGATTATCCCTCATTACAATTGCTTATCAAATCATGTCTATGTGATTCCCAATTTATATTTAAAGTTAGGGCATTCGTGTTTTGCATAACCTGAACCTAAGGTGATCCCTTTTCCACCATTGTTTAAAAAATTCAATTTTAATCTTGTTTTCAGTTATTCCTTTTCTAAAGCCAAAGTTAATCTGCCTAATTCACAAAACCAATCAAATGCTAAAAGCTAGCTAGGAGTAGTTACTTAAATAATCAATTGTACTTACACCGTCCACAAATTCTTCGTAGTTAGACACCCTACTTGCCCTAACAAGTTAAGGTTAATAGGTCACATTTCTCTTTATATTTTATCGGTCCTTTGACACCGATCATCGGGTTCGCACGTTACCACAAGTACTGAACATACCCCTTTGCTATCTTAGTTGGTTAATTTTACATATTAAGATTCCATTTACTCAAAATTTAATCTTAAACTCACCCACAACTTACCTATACTCAACTACACTTATAACAGTAGTATGTTTATGTTTTGATGGTTTTTAGTTCTAACAACTTCAAATTTATAATATCTTTTATGATTACATAATATAGCAATATATTTTGTTCCAATGCGGGTAAACGAGCATGTGATTACATAATATAGCAATATATTTCTTATATTTGTTAAACATGTAAGTAGTTTTATAACCAACCAATCTTATATCTCGATTCCATGCTTTCATGGTCCATATCTCTGCCTTGGCACTAACCGCTACGTAGGTCTATTCCACGTTTTCTTTGGTGTGCATCTCCATCTACTACAAGTAGGGATGGTTGCCATAGAATATAGATTGGGTCATTCATAACCATAGCAAGAATCAATGGTACAAAACAGTGGCGGAACTAGCCCAAAAAGTTAGGGGTATCTTATTTTTTTTTAGGATCAGGGGTATCCTTTATATAATAGAAACGGGGTTGAGAGGTATTTTTACGCTACGGAAATGGAGTTAAATGGGTATTTTTACCCCTATTAACACTCTATGTCCGCCACTGGTACAAAATAAACTAACTCTGAAGGCATAAGTGGCAGGTTTCTTTAATTTGCACATCCACACAACAGAAGCAAAACATGCAACTATTTTTAAAAACAACCCATTAATGTTCCATATCTAAATTACAAGAAACTTAAGATGTCTGAAATAACAAACTTTGAAAAAAAGTAGTTAATATTTGTAGAAGATGATGAAAGTTGATGGTATCCAAATCAAACTAAACCAAGTCAAGATGTATGTTATTGTACAACTAATCAATTATCAACTGTACAAACATCAAATTATCAAAAATCAAAGGCTAATGCCTAACTCTAAACAAGAAATAAATTATTAGTCAAAATTTTTGTGATGTCGTGCGCTACAAGCTGTTGTCGAAAAGGTGAATTAGTCTGTTTTGCGCCCCCATGCCAACAGGTATGGGCCTTCGGCTTTGCCACTTGGGTTTTCTTTTGGGCCAAATCTTAATTACTCGCTTTCAATTTTGATGATTTTGGTTTAATATATACAGAATTTTAAAATCGCTAGGCCCCATTGCCATTTTGGGCCTTATGAAGTTGATGACGGTTGTAAGGGTTATGCAAAAATCTATTTAAACTAGATAGATAGTGTAAGTAAAGTATCGTATCCACGGGGAATTTGTTCTCAGTGTAAAGATTTTAACTAAAAACTAAAATTATCAAATTTGGGGGTTTGATTAATTGATTTCAAAAACATGAAAAATTGATTAAGAAAGTTGTGATCAAGATGAGAGAAAGTAACCCCCACCCGGAATCCCGATTGCTCGTTTTAACATAAAAACTTGTTTACAGATTCATAACACCACATAGACATGACTTTGGAATTAAAGATTTTTATTAATTGTTAGGGATAATTTTTAAGACTCACCATGCAACCTAATAACCCGTTTAATTATATCAATTACCCACCAATTTACCAACCCGCTAGCAATGTAAGGAAATTGCCAATACGCTTGATAAACGACGAACAATTTAAATATAATAAATGTTTCACAAAATCAACACAAGTGGTCAAGATTTACAAGTTAAAAGAATCCGAAAACAAAGTTTCAATGTAAAACAAAACAATCTTTCATCCGGGTAGAAGTCACAAGCGTTTAGCCACGCATGGAAGTCATCACAGCTTCAGTTGTCATCGGGAATTGATTGAACGTGAAGAAACAGCTTCGAATATGGAAGAATACTGCCAGAATCGCCTAAAATCGTCTCTGACATCGTCTCTGACATCGTCTCTGACGACTGAGAATGGAATGGGGAAAGTTTACATGCAAAATTAGGTTAAAAACCCAAAATTCACCGCCATACGCTATCGCGCCACGCGCCAGAACCATTCTACTCCCTCGCGTGACGCGAGGGAGTCAAGTTTGACTTTTGTTGACTACAGGCTTGTCATGCCATGCGCCAGACCAAGTATGATCCCTCGCGTGGCCAGGGGCGTAGTTTTGTAGGGGTCGGGGGTGCCCGACCCCCCTGAACTCTTCGCCCAGTAGTGTCCGGTATGTAGTTTTTGTATACATTTTTTTTAGGTATGTACGTTTTCGACCCCCCGGTTTTATAATTTTTTTCGGTATATACGTTTTCGACCTCCCGGTCGGAAATCTCAAGCTTCGCCACTACGCGTGGCGCGAGGGAGTCAAGTTTTCAGAACTTGTGTTGTAGGTCCCGTGTTTACCCATCAAACCCATCTTCCAACTTAGATGCTCATTTTTCCTCGTTTAGACCCCGTTAAGCCTGAAAAACCAAACGCATGATAAGCACATATACCAATATGAATAAACACATTTAAATACTTAAAACCGACACAAAACTATACAAAATACAACGTATTTGCACACATACATCAGCAGTCGCCCGACTTGCACAGGCCCAAAACCGCCCCTGAAAAACACTAATCATCAAACACACCCACCATCTGAAGAAACACTGGTTCAACGGACCAGAATCGATTGAACCAGGGGTTTAGTTCTGCATAAAAGGGGTGAGTCCTCTCGTTTGATTCTGGGGTTTGGCTAAGCTCCTTCTTCAAATGATAACTGCAAAACAAACAACCGTTAGACTCGCCACGGGGAGAATGGGGGTTCTCTCCATGACCACCCTCTGGCGTGAGAATAAGTACAGGTTTTGATGAAGAAGAAGTAACAGTGAAAGTGAAGTGAGAATAATTTGAGAAATGATACCTAAGTTGTCTTATTTATAACCGAATTGGGTGGGAAAGTTTGTTGACGTGAGAGATAACAGAAAGTAATTTCCGTAAGCGGTTATTCCTTTACCGTTAATCGCTAACGTGATGTTTATGCACACGGATCGTGGGAATGATCAACGGCTGGGGAGATGTCACGTCGAAAGTGGGCAAGTGTGGATCTTTCCTCAATTCAGTGCCATCATCGTGACTTCAAGGGGTGCTCAGGATGATGTCACGTGGCCATTTGGTTATAACCGAATGGTTGTGCACGATAAAGCTTTCTAGAAGACTTACAGCTGTAATCCTATCTGGCTCTGTCTCATGTAAATTCTGTTGTAACAGAAATGTTACTTTCTGCCCAAGTCTGGGTGGTGTTCGTGCGGAGATGTTGTTAGGGCTTTATCTTAACTGTTCTGTGGCATGAGAGCTTGCGCAAGGATATGTTATTGGTTTTCTCGGCGCGCATATGTTGAATGATGTTCTTTTTTAAGTTCTTTATTTAGAACCAGTGCACTGCCGCGCAAGGTTCCTTAAAAGAGGCTCATTGGTGGCGAAGTTGTGGTATGGTCCCGAGCATCTGCGCAAGGTTTTTGGGACCTTACCCTTTCAAATTTTCATGTGTGAGACACCCCTTTGTGGCAGCGTATCATGCCAGCACACAACATCAACCCCCCCCCCCCCCCCCCCCCCCCCCCAAAACAACAGACTACCCCGTCCAGCCTATTATAGAATTTTAGTAACTTTTGTTCTTCATACTCTAGTTATTTTCTCTTATTTCTCACCCTATAAAAAAACCCATTTTTATTCATAAATCTCATTTAAAGAAGGATGAGAACAAAAGGGGAAAAGTCCAACAGGTCCGGGTCCCTTTCACATTTCAAGTCTCTTATAAAGAACCAACTAACAAGATATGGAGATCTTTCTCCAAATTTCGGCCAAAATTATGAGTGGGTCCCATTACCTCTCCCCTCCCACGTTCAGAGTCAACTAATGCTATCTAGACGCTTTTTTTTTTTTTTTTTTTTTTTCTAACAGGGGGTGGGAGTTTTGCTTCTTTTGAAGGTTCCGTGTTCAAATCCAGGATACTAACCAATGTTTTAAAAACAGTTTTTTAATCAAACCGGATTAGGCTAAAAAATGATTCAACCGGTTGAACTAGGTTGTAACGAGTGGTTCAACCCGGTTGACTAACTAACTCTGTAATTTCATAAATTACAATATCAACTCAAAAGTTAATCCAAAAATGCATGATTACATATTAAAAGATGATACAAAAGTAAATACATAATAAAAAATAATCCAAAAGATAATCGAAAACCATTCAATTTTTCAACAAGATCTTTTAAATGAAAGTGTACGATATGTTTAAGCCATTTGAGTGTTGAATACATCAAGTTCACGATCGCATAAAATATGAAATTCACTATTATCGTCATCCTCATCAACTAGAGGATAACTATTTTCGTTTCATACAATATTAAATAAGAACTTTTAGTTACGAATAATCATAATATATAAAAATTACGTAAGATAAGTAACATACATAATAAAAATAAGTAACAACCCTAACTACTAACCCAGTTAGCAAGATCTTAACCGTATGCCGTTCAAAAAAAATTCAAGATGCTAATTAGTTCGCACAATGTATGAAAGTTTAAGTTATATTTTAATGATCTTAAATCGTAACTTTTATAAAATAACTAATTATGTTTTATAACACTTATACACTAATGAAACAATCTTCGTCGGTAGCTTTTTTTTTTAACGATGAGAATCTTTAACTTGTTGTGAGAGAGATCTCACATCCTCCTAAACAGAGGGCCCTGACCCTATTCTGGCCAGACTATGTTGTCTTAACCAGGTCCATGCTGGTGCCAGAGTTATGTTGTCTTAACCGGGTCCACGCTGGCGTCAGAGTTTGGCTAACGGCGTTCCCCAGGAAACTATACCATCCAGGGCTTGCGCCGCCACAAGAGAGAATCTCTTTGGTGTAACACACGGGAGACTAAAACCGGGATGGCTCGGGCTCTCCCTCTTGACCTAGGGTCTGGGAGAACTAGTTTTCATTGCCTTTATCCATCAAATATGGCACTAGTGGGGACTGAACTTGGGTCTCCAAGGAGAACCCAATTCTTTCCAACCACTGAACCACAAGTGATGAATCTTCATGAGTAGCTACTAGCTTAATTATGAAGCTTAACCCACTTGTAATACATATTTATAGTCGTACAAAATGATTTGGAAAAATTACACTTTTCGTCATTTATGTTTGTAGCTAGTTGCAATGGATGACCTTTACCTTTAATAATTACAGCCACAGTCCTTTATTTTGAAAACCTGTTACATCTTTCGTCCTTTACCCTAAACTCAGTTAAAAAATTAGGTTAAGTTACATCACGTGCACAACACGTGAGGGCATTTTTTGTCCATTCAAAACCTCAACTACCCACCATTTAAAGCCCCCATTTATCCCCCAAATAGATTATCTTCGCAACTCCCTTAACTCTCTGCAACTACCTCTCCATCTCTACCCTTTTCTCCACCACCACCACACAACCACCACCACCCCAACCTCTGGCAACCACAACCACCACCGCCATCTTCGCAACCACCAGCGTTGGAACACTTCTCTGTCTTCTCACTCACAAAACCATAACCATTAGAAGCCCTAATCGCCCCAGATCTGAACAATTACTCATCACCGCCATACGTCACCGAAAAAATGCATGACCAACATGATTCACTCACCAACAAGCTCTCAGATCTACCAGAAAAATCAGATCCAGAACTTTCAGATATCGTTGACTTCGAGTTCAGACTCGACGAACCAGTCAACACGCTTCCCGCCGATCATTGTTCTCCGACGGTATGTATAGATTTGGTTGGGGTTTTCGTGTTGACATTGTTGGGACAGCAGTTATACAACACCATCGATGACCAATTCTTCCTTACACATCACAGCGTACTTATCATCGGTTAAGAATTGAGTAGCGGCAAACCTCATACGCGACATCTTCTCTCGGATCGTAACCTATGTAGATCCTGTATGGTGTTTTCGTGTTGACATTGTTGGGATTTGGATCGGCATTGGCGATTTGGGGGTTTAGGGTTACAGAACCCATTATGTTCAAGATCTGCAAATGTGAAAATGAAGTGGGTTAATTGTGAAATCTAGCAAATGGGTATTTATTGAAATCAACAAATGATAAATGGGTGTTGAAAAAGTTTTGATTTTGAGAGTGGGTTTGTGAACCTGAAGAGAAATCTAGATGTAGATCTGGAGTGACGGGATGAAGTTGAGGGGGGGGGGGGGGATGGGTTAAGATGCAGGTGTTTATTTATTGATTGATTTTTGTTTTATTTATAAAATATTTTAGTTAGATTGGTAAAAAGACCAAAGTACCCTTATACAAATATATTGAACTGAAATTTTTAACCTTGATAGTCTCAAAGGACGAAAAATGTAACGAGTTTTCCAAATAAAGGACTGTGACTGTAATTATTTAAGTTAAAGGTTATCTATTGCAATAAGATACAAACATAAAGGACGAAAAGTGTAATTTATCCAAATGATTTTATTTACTATCCGTATTCATATTTTCACTTGATAATAATAATAATCCGTTGAAATGTGCATAGGGCAGTTTTGAGCCACAAAAATTTCAATTACAGGATATTCAAAATTGATCAATTTTAATGAATTCGATTTCGATTAATTGATTACTTGTATTAATTCAAGTTGGTTAATCAAATGATGACATTAGCTTAATTTGAAGATGGTGTTCATCTAATCAAATTTATGTCGTTCCAAAAAGAAACATCTAAATCAAATTTATCTTCTTTATAGTTACTTGGTCATAAATTAATTTTTACTTTTTTTAGCTCTATAGCGGCGGAAATATATTGTCTTCTTATTAGACCCTGGGGTATGGGGCTTGGGTTGGGGGAAAACGCCCAAGTCACCACCCCGGGTGGGCTAGGGTTGGGGTGTGGCCCTTGGGGCTTGAGTTTGAAGCCGGGCGTAGGACGGGTCTAGCAAGGTGACATGGCCAGCTCTCAATGGCCAATTCAAACTAGCCGTTGGGGGCATTTTAAAAAAAATTCCTTTATAAATACCTTACCATATTTAACATTTTTCTGACACAATATCAAATACATAAAACATAATCTTGCCATGAGTTCTTCAAGTTCAAGTGTATCGTCATCATCATCTGACAATGGTGCAGAAATATTTCTACAAACGATCACGGCGGTGGTGAAAGCTATCGTGGAAGACGATGAGGAAGAGACTCCGCAACCTAAACGGAGGAGAAGGTACATCGCTCGTGAACGGCACACCGCTAACAATTTGTTGGTAAGCGATTACTTCTTAGCGGAAGTAGAAACTTATTTTTAAGGATATCTAGAGATATTGAGGAGAAGTATGTTTATTTCCAACAAAAACCGGATGTAACCGGGCAATTAGGATTTAGTACGTGGCAAAAGGTGACGGCCGCCCTTAGGCAGTTGTTGGGTGTCGAATCCAGCAAATAAATATAAAATAAACCTACTTAGACACACTAAAAGTAGTATGAATGGAAGTCAGGTTCGTGTCCACAGGGATACAGATTAACGAATTATGCCAAAACGTTTTAAACACAGATACGATTGTTTTGAAAAGGGGGGGTTTTTAGTTTAACTAAAATGTAAAAAACAATTTATAATTTTTAGATGAAAAAGAAAAGCTAATGAAAGTGGTTGGAAAAATTCAGATGTTAAAAACTAATTTCAACACCAGGGCAATTTCTTGATTCGGTTCGACTTACGATCATTAACGGTCACGGTGCAATGATCCTTTTTAAATAATAGTTTGTATCGACACTAAACGTCACGCAGTTCGGACATCCACTCTATCTAATGCCTAACCAAACGCCGTTCGTTGATTAGAGCCAACCCGCTACTCTAAGCTCACGCCGTTCGGATTTTAGCGTGCGGGTTGCGGGATAGAAGTATCAATTACAATCAAACACTCACACCGTTCGAAGTGTCTAATTATATTGTATGATTCTATAATAAATTCAAATTCATAGACAAACTTGAACCATTATTTGTTTCTTTTATCAAAACTTAAAATCTGATTAGAGACAAAAATCTTGATGAACTTTATTAGAAAAAAAATTAATAAATTGATCAGGTTTACTAACAATCTAATATTTTCCGGATCGAATCCGTATAAAAACAAGAATCACACAAACAAACCACTAAAATAATCGGATCGAACGTGCTCGTTTCACATAAGTTTATGAACTAAATCAAAGAAAATAAACCCCGATGTCGAAACTATAAACGTCTAGCCGGACATGGTGGCTAAAACAATCAAGTCAAATACAAAACAAAGCGTAAACTAACAAACCAAAATCACTTCCCAAAATCTGATTCGTTGCTTCTCCCGAACTCCACTCAAACTTGCAGCCGTCAAAGATGGGTCCCCTCCCAGGTTGTTGACGATTATTCTTATCCCCCTCGAAGTCTCCACGTTTTCAACAATATTTCATTGGGCTCCTCTAATTTGGCCCACTTGATTAAATATGAGCCCATATAATTGGTCTTGTAAAGTTGTAATTGATTCAATTTGGCCCATGTAGTGTACTGATATCTCAAAATTCAACAACCTGGAAATTAAATTACCTCCAACTTGATAGTAATTTGACTTTCATGAGTTAATTTCCAACTTTCATTCTTTTGATCGAGTATAGTATCAACTTTCATAAATACTTTTTGGTTTTTTTTTCTCCATAATTGCTCCTCCAATTTGCACAAGAAACTGAATGCCATCATTTTAATTATTTTAGCACGTTCTCGTCTCGAAACTTTTGCCTTTAAGATCCAGTCCTTTCCAACTCCTATGTCATCCTTAGCAAGCACTCTGCGCCTACAATATCAACCAAAGTAGATTCCATTCCACAAAACACAAGCGTTTCGCAAAATTACGAGGTATGACTATGAAATATGCATTATATGTGGTGATATTTTAATATTAATATGCTATAAAACGTGCCTAAAAATGCAACTAACAAATCTCCCCAAGCTTAAACCTTTCCTTGTCCTCAAGGAAGTCAAGAATAAGAATAAACCGAGAAGTAAACACGAAAAATAAAAGACATATGCATGCTTAAATTTTTTCTCACCCGCTTCTTTTATTCCGGAAAACAAACTAGTAATGAGATCACATCCAACATTGTCAACTCTTGTTACATTCATTCGAACCCGGGAAATACTAACATGTGTAACCGCGATTGTTGATATTTTGTGTCCCTTTAAACTCAAACCCGCTTATTTACAACCAAATGTTTTCTGCTTAATAATATACAAACTTACCAACATGGTTCAACCGTCCCCACGCCCAACACCTATGGCAACATCTACCCAACCTCACGACTTTTTGAAGATATCCAAAACCACACTTGATGCGACCATGCACCCAAATCATGACACGATAGTTATTATTTTTTTCCGTTTTTCAAGGGGTCGGGACTTTTCTCCCTAATTTGCTCAAATATTTTTTTTTTATTTCGATTTCGATTTTTTTTCAAATTTTTGGCATACATTGTGCTCTTTTACCCCTTCTTTTTTTCTCTTTTCTTTCTTTTTTAGTATAGTAACCTATGAGGTCAATTTTTCACCTCTTTATTTTTTTTTCAATGAAATTACGGAGGTGCCATGATATGGGGAACATGGTGTGTGATAGAGGATATGCAACTCAACCGATTTTTGGTCGGGATCAATTTTTGACCACAAGCATCAAAATGGGAAACTAAACACATATATTCAATTAAGGTTATTGCATACAACATTGACGTTCCTAAGTTAGGGCCGAGCCTGTCAACACATCCCGAATTATCTATGTTTTCTTCCCCAAAGTTACCATTTCACGCATAAGCTTCGACATGCCAGAAATCGTATCATTTCTCATTTTTCACAAACCAATATCAGCGGAACAAAAACGGCTTTTTTTTTGTATGTACACCCTTAAATGCAACGAACATGAAGAATGCAGCTATTTACAAACTAACTAGGTAATGCATGCTAAAATGAGAACATAGAAATTACCTCAAATCTCCCCAAGCTTAAGATATAGCATCGTCCTCGAGGCTCGGAGAAATATGCGGAAGGCATCTACAAAGGCGGCGGAGGTGGCGGAGGTCCAAGTCGACCAAGAATGTGGTTCACGTCAGCTCGTAAGCTGGTGAGCTCAGTATACTAGCAGTAACACGAGCCATGTACTCCTGTTAGTCATCGGTGGTGGCGAGCTGTTTCTGCGTGTCTCTTCGTTGTGAGTATGTCAACAACCATTAAAATTATATATCAGCCAAATCTTTTCAATTCCCTATTGAATGGCTCAAAACAGTCGTGATATGCAACTCAAATATAAATAAACTCAAGAGGTCCACTATCAAGTAGGACAAAAACAATGCATTATCACTTCAGATGCAATTTAAAGCCAATTCAGTAAGTGTAATTATGCCTTATTCAAATGAGACACAACAAATAAATACCAATTTCACTGTTTAACCAATTTGCATATGATAGACTCTAATTCATTCTTGGTTAATTCAAACAAAAGTTATGGAATTCGGATCGTTCGGTTCTAGTGACGGTGATTACACTTAAACGGTTCATAGGGATTGGCTGGTGGGTGCGGGTCGGCGGAGTGGAGGTTGAGGGCGGTGGAGAAGTAGGGCGAAGGATGGAGGAGGAGGAGGAGGATGTGTGGAGGGTGTCGATGAGGGAATTGTGGGGATGGGGCGACTGGTTTAGGTGTGTGAAAGGGAATTGGGGGTTGGGAGCTGATAATTAGATTTTAGGGTTGGGAGCTGATAATTAGATTTTAGGTTTCAAACTAAAGATATTAAAGATTCTGTTTTATTTATATTATCATTATCATTATGTTTAGCTTGAAACATGCTCCCCTCTCGGGCTTCTTTTTTTTTTCACAGAAGGTTCACCCGGCCGGGTGAGGGTTTGACACGCCCGGGTCAAGGTTCTGAATAATTTTAATAAATTTTAACACGGCCGGGCCATTTTTATAGAATTTCTAACACGGCCGGGGCAAGGTTCTGAAACAAAAACTCACTTTCACACGGCCGGGCCATTTTTTTTTTAGAATATCCAACGCTACCGGGTTAAACTTTTGACTAAAAAAAACATTTTTTTTTTGTTTTTATAATTTTTTTTTGTTTTTTATGGAACTAAAATAAAAGAGAACAATACGAAATCACGGGTTGCCTCCCACGAAGCGCCTTTCTTTCTCGTCTTTGGCTAGACTTGGACCTTATTTCGTTAATCTGGTGCTTGCTCAATACACGGAAGAAGCTTTTGGATAATACTTGGTGATTTAAATTTTGGTGCTTTGTACTTTGCTTTCTTCCGTTTGTCCATGAGGGTCATAACATCCATTAGATTCTCCCCAAGCTTGAACTTTTCAGTAAGTTCCCTTGCCGCAACTTCATCAATGCTTTTGTTTGACACTAATGCTTGAACATCATGGTTAGATAACTCAAAACATTCATCACTTAGTGGTTCAATGACATCTATATAATTCAAAGACGAGACATCACTTGGGTAACACATAGCATCATCTATATTAAAATTGATTACCTCCCCATCAAATTCCATAGAAAGGGTGCCGCTATAAACATCAATTTTTGTTTTTGCAGTTTTTAAAAATGGCCTCCCTAATAATATGGAACTTGAATTTGGGGCTTCATCACCCTCCATATCCAACACATAAAAATCAGCCGGGAATACCAATTCATTCACTTGAACCAATATATCTTCTAATACACCTTTTGGGCGTACTATGGATCGATCGGCCAATTGAATGACAACCCCGGTCCTCTTTAACGGTCCTACGTTAAGTGTTTTAAAAATCGAGTATGGTAGGACGTTAATAGAGGCTCCAAGGTCGAGCATGGCTCGTGGTATGGTAAGATTTCCCAATTTACAAGGAACGGTGAAAACACCTGGATCCTTGCACTTTGGAGGTAGTCTCTTTTGTAACACTGTAGAAATATTTTCACTTACCTTGACGGTTTCATTACCTTTAAGCTTCTTCTTTGATGTACATAGTTCTTTGAGGAACTTCGCATACCGTGGAACTTGTTTAATGGCATCAAGAAGTGGAATGTTTACCTCAACCTTCCTGAATGTCTCCATGATTTCTTGCTCTTCCCTCTCCTTCTTTGTGCTTTGTAGCCTTGATGGGAATGGAGCTATAGGAGTAAATTTAATTTCACTTCTAACCGGTTCTTGTACTTTCATCTTATCCCGGTCCTTCTTCTCACCAACAACAATCTCCTCTTCTTCTTGCATACTCGGACCGTCATAGCTCTTTCCACTCCTGAAGGTAATGGCACACACGTTGTGCTTTGGGTTATTCTCGGTTTGTGCGGGCAATTTACCTTGAGACTCTAATTTACTCACTGAGCTAGCGAGTTGAGCCATTTGTTGTTCCAAGTTCTTAATGCTAGCTTTTGTCTCATGTTGGAACGTATGCGTGCTGGTTGCCAAGCTTTTCACAATATCTTCCAAAGACATTCCCGAGCTTCCCACTTGTTGTTGTACAGGTGGTTGCTGTCTAGACTGATAGTTTTGTTGTTGTTGATTACCTTGAAAGGGTGGGCGTTGTTGATATTGTTGAGGCCTTTGCTGGAAATTCATGTTGGGAGGCTGTCCCCAATTCTGATTGCCCCAGGGTTGTTCATATTGTCTTGAATTTTGCCCCGGATAACCCCCAAGTGCTTGTGCTTGTTCAACATCATCTTGCAGTGTGGGACACATATCAGTGGGGTGTCCAAATTGTAGACAAATTCCACAAGCTCGGGTTTGTGGCTCAACACTCTTATCCATGGTAAGTTGCATGACTGCTTTTGTCAACTCAGCAAGCTGCTTTTCAATGTGAGGAGTGCTCACTTCCTTGACTGTTCGTGGAACATCATTGTACCACTCTTCATCCTGTGTAGAGTGCTTGGTGTCTTCAGCTATGGAGGTAATCAAGGCTCTAATCTGAGTCGGTGTCTTATCAAGTAAAGCTCCTCCACTTGAGGCATTAATCAAACGCCTCTCCATTGGTGCTAATCCTTCACAAAAGTATTGAAGGAGTTGGTGATCAGTTATGCCATGTTGTGGGCAACGAGCACATAACTTTTTAAATCTTTCCCAGTAAGTGTGTAAAGCTTCCCTTTTAGCTTGCTTAATCCCAATGATTTCCTTTCGTAGAATGGAGGCTTTTACTTCTGGAAAATATTTGTCTAAGAACTTCTTTGCTAGATCATTCCAAGTGTTTACCGACCCCGGCGGTAGGTAATAAAGCCATTCTTTAGCCGAATCTTGCAAAGCGAAGGGGAATGCCCTTAGACATTCCCATACAAAATGTGGCTTGGCCACGCCAGCCAAGCCACGCCCACCATACCCCATACAAAATGGGTTTGTGAATTGAGTTTTGAAAGTTACACGTGTCAACCCATGCCCCAAACCCCCGCCCCACCATACCCCACGGTCTTATATTTAGAGTTAATTACACAAATGGGTCATGTGGTTTATATATAGTTTCGCCTTTGAGTACTAACTTTTTTTAACAGGTTTAGGTTTTCTGGTTTCAATTTTGTAACACATTTGGGTACTAACACCAAAATTTGTTAATTAATGACTAAAATACCCTTGCATTTTTTTAAGTTTATCAATGTAACACATTTGGGTACTTACACCTAATTTTATTTAAGTTTAAATCGGTTTTACAAAATCTATTTATTTTTTTATTTTCATTATATCTTTTAATTAACATAAAATCTATTTATTTTTTTATTTTCATATTTTTATTAAATTAAATAATATAAAATCTACTTGTTACACTAGTATTTTTTTTAAATGGATTTTTAAATAAAATATACTAGCTATATAGTTTTATGTAAATTAAATTTCTTTCTCATTTTAGATAATGTAAACTTTACTCGTTTTTAATTTTGGATAGATATGATTGATAATATTAAATATCTTTCATGTAAAAAAATTTAAGTCTTTTTTAACTCGTTTTTTTGTTCATTTACATTTTACTATTTTAGAAAGATACAGTAAAATATACTAGCTATATAGTTTTATGTAAATTAAATATATTTTTTTACAAAAAAAACAAGTTTAAAAAAGGCTTAAATTTTTTTAGTTTTATCTAAAATACCTAGCTATATAGTTTTATCTAAAATTCCTAGCTATATAGTTTTATGTAAATTAAATATCTTTTTAAAATAGTAAAATGTAAATGAACAAAAAACGAGTTAAAAGAAGGATTAAATTTGTTTTTACATGAAAGATATTTATTATTATCAATCATATCTATCCAGAATTGAAAACGAGTAATGTTTACATTATTTAAAACGAGTAAGAAATTTAATTTACATAAAACTATATAGCTAGTAGATTTTATTTTAAAAAAAAATAATGGCGTAACAAGTAGATTTTATGTTAATAATAAATTTAATAAAAATATGAAAATAAATAAATAAATAGATTTTATGTTAATTAAGAGATATAATAAAAAGATGAAAATAAAAAATATAAATATATTTTGTAAAATTAATTTAAACTTAGATAAAATTAGGTGTTAGTACCCAAACGTGTTACATTGATAAACTTAAAAAATGCAAGGGTATTTTAGTCATTTATTAACAAATTTTGGTGTTAGTACCTAAAGTTGTTACAAAATTGAAACCATAAAACCTAAACATGTTAAAAAAATTTAGTACCCAAAGGTGAAATTAGGTATAAATCACAGGACCCGTTTGTGTAATTAACTCTTATATTTACGAAAAAATGACACTGAAATTTTTTTGTTCATAAGAATTCGCAGCCAATTTAGAAAATTATAATTATCATATGTATTTTTTCTAAATTAATGTTGCTACTGATTGGTTTATGGTAGCCAAATTTAAAACCACTTCATTCCGGTCACTACTTACTAGGGCTGTAAACGAACCGATCGTTCAGCGAACAGTTCGTGAACCGTTCGGCGGGAAGTTCGTTTATGTTCGTTCGTTTAATAAATGAACGAACATGAACAAAAAATTACGTTCGATTAGTTAAATGAACGAACATGAACAAAGGTCTCGTTCGTTCAATTGTGTTCGTGAACGTTCGGTAAGGTGTTCGTGAACATTCGTTCATTTGCGTTCGTTTATGTTCGTATGTTCGTGTTTTAATTAAAGATTTTTATACTTTCATATATTTTATCTATACTTTTTATACTATTAAACTTTTATTTATAACATTACCCTAACAATTAAACTAGGAAACCCTCTTTCACCTTGTTTATGCACCATTTCCCTTTCTTTTCTCATTATTTACATCGACGAATATGATCTACCTCCGTTCCACAATAAGGAATTCAAGTTCTAGTGCTACTCTCTAGGCCATCCACCTTTATCCTTCATCGCGTTCGCCAAATTTATTTGTGTTCGCTTGTGTTCGTGAACACGCTCATTTCCTTAATGAACGAACACGAACATAAAATCTCGTTCGGTAAGTGTTCATGAACCGTTCGCGAACACATTTATTTCCTTAACGAACAAACACGAACAAGGCCTCGTTCGTGTTCGTTCGGTTCGTTTACACTAATCTCGTCCGTAATGTTGCGAGTTGCGACCATTTTTGTCGTCCGTAAATTTCTATTGCAAATACTCTGTTTTATAGTAGCGGCGCAACTTGTTGCTCGTCTACCTGCCATTACTATGTAATCGTCTATATTTATTGAAATTAATATCAGGCAAATATTGTATTTGCAAAAAAAAAAAAAAATAGTAGTGTATATCAACGAAATGACATTTTCGTAATTAACTTAAAAAACATTATATTCATCGATAATACAAGTAAATAACAATGAATACATTATTGTTAAAATACGTAGCTGATTTTATAAATTCAATTTAATATTTTATAAGTGCCCAGCTTTCGGTATGCGCATATAATGTATATATGTGCGGGCCATCGGGGGGCAAAAGTGAAAGTGCACCAATTTTAACGTTATTTTACTAAGTTTGTGAAAATAACTTTAAAAGCTGAGGACGGTTAATCATGCATCATGTAGTGGCGTTGATAGCTGAAAGACAAAAGGGTACATGCACTAATCGGTCTTTGTCCCGATTGCTGAGTGTTATGTGCCTTATGTCCAAGGCTTGATGCAAAACTACTATCGAGCCGGGGGTCTCGCTGGAAGCAGCCTCTCTATTCCTACGGGGGTAGAGGTAAGGCTATCTACATCTTACCCTCCTCAGACCCTACCTTTGCTTTGCTATTGGTGGGATTTACTGAGTATGATGATGATGATGATGATGATGATGATGAATTTAATATTTTATAAGTTTAATTTAATACTTTAATTATTGTTTAAATCCATGTTATTCTACTTTGTAAATTGATATTTTGCGGAAAATGTCATCAATTTTTTAATTATATGGATTCTGCCTATAATAAACTCACTAGTATAATCCTTTAACGGTAGTCATATAATCTCAAAGCTCAGATACAAGCTTGACAAACAGATCCAAATCCCTTATCGATGTTCCTTCTTTGACCGCCTTCATGGCGCCTTCGCTTAGCTCCTTAACCTTAATTCGCTCACGCAAATCACCATTCAATGACTCATCCAACAATCGGGCCAGCTCGTTCGCGTCAGGAACAAGCTCGGGCCCACCCTCGCAAACTCGTTTCCCAACACCCAACTGGTCAACCAGTAGTGTAGCATTTGCAAATTGGTCCGCACCCATTGGCCACGCCAACATCATCACACCTGCCGCAATTCCTTCCAAAATCGAGTTCCACCCACAGTGAGTCAGATACGAGCCTACAGCCCGATGTTTAAGTATAGCCAGTTGTGGAGCCCAACCTTTGACTACGAACCCTCGACGGGCCACCATATCGTCTTCGAACCCACTAAGGATCATAGAGCTTGAATCACTTGCCTTCACACTAAAGATAAAGTTGATGTTACTAAGCTTGAGTGCACCTAGCAATGCACACATTTGCTTCTCACTTAATGTGGCTCGACTACCAAAACAAATATATACTACAGAATCAACAGGTTTGTTATCCAACCACATGAGAAGGTCATGAGGTGGGACCGCACTGGACCCGGTTCTTGCACTACTCATTGGGCCATGTTCGTCAGGAAGTAATGGACCAATGGCCCAAACACGATCATGGCCCAATTGTTTCTTAATGTGGTCAATGTAAACCCCTTCCAAACCTTCAAATGTGTTGTACACAATTCCCCAGCTTCTCATATTAGCCAATATTGTCGTCCTGAAAGCTTCAAAATCTTGATCTCCATTTCTAAAACAACGCGACGCTGGTGGCAAGTGCCACCAAGGAAATTTTGGCGCGTTAGGGATTTCCGGAAAGGAAATATAGAAATTTTCATCTTTGTTATTATTGTGTTTGTTAATATCGGGCATGTCTCGCCATAACGCGTGAAAGATGGAAGAACCAAGAGCACCAGAAGTCGAAAACATTACTCGTTTAATGCCTAGGTAGGAAGCGAGATCGGTAGTCCACCCGAGAAAGAAGTCGGAGACGATGGCCACAGGCGGTGAAGGATGGGATTTGAACCATTTAACAATGGGATCAAATAGTTGTTGTGTTGAAAGTATTTTGGCTATAAGGGGTTGTGGGGATGGGTGAACTTTTGGATAAGAGAAGAGAAGCTTGTGTAGAGAACAAGGGTATGAGGAGAGGAGAGGGTCAATGAGTGGGAGGTCGGCGGCGGAGATGATGACGGTGATGGTGAGGCCGCGGCGGAGGAGGTGGTGGGCGAGTTCGAGTGAAGGGATAACATGGCCGTAGCCGGGACAAGGGTAGAGTAGTAAATGTGTGTTGTTGGTTGAGTGATGCATGTTGAAGGTTTGAGTTGATCTTATTGGTGTTGTGAAGGTATAATATAATGTTTACACATTTATAGGGCTAGCGATTGTTGTTTTGAAGCAACTAGTTCCATTAAGAAACAACATCGTTTGTTTGAGAAATCAAGTTTATTGTATCGTATTATACATTATATCATGTCATGGCATATGGTATTATCTCATGAGTATTATATCATACTATATATTATATTAATTAAATTAAATTACGTTACATGTTACATTACATTTTATAAATATAACATTACAATACACTAGATAATACTACAATATATGATATGATATGTTATTATATCATATCATAGGGTGGAGATACAATAGGAAGTTAATTTGGCTAGGAAGGCTAGGAAGTGATCTTGACCATCCATTTAGTTAATCAAGGGCTAAGATTAAATCAGGGAAATTGAAAAGAAGAAAAGAGGCGCGTGAGTTTGTTCAAGGGCATTCTAGTCAATCCAAGCCAATAGTTTCTCTCTCCTCCAATTCCCCCCCATTTTTTAAACGTTAATAACTCTTTCATACGACATTATTTTTTTTATAAAAATTGCACCAAAAAAACGAGCGTTTTTTTATCTTTAAAACGAGTATACTATTGCTATATTTTAAAAAATAAAAATTAAACCCAGTTGTGTAAAACGCAATAGAAAAACCACCAGTTACGTAAAACGCAATGAAAAAAAACCTAAAAATGACATTTTTCTAAAACGCAATGCACAAAAAACACAAAGAAATGACTTATTTGTAAAATGCAATGGCCAGAAAACACAAAGAAATGTCTTATTTCTAAAACGCAATAGACTGAAAACACATAAAAAAGTGTTTTACCTAAAACGCAATGCACAAAAAACACAAAGAAATGTCTTATTTGTAAAATGCAATGGCCAGAAAACACAAAGAAATGTTTTATTTGTAAAACGCAATGGCCAGAAAACACTTAAAAATGTCTCATTTCTAAAACGCAATGACCTAAAAAAACAAAAGAAAGTGTTTTACCTAAAACGCAATGGACTGAAAACACCTAAAAATGTGTTTTACCTAAAACACTTATCAGCGATTGAATCGAACAAATCGAGAGATTATCTTCAAAATCACCGGAAAAAACGAGATTTTGTATGAAATTAAACTCGGTTTTCTTCAAAAAAACTGAAGAACACGTTGATCGGGGGTTTGAATCATTGATTGGTGATGAAAATCGCACTATAATGTAGTGATTGTTGATATAGAAAGTGAAGAAATGGTTGAAGATGGTGGGTTTTGAAAATGGTGGGTTTTGAAGTTACTGGGTTTTGAAAAAGGAAGAAGAAAGGGTTGGATTGACTAAAATACCCTTTTTCTTTATTTTAAATGTTGCCACATGTCATTCTCTTATTGCTTTCTATCATTCCTAGCGAAATTAATCTTCCTATTTGATTTTTTCCCTCATATTATATTAGACAGGTTACATTAAATTACACACATCTAACTCATTATGTTACAATTATTTGAGTCTAAGATTTCGCTTCTTATATTTCCGTCATTTGTATTCTATTTCTTAGTTTAAAAAAGTTATATATAAAAGTTATCATATCTTATCTCAAAATACTATTTTATAATTTATAAATCTTAATTGCTGACTATTTAATTTGTTCTTTATTTAACTCGTGTAATACACGGATTTATAATAGAATAATGATATAAATATAATGGTTATATTTTTTCTCTCTTCTTCCCTGAAATTAAAAAAAATTGAACAAATTAGTTTGCTTATTCATATATATATAATTGAGATTCAAAACGTCATTGCTCACGTCATGATTTTTGTCTTCTGTCTTGTGTCGTCACTGCTTACGATATCTTCTAGAAATCTCTGTGTGTACTGTCTATGGACTGTGGACTAGAGCAATCTTCCAAATTATTGCCCTCTTCATCTTCTAAGTTGATAATGTGTTGTAACTGTAGGTGATCTCCTTCCCCTGCAAAGGGTAGAAGCATTGTCCAAACTGGTTTTGTGTAGACTTGTATGTAATGACCTTCACCTACCAGATGATAATTCCTCCATGGATAATAATCAGGAAGTTCTGGGGTTTCCTGATGATCTTTGATAAACTGTGTAAAACTGTCTGGAATTTTTTCATCTGAATGACTTAACCAAGGTAGAGTTGAAAACTCTATATCAGTTTTTGTCATTGATGTCTGTAGATGATATTGATGACATATATTATTTTTATGTTCAATAAAAATCCTTTTTCTTGCTGGTCTGTATGTGTATGCATCTGTGTAAGGGAATGAAGAAATTATTTTACAACCAATGATAGAAGTCACTGTTCTAATTGCCATATTTCCTGCAATTAGAATCATCTTTTCTCCAAGCTGGTTGAGAAGATCTTCTGCTTTTCTGTCTAACTTTATTTCCAAATAATCAATCATACCATGATGATAAAATTGAATTATTTGCTCATTTGTCAACTTTGTAGGATGGTGTATTTGAAGTAATAGAAGACCAGTTCCGTCTCCTTTTTCATCTGTTCTTTCTACCACTTTAAATCCTTGCTGTTCACTGTCAAATTTGAACGCCATGTCTACCAGCTGTTGTTGCAGATTGTACAGAATCAAAGGAAATTCTGCACAAACTTTCTGTGAAACAAGATTCTCAAATTCTGGGAATCTTTCTGTAACTGGTTTTAGGCATTGCTGCCAAGGTGTATCAAGAATCCTTGTCCTGAAACACTCAAAAGTCCTGTATACCTCTGTTTTATCTTTGTTTTCTTTTTTCTCAAGCTTTTGTAATAACTGTGTATTTTTTGCTTCTAATAAAATCATTTTTTGTTTTAACAAACTGTTTTCAATTTTCAATTGTATATCTTGTGCATTTTTTGCTTTTTCTTCAAGTTGTCTTTTTAATTCAGAAATAATTTCTTGTTGAGCTTTTATGTAATGCTCAGGGTTTGTTTTTGCCATGTCTGAAAAAATTTTAACCTCTTCAGGTTCTATGTAAAAACTTGGACCAAGCTCTGTTCTTGCTGCTTGAAGAGCTTCAGCAAAACTTGTATATCCTCTCCAGACTGCTCCTCCTACACAAATTATATGTTTTGCCGCTGTCTTCCATTTGTTAAAAATTCCAAGTTTTGTACCCCTAAATACAACATAATGTGTAAAATTTGGTTTCTGTTTAAACTGTCTTTCAGGTGTTTTTGAACTCTGTTCTTGAAAGTAAATGCTTAGAGCATTTAAAACCTGTACTTTGAATGATGAAGCTTGTGGCATGGTTTGAATATGCCATAAATTGTCTAATAGACATTGCTGTTTATCTGTTAGTTTCATTCCCATAATAGGACGAAACTTCTTGTCAGCTTCATTGCATATCTGTAAAGCATATGTTCCAAACTCGATCACCGGTTTGGGTGGAAAGTTTGTATACAAAGGGCGTTTTCCAGCTGCCTTTGATTGCTGTTGTGTATAAACTTGTCTTGTCATTGACTGTGGTAATGTTCTGTAAGGAGAACTGTATATCTTTTCTAGTGACTCTAGATATGCCTGTTGAATTTGTTTTGGATGTATAAGCTTTAACTTCTCTTTATCGTTTTTCCTGTCCATCTAAAACAAACCACTTGTTTATATTTCGAGATAACATATCAGCTATCCCATTATTTTTACCTTTAATATGTTCAAAATTTATAAAATATCCATTTCCTTGTATAATATTTTGTAGATTAACCCATCTAGTTCTATTTACCTTTTTACTTTGATCATTTTTTACAAACTTAACTATTGCTTCACAGTCAGTTCTTACTGTAAATTCTTTATTAGGAAAAATCTTAAACTTTTCTAATGAATAAATTAATGCCTGTATTTCAAAATCAATTGTAGTCCAATTTGTTTTGTTTTGAAAATTACCACTTGAATAAGCGCAAATTTTCTCTTCTTCCTTGGGACTGTATTTGTTTGGTTTACATAGAAGGACTGCTCCCCATCCTTCTTTGCATCCATCTTTTTCAATGATTATATAATCTGTAACTAATGGTAATTCTAATGGTTTAATATTTTTAACTGCTTTCTTAATTTCTTTAACTAATTTAATGTCTTCTTGATTAAAATATCTCTGACCATTTTTAGTGGTTTTTCCATACAAAGGTCCAACCATTTTTGACAAATTTGGAATAAATTTTCTAGCATAATTTACTAGACCCAAAAATGCTTGTATTTGTTTTAAATTTTCAAATTTTTCTGGAAAATTTAAAATTTTTGTAGAAATATGTGGTTGTAATTCTATTTTTCCATTTCCAATTTCTAATCCTAAAAAAGAAATTTTTCTTTTAAAAAGTTCCATATTTCTTTTTGAAACTACTATACCATTGTTCTTTATTTCTTTAAAAACCTGTTGTAGGTTCCATAAAAGATCACAAGTAATATAGTGCAGGAACATGAGAAACACCTACAACAGGTTTTTAAAGAAATAAAGAACAATGGTATAGTAGTTTCAAAAAGAAATATGGAACTTTTTAAAAGAAAAATTTCTTTTTTAGGATTAGAAATTGGAAATGGAAAAATAGAATTACAACCACATATTTCTACAAAAATTTTAAATTTTCCAGAAAAATTTGAAAATTTAAAACAAATACAAGCATTTTTGGGTCTAGTAAATTATGCTAGAAAATTTATTCCAAATTTGTCAAAAATGGTTGGACCTTTGTATGGAAAAACCACTAAAAATGGTCAGAGATATTTTAATCAAGAAGACATTAAATTAGTTAAAGAAATTAAGAAAGCAGTTAAAAATATTAAACCATTAGAATTACCACTAGTTACAGATTATATAATCATTGAAACAGATGGATGCAAAGAAGGATGGGGAGCAGTCCTTCTATGTAAACCAAACAAATACAGTCCCAAGGAAGAAGAGAAAATTTGCGCTTATTCAAGTGGTAATTTTCAAAACAAAACAAATTGGACTACAATTGATTTTGAAATTCAGGCATTAATTTATTCATTAGAAAAGTTTAAGATTTTACTTAATAAAGAATTTACAGTAAGAACTGACTGTGAAGCAATAGTTAAGTTTGTAAAAAATGATCAAAGTAAAAAGGTAAATAGAACTAGATGGGTTAATCTACAAAATATTATACAAGGAAATGGATATTTTATAAATTTTGAACATATTAAAGGTAAAAATAATGTGATAGCTGATATGTTATCTCGAAATATAAACAAGTGGTTTGTTTTAGATGGACAGGAAAAACGATAAAGAGAAGTTAAAGCTTATACATCCAAAACAAAAGCAACAGGAGAATTCTTCATCAGAGGAAGAACAAATTCAACAGGCATATCTACAGTCACTAGAAAAGATATACAGTTCTCCTTACAGAACATTACCACAGTCAATGACAAGACAAGTTTATACACAACAGCAATCAAAGGCAGCTGGAAAACGCCCTTTGTATACAAACTTTCCACCCAAACCGGTGATCGAGTTTGGAACATATGCTTTACAGATATGCAATGAAGCTGACAAGAAGTTTCGTCCTATTATGGGAATGAAACTAACAGATAAACAGCAATGTCTATTAGACAATTTATGGCATATTCAAACCATGCCACAAGCTTCATCATTCAAAGTACAGGTTTTAAATGCTCTAAGCATTTACTTTCAAGAACAGAGTTCAAAAACACCTGAAAGACAGTTTAAACAGAAACCAAATTTTACACATTATGTTGTATTTAGGGGTACAAAACTTGGAATTTTTAACAAATGGGAGACAGCGGCAAAACATATAATTTGTGTAGGAGGAGCAGTCTGGAGAGGATATACAAGTTTTGCTGAAGCTCTTCAAGCAGCAAGAACAGAGCTTGGTCCAAGTTTTTACATAGAACCTGAAGAGGTTAAAAGTTTTTCAGACATGGCAAAAACAAACCCTGAGCATTACATAAAAGCTCAACAAGAAATTATTTCTGAATTAAAAAGACAACTTGAAGAAAAAGCAAAAAATGCACAAGATATACAATTGAAAATTGAAAACAGTTTGTTAAAACAAAAAATGATTTTATTAGAAGCAAAAAATACACAGTTATTACAAAAGCTTGAGAAAAAAGAAAACAAAGATAAAACAGAGGTATACAGGACTTTTGAGTGTTTCAGGACAAGGATTCTTGATACACCTTGGCAGCAATGCCTAAAACCAGTTACAGAAAGATTCCCATAATTTGAGAATCTTGTTTCACAGAAAGTTTGTGCAGAATTTCCTTTGATTCTGTACAATCTGCAACAACAGCTGGTAGACATGGCGTTCAAATTTGACAGTGAACAGCAAGGATTTAAAGTGGTAGAAAGAACAAATGAAAAAGGAGACGGAACTGGTCTTCTATTACTTCAAATACACCATCCTACAAAGTTGACAAATGAGCAAATAATTCAATTTTATCATCATGGTATGATTGATTATTTGGAAATAAAGTTAGACAGAAAAGCAGAAGATCTTCTCAACCAGCTTGGAGAAAAGATGATTCTAATTGCAGGAAATATGGCAATTAGAACAGTGACTTCTATCATTGGTTGTAAAATAATTTCTTCATTCCCTTACACAGATGCATACACATACAGACCAGCAAGAAAAAGGATTTTTATTGAACATAAAAATAATATATGTCATCAATATCATCTACAGACATCAATGACAAAAACTGATATAGAGTTTTCAACTCTACCTTGGTTAAGTCATTCAGATGAAAAAATTCCAGACAGTTTTACACAGTTTATCAAAGATCATCAGGAAACCCCAGAACTTCCTGATTATTATCCATGGAGGAATTATCATCTGGTAGGTGAAGGTCATTACATACAAGTCTACACAAAACCAGTTTGGACAATGCTTCTACCCTTTGCAGGGGAAGGAGATCACCTACAGTTACAGCACATTATCAACTTAGAAGATGAAGAGGGCAATAATTTGGAAGATTGCTCTAGTCCACAGTCCATAGACAGTACACACAGCGATTTCTAGAAGATATCGTAAGCAGTGACGACACAAGACAGAAGACAAAAATCATGACGTGAGCAATGACGTTTTGAATCTCAATCATACACAGACAGTGGTCGACAAATGGCAAAAATTTTCAACACCTACTTTTGTTTTCTTTTAAGCTTTATTCGGTGAATTTTCTTTTTCTTTTCTTTATAGATTAGGCTTTTTGACTTAGTTGTTAAGCATAGATGCTTTGTGTTTCTTATTTTCGCCTATATATTTGGCATTTGTATTAGTTGTATGTACGAGAAACCATTAAGCAATAATATTTTACTTCATATGGCACACTAAACTCTCTCCACATCTCTTTAGCCCAATTCCTTAATATCCCAGATTTTCTCCAAGTTCTTCATATTATATTCCAACCTACATATAAAAAAAAAAAAAAACCTCCGCTGTGCATACTCTCATCCATCATCATCCGCTGTGCATATCTCCATCATCATTGTAAGCATTCTTAGCTTATTTTTATTTTCAATTTTAAGTTTCAAGTTTTACTACCACCCTCTCTGATATATTATATATATGGGGTTAGGTTAACGTATAATAGCTTTTATCGTACAATATATACGCTATCATCTCAGTCGTCCGATCTGGTGCGAATTCACTTTTGAATATGCGATTTGTGCTGAAAAACCAACATGCGAAATTGCTTTATATACCAACATGCGATTTCATCATATTTACCAACATGCGAAATTGCTACAAAAAAACCAACATGCGATTTCATCAAAAATACCAACATGCGATTTCCAACATGCTTTTTTATAACATGCGATTTCACAATATCGTACGTATTGTACGTTAAGGTATATTGTATTTTACACTTTCACTATATATATATATATATATATATATAGGTGAGGTTCTAGAGTGAACACTAGTGTATTTGCGAACTGAGTGTACAAATCCTAGCCAAGTAAGTAGTAAACACATGATACCATGGACTTCTTATAATAAACGCATGTACATCCGATGTAGTAATGACGAGGTTAATGGGAAGAGTTAAAGGATCCTTGGGGTCAAGAAACCTTACCGACATACTCGTATAAATGGTTCTCGCGAGAACCATAAAAACGAAATATGGCGCGCGTAAAATAAGTGACCCAAGGAATTCCTTGGATTAAGTCATTATGGACTTAAGAGCCATGGTTGACAAAAAAGGCAAGTAAAACCGACGCATAAATGACCCACGAGCTCATAGAAGGGGAGGTATTGCCCGAATGAAAAACGTTCATAGTCATGGACTACGTTCGGTGTAAAAAAATAAATGAAACGATTAATGGATCCGGCAAGTAAAACCGACGTATAAATGACCCGCGGGGTCATAGAAGCGGAATTATTACCTATACGGATCAAACATGATCATGGGCTTTGGTTGGAATAAAAAGGAATTCGTCTTTCATGGTCTAAAGGGGCATGATTGGCAGGCAAAAGAAAATAATGATAATTTTGGTCACTCACGACCTAAAGGGCTTTGTTTGACCAAAAGAAAATGAGAACGAATGATTTAAATGGGTCACGAGGCCCGAATAGCCTTGAAATATGGAAATAAATGATTTTGAAACCATAAAATGGGTGTGTTTACACTAAACACATTTAGAAAATAACACGGGTAAAGGGTGATCTACGGGATCATCACGACCTTCGGGTCATAAATTAGTGGTAAAGGTCTACAGGACCAATTTGACCTTCGAGTCACAAATAAAAAGGGTGGAAAATTATAAAGAAATAGCCTACGGGGCAAGGTAAAAGACATATCGGCCAAATGGAGTTAATGTGTAGGAATCGGTTACGATTTTCACGTTAAATGAAATGGGTAAAGAGAAATTGTTTGATTTTTTTTTCATTTTCTTGTTGTGAGAAATTGACACATGTCAAAAAGAAAATGTTGAACTAAATTCAGTTTTAGTTAATTAAAGCGTTTTAACGAACGTAAATAATAAGTGATGGATTGGAAAGTGATTAATATTAAAATAAACAAGTTTTGACACTAATAGGTGCAAGACAATGTGTTCGAAAAGCAAATTTTGAAAATAAATTGTTGATAAAAACTTGAACTTGATGTAATATGATCATGGTCAAGACTATAAATAACATGAGATATGATTACATTGTAGCATAAACTACGGGACTCGGGGGGCCATTCCTGTAAAGCCTTGGGGAGGCAATGTCGGTATACCTGAATGATGGGGTACAAAGTGACCGGTGACTGATGAGTCTAACCGGCAAGATCGGATAAGGTCAAATAGTGTTTATAACCTAGCCATTGCGCATGGCTTATTAAGATTAGCGTTGAATAATTATGTAACATATCAATATGATCGAGTGGCCAGAGGGTGACTCACTCTAGTAGATAGTTAAGAGAAGAAATACAAGATGGATGTAACGGCTTATGAGGCCTTACATGTGAAAGACGCATGCGGAAAATCCTATAGCAATCTTTGACCGAAGCTTATACGCCTCGAGAACAAAGATGTTGACCAAGAAAAAGGTAAAAGAGAACATCGAGAAGGGGTCGAGCACACCCTACTTTGTAGGTAGGATTATTTAACGATTAAAGTTTGAGCAGTGCTCAAGTGAAAATCGAAACTAATTTCCTTGGGCTTGACCCAAGGAACAACATAAGAAAGGTTTCGGGGACGAAACCTCTTTAAGGAGGGTAGATTTGTAACATCCGAAAAAAATGGATTTTGGTAATTAAATCAAATTAACTGGGGATGAGCGGGTAAAATACCTTTAGTGGTAAAAAAAATAATTAATCCGATAAACATTAGTATTTAAATAATAAACCTAATGTTAAATAAAAAAAGTGAACAAGTGTTTTTAAGATAAAGTTTATAAAAGGTCCGAGGCGATCGAGACTTAAATTGAATCGCGTTGTAACACCCCCAAATTTATGTAATTTAACTAAGAACATTTAAACCTAGTTATGATAATGGTTAATTACTAGTAGCGTTATATGGTGTTTTAACCAAACAAAATAACTAACTAAACCTAAGGGGCTAAAGTTGGACAATTAGGAAATAAGAAGATTAAAAAGGCCAAAACTACACACTAGTGTGCGTTCTGGTCAACCAAAAAGAGGGAGAAAAGGGGGGAAACACTCAACCCCTAAATTGAAGAAAAACTACTGAAATCAAAGTGTGAATCAAGTGATAGGCTTGCATGTTGGAAGATTTTAAGTCTCTAACAACATCTAAACCTAAGGTATGTGATGAAATTGTGTATGAAGAGTTTTTATGTCAAATGGCCTTTATGATATGATGAAATTAATGATGAATAGATGTTCATAATCATCATACTTGCTTGTATGTGTGAATTACTTGAACAATTTATGGATTTTGATAAGTATTCTTAAGTGACTAGAAGTGGGTTTTGACATGAGAGTTGAGCCCATGAATTATATTGGTAGAAAGGATGAATTAGCACGTGATAATTGAAAGAAATGTAGTGATTTTGGTTGATAAATTTAGCTAATAAGATGGCCTAAAAATGATGCCCACCATGTATATGATAAAATACCTAAATGAGTTTCATGAAATTGTTAGTGCATTTATATATGTCAAATGGTAGTCAAACTGACCTATAATTGAATTGAATGAGAAAGATAGTATAAAAGTCCATAAGGTGATGATCATGGTGTAGAATGACTAATCAAACCATCTTGTGTATATTATGTAATAGTTTGACACTTGACAAGCTAGGTGAGAGTTTGGAAAGAAATGGGTCAAATGGATCAAAGACGCGAGAAGGCTTAAACGGACGCAAGGTAAGTAAAACTTACACTTCCTAGAATAGAATCACTATTTAAGAAATAAGAAGTTAAAAACAATGACTTGTTAATGTTGAGACCCCATGGTGTAACCCATAAACGGGTCAAAATGGATAAAGTAGGACGTACTATAGTTAGAAATAAACAAGGACTGGTTAAAGTCGAGACCACATGGTGTAAATCATGAAACGGTCCGAACGAGGAAAATGGTAAGTAACCATGTTTTGGACGATGAACCAATGAATTTTTAAATAAGACCTTTTGGCGCGAACCAAAACGGGTCAAACAAGTAAAAATGAGTTTTTGGTGTAAATACTTGCTGACTTGAACCAAAACAGGTCAAATAAGTAAAAAAATGAGTTTTTGGTGGTAAACACTTGCTCACGCGAACTAAGACGGGTCAAACAAGTAAAAAAATTGAGTTTTTGGTGGTAAACAAACCAAACGGGTCAAACAAGTAAAAATGAGTTTTTGGTGGTAAACATTTGCTAACGCAAACCAAAACGGGTCAAACAAGTATAAATGAGTTTTTGGTGTAAACACTTGCTGACACGTGAGCCAAAACGGATCAAACGAGTAAAAATGAATTTATGGTTGGAAACCAATGAAATTTTGGTGTAAATCACAACGGGAAAAATGGGTATGATGTTAAGTACGCACCTTGCAGCAGTAAACAACACATGGTTAGTCGAATCGCTAAAGAGGTAAGCTATGAACGGGTCAAATAGACAAATGGGTCAAACAAGTCAAATGGTGATGTAATCACCATCTGAATATGATATTTAATGCCTTGTTTGTTAAGTATCATACTTACAGGTAAGCATAATGTATGGGCATCCATTTCCAAGAATTAGGAAGTAAGAGTCACAAACTATTGATAACGGGTCAATGTTTTGACCCGCGCCAGGTATGTGTAATGGTCATGCTCTCGGTGAGGGTTTATGAATCGACTAGAGTTAGTTGAGTCAAGGGTGGACCCTAGACCACCCTTAGCGAGTTATGTCTAGTATTCGGGTAAAACGGCCATTAGAGCCAAAGACATGCCTATGATGCGAAAATACAACGAAACGAATTTTAAAATACTAGACTATTGGAAAGGTTTTATGGTCTTAGGAACATAATAAATCTAGATGGGATAACGAGTTAAAAGTGCTCATTAGTCTTAATCTAAACAATTAAAAGTTGTCTGGTTGTAAAAAAAGGCTAAATTTGACTAAAATACCCTCAGATAATGGGTTTGGGTAAAACGCCGAACCGAAAGAAGAGTTTGGGAAATAATGAGTCCGGACCTAGACACTAAAGCAAAGTGCACAGGTCAGTGCACAATGCACATTTTAGCAAAGTGCATAGTGCATAGTTTAGAAAAGTGCACAGATTAGTGTAAAGTGCACAATTTAGCAAAAGTGCACAGTTTAGCAAGCTTCACAGTTTAATAAAGTACATAGTGCACAGTTTAGCAAAAGGGCACAGTGTACAGTTTAGCAAAAGTGCATAATTTAGAAAAAGTGCATAGTTCAGTAAAGTGCATAATGCACAATTTAGCAAAAGTGCACAGTTTAGCAAAAGTGCACAGTTAGAAAAGTGCAAAGTGCTTAGGTTGGTGCGCAGTTCAACAAAGTGTCCAGGTTAGTGCACAGTTTAGTAAAGTGCACTAGTCAACGTACATTGCACGGTTTAGCAAAGTGCACAGTGCACAATTTAGTAAAGTGCGATGATCTTGCTAAAGACGTTTCTCTTGCTATTCGCGATAGAACCTCAATCGTTCAAAACATTTATTTTTCAATCCGTTAACACAAAAGAAATATAAACATTAATCGTTTTTGGTGTTTATGACAGGTTTATACAAAAGCTGGTACCAGGCGGACGATCAAGCACGCGAAGAACCGAACACTCTTAAACCGCCACCTCCATGGGAACATCTTCTCAAAAAGATATAAAATATGATCAAGCGTGACAAAGTTTTTGTATAAAATCTTGTTGTCTTTCACTGTAATTTAATTGTGTAATAACCCGTTAAGTCGGTTCGTCTGGGTTATCAATTAACTCCGACTCGTAAGATATTTGTAAAAAAAATCTTGGACCTAATCCTACGAATATTTCAAATATTCAGTATGAAACGGGATAGAGTGTTACAACTACTAATCAATTACATTTAGTATTATCATCATAAAAACATATTAAATAATTAAAATATATATAAATAAAATATAAAAATGTATATAAAAAATACTCAAATGCATAGATAACAAAAATAGTGTAGGCCGATAAATCGATAATTGATATATATCATATACATATATATACACACACACACATATTTAAAAAAATAAAAGAGATCATATTGGGTATATATCCAGGTAAACAGGTACACTTTATCGGGTAATCGGGTTGGGTGAACGTGTGTGTCACTAAATCCCAAACCCGCGAAAAAAATAAAAACTAATCCCAAACTCAGTCTCATACCCGATTACCCGACCCAAACTTGTCTCAAATAAGTCAAATTTTTTGTTTACCCATCGAGTATGAGTTTGATTGCATAATAAAACCCTAATATGTTAGTGAGTATAATTACCTATAGTTCAAAAGCAAATAGAAATCAAATTTCTTATAATAGAAGATAATCTAACCATAGTCTATGGCGAGGCATAACTAATTCACCATGTAAATAGAAGCAAAATTAATTCCATTTTTTCTATATTGATTTCTATATATGCCTAACAACGCCCAGCCATCCACTGTTAGAGTGTAGACCATTTAATTCCCTTTCTTTTGCAATGGGCCTTTTGATGTGGTCTTCTGTTTCAAATTGGTTTGCAGCCCAAGCCCATATATAGTTGTTAATCACACACTTTAAGCCAACCTAAAAATGATTATGTGAAACCCATTTTCATGTTTGAAAGTTGAAACTGTGTAGTTCATTCGAAAACCACTTTCTTTTGTTTTAGGATAAATTACATTTTTCATCCTTTATGTTAGTATCAGATTACAATGGATACCCTTTAACATCAATAATTACAGTCACAATCCTTTATTTGTAAAACTCATTACACTCTACGCCCTTTGACTCTAACTTGGTAAAAAAAATTAGTTAAGTATGGCATTTGCCCTCATGTGCAAGGCACATGCAATACTTAACTAAAAATTTTAATCAGTTTAGGGTTAAAGGACGTAGAGTGTAATGAGTTTCACAAATAAAGTATTGTGACTGTAATTATTGAAATTAAAGGGTATCCATTGCAATCTGATACAAACATAAAGGACGAAAAGCGTAGTTTACTCTTTCTTTTATTTAAGGATAAATTACACTTTTCGTCCTTTATGTTTATAGCTAGTTGCAATGGATGACCTTTACCTTTAATAATTACAGCCACAATCCTTTATTCGGAGAACCCACTACACGTTTGGTCCTTTTCCACTAACCAAGTTAAAAATTTCAGTTAACTCTAGTCATGTGCATTGCACATAGGGCAAGTTGGTCATTTTAAGCATTATTAATATATAGTATAATAAATAAAATAAAAAAACTTCAAAACAATTAATTATTTAGTTAATATATTGGAAAAATTACAGTTTTCGTCATTTATGTTTATAGGTAGTTGCAATGGATGACCTTTACCTTTAATAATTATAGTCACAGTCATTTGTTTGGAAAACTCACTACACCTTAGGTCCTTTAACACTAATTTTGTTAAAATTTTGAGTTAAGTCTGATCAATCAAGGGTAAATTAGTCATTTTACCAACAAAATTAACAAATAATAAAAAACCTAATTATCTCAAACTCTTCTTTTACATCATTTCCCTACCCTTTTCTTCTTTCACCATCACCGCCACCACCATAACCATCAACACCACCAAATCTGTTGCCACCACAACCACCGCCATCGAGCCTCACCACCATCACCGTATCCCAGCCACCACCACTGGATCGAACTAACAGCCACCACCACTGGATTGAACATTTCTCAGTATCAGCCTATCAATAACACCCCTTATTTAAAGATAAAACGATACTGAACATTTCTCAGTATCAAAATCATGGGAGCAAAACAAAAACCTGTAGAAATAGATAATACGCGGGCTTGCATAGGTTCTTGCAATTGTTCAACTGATGTGACCTGGTCTTCTCCAAGAACATTGGTAACTAGCTGGTCATTTTGTTCGGTTGTAATCAATCTTCCCCTCTTTACTACTGGTAGTTTGCTACTGAAGTTAATAGCAAGTTGCCCGAGAAAATCGTGTTGTGTGACAAATTGCTGCTCACAATAGTTAACCCCGGTGCATATCGATCTTCCCTGGGACTATAAAGATCTCACAATACTCCACCTCCCGTACATACATACATACCCTATGATCTGAACAGATCTCACAACAATTACCTGCACCACCACTACCATTGGATCTCACTACTACCGTCAGATCTACCGCCACACCGTCAGATCTACCACCACCCTCTCTTTAAACTCTTACCCTTTTCTCTTTCTCTCTCTCTCACTCTCTCTAAATCAAAACACCACCATCATTAGGTACCACCTACCACCGTCGCATCTTCTCTAAACTCAAAACACCACCATCAACCATCGCAGGAGGGTCAAAACCCTAAATTAGTTTGAGACAACCAGAGATACAGATCTGTAATAGTGTTTTTGCAGCGATTTTTGGTGTAATAAACCAAAGATTCAGATCTGAGATGAAGATTGATTAAGAAGGTGAGAAGGAAGAGAGAGGGAGTGCAGAGGTGTAGAAAGAGAGAGATTTACCAGATTTTTTTTCTTTCTTTGTTAAATTGATTGGTAAATTACTAAACTGCCCTCATGTGCAAGGCACATGCCAACTTAACTGAATTTTTTTAACAAGGTTAAGGCAAAGGACGTTGAGTGTAACGAGTTTTACAAATAAAGGACTGTGACTGTAATTATTAAAGTTAAAGGTCATCCATTGCAATCTCACACAAACATAAAGGACAAAAAGTGTAATTTATCCTAATATATTTGTTTTATAATTTATAATACTATGTATTATTTATAGAAACCATCATCTGCTCTAAACCATCTCCATCTTCATCTCCTCCGTCACCACCATCCCACCACCACCCAACCCGCCGGAAACCACAATCACCACCACCAACTTCGCACACAACCACCACCATCTTTGCAACCAACACCGCCGGAACTACTTGGGAAGTAGGGTGCAACAAATGAAACCACTGATTCGCCGTCGCTGATTCGTACACCTCCGACCAGAATGGTGCCGATGACGTCTCTTCGCTAGGATAAACTGTACAATCCGCTCACTCGAATTAAACCTATGTGACGAACTCCTCCACCGCCACTATCGCAGTCAACTCCGGCCAGGTTACCTTCGTTGAATCAGGCAACCACTTGAGGCAACTTTGATACCAATCAACTCGTATATAACTACTTAATGAAAGCCCTATGTTTTTGTTCCTAATCTGTAATCACAAAACTCCAATTTTTGAATTTAAATGGGGGAGATAATAGTTCTTTTGTTCCTAATCTGTAATCACAAAACAGTTTTCTTGTGTTTTGGGGGTTGTGTGGTTATAAGTCAACTTTTGTCAATGAGCTCCAGATGCACCGGATTGCTGCCCCTGTCTTCCTATGTATAGAACGAGACCAAAAGATACAAAAGGTATATGTCATTATTGAATATACTTGTTGAACACAGAACTCCAAATGCAGCAGGGTTGTGTGGTTATAAGTCAACTTTTGTCAATGAGGCCTTCTAAATGTGGCTTTGGTTTGATCATTGTGGAATAAGGTGCATATTCAACACAGAACTCCAGATGCAGCAGGACTTTTGCAGATCTGTGAAGGGTTAGGGCGGTGGGTGTGACGTGGTGGTGGCCCGACTGGTGAACGGTGGCCGGATTGGTGGTGACGAGATGTGGTGGTGGTGGCAGGATATGGTGGTTAGGTTTTAGGGTTAAGAAATTGGGGAAGATGAATGTATATGCAATTTCTCTAGTTTTATTTATGAAACATTTAAACAAAAACATGGATTGACCAGAATACCCTTAAGTCAATAAACTTAACTGAAAATTTTAACCAAGTTAGTGTTAAAGGACGAAAGACGTACTGAGTTTTCCAAATAAAGGACTGTGGCTGTAATTATTAAAGGTAAAGGTAATCCATTGCAACTAGCTATAAACATAAAGGACGAAAAGTGTAATTTTTCCTTTATTTAATCTCATTTTCTTACTTCAATAACATTTGTGACTTCAAACTTCGAAGCATGGGCGGACCTAGCTTTTGGCCATGGTGGGCGGCCGCACCCATTGAAAAAAAAATTAGTGTATATTTTAGACAAAAAACCCGACCGCACCCCTTGAAAATATGGTTGAACACCTCATTCGCACCCCCAACAAACAATTTATGGGTCCGCCACTGCTTCGAAGTAAGCTTCCAACATTTTGATACGAAATTTATGGTTTCAGTTCATTCTTTTAGTAATCTACAAAATAAAATAAATAAATAAAAATAATAAAAAAATGCATCAATCAGTATACTACTTTACAAAATGAGCGAATTTTTAGAGAAATGTTAGAAAACAAGACAAACTTAGCAATTATAATATCTTGACTGAGAATAAAAACAGCATGTCTTTTTCCATTCTTTACTACATAATGTTATGTTCATCAAAACATTACTTAAAAAAAATTAAAAAAAAAAAACCCCTCATCTAGTAGATTCGCTAATCTTTGCTTCATGATCTTAGATCTCCGAAACGAGCTTGACGAATGTATCCAAATCCCTTGTTGATGTTCCTTGTTCAACCGCGTTGGTGGCTTCTTGATTTAGCTCCTTAATTTTAACTCTTTCAGGCCTCTCAACACTCAACGACTCATCCAACAACCGAGCCAACTCAACCGAGTCAGGAACACTCTCAGGTCCACCATCACAAGCTCGTTTCGCAACACCCAACTGGTCAACTAGTAGCGCAGCATTGGCAAACTGGTCTGCAATCATGGGCCACGTCAACATCACCACACCGCCTATAATCCCTTCCAATGTAGAGTTCCACCCACAATGAGTCACAAATGAGCCAACAGCCCGATGCCTTAGCATCGCCAGTTGAGGGACCCAACCCATGACTATGAGCCCACGGCTACCAACGCGGTCTTCAAACCCACTAGGGATGGTCCAAATGGTGCTTGACTCACTTCCCTTCACACACAAGATAAAATTAACTTTACTGAGCTCAAGTGCACGTGCTAGTGCACTCATTTGTTTCTCATTTAACTCAACTTGGCTACCAAAACATATATAAACAACAGATTCATTGGGCTTTTGGTCCAACCATGTGAACAGGTGGTCAGGTGACACTGTACTCCACCCACCACGTCCAGTTATAGCTATTGGGCCATTTGTTTCTGGAAGTAATGGGCCGACGGCCCAAACTCGATCATGGCCCATAATGCTCTTCATGTGATTAATGTAAACCTCTTCCAACTTTTCAAATGTGTTGTACAAGATTCCCCAACTTGTCATATTGGCCAACATTCCCTTCCTGAAAGATTCAAATTCTTGATCTCCTGTTTCGTAATCGCGCATTACTTGTGGCACCTGCCACCAAGGAAACTCCGGCGAGTTGGGGATTTCTTGGAACGCAAGCAAGAAGTTTTCGTCGCCGTCGCCATTTTTGGCAATAGCTTGTTCTATGGTTTGCCACAACGTATGAATAACCGAAGAACTGAAAGCACCTAAAAGAATCCGAAAGAACCCAAAATTTTAACCATGAATAATATATTTATGCATTGAATAACTAAAAACCAGATCTCTTTACATCGATATTTTTTTTTTTTTGAACGACAAATTTGGATCACTGACGGACCACTGGAGTATCATCGTACCACTAGCAGAACCACCCGATTAGTTTTTTTAATTGAATAATTAAAAACCTAATCTCATTATGTCGATAAAACGTCAATAACTATCACAATATTATAAGAAAACTTTAAGTGTGAATTACTTTGTACAAAATAAATGAAAACCATATCTCATTATATAAAGATTATATTGATCACTATATAAAGCTTACATTGAACAAGATAATAATAATAATAATAATAATAATAATAATAATAATAATAATAATAATAAAGTTAACTGTCATTTTTGTCCCTGTGGGTTGTTCACTTTTGTCATTTCAAACCAATTTTCAAAAATGCACTAATTTCCTCCCTAACATACCGGAAACGTGTCACTTCAATCCAAAAATAAAAACTCAGTTAAGTCAGACAAGTGGGTACTATTGTCAATTCATAAAATAAGGTGAAAACTAAGATATATGAATTGACAATAGTACCCTTCATTTAACATGTTTGACTTCACTGGGTGTTAATTTTTGAACTGAAGTGGCATTTTTCCAGTATGTCAGGGAGGAAACTGGTGCATTTTTTAAATCTGGTCTGAAATGGCAAAAGTGAACAAATCACGGAGACGAAAATGACAGTTAACTCTAATAATAATAATAATAATAATAATAATAATAATAATAATAATAATAATAATAATAATAATAAAGTTAACCAGCTAATAATAGTAATAAAACGTCAATGACTATTATAACATTCAAATAGTAATAAAACGTCAATAACTATTATAATATTCAAAGTAGAGATATAATAACTATTAACAAACAAACTTAAATACAAACAATAATCTAAACAAAAATATATTAAATAAAATAATATAATAGATGATAAACTCGGCTAACACACCTGAAGGAGAAAACACCACGCGTCGAATGCCTAGGTGGGAAGCGAGTTCGCTAGTCCACCCGAGCAGGAAGTCAGAAACTATGAGTGTGGGGGGCGAAGGGTGGGACCGAAACCATTGAACAATGGGATCAAATAGTTTTTGTGTGGAATTCACTTTGGCGATCAGCGGGTGGCGAGATGGGGTGACTTCTGGATCAGGGAAGACAAGTTTGTGTAGAGAAGAAGGGTAGAGGGAGAGGAAAGGGTCTAGAAGCGGGATGTCTGCGGTGGAGGTGACAATGATGGTGACGGTGAGGCCGTGGCGGAGGAGGAGGTGGGTGAGGTCGAGTAAAGGGATGGTGTGGCCGGAGCCAGGGTAAGAGTAGAGTAGTAAATGTGTGTTGTTAGTAGAATGAGACATGTTTAACGATTTGATAGATGTAACGCCTTTGTGAAGCTTGATAATATATAGTAGTGGGCCAAAAGGTTATTATAAGGAAACGACGCCGTATTGATTCAAACATATTGTGTTTAGCATGTGACATGTGAGAGAACATCGAGTCATGCTTTTGATCATTTCTCCTCTTGAATCCATTTAATTTAATTAAAGATTTTCTATAATAGTTGAAATTATTATTTACCCCTAATCAAGAATACTTTATAGGAGTGTGAGCATTAAAACTTTAAGAAAAATTCCTTTTTTATGTATTCATTAAACAACTTTAAAATCTTTTAATACGTTACAAAGAAATATATCACTATTAACCAATTCTGTAACGATTAATCTTTCAATCTTCCACCATTAAATACTTCATTCCTCAAAACTCATATCTTTCTTTTTCTTCCGCCCTTAAAATTAAATTTGTATCTTCAAACAGAAACCCCTCAAAAGATGTATATAATCACTTAAAAGAGTATATTTGACATGAAGCTTTTAGTAGCTTCTAGCTTTAAACTTTTAATAAAAAGCTCTTACTCAATAAAAAGACTTGTTTGGTTGAAAGAGCTTGGAGCTTTTAGGTTAGGAACTTGAAGATTTTGGTTGAACGCTCCTACTAGTAGCGTTTAGAATGAGCTACAAGCTTTTAGGGAAAAAAATGACTATTTTAACCTTTAAAGATAATGAAATTTTTAATGCATAAACTTTTTAAATTTTTAGTTATGTCCATTTTGGTCATTTTATACATTTTATTAAAAGCTCCAGCTACTCTGCCAAACACCAAATATATCTAAAAAACCTACAACTACTAGCTACCAGCTACTAACTTCCAGCCAACAGCTTCCAACCACCAGCTATTTTTGCCAAACATACCCAAAATCAAAAGTGTGTTTAGGAAGTAAGGGTGGATCCATGAAATTTTTTTATCGGGATAATAAATTTGACAAATATGCATTTAAAAGCACCAAAATTAGAATAAGCATGCACCTAAGTAAATTAAACTATTCAAGATTTCAAACCATTAGCAACTTTTTTTTTTTGGGTAAAGAACCATTAGCAACTTGTAAAATTTTAAAAACTACAACAAACATGATGAAAACTATAAAGAAAATCTATACTCTTTATCTATAGATACTATTAAAATAAATTTATTTATTTGAGGACACATAGTATTTATTGGTTGAATCTTCACTTTTCCCTTGAGGAAAAGTAGCGCAACCAAACGAACACGAACAAGGTTTTTTCGTGTTCGTTCGTTAAGGATATAATGTGTTCACGAACACAGATAAAATCGGCGAAGACGACGAAGGCTAGATGTGGATGGTGAGAGGGAGCGGCGATAGACCTTGAAGCCCTAATCGTTCAACAAAGGCCGATAGTATTTTTCGATGTGAATAATGAGAAGGTAAGTGGAGCGGTGTGTAAACAAGGTGGAGATAGGATTTTCTATTTTATCTGTTTGGGTAACTAGATAAATAAGAATTAGATAATATAAAAAGTTTAGATAAATTAAATAGAGTAAACTGCCATTTTGGTCCCTGTGGTTTGGCCAGTTTTGCCACTTTAGTCCAAATCTCAAACTTATTACATCCAGGGCCCTGTGGTTTGCATTTTGTTGTCATTTTAGTCCAAAATCCAAAAAATCCCCCTTTTTGACTGTTGAGAGCTGCCTATTTTGTCCTTTAGTACAGGGGTATTTTAGTCATTTTTTAAATTCTATTTGTTTTAGTTTTTTTTAGCAATAATATATATGGGATGATGATGATCATAATAATCAGATCTCTCTCTCTCTCTAGCACCACAACAGCCACCTCCTCCCTCTCTCTCTCTTCTCTCTCTCTATAGCACCACCACCACCGCCACCTCCTCCCCCTTCTCTCTCTCTCTTCTCTCTCTCTTTTCCGATGACAGCCGACACTCCGTGAACTCCACCACCACCACCACCGTGAACTCCACCACCGCCACCACTGAAACCCTAAAGCGCCACCACTGCTGTCACCATCAAACCCAATACTGAAACCCTAAATAAATGAACTAGTTCCGATCTGCTGCTGAATCGTAGTTGCTGAATCGAAGCTTGAACGAGTGTTGTCTTCCGATGTGAACTTGTTCCGATCTGCTGCTGAATCGTAGTTGCTGAATCGAAGCTTGAAGATGAAGATTGCTGAATTTCACACGCCTTTATTCAATCCTGCTGAATCGAAGCTTGAGGATGAAGTAGCTGAATCGAAGCTTGAAGATGAAGATTGCTGACTCGTAGTTCCGATCTGCTGCTTAATAACATGTGGGGAGTTGCTGAATCGAAGAAATCGAAGCTTGAACGAGTGTTGTCTTCCGATCTGCTGACTTCTATGTTCGATTATAAGTTCGATTTCACGATGAAGATCTGTATGTGGACGATTTGGGGATGTATGCCAAAACCCTAAACGGATAGAGAATTTGGGGGGATGTTGCTGATGATGACGATTAGGTTTGCGATATGACGATTTTGGTCGATTAGAGATTCATTGTTTTTGGATTTGTTGTGAAATCTTATTAAAGATTTGTAATTTATTTATATATGTGCCAGAGGTTTTTGTTCGTTACTGATGCTAATGATGATAATTAGGTTTGTGATGTGATGATTTATTCGATCAGAATGGTGGTGGTGCTATAGAGAGAGAAGAGAGAGATGGGGAGGCGGTGGTGGTGGTGGTGGTGCTATAGAGAGAGAGAGAAGAGATAGAGGTGATTATTTTTGGGGATGATTGTGATGATCAGTTTACAATAAAATATAAATGACTAAAATACCCCTGTACTAAAGGACAAAATAGGCAGCTCTCAACAGTGAAAATAAGGGTTTTTTGGATTTTGGACTAAAATGGCAACAAAATGCAAACCACAGGGCCCTGGATGTAATAAGTTTGAGATTTGGACTAAAGTGGCAAAACTGGCCAAACCACAGGGACCAAAATGGCAGTTTACTCAATTAAATAAATGCTAAAAGATCTTTAAGGTGATGCGTAGTGGGGCGGTATGCCCGTTCATCGCGCCGCCAAAACGCCGGAAACACCAAAACGTGGGGCGCTATATTTGAAAAATGGGGGTGTGGCGCGATATATATAGCGGCGCCATGTGTGTTTGTTTGAATTTTTTTTATTTTTTTTTTGGGGTTAAAAGATTGGTGGGGTGTTGAAAAAGATTTGTGGGTATGGTAGGTTTTGTGTTGGAGATATATCAAAGAAGAAGAAGAAGGAAGTCAAGGAAGTAGGAAAAATTTTAGGGTTTTATTTTTTATCGGCATTGGGCTGGGCTTAAAAGATTGAAAAAAAAATATGAAGTGTTGTTTTTTTATTTTTTTAGTCCAACTTTTTTTTAGTGAAACCGTTTTTTTTTTATGTTACGGTAATGTTTTTTTTTAAGTGTAATGGTTTTTTTTAGTGTAATGTTTTTTTAATTTAATGAAACAAATTTTAATTTTATAAAGTTAGAAAATAATTATAAAAAATTAGAAATTAATAATTGAGTAATGATTAGACGGGGGCTTTATGACTACGGGCTTAAATGCATAACGCCCCATAACGCCCACCCGCACACGTGGCGCGCCACGTGTCGCATAACGCCCACAAAGGGGGGTTATGACTACACATGGCCTAATAAACAACATAAACAAACAAATGTTCATTAACGCATTATCAAACATTCACAAACTGATTCATTATGCTAATGAAATTATAATACCAAAAAAACATACAAAATCAGAATGACTGCCTTCATTACATCATCTGCAACATGCCTGATGAACAAAGTTATCCTAAATACATAAACCTGAATTAGCCAATTAGGATAACTTAGACATCAAATTAATAAGAGCATGTGTAGTGGTGGAACAAAATAATGCCCCCACCATGGGGCATTATTCGACACGTGTCATCCTAGTCAGCATAGGGCATTATAGCATAAAGTGGTGTAGTGGGCCATTATTCCAATAACGCCCATGCAATCATTTCCCAATTATTATTTTTTTAATTTAAAACATAAAAAACTTCATTAATTTAAAATAAAAATTACACTACTTGAAATTAAAAAAAAAACGAAAAAAAAAACAGAAAATAAAAAAACCGAAAAAAAAAATAAAGTTAAAAAAAAAGAAAATGATCTAGAGTCCATATTTTTCTCGAATTTTTTGGCGACGCATTTGCGCAAGGATCAACGCATCGCCTTGGAGGTGGTCGATAGGTTTGGACAAAAACTCAATGTCCTTTTTCATTTGCCTCGCCTCTTGCACCGGTTCGGGTTGCGTCTCCGGCACGACATCGACATCGGGTTCGGATTCGGCTTGTTGTTGTGACGGTTGCGACCCGCCGGCTTGACCATAGCCGAAGGTGGGAGGCACAAACGGAGTGGCGCCACTCAAGTAAGCCGCGTACGAATAAAAGTTCGGGTCCATGTCTTGAAGGTTATACGGGTGTTGCGGTTGGGTTGTGTTCGGGTTCGTGGGTCTTGCGGGGACACCAAAAGGGGGTCGGAACGGATGCATGATTGTATAAAAAATAGGAGAAAGTGGGTTTTTTTTATAAAAAAGAGGAGAAAGTAGGAGAGAAAGTAAGAGGTTTTTTATAAAAAAATGGAGAAAGTGGGTTGATATATATATAGTGGGTAAAATTTTGAATTAAAAAAAAAATCAATTACATTTGACCGTTTGGCAACGGCCCAATCTCGAACCCCAATACAATTTAAGCGTTTTAATTAAAACGCCAAAGTAATTTTTTTTCGAAAAAAACGTCCGGAAACGCCGGGTGTAATGGAGGCAGGGGCGTTATCCGGCGTTTTTTTTTTATTTTTATTTTTAAAAACGCCCCACTACGGACAGTCTAACTAGCTTCACAATTTGACATAACCATCACCATCAAAATCCACTAGTAACATAATATTATCCATACAGGTTACAAGCGTCGCATGATTAATGTACTACAAACATTAAACATTACCAATTTTACGTCTACTTTCGTTTGGTTTATTTTTTTTTAATACTTTTTTAATACGAACTTTTTCTGTGTTGGTGGTCGCTGACAGTGGTGTTACATTGCTACTTATGCCCCACCGCAACAAAAGGGGCCTTAATACCATGGTTGTCAAAAGCGCAAAAGGCGCGCCTATCGCGCCTGGTGGTAGCCTAGGCGCAAAAATTGGCTTTTTTTTTTTGTAAAAACGGTGCTCAGGCGCAAAAGGCGCGCGCCTAGACGCTCGGGCGAAGCAAGACGAGCCGAAGCTGAATATCCAATTGATGTTGATGGAAGTTCTGATGACTTTGATGATGGTCTTGATGATTGATGATGAACTATAAGTTTAAATGTTTTAGTAACCGCAAACATTTGTATAAGTCCTAGTAACTTTTGGTATAACTGTTGGTATCACTACGTAGTGTATAAATCCTAAACTTTTGCTACTAACTATTAGCTACATGATCTTAAATGACATATATAATAGTTATTTTTAATTGTATATGTGGAATCTTATTTATTTTCAAAGCATAACATATTTTTTATATTTTTTTTCTCTATGTGCGCTTTTTTTAAAAACGCCCACACTTTTTTTGCGCCTTGTGTCTAGGCTCCGGGCGAGGCTGATGCGCCTCGCCTGCGCCTTGCGTCTTTGACAACATAGCTTAATACTAGTTTACTCTAATTCATATAGTTTGTATGTGCTTCATTATTTATATACTAGGTTATAACTTCGTGTCTTACACAAGTTGAATAAAGAAAAAATCAAATAGTTAGTAATAAATGATTTATTATTATGATTAAAATATACATAAGAAGATATATTAATGACAACTTAATTTGTGGACATAGTATTTAAAACAAAGATAATAAATAACAAACAATTACAAGATTAGTTGTAATTGAGTTATAATAAACCTAATTTAGTAAAGGTGTTAATAAAATCTTTCTATTTCAATGATTCTTATAAATGAAAATTTAAATATAATATTTAATAATTATATAAAAGTTGTAAATATATACACAATATTAAATCTTAAATGCTAATTATTAATAGAATAAGTTTACAAAATCTTCTTCCATAACTAAACTTTTTTAACAATTAATTAATAGTTAAAAGATATTTAATGTTAATCTGAATTGAGTAACAATATACGAGCATTCATATTGAGTTATTTATCATCATTCTTATAATTATACTAAAAATTAATACTTTTTTTCTCTCATTTTCAATTAAATAATATTTTTATACATTTATTATTGTGTTTTCTTTCTCCTCCACTCACAGTCACTTTCAAAAAAAATATTAAAAAATTAATATGGATGAATAGTGTTTCCGTATAATAAAAAATATTGAAATGCTTGTTTTTATATACATTTCAGACCTCTTGTGGAGCACGGAAGATATATTATAATATATATTACACAACATCATGCTGCTACAATACATTGAGGCTTCATTTTGCTTTTAATTGGAAGAATGTCATCCACACTAATAAATAGTTAGGACATGTGGAAGAATGCCCGGATGCTCCCTGTGGTTTGGTAAAATAACACCTATAGTCCTCAACATTTGAAAATTACATGTATGCTCCATGTGGTTTGTTTATTTGTTACTCAGATAGTCCCCAAAGTGAATTAAGGTTAGTTTTTTCTGTTAAGTGTGTGTAAAATGACTAAGATGCGCTTAATGAAAAAAACTAATTAAGTATGTAATAAATATATTATATATTATGGGGCCAACTTATCATAGATATAAATATATTATATAACCCACCCCACCTTTCTTTCTTGCGGCAGATCTTCTCCAGCCGACAACCACCATCCACCGCCCATCTCCATCCCTTTCTTCTCCGGTTCCCCCACCGGCGACCACCTTCCTCGCTGGCCATCGAAGGGGTTAATATGCCATTAAACCCAACAATAAGAATTAAAACTTTGGCTCTTTATGCCGTGTTCAATGACTTCAAATATGGAAATCTGTTTATCACCAACACGGGCGCAGATTTCAGATCTGAATATAGCCTGGTATAAACGTCCTGTATACATAGATCTGAAAGTGTTCATCATCACAATTATACTGCTATGGATGTTTTACCACCCTATCTTCAATTTTATTTCTTTTCACTTTTGAATGTTAATTGATCGAAGCTGGTGTCATCCATATATTTTTTACAATTGTATGCTGAAACGAACATTGTATTTCAATACCAACTAAGTAAATCTGAATATAAATCCCCTAGTTAATGGGCATCTATTATCATGCAAAGAGTGGCAAAATATATGTATATTTTGGTTCCTAAATTATGATAGATTGTCAAAGGTGCTTAACATCAGTTGAAGTACTAAACAGAGTCATGTATCTGTAAGGGGAATGAGTTTCACAAGAATAATGCGGGAAAAACGAGGGGACAAGTGGTGCCAGTTAACAATCGGTGATGAGATTGGGGTGGAGGGGATGAAAAAAAATCAACATGGAGATGGTGGTTAGAAGCGGTGGTGAGTAGAGTTCTTAGTATGACGGGTGATTAGAATGACAGTGGTGGGTGGAGGTTAAAAAGCTGGGATCTTTAGTCCACAAATGGTGGAGAGTGATTGTGGCACTGATGGTGAAGGAGGGTGACGGTGGTGGGTGGAGGGTGACGGTGATGGATGAAGGTTGAAGATGAATTGTGGTGGTGAGGTTTCACAAATAAAATAATATAAAAAGAGTGGGCTCTAATCAGTTTTTGTTTTGTTTTTTTGTTTTTTATTATCAAGGGTAAATTTTTCATTTCATATCTATTTAACTGAGGAAACTAACCGTTATCCACTCCAGGGACTATCCGAGTAACAAACTGTCAAACCACAAGGAGCATCGGTGTAATTTTCAAAAGTTAGGGACTATAGGTGTTATTTTGCAAAACCACAGGGCCTATCCGTGTATTTTACTCAATTAAAATTCAAAAGGATTCATAAGTGAATGGATGAACCATATTCATAATTTCTTATCTATCTACTATAATAAAAGAAACCAACTTTTGGACACGTGTCATTTATTGAAGGTATCCTCAAATCTATACTTATCTTATATTAACTAAATAAATAATAAATTAATATTAAATCTTATTTTACTTTAATAAAATATTATCCTCAAATCTAAATTGTTAATTTAATATATTTTTAAAACAAATACCTCTCTTTTCTACTTATCTTATATTAAATATATAAATAATAAATTAATATTAAATGTTATCATAATTTATTAAAATATAACTTTTTTATTATTTGGTACACAAAATTATATTTATTCAACTCATGTAAAACGCGAGGTTTTAAAAATATAAAGTTTTTTTATTATTTACTATACAAAGTTACATTTATATAACCCGTGTAATACACGAAGTTTTAAAGATATAACTTTTTGTCATTTGCTATGTAAAATTAGATTTATTTAACACATGTAATACACGAGGTTTTTTAAGGATATAAATTTTTTTATTATTTGGTAGATTTTTCAACCCAACTATACACGGGTATTTTAAAGATACGACGTTTTTAGTATTTAATATACAAAATTACATTTATTTAATCTGTGTAATACACATGGTTTTTAAAGATATAATTCTTTTTTAGATCTATTCAACGCGTGTAATTACGAGGTTTTTAAGGATGTAATTTTTTTTATTATTTGGTAGATTTATTCAACCCGATTATACACAGGTTGTTTAAAGATACGATGTTTTTAGTATTTCGTATACAAAATTACATTTATTTAATCTGTGTAATACACATGGTTTTTAAAGATATAACTTTTTTTTTATAATTTGATATATAAAATTTCATTTATTTAACCTGTACAATATACGGGGTTTAAAGATATATAACTTTTTATTATTTAATATATAAAATTACATTTATTCAACCCGTGTAATACACGGGGTTCTAACCTAGTTTACTTATAAACGAAACATATCACATTAATAATACGAGTAATTCACTTTAATAGATATAAAAAGGTTTTTAATAGCTTGCTGATTTTTCAGGTAACTTAAAACAGGAGTTTATTAGCTTATTCCATTGTCAAAACACAATATTACTTGAAGTCTTGAACCTTTTTAGCAATGTAAGACGTTATAACAAAATCTGTGTATTTACCAGATTGGGCTGACTGAAGATGAACATTTTTTAAGCCCAATCAATCAAATCACCAATAATATGAGCCCATATTACAAACGAATAAGAAAATTCAAATACCAAAAGCCCATGTTCATCTATGACTAATCAACACTTAAAATTTGGGCTTTGCGTAATAATATGCACTAGGGTTGGTACTGTAGGCAGAAGAAATTGTACATAATTGTCTAATGTTTAACGACTGAAGGATATGTAGATTAGCGGTATCAAGGTGTGATGGAAAGTTGATGTTGAGGGTTTAAGTCTCATAGAAGGGGAGAGTTAGCTGGTCGAAATGAAAAAAATTAATAGTAAGCGAAAAGTGTGGTTTTTTAAAACACAAATATTTTTTTTTCTTTCTAAAAACTCAACATCATCTAGTGTGTTTACATTTATCATAATCAGTATACTTAACACAGTGTGTAAAATGGAGGTTTATTTCATATGAGGTTTATCTATACATAGCTTGCTTGCACATGTATAGATAATATTAATAAATGAAATTTGTTCATTTGTTTTATTTGTATTTCAAGATAGATTAATAAATGAAATTTCTTATATTAAGAAAAATTAAGATTAAAAAAAAGAAAGAAGTATTTCAAGATAGATTAATAAATGAAATTTCTTATATTAAGAAAAATTAAGATTAAAAAAAAGAAAGAAAAATGGATCCATAATGTAAAAAAGGCGCAATGTGTAGAACTCGACTTTGATTTAATTTTTTTTAACTGTAAATTTTATTAGAAAACGCAACCAACAACTTTGATTTAATTGTACAAGGCTTCTTGACATCATCTATCGTTTCTCATCTTTTTTAGGTTGGACTTCTCAATTCTCACGACCAAAACACGCAACGGTATACCAATATTTTCATATTTTTAAGTTCTTAGGCTGTGAGGTGTGGATCCTCTTTCCTCATCCTTCACATCACCTCCACCTCACCACCTTCATCCCCTTCCATAAAGGCGATAAGGTGTGGAAGTTGAGAGGTGAGGTGGCATGCTACCCCGACGGGGAAACACCCACCCACCCCCCCCCCCCCCCCCTCTTTGACTATTAAATGGGGAAATTCCCCTGATCTCCCTCAGGTCAAAAATCTATACGTTGGCCTATTTGACTATTAAAGGTCATGAGTTAAAAAAAATAGTTTTTAAAAACATATATTTAAACCCTTTTCTCCATTTAAAATTCACACCCACTTCCAACCCTTTAACATTCTCTAAGCCATCTTAAAGTTTTACAAAAAATATCATGGATCCAAACCGACCGAACCCGCCACCATTCTTTCCAAACACACCCGCTAATCCCTCAAGCCAACCTCCACTCGTATACCCCACGACACCGATGGATCCGTTTCCATTTGGCCGGTTTCGTCAAACACCAAACGTGTGTCAATTGTAATACCAACACCTTTCTATGCAAAATGTAATCACAACCAACCCAAATGCCACTAGTCCAACCGTTACATCAAACAAACCCGAACACAATTACGGTTCTTTATGTGTAGACGGAGATTTTATACCTAAAACGCAACCACAAACCACGAAGGGCAAGAAAGAAAGAAAAAAACGTATACAAGGAGGAAAGCAAGCACAAGCACAAGAAGAGGGAAGTGGAAAGGCGCAAAGCATTCCTTGAAGTCCAGTCTAGTTGGAAGCGCTTGCACGAGCTTGAGTTAACGTTTCTACCGATCTGATTACAGGTCAATATTTTATATACTTATATGTTTTTAAAATATTTCATTTAATTTTTAAAAAAAGTATTTAAGTTATGTATTTTAATAATACTGTTTTATTTAAAAAAAATTAATGTATAGGTACTAATCGATATAGAGATGGTTTTTGGAACCAAGTTTGTGAACAATTTTTTATATTGATGAAACGCGAACCGTATCGATTAATCCATTCCGATAGTTTCAAATATAGAGAGATGAACGGAGAAATTGGTTTGTTTGCGAGTATATATCAACATGCATGGAAGCATCGTCCGAGTGGTGCAAATAATGAAAGTATTTTGGCCATGGCTATTGAAAGATACCCCAAGAAACATGGGTTGTGGACATACATGAGGCCGTATGAAATATTGAGAAAATGTGAGAAGTGGAAAGTGGTGGCCTAATGAGGTATCACAAACTAAAAGATCTAAAACGAGCATGTCAGGGAGTTATAGTGCGGGTGATTCTGATTCACGTTGTGCTATCAATATAAACAATGAACCCGAGTTTGAAGATAAAGCTCCAACTCCTGAATCGGAGCGGCTTATTGGAAGGGACCGCGCCAAAAATGCAGCGCTTGCAAAGACTTCGAATTCAAAGGAAACGACCTCAAGCAATGTATCAAAATTTGATAAACTTCTATAAAACTTCAACGAGTTTAGGGAAGTGCAAGCGGAATGGTACAAAAGGAGATAAAAAGAAAATGAAGAAACAACGACTAGTGAAATGGAGAGGCTTGCGTTAAGAGCCGACTCGAATGTGACCTACAATATCAAGAAATTGAAGAGTTCTGAATCATGAGAACCGATATCGAAAGCCTACCAAAACGAGATAGTGCGATGATCTAAAAAATGAAAGACAAGATTTTGAAGAAATGGGCAGAAGGAAATGCACCGTAGTTGTTTTTTTAATATATAAATTATGACTTTTTTTTTTTAAATTAGGTCTTTTTTATTCTAGTTTTTATTTTTTATTTTTTTAATGAAAACTTATATATATATATATATATATTGCATTTAAGTATTTAAAAAAAGAAATTTAAAAATGGAAGGTGGAAGGAGAAAGAAGGGGAACTACATCTACATCCCAGGGAAAGATGTTGAGGTGGAAGGGGAGGATGATGTGATGCTGAGATGAACAATAGGGGGTTGAGGAACCACACCCCACATCCTAAATCAAAAGAGAGAGAAATGGATAGTCTAGAGAGAGATAGAGATGTGTTTGCCATGATCAAGAAAGTGGAGCTCGGGGAAGAGGGGCTAATTCGTGGTGTTGGATCTCCATCGAGGCGAACACCACGTGTGCACCCAGACCTCCTTCTCCATTCCCACACCTTTGGGAAAAATAGAATTACCTATAACTACAAACACAAGATGGGGGAATAGTGTGAGTCAGCTGCCTCACACTCCCCCATTAGCCCAACCAATTTACGATTTTATCCCCGCTTTAAATTTACGATTTTGCCATTCGTTAAAAATTACGTTTTTTACCTTAGTTCAAAATAAATTTATGTTTTTGCCCCCAACTAAAAATTACAGTTTTACCCTCGGTTCAAATTTACGTTTTTCCTATTTAAATTTATAGTTTTATCATTGGTTTTGTTCTTTTATCTCCCACCCAAATTATGATTTTGCCCTCAATTTAAATTTACATTTTCCATCGTTTTTGTTTGTTTTCCCAGTCAAATTATGATTTTGTCCATAGTGTAAAATTACAGTTATGCAATAATTTTAGGTTTTTTTCTTTTTTTTTGACAAAACTGTGGTTGTGTTTTGTTTTAATTGTTTGACTAGGTGTAATTTTTATTCCTGTCAGGCGGCTGCCTGGCACAAGTTCCTTTGTCCTGAAAAATTACACTTTTGCCCCAAGTTTAAAATTTTAGTTTTAGTTTTTTTCATCGTTTTTTTGTTTTTTCAAGCAAAAGTATGATAATGTTTTATTTTAATTGGTTGATTCAATGTACTTTTTTGAGATAGTGTTATGAGTATTATATACAAGTAACCAAAACACATACGTACATGTTATGAGAGATAAATATTCGGCTTAATGTCTTGTAACGCGGACGGGATAAAATCTAGTTAGTTAAACATAGATGGATCTTTGTTCTCTCATTAGTTTATTTTAAATTTATATTCTGAATTTAACATTTCTCATCTATACTATATAATAACAGAAATCAATAAAGGGACACATGTCATTCATTGAAGTTATCTATTTTTTAGTTTTTTTCTCTCTATCTTACTTAATTATAAATAATTAATATTAATTAAAAGATAATTATAAAATTAAATTTAATATAAATTTAAATAATTCGTATAGGATTAAAATCTTATTATAATCAATAATCTATACATATAATAAAAGAAACCAATAAAGGGACACTTGTCATTCATTGGAGCCCTTTCTCCTACTTAATTCTAAATATTTATTTTTTTATAATTAAAAGTAATCATTATATCACATAATTAGTGATAAGATAGAGGAAATAACAAATTTAAAATGTTAATATTAATTAACGTATTAGATTAGTTAAGACTTTGAAACAAATCATATACAATCTTATAGATAATTTTTTTTAATTAAAAATTATGTTTGTTGATAAACATTATCTCATCTACTTTTATTTTAACATTAAAATCGTATAACATATGCCCTTAATTGGATTGGAACCTACTACCATTGTCCGTTTGGTTGGAGAATACACCACTTTATCAACAGGCTATCCGCTTAAAGACTTATCTCATTTACTATTTTCATACTTTTTTTTCTATTGTACAATTATTGCCACTTATTAAAAGCTACTTAATTTAATATTTTATTGATCCAACCACGTGTAATACATGTGTTTTAACCTAATAATAAATAAACAAAACAAAGTACAATGTTATAAATAATAAACAGTGCATCAACATTCATTTTTAAGACACATCTTGATGACTGTTTGTGTTAATTGATTAAATTACATTTTATTCAACTTGTGTAGTACACAATTTTATTCAATTATTATAATACACACTTTTATTCAACGAGTGCAACGCACAAGTTTTTTTAAGAAATAATTTTTTTATCACTTAATATATAAAACTATATTTATTCAACCCGTGTAACACACGGGGTTCTAACCTAGTTATTTATAAAATTAAGAGTTAACTGCCATTTTCGTCCCTGTGGTTTGGTCACTTTGGCCATTTCAGTCCATTTTTCAAAAATGCGCCATTTTCGTCCCCCACGTTCTGGAAAGGTGCCATTTCAGTTCAAAAATCATAACCCAGTTAAGTCAGTTTGTAAATAAGGACTGATTGTGTAAATTTGTAACATAAAGGACTGATTGTGTAAATTTGAAAAATGGACTGAAATGGCAGTTAACACCACCACTAGCCCTGCCACCACCACCACTCCGCTGCCACCACCACCACCACCGCCACCACAGCCCTGCCACCACCACCACTCCGCCACCACCACCACTCCGCGGCCACCACCGCCACCACTACCACCACCACCACCGCCACCACCGCCACTCCGCGGCCACCACCACCGCCACCGCAGCAAAATTAGCCTCTTCAAGTTTAGGGATGTTGAGTTTTCCCCTTTTGTTACCGTCAGTTTTCTTCAAATCATTCTGTTGTTTAAACTGTACCCATGAGACGACTCTTTTCACAATATCAGATTTCGCCATTGCAAAACATAAGACAAATAAAAAAAACTTAACTTCTTCAATACAAAATTCCAAAAAAAAAAAAATGGTTGACTCTGCATACCTTTCTTCAAGAACTCGGGTGAGAGTTCACATGTTGATCCAAAGCTGCTTTGTTTAATCGTCAACGTCTCTTTTGTTTGTGAATCAAAAGCAGGGTTATTAATAAGAGCATTTACAAACACCCATAAGTAGTTCTTTACATTGTGGGCTTTGAGATTAGCGTGTTTGTTCTGTTTCTTTACGACAGTCACAAGGTGATTAGCGATCTGATTGGTTATATAGTCGACATGAGTCCCTCCCTTGATTGTCGCGATGTTATTCACAAAGCTGACCTGAATAATACAAAATTTAAGAAAAAAAAATGCATGAACATAAGTTAGCAATTGAACATGAGGCACATACGTTACATGACTAGTTATAAAGTAAGTAAGTACATATACCTGCTCAAAATGACCATCGGCAATGCCATGTCCGAACACACCCGCTCATATATCAGGGAAACTTGTTTTGGTAATTATTTAGATATAAAAAGTACTGTATGTGATAGCAAGCTTTTAGTCGGTGTTGCAAGTCTGCAAGAAAATACACCTACACCGCATCTTGGTATTCCTTATAAGCTTGCTGGAAGGACCCTAATGTTTACCCCTAAAAAGCGTGTTAACACGTCCCCGTAACCCGCAAGCTTTTCGTTTCGGTATACCGTTCTCGTTCCTTTGTTTTGCTCGTTTACTTTTCGGATTAAATACAATAAATTCTGACTTTATATTACATACAAACGTCTGAAAATATGGGTCTTGCCATGACGTTGATGGTGGTGGTTCCGGCGGCGGCGATGGTGGTGGTGGTGGCAGTGGCGGTGGTGGCTGTGGTGGCGGTGGTGGTGGCCGCGGAGTGGTGGTGGTGGCAGGGCTGTGGTGGCGGTGGTGGTGGCAGCGGAGTGGTGGTGGTGGCAGGGCTAGTGGTGGTGGTGTTAACTGTCATTTCAGTCCATTTTTCAAATTTACACAATCAGTCGTTTATGTTACAAATTTACACAATCAGTCCTTATTTACAAACTGACTTAACTGGGTTATGATTTTTGGACTGAAATGGCACCTTTCCAAAACGTGGGGGACGAAAATGGCGCATTTTTGAAAAATGGACTGAAATGGCCAAAGTGACCAAACCACAGGGACGAAAATGGCAGTTAACTCTAAAATTAATAAAATAGGTTGTTAAAGACTTATTTTTTACTTCAAATTTTTAGTCCGTAAGCTCTTAAATTTTGAGTGTATCATAATCCCTAATGATAGTTCAAAAAATATATAAATAAATAGATAAATACATAGTATAGCTTAAATATATATTTTTGTATGATAAAAAATAATATTGTATAAGATTAACATATAAAATAATATTATATGTTATACCCAAAGCTTTCTATACGAAAACCACATATACAATACTACTGAGCGAAAAGTTCGGGGGTCGGGCACCCCTCCTAACCCCTTCTATACTTCGCCACTGACTATATAATAAAAGAAACCAATGGGGGGACACATGTTATTCATTGAAGCCATCTATTTTTTAGTTTTTTCCTCTCTATCCTACTTAATTATAAATAATTAATATTAATTAAAAGATAATTATAAAATTTAATTTGATATAAGTTAAACAATTCGTATATGAGATAATATAATATTTTGAAATATTTATTAGATTTCAAAATTATTTATCCTGGAATTAACAAAAGACGTACACTAAATATAAATTAATATAATGTAAATAATTTATTTATTTTATTAAACTAAAGTAGTTAAGGGTAGAACCTATTTCAAAAATATTTATAAGAACAAAAACATTAATCAATGTTTATTGGTTCTATACTTTTATTTTCATGTTCAACTCTCAATTCAAATACGGTATTCAGTATGTTTACGTGACATTTATAAAAACTATCACCGCAATCACCTCATCCATCATATATCGAGTATATCCATTATTTTCTTTACAGATATACTTTTTATTCGATTTATTCAACCCGTGTAATAAATTAGATTTTTTAAATACATAATAAAAAAATTATATTTAAAGATATATTGTTTTATTATTTGATATATAAAATTACATTAATTTAACTCGTGTATTACACGGGGTTCTACAACAACAACCATACCCAGTAAGTCCCACAAATCGCAGAGCTATTTATAGGGTCTGGGGAGGGTGGGATGTAGACAGACCTTGCCTCTATCCATATGGATAGAGAGGCTGCTTCCAGAGAGACCCCCGGCTCGAAAACGAACAGCAAACCGACACATCAAGTCAAAGAATATAGAAATGATAAAGAAAAAGGAATTCATCCATACTAAGAAAGTGATCTGAGTGGCACATTATAATGTAATTTAAAATATGTATAATAGCATGCAACATCAATTAGGCATAGACACAATGTACATCAAGTATAATAGCATATTAAGGCAATCACCGGAAAAGTCCCTTAAAAAAATAAGAAAAACCTACATCCCTGAAGAGCACCTAAGACCTTACTGCAATATCCTCTAGAAGTCCTTAACCCTAATCCTACGCCTCCACGAAGTCCTATCATGGACCATGTCCTCCGAAAGGTGCAACTCTAGTAAATCATGTCTAATTTGCTCATCCCATGTCAGTTTCGGTCTGCCTCTTCCTCTCCTCCCCTCCACATTAAGAGTTTCCACTACTCTAACTGGTGCCGTCGCTTCCCTCCGCGTCACATGCCCAAACCATCTCAATCTCCCCTCCTTAATCTTCTCCGATATACTAGCCACTCCTAGTCTTTCCCTAAAAACCTCATTTCTTATCCGATCTAACCTCGTGTGTCCACACATCCACCTGAGCATCCTCATCTCTGCTACCTCCATCTTGCGCGCTTGAGTCTTCTTGATAGCCCAACAGTCTGTTCCATATAGCATAGCTGGCCTAACTGCTACCCTGTAAAATTTCCCCTTAAGTTTAGTTGGGAACCTCCTATCGCACAATACCCCACTGGCTGCCCTCCATCTACACCAACCAGCCTGTATGCGGTGGGTTACATCACTATCTATGCCACCATCTCTTTGCACAAACGCCCCCAGATACTTAAATCTAGTTACCTGCGGGACCAATTGATCCTCAATGGTGATTTGGGTTTCATCATCCAAGGCTACACCGCTGAAATCACAATGTAGATACTCAGTCTTAGATCGACTAATCCTTAGGCCCTTGCCCTCTAAAGCTACTCGCCACTCATCTATCCTCGCGTTTAGGCACTGTTTAGTCTCTGCAATCAACACGATATCGTCTGCAAAAAGCATGCACCACGGAACTGTCTCCTGAATCAATTTGGACAACTCATCCAAGACAACCGCAAAAAGAAAAGGGCTCAACGCAGACCCCTGGTGGAGTCCTACCTCCACCGGGAAGAAGTTCGTATCTCCTACAGGCGCACGGACAGCAGTTTCCGTTCTATCGTACGTATCCTTAATTATGTCTATATACTTTCCCGGTAGCCCTCGACCCTCCAAACTATCCCAAATCAGTTGGCGTGGGACAGTGTCATATGCCTTTTCCAGGTCAATAAACACCATATGTAAATCTTGCTTCTTCGCTCTATATTTTTCCATCAGCCTCCTTAGGATATGTATTGCTTCTGTAGTTGACCTCCCTTTCATGAATCCAAACTGGTTTTCTGAAACCTGAGTTTCTCTTCTAATTCTAGTTTCAATTACCCTTTCCCAGAGCTTCATAGTGTGACTTAACAGTTTGATTCCTCTGTAGTTCCCACAACATTGAGCGTCTCCTTTATTCTTGTATAAAGGCACCACGACGCTACTCCTCCACTGATCAGGCATTTTTCCAGTCTTGAAAATACAATTGAACAGAAGTGTTAACCATCGGACTCCTTCTTCTCCCAAACACTTCCACACCTCAATCGGTATGTTGTCCAAACCCACTGCCTTGCCTCTTCCCATCTTCCTAAGTGCCATCTTCACCTCTTCTTGTGTGATCCTCCTGCAGTAGCAATTATTCTGTTGTCGCCTATGAATCCTGGGATTGCTGCTAACTTGTTGGTAAGCCCTTCCGTCGTTGAAAAGATTATGAAAGTAGGTTTGCCATCTCGACTTAATGTCTTGTGCCTTGACTAAGACACGTCCATCCTCTTCTTTGGTAAACTTTACTACTCCTAGATCTAAAATATTTAGTGAGGACATTATCCCAAAATAATAATACGTGAAATATAAAACATAATAATATAAAATATGAAAATAAAGTGAAATGCACATTCAGAAACGACGTGGTCACGTGATAGAAAGAGCGGCGCAACGCCTCCTCCAAACCTAGTTGCTAGGGTAGGCTACTAGACCGTGAACCACGTGATATCACCCGATCCCATTTAATGGACCTGCTTTTTCCTCATTCCTTTTCACACAATTATTTTGTTGGTTAGTTGTGACCTATTTTGCACTAAGGTGTACCCATCTAAACACCATTTTGCCTATTTATACACAAAAAAAGATGTTTTTTGTCCTTATATGCACACCTTGCAGTGTCGAACTGTGGCCAAAACGTGGCGTTTTGATCCTATCAACCAGAAAAAATACTGACACCCGGTCTGATTGACAGGACCAAAACGCGGCCAAAGCTCGGCGTTTTGGTCCGGTCAACAGACCCGTCAGACACCCGTCAGTCTTTGTCTGATTAACCGGACCAAAACGCCGTGTTTTGGCCACAGTTCGACACTGCAATGTGTGCATATAAAGACAAAAAACACATTTTAAGAGTGACTATCTACACACCAAGTAGATAGTTTGTCCCCCTTGCACTAAAATGAGTTTTTTACCGTCCAAATTCGTGTCAATGGAATTATAATCTAGTGATATCTTTAAATGAGATAAACTTTAGGAACTATTATGTTTTGAGTTTGATTATCACAATAGGGTTTTTTCTAAGTTTATTAGGTTTACTTCTGAATTGGTGTATAGTCATTATTGCATAATGGAGCTGGATATGATTGGGTAGTAGTTTCGCTGATGGCATGATAATACTCCAGTGGTCTGTCAGTGATCCAAATTTGTTGTTTAAAAAGAAATTAAGGGTTCGTATCGAAATCAGATTTTGCTTAGAGCGCTCATCTAACGATCAAAATGGATCCGTAGTGTAAAGAAGGCGCAATATATTTCAAATTTTCAATCATGTAACAAAAGTTGATTTTGATATGATAGTATAAGGCTTTTTTATTTCACCATCTCGTTTTTTGAACTTGGACTGCTAAAATTCTCACAACTAAAACATGTAACGACACACCAACATTTCATTTCTTTTGAGCATATAAGGATCAACAAAACCAATTAACATATATCACTTTGGTGTAGTAATTAAAAAAAAAGAGTTAAATGTCATTTTAGTCCCTGTGGTTTGGGACATTTTGCCAGTTTAGTCCAAAGGTTTTATTTTTCGTCTGTGGGTTCAAAAAGGTTTCACCGTTGCTGTTTTAGTTCACTGGATTAACTTCATCCATTTTTTCTATTAACGAGAAGGACAATTCGGTCATTTTATATGACCGAATTGCTCTTCTAGTTAACAGAATTACATACAAAATGACCGAATTGCCCTTCTGGTTAACAGAAAAAATGGATAAAGTTAACCCAGTGGACTAAAATGGAAAAGGTGAAACTTTTTTGGATCCACGAGTGAAAAATGAAACCTTTAGACTAAACTGTTAAAATTGCCTAAACCACATGGACTAAATTGGCATTTAACTCTAAAAAAAGTATGGTGCCAACCCAAGGTGGGGAATTTCTTATGTTGATCAGGGTTGACGATCGGGTGAAGCAACTAAACCCGACACAACTTTTTTTTTTCTTCTAATTAACAACTTCAAAATACTAAACTTTTATAAATGAACACGAGTTTATAAAATTCAATATCAAAACATGTGATATGTGATCAACCATAGGCATACATGATACATGGTTCAAAATTGTATCTCTTATTTCATAATCAAAATCTGAATTTACATGTTTTAAAAGAATCTGAACTAAAATTCGAAATTTTAATCGAATACGAATAGAATATGAATTTGGTTTTTTATTCGAATACGATTTTGAATCGAATTATGTAAGTTTAAAGACCATGTGTAGTGGAAGGGGAAGATAATGCCCCCACCCTAGGGCATTTTACGCCATGTGGCGGTCCAGTTAGCAAAGGGGCATTATTGGACGTTTTCTAAAATGGGTGTAGTGGGGATGGGGCATTATTGGGGCATTAAATAAAATAAAGAAAAAACACCTAAAAAATCTTATTGGACAAGGAGATGAAAGATGATTGGACAAGGAGAAGGGGGCAAGGCGTTTTCATATCCACGCCAAGGGGGCTTTTTTTTATTAAAAAAAAAAACGCCCTATGTAATGGGGCATGGACGTTTTTGGGCCTTTTTTTAATTAAAAAAAAATACCCCACTACACAGGGTCTAATGGAATTGGAATTCAAGAAGAAATGATAAAAATTATTTGAATAATTTAAAACTTAGATATTTGATTTGATTTGATGATGAGGATGATAAAGTAAATCGGGTTGCTATGGAAGTGATGTAAATTAAATTTGATGTGAATAAAGTATGGTAAATAAAAAAGGTGTCACGCCATAAATCGCGGGACAAGGGGGACAACATCGCGGCGTGAGTTGGCCACGTGAGCATCTCCGCTTCCTTTTAACATATCCACTGACTCCTAGTGGTTACTATCACGTGACTCTCCCCGCAATTCAAGGTGTATCAACCAACCTCTTTTTATCCAATATAAAATAATAATTTTATATTAAATCCTTCATTAAATGTATGTACTTCTCCTAACCAATAAGAATCCTTGATCGTTATTAATGAATTAAAATTATACATGTATATTTCATGGTTAAGGTTTGTTAATAGAGTATAAATTTTAAACAGATGAATGCAAAAACAGTATAAGGGGGGACGGGGTACTAGCGGGTAAAGAAATCTAGGGTAATTACCCACATGTTTATATGGTTCTCACACTTATCTTAGATTCAAGTCCTATAATCTAGGGTAATTACCCACATGTTTATATGGTTCTCACACTTATCTTAGATTCAAGTCCTATAGATGACAAAGATTAAAAAAATTGTCATTAAAAAAAGAAACTTGATAAAACTTTTACTTGAGAATTAAAAAAAAAAGAACGAAAGAAAACAAGTAGGATTTAAAATGTGAAATTTTATGTGTATTAGGGTATACGGAGTGGGCGGTAAACTCCTTTACCGAGCGGGAACACCGTCGCCAACCCCCTTTACCGCTCGGTTTGGTTTGATCATCGGTGAGGCTATACCGCTCGATGAAGATGATGAGTTGATTGTTGGGGAGCCGTGATTGGATGGTATATTTTGTTATGTTTTTTTTTAAATAATAGTTTATCTAATCCAAGATAGGTAAAACCATCGTCAACGTTTTTGAGCAATAGGTAAACAAAATATGTAAAATGACGTGCCACTGTTTGATTGGGTGATTTGAGAATTTACCTATTTCAAGTGTCTAACCACTCCCTACACCCTTAAGTCCTTAACTTTTTAAGCCATTTGTCATCATGCAATATTGACCACTCTTTGTGTTAAGTACTTAAGTACAACTATTATGTGTTTTACTTTAATATAAAAAAGGGGTATGAGTGTATGACTTTATATAATATTAGTTATTTAATAAGAATTATTAAGTTAATCTGGTTAAATAAGAATTATTAAGTTAATCTGGTTAAAGAAAGAGGAAATATTTATTAACTGATCCCTATGTGGATTGCTTCAGAAGAATGTCCATGTTACACGGAACTTTCCCATTTTGCTTTTATATTACTTTACTTATATATAATATCTGTTAGAAAAGAAAAAAATCGTTCTATATAAAAACTCTTACGTGTAAACTATTAAATTACGAACTAAATATGAAAAGTTCTAAAATAACAGAAACTTTTAATGAGTAACTTTTATTAAGAAAATAAAAGAAAAACTTTTTTTTACCTAATTTATAGTTAAATACATCACTTTTAATAAATACTTAAAAGTTATTGTTTCTACCTTTAATAAATAATTAGAAGTTATTATATAAAAAGTCAAAAGAAAAAAAAAATGACCTGTTCGATGGTGTGCGGGGAGGACCTCCGCACAAGGCCCGTGATTTCGATGGACACGCGATTTAAAAAAAATAATCTGATATATATATGTTATTTTTTAAATAGTAAACACATACCAATTACAATATAGGCTCATTTACAAATCATTTTTTATGGTTTAGAATTTAGCTCACTTGTCATTAGATTTATTGAGGCCAATGCTAATTTGATTTTTTTTAATAATAATAAAACATCACAGAAGAGCACATTTTTTTCAAACTCGAACAGGGTACGAGAATTCTCAGGGACGCCTCTCTCACCTTACTTGGTAATGTGTTTTGAACAATTCTTGATCAAAGTGTGGTCTCATCAATGAGTTCGGGAGTCATTGGCGTTTCACTTGAGGCGATGCTTCATCAACCTCTGTTCTCATGTTGGATGGTCTTCTTAATTCCTATAATACTCGACGTTCATTCCCATATACAATGTTATGGAGAAAAAATCACTAGTTTTCAAGCAATCACAAGTTTTTACCAAAGCATTAGCCGCTATACACATATATCAACAAGAACAAACATGTTATTCATACCATATTAGGAACATTGAACCAAACAAAAAGTCAACCTATCAAAATGGTCACTTGCACAGAAGTGAGACTAAGGAAAATTATACACTGTTATCCTTAAAACCATTTTCTTATGGGTAATTCTAAATGCACCATACTCTATTTACTAGTTACACTCTACTCTATAAAATTAATTAAACTTAAGTAATTGGTCCAATAAAATTGATTCTCTTTCATATTAATTATATCCTTTATCTTTTTTATTTCCTTTTTTTCCTTTTTTATTTCCTTCTTTCCTTTTTTTAATATTTTATAAATTTACTGTTATACGTTTTCTTTTATTTTTTTCGTTGAGATCGGTCTTAGGAAAAAGACTTCACTAACTTTTTCAGATTTCATTAACTTTTTCAGTTTTGATATAAAAACATTTACTTTTGAAAATGAATTTTAGAAAATAAACATTTAACCTTTTCAACTACTTAGCAAAAATATCTCATAAATTTTTAAGATTTGATAAAAATCCATTTACTTCTGAAAATGAATTTTAGAAAATAAACATTTACTGTTTCCAAACTTTTAAATTCTTCTTTTCATTTTTAATGTATTCTAAAAAATATATTTATAAGTTATCTCTTGGCTATACTTTTTTTTTGGAAGGATCTCTTGGTTTTTTTTTTGAAAATTAAACTTCATTCACAAACCAGTCGACCCAAACCCGGGCCGACCAAAACAAAACAACTACAACCGAAAACTCCTTACATATTTACAAATGCACTCCAATCTCCCCAACCTATCCCTTTGAACCTGGATCTATACGAAAACCAAAGAAATCCCAAAGCCTTGACTTCACTAATAATATTTTGAATCCTAAGCTGTTTACCCGCAAAAATTATCTCGTTCCTAGCTTTCCACAAGCTCCAACACGCAATCTTTATAATACCTTGAACCGCCTCTTTTTTTTTTCCGTTCCATTGACTGTCTTGTGAAACTCGAATAAGTCTCTAGTCGAAAAGGCGAAAATCAATTGGATCTTACACCATGAGCTAATTGCATTCCAAATGTTCGTCGCGACAAGGCACCCGATAAAAAGGTGATCGACTGTTTCCTCTTCTGCACCACATAGACGACACACCAGATCTTCAATGAACACATTTCTTTTTTTCAACGCCTCCCCAGTAGCTATCTTATCTTGCTCAATTCTCCAAGCTAAAATATTAACTTTAGCCGGTAACCAGTTGTTCCATTCCATTATATATTCATTATTATTTTGCCTCTCCGAACTCAGCTTTCTCTTGACATCTTTCACCGAGAATTCCCCTGTTGCGTTACCAGACCAGGCCCAACTATCCCTTCTGTCCGATAATCTAACATGCTCCAGCAGTGAGCGCAGCTCCTGCACTTTCTGCAACTGTTCCTGGTCCTCCAAACTGTTTTTCCAGCTCCAAACAAGCACTTGTTCAGCCCCCTGATGTTTTATTCTCTCCGCCACACGACATTTCTTCACAGACTCTAAACTGAATAACTCCGGAAACATCTCTTTAAAAGGCTCCGAAGCAACCCAATTATCTAACCAGAATGAAATCTCATTGCCATTACCGACTTTTCCCACCAAGTGACTTTTAAGTTTCGAATCTCCAACTTTTGTGTTAATAAAGACTTTAGCGATATTATTCCACACACCGGAGCTCGTTTTCTTAAACGGAATACATTCCCATCCAACTCTACTATTATGAAAAGCATCCACAATTCTCTTCCACAGATTGTTATTTTCCGTTTTACTTGCAACTTGCTAATAAAAAACGTTTTTTTTGGAATATTTTTAGAACAAATATATTGAGGTAATTAATGCTTACGTGAATAATCAGTAAATGATTAGAGAGTTAATGATTGATTATGGACAAGTGTGATAGGATAAAGTGCATTTATTGATAGTTTTATAGGGTAAGGTGTGGTAGAGTATGGTGTAAATAGCAACACCCTTTTCTTATATACTTAAATTTGGGAATCTCTATGTACTTATTCTAGCCAATAAGCTCCATGATGGTTGTTTGTTGCCCAACAATAGTTGCACATGTGATTGTAATCATAGGTTTAATTAGTGTGTTTCTTTCAACATCACTTGCAATTAAATAACCCAACGATCAACTTTATCATCACTCAAATTACTTGAATAAAATATTGGCTCCATTTGTTCACTTTCAAGCACATAGAGTTGATATGAACTTTATTTGCCTTTTTCAACTTTACCCATCTTGTTCGTTTTGAAACATTATATGCCAATTTGATCATTAAAATCGCCAAGCTGCCATCCTTGATAAACTTCAGTCAAAATCAACATTTTGTTTAAAAATCTTAATTCTTACAACTAAACTATACAATTGATGGTCAAAATAAGACATTTAATAAAATTTCACCATAGTTCAAAACTCATTAAAATCTCAAACACACGCAATCTTAGTTAGTGACGAAGCTTGACCAAAAATTGCGCGCCGTGGGGGGGGGGGGGGGGTCATGGGACCAAATTTTTTTCTATCGCTATGTTTCGGGTTATATGTTCAGGTCAGATAATCAATTCGGGTCGGGTCAAACAATAATAACTCTAAATAAAACTACATAATCTTCATTCATTCAAATGAGACGCTCTTACTCATAAAAAAAATGCTATATATTTGTTTTGGTCAAAAATCACACAAGGATAATGCAACCAAATCTGATTTTGTGAGGTATGATGCTTGGTTAAATGATCAAAAAAATAAATGTATGAAATGTGTGATGAACACAAGGATTTATACGAGGAAAAAGTCCTTGATCAATGAATGATCTTCGACATAAAAAACCTCGGGTGATGGAAACTACTGATCACCAACTATATTAAACCAAGAAAGATTACAAATCGAGATGATAACAAGCTTGGTACAAGGATCACTAGTGTGCAAAAGTGTGTAATCGCAGAGAGTTCTTGAGAGTTCGAGTGTAGTGCAGTTGTATTTCTAATAATAATGATGTCTAAATCAAGCTTGTATCCCCATTTAAAAATAAAAATTATCCAGCCTAACTAACTATCCGCAAATGATGCAAGTCCCACACGATCACCATAACGGTCGAAGAGTTCATGCACGTGCAGAATCACCAAGCATATTCCCCTAGAATCTCGGTTGGACCAAGTCTTGGATCCTTAGTCCTGCAACATCTTCTGAGGATCCTTAATTCAAACTGAACCGAGGATCCGTGATCCAAGCTGCATTTGAGGATCCGTGATCCATAAGCTATGAAATTCTATCCCTAACAATTGCCCCCCAAACATGACTAGTTGATATCTAATTTGATAGTCATGTTTCAATTTAATTCGGACTAGTCGTTACTAACAGATATAGCCGTTGCGATGCTGACATCAGCGATAAGACTTCCTGCAACAATCATCATTATAAAGAGGGTTAGAGATAAGGATGAAAATTGCATTTAAATTCGAGACCCTTCCCCTTTAAATCCTCATTCGAAGACTTCATCAGGTATCTCTCCTTTCCTTCTCTCTAAATTTTCTTCTTTCCAGTGCCCTGTTCTTCGATTAATCCATGGCCAAGATGAATCTCTGATCCCCCCTGCTAATGATCCCAAAAAAGAGAGCCATCCGAAGAGTCAGAGCATAACTAAAAATCCTTCAATGGAACTCTTTCATTTCACCGATCCTGAGATTGATCGGTTACGCCATTGTTTTTCGGAAGGAACTATTTTTAGACCCTTTGACTCTTCCATGAAGAGTGATTGCATTTCTGATGTCTGGATCACTTTTCCTGCAAGCCCTTTCCAGATTGGCTTCACATATCCTTTCCCTTTCTTAACCCAAAGCTTTTTCACACTCACCGGTTTGTGCTACAACCAAGCCATGCTGATGGTGTGGAGAGTCTTGTACAGGCTTGAACATATTATTGAACAAGAGGGGATTGATATAGGCTTATCTGAGTTGAGCCAGTTGTATAATCTTGTTAGCCATGGTTCTCATCGTTTTCTTTTCAAGCATAAACTCGGACAAGCTCATCCAATTCTGAAAACCACTAAGAATGACTCCAACTGGAAGAACCAGTTCTTCTTTGTAAGGAGGGACTTCATCCCAAATGGGAGTCATTTTCCCAAGAAGTGGATCACCCAGGGTAGGATATGGGATCCTTGGACCAGGACCATGATAGGATTCTTCTTTTCTGTTTAGGATAACTGATCCTTCTTTTTGCTGTGCAGCTATCTCATTCTCTAGCATCCAAGAATCTCCTGTCACAAGAGAGAGGATTGCTGCTTTCTGGAAGCTTGATCCTGCCATAAGAACATTTCATGCCCAAACAAAGGATTCTCAAGAAATCTCCTCCGGTTCCTACACAATGTCGAGTAAGTATCCATATTTATGTGTAAATAAGTGTTTAAATGAGTATAAGATATGAATACTTATCTGTGAATTATGTTTGTAGGCGCTGCCAAATCTTCCAAGTCTGCTTCAAGGTTCAGTGTGGGTGACATCCAGGAATATGCATGCCCTAGGTCTCTTAAGAAGGAGCTGGCTACAAGCCAAAGTGTCCCTGAGACCAAAGGAGTCAGCACCAGGGGTAAAGGAACCAAAAGGAAGAAGCCTGTTGAACCCGCTGAAGGCCTGCCTCTGATGGAACACCAGGTTCAAGAATATGTCTCCGAGGTAAGGATTTCATATCCTAAAATTTGCTTTTCTTTTGAGGATATAGGATCCTGAATATGGAGTTCTTTTATTGCAGAAATTCGCTGAAGTCCAGATCCTCATTGACCAACATGTGGCTGAAGCTGAACAAAAGAACCTTGATCTCCAGGCCATTGCAGTCGCCAAGGATAAAAAGATCTCACAGCTGGAAAAAGAGAACAAGGCACTGCAAAAGGAGCTGCTTGTAGCTGAAATGACAGCCCAAAGGGAAAGGATAGAGGTCATGGAAGGGGCCAAACACTCTGCTGCCGTCGTGATGCTGAAGATCAAACTCCAGATGGCTTAGGAGGCTGCTGATCCTGCCTTTGATAGGTCTGAGTGGGATCTTGAGGGATGGACCAAGAGGCTGGCTGAACTCGGAGATGATGAGGAGCTCGAAGAGGTGCTGGCACTTGAAGCTGGTAGTAGTGGAGTTAAGGATCCTGAGGATGCAGCGGCTGGAGGCAGTGGTCAAGGTGGTGAGAAGAAGGTGGAGGATGCGGCGAAGGTTTAGGCTGCACAAATGGGCGATGATGGAAAATTCTAGACGTGGCGAGAGCCCATTTTTTATGGTTTAATAGTTTTTTGGTAATGTTTTGAACAATGGTCTGTAATAACTTGAACAATAGTTTTAGGGTTTAAGGATCACTGATCCTTGGGACAATAGGGGGTAGCAAAGGTGGATGGGTCCATCTGTTTGTGGAGGATGAAGCCTTTGATGCCCCTCATCTTTTGATTTCCAGAGAATCCAAGTTAGGATTCTATATCCTTAATACATACAATTGTGACAATCCAAAGATAAAACCTGGTATAAAGTTAGGATCCTGGATCCTTAACTATTTAGCTCTGGAAACCTGAAATAAGATATAACTTGGGACTAAGCCAATTGTAAAAGAAGATGTTAGTATCTGGGGACAAGCCCAAAAATCTGGGGACGAGCCCAATAAACTAGGGACAAGCCCAAAAAACTGGGGACAATCCAAAAAATGCGGACACGCCCAAAGACTGGGGACAAGCCCAAAGGATCTTGTGTATACTGGAGTATGGCCCATACTGGCGACTATCCAAACTTAGTGACATGAAAATGCCAAAACCTTAGCTAACGTGAAAACGTTAGAAACCTTAGGAACGGATGTATGGTACGTCTACCATTATACTTAGGATCCTAAATACAGCCAGTACAATAAAATTGTCAGTCCCTAAAGCGGGTACTGGTCCCATTGCCTTTAACTGCATTAGGATAATCGTGCGCAACTAGCGAAGGTGTAAGCACCTGATTCGTAGGAGGTAATAGATACCTTAAACTGGGGACAAGCCCAAAAACTGGGGATAAATCCAAAGACTTAGGAGATTTCAGTGGATACTTGATCCTTTGTCAAAGATGTGCTAACTTCTGCAAAACTCAGAATTTAGTGAGAAAGGATAAAGGATCCTAGACCCTTCACCTTGTAATCAAGTAAATTAAAGGATTAGATGAATAAAAAGAATCAAATCATTACTAGGATGAGGATCATAAATCCTCTAAGGATCCTTAATGTGCATCAGATATGAGAATGACCAAGGATCCTGGATCCTTCCTACATAAAGAATCTCTTTAAATGGACAGCATTCCAAGCTCTTGGTAATAGATCACCCTCCATTGTTAGTAAACGATATGCCCCCTTTCCTGCCTCAGCTTCAATCAGATAAGGGCCTTCCCACTATGGTGCCAACTTGCCATCAGCAGGATTTGTGGTATTCTGGAATGCTTTTCTTAACACCATATCACCAACTTGGAATTTTCTTATCCTGACATTCTTGTTATATGCTCCAGCCATCCTTTGTTGATAACTAGCCAATCTTATACTTGCCAAATCCCTGAGTTCTTCTATGGTATCCAAATCCTGAACCAAGTTTTCGGCATTTCCTACAGGATCACGGATGCTTGTTCTTGCAGTAGGGCTACCATCTCTGTAGGGATCACAGATTCAACTCCAAATACTAAAGAAAACGGAGTTTGACCAGTAGCATTCTTGGGAGTTGTTCTATCAGCCCATAACACATAAGGTAGCTCTTCTGCCCATTTTCCTTTCTTGGATTCAAGCTTCTTCTTCAAGTTGTTGATGATAATCTTGTTAGATGATTCTGCTTGACCATTAGCTTGTGGGTGGACTGATGTTGATGTTATCATCTTAATCCCCCAACTGTCACAAAAGTTAGTAGTTCTACTCCCAATAAATTAGGATCCATTATCACAAACAATTTCAGAAGGAATACCAAATCTGGTAATAATGTTTCTTTTAATAAATGATATAACTTCCTTTTCTCTGGCTTGTGCAAAGGCTTCAGCTTCTATCCATTTGGAAAAGTAGTCAGTCATAGCAGGCATAAATACTTTTCCTCCTGGTGCTTTGGGAAGTTTGCCGACTATATCTATTCCCCATCTCATGAATGGCCAGGAATAGGATATAGGATGCAGGAGCTCCGCTGGTTGATGAAGGATATTGCTATGTCTTTGGCAAGCATCACATTTCTTCGCATAATCCACAACATCCTTCTTCATGGTGGGCCAATAGTATCCTGTTCTAAGGATCCTTAAGAACAATGCTCTGCCCCCAGTGTGATTTCCATAATCTCCTTCATGAAAATCCTTGAGTACTTCCTGAATTTCTAGATCCTCGATGCACCTTAGATATAGACCTGCAAGAGATAGTTTGTATAATATGTTATTTAGTATTGTAAATTGAGATACCTTGACTTTGAAAGCTCTAGGATTCTCTCCATTAGGGATCTCTCCATGTTGTATATATCTCATGATTGGGAGGATACAGGATCCTGAACTTGATTGTGCATCATCACTAGGTATTGTTAGGGGGGGGGGGGGATTTTCCAATCCTAAGGATCACGGATCCTCAAGTGCTGCCAGGATCATGGATCCTCAATTCTGTTTGAATTAAGGATCCTCAGCAGGTGTTGCAGGATCAGGATCCTTATTGTTATCCTTATACTAACAATTGTCTACCTTATACGTAAGCTTGTTTTGGAGGAGCAAGGGCATGGACCAAGTCTCACCGAAATTCCTGGAGCATATTCCCTTAATATTCCACACGTGCTTAGCTCTTATGGACGTTATGGAGGTCGTGGGGAGCTTGCACAAATTGCGGATAGTTAGTTGTTTAGTTATTTCTAATTTAAAATGGGGATAACAAGCTTGAGTAAGAAGACTTAGCTAATTTTGGCAAACACACACTCTCGCAACAGCTCTCAACCAGCTCTCGAACACTACTTGGCAGTTTCATACATTTTTTGCACATTGCACACTAGTGATCCTTGTAACAAGCTTGTTATCATCCCGAGTTGTAAACTTCTTTTGTTTAATCTTAGTTGGTGATCGGTAGTTTCCATCACCCGAGGTTTTTTGTGCCGGAGATCAACTCTTGATCAAGGGCTTTTTCCTCGTATAAATCCTTGTGTCACTTGTTCATTACATTTCTGAGTTATCCTTAACATTGTTCATTGATTCAAGCATCATTCCTCACAACAAAGATTTGGTTACATTATCTTAGCCTAATTTTTGACCAAAACAGTTTGGTGCCCACCGTGGGGCAATTGGTGCTTCATTCCTAAGAAACTCTTGTTTTTGTGATCATTTCTGTTCATTACAACCAAGCAGATGGCTTCTTCAGCAAAGAGCACTTCAAGTTCAATGCCGGCAATGAGTTCTTCATAGGGCGTTCCACCTTTGCCTCCACCACCTTCTGGATCCCAGAAGAATGCTGAAAATGCTGCAAAGAGACAAAGCCCCATTTTTCCAAAACCACCAACTTCTTATGTTTCTTCTAATCCTACTACTAGTGATCTTTTTACTTTGATTTTGCAGATGGGGGATCACATACAAGAGCAGTATAAAACCAACGAAAGGATCCTCCGGGAGATCGGTGACATCAAGAAACAGAAGAGATCAGGGGAGGATCACTCTCCTCTGATACCAAGGTCACTGGATTTCGACACTCCAGCTATAACTGCCCAGCAATCTGCAGCCTTAGACATCCAGTTCCAAACTGAACCATTGGGAAGGCGTTATGGAGCAACAACTATGAGTCAGGCTTTTGGTTCTCACTTCCAGCCTTGAGGATCCTGTTTTCAGCCTTCGGGATCCTCTTTTCAGCATCAGGGATCCTTCGTCAGCTCAGGAGGATATTTGGGAATGCACACAGTTCAAGGATCCTCTCAGGTTCAAGGATCCTCTAGGGTCCAAGGATCCTCCATGGTTCAAGGATCCTCTCAGGTTCAAGGATCCTCATTTCAGGTTCAAGGATCCTCTCAACCTCAGGGATCCTTTCAAGTTCAAGGATCCTCTCAGCCTCAGGGATCCTCCCAACTTCAAGGATCCAACATCTTTCAGGATCAAGGATTCTTGAGAAGTGTACAACCCCCAAGCACAGATGTTCATCAAGGAGACTTCATTCCAATGCAGACCATTGCCTCTTCTGGTCCTTCAATCATACCAGAATCCCGTCAATATGGATTCTGTAACACCTCGAAAATTCACGTCCTATAATGTGTTGACACGTGTCATATGAATGAACGTGTGAAAGAATGTTCTGAAAGGATTAAAATTGACAATCATGGAAAGTATGTTAATATACGAGTTCTAAATGTCAACAGTGAATAAATATATTGTACATTAACCCTACTTGATGTTTATACCTTCAAACGAATCAATCATGGATCATACGAAGCGAAATATGAAAGAAAGTGAGAGATTACAAACTACAGGGGTTAAATGTGTCAACATGTTTAAGTTATACCTCTGAGTGACCTTTTGACAAACTCGAAGCTTTGTAACGATTAATTATGCTCACTAGAATGAACGATATAAATTTCGCGCATAAACCGACTTTAATCACTTGTTTCACTTCATGGGTGACCCCTAAGCAACCCCTAGACCACTAGGGACACTTGTGGATGAATTGTGGTCAGTTGTAGACTTAGATGTCAACAATCTATGGTGTTTAAATCACTATATAAGGCCATGATGTTGCAACAATTCTTCACACCTTCATTCTTGCATTCCTGATCATTTCTGGAGCTCAAGACTTCTCTCAAGTGATCACTAATCGTGCTTAGGACCTTGGTAAGTTTGCTTAACCTTCTTTAGTTATGTTTTTGCTTAGTTTTAGCTTAAAAGTCAAACCGTCGTAATTAATGGTTGACTTAGCGATTAATCACTAATGGTCCAGTGATTAGTCGAATTGAAAGTATTTATAAGTTGGTAATTATGTGGGTAATAAACCCTTAAAAGGGTTCCCCCTGATTCCCACTCTAACTAGGTCAAATGTCGGGTCAAACTTGTTAATAAAAAGTCAACAGGATACTTAATTTCTAATTTATGCATGATTAGCAATATAGAACACATACAACCTGTTTGATCATTCATATAACTTGGTAATTAGTGTAAGAACATGTCTAAACATGTTCAACCCGACAATTTACTGTTTAGACCCGGTTCGGAACCGAAAGTCGCAAAGCTTTGACTTTTGCTTTGACTTCAGTTCTGACCCGTCTTGGTTTCATTTAGAAATACCTTAGAGCTCTATTTGGACCATGTTACATGCTAGTATAACCCTCTGTGATTATACACCATGGTTCATTAGTTAACCAATTAATACGCATGATTCCGTTAATTGCCTATATGTTGACCATTATGCCCTTTTCACCTTAAAACGTGATTTTTGAAAATGTAAAAGAGTAGAAACCTTAATTACTGATATTTAAACTTGCATCCAAAATTTGACATCAGTTTGAGGTGTAGATTAAGAGTTATGCTCGTTAGCGTAAAATGAAAGCTTTATGTTAATTAAACGACATAATTAGAGTATGGCCTAGTTAAGCCTACTTTTTGATATCCAACTCTTTACCCACTGATGTAATATATTATTTTGGGATTTTTGAGATTTTTAAGTAATTTTAGGCTGAGCATAACTGATGAAACTATGGTTAACCAGGTAGGTTAACTCACTGGTCTCGTCAAGAGGGTTAATCCCTTCTTTCCGAGGATCGCCAGCTGGATCGTCTGGTGGTGGGTTTTCTGCACAAGGAAACAAACCGTGACTCGCAAAAAGGAGGATGAGGTGGGGGGTGCTCCTTGTTACCACTCTCCGGCGTGAGAATCAGTAGTTTGCTTGAGAAGCAAAGTGTGATAGTAGTAGTATTGAGAGAGTTGAGAAGTGATACCTCAAACCTGGTTTGGGGTCAGTATTTATAGCCGAGGAGTGGAAGAGGGTAGTTGAGTAGCTAGCCTGACATCGCACAACTATTTGCAGGTGTGTCAGACCTGTCGGTTACTGTGGTGATGCCACGTCCCGCTGTGGTGTCAGACTGTTTCATACACGTGGGCCAGTAGGCGACTGTTCCCAGTGCCACTTGCACTGTGGTGTCAGACCCACTTGCCTTGTAGGCAGGATGCGGTGCCAAGCCGCATCGCTGCTTGCGGTCATTGATGTTGTTCCCGCGTTGGTTGTTCCATCCATGATTTACGCGGGATGCGGTGTTATGCCGCATTGCCTGCTGAGTGACTGTTACTGTTGTCCAGATCCCTTGTCGTGACGAAAATGTTCATAGGATGCGGTGCAGGGCCGCATCGCTATGCGTAACATTAGTTTTCGTCCTCAAGGTAAGTCTTCTCATCATTGGACAGATTGGACCGCTGTGTTCGCGTGTGCCCACGCGGACACAGGTGAGTTTATTGCTGTTGGAGGTTATTGATGAGGGTAATGGTCATTCGCGGTCATGCTGACGCGAGATCTGGGACCATACCCCTTCAAGTCCCCCCAGTCTAGTGTTCCTTCCGTATGCAAGTTGTATGTGGGAGGGATACTGGACTATGTTGTCTAGAAGGTTAAGTATGGGCCATGCAGATGGCTCCTTCTTTCAGTAAGTAGTAGGCCTTTCGAGTGGATTGTTCCTTCCTTCCTTCGAGAAGGGTGTCTAGTGAGCAAGTTCCGTCTGATGCGGAATTCTCAGCTAAGGACTTGACTCTTAGTCTGCCTTTTCTTGATGTCATCAGCCACCTGTTGGTGTTTCGAACCAACCTACTGAAGGTGTTAGCAGGGTTTGAACCAACCTCTGAGATCGTGACTGAAGATGTACGTCTTCGTCAGTCTAGTTGTAACCTCTGCGTCAGCTAGTGCAAAGTTGTAAGTACTTTGCTCAAGCTCTATGTTTAGCAACTGGACATGCAATGATGATCCCTGTTTTGTGGGGTATTCGTGTTCTCCAGTTAAGCTTTCTAGTAACCGCACGTCCTCTGTGGTTTATCTCTCAAGTAACCGCATGTCCTCTGAGGCTTAGTTCTCTAGTAACCGCACGTCCTTTGCGGTTACCTTGTTGCTGTACCTTGTTGGCCATGTTTGTTTGAGGAACGTGGGGTAGTTGCGCCATTGTTGGCCGTGTTTGGTCGAACAATGTGAATCTGAACTATGGGCAGATAAACATGGTCATAGGCAGGGTTGTGCCCACCATTGTTTATTCTATGCGGTCCATAGGTGGGTAACTAGTCATAAGCAGACTTGTTACCACTGTTCTGGAGCTACTTTCCTTCACGCTTTGGTGGAAAGTATCTTTTCTTTAAATGGTGTTGCCGGAGGAGATCACCTTGGATACTTGGGAAGTTGGTTGAAACTCTTCCGCATTCGTTTTGTAGCCACTTTCCTTAATGCTTAGTTGAAAAGCATTTTTCCTTGAAGTAGCTTTGCTCCTCCGCATGGTGCTTTAGTTGTGGCTCTTCCGTAGCTACTGTTCACATAGTTGCGGTTTGTAGTAACTACTCACGAGTTGTTGCGGTTTGCAGCAAAGAACTCGCTTCTAGAAGTCTTGTAGCCTGGACGTAGCTCTTGAAGGTTCAGGAGACAGGGTTGCTGATGTGCGGTTGCTCAGCACACTTGTCCTTTTCCTTAAGGAGAAGCTGTGTGCGTTCCCTCCGTGGTTGTGAACCGGAAATGAGGGTTTTGAAGCTTGAAGAAGCTTACATGGAGTGCGGTTTACCGCATCCTGAGAAGTGGTTTTTCGCAGTCCAAAGAACCATGCTGGTTCTGAGTATCTGACGCACCTGTGCGGGTTGGTGTGTGTCTTCTCCGCCTATTCCACGTGTGCGCGTGGGTATGTGCGGTTATTGCTTATACCCCCTTATATAATTTAAAGATATATATTTTTGCCTTTTTTGAGGGTTATGTAAAAAACGACATGCGGTATGGGTTATGGTGCGGTAAACCAGAAAAACCGCATGCCGCTTAAGTTTGGATAATGTTTGTCGCTTTTGTTTGTCTACGTGGCTGATGGCACGTGTGGGTTGTTGAAAGTTGGTAGGGCTCTGACATGTGATGATCTGAAAGGACGTTTGCACTGACCGAGGTCATAACTGCACTGTAGCAAGTAGTGTAAAGGTCTCTTCTGTCAGGCGAGTGGGTGGCCACGCGCGCGTGATAACCGTTAGCTGAAAAACCGCTGAACACGTGGCGATACGTCAATGGCCCTTTTTGAACGTGGTAAGTCGGTTTACTGCATCGCATTAATTGCGATGAGTATATAAGGGGAAACCGTTTGGTTTCTCCTCACTTTGTTCAAATTTCAAAAATTTCTCCGGTGAAAAAAAAGTGTTATCTTTGTCTTCTTCGATCAAACTGTCTGTATTTCCAGCGATTTTCAGAGTCTTTGTGCAACTCAATCCTTCTCTTCTTCATATTTCTGATGGCTGAACCATCTAACCCACACAATGTGGAGGGTGAAAACCCTGAAACCTCTTCTCCGGTGGCCGGGGAAGAAGAAGATGATGGTGGTAGTGTCCCTGGTGGTGGCTTGCCACCCTTGAAGTGGTCGAAAGCGTCGTTCGACCAACTGATGATCAGTACACAGATGCCCTCCGAGTTTGGGGCTGTTTATCCTCAAGACGGTGACACCGGTGCTTGTGCTCCAGCCGGTCACGTGACCATGTGGGCCGATTCTTTTGACGATGGTAACCTTCGTTTACCATTGACCGTTTTTGTTGCTGAGTTGTTGGAGTATTACAAGGTCCATATCTCCCAGATGAGTCCTTTTGGGTTTATTCATATTAGACACTTTGAATCAACTTTTCGTGCCCTTGGTTTGCCGGTTACCGTTGATAATTTCCGGGGGTTTTATCAGTTGACGGTGAACACAGGTTTCTTCTCTTTCCGAGAACGGTACGGAAGTATCAAGTTGATGACCCCTCCCAAGGGTATTACAAAGTGGAAGAGCAAGTTCTTCTATGTTAAAGCTGCCGCGGTTGTTCTCAACATGACTTTGCGGAATGCTAATGAGCCTATCCCTGCGGAGGATATTGCCATTCCTAATGCGGAGAATGTGGAGTGGTTCCCAAGGTTGAGGACTATTGAGCATAGGCTGTTGAAGAACACTGAGTTGTGGATGCTGCGGATGTCATTGACTAGGGCTGATAAGCATGCAAAGCCCGTTGTGCGGGAGAAAACTGGTGGTAAGTGTTCTTACTCTTGTGCGGTTTCATTACTCCCTTGTTTCTTATTAATTTGAACGTGTATTATCAGGAGTTGTTGTTGAGCTGTGGAAGATATTTGATCCAACCTTTACTGGCAAGGTTGATATTGTCAAGACTGCTGAAGGTGCAGGTTTTAATTTGACCATTCTTCATAACTTCCGCGTTCCTACACGCAAGGCAATGAATGCACCCCTGCCGCAGGGTAAAGGTATAATTTATAACCTGCTTTTCTTGCCTTATAATTTTCATGTTGCTGATATTCTACATGCAGGTACTCTTGGGGCCCTTGGTAAGTTTGAGTCAAAGGGTGCTCCCAAAAAGCATGAAGAGAAGAAACAAGTAGATAAACCTGTGCGGGGTCGTGGCAAGAAGAAAACTGAAGCTCCTGTTGTTCCGCCTTTGGTTCCGCATGCAGCAGGTATCTCTCGATCTCATTTCCCCAGATATACCGATTACGTGGTAGTATCTGACACCCTTGAGGGCTTGGGTGTTCTAGGTGCTGGTGCGGCCACAGGTGGAACCACTGCGGGTTCTAAGGCTGCTGATGAGAAGAAGTGGAAAGCAGGGAAAGTTGTTGATGCTGGTGAGAAAAAGAAGCCGAAGATTCAGACCAGAAGCGGGGCTTTTGTGGGACAAAAGAAACCTGTGGTTGTTCCTGGTACGTAATGCGTAACTTGGACAAGTATTTTGTGTTTGTACTTGTAGTTTAACGTATTTCTGCTTTGATTGCAGAACCCCAAGATGAAGGGTTCTCCATCTTTGATGCTCCTCCTCCTCCCCCGCATGACACTGCTGCGGATGTGGGGGTTCATAAGGTTGTTACACCTGAGCCCTCTATGCGGGAGGAGGACACTGGGAAGGGGCCTGCAGCCCAGATCCATGACACAGTGGATTCTCATGACAATGTCATTACCCCAGAGGATGCTGATGACCTGAACCTGAAATTTGCTTATACTGAAAGCAAGAAATCCCCCGCTGCTGAGAAGGCTTCTGGTTCTGCTTCAGGGGATGCGGGTTTTAAAGAGACTCCTATTCAGCCTGAAGAGACTGAATTGGAGTTTTATTACCGCACTTATACTGAAGACCGGGCCATGTCCTATCACCGCCCTCCATGGTCTGTGATGCAAGGGGATGATATTTCTGCTGACCCCTCCGCGTGTAGGGAGATTTTGGGTGGTCTGGGCACCCCATTTGAAGTCAACCGGGCCCGTGCCTTACCAACTGAAGCCCAGATTAACCAACTCTCCTCCATGCTTGTTGGGAGTTTCGTAATGGCCAATGCCATTATGGTAAACTATAAGGTGTTGGGGCGCAGGGAGGAGGAGAATGTGCGCTTGCGTGCCGAGGCTGAGGAGTTGGTGAAGGCTGCACGTGAGGGTGCCGAGCAGCTTGGAAGGGATAGGTCTGCGTTTGAAAAGCGTAAGCAGACTGAAGAGTGGGCTGCAACTGCTGAGCTTAAACAGGTTCGTACCCTTGCAAAACTGCTTTCCACTGAGCGCCAGAGTTGGAAAGAATCTCTTTCTAATGAGCGCGAGACACTTTCTAATGAGCGCAAAGCTTGGAAAGACTCTTGGGCCAAACAGAATGAAACTCTCTTTCATGTTCGCCAGGAGCTTGTCAATGCTAAGGCAGCAAATGCCGCGCTGGTTAAAGAGAAAGCATCAGCTGTTGCGGCTGCCCAAGAGGCCAAAGAGGCGGAAGCTCGCCTTGCCAAGGCTCTTGAAGAGGCCAAGGAGGCGGAGGCCCGCACTGCAAAGGCTCTTGAAGGGGCGAATGTTGACCGCACCAATTTAACCAAAACTATTTTGGGCCTCCAGGTATAAGTTTCTTGCTTTTGAATTTGTACATCTCACAAGTATGTTGATTATTTTTGTATACTTGTTTTTATTTTGTTAATAGGCTGAAGTGCGGATCCGGGGGGCCACTATTGAGGAGGTCTCTGCCCGTGTTGATGAGGTTGAAGCGCGTGCAAGAGAGGCTGAGGAGGCTAGAGATAGCCTTGCTTCGTCACTTGAGCTGCTCAAGGCGGGGCATGTAAGCATCCGTTGCCTTTGTTATTTTTGTTATATGTTTGCCTTTGATAACCATTGTATTCTTGTTTCGCAGATTGTTATTTCCATCCTTGACGCACCTGAGAATGTATCAGGTGTTAATGAGATTAAGGAGCGTGCCCGGGATGCTGGTTTTAAAGCTGGCTATAATCGCTGTATTAGCCATATGAATGTTGTAGCCCAGGGCGGATATACTGATGAGCGATCCGGGTTCCACGGTGTGGATACTGAAGCGCTTCTTGATGCTGCGGTTGCGACGTATAATGACACAACCCTTTCCGGTCTTGAGGATCTTGAAAAGTGTCTAGAAGCGGAGGACTTTGTGGACCGCTTGCGAGTGTTATACGCTGACGAAGAAGATGAGGAAAAACCTACTGTGGTGGGCAAGGATGGTGAGGGTTCCAGCGGCACAAAGAAAGACTAGGCTGGCCTGTGTGCCTTTTTTTGTTTCCTCATGTAATTGTTTAAAAAACTATGTAAATTCCCTGTGCACCGCGCAGGTGTAGGAATTTTTTGAATATAAAGAATTGTTCTGTTCAATTTGTACAAGTGTTTTTACTACTTACATGTTTGAATTTGTAAGAGTTTAATGTTACTGTGAGTGACACTAAATCTGTAATTGCTTTTTGCATATCTAGGTGATATGCAAGTATGAAGAATTGTCTCTGGTCAGACAAACAGTGTTGCCATTGCTGGCCTATTATAATAGTTGCGTGTGGTTACCACTCTGTGTGGGTATCACGAATGAAGATTTTGCTAATCTGTTTTTGTGTATACCTCAGAGTGGAACACGCATTTGTAATAGAAATAAATAAAGAATATTGCATTGAATCGTCTATTTATTTATTTGCAAATGGCCCGTGGCCTGATAGGTTACATGGTGAATGTAAAAAACATGGCTTACATATAACAGCGTCGAAGCTGTTGTGCATTCCATGTGCGGGCGATAGTTTCGCCTTCTAATGTTTGAAGTTTATACGCGCCTTTGCCCAGGACCTCTTGGATGAGGTAGGGTCCTTCCCACTTAGGGGCAAGTTTCCCTGGGAGTTCCGCGTTAGATGCTTCATTATCGCGAAGGACGTAGTCTCCCAGGTTGAAAGTACAAATGCGAACGCGTTCATTGTAGTACTTTTCAAGTTTGGTTTTGTATTTGGCCTCGTTGATGGTAGCGTTTTCGCGCCTTTCTTCCAAGAGGTCCAAGTCAACCCTGCGTTCCTCATTGTTGTCTATCTTGTTGATAGCCAACATTCTAGGTGAGGGGAGGCCTACTTCCGCGGGGATCATCGCTTCAGTGCCATAGACCAGGCTGAAGGGTGTCTCACCGTTGCTTGTTTTTGGGATTGTCCTGTGAGCCCATAAAATACTTGGGAGTTCATCAACCCAGCCGCGTCTGGCTGTTCCCAACCGTGCTTTGATGCCTTCCACTAAGCTTTTATTGATACTCTCGACTTGGCCGTTCCCTTGCGGATGCACCACTGAGGAGAATATGTGTTCAATGTTTAGCTCTTTTAGCCATTTTTGAAAGTCATCGGCGGCGAAGTTGGTACCGTTATCGGTGTCGATGCACATTGGTAGAACGAAGCGGCAGATGATATGTTCCCACACGAATTTCCTTGTTATCATAGCGGTGGTTGATGCAAGTGGCTTTGCCTCTACCCATTTTGTAAAGTAATCAACAGCCACTATGATAAATTTCACTGCACCGGGTGCGTCTGGAAATGGTCCCACCACATCGATTGCCCATTTTTGGAATGGCCATGCGGTGGTAACGGGGATCAGGTTGTTCTTGGGACGCAAGGTCTTGGGAGCATGTCGCTGACAATTAAAACACTTGCGTAAGACTTTGACTGCGTCCAGGTGCATGCCGGGCCAATAGTACCCGGCGTTCATGATTTTGGCCACGACCATGCGTGGGCCTGCGTGTATGCCACATATTCCCTCGTGAATTTATTTGATAAGGTATATGGCATCTTCGGGGTTGACACATCGTAGGAGTGGCCCCAGGTATGATTTACGGTATAAGATAGCGTCTCCCATTTGGTAATGACACGCTTTGTATTGTAGCTTGCGTGCTTCTGCCTTGCTTTCGGGAGTAACACCTGATTGTAAGTATGCAATTATCAGTGTCATCCAGGATGTTGTACCGTACTGGATGACATTGACTTGGCGCAGGGGTACTGAAGGATTTTGCAGAATCTCGATGCGTACCTCTTTTGCCAGGTGTTGGAAGCTGGTGGATGCAAGTTTTGATAGTGCATCCGCAGGTTTGTTATCACTCCTGTTGATATGGCGAATATTGAAGGAGGTGAACCTTGATTTCAGTTGCAAGGCTTGTTCGAGGTAGAGGATCATGATATCCCCTTTTGCGGCATAGTCACCACGTATCTGCCCTGCAACCAGTAGTGAGTCGACATGTGCTTCCAAATGTTTGACGTCGAGTTTGACTGCCAAACACAGCCCTGCCAGTAGAGCCTCATACTCCGCTTCGTTATTCGTGCTTTTGAAATCGAGGCGGATTGCGTAGGTTAGCTCTTGGCCATCGGGGCTGATAAGTCGTAGACCTGCGCCAGCACCATCTTCGTTGGATGCACCATCTGTATATAGTGCCCAGGTTTCTGCGGATGATGGTGGTGATGTAGGGTTTTGTTCTTCTTCGCATTCTTGAATGCGGTTTACTGGTACTTCAGCAACGAAATCAGCCAAGACCAGGCCTTTGATTGTGGGGCGCGGCTTATAGTTCAGTCAAAGTGCGCCCAGCTCAATTGCCCATTTTGCTAACCTCCCAGAGATGTCGGGTTTGGATAGGATCGGGCCGATCCTGTAGTTAGTTAACACTGTGATGACGTGGTTTGCGAAGTAACGTCGTAAACGTCTCGACGCGTGTACTAGTGCCAGTACCAATTTCTCCATGATGGAGTACCTTGTCTCTGGGTCGTTGAGCATTTTGCTGATGTAGTAGATGGGTGTTTGGACTCCTTCCCACTCCACTATGAGTACCGCGCCTACCGCGTTGTCCGCGGCAGACATGTATAGAATAAGTGGCTCATCTTTTCGTGGTGCGGTTAAAGTTGGGAGCTGGATCAAACACTCTTTCATCTCCCGGAAAGCTTTTTCGGCCTCTGCGGTCCATTGGAATTGTTCCTTTTTTAGGCAGCTCCGCAGGGTCTTGATGAAAGGGTATGACTTAGCTGCGTGGTTGGCTAAGAATCTGTTTAGTGCGGCTAGCCTGCCGGCTAGTCGTTGCATTTCTTTCATCGTTGAGGGCGATGGCATGCGTTCGATCGCCTGAACTTTTTCCGGGTTACCTTGAATCCATCTTTGGTTACGATGAATCCGAGGAATTTGCCTTCTTCCATTCCAAACGAGCATTTCCCTGGATTAAGCTTCATGTTGACGCTTCGCAGAGTTTGGAATGTTCTTTCGATATCGTTGAGCATGGTGTCTTCCTCCATGCTCATGACGACCAGGTCGTCCATATAGATTTCGACACTTTTGCTGATTTGACCACGAAAAGTGTCGTTCATCAACTTTTGATAGGTTGCGCCAGCGTTGCGCAACCCGAACGGCATTTTGGTGTAGCAGTATTTCCCGGTAGGAGTGCGGAATGCCATTTTGTCTTCATCTTCGATTGCCATCTGTACCTGGTGGTAGCCTTTGTAACAATCGAGGAAGCACTTCCATCGAAATGGAGCGAGGTTATCGACCTTCTCATCGATCTCTGGAAGTGCGTAACAATCCTTGGGGCAGGCCTTATTGAGGTCTTTGTAATCGACACACATGCGCCAGCCCCCGCTTGGTTTTTCTACCATGACTGGGTTGGACATCCAAGTCTGGTATTTGACTTCCCGCAGGATGCCTGCGGAGAGCAGCTCGTGTACCTGCTCTTCCATCGCCGCGTTTTTTGCTGATCCAAGGCGGCGTTGGCCTTGGATCACCGGCTTGATACCTGGCATGGTATTTAAGAAATGTTGCGCGATTTCAGGTGGCACCCCTGTCATATCTGCGGGTGTCCAATCAAAAATATCTTGGTTCCTGAAGAGAAATTGCTTCAGGCGCGCTCTGATGGTAGGTGTCAAGGCATGGCCCAAGGTGACCGTTTGCTCTGGGTGTCTTGCGTTAAGCACCCATTTTTCTGGTTGTGTGTTGGGGGTGGGCTTTGCTACCTTGGCTGGACGCAGGTCGTCCGTAGACATAACTTCTCTTCGGGCGTATATTACCGCGTCCCCTGTCTCGGTTGGGAAACCAATGGCAGATTGAGGGACGGATGTGATCATGTTGAAGTCGCCCTGGGATTCTCTCCCGAGAAGTACGTCGTACTTGGAGGTGTGCGGTAAAACCATGAAGTTTACCTGCTCCGTTCTTGTGTGCCTCCCATTGATGAGGCGCACAGGAAAGGTAATCTGGCCATGGGTGTAACAACTCTCATCAAAAAGTACCAATTATTATTTTAATTATCCAATTAAGAAACCCTAATTGAGAAACCCAAGTGATTCTGAACAAACCCTAAAATTTTCAGAATCATCAGAATCAGGATCAGGGCCCCTAAAACTCAGGGGGGGGGGGGGGGGGGGTAATACCCTAAGTAACGATTATCCAAATTGTGAGCTGTAGAAACTGAATTTACAAAAACTGTCAAGTCAGCAAGGCTAGTCCCAACCGTGGCAACCTATACCTAAAAAATAGATCTCACGCGGCCCGCGTGAAGATAAGCTAAAACTAAAGCGGGCCGCGTAAAGGTCAAAATTCACCTATAAATACAGGGGCATGGGACTTGATTTCTGGCTTCAGAACGACGAAGAAATTCGAAAAATACACTGAGTTATGCTCTGTTTATCACAATTAACACACACGGATCACTAATCGACGCCGCAATCAGGGTATTAGCACGATCGTTGCTACGATTCATTTTCCGATCGATCAATGTACTCAACGGGTGTTTAAGTGCTGCCCACATTAGGGTGATGCTTTGTCATTAGTCGTTAATTCGATGGATGTTTAAGCATAGCACTTTGTCATTCGTTGTGAGGGTTGATCTCGTGAGTTATCGTAAATGCTGTATTGATTACTAACCCAGTATTGTGTGCCTGTTATAAATTTAGGATAAAAAGGTTAATCAGTAGGCTAAACTCTGCCCGTATAAATCTGCAATGTGAGTCATTCTTTTTTTATCAACTATTTTACAATACCTCAAATTATTTTTCAAAGTTATAATTACAGGGACTAAGTCGTGGATATCTTGAATTACTGGTTAGTGGGGTATTGTGCACATTACTAATTTTCTCCCAGTTAGGTTCATTGACCTACTCGGGATAATCACTGTTAGGTTCATTGACCTACATGGATAATCATCACTATTTAGGTTCATTGATCTAAATAGTGGTATGACCATCGTCACCATTGTGACATGTCACCATTGTGACATAGAGCCAGATAAAGATAAGATAGAAGCCATTGTAATCGCTCTTATGCTGTAATTATTAACTATGCATCATTATGCAAAATAGAATGATTCACTCAGTATTTCCCGCTGACAAAACCTTTTTCAAACATGTTTCAGGTGATCTGTTATGATCTAGGAAAAGTGCCATATAGCACTACAAGCTCAAGGAAGTGGCTTAGTATAAAATAAAGAAACATGTTTTGTAAAATAAAAGATTCCTTTGTGAAATCAAACTATTGTAAATTACCGGGTTTTATCCCGAATTGTGAAATAAAATAATCGGGAAATATTTACATTTTAAAAAGATCCTGATGAAAACTTCCGCTATCAAAACTCAATTAATTAAATACCACGGGATTTCTGTCCCGCGGCTCCTGAAACGGGTCAAACCGGGTCGGGGGCCGTGACAGAAAAATGTGGTATCAGAGCCACTGATTCAAGCCAATTAAGTATTTAGAAATACTTAATAATTTTATTAATTGATATTTTATGATTATGTGTTTTATTATCTGACTAATTGTGTACAATATAAGCAGATTTTTATATGCTAACCACTGTAGCAGTAAGTATAAATTTTTAAAATAATATGACTCAAAGTTTTAGCACCTTTATTATCTACAGTCTAGAAACCTGATTCAGTAAATAAATAAATTTACAAATAAAACTTAGTGTGTTTTTTTGTTTTGGTAGTTATCCAGTATGAAATAATATTTAAAATTTTTTCTATAAAATTTTGTTATGATTTTTAACTTAGTATTTGTGGGTATTTTGCTAAACAGCATGAGTAACTTGTCGGACGCCCTTCAGAATTTAAATCTCTATCCAGTAAGAATAGAGGTTTCCAGAGATTTCAATAGGTATATACCAGACATAGAAGAACCTATAGAATTCAACGCTGTACCTCTCGAGAAACCCAAGCCTAAGAGAATGGAAATTAGGGAAAGCTCTAGGCAAATTGAGGGGTTACCATCTCAAGAAGAGTTGGATTTTATAATGGCAAACGATAATACTATTGAGCCTATTGATAAAAATGATTTTATTCATTCTCTTGAAACACAACTACCAATGAACTTAGAACCAGCTATTCCAAACCCTTCAATCCACTGGAAAATAGACGAATGGTTGAATAATGAAATACTGTTACAAAACCATCCCTATAAGCTTTTTCCTAAGTTCAAACCAGAACCTTTTCCAAATCCACCAATGAGTAACGAGAATATGGTTGAATTCCGTTATTTTAACAAAGAATTAATGGATGCTGGGAATAGGATCCAAGAAATTTTGGGACAGATCTCTTGGAAATACGATAAGAAGGAACGCCGTTACTAGAATATCACCTGACAAAGGATAGGGGATTTATGAAGCTATGGTTGTGTAATAGTAATAGTAAAATCAGTATGTGTAAAATAAATAATAAAACGGATGTATATAGAAGCATGATATAATCTATAAAACAAATGAAATTTTAGAAATTTACAATTTGGTTTGTATATTCGTTTACGTGATTATGTGCAATTAATTGTAACATTAGATTATTTCTTTTATACTAATTATTTATCTATAAATTAGTTATCAGATGGAAAACGCTAATAATGAACCAGTTAATGAGGTTAATCAATCTGAGCAACATCCAGGAGATCAATATATGACTAGACAAGATATCGAAAATATCGTTGCTCAAGGGATAGCCAACGCTATTCCAGCAATAGTTACTCAAGGGATAGCCAATGCTATTCCAGCAATTGTTGCTGCTATTAAAACTCCAATCGAACCGCAACAAATCGTTCCTAGCAAACGCATTTCTGAAGATAACTTCAGTAATAGCGTAAACGGAGGCAATAATCATGTTAAGCATGATAATGAACCACGGCAAGCTCCGCTCCCTAAGAAAAGGAAAACTGCAACGCCTGGTTGCACTTACAAAGAATTTCTTGCTTGTAAACCCACTGAGTTTGCAGGCAATGAAGGAGCGACTGCGGCACTGCGTTGGTTAGAGAAAACCGAAGCAGTAATTGCCATAAGTAAATGTGCTCAGGATGATCAGGTCATGTATGCGTCAAATCTTTTCAAAGAAGTGGCGCTAGAATGGTGGAATATGGTGTTACAAGCAAAAGGAAGAAGGATAGCATATGCTATGAATTGGGAAGAATTTAAGAGTCTTGTAGAAAGAAAATTCTGTCCTGAATATGAAAAAGATCAAATGGCAAATAAGTTTCTAACCCATCGGATGGTAGATGTAGATTGTCGAGGGTATACTACGACATTCTTCAAATATGCTCGAGTAGTACCAACCCTGGCTTCGCCAGAGCCGATACTTATTTCTCGTTATATTTGGGGATTAATTTCTGAAATCCGTAATATCGTCAAGGCTGCGAAACCTCGCACGATTGATGATGCTGTAGATTTAGCCAATACTCTAACTGACGAACTAGTACGGACAAGAGAAGAAAATAGAAGGAAGGAAGTAGCCCAAAAGATTACCCAAGAATTCCGTTCAGGTAACCATAACAATTTCAAGAAAGGAGGGAATGGGCAATCTTCTATTAGTCCATTTTGCAATTTTTGCAAAAGGAAGCATTTTGGAAGATGCAAAGGATATTGCAATTTTTGCAAAATTCCGGGGCATCAAGAAGAAGACTGCAGGAGGAAGAAATTTTCAGTCTGCTACAATTGTGGAGAAGCTGGACATCTTAGGCCAGATTGTCCAAAACTGAACAAAACATCTGACAATAAAGCCAAACCTGCAGAAGGAGCAAAAAGGAATGTAAGAGCCTTCCAACTGACTGCTAAGGAAGCAGAGATGATTCCAGATGTGATAGCTGGTACGTTCTTAGTTCACAATGTTTACACAAAAGTATTATTTGACTCTGGTGCAAACCAAAGTTTTGGAAATACTTTATTCTGCCAAGCTCTTAATTTACTTTTAACCAGTATTAGGCAGATTTCTATATTAGAAACGGCAGATGGGAATTCAGTTAAAATAAATAAGGTTATGCAGAACATAGAAATAAGTCATAAGTTTTCTGCAATCCTATTATCTATGAAATTAGTCGAATTCGATATTGTGTTAGGAATGGATTGGTTAGTAAAAAATTATGCTCGATTTATCTGTGATAAGAATTCCATAACCACTGGAGAAGTAATAATGATTACAGGAGATAAGCTATAAAGTTCATATCAGTAATAAAAGTTGATAAATATGAACGAAAGCAAGGAATAGTATATATGATTTCAGTAATCATTAATACTAAAGATAAAGAATTTAAGGAAATCTCTGTAATTTTAGAATACCCAGATGTATTCCCAGAAGAGTTACCAGGATTACCACCAGATAAGGAAGTAGAATTTAGTATTCATCTAATTCCTGGAACTACACCGATAGCCAAGGTACCTTATCAGTTAGCACCCACAGAAATATTAAAACTGAAAAAGCAATTAGATGAATTATTAAGTAAAGGTTTCATACAACCTAGTTTATCCTCATGGGAGGCATTAGTGTTGTTTGTTAAGAAAAAGGATGGTTCAATAAGAATGTGTATTGATTACAGGGAATTGAATAAGGTTACAATTAAGAATCAGTACCCATTACTTGATGATTTATTCGATCAATTCCAGGGAAATAGATATTTTCTAAGATCGACTTAAGTTCCGAATATCATCAATTGAAAGTACAAAAGGAAGACATACGCAAAACTATTTTCAGAACTAGGTATGGTCATTACGAGTTTACAGTCCTGCCCTTCGAATTAAAGAATGCACCTGCAGCATTCATGAACATGATGAATAGGATCTGTAAACCATATTTGGATAAATTTGTAATTGTCTTCATAGACGATATACTTATTCCAAAAGTCAGGACGAACATTGTCAGCACTTGCATATATTTTTAACTTTGTTAAGAAAAAGAAAAGCTTTACGCCAAATTTTCGAAGTATGAATTTTGGCTGTCAGAAGTATAATTTTAAGTCATATGATGAATCATGAAGGTATTTACATAGATCCTGCAAAGATAGCAGCACTTATCAAATGAAAGGTTCCGCAATTCGCAAAGGAAATTAGGAGTTTTGTAGGATTAGCTGGATATTATGAAAGAATTATTAAGGATTTTTCCAAGATAGTTATTCCATTAACTAAGCTAATCTGTAAAACAGTTAAGTTTGAATAAGGATATAAACAAGAAGAAGCCTTTAGGATCTTAAAACAAATTGCCTTACCAGAAGGAACAGAAAATTTTAAAGTATACGGTGATACTTCAAAGCTAGGATTCGGATTATTGCAACGCAAAAAGGTAATTGCGTGCATCAAGGTAAAAGAACGAAGAAACTAGACCACTCATAACTTAAAATTAGGAATCATAATTTTTTCCCTTAAGATTTGTAGACATTATATGTATGGAAGTAAATTTACTGTTTATACAGATCATAAGAATTTAAGATATATATTTAGGCAAAAAGAATTAAACATGAGGCAAAGGAAATGGATAAAAATCCTAAGTGACTACGACTGTGATATTCAGTATCACGAAGAAAAGGATGAAGACGGCAAGAGATCGTCAGAAAAGTTATACAGATAATAGATAAAAGTCGTTGAAGTTCGAGACAAAATGTTATTAAAAGTATTTCCTTGGAAATGAATTGTTAGATTAGAAAGAAAAGCTAAGTCCAAGGTACGTAGGACCATTTCCAGTGATCTAACATGTAGGACCAGTTGTTTATCGTTTACAATTACCAGAAGAATTATCTGGAGTACATGATGTATTTCATGTATCCAATATCAAGAAATATTTATCAGATGAATCACTGGTAGTACTCTTCAAGATATAGAGGTAAACGAAAAGCTAAACCTCTTCAAATTGAGGATCGAAAGATCAAATTTCTTAAACATAAACGACCAGTTTTAGTCAAAGTTAGATGGGATTCAAAGAGAGGAGCTGAATATACTTGGGAACTGAAATCGGAAATGAAGAGAAAGTATCCTCACTTATTCCAGTAAATCTCGAGGACGAGATTTTTATTAAGGTAGAGAGAATGTAACAACTCTCATCAAAAAGTACCAATTATTATTTTAATTATCCAATTAAGAAACCCTAATTGAGAAACCCAAGTGATTCTGAACAAACCCTAAAATTTTCAGAATCATCAGAATCAGGATCAGGGCCCCTAAAACTCAGGGGGGGTAATACCCTAAGTAACGATTATCCAAATTGTGAGCTGTAGAAACTGAATTTACGAAAACTGTCAAGTCAGCAAGGCTAGTCCCAACCGTGGCAACCTATACCTAAAAAATAGGTCTCACGCGGCCCGCGTGAGGATAAGCTAAAACTAAAGCGGGCCGCGTAAAGGTCAAAATTCACCTATAAATACAGGGGCTTGGGACTTGATTTCTGGCTTCAGAACGACGAAGAAATTCGAAAAATACGCTGAGTTATGCTCTGTTTATCACAATTAACACACACGGATCACTAATCGACGCCGCAATCAGGGTATTAGCACGATCGTTGCTACGATTCATTTTCCGATCGATCAATGTACTCAACGGGTGTTTAAGTGCTGCCCACATTAGGGTGATGCTTTGTCATTAGTCGTTAATTCGATGGATGTTTAAGCATAGCACTTTGTCATTCGTTGTGAGGGTTGATCTCGTGAGTTATCGTAAATGCTGTATTGATTACTAACCCAGTATTGTGTGCTTGTTATAAATTTAGGATAAAAAGGCTAATCAGTAGGCTAAACTCTGCCCGTATAAATCTGCAATGTGAGTCATTCTCTTTTTATCAACTATTTTACAATACCTCAAATTATTTTTCAAAGTTATAATTACAGGGACTAAGTCGTGGATATCTTGAATTACTGGTTAGTGGGGTATTGTGCACATTACTAATTTTCTCCCAGTTAGGTTCATTGACCTACTCGGGATAATCACTGTTAGGTTCATTGACCTACAGGGATAATCATCACTATTTAGGTTCATTGATCTAAATAGTGGTATGACCATCGTCACCATTGTGACATGTCACCATTGTGACATAGAGCCAGATAAAGATAAGATAGAAGCCATTGTAATCGCTCTTATGCTGTAATTATTAACTATGCATCATTATGCAAAATAGAATGATTCACTCAGTATTTCCCGCTGACAAAACCTTTTTCAAACATGTTTCAGGTGATCTGTTATGATCTAGGAAAAGTGCCATATAGCACTACAAGCTCAAGGAAGTGGCTCAGTATAAAATAAAGAAACATGTTTTGTAAAATAAAAGATTCCTTTGTGAAATCAAACTATTGTAAATTACCGGGTTTTATCCCGAATTGTGAAATAAAATAATCGGGAAATATTTACATTTTAAAAAGATCCTGATGAAAACTTCCGCTGTCAAAACTCAATTAATTAAATACCACGGGATTTCTGTCCCGCGGCTCCTGAAACGGGTCAAACCGGGTCGGGGGCCGTGACACAGGGGGAATACGGTTTCCCCTGCAAACCCCGCCAACGGGTAGTCCGCTGGCTGCAGTTGATCTTTGTCTTCTTGATCGAACTGGTTGAAGCATTGCTCGTATATAATATCGGATGTACTGCCCGGGTCGATGAACAATCGCTCGGTGCAGTAGTGAGCCAGGTGGCCTATGATAACCACGGCGCGTCTATCGCGCGGGCCACCTCGGACTTTTGGAAAGACGACTTGCTCGTCTTTCCAGTCATTGTCCGGTCTTCTTGCCGCCTTGCGCGGCCTTCCTTTTCCTCCATTGATCATGTAGGTAGAGGCTACCTACATGGTCCTCTTTCCCGTGGAGGTGCCTTTGTTGTGGGGAGTGATGCGCTTGGTAGATTTTTGTGCGCCTGTCAACAGGTGTTGCAGTTTTCCCTCTTTTAGGGCTCGCTCAATCTCCAGTCGGAGACTGATGCAGCTGTTTGTTGTGTGGCCATTGTCTTTGTGATAGTCGCAAGAGAGTGCGAGATCCTGGTTCTTTTTGGACTTCATCGGTTTGGCCGGTCACAGGAATTGTGCGTCCGTGAGAAGGACGTCGCTTGGCGACTGGTTAATCTCAGTCCAGCTGTGGTCCCGAGATTCCTTTTTTGACACCCGATTTTCACGCTGGGCGTTGATTGTAGCCCTTGCGTCGGGCTGGTTGCTTCGTGGGACATATGGTCTGGAATCGCTGCCACGATTCCATGTGTCCCGGTTGCGCTTATTGCTGTGCTTGGGCTCTTGGCGGGGAGACTGGCCTTCCGCCTGGGGTTGTGCCTTTGACATGTGCGGTCTTAGGGACCGCTGAGTCTGGGCGTATGTCTTGACCGCAGCCATGACATCTTCCCACTTCTTAGGCAAACCATCTTTGCCAGAGATATTCATAACCATTTGCTCGTCTTTAACGGCAACAATGAAATGGTTACGCGCCATTTGGTCGACAACATCGCCTATCTCTAGGCATTCTTTATTGTAACGGATAACGAATGCTTCAAGCGATTCGTTATCCCTGCGCCAGATGTTCATGACGTCCATGGAATCACGTTCATGGCGTCGTTGTTGGCTGAAGTGCGCGATGAACTTTTCTTGTAAGTCCTCGAATGAGGTCAGTGACCCTGGTGGTAAAGAATCGAACCAGGCCCTGGCCAGACCTGTTAGGGTCTGTGGGAAAAAAATGGCACCAGGTGGGTTCATCCCACCTACCGTTGCACCCGACGCCGACGAAGATGTTGTTGTGATCATCTGGGTCGGTCGAACTGTTGTATTTCCCAATGTTCAATGGGAATTTTGTGGTGGTGACATCGGCGTGGGCGATTTCTGGGACGAACTTGGAGTTTTTGGCCGCAGATTTCGGCCTGTAGGGTTGTCCTCGGTGATGCTTTGCAGCGCGGAGGTAGGTAGTGCAGGGGTGAGTGGGAGGAACGTAGTTGCGTCCTCCCGGTCTGCTGCTCGTCGCATGGGATTCCGCACGGTATGTACCATCGTCCGGATCGGTATGGCCTTGCCCTTCACTGTAGGACTGGGGTCCCAGTCGGCTATGAATGCCTAGGCCGTGGTGGGCTGTAGACTGTCGCCTAGTTTCGCCATGTGGGCCTAGGCGGCTCTGTATATGGCTCATGTGGCGGGAGCCATATGAGCAGTCGTCCTCATCTAGTGTGCGGACGTCGCAGTAAGAGGAACCGCGATCTTCGTGCCTGCTTCTGGAGGCCGGATGTGTTGGGGCCCTGCCGTCGTACTGTAAAGTACGGCCCGTAGGGGTGTGCGGTGCTGGGGTAGGCCCCACAGATACTTGCGCTTTTGTGCAAGCTCTGTTGTATGTTGCAGCCAGCATGGCTGCTTGTTGGTCGTACCAGGCATCAAGGTTCATGCCTGTAGGTATCACAGGAGCGTACTGTGATAAATCGTGTCCAAACGTAAGGGATTGTCCCCCTTGCGTTGATGTGCCAATGTGTTCAACATTTGGGGCTAGGGGAATGGTTCCCACAGGCCCTTGGTTTGTGTGGTTTAGGTTATCCCCGGTAGTGTTGTTTTGACGATCAGACATGATCTTTGGAGAGAAAGGGATGGTCGTAAAAAAGTGACGATCAGACCATTGCCTCTTCTGGTCCTTCAATCATACCAGAATCCCGTCAATATGGATTCTCTAACACCTCGAAAATTCACGTCCTATAATGTGTTGACACGTGTCATATGAATGAACGTGTGAAAGAATGTTCTGAAAGGATTAAAATTGACAATCATGGAAAGTATGTTAATATACGAGTTCTAAATGTCAACAGTGAATAAATATATTGTACATTAACCCTACTTGATGTTTATACCTTCAAACGAATCAATCATGGATCATACGAAGCGAAATGACAAACCCGAAGCTTTGTAACGATTAATTATGCTCACTAGAATGCACAATATAAATTTCATAGAGTTTCGTTATCGTATGAGAAAGTTATGATCAAATTCGTATACAAGGGGTTAAAAGCGTCTACGTTGAAAGTTATGACTTTTCGGGTAATAACAAGGTGACCAAGGACTTAGAAAAGTGGGTACAAGTCTTAAAGCCCTTGTAGGTAAATAAGAAGGGGTCAAATTGCAAGAAATAAGCTTAATTGACCTTTCGGAAGGGCCAAGAGACGAGATATAACAACTTGAAAACGTTTTGTCTGATCAGAGAACCCAAGCGGGCCGCGTAGACCCTATCAACATCTTACGCGGGCCGCCTGGACCGCCCAGATACAGAAAAGTTTGACAGCAGCCAAATTTCGCGAATAAACCGACTTTAATCACTTGTTTCACTTCATGGGCGACCCCTAAGCAACCCCTAGACCACTAGGGACACTTGTGGATGAATTGTGGTCAGTTGTAGACTTAGATGTCAACAATCTATGGTGTTTAAATCACTATATAAGGCCATGATGTTGCAACAATTCTTCACACCTTCATTCTTGCATTCCTGATCATTTCTGGAGCTCAAGACTTCTCTTAAGTGATCACTAATCGTGCTTAGGACCTTGGTAAGTTTGCTTAACCTTCTTTAGTTATGTTTTTGCTTAGTTTTAGCTTAAAAGTCAAACCATCGTAATTAACGGTTGACTTAGAGATTAATCACTAATGGTCCAGTGATTAGTCGAATTGAAAGTATTTGTAAGTTGGTAATTATGTGGGTAATAAACCCTTAAAAGGGTTCCCCCTGATTCCCACTCTAACTAGGTCAAATGTCGGGTCAAACTTGTTAATAAAAAGTCAACGGGATACTTAATTTCTAATTTATGCATGATTAGCAATATAGAACACATACAACCTGTTTGATCATTCATATAACTTGGTAATTAGTGTAAGAACATGTCTAAACATGTTCAACCCGACAATTTACTGTTTAGACCCGGTTCGGAACCGAAAGTCGCAAAGCTTTGACTTTTGCTTTGACTTCAGTTCTGACCCGTCTTGGTATGATTTAGAAATACCTTAGAGCTCTATTTGGACCAGGTTACATGCTAGTATAACCCTCTATGATTATACACCATGGTTCATTAGTTAACCAAGTAATACACATGATTCCGTTAATTGCCTATATGTTGACCATTATGCCCTTTTCACCTTAAAACGTGATTTTTGAAAATGTAAAAGAGTAGAAACCTTAATTACTGATGTTTAAACTTGCATCCAAAATTTGACATCAGTTTGAGGTGTAGGTTAAGAGTTATGCTCGTTAGCGTAAAATGAAAGCTTTATGTTAATTAAACGACATAATTAGAGTATGGCCTAGTTAAGCCTACTTTTTGATATCCAAATCTTTACCCACTGATGTAATATATTATTTTGGGATTTTTGAAGATTTTTAAGTAATTTTAGGCTGAGCATAACTTAGAGTCGTAGGCTTAATCCGGTAATTGTCGGTTTTGCCCTTACGGACTATAAAATGAGTTTTACATATCTAATCGACTCCAAACCTTTTGCTACTGATTACATATGATAAATAAATTATTTTAAGCCTTCTGGAATAATAAAAATATCAGCTTTATGTATAGAACCCGGAAATGGCTTCAAATCGCCTTTTTAAGCGTTTTTAACGCATAGTATGTACTAGAATTATTTTAAACATACAAGGGTTGATACCTACTGATATTTGAGGCAAATTATAATATTTTAACAGTAAGCAAAAGTTGTTTAACTCAAACTTCAGTTTGAGCTTTACGGCTTATGTGAAATTACCAAAATGCCCCTACGGTGCATAGTTTGGTTAAAATTGATAAATTTCACATATAAACTTTACCATACTGTTATAACTTGGTAAACTAAGTATTTTTGATGATTATATCAGACCTGTAACTCAGGTAAATACTTAAACTCTTTTATAACATTTTAAATGACCAAACTACCCCTACGAGGCATAGTTTGTGTTTAAATTCGTTTCGGGCATAATAAACGACATCTTACTGATGTCACAACATATTTGAAGCATATTAACTTAGGAAACCTGCATATGGCTCTTATGAATACCCGTTACGCTCATTACGCGTTCGGTTCGGTTTATGTAACTAGTTTACATAAATTAGTCTAAACGGGTCAAACCTTATCGGTTTTATCTCAAAATCCAGAATGTGTTTAAGTTACCCATATTAAACAAGCATACAAGCTTGTCGGGTCAAAACCACATTCTAAACCGGTCTTCACTTTATCATGCGTTTGAACAGTGTCTTCCTTTTTGAAACTAACCGGGCTAAGCCTAAGCTTAATTAAAGACCCGTTAGAAATCTAATAGGTTATTATAAACCTTCGCTCCAGATTAGGAGCCTAGTAAAAGTTCTTGCATTTGCTGTATTTGATTGATACTTTGCTCAGGTAAATACTCTTAACTTATTTTCCCTATACGGGCTTGGGATACGGTACTATAAAAGTACCGCTTGGTCGGGTGTGTGTTGTTATTTAAATCGGATTGTGATTAATGTATTTGCATGACCCGCTTAATATGTATTATTTGGTGTATGGCTTTTGGGGGTTAAATGACCATGTCCCGGATATCCTTGGCATCATTTTACAAAATGGCCACGACCTAAGCACGGGGTGTAGGCGTACACCTGACAGATGCATTATGTAAAAACTGGTAATCCACTAAAGGAATCAACCTTGTGGGAATTATACCTGTGGCGTGTCAGTTAATCTTGTCCGGCTCTTCTAACCGGCCCTGATGGACGACAAATAAGTAAAACTGTATACATGATTATTTCAATAATTGTCCCAAGTTATAAAGATACATTTTGCCGAAGTGCATTCAAATCAATTTTTAAACTCTTTTCTAAATGAGTCAGTTGAGTTGTATTTACCAGTGTAAACTGACGTATTTTCCAAAAAAGGCTAAGTGCAGGTGCTAGACGAAATAGGCTGGCTACTCCAGGCATCATTACTCAAGTCTCGCAAGCTCTAGATGTCAAAGTCTGTTGAACTATTGTTTCTATTTTATTTTGATCCGCCTGTGGATCTTTTACTTTCCGTTGTAATACTGGATATTACTTTATATTCGGAATGTAATATATTTATCTTTTGCTTCCGCTGTGCATTTATATAATTGTGTTGTTTGACTATTATGTTGCCAACCACGTCACGATACTCCCCCACCGGGCCCACCGGTGACACGTGGAATCCGGGGTGTGACAGGTTGGTATCAGAGCCAATACTGAGTGAATTAAACACTTGTCTTTTGTGTTTAATCACAGTTGCACAATTGCACATTCTTGAATCTAGATAGAGGTGTACAAATCATTTTTTTTTGGAAAACCGGTTACGGTTAATAACCGGCCCGGTTATTTTGGGCAATAAAAAACCCGGTTTTTTATTAACCGGTTACGGTTAATAACCGGTTTTAACGGGGAGAAATTCTAACCGATCCTAACCGGTTGTAACCGGTTTAAACCGGTTTTTTAAAAAACCGTTTTTTTGTCAAGTAATAACCGATTAGACTTTAACTGATTATAAAAACCGGTTTACAAAAACCGGAAAAAAACCGGAAAAAAAACCGGTTCTGTTATGTCATGCAGGAAGTTCACAGAATGGTTTTCTTTCAATTTTTTCAGCTATATGGGGTGTTTTGTTCACATTTCAGCTACTTTTGTTATTTTTTGAAGTATAAATGCAGTTTTTTTTATACAAAAAATTAACAATAAACTCATAAAAAGATAACCACATAATAATATCATTAGCTTTGGAACAAACAGTTGTACATAACAATGAAATACGAACGATAAACATGACAAACGAAATGCCTAAACTTAAAATATTAATCCGCAAGAACGTCCACTAATATATATAATTTTTTTTAGTGGAACTACAATATATCTTGAGAAGCGTCGTTTAATCTTCTTCGGCCGAACCCGAACTATTGCGTAGGAATTCATCTAATTCGGCTTCTTCGTCGGTCATTGGGGTTGTCAATTCGGCTTCGACCTCGTCCTTGTAAAGTTCTCCTTCGTAATCTAATTCTTCCTCGAGTGAACGTTTGTCTTGAACTCTCTCCACCGCATCCAAGTAATCTTTTAAGCAAATTGACATCTCAACCGCCTTAGGTGATAGTCGAGTCCTCCTTATCGAAATCACCCTACCACTAATAGAAAAAACACTTTCCGAAGCTACCGTGGAAGCTTGGACCGTTAGTAAATCTCGGGCCATTGTGGCTAAGATCGGAAATTGATCTTCCTTACTTTTCCACCAAGCCAACAAATCAAAGTTTTTAAAGTCTTGTGAACTCAACATTTGTAGAAAGTTCGACCCACCATACCGACCGAGTTCACTACTACTAGTGTTACCACGATGCATTTGACTCGACTCATCATACAATTGGTTATAAACATACAAATCGGTATCTTCCATTTCACTTGAACCTTCACTGAAAGCGGCGTTTCTCATTGACGCGTGAATGTGTGACGAGGTTGAACCATATTTTGTTACATAAACATCAAACAATTTTGAAAGTTGATCGTTGAAACGAGATTTTGCGACTTCACCAAAGTTTGGTTCTTGAGTGGTGTTTAAATTCAATTGGTGTGCAATTTTTTCAATCAAAGACCCGGTTCCAAAAATATTAAAACAAGGGTTTAGAGCGGCGACACAAGTGAAAACCGTGCGGTGCGGACCAAACGTCGCTAGTCAATTTAACACCGGTTTCTAATTTTTCAAAATAAGAAATTAATTCTAGTTTAGCTTTTTTCCACAATTTTAAACAATCCCTCCTAATAGTAGCATGACTTACATGGGTGTATCGTGGTTGGAGAGTTCGTTGAACCATCTTTGTATAGCGTTGGTTGTCGAAGTGGTTGAACGGCAAGCTTTCTTGGATTACAAACTTCGCCATTTCATCCCTAACCATATTGAAGTTGTAGTTGAAAATATTAGCGCCATCACTTGCCATGGAAGCTTGACCACCAACGTGTTGTTGTTTCAACGCCTTGCAAAACGGTTTTTCTATGTGTTGCTTCAACGTGGAGTTTGCGGTTTCGGCGTAAAAACCTTGACAATGATGACAACACGCTTTTTTTTTAGCGTTTGCCTTCTCGCACAAATCAAAGTGTGACCAAACCTCGGGGTTGCGTTTCGTTGGAACAACACGAATCACCGTTTCGGTTGTAGATTCGCCAACATTGACCGAATCATGGGCACTAGACGTTGCCATAGAGTTTTGAGAGTTATCGAACAAGAATAAGAGACTTTTTAGTGGTTTTGAAGATTATCAAGTGTTGTGATTGAACCTAAACACCCACCACCCTTTTATACTAATGTTTAAGATGAGTTTTAATAAAAAAAAAAAAAACAAAAAAACGGCTATATTTGAGTGTGTAACGGTCATATGACCGTTTTTTGGAGCTGGGCACAAATAAACCGGTTTAACCGGTTATTATAACCGGTTTTTTTATAAAGTATCGATTAACCGGTTTTTAAAACCGGTTTTTTTATTATTCGGTTAATAACCGGTTTTTAAATAAACCGGTTTTAAAATCGATTTTCTGGAAAATAATACTAACCATTTTATAACCGGTCTAACCGGTTAGTAACCAAACCGGTTACAAAAAAACCGGTTTTTAAAAAAACCGGTTCCTGTTTTTTTTCCGGTTTCGGTTGGATAATCAGTTTTTTGTACACCTCTAAGTCTAGACAAGAACATAGGACTAATCCAAATTCGTTTCATTGTCTTTTAATTTCTTCTTTTGTTATTTTTCTAATTAGCCTTTGCATGGGCAAGTCATTTTATTAGAAGTCCCGTTTAGGGCAACTATATACTTGTTTAAATTTTAATGGAACGATTATATTTAAAATATCATTCCTATATATAAGATCTACCATTATAATAAAAAAAATGGCAAAATCTAAAAAGGACAAGACCTAGCCATATGTCACCTTTAGACAGGGCCAAGATGGTAGTTCCGCAATTAGGTTCAGATCCTCGTTAACATTTCAATTTAGGATTGTTCTGCGTTTTTTATTATTAAAAAGAATCTTAAAGGTAAAACCTAGCCTGAATGTCACTGCAGACAAGGCCAAGATGGTAGAACCTATTCAAGAGATCCAAAATCTTTTTTAAAAATATCTAAAAGCATATTAGCATGCTTGACAAGATGTGACACGATAAAATCACATAAGTCATTTTTTATGGGTTATTCTAAATTCCCTTATTTATATAATCATCCCTTATGGATGAAGTACCCACGGGCTATAATTAACGTCCTCTGAGACTAAAGACAGTGGTAGCTTACGACTCCCTGTCAAGAAAAGGTAATGAACTTTGATTCAAACCTTAATGCCTCGATTCTCTGAAATCCTGGCTTATAAAAATTTAACTTGTCTACGTGACTAGGCCTTTTGTGCTATTATTAACTTATAATTTAGGATTATGATAAAAATCCTGAACAATTTTATATTTTGCAAATTAACTAAAATGTGTATTAAAAACATGGTTAATAAATCGTTTAAAACGATAGTACTGTATGGGCTTCTAAATAAACCTTGCCCTTATTTTCTTTTTGTAGCAACTAAGACTACATGGCTGACTTTGACGAGATAAACAGTCATCCTTTGGAAAATCGCGATGATAATGATAGGATTAATATAACCAAAGGAGAGCTTTGTACACTGATTGATACAGCTGTATCTAAAGCTGTAGAAGAACAATTTAAGGAGTATAGTGGGACGCATAGTCGAGCCTCATCTGTACCCCACTCTAAGTCTGTCCCTAAACCTCATTCAGAGCCTCATAACAAGCCGCCCTCTAAGAAAGATGAGCCAAAGAAGGATGATGATCGACATTCATCAAATGAACACACTGTTCCATCCAAGAGGATAGTGTTCGATAACGAACCGCGTACCAAGTCCTGTACCTATAAATACTTTGTTTCCTGCAAACCCCGGGATTTCACTGGGGAGAAAGGGGCAATTGATTGTATGACCTGGTTAGATGAGATGGACACGGTGGTTGACATCTGCGGTTGTGCTGAAAGGGATGTAGTGAAGTATGTATCCCAATCATTCAAAGGAGAGGCACTAGCATGGTGGAAGTCTCTCATTCAAGCTGCTGGGAAGATCTCGCTCTACAACATGTCATGGGAGCAGTTTGTTACTCTCATTATGGAGAACTACTTCCCTCAACACGAGGTCGAAAGAATTGAATCTGATTTCTTATCATTGGTGATGACAAACTTAGATTGTCAAGCTTACCTCACCAGTTTCAATACCCTGTCTAGACTGGTTCCTTACCTCGTAACACCAGAACCCAAGAGAATTGCTCGCTTCATTGGGGGTTTAGCCCCAGAAATCAAAGCCAGTGTTAAGGCTTCAAGACCTGCTACGTTTAGGTCAGCAGCTGATCTCTCTTTATCCCTTACTTTAGATGCGGTCAGGTTGAGATCGCTAAAGAAATCTGAAGAAAGAGAGGAAGCGTGAGGATGATAACTCACGAGGGTCAGAGAAGAAGCACAAGGGAAACACCGACTCTAAGAAGTCTGGGTCTGGAAGGAATAGTCAGCGAACAGAGGAAAAGCCAAAGTGCACGACTTGCCAGAAACGCCACTTTGGAAGGTGCAGACTTGAGTCCAATTCTAAGTCAGGAGCACCTGCATGTGGGATATGCAAGTCTAAAGAGCACAAGACGATAGAGTGCAAGAAGATAAGAGATGCCACATGCTACAACTGCAATGAGAAATGGCACATTAAAACCAACAGCCCTAAATACGCCAAGAAGCCTGAAGAGGTCAAGAAGACCAATGCAAGGGTCTTCAGGATGGATGCAAGGGAAGCCGTCCAGGACGACAACGTTATCACATGTACCTTCCTTTTAAATGATGGTTATGTTAGAGTATTGTTTGATTCTGGAGCGGATAAGTCGTTCGTAGATAATAAGTTTTGTGAACTGTTGAAACTGCCTGTTAAAACCCTAAGCGTGAAATATGAGGTGGAATTAGCGGATGGTACATTAGAAACCTCGTCAACCGTATTAGATGGATGTGTTATATCCATTAAGAACCACTCTTTTTCTCTGTCCCTGCTTCCCTTTAAGTTAGCCGGTTTTGACATCGTGTTAGGCATGGACTGGTTATCTCATAACTAGGCCCAAATTGTCTGTAATAGAAAGCAAGTGGTGATCAAGACTTCGTCTGGTGAATCAATTACCATTCAGGGGGATACACGGCATGGACTGCCTGAGCAAGTGTCTATGCTCAAGGCCTCTAAGTGTTTAAAGAAGGGTTGTGTCATCTACATGGCACAGGTGATTATCGATGAGCCGAAACCCAAGATTGAAGACATCCCCATCATTTCTGAATACCCAGAAGTGTTTCCTGAAGAGCTACCTGGTTTGCCACCAGATAAGCAAGTGGAATTCAGAATTGACATCATCCCTGGAGCAGCACCTGTTGCGAGAGCGCCTTATAGGTTGGCACCAACAAAGATGAAGGAATTAAGGACGCAGCTAGACGAATTGCTAGCCAAAGGTTTCATTAAACCTAGTTCGTCTCCTTGGGGAGCGCCAATCCTATTTGTTAAGAAGAAGGACGGATCGATGCGTCTGTGCATCGACTACCGTGAACTTAACAAGGTCACGATAAAGAATAGATATCCTTTGCCCAGGATCGACGATTTGTTCGATCAGTTACATGGGGCAAGTTATTTCTCGAAGATTGACTTGAGGTCAGGCCACCATCAACTGAAGGTTAGAGATGAAGACGTACACAAAACTGCATTTAGGACTCATTATGGTCATTACGAGTTCCTAGTGATGCCTTTTGGGCTCACTAATGCACCTGCCGCATTCATGGATCTCATGAATCGCGTCTGCAAGCCTTACTTGGACAAATTTGTCATCGTTTTCATTGACGACATCCTCATCTACTCGAAAAGCCAAGCTGATCACGAGATGCATCTCCGTTGCATTCTGAAGCTACTTCATCAAGAGAAGCTTTATGCCAAGTTCTCGAAGTGTGAATTCTGGCTTCGAGAAGTCCAATTTCTTGGACACGTTGTTAGTGAGCGTGGTATCCAACTGGATCCCGCTAAGGTTGAAGCTGTAATGAATTGGCAAGAGCCAAAGACGCCTACAGAGATTCGTAGCTTTCTAGGTTTGGAAGGATATTATAGGCGATTTATTGAAAACTTCTCAAGGATTGCTGCACCCCTAACTTCATTGACTCGTAAGAAGATTAAGTTTGAATGGGGTCCTAAGCAGCAGGAATCCTTCGATATTCTGAAGCAGAAGTTAAGCAATGCTCCAGTACTGACATTGCCTGATGGAATCGAGGAGTTTGTAGTATATTATGATGCATCACACACCGGGATGGGGTGTGTGCTTATGCAGAAAGGCAAGGTTATTGCCTATGCTTCAAGACAGTTAAAAGTGCATGAAAAGAATTACACCACCCACGACTTGGAGTTGGGTGCCGTTGTATTTGCACTGAAGCTCTGGAGGCATTATTTATATGGAATCAAGTGTGTGATCTATTCTGATCACAAGAGCCTTCAACACCGGTTTAATCAGAAGGACTTAAACATGAGACAGCGCCGATGGATGGAGACGTTGAATGATTATGATTGTGAAATCAAATACCATCCCGGCAAGGCGAATGTAGTCGCCGATGCCTTGAGTCGAAAGGAAAGGGTGAAACCCATCCGAAGGAAGCTGTGTTGGAAGCTAACTATCCTAACGAAAAGCTAGGAGTAACTGAGGAGCAGTTATCTCTTAGAAAAGACGGAATTCTAAGGTTAAATGGAAGAATATGGGTTCCAATTTATGGAGGACTGCGAGATGGTATCCTCCAGGAAGCTCATAGTTCTAAATATTCCGTTCATCCTGGAGCTGATAAGATGTACCAGGATCTAAGGGCAAACTATTGGTGGATAGGCTTGAAAAAGTCTGTAGCTGCCTATGTAGCTAAGTGCTTGACTTGTGCGCAAGTCAAAGCAGAACATCAAAAGCCGTCAGGTTTGCTACAACAGCCTGAACTTCCCACTTGGAAGTGGGAAATGGTAACTATGGATTTTATCACCAAGTTACCTAAGACAAGAAAAGGAAATGATACCATTTGGGTAATCGTTGACAGACTGACTAAGTCAGCACATTTCCTACCCATTAAGGAGACTTATAGCTCCGACATGCTAGCCCAATTGTATGTGGATAAGATTGTAGCTTTACATGGCATACCTGTGTCTATTATATCTGACAGAGATACTAGATACACGTCCCATTTTTGGAAAAGTTTACAGCAATCTTTGGGCACACTTTTAAATTTCAGTACGGCTTACCACCCTCAGACTGACGGACAGAGTGAGCGTACCATCCAAACATTGGAAGACATGTTACGTGCATGTGTGATTGATTTAGGTGGTAGTTGGGATAACCACCTACCATTGATAGAATTCTCCTACAACAATAGCTACCATACCAGCATTAAGGTTGCGCCTTTTGAGGCATTATATGGTAGAAAGTGTAGAACGCCCGTTTGTTGGGCGGAAGTTGGAGATGTCCAATTATCAGGACCATAGATAGTCTTTGAAACGACGGACAAGATTGTCTAGATTCGTGACCGTCTCAAAGCTGCCCGAGATAGGCAGAAGAGCTACGCAGATCCAAAGCGAAAAGCTATGTCATTTGAAGTAGGTGACAAAGTGTTACTTAAAGTATCACCCTGGAAACGGGTGATGCGATTCGGTAAGAAAGGCAAGCTAAGCCCGAGATACATAGGACCTTTCGAGGTCATCGAACGTGTCGGGCCAGTTGCCTATAAGTTAAACTTACCTGAAGAGCTCAGTAGTATACATAATGTATTCCACATCTGCAATCTGAAGAAGTGTTTCGCTGATGAATCACTGGTCATACCACATACAGATGTGCATATAGATGAGAGCTTAAAATTTGTGGAAAAACCATTGTCGATTGAAGATCGACAGGTTAAGAAGCTTCGAAGGAAGCATGTGCCTATTGTAAAGGTCAAATGGGATGCCCGTAGAGGTCCCGAATACACGTGGAAGGTTGAGTCCACGATGAAAGAAAAGTACCCTTATTTATTTCAGTAAATCTCGGGGTCGAGATTTCTTTTAAGGGGGTGAGGATGTAACACCTCGAAAATTCACGTCCTATAATGTGTTGACACGTGTCATATGAATGAACGTGTGAAAGAATGTTCTGAAAGGATTAAAATTGACAATCATGGAAAGTATGTTAATATACGAGTTCTAAATGTCAACAGTGAATAAATATATTGTACATTAACCCTACTTGATGTTTATACCTTCAAACGAATCAATCATGGATCATACGAAGCGAAATATGAAAGAAAGTGAGAGATTACAAACTACAGGGGTTAAATGTGTCAACATGTTTAAGTTATACCTCTGAGTGACCTTTTGACAAACCCGAAGCTTTGTAACGATTAATTATGCTCACTAGAATGTACGATATAAATTTCATAAAGTTTCGTTATCGTATGAGAAAGTTATGATCAAATTCGTATACAAGGGGTTAAAAGCGTCTACGTTGAAAGTTATGACTTTTCGGGTAATAACAAGGTGACCAAGGACTTAGAAAAGTGGGTACAAGTCTTAAAGCCCTTGTAGGTAAATAAGGAGGGGTTAAATTTCAAGAAATAAGCTTAATTGACCTTTCGGAAGGGCCAAGAGACGAGATGCAACAACATGAAAATGTTTTGTCTGATCAGAGAACCCAAGCGGGCCGCGTAGACCCTATCAACATCTTACGCGGGCCGCCTGGACCGCCCAGATACAGAAAAGTTTGACAGCAGCCAAATTTCACGCATAAACCGACTTTAATCACTTGTTTCACTTCATGGGCGACCCCTAAGCAACCCCTAGACCACTAGGGACACTTGTGGATGAATTGTGGTCAGTTGTAGACTTAGATGTCAACAATCTATGGTGTTTAAATCACTATATAAGGCCATGATGTTGCAACAATTCTTCACACCTTCATTCTTGCATTCCCGATCATTTCTGGAGCTCAAGACTTCTCTCAAGTGATCACTAATCGTGCTTAGGACCTTGGTAAGTTTGCTTAACCTTCTTTAGTTATGTTTTGGCTTAGTTTTAGCTTAAAAGTCAAACCGTCGTAATTAACGGTGGAATTAGCGATTAATCACTAATGGTCCAGTGATTAGTCGAATTGAAAGTAGTTATAAGTTGGTAATTATGCGGGTAATAAACCCTTAAAAGGGTTCCCCCTGATTCCCACTCTAACTAGGTCAAATGTCGGGTCAAACTTGTTAATAAAAAGTCAACAGGATACTTAATTTCTAATTTATGCATGATTAGCAATATAGAACACATACAACCTGTTTGATCATTCATATAACTTGGTAATTAGTGTAAGAACATGTCTAAACATGTTCAACCCGACAATTTACTGTTTAGACCCGGTTCGGAACCGAAAGTCGCAAAGCTTTGACTTTTGCTTTGAGTTCAGTTCTGACCCGTCTTGGTATGATTTAGAAATACCTTAGAGCTCTATTTGGACCAGGTTACATGCTAGTATAACCCTCTGTGATTATACATCATGGTTCATTAGTTAACCAATTAATACGCATGATTCCGTTAATTGCCTATATGTTGACCATTATGCCCTTTTCACCTTAAAACATGATTTTTGAAAATGTAAAAGAGTAGAAACCTTAATTACTGATATTTAAACTTGTATCCAAAATTTGACATCATTTTGAGGTGTAGATTAAGAGTTATGCTCGTTAGCGTAAAATGAAAGCTTTATGTTAATTAAACGACATAATTAGAGTATGGCCTAGTTAAGCCTACTTTTTGATATCCAACTCTTTACCCACTGATGTAATATATTATTTTGGGATTTTTGAAGATTTTTAAGTAATTTTAGGCTGAGCATAACTTAGAGTCGTAGGCTTAATCCGATAATTGTCGGTTTTGCCCTTACGGGCTATAAAATGAGTTTTACATATCTAATCGACTCCAAACCTTTTGCTACTGATTACATATGATAAATAAATTATTTTAAGCCTTCTGGAATAATAAAAATATCAGCTTTATGTATAGAACCCGGAAATGGCTTCTAATCGCCTTTTTAAGCGTTTTTAACGCATAGTATGTACTAGAATTATTTTAAACATACAAGGGTTGATACCTACTGATATTTGAGGCAAATTATAATATTTTAACCGTAAGCAAAAGTTGTTTAACTCAGACTTTTGTTTGAGCTTTACGGCTTATGTGAAATTACCAAAATGCCCCTACGGTGCATAGTTTGGTTAAAATTGATAAATTTCACATATAAACTTTACCATACTGTTATAACTTGGTAAACTAAGTATTTTTGATGATTATATCAGACCTGTAACTCAGGTAAATACTTAAACTCTTTTATAACCGTTTAAATGACCAAATTACCCCTACGGGGCATAGTTTGTGTTTAAATTCGTTTCGGGCATAATAAACGACATCTTACTGATGTCACAACATATTTGAAGCATATTAACTTAGGAAACCTGCATATGGCTCTTATGAATACCCGTTACGCTCATTACGCGTTCGGTTCGGTTTATGTAACTAGTTTACATAAATTAGCCTAAACGGGTCAAACCTTATCGGTTTTATCTCAAAATCCAGAATGTGTTTAAGTTACCCATATTAAACAAGCATACAAGCTTCTCGGGTCAAAACCACATTCTAAACCGGTCTTCACTTTATCATGCGTTTGAACCGTGTCTTCCTTTTTGAAACTAACCGGGCTACGCCTAAGCTTAATTAAAGACCGTTAGAAATCTAATAGGTTATTATAAACCTTCGTTCCAGATTAGGAGCCCTGTAAAAGTACTTGCATTTGCTGTATTTGATTGATACTTTGCTCAGGTAAATACTCTTAACTTATTTTCCCTATACGGGCTTGGGATACGGTACTATAAAAGTACTGCTTGGTCGGGTGTGTGTAGTCATTTAAATCGGATTGTGATTAATGTATTTGCATGACCCGTTTAATATGTATTATTTGGTGTATGGCTTTTGGGTGTTAAATGACCATGTCCCGGATATCCTTGGCATCATTTTACGAAATTGCCACGACCTAAGCACGGGGTGTAGGCGTACACCTGACAGATGCATTATGTAAAAACTGGTAATCTACTAAAGGAATCAACCTTGTGGGCATTATACCTGTGGCGTGTCAGTTAATCTTGTCCGGTTCTTCTAACCGGCCCTGATGGACGAAAAATAAGTAAAACTGTATACATGATTATTTTAATAATTGTCCCAAGTTATAAAGATATATTTTGCCGAAGTGCATTCAAATCAATTTTTAAACTCTTTTCTAAATGAGTCACTTGAGTTGTATTTACCAGTGTAAACTGACGTATTTTCCAAAAAGGCTAAGTGCAGGTGCTAGACGAAATAGGCTGGCTACTCCAGGCATCATTACTCAAGTCTCGCAAGCTCTAGATGTCAAAGTCTGTTGAACTATTGTTTCTATTTTATTTTGATCCGCCTGTGGATCTTTTACTTTCCGTTGTAATACTGGATATTACTTTATATTCGGAATGTAATATATTTATCTTTTGCATCCGCTGTGCATTTATATAATTGTGTTGTTTGACTATTATGTTGCCAACCACGTCACGATACTCCCCCACCGGGCCCACCAGTGACACGTGGAATCCGGGGTGTGACAGATTCACATCTGCAATTCCTAACTTGAATCCTCTGGGAGGTAACACTTTCAATAATTATTATAACGCTAACCATGGCTCTATGCAGGATACATGTATTAATCAAGCTATGGCTAGGGAGTTACAGAAGCTTAAGGATATGTTGGACCGTGTTGTGACCCTAAACGATCAGTCAAGGCAGTTCATCATCACGTATAAAGGCGGAATCAGTATACGTAACGTAACAACAGCTGTTTCATTCAATTTCTTCTCTTTATTAGCTTTCTAGAATGATTTTGACAGAGTTTCGTTACCAAGCTAATGACCTGATTTCGCTCCAATGTCCTAAAAATGAATCACATGTTCAGCTATTTATACTTGTCCTGATTTCGCTTATGTGTCAGTGACACTGAAGCGAAATCCCATGTGACCATTAAAGCGAAATCACCTAATGACCATTAAAGCGAAATCACCCTAATATATGACCTTATAAGCGAAATCAACCATACAACCCTAATCTTGACTTTTAAGCTTCTATCTTGACTTTATTGACTTAAGACTTGATGAAGATGCAGTCAACAGACATTCTTGTGCATCAACAGACTCCCCCTTGGATGTTGACGTAATCTTCAGCTCCTGAGTCTTCAGTCTTAGTCTTTTCTCCAACTCTCTGTCTTCTCATCATAAACATTCTATCTTTACAATCTTCAGAAACACAACCTGTCTCTAACTTCCATCTTCCCTTTGACTGTTGATCCAGACTCCCCCTTTCACAGACTCCCCTTCTCGATATGCTAGAATCTGAGAAATCTGGTTCAAACTTTGACATTTAGCTTCCATTTGAGAATAATAAAGTTTACAACCTGTTAACCTGCACATCCTCTACCTCAACATAAGTTTCACAAATTTATAACAATTGAATTTAGTAAACTTACTGGTAGACATCACTAACACAATCAATCATACTAGTTACATCAAGTTCAAATGAATGACCTTGATAAACTAACCACACAGACTTTCAAAACATTTGTATATGACATTCAAAGTTTTCAACATATTCTCCCAACCCAATTCATCATGTTTAGCATTTGGAATTTTGAATATCAGCTCTTCAACATCAGTCGTCGAAAATCTTTTTGAATTTTGAGTTTAAAGAAATGCAGTAAACAAATATGTACAAACAATATTTTTGTGAGTTTGTGTAAGAGGATCATATCAGTTTATGAAACAAATCACAAGCACCGTTAAGCTTTAAACATGTTAAGTTCAAAATGATTCACTTAGATTGTCAGTATACTGATCCACTTAAATTTTCACACAAAGTTCAACTGCTTCGAGATACGAGTTTAATGTCTTAGATACTTAAACTTATTCACGTATCCCACCTCAGAATATACTCCCGTATCCAGATCCCAATATTCAGTCTTACAGGTAATTATAACACAAATGATATCTGTAAGGGGTAATAAATTATGAAGAATCATGAGAGCTCAGGTCAGAACCATCGTTCAGCAGAGAGATCATGACTCAACTTATGGGTGTGTCCCCTTTAGAGGATCTTTTTTACAACAGCATTGCTAAGCAATTTTATTGTCTTATCATTGATGCTGAGGGTGATGCTGTGTTTCAAGCATTTGCAGAAAGTATTATTCGAGGACTAGGTCAGAACTACCGTTCAGCAGAAGTCCCGGAATAATACCCCAGACATCACTGAGTATAAAAACCTAGTATATCAGAATACGAGACCTTTCAAACAAGATTTCGGGGGTTACCCATATATCCGAGAGATGTTACCCACGATATAAGCAAGTTTGAAATTTAGATTTATATCTCGTTACAATTTATTAAATGTGCAAAAACCTACTGACACATCATCAGTGAGACCGTTTATCACTTTTGACATTTCATATCTTTAGCATGCTGTGATAGTTCACTGATTTACTATCATTTCCTCTTTTTCACAACAAAACTCATTTTTGCTTTTTCAATGTTTTTGGCATTTTCAAATTTTCTAATTTTTTTTTAAAAATTTTTCTCCCCCTAAAATGAAAATATGTTTCAATTTTGATTTTCTAAGAAAATTTGAAAACAAACTATACAAGAAACGTGACAAACTGATATCAAATCACTTCAATTCGCCATCCACTTGGCATAAACAATCAGAACTCCCCCTGACAACAAACTATTTTCCCATTTAGATTTCAAAACACTTAAGTTTATTTTAATCAAATGGTTTTTCCGAAAAATTAGTTTTGCGTGTCATTTCACAAATTCGGGGTTTCATCACATTGTTCTTCTTTAACCATTTTGAAAGATTTAACAATTAAGACCCTTGTCAACAACAAACACTAGTAGAAAATCAAGTACAACTTAATGTCCCTGATTTACCACTTGTAAATCGAAATATCACAGTTACCATTTTGTTAATTTCTCAAGAAAGATGCCGATACCTGCTTCACACTTACCAACCTGGAAGCTCCGGCAAGTCAGGAATTCAACCAACAGATTTTGACACCCAAGCCTGACCAGCCTTAGGTGTGTTTTGAGTTTTTCTCTTTTCTTCGTAAAATTCTTTCACTCCTTTTTCCTTACCATCAACCATCTTACTAAAAATATGTTTAACATTGCTATTAAACATGTTTCCAGCATCAACACCTTTTGATTTTGGGTTTGCGGCTCGTAATGGTGGAAAATTCTCATCATTCATTAACAGAACTGTCTCTTCCTTCTTTACCTCAACTTGTGGCTCATCTGATTTTATGGAATCAGATTCATTGCCTGAACTTGGCTTGTCTGACTTGGATGAGCCAGATTCATCGCCAATGACTTTCTTTTTCTTCTTGTTCTCTTTTGTCCTCAGATTTGCATCTGAAGAATTCAATTTACTTGGCTTTGCAGTCGAGTGAGTTGATTCATCAGAACTTTTATTCAATCTGTCCTTTGAACCCGAAGACAAAATTTTCTCGAGATACTCTCTCGCCTTCTTCCTTTTCTTTCGCAGTCTGTCTTTCTGCCCCTGTGAAAGTTTAACTTTCTTTTCTTGAATTATCTGATCCTGAACTTTAGGTTTTAGAACCTTCTGTTCATGGGGCTTGACGTTGACTGGTTTCTTTGCCATTCTTTTAGAATCAGCCCTCGATCGTGCCTTTGATCTCATTGGGCAATTACTGGCAATGTGTCCTCTGATTTGGCATTCATAGCACCTTCTCGTTTCGAATCTCTGACTTTGGCAGTTAACAGCAATGTGTCCTTGAAATCCACAAGTGTAACACACTCTGTTATCATACCATTCATGTCACACCCCGACCGCGTAAAACAACAAATCACGGCGGAAACATCGGGGCGTGTCGTAACAGAATAAATTGTTTCATAACCATGGCATACAAAGTTGTATTTTATTTAACAAACAAGGGTGTTACATTGTCTTGAACAGAAAACAAAAGAGTTTATAACATAATTAAACAAGTCTATCTCCATTTTTAGTCTCTAAGGCACAGGTCCGCCCTAGAATCATGATCAACATCCTACGGAAAAGCTCCTGAAAACACATGTGAAAATAGGTACGTCAGCATAAAAATGCCTGTGAGATACATAGGTTTATGAAAATAAGATTCATGACTTGTATTTGAGAAAATGTTTAGTCATGAACCTTGTAATTTGCTTTGTCTTGTAAATCATTTGAAAAACGATAAGATCAAATGATATGTATAAATAAATGTTAGGTTAAATGAATAACCATGTAAAAGTGTGTTTGTATAAGATAAGTTGTTTGTAAATCAATGTCTTGTGAAAAGTATGATATTTGTATAAAATGTTATATGTCTATACTGAAATGATTTAATTAACGTTGCGCTATGTAATATTATACAAACACTTATATATAGGAAGTACCAGCGGCGTATCCACCATGTTTGTATCATGTTACACACGCCTCATTACTCAAATCACTTACCCAAACAACCACCAATGTAACTTGTTTATGTACAAAACAATTGTCAAGTGTTATTGTGTAAACCATATCAAAATGTCCATGTCCAATGTAAACCACCAAATGTGTATATTAATGTCAAAAATGTTTATGTTCAATGTAGATCATGTAATGTGTAACCAAGATGTCATGTATGGTAAGTGAAATGTATCGACTAAACCATATGTAAAATGCACAAAAACAAGGTATTGAAGTAAAACATAGTTTAAATCAAAGTTATGTTTTGTGTAACAACTGCATGCTATACTGATACAAACATTTATGTGGCATTGTTAAAATGCATACATCCAAGCCTTGAGACTGTGGCGATAAACCCTTAAACAAATTAAAGGTTTATCTAAATTATGTATATCGAATTCGGTCATTCCTTTCATCCCCATACCCAGGATGTCCGGAACGGGAGTTGTCAATTCCTATGGTACCACTACCTACTAACGAACGGCGTAGCTAATGTTAATGAATGTATTTTTCCATTGTAAACAACCCAAATGTCATAACAAAATGTAAGCATGTGATGAAAACGATGTACTAAGTATGCACGCAATGGACATACATAGCATAAAATGTAAATGTAAAACGATGTACTAAGTATGCACGCAATGGACATACATAGCATAAAAACAATGAAATCATGTAAAACAATGTACTATAAGTGTACTATTGAACATAGCATGTATATGATGTGAAAACATGAAAGCATGAAAGTAACAAGTAGGCACATGTGTTCCACCCCAAAACGTTTGGAAAACAGTAAAATAGGGGTCTATGTACTCACTTGAGATTGCTCAGTAGTTCTGGAGTGACAACCAAACAATGATAAAGATCTCGGAATCAAACGGCACCTAATATAGGTAACTATGTTAATAACCCGGACCTAAATCGGAAGATTGAGTAGCATGAGGGTTTGTAAACCAAACGAGTGTAGAGACTCGTGTCATTTAGTTTAACAAAGCCTACATACTAAATGAAACCTAACATAAATGTTTACTACCCATTACGACCCGTTTAGGAAGCTTATGCTACTTTAACGCGTCGTTCGCGTGAAACGCGTTCGGACCGCCTAACTAGCCCTATGACAAGTGTTATATGCCTAAACATGTTACATAATCAGTTATGTGACAAAGGTTTAGGTTACATATGCTTAATTACCAATTATACATGAAAAGGGTATTCTGGTAATTTACCTAAGGCATATAAACTACCTATCATACAACTACTCAAAGGATGTGACCATAGGGTATAACCTCGGAAGGTTATTCCCTACCTACTATGGTCACCTAATGTATTTGGTCGGATCCTAATGATCGACCAAACTGGGTCGGGTTCGAAGGTATAGGCGATTTATTAGATCGCCTACCCTACGACCCTAGACAACGTGGTAATCAGTGGGCATAGTCCCAAGGGACTATAACCAACGTGATTACACTCACGTTGCGAAGTTCAAAAGAACTTCGCATTGACCATAACTGGTCAATGTAGAAAGTCAAACAAAGTTTGACTTTCATACTCGAAAGACTCGAAAAGCAATAAAAGAACGAAAGAATACTTACGAAGGGTCCCCGAATGCTAATCTCGATCCAAGAATCTCAGGTATGAAACAATGGTTTCAACTTAGAGTTCCTAAGATCAAGATTCTAGTGATTTTAGTAATGGGGGTGGATGGGTATTTATAGGAATACCCGAACCGTTAAGATCGCTTGTCGAATATCGTGCCTTAATCGTATCCGTACAAGTGTCGGAAAGTTATGGTGCCTAAAATCCATCCTTATCAGCTGACTAAGCATGTTAGAGTGTGTGGTTGTGAATTTAAACAGCTGTTTATACATCGAATCTGGTCCCGAATTCAAAACTGATGTTTCTGTCCAGTTAAGGCACTCGTGTAGCGCGACTGGATAGGCCCTTAGGGCTCGCGCTACGCCACTGCCCCTCTGTTTCAGAAATGTTTCCAAATTGGCAGAAATGGTCCCTGCACGTGTTTAAGGCCTTTTTCGATGCGTTTGAACCCCGTTAACCTCATTTTAAGGCTCTAAAATGAAGTTAAAGTATAGGGAACTCAAAACATGCTCAAAAATATGCCGGAGGTTGGTTCGTTTGGCCGTACGAACGTGATGTTCGCTTAATTACGACGGAATGCGCATAAGCGCGAAAAACAATCCAAATGACGCGACGAATGGATTTTTCTTATGGTGAACACTAAAATATAATATAGTCATGCTTACATAAATTTTTGGATGTCCGGATGTATTCAGAACGTAAGTTATGCGCGAAAATGCAAACTTGTGCACTTTTTGACACTTTTAGTCCCTGAATGACCCAAAAGTTTATTTTAGCATACCGAACCCCCCAAAGCCTATTTTTAAGCTATGTAAAGGATATTTATGGTATGTTTGACTTATGGTCATGTTCCGGAATGTTCGTTACAGTTCAAATTGACATACTTTCGCAGTTTGTCATATTTAGTCCCTGTAAGCAAATTAACTTGTTTTTGACATACCAAAGTCTTCTAAACTTATTTCTAAGTTATGTAAAGGTTATTTAAGGTATGTTGAGTATATGTTGATGTTCCGGAGTATTTCTCGCATTAAACTGAGTACGTTTACGCACTAGTTTGCGTATAACTCTCCAGAAAGCGATGTAGAGTTTGAAATTACATAAAAGTCAAAACATGAAAAATGTAAAACATAACAAAACAAACATTGGGATCAAATAACATTGTTTTATTGATAATAGAACTGTTCACAATGATTACAAGCACAGTTGTTACAGTCTCCCCTACTTGTGGAAATTTCGTCCCGAAATTTATTTAGAGGATACTCGTGGGAAAAGATGCGGATATTTCGCCTTCATTTGATCTTCGCGTTCCCAAGTAAACTCGGTTCCACGTTTAGCTTCCCAGCGAACTTTGACCAAAGGAATGCGCTTGCGTTTAAGCCACTTGACTTCACGTTCCATGATTTCCACTGGCTTTTCAACGAATTTCAGTGTTTTGCCAACACGAATTTCGTCAAGCGGTATGTGGAGGTTCTCATCAGCTGAACACCTCTTGAGATTGGACACGTGAAAAGTTGGATGAACATTTCCCAGTTCAGGAGGTAACTCAAGTCTGTAGGCTACCTTTCCAATTCTTTCGACGATCTTGAATGGTCCAACGTATCTAGGTGCAAGTTTTCCTTTCTTTCCAAATCTGATCACACCTTTCCAAGGTGAGACCTTAAGTAATACACGATCACCAACTTGAAATTCCAAGGCCTTGCGTTTTGGGTCCGCGTAAATCTTCTGACGGCTTCTAGCTGCCTGAAGGTTATCACGAACTTTCTTGATCTTGTCAGTAGTTTCTAAAATGAGGGCAGGTCCAGTAAGTTGAGCCTCGCCGATCTCATTCCAGCAGACTGGTGAACGACATTTTCGACCATAGAGAGCTTCGAAAGGAGCCATTCTGATACTGGTGTGATAACTGTTGTTGTAGGAGAATTCAATCAATTTAAGATGTGAATCCCAACTACCACCAAAATCGATCACACAAGCTCTAAGCATATCCTCCAGAGTCTGGATTGTTCTCTCAGATTGACCATCCGTTTGCGGATGATAAGCTGTGCTCAGATTTAGTTGGGTCCCCATAGCAGATTGCATGGTTCTCCAAAAATGAGAAGTGAAACGAGCATCTCTGTCAGAAATGATGTTCAAAGGAACACCATGTCGAGCCACAATTTCATCTACATAGATTTGAGCAAGTCTGTCAGTAGGAAAATCCTCGCGGATTGGCAAGAAATGTGCTGACTTTGTAAGACGATCAACGACTACCCAGATGGCATCATGACCTTTCTTGGTGCGTGGAAGTTTAGTAATGAGATCCATAGTAATGTTTTCCCATTTCCAAACTGGGATCTCCGGTTGCACCAATAAACCAGAAGGACGTTGATGTTCAGCCTTAACCTTAAGACAAGTAAGGCATTTAGATACGTATAAGGCAATGTCTTTCTTCATACCAGGCCACCAATAGTGAATACGAAGATCCTTATACATCTTATCTGAGCCCGGATGAATAGAATAACGAGACTTATGGGCTTCATCCATAAGCAAGGTACGAAGATCATCCTGGCTTGGGACCCACAAACGGTCCATGAAATAATATGATCCATTGTCCTTCAGTTCAAGAGCAGGTGTTATGTGGTAAGGAAATTCTTTATCCATCATACCTTGTGAAACACAAGATTGTTGAGCCTGAGAAATGCGTGCTTGGATATCAGATCGAGCTTGAATAACAGATTGAACACGTACACAATGAAGCTTAGTACGTTCCTTACGACTCAATGCATCAGCTACGACATTCGCCTTACCAGGATGGTAGCGAATTTCGCAGTCGTAGTCGTTTAAAAGCTCAACCCAACGTCGTTGCCTCATGTTGAGTTCTTTCTGGTTTAAGATATGCTGAAGACTTTTGTGGTCCGTGAAAACCACACATTTTGTACCGTACAAATAGTGTCTCCAGATCTTTAGAGCAAAAACAACTGCACCCAACTCAAGATCATGAGTGGTGTAGTTCTTCTCATGAATGTTCAACTGCCTCGATGCATAGGCTATGACTTTGTTCCTTTGCATCAGAACACAACCAAGACCCAATTTCGATGCATCACAATACACGACAAAATCATCGTCACCCTCAGGCAATGATAGAACAGGCGCATCGCAAAGCTTCCGCTTCAAGTGTTGAAAAGCTTCCTCTTGTTTGTATCCCCAATAAAAGGGCATTTTCTTCTGAGTTAGAGCAGTTAGAGGAACTGGAATCTTCGAGAAGTTTTCTATGAAGCGGCGATAATAACCCGCTAGACCAAGAAAAGAACGAACTTCAGTGGGAGTAGAAGGTGTATCCCAATCCTTAATCGCACTGATCTTGGAGGGATCTACATGAATACCTCGTTCGTTGATAATATGTCCTAAGAATTGAACCTCTTTAAGCCAGAATTCACACTTGGAGAATTTGGCGAAAAGTTGTTCTTTCTTTAGGAGTTCTAGGGTAAGACGAAGATGTTTCTCGTGATCAGCTCGCGTCTTAGAGTAAATCAAGATGTCGTCAATAAAAACAATGACGAACTGATCCAAATAGGGTTTGCAGACCCTATTCATTAAGTCCATGAAAACAGCAGGAGCATTAGTCACACCGAATGGCATGACTGTGAACTCATAATGCCCATATCGAGTACGGAACGCTGTCTTGGGAATATCTTCTTCATGCACCCGAAGTTGATGATATCCGGAACGCAGATCAATCTTCGAAAAATAAGAAGCGCCTTGTAACTGATCAAAGAGGTCGTCTATGCGAGGTAGGGGATATCGATTCTTGATGGTAAGCTTGTTAAGCTCACGATAATCGATACACATCCTAAAAGATCCATCCTTCTTTTTGACAAAAAGAATGGGAGCACCCCAAGGTGAAAAGCTAGGACGGATAAAACCTTTGTCAGAGAGCTCCTGAAGCTGCTTGGACAACTCTTGCATCTCAGACGGTGCAAGACGATATGGAGCTCTGGCAACGGGATTTGCACCAGGTACGAGATCAATGCGAAACTCGACTTGGTGTGCTGGAGGTAGACCAGGTAAATCTTCAGGGAATACTTCAGAATAATCCCGAACGACAGGAATATCTGAAATAGTCTTTCCCTTGCCTTTATCTTCTGTAACATGTGCTAAGAAAGCCACATAGTTTTTCCGCAGATATTTCCGAGCTTTAAAACAAGACATAAGCTTGAGACCACCAGACGGTTTCTCACCTTGAACCTGTAGGATCTCGCCTGTCGAAAGCGGCACACGAATAATCTTCTCAGAACAAACTATCTCTGCGTGATGCTTGGATAACCAATCCATTCCCACAATAACGTCGAAGCTTCCAAGTTGCATAGGCGCGAGGTCAATAGGAAAAAGATGGTCGTTAAGGTTCAACTGGCAGTTGTGAAGAACAGAATCAAGAATAATGGGTTCACCACTAGCAACCTCTACTGTCAAAGATTTACTTAGTTTCGTTCTAGACACGCGAAGCATAGGCTCAAAAGACAATGACACGAAACTCTTATCGGCACCCGAATCAAAAAGAACAGATGCAGGCTGATTATTAATAAAGAACGTACCGTTCACCACATTATCGTCAGCCTGTGCCTCTTGGGCATTCATGTTAAAGGCTCGGCCTCGAGCCGGAGCCTGAACCTGATTCTGGTTAGCTAGCCTTGGGCATCGGTTTCTGTAGTGGGTCAGATCCCCACAATTATAACAAGCACCTGGTGAGTATTGTAGTCGTGCAGCTTGACCCTGTTGCTGAGCAGGAGGTTGTGCAACTTGTTGAGCCGGGTTTTGAACTGCGCGATTCTGAGCAAACCGACAAACATCGGCAAGATGACCTGACTTCCCACAGCTAGTACAGAAACAGCACTGATGTTGCGGCTGATGGTGACTGTTGCATCTATTGCACAAAGGTGCATTCCCTGTATAGGGTTTCTTTGCTGGAAGCTGTGCGGGTTGGTTGGGAGCTTCCTGATTAGCTTGGGCAGTGATAGCAAAATTTTGGGAAGCCTTACGCTTCCTTGACCTCTTCGAAGAACCAGAGTCCTTTCCATTCTTGTTTTGACCCTTCTTGCTATCCCCCTTGTCAGCCGACTGTTTCTTGCCCTTGTCACCCTTCCTGTGTAGCTTTCCTTTTCGAATCTGCGACTCAGTCAATGTCGCTGATAACTCGATCGCCTGACGGAGTGTGGCAGGTTCACTACCAGTAAGAATGTCTTGTACTGAGTCAGGTAGGCCGTCGATGTATCTTTCGATAGCCTTGTCAAGTGGGGTAACCATAGTTGGGCAAAGCAAACTCAACTCTTCAAACCGATCAGTATAAGCCCTGTGCTCACCACTATCTTTCTTCAAAACATCAAACTCTTTCTCCAACGCTCGTTGTTCATGGCGAGGACAAAATTCCCTCATCATAAGGGCTCTAAGTTCAGCCCATGTCTGTGCGAGAGCAACTTCCGCACCTCGGTCTCTCATTACCCCATTCCACCATGTAAGAGCCCTCTTCTGAAACACGCTCGAGGAGAACTCGACCTTGCGATTATCCGGGCACTGCACGTGGCGAAAAGTATTCTCAATGCTTTCGAACCACTGAAGAAGCCCAGTTGCCCCTTCAGAACCACTAAACTTGAGTGGTTTAGCCTGATTAAAATCCTTGTATTTGCATGGAACATTGTTGTTGTTGTTGGCCTGGTTCCATTGAGCAAAGAGATTTGGAAATTGAGCAGCCATTTGCTCCGCAATAATTTCTGCCAGTTCGGCAGTCGCAATCAGATTGTCGCGTCGAGGAAGCATTCTAAAAGAGGAAACATGAAAAGAAACGAGTGAGATGATTGGATGAAGAGAATGAGATGAAACAAAATCAACAAAAGCAAGGATGGTGGTCATTTGTCCGCATTACCAAGCAAACAAACGAATCACAGTGACTAATCAAAGTAAATGGGTCAAAAATAATGTACAATGAAGACATGCTCGCCTATAAGTGAACACTCATCCCAAGAATTCCCAGGTAAGCACAACTGGTCTCGCGTCTGATGAGATGTATACGAAGTGCTTGCCTAGACAGAAAACCCAGAATACAGGCATTCACCCTTCCAGTTTGCACATGTTCACATTATTTAAAACCCAAAACGTTTGACGGGATTTTGAAAATTTGAAGGCACAAGGCCAAAAACCAAACTGAAAAGGGTTCAAAACCATATAACAGAGGGTTCAAAACCTTGTAATAAATCATTCAAAAACAGATGATTGTTTTTCAAAAAATCGTTTCGGAAAATTTGGTTCTTGTTTTGATAATCACCTAAGGATAGGTGATGTACATGTTTTAAGATCTAAACACAAGATAACTTGCGTTAGGGTCCTAGAAAAGTTATAGTCTAGGTCAAAGCATTACTAATAACCTAATTCCCTATAACCATTGGCTCTGATACCAACTCTTCTGTCACACCCCGACCGCGTAAAACAACAAATCGCGGCGGAAACATCGGGGCGTGTCGTAACAGAATAAATTGTTTCATAACCATGGCATATAAAGTTGTATTTTATTTAACAAACAAGGGTGTTACATTGTCTTGAACAGAAAACAAAAGAGTTTATAACATAATTAAACAAGTCTATCTCCATTTTTAGTCTCTAAGGCACAGGTCCGCCCTAGAATCATGATCAACATCCTACGGAAAAGCTCCTGAAAACACATGTGAAAATAGGTACGTCAGCATAAAAATGCCTGTGAGATACATAGGTTTATGAAAATAAGATTCATGACTTGTATTTGAGAAAATGTTTAGTCATGAACCTTGTAATTTGCTTTGTCTTGTAAATCATTTGAAAAACGATAAGATCAAATGATATGTATAAATAAATGTTAGGTTAAATGAATAACCATGTAAAAGTGTGTTTGTATAAGATAAGTTGTTTGTAAATCAATGTCTTGTGAAAAGTATGATATTTGTATAAAATGTTATATGTCTATACTGAAATGATTTAATTAACGTTGCGCTATGTAATATTATACAAACACTTATATATAGGAAGTACCAGCGGCGTATCCACCATGTTTGTATCATGTTACACACGCCTCATTACTCAAATCACTTACCCAAACAACCACCAATGTAACTTGTTTATGTACAAAACAATTGTCAAGTGTTATTGTGTAAACCATATCAAAATGTCCATGTCCAATGTAAACCACCAAATGTGTATATTAATGTCAAAAATGTTTATGTTCAATGTAGATCATGTAATGTGTAACCAAGATGTCATGTATGGTAAGTGAAATGTATCGACTAAACCATATGTAAAATGCATAAAAACAAGGTATTGAAGTAAAACATAGTTTAAATCAAAGTTATGTTTTGTGTAACAACTGCATGCTATACTGATACAAACATTTATGTGGCATTGTTAAAATGCATACATCCAAGCCTTGAGACTGTGGCGATAAACCCTTAAACAAATTAAAGGTTTATCTAAATTATGTATATCGAATTCGGTTATTCCTTTCATCCCCATACCTAGGATGTCCGGAACGGGAGTTGTCAATTCCTATGGTACCAATACCTACTAACGAACGGCGTAGCTAATGTTAATGAATGTATTGTTCCATTGTAAACAACCCAAATGTCATAACAAAATGTAAGCATGTGATGAAAACGATGTACTAAGTATGCACGCAATGGACATACATAGCATAAAATGTAAATGTAAAACGATGTACTAAGTATGCACGCAATGGACATACATAGCATAAAAACAATGAAATCATGTAAAACAATGTACTATAAGTGTACTATTGAACATAGCATGTATATGATGTGAAAACATGAAAGCATGAAAGTAACAAGTAGGCACATGTGTTCCACCCCAAAACGTTTGGAAAACAGTAAAAGAGGGGTCTATGTACTCACTTGAGATTGCTCAGTAGTTTTGGAGTGACAACCAAACAATGATAAAGATCTCGGAATCAAACGGCACCTAATATAGGTAACTATGTTAATAACCCGGACCTAAATCGGAAGATTGAGTAGCATGAGGGTTTGTAAACCAAACGAGTGTAGAGACTCGTGTCATTTAGTTTAACAAAGCCTACATACTAAATGAAACCTAACATAAATGTTTACGACCCATTACGACCCGTTTAGGAAGCTTATGCTACTTTAACGCGTCGTTCGCGTGAAACGCGTTCGGACCGCCTAACTAGCCCTATGACAAGTGTTATATGCCTAAACATGTTACATAATCAGTTATGTGACAAAGGTTTAGGTTACATATGCTTAATTACCAATTATACATGAAAAGGGTATTCTGGTAATTTACCTAAGGCATATAAACTACCTATCATACAACTACTCAAACGATGTGACCATAGGGTATAACCTCGGAAGGTTATTCCCTACCTACTATGGTCACCTAATGTATTTGGTCAGATCCTAATGATCGACCAAACTGGGTCGGGTTCGAAGGTATAGGCGATTTATTAGATCGCCTACCCTACGACCCTAGACAACGTGGTAATCAGTGGGCATAGTCCCAAGGGACTATAACCAACGTGATTACACTCACGTTGCGAAGTTCAAAAGAACTTCGCATTGACCATAACTGGTCAATGTAGAAAGTCAAACAAAGTTTGACTTTCAGACTCGAAAGACTCGAAAAGCAATAAAAGAACGAAAGAATACTTACGAAGGGTCCCCGAATGCTAATCTCGATCCAAGAATCTCAGGTATGAAACAATGGTTTCAACTTAGAGTTCCTAAGATCAAGATTCTAGTGATTTTAGCAATGGGGGTGGATGGGTATTTATAGGAATACCCGAACCGTTAAGATCGCTTGTCGAATATCTGTTGATGCATATTTTATGGACACGACTCGGCTCGGTTCAACTTGGCTCAGTTCGACTTGGTTTCGACTTGAAGACACGAAGATCAAGACGAAGACTTGTGTTTGTACTTTGTCTGTATTCGGTCACGATGTAAACGATGTCCTTGTCAGTCCTGTAAGTTGACCAAGTCAACCGTCCTCCTGGTTTGACTTGGCCAATCTGTTAGAAATATGGTTGTCTATGTCGAAGGATAAGGCATCGAAGGATAGTGTAAATCCTTCGATGCCCACGAAAGATATGCTTCGATGGAAACTAATAGACCTCGAAGGATACACCATCCTTCGAGGTGCTTGTGAATCCTTCGATGGCTTTGACATCGATAGATGATCCTTCGACCATCTATCGAATCCTTCGGACAGACAACCAATGCTGGGTATATATATACCCATGTATTGTGTGTTCAAAGCATGACTTGAGAGACATTGGGGACACTTGTGAGAGACACCATAGGAGAACACTCTGCTGAAATCACACACACACACATGTGTGAGTGAGCTTAGTCTTGTAGAGAGCATTTCAGTTTGGTCAAGGGCTGTAACCGTGTCCACTGAAATACAAGAGAAAACTTTGATATATTGTGTGTCTACTCTTTCTCTTTGTAGCTTGTGTTCTCATTATAAACTACCGGTTTGCACTCTAGCTTGGATTCCGCACTTGCTAGTGTGTTAAAAATAACAAGGATAAGGTTTAACCTCAACCTCCGAGGGACCTACAAGTGGTATCAGAGCCATGGTGCCCGATTTAGTAAATCTAACCGTTTACTAAGTCACATGTGCTCTAGATCTGTGATTTTTGTGCTTTTTGTTCAAGATGTAAAGTTGGGTGAAAATGAGAAAAACTCAGATCTGGACCCGAATATTCAGATCTGTGCTGAACCGAGGGTTGGGTTTTATGTTTTTCACCTAAGTACTCAAGTTATCATCATCAAAAATTATCTACGAAGTGTTTTCATCAATCTGCAGTTTACACAGCCTCCTGTGTTCTTGATGTTCTTGACACCTTCAAACTGCGAAAGATGAAAAATGTATCGAAGGGTCATCTCAAATCCTTCGAAAGATCAAACTGATTTCGAAAGGTCATCTTTTGTTTCGAAGGATCATCTATCTGTTTCGAAGGATCATCACAATCCCCAACAACCTCGAAAGATCAAACATATTTCGAAGGGACATCAACAACTTCGAAAGATCAGATCTGATATGTTCGAAAGATAGCAACTGATGTTTGTGAAATCCAGATCTGACATGTGCTCGAAAGATCTGTGAATCATCTTTCGAGACCGGTTTGGTGTTTGTCTTTTGTTTGATCTTTCGGTTGATCCTTCGATAATATGATCCTTCGTCAATCATCTTTCGTTTGTTGAAGTCGGCTGATGTGTGGCTCTTGTCAGCTGAGATTATTGTCAATAGAAGAAGACCTGATTGTTTGGAGGTGTGTTTCGAAGAAGATGAAGAGGTGTCGGCTGAATGTTTGATTTCATAAATTGAAATTGGGGTTTTTGGTTGTTAGACATCGCAGAAGTTAAAGGGTTTTGATTGTTCATCGATAATTGAAGAAGATGTCTGCGTTTTTTTTTTAATTCTGGTTTGAGTTTGTGTATTGAAGAAAGAGTGAGAGCACAAGTGTGTGCAAGAGAGTGAGAGAAGGTTTGAGACCTCACCCGGGGAGAGATCACCACTTGATCTCTCCCGGAATGTATACTCCTTTGGTATTAGTTCGGTTATCATGTAATCGGGCCGATTTGTAACGTTTTACTACCGGATTAATACAAAGTTGTTTGTTTATCATTGCTAATCTCTTCCGTCTTTGAACATAATCACAAGAATCACGGTTTCGGTCCTCAAACCCGGTCCTACAATATCGTGCCTTAATCGTATCCGTACAAGTGTCGGAAAGTTATGGTGCCTAAAATCCATCCTTATCAGCTGACTAAGCATGTTAGAATGTGTGGCTGTGAATTTAAACAGCTGTTTATACATCGAATCTGGTCCCGAATGCAAAACTGATGTTTCTGTCCAGTTAAGGCACTCGCGTAGCGCGACTGCATAGGCCCTTAGGGCTCGCGCTACGCCACTGCCCCTCTGTTTCAGAAATGTTTCCAAATTGGCAGAAATGGTCCCTGCACGTGTTTAAGGCCTTTTTCGATGCGTTTGAACCCCGTTAACCTCATTTTAAGGCTCTAAAATGAAGTTAAAGTATAGGGAACTCAAAACATGCTCAAAAATATGCCGAAGGTTGGTTCGTTTGGCCGTACGAACGCGATGTTCGCTTAATTACGACGGAATGCGCATAAGCGCGAAAAACGATCCAAATGACGCGACGAATGGATTTTTCTTATGGCAAACACTAAAATATAATATAGTCATGCTTACATAAATTTTTGGATGTCCGGATGTATTCAGAACGTAAGTTATGCGCGAAAATGCAAACTTGTGCACTTTTTGATACTTTTAGTCCCTGAATGACCCAAAAGTTTATTTTAGCATACCGAACCCCTCAAAGCCTATTTCTATGCTATGTAAAGGATATTTATGGTATGTTTGACTTATGGTCATGTTCCGGAATGTTCGTTACAGTTCAAATTGACATACTTTCGCAGTTTGTCATATTTAGTCCCTGTAAGCGAATTAACTTGTTTTTGACATACCAAAGCCTTCTAAACTTATTTCTAAGTTATGTAAAGGTTATTTAAGGTATGTTGAGTATATGTTGATGTTCCGGAGTATTTCTCGCATTAAACTGAGTACGTTTACGCACTAGTTTGCGTATAACTCTCCAGAAAGTGATGTAGAGTTTGAAATTACATAAAAGTCAAAACATGAAAAATGTAAAACATAACAAAACAAACATTGGGATCAAATAACATTGTTTTATTGATAATAGAACTGTTCACAATGATTACAAGAACAGTTGTTACAATTCACCACTTTCACACCATATGCTTAGATCATAACATTGTCTGGCTTTGTGGTAATTATCACTCTTCTTGAAAACTGATTTTGGCTTTGAAGCACTGTGGTCAAACCTGCACCACTTATTACCAACATTTTGTGAGTTTTCAATTTTAAATTTTTGTGATTTTTGATAATGATTGGATGACTTATCTGATGAGCTTTTATTTTCATTTTTAGGATTTTTCAAATTTTTATCTTTTTGTTTCTGTTCTACACTCTTCTTAACAGGTTTTTGTTTAGAACATTCACCTGTTTCAGAAGATTGCAAAACAGTATTTTTAAATTTTTCTTGTAAATCTAAAAATATTTTTCTTTTCTTTTCTTTTTCATCATCAGATATTTCATCACAATCTTCAATTTTGACTTTGTCAAAATTTGTGACATTGTCACTTATTGGAACAGAATTGATCGGTTTTGGACACTCATATGGTGCCGAAGTCACAAAACCTTTCAATTTCACTTCAAGCTCTTTGATTTTCATCCGAGCTTTTTCAGCTTCTTTCTCAAGCTGAATGAATTTAGCAAGATGAGAATTGATTTTAATTTGTTTTTCAAGATTATCTTTACCAAAAATATCTCTCTCATCTTCTAAAATCTTTATTTTACTTTGAAAATCTTTATCAAATTTTAATTTTTCATGTTCAAAATTTTCAATTTTTTCTTTTAAAATTTTGTTTTCTGCTGTCAAACTGTTCACATCACTAAGCAGTTTAACATTTTCAGACTTCAAATTTTCACAAATTTCTCGCATATCAAAAATCTGTTTATCATCAGATTCTTTCTCATCCTTCAAGCTTTTGATTTCCAATGTTAAACTTTCTACATTCTTCAGAAGTTTGACATTGTCTGTTTCTGATTTTTCACATTTCAAGCATTTTCCATTCATCTCTCCATTATCAGCTTCTTTCTTTGTTTCCATCTTGTATGTTCCTGCACAGAAAATTTTAACAAAATCAAGAGGATTCATATTTTCATCAATATAGCAACCCCTCTTAATATCGTATCTCATAACATTTTTTGTTGCAAGACACACAGTGATTCGTTTTCTCATTTCAATGATCACATCCAAATCTATCTTTCCTGATTCTCCTTTTATTTCATCCAATAACTCCCTTTTTCTTGAATCTTGATGACCCCTATGATTTGTTATTGTATTGATGAAACTTCTTAAATCAAAGCGTGATAAACTAGAATCCCGTCTCAGTCCATTCACGAATTTATCCCATTCCAAAGGTAACGCTTCAACAAATTTTGAGATTCTTTCATCATTTGAATGATATATCTTATGTCTTTCTAACTTGATGATTAGATCATAAAACCTTTCTTTCAACTCTTCCACAGATTCATTCTTCTTACATAAAAAATTTTCGAATCTTTTAATATAAACATCCTTATCACCTAATCTCCCACACCAAGATTCACAAATCCAATCATTTAAGTTTTCAAGATTTTTGTTTTCCTTTTCGTCAAACATTTTGATTTCTTGGTATTTGTGCCTTGTAAAACACCTCGAATCACCTACAATCAAACAAACAACAAACAGTTAGACAAATTTTAGAAATTTTAACAAACAATGACGTATAAGCGAAATCACAAGTTTGTGACAGATGAGCGAAATCAAGAACAATGTTCACTCGAGCGAAATCACAATGTTCACTTGAGCGAAATCTCTTATGTCCGTATAAACGAAATCAAACGTTGTCCGTAAGAGCGAAATCACTTATGTTCACATAAGCGAAATCAAGATGTATGAATGAGCGAAATCAGCTATGTCCGTATGAGCGAAATCAGTCAACTATCTCTCGATGTACACTAAAGCGGAATCACAATTTTACTCATTTTTACGCTGAATTTCAATCTAATACTTTCAAGGACTGTAATACACTTAATTCCGATCACAATGATATGTTTAAAGTTCAATTTTGACCGCAAATTCGTTCCAGATCTGAGATTGAAAATTCTGTTCGTGAACCGATCGTGTTTTTGATAAAATTGATTGATTTTTACTTTGTTTTAAGGTCTGATACTCCTACGGATTGTTTAACAACTAGTTTCGCTCAATATACTTGACTTTCAACTCATTTTGTCTGTAGGAACTTGTTTAAACCGAAAAATAAAAAAGAAATTGAGTAGAAATGTGAGAATAGTGTCGAATCAGCTGATGTATTATGAACTCCTCGTCCTGAAGCTCTGATACCAGTTGTTGGACCGTGTTGTGACCCTAAACAATCAGTCAAGGCAGTTCATCATCACGTATAAAGGCGGAATCAGTATACGCAACGTAACAACAGCTGTTTCATTCAATTTCTTCTCTTTATTAGCTTTCTAGAATGATTTTGACAGAGTTTCGGTACCAAGCTAATGACCTGATTTCGCTCCAATGTCCTAAAAATGAACCACATGTTCAGCTATTTATACTTGTCCTGATTTCGCTTATGTGTCAGTGACACTGAAGCGAAATCCCATGTGACCATTAAAGCGAAATCACCTAATGACCATTAAAGCGAAATCACCCTAATATATGACCTTATAAGCGAAATCAACCATAAAACCCTAATCTTGACTTTTAAGCTTCTATCTTGACTTTATTGACTTAAGACTTGATGAAGATGCAGTCAACAGACATTCTTGTGCATCAACAGGATATGATATCCAGCGTTCCAGGAGTGGTTAAACCCATTCCTGAAATTGCAGATGGCAGCCATAGGATATCTCGTTTTGCACCATCTATTTGTGATGCTGAGATACCCAAAAGGTTTCAAATACCAACTATGAAGCTATATGATGGTTCAACGGATCCAGAGGAGCATGTTGCTCAATACAGGGAAAGGATGGAGATCAATCCAATTCCTGAGAGGTTAAAGGAAGCATGTCTATGCAAGGGTTTCAGATCCACACTTATTGGATCAACTCTTAAATGGTTGCTAAGTCTTCCCCCTTACTTTATTACTTCATTTGCTAATCTAGTTAACCTGTTTAATAGTCAATTCTCATGTAGCAGAAAATTTGAACGATTAACTAGTGATTTATATAGGGTAACACAAGGTCAAAATGAATCACTTAGAGATTATATCACTAAGTTTAGTAAAGAATCCTTAGACATTCCTAATCTGGATATAGCTACGGCTGTAGAAGCCTTTAAAATGGGTTTGCTTAGGGATTCATTATTCTATGATGATCTTGTTATGACCCCATGCAGGAATCTTGATGAAGTAAGAACCAGGGCCCTTATATTTATCCGATTAGAGGATGATAAAAGGATCCAGGAGAGATTGGCAAGATCCTCAAAACAGGAAAAACAAGGATCCTACTTCAAGAATAACAAGTTTAAGTCCTACAACAAGTCTGACAACCAGAACGTGCATGCAGTAGAGCAGGAAGAGGATGATGAGGATTATCCTGCCATTTCTGAATATTGTTTTTCTGTTGATAACAATGAACTAATTCTTGCAATGCAGAATCTAGGTGAGAAAGCAAGATGGCCAAGGAAAAGTGATAAACCAGCCGCAACAAAAGACAAGTCCAAATGGTGTGCATATCATGAGGATTTCAGACATCTCACAGAAGAGTGTATTGCACTTAGAAAAGAAACTGGTTACTTGTTAAGCAAGGGGCATTTGAAGGAGCTTTTGGGACGAAAGAAGTCAAGGATCCAGGATCCTGAAAGGATCCTAGAAAAGGCTCCTGCTCCTCCAGCAGACGCACAAGTTATAAACTTCATATCCGGTGGATCAGACATTTGTGGTACTTCCTTTTCAGCAGCCAAAAGACATGCCAAGGAAACCAAGATGGATAATGGAGACAGACCCATCTGGACCTCCACTGTTACCAAGGATAAAATTATAACTTTTGATGAGGATGATCGTGTCGATGTTCAGGATCCTCATCATGATGGTCTTGTTATTACTCTGTTTATCTCTAACCATTTTGTTCTCAGGATCCTAATAGATGGAGGAAGCTCAGTAAACATCATTCAGCTTGATGTCCTCAAGAAGATGAACATCCCTGAATCAGACATTGTCCCAAGATCCTCAGTTCTTGTGGGATTCAGCGGAGAAACCAAGAATACATTGGGGGACATCAAACTCCCCATCTATATTGAAGGACTTCATTCTTATAAAAAATTTTGTGTTATTGATTGCTTGTCTTATTGTAATGTTATCCTTGGCAGGCCATGGATACATGACATGAAGGCAGTCCCATCTACCTATCATCAATGTGTAAAGCTTCCTAGTCCGTGGGGAGTGGTGAAAATTGAGAGTGATCAACAAGAAGCTAAGAATTGCTACACGTCATCAATGAAGCCAGCTTCAAGACCAAGGGAACAATAGCAATTAAAGCATCCTTCAAGAGATGTCTTGGAGGCAAGAGAATAGGATGTGAAAGAAATCCTTATGGATCCTCATGATCCTGAATCCATAGTCTTCATAGGATCAGGGATCCTTAGCAACATTGAACAGGATCTAGTATCCTTCCTTAAGAGGATGAAAACTACCTTTGACTGGAAGCATGAGGACATGACAAGTATATCTAAAGATATAATTACTCATAAGCTTGGCATTGACAGGTCATTCAAGCCTATACATCAGAAGAGGAGGAAGTTTGCACCTGAAAGGAATGCTATTATCCAGGAAGAGGTAGATAAACTACTTCGGGCAGGTATGATAAGAGAGGTTAAGTATCCAAGGTGGTTAGCCAATGTGGTTGTTGTTCAAAAGAAAAATGGAAAGTGGAGGGTATGTGTCGATTTCACTGATTTAAACAAGGCATGTCCCAAGGATCCTTTCCCATTACCCCACATTGACTCCATGGTGGATGCTACCGCGGGTCATGAGTTGTTGACTTTTATGGATGCTTCATCTGGATTTCAACAAATTCAGATGGAACCATCTGATCAAGAGGATATAGCCTTTATGACCCCAATTGGTATATATTGTTATATTGCTATGCCATTTGGACTAAGGAATGCAGGTGCTACTTATCAAAGGCTAGTCAATATGATGTTCAAAGAACAAATTGGACACACTATGGAAGTCTATATAGATGACATGGTGGTTAAGTCCAAGAAAGTTGAGGATCACCTTAGAGACCTGGAGGAAGCATTCAATATCCTTGATAAATTTAATATGAAACTAAATCCTTCCAAGTGTCACTTTGGTGTTAAAGCAGGTAAATTCCTAGGCTATATGGTGACAAAAAGAGGCATTGAAGCAAGTCCAGAGCAAATTAAGGCTACTGTAAATATCAAATCTCCTGCCAATGCCAAGGATGTGCAAAGGTTAACAGGCAGGATCGCAGCCTTGAATAGGTTCATATCCAAATCCTCAGAAAAATGCAAGGAATTCTATGACATTTTGAGGAAGAATAAGAAATTTGAGTGGACTGAAAAGCATGAAAATACTCTCAAAGCTCTTAAGGATTACCTATCCTCAGCCCCTGCCTTGATGAAACCAGAAAAAGGGGATATGTTATCCTTGTATTTGGCGGTATCCTCTAAAGCAGTAAGTGCGGTCCTTGTTAAGGATCACGAAGGTACACAACATCTTGTCTATTATGTAAGTAAGAGTTTGCTTGATGCTGAATCCAGGTATTCACATTTAGAAAAACTTATCCTTGCTCTAATTATGGCATCTACTAAATTAAGACATTATTTTGAAACTCATGCCATTATTGTTAAGACTAATTTTCCAATTAAGAATGTTCTTAGGAAACCTGAAATGTCAGGAAGGATGGCTAAGTGGGCAGTGAAACTTAGTGCTTATGATATAAGATATGAACCAAGGACTGCCATCAAATCCCAAGCCTTAGCTGACTTTGTGGCAGATTTTAGTAGTGACTTGCAAAAGGAAGCTGAGTTAGAAGTCCAACAGCTAGAAGAAACTAAGGATCCTTGGATACTCTTCACTAATGGAGCCTCCAATGTCAAAGGAACAGGACTTTGACTACTACTAAAATCTCCACAGGGGGACATAATACCCCACTCCATAGCTTGTGAGTTTCAAACTACTAATAATGAGGCTGAATATGAAGCCTTGATAGCTGGTTTGCAAATTGCCAAGCACATGAGGATCAGGTATCTTGAGGTACATGTAGATTCTTTGTTAATTACTAATCACTTTTATGGATCCTATGCTGTTAAAGGTGAAAAGTTAATCAAATATCTAGAGATAGTCAAGGAATTGGCACTCTCTTTTGTTTCTTTTAGTCTGACACAGGTACCCAGAGAAGAGAATGCAGAGGCTGATGCATTGGCCAATCTAGGATCATCCTTAAAGATTCCAGAGGATATCAAGATCCCTATTATCCATATCCCAACCCCTGCTATTGAGGATCATATAGCTATGGAGATATGAGAGGATTCTGCAATTATCCCTAGTGATGATACACAATCTCATTCTGGATCATGGATCCTTCCAATCAAAAGATATATCCAACATGGAGAGATTCCTACAGGAGAAAACCCCAGGGCTTTCAAAATTAAGGTATCTCAGTTTACAATATTGAATAACGTATTATATAAACGATCTCTTGCAGGACCATATCTAAGATGCATTGAGGATCCTGAAATCCAAGAAGTCCTAAAGGATTTTCATGAAGGAGATTGTGGAAACCACACTGGGGACAAGGCATTATTCTCAAGGATCCTGAGGACAGGATACTATTGGCCTACTATGAAGAAGGATGCTGTGGAATATGCCAAGAAGTATGATCCTTGTCAGAGGCATAGTAATATCCTCCATCAACCAGCAGAGCTTTTGCATCCTATATCCTCTTCTTGGCCATTTATGAGATGGGGAATGGATATAGTTGGTAAACTTCCCAAGGCACCTGGTGGAAAAGTTTTCATGCTTGCTATGACTAATTACCTCTCCAAGTGGATAGAGGCTGAAGCCTTTGCTCAAGTCAGAGAAAAAGAAGTGATATCCTTTATCAAAAGAAATATTATTACTAGATTTGGTATCCCTTCTGAAATTATTTGTGATAATGGATCCCAATTTATTGGGAATAGAAGTACTAACTTTTGTGACAGCTGGGGGATTAAGATGATAACATCAACACCAGTCCACCCACAAGCTAATGGCCAGGCAGAATCATCCAACAAGATCATCATCAACAATTTGAAGAAGAAGCTTGGATCCAAGAAAGGAAAATGGGCAGAAGAACTACCTTATGTACTTTGGGCTGATAGGACAACTCCCAAGAATGCTACCGGCCAAACTCCATTCTCTTTGGTATTTGGAGTAGAATCAGTGATCCCTACAGAGATGGTGGTTCCTACTGCAAGAACAAGCATTCGTGATCCTGAAGAAAATGCTGAAAACTTGGTTCAAGACTTGGATACTATAGAAGAACTCAGGGATTTGGCAAGGATAAGGATGGCCATTTATCAACAAAGGATGGCTGGAGCCAACAACAAAAATGTCAGGATCAGGAAATTCCAAGTTGGTGATATAAGGAAAGCATTTCAGAACACCACCAATCCTGCTGATGGGTAGTTAGCGCCAAAGTGGGAAGGCCCCTATTTGATTGAAGCTGAGGCAGGAAAGGGGGCATATCGATTGCTAATAATGGAAGGTGATTTGCTACCAAGAGCTTGGAATGTTGTCCACTTGAAGAAATACTTCATGTAATAAGGATCCGTGATCCTTAGCTAACAAGTATCCTCGAAGGATCCTTACAGGACAGAAGATCCTCATTTTGGTAATGATCTAATCTCAAACTATTTCATTCTTTAATTATCCTATATATAAGGATAAGGATCCTGGATCCTTTATCCTCCATTCACTTGATTATGAGTTTTCCAGAAGGTTTGGATATCCTTAACAAAGGAATTGAGTATCCACAAAAGTATCCAGTTATTTGGGCTTGACCCCAGTTATTTGGGCTTGACCCTAGTTGTTTAGGCTTGTCCCCAGTTTTTAGGCCTGTCCCCAGTATCGCCAGTAGCGCACGATGATCCTGGTACAGTTCATGGCAATGGGACCAGTACTCGCTTTAGGGGCTGACAATTTCATTGTACTAGCTGTATCCGGGATCCTACGTATAATGGTAGACGTACCATACATCCGTTCCTAAGGTTTCTAATGTTTTCACGTTAGCTAAGGTTTTGGCATTTTCATGTCACTAAGTTTGGATAGTCGCCAGTGAGGGCCATACTCCAGTTTACACAAGATCCTTTGGGCTTGTCCCCAGTTATCCTTTGGGCTTGTCCCCAGTTATCCTTTGGGCTTGTCCCCAGTATATTGGGCTTGTCCCCAGAATTGTTGGGCTTGTCCCCAGTTACTAACTTTTCTTTTATATTGGCTTAGTCCCAAGTTATATTCTGTTTCAGGCTTTCAAAGTTAAACAGCTAAGGATCCCTGATCCTTACCTTCTACTAAGGTTTGTCTTTTGGTTATCCTGATTATAGATGTTAAAGGTTAAGATCCTAACTTGGATTCTCAGGTATGATCCTAAAACACTTTGATTTTATTCATTATTTATATAAGTGACCCTTATCCTTTGACAACAGAACTAATGATCCTTAAGTTACATAACTTTTCTGAACTTGTCGACTATAGGATATTTGATCCTTGATCATATCCTAAAACTTTTAAACATGATTTACTAAACCTTTGTTCTTTATTCACAAATTCAAACAAAGTACACAACAACAGTTGAGAAATAAAGAATTCACAAGGATAACAACACGGGAAATAGCCAAAAAGTTAAAGTTTTATTTATTCACAAAAGTTAAACCCTTTTAAGGTTGTCAAAATTGCCAAGCCAAATTTCTACCAGCAATACGTGGCCCATCCACTTGGGTTGGTAAAGGGTGTCCATTGTTAACGGGTCTTGAAAGTGCAGGAAATAAAAGACGGCAGGATAACAAGTGGTTTCATCCCCCAAACAGAGGATCCCTCCACCACCTATTATCCTACCTATTGTTCAAAGGATCCATGATCCTCAACCCTAATAGCTATTGTTTAGTTAGTACAGACCATCATTGTTTGAAACCAAAACACCATCAAACCAAAATCAAAAACTTTCAAATCCTAAAAAAATGGGCTCCGGCCGCGTCTAGAAATATCCATCATCGCCCATTTTAGCAGCTCACACCTTGGCTGCATCACCACCAGCATCATCACCACCAGCCTGATCCTTTCCACTGCCACTTGCCTCAATCGCCAAGATCTCAGTAGCCTCCTCCTCTTCATCCTCTAGCTCAGCCAGCTTCGCCTTCCATCCCTCCTTGTCCCAAGTGGTCCTGTCGAAGTCAGGATCCTCCGCCTCCTGGGCCATTTGCAGCTTGATCTTATACATGGCGATTGTAGCAGAGACTTTAGCATCCTCCAGCAGCTCACTCTTCTCATGATTAGCATTTATCTGGGCCATGAGCACCTGCTTCTTCGCCAGATTGAGGTCCTTTTCGAGAGAGGAAATGGTTTGATCCTTGGCAAGGAAGATCTTTTGGAACTCCAAATGCTTCTGATCAGCTTCTTCGTTATAAGCATCAAAGAGCATTTCGATCTCGGCGAATTTCTGCAAAAAGAAAAGGAAGGGTTCAGGATCCGTTATCCTTAAGCAGGCAGGATCATCAGTCAGAGTCAGTGATCCTTACCTCAACAAAGTATTCTTGAAATTGGTGACGGATGAGGGACATGCCTTCAAGATTTTCAGCCTCAGAGGCCTTCCTCTTCTTTCCCCCATGGAGGTAACAGGCTTGGGGACTACGGCACTCAGGCTAGCAGCAGTTTTCTTTCTTCTGGAGTGAGGAGCCACAACGCTAAGATCACTAACACTGAAGTGGGTGGCTGACTTTGAGGATTTTCCAGCGCCTGTCAATCCAAAATAACAGATAAGGGTTCTTGTTTTATTTTCATTTAAACATTTAATTACATACAAACATGGATACTTACTTGACATTGTGACTGAGCCTGAGGATACTTACTGAGAATCCTTGGTGATTGCTTGGAATGATCTTGTTTCAAGATCAAGATTCCAGAAGGCGTCGATCCTCTCTTTTGTTGCAGGTGATGGAATGAGATGAGAGACAGAAATAGCTGCAAAATAACAAGAAAAGATCAGTTATCCTTACAGGAACAAGGTTATCCTATGATCCTTCTATAAGGATCCTCTATCCTACCGTGGGTGGCCCATTTTCTGGGGAGATCCTTCCCATCCGGGATAGAATCCCTCTTGACAAAGAAGAAACGCTTCTTCCAGTTGGTGTCATTCTTGGTGGTTTTCAGGATTGGATGAGGTTCACCGGGTTTATGTTTGAATAAAAAGCGGTGTGAACCATGACTCACAAGGTTATACAGTTCGGCAAGTTCAGACATTCCTAACTCTATATCCTCCTGCTCAATGATCCTCTCAAGGGTATACAAAACCCTCCACATCATAGGCATTGCCTGGATATAGGATATGCCGGTAAGGGAGAAGAAAGATTGGGTAAAAGCAGGAAAAGGATAGGAGTATCCTATCAGAAATGGGGTAACTGGAAAGGCAACCCAAGTTTCAGAAACAAAATCACTCAGGACGGTAGGGTCAAAAGGCTTGAAAACAGTGTTCGCCGGAAAGCAACGACGAATCCGGTCTATCTCCGGATCAGTAAAGCAGCAACGTTCCTTTGGAGAATCTTTGATGATTCCCTGGCTCTTTAGGGGACTATCCTTTTGGTGATCCTTAGCCGGTGAAGATCTTAGCATCATCTTGGTCATGGGTGATGGTAAAGAAAGAAGGAACAGAGCAAGAAGATGAAGAGAGAAAGGAGAGAGAAGTACCTGTTTAATCTTCGAATGAGGATTTAAAGGGTGAAACGCACAAATTTAAATGCTTCCGGATCCTTATCTCTAACTTGAATTTATAATGATGATTTTGCAGGGATGTCGCTTCAAGTGACGTAGGATCTGCAACGGATAGTTTGATCCTAACGGCTATATATCCGTTAGTTTGTTGCGGATAAGATCAAGAAAATATAACTCGCTAATTTACACTTTACTCCTTATATTTTGGGGGCAATTGTTAGGGGAGGATTTTCCAATCCTAAGGATCACGGATCCTCAAGTGCTGCCAGGATCATGGATCCTCAATTCTGTTTGAATTAAGGATCCTCAGCAGGTGTTGCAGGATCAGGATTCAGGATCCTTATTGTTATCCTTATACTAACAATTGTCTACCTTGTACGCAAGCTTGTTTTGCAGGAGCAAGGGCATGGACCAAGTCTCACCAAAATTCCTGGAGCATATTCCCTCAATATTCCACACGTGCTTGGCTCTTATGGACGTTATGGAGGTCGTGGGGAGCTTGCACAAATTACGGATAGTTAGTTGTTTAGTTATTTCTAATTTAAAATGGGGATAACAAGCTTGAGTAAGAAGACTTAGCTAATTTTGGCATACACACACTCTCGCAACAGCTCTCAACCAGCTCTCGAACACTACTTGGCAGTTTCATACATTTTTTGCACATTGCACACTAGTGATCCTTGTAACAAGCTTGTTATCATCCCGAGTTGTAAACTTCTTTTGTTTAATCTTAGTTGGTGATCGGTAGTTTCCATCACCCGAGGTTTTTTGTGCCGGAGATCAACTCTTGATCAAGGGCTTTTTCCTCGTATAAATCCTTGTGTCACTTGTTCATTACATTTCTGAGTTATCCTTAACATTGTTCATTTATTCAAGCATCATTCCTCACAACAAAGATTTGGTTACATTATCTTAGCCTGATTTTTGACCAAAACAGGTATAATTGCAGAATCCTCCACTATCTCCATAGTTGTGTGATCCTCAATAGCAGGAGCTAATATATAGATGATGGGAATTTTAATATACTCTGGAATCTTCAATGATGATCCAAGTGTAACACCCGTTCTTATAAATCAAGGTTTAACGTATATTTTGGGAAAATAATCATGTAATTAATGATCACATATACATCGGAAATACGGTTTTATTAAAACTTTTACAAATCATAAGTTATTCTACATAACGTGATCAGGTTCGTCGTTAAAAATTTACAACGAGGCATTGTGCGGAAGCATGTGTCTTTATCGTGTTCGGTTCTTCATTGAGCTTGATCGTCTTTCGGCATCCAAAATGTACCTACATTTCATAAACATGAAATGCTTTAGTCATACTAGGATTAAAACGTGTTTAAACGAGTCCGGTAACAAATATGAAAGGAGAAATCCCAACGTTAATCTCTTGATATCAAAACAAAAATTTCAACCTGGTCTCCACCGTAACTTACGGTGTCACCGTAAGTTACGGTGGCCTCTGAAATGATATTCCCCCACCGTAACTCAGGGGTGTTTCACCGTAACAAGTTTAGCCCCACCGTAACTTATGGTGGCACCATAAGTTACGGTGGCCCCTGCATTCCAGCTTTCCATTATGCCATTTCTGATACGAAAACTTCCGTATCTTTCAAACCGCGTGTCCGTTTGACCTACCATTTCTTCCTACGTGTTTGTAATTTAATTCTCCATCAAATGGAGTTAAAATCCGACATTTGGCTTAATAAATTTTGAGACTTCTAAGCCTTCGCCTCGTTACCTTTTTACCAAATTTTAACCCGTTTACGCATTTTATCAAACAAACGTATCTATTTGATTCTATATCTCCTACACTTTTTCAAATTAATGTTACCCACTATATTAGGTTCTAATCATAGGTTTATTACACCATTTAAACCCGTATTCGATTGTATGCTTATTTTGACCCGTTAAGGGTATTTAAGCACTTTCGAACCTAAAATCGCTTTTCATACTTATTCAAAGTATTTACTTGATTATAAAACTTGTTTTCAAGCAACTTCTAAGGGTTGCTTGCTTAATTTCACCTACAAGGGCGTTTTGGCCATTTTTAACTCTTCTTTTACGACGAAGGGCTTGCTTAAGCCATGTACGGCCAAAATCTCATTTTAACCAAATCTTGTTTTCAAAACACTCTGTCTATAATTTAAATCCTTCGGTTTACCTTTTAAGGTAACCGAATTTCCCTTTTTACTTTACCTAACTCTCATAGAACTTCAAGTTCTAAATGATGAGTTGATCTATTATACATACCTGGCTCGGATCAACTTATTAATCCGATTTTACTACCTTGCTTTGAAATTGTTAACTAAGAAATATGCGAGTACCCATTGGATATCTATTCCTGTAAGCATATAACTCGACAAAATCATTAGTCGATATTGTCAAAAGGTGGTGTCTACACCTTTTGACCCGTTTGGCCAAATTGACCGATTATATTAGCGAGATGACGTTTACTATCACCTCGTATATATGACTCGCTCCGATTTACACCGTGCGGTCACTTTACTTATAATTCCATTTCATAACACTTTTTGGCCTACTATGGCTTACGTCATAATTATCTTTTTCGTAACATGACAAAAGGATATTCTGAAATATTTGACTAGTGTAAGATATACTTACCTTGCATCCGAATTACGCTTTTCCTTCATACTTGCTTCGTTCGACCCGCTTCCTTTCCAAGCCTCCACCTAGCTTGTCAAGCGTCAAACTATAATCATAATTCGTAAGACGGTTATATTAGTCATCATTAATTATGACTATTCCATCTTACGTATTTTCTATCAAAATTATCATTCGATCTTATTAATGGTCGGTTTGACTTTTTAAAAGTCAAATCACCAATTAACACTTATGATTGCACTATCAAGTTCACAAGACTCAATTAGGCACATTATCAACACTTAGTTCTCATTTAGGCATTTTAACAAACACCTAATGTGCATAATTTTACATATTTACTAACTAGTTCATAACTAATTATTTTCACCAAGATTTACATCAAAAATCTAACCTCTATGTCTAGTGTTCATGAACTATATCAAGAACTTGTATCATAACAATCAATATTCAGCAATTTAACATTCTAATTCGAGTGTTCATCATATTGTAAATAAACCCACTTAGCACATAATAGGGTAATTACCAAATCCCTAGTGTTGACACCAATTCATCAAGTTTTTCAACTAGGGTTTGTTTCTAAACGAAGATTTCATCATAATAACACTCATAGATTCAACATTGATTTCAGAATTTCGATTATGATTGTTCATCATAATCTCAAAGTATCACTAAATCATAAAATTCAACATACCTTGTGATCCCCTCGACTAGGTGATCATTAATATGTGTTCATGCATCCGATTCGGGCTAAATTTGACCTTCAATTTGCTGGATCTTGTTGAGTTAGGGTTTTTGGCTCCTGGGAGCCTTTTCTTGGTCGACCAGAACACGCACCACACACACTTGTGTGTGTGTTGTGTTATTTTATTTAGTTTAATTAAAACCATTTTCAGGTTATCCCATTTTGGTCCTTCATTTTGGTTAGTTAATTAAGTAGGGCATAACCTACTTATTTCTAACAATATTCCCCACTTACTAACTAGGTTAAACATTCCTAGTTAACTTAATGGGTTCGGGAAGTCATAACCCGTTTTATTTTAAGTCCCATTAACTCGGGCTTCTTATAACATTGTTTTCTCCAGCATTTATTAAATTTTATAACTAATATTAGGATTGTTTGTCTAAGTCCTAATATTCACCGGGTAAATTTTACCACTAACGCTATTTTACCTGTTCATTATTATTAACGTGATTTAATTACCAAACCCGTTTTCGGGGTGTTACACCAAGGTTGGCTAAAGCATCAGCTTCTGCATTCTCTACCCTGGGTACATGTGTCAAACTAAAAGAAGCAAAAGAGTCTGTCAATTTCTTGACTATCTCTAGATATTTGATTAGCCTTTCACCTTTAACAACATAAGAACCATTAAAGTGATTAGTAATTAACAATGGATCTACATGTACCTCAAGATACCTGATCCTCATGTGCTTGGCAATTTGCAAACCAGCTATTAAGGCTTAATATTCAGTCTCATTATTAGTAGTTTGAAACTCACAAGCAATTGAGTGGGGTATTATGTCCCCCTGTGGCGATTTTAGTAGTATTCCTAGTCCAGTTCCTTTGACATTTGAAGCCCCATATGTGAAGAGTATCCAAGGATCCTTAGTCTCTTCAAGCTGTTGAACTTCCAATTCAGCTTCCCTTTGTAGATCACTACTGAAATCAACCACAAAGTCAGCTAAGGCTTGAGATTTGATGGCAGTTCTTGGTTCATATATGATATCATAAGCACTAAGCTTGACTGCCCACTTTGCCATCCTTCTGACATTTCAGGTTTCCTGAGAACATTCTTAATTGGAAAGTTAGTCTTAACAATATTAGGATGTGTCTCAAAATAATGGCGTAATTTAGTAGATGCCATGATTAAAGCAAGGATAAGTTTTTCTAAATGAGAATACCTGGATTCAGCATCAAGTAAACTTTTACTTACATAATACACAGGATGTTGGGTACCTTCATGATCCTTTACAAGGACTGCACTTACTGCCTTAGAAGAAACTGCCAAGTATAAGGATAACATATCCCCCTTTTTTCGGTTTCATTAAGGCTGGAGCTGAGGATAGGTAATCCTTACGGGCCTTGAGAGCATTCTCATGCTTTTCAGTCCACTCAAATTTCTGGTTCTTTCTCAGAATGTCATAGAATTCCTTGCATTTCTCTAATGACTTTGAGATGAACCTGTTTAAGGCTACGATCCTTCTTGTCAATCTTTACACATCCTTGGCATTGGCAGGAGACTTGATGTTCACAATCGCCTTGATTTGCTCTGGACTTGCCTCTATCCCTCTTTTTGTCACCATATTGTTTTGGTCAAAAATCACACAAGGATAATGCAACCAAATTTGATTTTGTGAGGTATGATGCTTGGTTAAATGGTCAAATATATAAACAATGAATGAATGCAATGTGTGATGAACACAAGGATTTATACGAGGAAAAAGCCCTTGATCAATGAATGATCTCCGACATAAAAAACCTCGGGTGATGGAAACTACCGATCACCAACTATATTAAACAAACAAGGTTTACAAATCGGGATGATACAAGCTTGGTACAAGGATCACTAGTGTGCAAAAGTGTGTAATCGCAGAGAGTTCTTGAGAGCTCGAGTGTAGTGCAGTTGTGTTGCTAATAATCATGTCTAAATCAAGCTTGTATCCCCATTAAAAATAGAAATATCTAGCCTAACTAACTATCTGCAAAAGATGCAAGTCCCCCACGATCACCATAACGGTCGAAGAGTTCAAGCACGTGCAGAATCACTAAGCATATTCCCCTAGAATCTCAGATGGACCAAGTCCTATTCGAATACACTTGCAAAACAAGTTCAAAAATGATGGAAACAACTGTTAGTGTTAGGATAATAATGAGGATCCTGGATCCTTAGTCTTGCAACATCTTCAGCGGATCCTTAATTCGAACTGAACTAAGGATCTGTGATTCAAGCTGCAATTAAGAATCCGTGATCCATAAGCTGTGAAAATCTATCCCTAACAATTGCCCCTAAACATGACTAGTTGATATCCGATTTAATAGTCATGTTTTAATTTTATTCGGACTATCCGTTACTAAGAGATATAGCCGTTGCGATGCTGACATCAGCGACATGACTTACTGCAACAATCATCATTATAAATAGGGTTAGAGATAAGGATGAAAATTGCATTTAAATTTGAGACCCTTCCCCTTTAAATCCTCATTCGAAGACTTCATCAGGTATCTCTTCTCTCCTTCTCTCTGAATCTTCTTCCTTCCTGTGCTCTGTTCTTCGTTTAACCCACGGCCAAGATGAATCTCCGATCCTCCCCTGCTAATGATCCCAAAAAAGAGAGGCCTCCGAAGAGTCAGGGCATTACTAAAAATCCTTCAATGGAACTCTGTCGCTTCACCGATCCTGAGATTGATCGGTTACGTCATTGCTTCCCTGAAGGAACCATTTTTAGACCCTTTGACTCTTCGATGAAGAGTGATTGCGTTTCTGATGTCTGGATCACTTTTTCTGCAAGCCCTTTCCAGATTGGCTTTAGAGGATACCGCCAAATACGAGGATAATATATCCCCTTTTTCTGGTTTCATCAAGGCATGGGCTGAGGATAGGTAATCCTTAAGAGCTTTGAGAGCGTTTTCATGCTTTTCAGTCCATTCAAATTTTTTGTTCTTTCTCAAAATGTCATAGAATTCCTTGCATTTTTCTGATGACCTGGATATGAACCTGTTCAAGGCTGCGATCCTGTCTGTCAATCTTTGCACATCCTTGGCATTGGCAGGAGATTTGATATTCACAATAGCCTTAATTTGCTCTGGACTTGCTTCAATGCCTCTTTTTGTCACCATATAGCCTAGGAATTTGCCTGCTTTAACACCAAAGTGACACTTGGAAGGATTTAGTTTCATATTAAATTTATCAAGGATATTGAATGCTTCCTCGAAGTCTCTAAGGTGATCCTCAGCTTTCGTGGACTTAACCACCATGTCGTCTATATAGACTTCTATAGTGTGTCCAATTTGTTCCTTGAACATCATATTAACTAGCCTTTGATAAGTAGCACCTGCATTCCCCAGTCCAAATGGCATAGCAATATAACAATATATACCAGTTGGGGTCATAAAGGCTGTGTTTTGGTCAAAAATCAGGCAAAGATAATGCAACCAAATCTTTTGATGTGAGGTGTGATGCTTGAATCAATGAACAATATTAAGGATCACTCAGAAATGTTATGAACAAGTGACACAAAGATTTATACGAGGAAAAAGCCCTTGATCAAGAGTTGATCTCCGGCATAAAAAACCTCGGGTGATGGAAACTACCAATCACCAACTAAGATTAAACAAAAGAAGTTTATAACTCGGGATGATAACAAGCTTGTTACAAGAATCACTAGTGTGCAATGTGCAAAAATGTATGAAATCGCCGAGTAGATTGCCGAGAGCTGTTCGAGTGTTGTTACGAGAGTGTGTGTATGCCAAAATTAGCTAAGTGTCCTACTCAAGCTCGTTATCCCCATTTTAAATTCGAAATAACTAGTGAAACTAACTATCCGGATTTTGTGCAAGTCCCCCACGATCTCCATAGCGTTCAGAATGGTCAAGCACGTGCGGAATATTGAGGGAATATGCTCCAGGAATTTCGCTGAGACTTGGTCCATGCCTTTGCTCCTGCAAAACAAACTTACGTACAAGGTAGACAATTGTTAGCATAAGGATAATGATAAGGATCCTGAATCCTGATCCTGCAACACCTGCTGAGGATCCTTAACTCAAACAGAATTGAGGATCCATGATCCTGGCAGCACTTGAAGACCCATGATCCTAATTATTAGAAAATCCTCCCCTAACAATTGCCCCCAAAATATAAGGAGTAAAGTGTAACTTTTGGCGAGTTATATTTTCCTGATCTTATCTGCAACAAACTAACGGATATATAGGCGTTATGATCGAACTATCCGTTGCAGATCCTACGTCACTTGAAGCGACATCCCTGCAAAATCATGATTATAAATTCAAGTTAGAGATAAGGGTCTAGAGGCATTTAAATTCGTGCGTTACATCCTTTAAATCCTCATTCGAAGATCAAGCAGGTATCTCTCTCTTCTCCCTTTCTTTTCATCTTTTTGCTCTGATCTTCTTTCAAAATCTCTGAGTCACAATGAAGCTAAGATCATCCCCTGCTAAGGATCATCAAAAAGACAGTCCTTTAAAAAGCCAAGGAATCATCGAAGACTCTCCGAAGGAACGTTGCTGCTTCACCGATCCTGAGATCGACAGGATTCGTCATTGCTTTCCGGCGAGCACCGTTTTCAAACCCTTTGACCCTACCGTCCTGAGTGACTTTATCTCTAAAACATGGGTTGCATTTCCAGTTACCCCTTTCTCGATAGGGTACTCCCATCCTTTTCCTGATTTTACCCAATCTTTCTTTTCCCTTACCGGCATATCCTATATCCAGGCTATGCCAATGATGTGGAGGGTTCTGTTTACCCTTGAGAGGATCATTTAGCAAGAGGATATTGAGTTGGGAATGTCGGAGTTTTCTGAACTATATAACCTTATGAGCCATGGTTCACACCGCTTTCTATTCAAACATAAACCCGGTGAACCTCATCCACTCGTGAAAACCACCAAGAACGATAACAAGTGGAAGAAACGTTTTTTCTTCATCACGAGGGATTCTATCCATGATGGGAAAGATCTCCCCAGAAAATGGGCCACTCGTGGTAGGATAGAGGATCCTTATAGAAGGATCATAGGATACTCTGTTTCTGTTGAGGATCACTAACATCTTTGTTTCTATTTTGCAACTATCTCTGTTTCACACATCATTATATCACGTGCAACCAAAGAGAGGATCAATGCCTTCCGGAGTCTTGATCCTGCAGTAAGAACATTTCAAGCGAACAACAAGGATTCTCAAGAAGTATCCTCAGGCTCTGTTACAATGTCAAGTAAGTATCCAAGTTTACATATGGTTAAATGTTGAAATGTAAATAAAACAAGAATACTTATCTGTTGTTTTGGAATGATAGGTGCTGGAAAATCCTCGAGGTCTGCCACCCGCTTCAGTGTCACCGATCTTACTGCTGTTGCTCCCAGGTCTGGGAAGAAAAAGACTGCTGCTAGCCCAAGAACCATAGTCCCCAAGCCTACCACCTCCAAGGGGGGAAAGAAGAGAAAGGCCACCGAAGCTGACAATCTTGAAGGCCTCCCCCTTATCCGCCACCAGTTCCAAGAATAGTTTACCGATGTAAGGATCACTGACTATGCTTGATTATTCTGCCCGCTTGAGGATCATGTGATCCTGAACTTTACCTTGACTTTTTGCAGAAATTTACTGAGGTCGAAATGCTGTTTGATGCTTATGTTGAGGAGGCTGATCAGAAGCATCGGGACTTCCAAAAGATCTTCTTGGCTAAGGACGAGACCATCTCTCGCCTTGAGAAGTATTTGAACTTGGCAAAGCAGCAGGTAGTCATGGCCCAGATAAATGCTGATCATGAGAAGCACGACCTGCTGGAGGATGCTAAAGTTTCTGCTGCCATCACCATGTATAAGATCAAGTTGCAAATGGCTCAGGAAGCTGAGGATCCTGACTTCGACAGGACCACTTGGGACAAGGAGGGCTGGAGGGCAAAGCTGGTTGAGCTTGAGGATGAAGAGGAAGAGGCTACTTAAGTCTTGGCAATTGAGGTGAGTGGCAGCGGGAAGGATCAGGCTGGTGGTGATGCAGCCAAGGTGTGAGCTGCAGAAATGGGCGATGATGGATATTTCTAGACGCAGTCGGAGCCCATTTTTTTTAGGATTTGAAAGTTTTTTTTTTGGTTATGGTGTTTTGAAACAATGTTGGGTTGTAATTTGAACAATAGTTTTTAGGATTATCAATCAAGGATCCTTAGACAATAGGTAGGATAATAGGTGGTGGAGGGATCCTCTATTTGGGGGATGAAACCACTTGTTATCCTGCCATCTTTTGTTTCCTGCACTTCAAAGACCTATTAACAATGGACACCCTTTGCCAACCCAAATGGACGGGCCACGTATTGCTGGTAGAAATTTGGGTTGGCAATTTTGACAACCTTAAAAGGGTTTAATTTTTGTGATTAAATAAAACTTTAACTTTTTGGCTATTTCCCGTGTTATTATCCTTGTGAACTCTTTATTTTTCTATTGTAGTTATCCACTTTGTTTGAAATTATCAAGTTTAAAAAATCATGTTTAAGAATTTTAGGATATGATCAAGGATCAAATATCCTATAGTCAATAAACTCAGAAAAGTTATGCAACTTAAGGATCATTAGTTCTGTTGTCAAAGGATAAGGGTCACTTATACAAATAATGAATAAAATAAAAATGATCAAGGATCATACCTGAGAATCCAAGTTAGGATCCTAACCCTTTAATATTTATAATCAGGATAACCAAAAGACAAACCTTAATAGAAGGTAAGGATCAAGGATCCTTGGTCGTTTAACCTCAAAAACCTAAAATAGAATATAACTTGGGACTAAGCCAATGGTCCACCCCGATACTGGATGTCCGGAGCTGCAGTTTGCAAGGCGGTTGTAGCTGGAGTATCGAAATCCAATGACCTTGGTATCAGAGGAGAGTGATCCTCCACAGATTTCTTCTGTTTCTTGATATCACCAATCTCCTGGAGGATCTTTTCATTGGTTTTGTCCTGCTCTTGTATGCGATCCTTCATCTGCAAAATCAAAGTAAAAAGATCACTATTAGTAGGATTACTGACAACAGAAGAAGTTGGTGGTTTTGGAAAAATTGGGCTTTGTTTCTTCGCAGCATTTTCAGTATTCTTCTGGGATCCAAAAGGTGGTAGAGGCAAAGGTGGAACGCCCTGTGAAGAACTGATTGCCGGCAAAGAGCTTGATGTGTTCTTTGCTGAAGAAGCCATCTGCTTGGTTGTAATGAACCGAAATGATCACAAAAACAAGAGTTTCTCAAGAACGAAGCACCAATTGCCCCACGGTGGGCGCCAAACTGTTTTGGTCAAAAATCAGGCAAAGATAATGCAACCAAATCTTTTGATGTGAGGTGTGATGCTTGAATCAATTAACAATATTAAGGATCACTCAGAAATGTAATGAACAAGTGACACAAAGATTTATACAAGGAAAAAGCCCTTGATCAAGAGTTGATCTCCGGCATAAAAAACCTCGGGTGATGGAAACTACCAATCACCAACTAAGATTAAACAAAAGAAGTTTACAACTCGAGATGATAACAAGCTTGTTACAAGAATCACTAGTGTGCAATGTGCAAAAATGTATGAAATCGCCGAGTAGATTGACGAGAGCTGTTCGAGTGTTGTTACCAGAGTGTGTGTATGCCAAAATTAGCTAAGTGTCCTACTCAAGCTCGTTATCCCCATTTTAAATTAGAAATAACTAGTGAAACTAACTATCTGGATTTTGTGCAAGTCCCCCATGATCTCCGTAACGTTCAGAATGGTCAAGCACGTGCGGAATATTGAGGGAATATGCTCCAGGAATTTCGCTGAGACTTGGTCCATGCCTTTGCTCCTGCAAAACAAACTTACGTATAAGGTAGATAATTGTTAGCATAAGGATAATGATAACGATCCTGAATCCTGATCCTGCAACACATGCTGAGGATCCTTAACTCAAACAGAATTGAGGATCCATTATCCTGGCAGCACTTGAAGACCCATGATCCTAATTATTATAAAATCCTCCCCTAACAGGCTGTATCCTCTTGATCAGATGGTTCCATCTGAATTTGTTGAAATCCATATGAAGCATCCATAAAAGTCAACAACTCTTGACCCGCGGTAGCATCCACCATGGAGTCAATGTGGGGTAATGGGAAAGGATCCTTGGGACATGCCTTGTTTAAATCAGTAAAATCGACACATACCCTCCACTTTCCATTTTTATTTTGAACAACAACCACATTGGCTAACCAGCTTGGATACTTAACCTCTCTTATCATACCTGCCCGGAGTAATTTATCTACCTCCTCCTGGATATTGCCATTCCTTTCAGGTGCAAACTTCCTCCTTTTTTGATGAATTGGCTTGAATGACCTGTCAATGCCAAGTTTATGAGTAATTATATCTTTAGATATACCTGTCATTTCCTCATGCTTCCAGGCAAAGGTAGTTTTCCTTCTCTTAAGGAAGGATACTAGATCCTGTTCAATGTTGCTGAGGATCCCTGATCCTATGAAGACTATGGATTCAGGATCACGAGGATCCATAAGGATTTCTTTCACATCCTGTTCTCTTACCTCCAAGACATATCTTGAAGGATGCTTTAATTGCTATTGCTCCCTTGGTCTTGAGGCTGGCTTCATTGATGACGTGTAGCAATTCTTTGCTTCTTGTTGATCACTCTCAATTTTCACCACTCCCCACGGGCTAGGAAGCTTTACACATTGATGATAGGTAGATGGGACTGCCTTCATGTCATGTATCCATGGCCTGCCAAGGATAACATTACAATAGGATAAGCAATCTATAACACAAAATTTTTAATAAGAATGAAGTCCTTCAATATAGATGGGGAGTTTGATGTCCCCCAATGTGTTCTTGGTTTCTCCACTGAATCCCACAAGAACTGAGGATCTTGGTACAATATCTGATTCAGGGATGTTCATCTTCTTGAGGACATCAAGCTGAATGATGTTTACTGAGCTTCCTCCATCTATCAGGATCCTGCGAACAAAGTGGTTAGATATAAACAAAGTGATAACAAGACCATCATGATGAGGATCCTGCACATCAACACGATTATCCTCATCAAAAGTTATAACTTTCTCCTGTGTAACAGTAGAGGTCCGGATGGGTCTATCTCCATTATCCATCTTGGTCTCCTTGGCATGTCTTTTGGCTGCTGAAATGGAAGTACCACAAATGTGTGATCCACCGGATATGAAGTTTATAACTTGTGCATCTGCTGGGGGAGCAAGAGCTCTTTCTGGGATCCTCTCAGGATCCTGGGTCCTTGACTTCTTTCGTCCCAAAACCTCCTTCAAGTGCCCCTTGCTTAACAAGTAACCAATTTCTTTTCTAAGTGTAATACACTCCTCAGTGAGATGTCCAAAATCCTCATGATATGCACACTATTTGGACTTGTCTTTTGTTGCGGCTGGTTTATCACTTTTCCTTGGCCATCTTGCTTTCTCACCTAGATTCTGCATTGCAAGAATTAGTTCATTATTATCAACAGAAAAACAGTATTCAGAAATAGGAGGATAATCCTCATCATCCTCTTCTTGTTCTACTGCATGCACATTCTGGTTATCAGACTTGTTATAGGACTTGAACTTGTTATTCTTGAAGTAGGATCCTTGCTTTTCCTGTTTCGAGGATCCTGACAATCACTCCTGGATCCTTTTATCATCCTCTAATCGGATGAATCTAAGGGCCCTGGTTCTCACTTCATCAATATTCCTGCATGGGGCCATAACAAGATCATCATAGAATAATGAATCCCTAAGCAAACCCATTTTAAAGGCTTCCACAGCCGTAGCTATATCCAGGTTAGGGATATCTAAGGATTCTTTACTAAACTTGGTGATGTAATCTCTAAGTGATTCATTTTTCCCTTGTGTTACCCTATATAAATCACTAGTTAAACGTTCAAATTTTCTGCTACATGAGAATTGACTATTAAACAGATTAACTAGATTGGCAAATGAAGTAATAGAGTAAGGGGGAAGACTTAGCAGTCATTTAAGAGCATATCCTGTAAGTGTGGATCCGAAACCCTTGCATAGACATGCTTCTTTTAACCTCTCTGGGATGGGGTTGATCTCCATCCTTTCTCTATATTGAGCTACATGTTCTTCTGGATCCGTTGAACCATCATATAGCTTCATAGTTGGTATTTGGAACCTTTTGGGTATCTCAGCATCACAAATAGGTGGTGCAAAACGAGATATCCTAAGGCTCCCATCTGCAATTTCAGGAATGGGCTTAACCACTCCTGGAACGTTGGATATCATATCCTTCAGCTTCTGTAATTCCCTAGCCATAGCTTGATTGATACCTGTATCCTGCATAGAGCCATGGTTAGTGTTTTGGTCAAAAATTACCGAAGTAATTAAGTGATCAAATTAGTTAAGTGAGGTAGTGTGCTAGAAAGTGTGTTGAAAATATACTTGTTAAGTTATTTGGGAAAACAGTATTCAGGATACGGCTCAGGATATTGAGCTGTATCTATGATCAAACAATGAGCGAAAATAAAGTAAACGACACGAGGTGTACGAGGAAAGCCCTTGATCAATCTAGATCGCCGACATAAAACCTCGGGAGCTGACAATCGCCGCTGCCTTGTTCTTCAATTGCTTCAAAAATCAGGATACAGTGCGGGATGTGGTACGGATCGACTAAGTGTTACAATGAAAACGAAATACAAGTGTGGTGTTTGCAATTAGCTAAAGAGTGAAAGTGATCGAGAGTGTAACTGTGAATTGTTGTGTTCTAAGCTGATCCGACCTCATCTATTTATAGTAAAGATAAAATAACTAACTACCCTAAACTCGCGGGATCCACCGAATATTCCTTCTTGGAACGTTGTAGACCTGGTCTTTCGGGCTCAACGTCTCTTTCTCAACAAATTCGTCCGAGTCTTGAGGAGAAGAAGTCCTCTTGACCGTTAGCAAGCCTCCAAACTTAATCTGCACGTGGTTAATTCAATAAGCCTCAGGATATCGCCCAAGATGTTAGCAATATCCTCTTCCAGCATCCTGATCACAAATAGACAAACAGAGGCAGGATATTGGTCAGGATACGTATGTAAAGAAAATGACCCCTAACAATTGTCCCCAAATATATCAGTTGGGATACCAATCCAACGGATATATTTCAAAAATCTTATCCCACAACTCAAGGCATTTAAAATGAAGCGACGGTCAAGATCACATCATAACTTCCAACGCGTTTTTTACTCCATGGAGATCCACGATGCCCCTATATCTTCTCTTTTCTTGTTTGAAAAGTAGATATCTTCAACAGACCCTTCAGGTAAATCTCCATTTTTGATTTTCTTCCTGTCAATTTACTTCATCTTTCTAGCAATGGCCGCCGAGACCTTCACCCAGCAGAATCTTCTCAAAAATCCCGAGAAGGAGATCTGCGCTTTTGACAACACAGATATTACAGCTTTAAGAGCCTCCGGCGCTTTCCCTGACAGCACAGTCTTTAGGCCATTTGATCGGTCAATCCGATCGGATGTTTCTTCTACCGAATGGATCTGTTTTCCAGCATATCCTTTTTCACTAGGTCTTCGATACCCTTTTCCTGAATTCATGATGCAATTCTTTCGTATTACTGGCATCTCTTTTGCTCAAACCATGCCCATGGTTTGGAGAGTACTAATTGTACTCAACCAAATCAAAAACCTCCATTGTTATGACCTCTGCATCGAGGATCTACCTATTGCTTATCGCCTCCGATCCCACGGCTCTAGCCGGTTCTTGCTTTTTTCAACCTCCAGCAAACCCCTGATTCTCAAAGCCACCAAAAACGAAGACGGATGGCAACGCAAATTCTTCTTTGTCAAACGAGATTCCATTGCTGAGGGTGCCAACCTTCCGGTGGAGTGGTTAACCACCGGTAGGATCATAAATATCCTTATAGACGATTTAATTGTTATCCTCTATTAATATTCTTCTTTTTGACCTTTATGTAGTGAACTTTAAGGAAGTTGCTCCTCCTACCGCTGAGTCAGAAGAGAGAATCAATACCGTTTACCGGTTACCTGCAATAGACAGGACTTTTACCACACACGTTCCGAGTTCAAGTCAGTACTCATCATCCGAGATGTCTGGTAAGAATTCCTTTCAAAATAATTAGTCAAAACAATATAATGATAAAGAGTAAAACTTTTCCCTTTACGCAGCACCAGCTAAGATCCCTGAAGTCTTTGATCTTGACGAACTGGATAGCTATTCTGACCAGATCCAGGTCAAGAAAGAACCTGGCTCCAAGACCACTGCTACATCCAAACCCAGCAGCTCCAAAGCCATCATCATTCCTAAACCTTCACCGGCCACCAAGCCCCGGAGTTCAAGTTCCCGCAAAAGGAAAGAACCCGATTCCCCTGTCATTTCTGACACCTTTCCTTATGAAAAGCACTGGTTCATTGAAGCCAGTGGTTTTATGACTTCTTTTCTCAACCAGGTTGGTATCTTTATATCATATCCTGAAATTTAGACTATTTTCAAAGATTTAATAATATTAATCCCTGTTCTCTTACCTTTGTAGGGTCTTGAGCGTTTGGTTCACTTATATCAAGAATCCTGCAAGCTTAACAAAACACTCGAATCTAAGCTAAAGGAAGCAGAAATCACAATCTCTGACCAAGGTATGATCGCGGCCGCCAAGTCTCGTCATTACGAGGAGAAATACAAAGCTATGACCCAGGAACACCAAGTTGCTCTTAACAAAGCTACTCTTCAAGCCCAGGCCGATCTGGAAGCTGCCCATGTGCAGTACGAACGGGATATGGTCAGTTACCGAGAAAGCCTCAAAAGTTCCGTCGTCATTTCTCTTCTCCAGGCTAGGTTGAAGATGGCTCACGAAGCCAAAACATTAGGCTTCGAATGCCCTTCTTGGGACGTTGGTGCTTGGGAGACCAAACTGAAGAATCTTGGCGGTACCTCTTCCAAATCAACTGTCGATGAACCTTCTAAAGCAGTTGGAAAGGCAATCGATGCTGACAAGGATGCTGAGGCGGATCCCAAAATGGATGTTGCTGAAACCGCTATGGAGCAAGAAGGCACTACCCCCTAGAGCTTATTTTCATTGGAAAAATTTTATGAACAATTTTCATTTCCGTCTCTAAACAATTTGATAACCGAAGGCGGATGGGTCCTGGGTTTCAGGATGAAACCTTCGGTTATCAACCAGTATTGATCGCTTTAAGAATAATTTCATCTTTTGACTTACTTTCTGTTACCTTGCATTATTTAGTGTAAGTCTTAGCTTTGTAAAAATTTCATACTGTTATTTTACAAAATATCCTGACCAGTATGCTCAGAAACATACTGCAGAAGCCTTTTATTAAATAGATCTTCCAGACGTTCCTTTAACTTTATAAAAATTTCTTTAGAAAGTAAAAAATAGTTTATCTCTTCAAAACCAAGTTTTGATGACGATCAAAGTTACAAGCCAATACTAGTTTCAAACATCCTAATCAAATATCCTTAAAAGGACTTTGAGGATATATGTCAGGATACTTAACATAATGTTACTAAAAACTTAAATGAGGCTTACAAAGGAAAGATCATACCAGACATAGGATATAAACCTATTACCGAACTTCAATCCCTTTGCAACTCTTCCAATGAAGATGTCCCCAGTGCAAGGTACTTAGTGCATTAGTCGCAAACTTCATTCTTTTAGCTTTACACCACCATCTTGGCAGGGATGTCCCCTGTGTACAATGTCTTCAAGTATCTTAGAAATCTACTTAATGTTAGTTTCCATGGCATAAGCAATTCTTCACGTCCCGAGGGTACAACCCAAGGACGTACTGGAGATAAATCCTTTGTATCCTGGGGAAAAACCCAATTTTTCATGCGCTACAGGCGGGAGTGTATAAACTCCAAGACTTAGAAAGGTGAAAACCTTTAAACCTTAGAGAGTATGAAAATACCCTTTCGTGAGAGAGGGTGATCAATCCTCATATACCGTTAGGATTCAGGATATAGCCAATAGTGACGAAATTGTCAGCCACTTTTACATGGACTGGTCCCGCCACCTTGAACTATCCCTGAATAACTTGCGCTCCAGGCGGGGTGTTTAAACCCAATTCGGAAGAAAGGTGAATGCCTTTAAACCTGTGAAGGGATCAGTATCCCTTAAACGTGAGAGAGGGGGCCAATCCTCTAGTCTTTCGAGTTATCCTGAGCACATATCCTGGAGCTATATCCTGAAACATATCTTGCAAAACAATTGTAAACTAAGGTGGGTGTTAGCTTGGCTAACACCCCTCCGATGCTTAAGTCAGTATCAGGTTACAAAGAACAAATTAAACCAAACATATTCAAAAGAAGTAGAATTCATACCATCTTGAGTTAGAAATTAAATTCTAGACTCACTTGAAATAGAGCTTAAGGTGTATAGCATTCCAAGATCTCGGCAGCATATCCCCTTCCATATTCTTGAGTCTATATGCTCCTTTCCCTGCTTCTGATTCAACTTCATATGGTCCTTCCCATTTTGGAGCTAACTTGCCATCGGCAGGATTAGTAGTATTTTGGAAAGCCTTTCTTAACACCCAATCTCCAACCTTAAATCTTCTGGTTCTAATATTCTTGTTATATGCCCTGGATATTCTCTGTTGATAAGCTGCCATCCTTAGCCTTGCCGTATCTCTCTTTTCATCTATAGTGTCTAAATCCTGACCTAAGGCTTCGGGATTCTGCTCAGGATCACTTAAGATAGATCTTGCAGTAGGTATTGTCATCTCCGTTGGAATCACTGCTTCTGCTCCAAACACCAAGGAAAACGGGGTTTGGCCTGTTGCATTCTTTATCGTTGTCCTATCAGCCCATAAAACATAGGGTAATTCTTCTACCCATCTTCCTTTTTTGGCTCCAAGCCTTTTCTTTAAGTTATTGACAATTATCTTGTTTGAGGATTCTGCTTGTCCATTTGCTTGAGGATGTACCGGAGTAGACGTAATCATTTTGATTCCCCAACTCTTGCAAAAGTCAGTAGTCCTCTTACTTATGAACTGAGAACCATTGTCGCAAATTATCTCGGCTGGTACTCCGAATCTGGTCAGGATATTTCTCTTGATGAAGGATACTACTTCTTGGTCTCTTACTTGAACGAATGCTTCTGCTTCAACCCATTTAGAGAAATAATCCGTCATTGCTAGCATAAAGACTTTTCCTCCCGGAGCTTTTGGTAGCTTTCCCACTATATCCATACCCCACTTCATAAATGGCCAAGGGGAAACAATAGGATATAATGGTTCAGCCGGTTGATGCAGTATGTTACTATGTCTTTGACATGCGTCACATCTTCGAGCATGTTCTGCTGCATCCTTCCTCATTGTTGGCCAATAATATCATGTCCTTAATACTTTTGAGAATTACGATCTGCCCCCAGCATGGTTACCACAATCCCCTTCATGTATATCCTGAAGTACTTCTTTGGCTTCAGGATCCTCCAAGCATCTCAAATACGGTCCTGCAAGAGATTTCTTGTATAAAATATTATTTATAATAGTGAATCGTGATACCTTCATCCTAAATGCCTTAGGATTTTCATTTCCAGGGATGTGTCCTTCTTTGAGATATCTCATGATTGGAGCCGTCCAGGATTTAGGATCCTCTTCAGGATGTTCTACTCCAGGATTCTGTATACTAGCTACTTCTTTATCCTGAGGATTCGTTGCAGGATATAAGACATGTAATATTGGTATTTGCGTCCCTTCAGGTATCCTGATCGATGATCCCAAATTTGCTAGGGCATCCGCTTCAGCATTATCCTCCCTTGGTACCAGTTCAAGTATAAAAACATCGAAATATCCTGCTAATTTTTTGAGAATATCGAGATATTCGATTAATTTCTCACCCTTAACTGCATAGGATCCATTAAAATGGTTAGTAATTAACAAAGAGTCAACATACACTTGCAAATTTTTGATACTCATGCTCTTAGCCAACTCTAATCCTGCAATTAAAGCCTCATACTCTGCTTCATTATTAGTAGCAGGAAATTCACACCTAATAGCCTGGGGTAATATGTCCCCCTGTGGCGATTTTAGTAGTATTCCTAATCCTATTCCTCTTACATTGGAGGCACCGTCAGTATATAATGTCCAGGATCCTGAGGATTCTCCTAACTGTTGAACTTCTAGGTCTACCTCGTCCTGAATGTCACTACTAAAGTCAGCCACAAAGTCACCTAAAGCCTGAGATTTTATGGCACTTCTAGGTTCATATACTAAATCATAAGCACTCAACTTTACTGACCACTTGGCCATCCTGCCTGACATCTCTGGTTTCCTAAGCACATTTTTGACAGGATAATTTGTTTTAACATGTATCCTATGTGTCTCGAAATAATGCCTAAGTTTCGTTGATGCCATGACTAGAGCTAATATCAATTTTTCTAAATGAGAATACCTAGTTTCAGCATCTACAACATTCCCTGACACAGCAAGGTACAGGGATACTGCTGACCTTCATGGTCTTTTATAAGAACGGCACTTACAACATTCCCTGACACAGCAAGGTACAGGGATAGTGGTTCACCATTTTCGGGCTTCATCAATAGAGGTGCGGTTGAAAGATACCGTTTCAAATCCTGCAGGGCTGCTTCATGCTTTTCCCCCCATTCGAATCTTTTGTTCTTCTTTAGGATATCATAGAAGTCTTTGCATTTTTCTGAGGATCTTGAGATAAATCTGTTTAGAGCTGCTACTCGGCCTGTTAATCTTTGTACGTCCTTCATATTTGAGGGTGATTTTATGTCTAGGATAGCTTTGATCTGCTCTGGGCTTGCTTCTATCCCCCTTTTTGTCACCATATATCCAAGAAACTTCCCTGCCCCCACTCCGAAATGGCATTTAGCAGGATTTAGCTTCATGTTGTAGTGATCCAGGATATCAAATGCTCCCTTGATATCCTGAAGGTGATCCTTAGACTTTTTAGATTTCACCACCATGTCATCGATATATACCTCCATGGTGTCCCCCAGTTTGTCTTTGAACATCATGTTCACCAATCTTTGGTATGTTGCACCTGCATTTTTCAAACCAAAAGGCATAGCTGTATAACAATAAATACCTGTTGGTGTCATGAAGGCGGTATCCTCCTGGTCAGAAGGCTCCATTTGGATCTGTTGAAATCCTGAGGATGCGTCCATGAAGGTCAGCATTTCATGCCCGGCAGTGGCATCTACCATTGCATCAATATGGGGAAGAGGAAATGGGTCTTTAGGACAAGCTTTGTTCAAGTCTGTGTAGTCTACACAAACTCTCCATTTCCCATTCTTCTTCTGTACTACAACCACGTTTGCTAGCCACCTTGGGAACTTAACCTCTCTGATCATCCTTGACTTTAATAATCTTTCAACTTCCTCCTGGATAATCGTGTTCCGCTCAGGAGCAAACTTCCTTCTTTTTTGTTGCACAGGCTTGAATGACTTATCAATTCCAAGCTTGTGAGTGATAATATCTTTGGATATGCCTGTCATATCCTCATGCTTCCATGCAAATGTTGACATCCTGCATTTTAAAAAGTTAATTAACTGCTCTTCAATATCCTGAGGGATATTGGTCCCTACGAGCACCGAAATATCGGGGTTATCCTGGTCGAGGATAACTTTCTTTACATCCTGCTCCGGATCCTCCACAATATCCTGGGCCCGCGTCTTTAATTGCTATGCTGCACTAGGTTTGGCTGAGGATTTCATCGAGGATGAGTAGCACTCTTTCGCCTCCTGCTGATCACTATCTACTTCGACCACTCCCCAGGGGGTAGGTATCTTGATGCATTGGTGATATGTTGATGGCACGGCCTTCATATCGTGAATCCACGGTCTTCCCAATATGATGTTATAGCAGGATAGAGAATCCATCACACAGAAACGTTGTATCGAATTGACTCCTTCAACGTATACTGGCAACTTTATCTCCCCCACTGTGTTTCTAGCCTCTCCACTGAATCCAACAAGCACGGTAGACTTTGAAGTGATATCCATTGGAGATACATTCATTCTCTTCAGAGTTTCTAGTTGGATTATGTTAACGGAGCTGCCATTATCAACCAATATCCTGCGTACAAAATGGTTAGCCACATATAACGTTATTACCAGAGCATCATGGTGAGGATCCTAGACAATATCTCTGTCATCTGCATCAAAAGTGATCACTTTGTCAGTCGTGAGGGTAGTCATCCTGACAGGTCTGTCTCCCCTTTCGGCTTTAGCTTCCTTTGCATGTCTCTTTGCTGCCGAATACGAGGTCCCACAAATGTCGGATCCTCCCGAAATGAAGTTGATTATCTTGGCATCCGAGGGAGGTGATGCTGCCCGTTCAGGATCCTTGTCAGTATCCTGACCCTTATTCTTCTTTTTTCCTAAGAGATCTTTCAGATATCCCTTGCTTAGAAGATAGCTTATTTCTTTCCTCAAAGCAATGCAATCCTCAGTCATATGTCCGAAATCTTCGTGGAAAGCACACCATTTCGACTTATCTTTCCAGTCAGCCTTTTGTTGATTCTTTCGAGGCCATCTAGCCTTGTCTCCTAGACCCTGCATAGCATACATCAATTCAGGGATATTAACAGAAAAGCAATATTCAGACAACTCAGGATACTCTTCAGGATCCTCATCTTCGACAGCATTCACTCTCTTGTTTTCATTTCTACCATATGGCTTAGGCCGATATGACTTAAATGAGGACTCTGACTTCCTATTAGTCGATTCATAAGTGTTGGATGAGTTTATCCTTTCTTGCATCTTCTTGTCGTCTTCCAGACGGATATATCTCAAAGCCCTGTTACGAGCTTCATCGAGATTCCTGCAGGGATTCATTACAAGATCCTGATAAAACTGAGAATCCTTTTGTAATCCCATCTTAAAAGCTTGCACAGTTGTTGCAACATCAAGATGTGGGATATCCAAGGATTCTCGACTAAATTTGTTCACATAATCCCTCAAGGATTCCTGAGGCCCTTGAGTTATCCTGTAAAGATCACTGGTTAGTTTCTCAAAACTCCGACTACAAGAAAATTGACTGTTAAATAAATTAACCAAATGAGCAAATGAAGTGATTGAGTGAGGAGGAACGTTTAACAGCCATTTTAAGGCTGATCCTGTTAGAGTAGAACCAAATCCCCTGCACAAGCACGCTTCCTTGAGCTCCGGAGGAATAGGGTTAATCTCCATTCTTTCCCTATACTGGGCAATATGCTCCTCAGGATCCGTAGTCCCATCATAAAGCTTCATGTTGGGGGTTTGGAATCTCTTTGGGATCTCAGCATCACAGATAGGATACGCGAAACGAGATATCTTGTGGCTGTCTTGAGACACTTCCGGGATCGGTTGGACCACCCCAGGTACACTAGATATCATGTCCTTTAACTTCTGAAGTTCCCTGGTAAGTGCTGATGTCACACCTGTATCCAGCAAAGATCCACCACTGTTAGCAGCACGAGTATTATTATTATTAGACACGTTACCAGTTGGAGGATTCTGCCCATATCCTGAAGCATATCCTGAGCTCCTTATGGTTGACATCCTGACCAAGGAGGGCATTTCAGGAGTATGATTCTGAGGAAGACTGGGCACGATATTCCCCCTATTATCCTCGGTATATACAGCTGAACTAAAGTTCAACGCTCTGGGGTGTAACGGAGTGACATTGCCCTCGGCAGATCTACTCGAGCCAGCCTTCAGGAGTTGTATTTCCCTCAAAAGCATTTGGTTTGTTTCCTGTTGCTGCCTCATTTGTTCCTGCACACTTCCAAATAAGGTTAAAATTTCATCATTAGAAGCTAAAATGGGAGCAGATCCCTGGACACTCCGAGTTGGGATAACATCTTGAGATTGTGTAGAGGCTGGCATCCTTGGAGGAGGTGGTGGAAGCACCGAACCGGTAGTAGCAGAAGTCATAGCAGACACAGTAGAGGAACTCATGTTTGATCTTGAGGCCATTATGGACAATGTGGCAAAAAGTTTTGAAAATAGAAAATCGATTAGCGATTTGACAAAAAAATTTAGTAAAGAGAGCACCACTTGCCCCACGGTGGGCGCCAAATTGTTTTGGTCAAAAATTACCGAAGTAATTAAGTGATCAAATTAGTTAAGTGAGGTAGTGTGCTAGAAAGTGTGTTGAAAATATACTTGTTAAGTTATTTGGGAAAACAGTATTCAGGATACGGCTCAGGATATTGAGCTGTATCTATGATCAAACAATGAGCGAAAATAAAGTAAACGACACGAGGTGTACGAGGAAAGCCCTTGATCAATCTAGATCGCCGGCATAAAACCTCGGAAGCTGACAATCGCAGCTGCCTTGTTCTTCAATTGCTTCAAAAGTCAGGATACAGTGCGGGATGTGGTACGGATCGACTAAGTGTTACAATGAAAACGAAATACAAGTGTGGTGTTTGCAATTAGCTAAAGAGTGAAAGTGATCGAGAGTGTAAGTGTGAATTGTTGTGTTCTAAGCTGATCCGACCTCATCTATTTATAGTAAAGATAAAATAACTAACTACCCTAAACTCGCGGGATCCACCGAATATTCCTTCTTGGAACGTTGTAGACCTGGTCTTTCGGGCTCAACGTCTCTTTCTCAACAAATTCGTCCGAGTCTCGAGGAGAAGAAGTCCTCTTGACCGTTAGCAAGCCTCCAACCTTAATCTGCACGTGGTTAATTCAATAAGCCTCAGGATATCGCCCAAGATGTTAGCAATATCCTCTTCCAGCATCCTGATCACAAATAGACAAACAGAGGCAGGATATTGGTCAGGATACGTATGTAAAGAAAATGACCCCTAACAGTTAGTGTTATAAGAATTATTGAAAGTGTTACCTCCTAGAGGATTCAAGTTTGGAATCGCAGATGTGAATCCATATTGACGGGATTCTGGTATGATTGAAGGACCAGAAGAGGCAATGGTCTGCATTGGAATGAAGTCTCCTTGATGAACATCTGTGCTTGGGGGTTGTACACTTCTTAAGAATCCTTGATCCTGAAAGATGTTGGATCCTTGAACCTGGATGGAGGATCCTGGAACCTGAGAGGATCCTTGAACCCGAGAGGATCCTTGAACCTGAGAGGGTCCTTGAACTGTGTGGGTCCCCAAATATCCTCCTGAGCTGACGAAGGATCCCTGATGCTGGAAAGAGGATCCCGAAGGCTGAAAACATGATCCTGAAGGCTGGAAGTGAGACCCAAAAGCCTGACTCATAGTTGTTGTTCCATAACGCCTTCCCAATGGTTCAGTTTGATATTGGATGTCCGGAGCTGCAGTTTGCAAGGTGGTTATGGCTGGAGTGTCGAAATTCAATGACCTTGGTATCAGAGGAGAGTGATCCTCCCCCGATCTCTTCTGTTTCTTGATGTCACCAATTTCCCGGAGGATCCTTTCGTTGGTTTTGTCCTGCTCTTGTATGTGATCCCTCATCTGCAAAATCAGAGTAAAAAGATCATTAGTAGTAGGATTAGAAGAAACAGAAGAAGTTGGTGGTTTTGGAAAAATGGGGCTTTGTCTCTTTGCAGCATTTTCAGCATTCTTCTGGGATCCAGAAGGTGGTGGAGGCAAAGGTGGAACGCCCTATGAAGAAATGACTGCCGGCATTGAACTGGAAGTGTTTTTTTGCTGAAGAAGCCATCTGCTTGGTTGTAACGAACCGAAATGATCACAAAAACAAAAACTTCTTAGGAATGAAGCACCAATTGCCCCACGGTGGGTGCCAAACTGTTTTGGTCAAAAATCAAGCAAGGATAATGCAACCAAATCTTTTGTTGTGAGGTGTGATGCTTGAATCTACGAACAATTGTATGAACAACTTGCAAATCAAATAAAGAGGTGACACAAGGATTTATACGAGGAAAAAGCCCTTGATCAAGAGTTGATCTCCGACACAAAAAACCTCAGGTGATGGAAATTACCGATCACCAACTAAGATTAAACAAAAGGTTGTTACAACTCGGGATGATAACAAGCTTGTTACAAGGATCCCTAGTGTGCAACGTGCAAGAAATGTATAAGAAATGTATGATATCGCCAAGTAAACTGCCGAGAGTTGTTCGAGAGTGTGTGTGTTTGCCAAATTAGCCAAGTGTTCTAACTCAAGCTTGTTATCCCCTATTTAAAATTAGAAATAACTAAACTAACTAAGTATCCGCAAACCACGCTGGCTTCCCACGATCTCCATAACGTTCACAAGGGCCAAGCACGTGCGGAATATTGAGGGAATATGCTCCACGAATATAGGCAAGACCAAGTCCATGCACATACTCCTGCAAAACAAGCTTACGCATAATGAAGACAATCGTTAGTATAAGGATAACAATAAGGATCCTAAATCCTGATCCTGCAACACCTACTGAGGATCCTTAATTCAAACAGAATTCATGATCCTGGCAGTACCTGAGGATCCATGATCCTTAAGATTGGAAAATCCTCCCCTAACATAACCCAAAGCTTTTTCACACTCACCGGTTTGTGCTACGTCCAAGCCATGCCGATGGTGTAGAGAGTTTTGTACACACTTGAAAATATTATCGAACAGGAAGGGATTGATATAGGCTTATCTGAGTTGAGCCAGTTGTATAATCTTGTCAGCCATGGTTCTCATCATTTTCTTTTTAAGCACAAACCTGATCAAGCACATCCAATTCTGAAAACCACTAAGAACGATTCCAACTAGAGGAACCAGTTCTTCTTTGTAAGAAAGGACTCCATCCCAAATGGGAATCATCTACCCAAGAAATGGATCACCCAGGGTAGGATATGGGATCCTTGGATCAGGATCATGGTAGGATTCTTCTTTTCTGCTAAGGATAACTGATCCTTCTTTTTTTTTGTGCAGCTATCTCATTCTCTGGCATCCAAGAATCTCCTGTCACAAGAGAGAGGATTGCTGATTTCTGGAAGCTTGACCCTGCTATAAGAACATTTCAAGCCAAAGCAAAGGATTCTCAAAAAATCTCCTCTGGTTCCTACACAATGTCACGTATGTATCCATATTTATGTGTAAATAAGTGTTTAAATGAACATAAGGTGTGAATACTTATCTGTGAATTATGTTTGTAGGTGCTGCCAAATCTTCCAAGTCTGCTTCAAGGTTCAGTGTGACTGACCTCCAGGAATATGCCTCCCCTTGGTCCCTTAAGAAGAAGCTGGCTGCAAGCCAAAGCATCCCTGAGACCAAAGGCGTTATCACCAGGGGTAAAGGGACCAAAAGGAAGAAGACTGCTGAACCCGTTGATGGCCTGCCTCTGATGGAACACCAGGTTCAAGAATACGTCTCCGAGGTAAGGATTTCATATCCTAAAATTCACTTTTCTTTTGAGGATATAGGATCCTGAATACTCAAATCTTCTATTGCAGAAATTCGCTGAAGTCCAGATCCTCATTGACCAACATGTGGCTGAAGCCGAACAAAAGTGCCTTGAGCTCCAGGCCATTGTAGTTGCTAAGGATAAAAAGATCTCCCAACTTGAGAACGAACTGAAGGCGCTGCGAAAGGAGCTTCTTGTTGCTGAAATGACAGCCCAAAGGGAGAAGATTGAGGTCATGGAAGGGGCCAAACACTCTGTTGCTGTCGTGATGCTAAAGATCAAACTCCAGATGGCTAAGGAGGCTGCTGATCCTGCCTTTGATAGGTCCGGCTGGGACGTGGAGTCTTGGAAGAAAAGGCTTATGGAGCTTGGGGACGAAGATGAACCTGAGAAGGTACTGGCTCTCGAAGGTGGTGGCAGCGAAGCGAAGGATCCTGAGGATGCAGCGGCTGAAGGCAGTGGTCAAGGTGGTATGAAGAAGGTGGAGGATGCAGCGAAGGTTTAGGTTGTATAATTGGGCGATGATGGAAATTTCTAGAGGTGGCCGGAACCCATTTTTTAAGGTTTTATAGTTTTTTGGTTATGATGTTTTAAACAATGATGGTCTGTATGGTGAACAATAGTTTTTAGGGTTAAGGATCATGGATCCTTGGAACAATAGGGGGTAGCAAAGGTGGATGGGTCCTTTTGTTTATGGAGGATGAAGCCTTTGATGCCCCTCATATTTTATTTCCTGCACTTTAATGAACCTTTAGTATGGACACCCTTTGCCAACCCAAGTGGACGGGCCACGTATTGCTGGTAGAAGCTTGGGTTGGCAATTTTGACAACCATTAAAGGGTTTAACTTTGATAAATAAATAAAACTCTTAACTTTTGGCTATCTTGGTGTTGTTCATTTTGTGTATATTTACTTATCAATTGTAATTTAAGAGTTTACAAGTTATTGATGAAAGTATAAAAATCAGTTTATGTTAAAAACTTTAGGATATGATCAAGGATCAAATATCCTTTAATCATAAAGTTTGAAAAGTGAAACAGTTTTAGGATCATATATCCTATTGTCAAAGAATAAGGGTAACACTGATAAACCAAGAATAAAGTTAAAGTAAATAAGGATTATACCAGAGAATCCAAGTTAGGATCCTATATCCTTAACACTTACAATTGTGACAATCAAAAGACAAAACCTTGTAGAAAGTTAGGATCCAGGATCCTTAACTGTTTAGCTTTGGAAACTTGAAATGAGACATAACTTGGGACTAAGCCAATCTGTAAAAAAAGAGTTAGTATCTGGGGACAAGCCCAACAATTTGGGGACAAGCCCAATAAACTGGGGACAAGCCCAAAAAACTGGGGACAAGCCCAAAGGATCTTGTGTAAACTGGAGTATGGCCCATACTGGTGACTATCCAAACTTAGTGATATGAAAATGCCAAAACTTTAGCTAACGTGAAAACGTTAGAAACCTTAGGAACGGATGTGTTTTGGTCAAAAATTACCAAAGAAATTAAGTGATCAAATTAGTAAAGTGAGGTAGTGTGCTAGAAATGTATGTTGAAAATATGCTAGTTAAGTTGTTTGCAAAAAAACAGTTTCAGGATACGGCTCAGGATATAGAGTTGTATCTATGATCAAACAATGAGCAAAAATGTAAAGGATGACACAGGATATACGAGGAAAGCCCTTGATCAATCTAGATCGCCGGCACAAAACCTCGGGAGCTGACAATCGCAGCTGCCTTGTTTTTCTATTACTTCAAATTTTAGGATACAGTGCAGGATATGATGCGGATCAACTAGGTGTTACAATGTAATTCGAGTACAAGTGTTTATGTGTAGTGATTGCTAGTAGCTAGAGAGTAAAGTGTGCGAAAGAGAATGAGTGACTTAATCTGATTCGATCAATCTATTTATAGTTAAACGAAATCAACTAACTATCCTATTAAACCGGGATGCTTCAAATATTCCTCAAGTGAACGTTGTAGTCCACTTCTTCTGGGTTCAACGTCTCTCATGTAACTGGTTTGCCTGAGTCTTAAGGAGAAGAGGTCCACTTGACCGTTAGGGACCCGCACCTTCTAATCTGCACGTGATTAAATTAGTCATTACCAGGATATCACATCAGGATGTTACCAATATCCTGATCTGTTATCCTGATCATAAATAAACAATCAAAAGCAGAATATTAGTCATGATATATGTTCAGAAAATGGCCCATAACAATTGTCCCCAAAATATACCTGTTGGAATTCTGAATTCAAACAGATATATTTTAAACTTTATCACCTGGATCGAGGCAATCAATACGACGAGACCTTTGAAATGACAATGTGTAACTTCCAAGGCGTTATTTACTCTTTACCCCTATCATTCAGCCTATAATTAGCCGAAATACTTTGCATTATGATCATTATTCCTCAAGCGAATCTCAGGTATTTCTCTCATCTTCTCTGTTTTTCTTTTCTTTGGATTTCCTGTTTCTCGGTCGATACCCTTTATGGAATCTCGAAAAAGATCCTGGTCGAACTAGCCAATCGCAACCCAGTCAAAACCTTATACGAGAACCACAAAATGAGATCCGCTCTTTCAACAATGCTGATATCGCCGCTTTGAAGGATTCCGGTGCCTTTCCTGCCGGAGTGGTCATTCGCCCTTTTGATCGGGAAGTCCGATCAGATGCGTCGTCAAACGAATGGGTCTGCTTCCTTGCCTATCCCTTTTCTTTGGGACTCCGGTATCCATTTCCACCCTTTATCTCTCGTTTCTTTGAGCTTACCGGCCTCAGTTATGCCCAGACTATGCCCATGGTATGGTGAGTTTTGATGGTGTTAAACCAAATTAAATCTCGTTATTGCCCTGACCTATGCATTGAAGACCTTCCCATAGCATACCGACTGAGATCCCATGGCAAAAGTCACTTCCTTTTGTTCTCCACTTCCAAGAACCCTTTAGTCCTTAAGGCCACCAAGAATGAAGATCAGTGGCAACGAAAATTCTTTTTCGTAAAAAGAGACCCTATTGACAAGGGTTTTGATTTGCCGGTTAGATGGTTAACCAAGGGTAGGATCTAGGATTTTAGGAATATCCCCAAATGTATCCTTACCTATACTGATATCTTGATATTTTGTGCAGCGAATTTCAGAGATCTAGCACCCCCAAGCGCGGAATCAGAGCCCAGGATCAAAGAGATCTACCGACTTCCTGCTAGTGAAAGAACCTTCTCCCTGTCTCTCACGAGCTCAAGTCAAAAATCAAGCTCAGATATGTCTGGTAAGCACACGATTATAATGATTATAAAGTATAAGTGTTACAAACTAAATATTTCTTCCCTCGTTCAGTGCCGGTTATCAACCTTGAAGGCTTCCAACTCGACGAGTTGGACAGCTACTCTAGCCTCGCACCTGTCAACCAAGAATCTATTCCGAAGTCGTCTGTCACACCAAAGCCTACCAGTTCGAAGACTACTACCACTCCCAAAGCTCCTCCAACATCCAGGACCCGGGCCTCTAGCTCCTAGAAGAGAAAGGAAACAGAGCCTCCCGCTACACCCCATGTATTCCCATTTGAAAACCATGGGTTTACGGAGTCCAGCAAATTCATGACCAGCTTCCTCAACCAGGTTAGTATCGTTACCCATATCCTGCAACATATGCTGGTTATTAAAGTTAATTAAAGTCAATACCTGTTTCTTTATTTTGCAGGGTCTCGAACGCCTGGTGTTCCTCTATGAAGACGCACGTGGCCTGAACACCATGTTAGAGAGCAAGCTGAAGAAGGGTGAAGCCACTATTGCGGACCAAGCAGCGATCGCTACTGCTAAATCAGAGCATTACGAGGCTAAATACAAGGCAATGGTCCAAGAGCACCAGGCTGCCATCCAGAAGGTCACTCACGAGGCTCAAGCCAAGTCCGATGCAGCCCAAGTTCAACATGAGCAGGACATGTTTCATACCGGGGAAGCCTCAAGAATTCTGTTACCATCTCCCTTCTCCAGGCCAGACTGAAGATGGCTTACGAAGCCATGGCTTTGGGTGTTGAATGCCCTTCATGGAATGTTAAGGCTTGGGAGACGAAACTGAAAGATCTTGGTGGTAATCCCGTGGAGCCCCCTTCAAATCCTGCTGCAGAGGAGCCCACTAAGGCGACCGAGAAGGTAGATGATGTCGGTGCTTCAAAGGATGCTGGTGGCAATGCTGGAGGTGATGCTGAAGGTGATGCTGGATGAAATGTTGCTGATGAGGTTATGATGGAAGGAGATGCTCCTTAAAGGCAGCAAAGTGGGCGATGATGGATATACGTGCCAAGGCCAGAGCCCACTTTTTTAAATTCCATGGTTGTGGTCTGTTTAAACAATTTACTTTTCCTGTCGTTGAACAATTTACATTTCCTGCACTAGAACAATATGATGACCAAAGGTGGATGGGTCCTGGGTTTCAGGATGAAGCCCAGGAATAGAATGTAATCCTAGCATCGAACTTCAATCCTTTTGCAACTTCTTCCACTAAGATGTCCCCAGTCCGAGATACTTAGTACTTTGAGTTTGATTCTTCGAGCCTTACACAATCTCCTTGGGAGGAATGTCCCCTGTGCATAAAGTCTTCAAACACTTAGAAAATTTTTGAATTCAAGTTCTAACTGTTTGGACAGTTCTTGTGTTACTGGGGTAAAACCCAAAAACATACTGGAGATAAATCCTTAGTATCTTGGGGAAAATCCCATAGGTATCCTAGGGAAAATCCCAAATTTCCATGCGCTACAGGCGGGAGTGTATAAACTCCAAGACTTAGAAAGGTGATAACCTTTAAACCTTAGAGAGTATGAAAATACCCTTCCGTGAGAGAGGGTGATCAATCCTCATATACCTTGAGAATCCCGGATATAGCCAATAGTGACGAAATTGTCAGCCACTTTTACATGAACTGGTCCCACCACCTTGAACTATCCCTGGATAACTTGCACTCCAGGCGGGGTGTTTAAACCCAACTCGAGGGAAAGGTGAATACCTTTAAACCTGTGAAGGGATCAGGATCCCTTAAACGTGAGAGAGGGGGCCAATCCTCTAATCTTTCGAAGTATCCAGAATGGATATCCTGGAGCTATATCCCGAAGCATATACTGCAAAACAACTGCAAGCTAAGGTGGGTGTTAGCCTGGCTAACACCCCTCCGATGCTTAAGTCAGTAATGAGTCAAAACAATAAATAATATTAAAATTTAATAAAAGAGATAGAATCCATACCATCCTGAGCTAGAATTTAAATTCCAAACTCACTTGAAATTGAGCTTTAGATGTATAGCATTCCAGGATCTTGGTAGCATATCCCCCTCCATATTCTTGAGTCGGTATGCTCCTTTTCCTGATTCTGATTCAATCTCATATGGTCCTTCCCATTTTGGAGCCGATTTTCCATCAGCAGGATTAGTAGTATTCTGAAAAGCCTTCCTCAATACCCAATCTCCAACCTGGAACCTTCTAGTCCTTATATTCTTGTTATATGCTTTAGATATCCTCTGTTGATTTGCTGCCATCCTTAGCCTTGCTGCGTCTCTTGTTTCATCAATTGTATCCAATTCCTGGCATAGGATTTCAGGATTCTGCTCAGGATCCCGGAGGTTGGATCTCACTGTAGGTATTACCATTTCTGTCGGGATCACCACTTCTGCTCCAAATACCAAGGAAAACGGGGTTTGTCCAGTTGCACTTTTCGTCGTCGTCCTATCAGCCCACAAAACAAAGGGTAGTTCTTCTTCCCATCTTTCTTTTTTAGCCCCCAGTCTCTTTTTCAGGTTGTTGACAATTATCTTGTTTGAGGATTCTGCTTGTCCATTTGCTTGAGGTTGTACCGGTGTGGATGTAATCATTTTGATTCCCCAACTCTTGCAAAAGTCAGTAGTCCTCTTACTTATAAATTGAGATCCATTGTCACAAATTATCTCAGCTGGTACTCCAAACCTAGTCAGGATATTCGTTTTTATGAAGGATACCACTTCTTGATCTCTAACTTGAACGAATGCTTCAGCTTCGACCCACTTAGAGAAATAATCGGTCATTGCCAGCATGAAGACCTTTCCTCCTAGAGCCTTTGGCAATTTTCCTACTATATCCATTCCCCACTTCATAAATGGCCAAGGGGAAACTATAGGATAAAGTGGCTCGGCCGGCTGATGTAATATATTACTGTGTCTTTGACATGCATCACATCTTCGAGCATATTCTGCAGCATCTTTTCTCATCGTCGGCCAACGACCTGCCCCCAGTATGGTTACCACAATCCCCTTCGTGTATATCCTGAAGCACTTCCTTGGTTTCAGGATCCTCTAAGCACCTCAGATATGGTCCTGCAAGAGATTTCTTATACAAGACATTATTTATAATAGTGAATCGTGATACCTTCATTCTAAAGGCCTTAGGATTCTCATCCTTTGGGATGTGTCCTTCCTTGAGATATCTTATGATTGGAGCCATCCAAGACTTAGGATCTTTCTCAAGATATTCATCATCAGGATCCTGAGCACTTAGTACTTCCTTATCCTGAGGATCCATCGCAGGATATAGGATATGTAATATTGGTATTTGGGTTCCTTCCAGTATCCTGACTGATGATCCTAGATTTGCCAAGGCATCAGCTTCAGCATTATCCTCTCTTGGTACCTGTTCAAGTGTAAAAATATCGAAATACCCTGCTAATTTTTTGAGAATTTCGAGATACTCGATTAACTTCTCACCTTTAACTGCATAGGTTCCATTAAAATGATTAGTAATTAGCAAAGAATCAAAATTCAGCTAAAGCCGGAGACTTTATAGCATTTCTAGGTTCATATACTAGATCAAAGGCACTCAATTTCACTGACCATTTAGCCATCCTTCCTGACATCTCGGGTTTCCTAAGCACATTTTTAACAGGATAGTTGGTTTTAACATGAATCCTATGTGTTTCAAAATAATGTCTAAGTTTTGTTGACGCCATAACTAGGGCTAAAATCAGTTTCTCTAAGTGGGAATACCTAGTTTCATCATCTAATAAACTTTTACTAACATAATAAATAGGATACTGCTGACCTTCATGATCCTTTTCGAGGACAGCACTTACTGCATTCCCCGATACCGCAAGATACAGGGATAATGGTTCACCATCCTCAGGCTTCATCAATAGGGGTGCAGTTGAAAGATACTGCTTCAGATCCTGCAAGGCTGCTTCATGCTTTGCTCCCCATTCAAACTTCTTATTCTTCTTCAGGATATCATAAAATTCCTTGCACTTTTCCGAGGATCTTGAAATAAATCTGTTCAACGCTGCTACTCGCCCTGTTAACCGTTGAACATCCTTCATATTTGAAGGAGATTTGATATCCAAGATAGCTTTAATCTGCTCCGGGCTTGCATCTATCCCTCTTTTAGTCACCATATATCCCAGAAACTTTCCAGCCCCCACTCCGAAATGGCACTTAGCAGGATTTAGCTTCATGTTATACTGATCCAGGATATCAAATGCTCCCTTGATATCCTGGAGGTGATCCTCAGCCTTTTTAGATTTTACTACCATGTCGTCGATGTACACCTCCATAGTGTCCCCCAGCTTGTCTTTGAACATCATGTTCACCAGTCTTTGATATGTTGCACCTGCATTTTTCAAACCGAAGGGCATAGCAGTGTAGCAATAAATACATGTTGGTGTCATGAAGGCAGTATCCTCCTGGTCTGAAGGTTCCATTTGGATCTGCTGGAATCCTGAAGATGCATCCATGAAGGTTAACATCTCATGGCCGGCAGTAGCATCCACCATTGAGTCAATATGAGGAAGAGGAAATGGGTCTTTGGGACAAGCTTTGTTTAAGTCTGTGTAATCTACACAAACTCTCCATTTCCCATTTTTCTTTTGCACCACAACTACATTCGCCAGCCATTTAGGAAACTTCACTTCCCTAATCATCTTACTCCTTAGTAGTCTTTCAACTTCCTCTTGGATGATCACATTTCGCTCCGGAGCAAACTTCCTTCTCTTTTGTTGGACAGGCTTGAATGATCTGTCAATACCGAGCTTATATGTTATAATATCCTTGGAAATACCTGTCATATCCTCGTGCTTCCACGCGAATGTTGACATCCTACATTTCAAAAAACAAGTCAATTGGTCTTCAATATCCTGAGGGATATTGGTTGTCACACCCCCAAAATCCACACGCGGAGTATCACCGCTTGGAGGCATGACTGACCAAGATCAAGCCACCAATCATATTGAACAAGCATGTAAGTAAACATAATTCAACCAACAATATGAAAGGTGTTCAAAAACCAAAGCATAGTAAAGTGTTTAGCAGAAGCATAATTATAAAACCCATAGCAAGAATTAAGAATGAGATAAAGTAATGTTTAAAGCATGGCATGGCACACACTGCCATGTCCCACAACGACTGTTCCTCCATGTGCAAGCTCCATGAGTACCTAATGACCTGCAAGGCATGTAGCAACGAATCAACAACAAAGTTGAGCGAGTTCACAGTTGGTTGTTTGGTTATAGTATTCATTTTGTAAATCGTATGTTCGTTTTGTAAACCATGTATTGTATTAATCTGTATCGCGGCCAATCCAGGCATGTGTGCGATGATTAGTGGGGGCTTCCCATGTGTTACAAGACCACGCGTATCGACTGCTACGAAAATGTAAGAGGTTCCCTAAGTCAATGTCTATCAGCATTGACCCTTTGCCCATAGTCCATTAGTACACGCCCGTCCGACTGGCACGGTGTGAGGTTTGTTAAACCTAATAGCGCTATTAACTAATGACCCGCTCGCCATAGGCCTCGGAGATTAAGTCGATAAATGAGGGACTTCCTTTGATAGTGGTGATGGTCTTAAGATCGTGTACGTAGGCTTTACGTACGTGCCCTTCAATCCGAGGACACTAGTAAGTATAACTGTACGTAGGTTTTACGTACGTGCCCTTCAATCCGAGGACAGTAGTAAGTATAACTGTACGTAGGTTTTACGTACGTGCCCTTCAATCCGAGGACAGTAGTAAGTATAACTGTACGTAGGTTTTACGTACGTGCCCTTCAACCCGAGGACAGTAGTAATTAGTTTAATAGTAATAGTTGTACGAGTAGTTATTCCATCCCATTCCCAACCCTTGGGAATCCCATGCCTTGGCTACTGTGAACTCACCTTGGTTTGCTCAGCAGATACACAGAACGGTCAAGTCTAGCTGATAGTGGTCAACCACGTCCTAACATGGTTACCATACAAGTCAGGTTTTGGTTTCAAGTAGTGCACATAAGTATCACATAAGATAGTATATAAGAAACACACACAAATCATGGCAACACACATTATCATGTCCAACACTTATAACATATTCAAGATTGGGCTCGCACAAGCTTAGTGGCCTTGTGCGAGTCATCCGTCGGAGCCCAACAAAACCCGGCCCATTATCAAGAACCCAACAATACTATAAACATGATCACGACCCTTATAACATGTCTTGTGCGATTCTGTAATACACCTGGCCCAACATATACACCCAGCCCAACAATTAGCATAACAGTCCTAACATGTATCGGCCCAAATAGACACACAAGTCTTGTGCGATCCGATTTGGGTTGTGCGACTGGGTTTAGGCTTTGAGGCCCAACAGTTAAACAAACATACAACTTGTGCGATCCAACATCCTTGTGCGACTGGGAACCTCTTGTGCGATCAGGTCATCTTGTGCGAATGGACCTCTTGTGCGACCAAGAGGTCTTGTGCGACTGGATAACTAATTTTCGTGATTCATGCATTCAGTTACATCTATTCAATAGTTTCCAAATTTACAATAAATCAATCAACAGTTTCCATCCAACTAGTGATCGATCAAACCAAACAATTTACTAATGATTCCTAAGAACCCTAAGCATATTCATAACATGAACATCAACCACAACTTCAATATATTAACAGATTTGTGTCCTTGATTTTCCTAGCATACACTCGAACCTATCATCATAACAATTCGTCTAATATAAACACCATTACAGCCGAGAATATATATATATTTTGTATTCTAGATCATTAACACCCTCATGTGATTAACAACCCTATGTCGATCTACAACACTATGCATGTGAACCGATTTCTTCTAGATCAACATCAAGCATATATCAAACCCTAAAATTGTAAGACAGTTTGTTCATATTATCAAATCCGAGTAACATATATTCGAACACCTAGCAATATATCAAATCATCATACAAGCATCATCAATCATACATTATTCCTACATCATCATATCGAGCATATATAGCATAACATCATACAATCATGGAAGCAAGTAGTTAACATACTAACCGATTAGAGAATGAACAAGGATGATTCGAATGCTAAGATCTTCGATGATGAGGGAATGCTTGATGTCAAGTTTGAGAGAGAGGATGAGAGAAAGCTAGGGTTTGTGTGTGTTTTGGTAAAATGTGAGATGGGTACTAACACCCCATGTGTTAATCGACTAATGGGGATGGGCCGAACCCAAACTTGGGCTGCCCTATCGGTCCGAGTACAAGTTGTGTAGCCCAAATGGCTTGTGCGATTGGGTGAGTGTTGTGCGTTTACATCATACATACATTCACATAAACACAAAATCATGACATTCAATTAATCAACCAAGTTCCTATAGTCACAAAGGTTACATTAAAGTACAAAGATAGGTTCGGAAAATACGAGTTGTCACATTATCCCCAAGTTGAAAGAAATTTCGTCCCGAAATTTGGTACGTACTCACTGAGGAAGCAAGTTAAGTTGTATGGTTTTCCTGGGGTGTCACATCCTCCCCCCGTTGATCTGGAATTTCGTCCCGAAATTCCGTAGCTTCAGCCTCAGTAGTGGTTGTACTGTTTGCAAATAGTTGGGGATATTTTTGTTTCATTTGATCTTCGCGTTCCCTGGTGAACTCTGGGCCGCGACGGTAGTTCCAACGAACTCGTATGAGAGGTATTCTAGTACGCTTGAGGACCTTAACATCCCAGTCCGTGATTTCAACTGGTTCCTCGACGAATCGTAACTGCTCGTCGATAGTGAGCTCCTTCAAAGGAACTATGTGGGTCTCATCTGACAGACACTTCTTCAGATTTGACACGTGGAAAACGCTGTGAACTGCACTGAGTTCCGCTGGTAAGTTCAGTTTGTAGGCTACTTTGCCTATTTTCTCAATGACTTCGAAAGGTCCGACGTATCGTGGGTTAAGTTTGCCTCGCTTACCAAAACGAACCACACCCTTCCAGGGTGAAACCTTAAGTAGCACTCGCTCCCCAACCTAGAGCTCGAGTGGTTTCCTGTCCTTATCGGCGTAGCTTTTCTAACGGTCACGAGCTGCCGCCATTCGTTGTCGTATTTGAGCAATTCGTTCTGTTGTGTCTACCACAAGTTCTGGACCAGTAATCTGACTATCCCCCACCTCTGCCCAACAAAGAGGTGACCGGCATTTACGCCCGTACAATGCCTCAAATGGAGCAGCTTTGATGCTGGTGTGGTAGCTGTTATTGTACGAAAATTCCACCAGTGGCAGATGCTTTTCCCAGCCGTTGCCAAAGTCAATTACGCATGCCCTAAGCATGTCTTCGAGGGTCTGGATGGTGCGTTCAGACTGCCTATCCGTTTGCGGGTGATAAGCTGTGCTCATATCCAGCCGTGAGCCAAAGGACTTGTGCATTGCTTGCCACAATTCAGAAGTAAAACATGCATATCGATCCGAGATAATAGAGGTGGGCACTCCGTGCCTCGAGACAACTTCCTTAAGATATACGTCCGCTAGTGTGGAGAACTTATCCGTTTCCTTGATAGCCAAGAAGTGAGCAGACTTTGTGAGTCGATCCACGATCACCCAAGTAGTATCGTTACCACGTTGAGATCTAGGCAGGCCAGTAACAAAATTCATGGAAATTTGCTCCCATTTCCATTGTGGTATCTCTGGCTGTTGTAGTAGGCTTGAGGGTTTCTGATATTTCGTCTTGACTCTCGCACAAGTCAAGCACTTGCTAACGTATGTTGCTATGTGAGCTTTCATGCTAGGCCACCAATCCGTAGTTTTGATATCGTGGTACATCTTATCCGAACCAGGATGTACTGAGTAGCGAGACTTGTGTGCCTCATCCATCACAAGCTCTCGTAGGTTGCCATAGAGTGGGACCCAAATGCGTCCTGTTATGTAGTAAGCACCGTCTTCCTTTTGTTCCAATCGTTGCCTTGAGCCGCGTAGGGCTTCAGCCCTGATGTTTTCTGGTTTCAATGCTTCCACCTGAGCATCTCGTATCTGTACAGGAAGACTAGATTGAATAGTGAGTTGTAAAGCTCGTACGCGCTTGGGTGCAGTGTCCTTTCGACTGAGGGCATCAGCCACAACATTGGCCTTGCCTGGGTGGTACCTGATCGAGCATTCATAGTCATTCAGTAGTTCGACCCATTGTCGTTGTCGCATATTCAGTTCCTTCTGTTTGAAGATATGCTCGAGACTCCTATGATCTGTGTAGATGGCGCACTTGGTACCGTACAGGTAGTGTCTCCATATCTTAAGTGCAAAGACAACAGCTCCCAGCTCTAGATCGTGTGTAGTATAGTTCCTTTCATGAACTTTAAGCTGTCGTGAGGTGTAGGCTATAACTTTATCCTGCTGCATCAGCACACAACCAAGACCCTGAATTGATGCGTCGCAGTAAACCACGAAGTCGTCTGTGCCTTCTGGCAATGAAAGGATAGGTGCACTGCAAAGTCGATCCTTTAAGTGCTGAAATGCTAATTCCTGTGCGTTTCCCCATCGATAAACAACACCTTTCCGCGTTAGGGAGGTGAGAGGCTGTGCAATCTTGGAGAAGTCCTTGATGAACCTTCTGTAGTAACCTGCCAAGCCCAAAAATTGGCGAATTTCCGTTGGTGTACGAGGTGCAGGCCAGCTCTTGATCGAATCTATCTTGGATGGATCAACGTGAATCCCATCCTTGTTCACCACATGGCCTAAGAAATGGACTTCACGAAGCCAGAAGTCGCATTTTGAGAACTTGGCGTACAGTTGTTCTGTTCGAAGGAGTTCCAGAATGAGTCGTAGATGCTGCTCGTCTTCCTCCTGACTCTTCGAATAGATCAGGATGTCGTCGATGAATACAATGACGAACTTGTCTAGGTACGGCTTGCACACTCGATTCATCAAGTCCATGAAGACCGCAGGTGCGTTTGTCAGCCCAAAAGGCATAACCAAAAACTCATAATGCCCATAACGGGTCCTAAAAGCTGTTTTGGAGACGTCCTCTTCTCGGACTCTTAGCTGATGATATCCTGATCTCAAATCAATCTTCGAGTAAAAGCTCGACCCTAGCAGCTGGTCGAATAGATCGTCGATGCGTGGAAGAGGATAGCGATTTCTTCACCGCCACCTTGTTGAGTTCTCGATAGTCGATGCACATTCTGAAAGTACCGTCTTTCTTCTTCACAATTAGCACTGGAGCTCCCCATGGCGAAGAGCTAGGACGAATAAAACCCTTATTCCAAAAGCTCTTGCAGTTGCGTAGACAGCTTTTCTAGTTCAGATGGGCTAAACGATAAGGTGCTCGATCTATGGGCGCTGCTCCAGGAGCTAGCTCGATTTGGAATTATATTCTCTTTTCCTTCGTTGGTGCATTCGTCACGAGGGCTAAGATAGATGCGTGGCCGCTACGTAAACACTTCTGGGCCTTAAGGAAAGAAATGATGTCCACAACAGCACCACCCTTGTCACCATGAATTACCAAAGGTTCTTCACCAGCACGAGGAATGCGGACGATCTTTTCTTTGCAAAGAATTTCTGTTCGATGTTGAGGTAGTCAATCCATACCAATAACGATGCCGAAACCATCAAAACGTTGGGGTCATTCCTAGTATCACCCTGACCAATCACGAACACTCGTCCCCTGGCACCATTGCCGTCATCATTACCCCCATTGTTGCCTCCATTATTGTTCCCGTTTCCTTGGTTGTGGTTCTGATTTTGGTTCTGGTTCAACTGTGGGCAGCGTCTCCACACTGATAACATCCCTTGTTACCCTGTTGTTGCTACTGATTCTGTGGAGCTTGTGGTTGCTGTTGTCGGTTCTGGTTTGCAGAACGTGAGATTCTAAAATCTTTGGCTCCATGACCAAGCTTGTTGCATCTCTGACAACGATCACTGTTGCATTGCCCGCTGTGGTGCAAATTACAGTGATTGCACTTAGGGTGGTTTCCCCTGTATCCACCCTGCCCTTGACTACCAAAAGGTTGCTGACCAGGACTCTGGTAGTCATCGATCTTTCGCTGTTGTGCCTGGGACTGAACCGTAGTCGAACCCTTGCTAGAGGTTCCATCCCACTTCCGTTTGTTGTCACTGGGAGTAGCAGAAATAGTAGTAGTAGCACCGATACGTTTAGGCAGCTTGTTCTGTTCCACTGCTTGGTCTGTGATACGATGAGCAAGACAAGTAACATCCTGGATAGTAGCAAGGTTAGCAGAAGTCACATGACTTGAATCTCTGGTTCTAAGCCTTTGAGGTACATCTCAATGCGTTTGATGAGAGGATCCACCATAGTTGGACATAACACTGCCAGTTCGTTGGATCGTTTCGTGTATGCTTCTATCTCTGACCCCATCACTTCAGGTTAAAGAACTCCACTTCCAACTTGTGGATGTCATCACGACTACAGTATTCACGTTTGATCAGTTCCTTAAGAATCATTCCATGGGGTGGCATTAGCAGCCGCTAGCCCCAGCATCTGAACTTGCGCGTTTCACCATGTTAGCGCAGTGCCTTCGAGAGTACCAGTGGCGTACTTCACCCTGCGAGCCCCAGGACATTCACATCTCTAAGACAGACTCGAGCTTTTCAAACCAATGGAGGAGTCCAACAGCTCCTTTAGTGCCACTGAAAGTACTAGGACGACAGTCCATGAACGTCTTGAATTTGCATACAGGTGGCTGAGCGCTCTGACCTTGTTACGCGAGGAAGGAAAGACTGGGTTAAGCGCGAGAGTTGGGTCATGAGAGTAGGATCTATCATCCTAGGATAGGTTCGTAATAGCAGGTTATACTTCTTGCCTGAGCGGCTGCGAGTGCTGCCGTAACTTGTTCGTTGATAAGAGCCGTCAGCTGGCTTGAGTTAGGTTGACACTTTCCCTCATGATCTTCACATCGAAGGAATCACAAATAGGAAAGGTGTCGCGGATGTGTGTAAGTATGGAGTGACAGAAGGAAGCAAGCACACATGTGTTTTCAAACTATAGTTGCTACGTTTATCTAAGCATACCATAAGCAAAGTTCCATGTAATCAAGTAAGTAGGCAATAAAACATAATTCATACCACCTAGAATGTCGAGCCTTGCATGCGGAGTGAAGCGTCGTTGTGGATCGTAGAGCAATGTACAGGTTATAGTCTGGTTTTAACAAAAACGTTTTCCCCTTATTAAAACCAAGTTCACTATAACCAATGGCTCTGATACCAATCTGTCACGCCCCCAAAATCCACACGCGGAGTATCACCGCTTGGAGGCATGACTGACCAGGATCAAGCCACCAATCATATTGAACAAGCATGTAAGTAAACATAATTCAACCAACAATATGAAAGGTGTTCAAAAACCAAAGCATAATAAAGTGTTTAGCGGAAGCATAATTATAAAACCCATAGCAAGAATTAAGAATGAGATAAAGTAATGTTTAAAGCATGGCATGGCACACACTGCCATGTCCCACAACGACTTTTCCTCCCTGTGCAAGCTCCATGAGTACCTAATGACCTGCAAGGTATGTAGCAACGAATCAACAACAAAGTTGAGCGAGTTCACAGTTGGTTGTTTTGTTATAGTATTCATTTCGTAAATCGTATGTTCGTTTTGTAAACCATGTATTGTATTAATCCGTATCGCGGCCAATCCAGGCATGTGTGTGATGATTAGTGGGGGCTTCCCATGTGTTACAAGACCACGCGTATCGACTGCTACGAAAATGTAAGAGGTTCCCTAAGTCAATGTCTATCAGCATTGACCCTTTGCCCATAGTCCATTAGTACACGCCCGTCCGACTGGCACGGTGTGAGGTTTGTTAAACCTAATAGCGCTATTAACTAATGACCCGCTCGCCATAGGCCTCGGAGATTAAGTCGATAAATGAGGGATTTCCTTTGATAGAGGTGATGGTCTTAAGATCGTGTAAGTAGGCTTTACGTACGTGCCCTTCAATCCGAGGACAGTAGTAAGTATAACTGTACATAGGTTTTACGTACGTGCCCTTCAATCCGAGGACAGTAGTAAGTATAACTGTACGTAGGTTTTACGTACGTGCCCTTCAATCCGAGGACAGTAGTAAGTATAACTGTACGTAGGTTTTACGTACGTACCCTTCAACCCGAGGACAGTAGTAATTAGTTTAATAGTAATAGTTGTACGAGTAGTTATTCCATCCCATTCCCAACCCCTGGGAATCACATGCCTTGGCTAGTGTGAACTCACCTTGATTTGCTCGGCAGATACACAGAAAGGTCAAGTCTAGCTGCTAGTGGTCAACCACGTCCTAACATGGTTACCATACAAGTCAGGTTTTGGTTTCAAGTAGTGCACATAAGTATCACATAAGATAGCATATAAGAAACACACACAGATCATGGCAACACACATTATCACGTCCAACACTTATAACATATTCAAGATTGGGCTCGCACAAGCTTAGTGGCCTTGTGCGAGTCATCCGTCGGAGCCCAACAAAACCCGGCCCATTATCAAGAACCCAACAATACTATAAACATGATCACGGCCCTTATAACATGTCTTGTGCGATTCTGTAATACACCCAGCCCAACATATACACCCATCCCAACAATTAGCATAACAGTCCTAACATGTATCGGCCCAAATAGACACACAAGTCTTGTGCGATCCGATTTGGGTTGTGTGACTGGGTTTGGGCTTTGAGGCCCAATAGTTAAACAAACATACAACTTGTGCGATCCAACAGCCTTGTGCGACTGGGAACCTCTTGTGCGATCAGGTCATCTTGTGCGAATGGACCTCTTGTGCGACCAAGAGGTCTTGTGCGACTGGATAACTAATTTTCGTGATTCATGCATTCAGTTACATCTATTCAATAGTTTCCAAATTTACAATAAATCAATCAACAGTTTCCATCCAACTAGTGATCGATCAAACCAAACAATTTACTAATGATTCATAAGAACCCTAAGCATATTCATAACATGTGTTGTGGGCTAATTTCTGAGCTCATATCCTGAGAAATATCTTAGGTTTTATCTTGATTAAATAATATCTGTTCATATCCGGGGTGCGGATTCAGGGTATTGGTAATATCCTGAATGGTATCCTCAGGATCACTAACGGATTACGTGCAGGTACATGGGTTGGAAGCTAGCAACGTTCACAAAGACTTGTTCTGCGGAAGACTCGGTCCAAACCGTTCAAAGAAAGACGTTGAAGCCTTATTACTCGGTCTACAACGTTCGTGATGGAATATTCGGAGCATCCCATATTTATAGGGATACTTGTTTGTATTTCGTTACTATAAATAGGAGGAACACCAGATCGAATAGGACACAACAATTTCACTGCAATCACACTCACTACACACCAACACTTGCTCTCTTGCAAATTGTACTCTCACACGAATTCATTGTAACACTTAGAGATCTGGTTGATATCCTGCACTGTTTCCTGAAGTTTAAAGCAATAAGAAGAACAAGGCAGCTGCGATTGTCAGCTCCCGAGGTTTTATGCCGGCGATCTAGATTGATCAAGGGCTTTCCTCGTACATCTCGTGTCGTCTCCCTTACTTTTTGCTTATTATTTGCTCACTGTTTGATCGCAGATACAGCTCAATATCCTGAGCCGTATCCTGAATACTGATTTTCTAAATAATTCAACAAGCATATTTTCCATAAACTTTTTAGCAAACTACCTCACATTACTAATTTGATCACTAAATTGCTTCGGTAATTTTTGACCAAAACAATTTGGCGCCCACCGTGGGGCAAGTGGTGCTCTCTTTACTAAAGATTTTTGTTAAATCGCTAATCGGTTTTTTATTTTCAAAGCTTTTTGCCACATTGTCCACAATGGCCTCACGATCAAACATGAGTTCCTCTACTATGTCTGCTACGACTTCTGCTACTACAGGTTCGGTGCTTCCACCACCTCCTCCAAGAATGCCAGCCTCTACACGACCTCAGGATATTATCCCTACTCGCACTGTTCAAGAATCTGCCCCTGTTTTAGCATCTAACGACGAAATTTTAACCTTGTTTGGAAGTGTGCAGGAACAAATGAGACAGCAGCAGGAAACAAACCAAATGCTTTTAAGGGAAATACAACTCCTGAAGTCTGGCTCGAGCAGATCCGCTGAGGATATTGTCACTCCATTACAACCCAGAGCTTTGAACTTCAGTCCAGCCGTGTATACAGAGGATAACAGGGGGAATATTGTGCCCAGCCTTCCTCAGAATCATACTCCTGAAATACCCTCCTCGGTCAGGATATCGACCATGAGGAGCTCAGGATATGCTTCAGGATATGGGCAGAATCCTCCAGCGAGTAACATATTAAATAATAATAATACTCATGCTACTAACAATAGTGGATCCTTGCAGGATACAGGTGTGACATCAGCACTTACCAGGGAACTTCAAAAATTGAAGGACATGATATCAAGTGTACCCGGGGTGGTCCAGCCAATCCCGGAAGTGTCTCAAGATAGCCATAAGATATCTCGCTTTGCATATCCTATCTGTGATGCTGAGATTCCAAAGAGGTTCCAAACCCCCAACATGAGGCTTTACGACGGAACGACGGATCCTGAGGAGCATATTGCTCAGTATAGGGAAAGGATGGAGATCAACCCTATCCCTCCGGATCTCAAAGAAGCATGCTTGTGCAAGGGTTTTGGTTCAACCTTGACAGGATCAGCTTTGAAGTGGCTCTTGAACGTTCCTCCACATTCAATTACATCTTTTGCTCATTTAGTAAATTTATTTAATAGTCAGTTTTCTTGTAGTAGGAGCTTTGAAAAATTAACAAGTGATCTCTACAGGATAACACAAGGGCCTCAGGAATCCCTTAGGGATTATGTGAACAAGTTTAGCCGAGAATCACTAGACATTCCTCATCTTGATGTTGCAACAGCTGTGCAAGCTTTCAAGATGGGGTTGCAAAAAGATTCTCAATTTTACCAAGACCTTGTAATGAACCCATGCAGGAACCTGGATGAAGCTCGGAACAGGGCCCTAAGATACATTTGGTTGGAAGATGACAGAAAGATGCAAGAAAGGATGAACTCATCCAACACTTATGAGTCAACTAACAGGAAGTCAGAATCCTCATTCAAGTCGTATCGGCCTAAGCCATATGGCAGAAATGAGAATAAGAGAGTGAATGCTGTCGAAGATGAGGATCCTGAAGAGTATCCTGAATTATCTGAATATTGCTTTTCTGTTAACATTCCTGAATTGATGTATGCCATGCAGGGTCTAGGGGACAAGGCAAGATGGCCTCGAAAGAATCAACAAAAAGCGGATTGGAAAGACAAATCAAAATGGTGTGCTTTCGACGAAGATTTCGGACATATGACCGAGGACTGCATTGCTTTGAGGAAAGAGATAAGCTATCTTCTAAGCAAGGGATATTTGAAAGATCTCTTAGGAAGAAAGAAGAATAAGGGTCAGGATACTGAGAAGGATCCTGAGCGAGCAGCCTCACCTCCCGCGGATGCCAAAATAATCAACTTCATTTCGGGGGGATCCGACATTTGTGGGACTTCGTATTCGGCAGCAAAGAGACATGCAAAAGAAGCTAAAGCCGAAAGGGGAGACAAACCTGTCAGGATGACTACACTCACAACTGACAAAGTGGTCACATTTGATGCTGATGACAGGGATACTGTCCAGGATCCTCAAAATGATGCTCTGGTAATAACGTTATATGTGGCTAACCATTTTGTACGCAGGATATTGGTTGATAATGGCAGCTCCGTCAACATAATCCAACTAGAGACACTTAAAAGGATGAATGTATCTCCAATGGATATCACTTCGAAGTCCACCGTGCTTGTTGGGTTCAGTGGAGAGGCCAGAAACACAGTGGGAGAGATAAAGTTGCCGGTGTACGTTGAAGGAGTCAACTCGATACAACGTTTCTATGTAATGGACTCTCTATCCTGCTATAACATTATACTGGGAAGACCGTGGATTCATGATATGAAGGCCGTGCCATCAACATATCACCAATGCATCAAGATACCTACCCCGTGGGGAGTTGTTAAAGTTGATAGCGATCAGCAGGAGGCGAAAGAATGCTACTCATCCTCGATGAAATCCTCAACCAAACCTAGTGCAGCATAGCAATTAAAGACGCGGGCCCAGGATATCGTGGAGGATCCGGAGCAGGATGTGAAGAAAATTGTCCTGGATCAGGATAATCCTGATATTTCGGTGCTCGTGGGAACCAATATCCCTCAGGATATCGAAGAACAATTAATTAACTTTTTAAAATGCAGGATGTCAACGTTTGCATGGAAGCATGAGGATATGACAGGCATATCCAAAGATATTATCACTCACAAGCTTGGAATTGATAAATCATTCAAGCCAGTGCAACAAAAGAGAAGGAAGTTTGCTCCTGAACGCAATACAATTATTCAAGAAGAAGTTGAAAGATTGTTGAAGTCCAAAATGATTAGAGAAGTCAAATTCCCAAGGTGGCTAGCAAACGTGGTAGTGGTACAGGAGAAGAACGGAAAATGGAGAGTCTGTGTGGATTACACAGACTTGAATAAAGCTTGTCCTAAAGACCCATTTCCTCTTCCCCATATTGATGCGATGGTAGATGCCACTGCTGGGCATGAAATGCTGACTTTCATGGATGCATCCTCAGGATTTCAACAGATCCAAATGGAGCCTTCTGACCAGGAGGATACCGCCTTCATGACGCCAACAGGTATTTATTGTTACACAGCTATGCCTTTTGGTTTGAAAAATGCAGGTGCAACATACCAAAGATTGGTAAACATGATGTTCAAAGACAAACTGGGGGACACCATGGAAGTATACATTGACGATATGGTAGTAAAGTCAAAGAAAGCTCAGGATCACCTCCAGGATATTAAAGGAGCGTTTGATATCCTGGATCAGTATAATATGAAGCTGAATCCTGCTAAGTGCCATTTTGGAGTGGGGGCAGGAAAATTTCTAGGATATATGGTGACCAAAAGAGGAATAGAAGCAAGCCGGGAGCAGATCAAAGCCATCTTGGATATTAAATCACCCTCAAATATGAAAGATGTTCAACGATTAACGGGGCGAGTGGCAGCATTAAACAGATTTATCTCAAGATCCTCAGAGAAATGCAAAGATTTTTATGATATCCTGAAGAAGAACAAAAAATTCGAGTGGGGTGAGAAGCACGAAGCGGCCCTACGGGAGTTAAAGCAATATCTTTCAACCGCACCTCTACTAATGAAGCCTGAGAATGGTGAACCATTATCCCTATACCTCGCGGTATCAGGGAACGCTGTAAGTGCCGTCCTTGTAAAGGACCATGAAGGTCAGCAATATCCTGTTTATTATGTTAGCAAAAGTTTGTTAGATGCTGAAACTAGGTATTCTCACTTAGAAAAATTAATACTAGCATTAGTCATGGCATCAACAAAACTTAGACATTATTTTGAGACTCATAGGATTCATATTAAAACTAATTATCCTGTCAAGAATGTGCTTAGAAAACCAGAGATGTCAGGCAGGATGGCTAAGTGGTCGGTAAAGTTAAGTGCCTATGATTTAGTATATGAACCTAGGAATGCCATAAAGTCTCAGGCTTTAGCTGACTTTGTGGCTGATTTTAGTAGTGACATCCAGGATGAGGCAGACCTAGAAGTTCAACAATTAGGAGAATCCTCAGGATCCTGGACATTATATACTGATGGTGCATCTAATATAAGAGGAGTAGGATTGGGAATACTACTAAAATCGCCACAGGGGGACATATTACCCCAGGCTATTAGGTGTGAATTTCCTGCTACCAATAATGAGGCAGAATATGAAGCTTTAATTGCAGGATTAGAACTAGCTAAAAGTATGAATATCAAGAATTTGCAAGTATATGTTGACTCCTTGTTAATTACTAATCATTTTAATGGATCCTATGCAGTTAAGGGTGAGAAGTTAATCGAATACCTCGATATTCTCAAAAACTTAGCAGGATATTTCGATGTTTTTACACTTGAACAGGTACCAAGAGAGGATAATGCTGAAGCGGATGCCTTAGCAAATCTGGGATCATCAGTCAGGATACCGGAAGGGACCCAAATAGCAATAATACATGTTTTATATCCTGCAACGAATCCTCAGGATAAAGAAGTAGCGGATATTCGGGATCCTGGAGTGGAATATCCTGAACAGTATCCTGAATCCTGGACAACTCCAATTCTGAAATATCTTAAAGATGGACACATCCCCGAAAATGAAAATCCTAAGGCATTTAGGATGAAGGTATCACGATTCACTATTATAAATAATATTCTATACAAGAAATCTCTTGCAGGACCATATTTAAGGTGCTTGGAAGATCATGAAGCCAAAGAAGTACTTCAGGATATACATGAAGGGGACTGTGGTAATCACACTGGGGGCAGATCATTATTCTCGAAAGTATTGAGGACAGGATACTTTTGGCCAACAATGAGAAAAGATGCTGCAGAATATGCTCGAAGATGTGATGCATGTCAAAGGCATAGTAACATACTACATCAACCAGCTGAACCACTATATCCTGTAGTTTCCCCTTGGCCATTCATGAAGTGGGGGATGGATATAGTAGGGAAGTTACCAAAGGCTCCGGGAGGAAAAGTATTTATGTTAGCAATGACGGATTATTTCTCTAAGTGGGTCGAGGCTGAAGCATTCGTTCAAGTAAGAGACCAAGAAGTAGTATCCTTCATAAAGAGGAATATCCTGACTAGGTTTGGAGTACCAGCTGAGATCATTTGTGATAATGGGTCCCAGTTTATAAGCAAAAGGACTACTGACTTTTGCAAAAGTTGGGGAATCAAAATGATCACATCTACTCCGGTACATCCTCAAGCGAATGGACAAGCCGAATCCTCGAACAAGATAATAGTCAATAACTTAAAGAAGAGACTTGGAGCCAAGAAAGGAAGATGGGCGGAAGAGTTACCCTTTGTTTTGTGGGCTGATAGGACAACGGTGAAGAATGCAACTGGCCAAACCCCGTTTTCCTTGGTATTTGGAGCAGAGGCAATGATTCCAACAGAAATGACGATACCTACTGCAAGATCAATGCTACAGGATCCTGAACAGAATCCTGAAGTCTTATGTCAGGATCTGGATACTATAGATGAAAAAAGAGATGCAGCAAGGCTGAGGATAGCAGCATATCAACAAAGAATATCCAGAGCATACAATAAGAACATAAGGACTAGAAGATTTCGAGTTGGTGATTGGGTGCTGAGAAAGGCTTTTCAAAACACCACTAATCCTGCCGATGGCAAGCTAGCTCCGAAATGGGAAGGACCTTATGAAGTCGAGTCAGAAGCAGGGAAAGGAGCGTATCGACTCAGGAATGTGGAAGGGGATATGCTACCAAGATCCTGGAATGCAATACATTTGAAGCTCTATTTCAAGTAAGAGTAGAATTTGTTTTCTATCTCGGAATGGTATGTGTTCTATCTCTTTAAAACATATTTGTTTATTATCTTGAACCCAATACTGACTTAAGCATCGGAGGGGTGTTAGCCAAGCTAACACCCACCTTAGTTTAGAACTGTTTTGCAGGATATGTTTCAGGATATAGCTCCAGGATATATACTCAGGATAAGTCGAAAGATTAGAGGATTGGCCCCCTCTCTCACGTTTAAGGGATCCTGATCCCTTCACAGGTTTAAAGGTATTCACCTTTCCTTCGAATTGGGTTTAAACACCTCGCCTGGAGCGCAAGTTATCTAGGTGTAGTTCAAGGTAGCGGGACCAGTTCATGTAAAAGTGGTTGACAATTTCGTTACTGTTGGCTATATCCTGGATTCTAAAGGTATATGAGGATTGATCACCCTCTCTCACGAAAGAGTATTTTCCTACTCTCAAAGGTTTAAAGGTTTTCACCTTTCTAAGTCTAGGAGTTTATACACTCTCGCCTGTAGCGCATGAAATTCAGGGTTTATCCCCAGATATCAGGGTTTATCCCCAATATGCTAAGGATTCTTCTCAGGATATCGGGGGTTCTGCCCTTGGGCATTCGGAATTCATTCGAGCCAAAAGGTAAACACATTTGTGTCTTTGTCAAACGCAGGGGACACACATTATTCTAATCCGAAGGATGGATCCAAGTTTATAAATATGCACTGGGGACAAATTTATGATAAAGGATTGGAACTAATTCTCTAAGAATCTCTGGTATGATCCCTCCTTTTTATTTGGACAATTTATGGGTTATATTTCAATATCCTTTTCAAGATATCTTTCAGGATATCCCCCAGGATACATTTATGATATATGTTCAACACAAACAATTTTCACAAGTAAAATTCGTATGTTAATGACAACAATAATAAAGTCAAAAGAAAGTAGTTATATTATTAACATACCAAAAGATGTGCTCTTAGTTTCACCTCAAAACAAGGCCCATCCACTAAGAGCACTAGTAGTTCATAACCATATTCACCCAACAGTTGAGGGCTTCATCTCAAACCGAGACCCATCCACCTTCAACTGTTGTATTGTTCAAAAAGCATGCAGGAAATATAAATTGTTCAGGTACGGAAAAGTAAAGTGCGGAAAAGTAAATTGTTTGTGGGACTACAAACCAACATTCAAAATCAAAAAGGTGGGCTCTGGCCTTGGCACGTATATCCGTCATCGCCCACCTAAATGCCCTCAAACAGCGGCATCGCCTCCAACCTTCTCAGACTTCTCTGCTCCAGCATTTTTACCAGCATCCTGCGCAGCATCCTGACCAATGTCCATCTCAGCATCACCTCCAGCATCCTTCTTCTCTCCAGCTTGGACCACTACCTCCGTTGACTTGGAAGACTCACCGGCTTCAGCAGGAAGTGGCACAGCTTTGCCTCCAAGCTCCTTCAACTTGGCCACCCAGGATTCAACTGGCCAAGATGGACAAACAAGGCCTGTCTCCTTGGCCTCGTAGGCCATCTTGATGCGTGCTTGTAGTAGGGAGACGATAGCAGAAGCCTTGACTCCCTCTCGAAAGCTGATTAAGGCCTGATCATGGTCCATTTGAACACTGGCAAGTTTGACCTCAGCATCTTGGGTGACCTTCTTTAGCAAGCTTTCATAGTGCTGGCTCTTTGCTTCGGCGATAGCACCTTGGTCGGCAACGGTGCTCTTAAGCTGCTTGATCCTGGCTTCATGAAGTGCCACAGTACCACAAGCGTCATTGTACAAGTGGAGCAAATGCTGGAGGCCCTGTACATTGATCACAGGTATGGGGTTAGAATATTTGCTGACTAAGACGTCCTACCAGGATATCCTGTTAGGATATACGTGCAGGATATATGTGCAGGGTATACATGAAGGATATGCGGCAGGATATTACCTTGTTGAGGAAGGATGTCATTGGCTCTAAGGAGTCGGAGAAGCTGAGCTCATCATAGGAGAACCCTTCAGAGCCTGGAGTACTGACCTCAAGGCCCTTTCTCTTTTTCGCTGCGGAAGCACGGGTTCTTGGATTGGTCTTGGGAGCCGGGAGTGGCTTGGAGCTGGTGGTAGCAGGAGTCTCCTTCTTGACTATGGCTGGAGTTGGATAGCTGTCAAGTTCATCCAGGTCTAGATAGACTGGGACTTTGCTGGAGTCTGCATACAGGGAGTAAATTTTAAATCCCTCCTATAAATAACATATAAGAAGCATATGTGTGCAGGATATCTTGCAGGATCCTTACCAGACATGTTGGCACTTGAAATAGGACTTGGAGTTGGTGGAGAGGGGTTGAAACTTCTTTCTGCCTCTGGGAGAAGTCTAATGGCGTCTATTCTTTCTTGAGAATTGGCAAGAGGAGGAGCAATCTTCCTGAAATCAGCTGCATAATAAAGAAGATAAGTTAGTTCAGGATATGGAACAGGATAAGCGACAGGATCATTCTTAAACCCTAAATCCTACCCTTTTTCAACCACTGTAACGGATATTCCGTCCCACCAGGGATTGAGTCCCTTTTTACAAAGAAAAACTTTGATTGCCAACCATCCTCGTTCTTGGTGGCACGAAGTATCAATGGGTCACCGGAAGTAGAATAAAACAGAAATCTACATGATCCGTGGCATCTAAGCTTGTAAGCCAGGGGGAGATCATGGATGGAAAGATCAGGAATATGGTTTCTCTTGATCTGGTCAAGAACAGTTAAGACACGCCAGAGCATTGGCATTGTTTGGCTAAAAGAGATTTTTGTGATATTAAAGAACTCGGTGATGAAATCCGGAAAGGGGAATCGAAGCCCTAGGGTAAAAGGGAAAGCACTAAAGCAAATCCACTCGTTGGAAACCATATCTGACCGGATTTCACGGTCAAACGGTCTAAATATGGTTCCTTCCGGGAAGATACCGGAGGATTTTAAGGCAGACAGGTGGGCACTATCAAAGGTACAGGCTTCCTTCTCCGGTTCTTGGAGAAGGTTTTGTTGGTAGAACGTAGGGGCCGAGTCACCTGAACTGGATCTTGTTTGGCGCGGCATTTGATCGACTGAATTTTTCGCCGGAGAGAAAAGATGAAGAAAAGTATGAAAGATAGAGAGAAAATGTACCTTTTTCCTTGTCGATTATGATTAAAAAAGAAGATGAGGATGAGAAGATATAGGGTATGATGAGTAGATATAGGCTGGGTAGTTGCAAGCGGTCACATCACAGGTCTTATCTCTTAATTGCCTCGGTTTGCGTAAAAAAAATGTAACCGTTAGTAATGAGGATACTAAACGGTAACATTTTTGGGGACAATTGTTGTGGGCTAATTTCTGAGCTCATATCCTGAGAAATATCTTAGGTTTTATCTTGATTAAATAATATATGTTCATATCCGGGGTGCGGATTCAGGGTATTGGTAATATCCTGAATGGTATCCTCAGGATCACTAACGGATTACGTGCAGGTACATGGGTTGGAAGCTAGCAACGTTCACAAAGACTTGTTCTGCGGAAGACTCGGTCCAAACCGTTCAAAGAAAGACGTTGAAGCCTTATTACTCGGTCTACAACGTTCGTGATGGAATATTCGGAGCATCCCATATTTATAGGGATATTTGTTTGTATTTCGTTACTATAAATAGGAGGAACACCAGATCGAATAGGACACAACAATTTCACTGCAATCACACTCACTACACACCAACACTTGCTCTCTTGCAAATTGTACTCTCACACGAATTCATTGTAACACTTAGAGATCTGGTTGATATCCTGCACTGTATCCTGAAGTTTAAAGCAATAAGAAGAACAAGGCAGCTGCGATTGTCAGCTCCCGAGGTTTTATGCCGGCGATCTAGATTGATCAAGGGCTTTCCTCGTACATCTCGTGTCGTCTCCCTTACTTTTTGCTTATTATTTGCTCACTGTTTGATCGCAGATACAACTCAATATCCTGAGCCGTATCCTGAATACTGATTTTCTAAATAATTCAACAAGCATATTTTCCATAAACTTTTTAGCACACTACCTCACATTACTAATTTGATCACTAAATTGCTTCGGTAATTTTTGACCAAAACAACATGAACATCAACCACAACTTCAACATATTAACAGATTTCTGTCCTTGATTTTCCTAGCATACACTCGAATCTATCATCATAACAATTCGTCTAATATAAACACCATTACAGCCGAGAATATATATATATTTTTTATTCTAGATCATTAACACCCTCAAGTGATTAACAACCCTATGTCGATCTACAACACTATGCATGTGAACCGATTTCTTCTAGATCAACATCAAGCATATATCAAACCCTAAAATTGTAAGACAGTTTGTTCATATTATCAAATCCGAGTAACATATATTCGAACACCTAGCAATATATCAAATCATCATACAAGCATCATCAATCATACATTATTCCTACATCATCATATCGAGCATATATAGCATAACATCATACAATCATGGAAGGAAGTAGTTAACATACTAACCGATTAGAGAATGAACAAGGATGATTCGAATGCTAAGATCTTCGATGATGAGGGAATGCTTGCCGTCATGTTTGAGAGAGAGGATGAGAGAAAGCGAGGGTTTGTGTGTGTTTTGGTAAAATGTGAGATGGGTACTAACACCCCATGTGTTAATCGACTAATGGGGATGGGCCGAACCCAAACTTGGGCTGCCCTATCGGTCCGAGTACAAGTTGTGTAGCCCAAATGGCTTATGCGATCGGGTGAGTGTTGTGCGTTTACATCATACATACATTCACATAAACACAAAATCATTACATTCAATTAATCAACCAAGTTCCTATAGTCACAAACGTTACATTAAAGTACAAAGATAGGTTCGGAAAATACTAGTTTTCACATTGGTTCCCACGAGCACTGAGATATTCGGATTATTCTGATCCTGGATCACTTTCTTTACATCCTGTTCTGAACCCTCCATGATATCCTGGCCTCGAATCTTTAATTGCTATGCTGCATTTGGCTTTGTTGAGGATTTCATCGAAGAAGAATAACACTCCTTTGCTTCCTGTTGATCACTTTCCACCTTGACAACTCCCCAAGGAGTAGGGATCTTGATGCATTGATGGTAGGTTGATGGAACAAATTTCATATCAAGGATCCAAGGCCTACCTAGTATAATATTATAGCAGGATAAAGAGTCCCTGACACAAAAGCGCTGCATTGAGTTGACCCCTTGAATATACACAGGCAACTTTATCTCCCCTACGGTATTCCTAGCTTCTCCACTGAAACCAACGAGCACAGTGGACTTCGAAGTAATGTCCATCGGATATACATTCATCCTCTTCAATGTTTCCAGCTGAATTATGTTGACTGAGCTGCCATTATCCACTAATATCATGCGTACAAAATGGTTAGCAACATACAACGTTATCACTAAGGCATCATGATGGGGATCCTGGACAGTATCCCTGTCATCATTATCGAACGTGATAACTTTGTCAGTTGTGAGGGTTGACATCCTTGTCGGCTTGTCTCCCCTCTCTGCTTTAGCTTCCTTCGCGTGTCTTTTTGCCGCAGAATACGATGTGCCGCATATGTCGGATCCTCCTGAAATAAAGTTAATTATTTTTGCATCCGCGGGAGGTGATGCTGCCCATTCAGGATCCTGACCTTTATTCTTCTTTCTTCCCAAGAGGTCCTTCAGATATCCCTTACTCAAGAGATAGCTTATTTCTTTTCTTAAAGCGATGCAATCCTCAGTAACATGCCCGAAGTCCTCATGGAAAGCACACCATTTGGACTTGTCCTTCCAATCAGCCTTTTTGTTGATTCTTTCTGGGCCATCTTGCTTTGTCTCCTAAACCCTGCATAGCATACATTAGTTCTGGTATGTTAACAGAAAAACAATATTCAGACAACTCAGGATACTCCTCAGGATCCTCGTCTTCAACATCAATCACTTTTTTGCTATCATTTCTGCCATATGGTTTTGAGCGATATGGTTTATACGAGGATTCTGATTTCCTGTTGGTTGACTCATAGGTTGTGGACGAATTCATTCTCTCTTGCATCTTTTTATCATCCTCCAGCTGAATGTATCTTAAAGCCCTGTTACGAGCTTCGTCGAGATTCCTGCAGGGATTCATTACAAGATCCTGATAAAATTGACAATCCTTTTGCAACCCCATCTTGAAGGCTTGCACAGGTGTTGCAACATCAAGATGTGGAAAATCTAAGGATTCCCGACTAAACTTGTTCACATAATCCCTCAAGGATTCCTAAGGTCCTTGAGTTATCCCGTAAAGATCACTGGTTAGTTTCTCAAAACTCCGGCTGCAACAAAATTGACTATTAAATAAATTAACTAAATGAACAAAAGAAGTAATTGAGTGGGGAGGAACGTTTAACAGCCATTTTAAGGCTGATCCTGTTAAGGTAGAACCGAAACCCTTGCACAAGCACGCTTCTTTGAGGTCTGGAGGGATAAGGTTGATTTCCATCCTTTCCCTGTACTGGGCAATATGCTCCTTAGGATCAGTAGTTCCGTCATAGAGCTTCATGTTGGGGGTTTGAAATATTTTTGGGATTTCAGCATCACAAATGGGATATGCAAACCGGGATATCCTGTGGCTGTCCTGGGATACTTCAGGAATTGGCTGAACCACCCCAGGTACACTGGATATCATGTCCTTCAGTTTCTGAAGCTCCCTGGAAAATGCTGATGTCATACCTGCATCCTGCAAAGATCCAACACCATTAGTGGCAAGAGTATTATTATTATTAGATACATTACCAGCTTGGGGGTTCTGGCCATATCCTGAAGCATATCCTGAGCTTCTCACAGTTGATACTCTTACTGAAGAAGGTATCTTAGGAGTATGATTCTGGGAATGGCAAGGCACAATATTCCCCCGGTTATCCTCAGTATAAACTGCAGAACTGAAGTTCAAAGCCCTGGGTTGCAAGGGAGTGACGGTATCTTCAGCAGGCCTACTCGGGCCGGATTTCAAGAGTTGTATCTCTCTAATCAGCATCTGATTAGTTTCCTACTGCTGCTTCATCTGTTCCTGTACACTACCAAACAAATTTAGAATTTCTTCGTTAGAAGCCAAAACAGGAGCGGATCCCTGGACATTGCGAGCGGGGATAACATCCCGAGCCACATGACTTTCAGTTCCCTGTGAAGAGGCTTGCATTCTCGGAGGTGGTGGTGGAAGCACCGAACCAATTGTTACAGAGGTTGTGGCAGACACAGTGGAAGAGCTCATGTTTGATCTCGAAGCCATTGAAAATAGTGTGGCAAAAAGTTTTGAAAATTGAAAACCAAGTAACGATTTTGCAAAAGCTTTTAGTAGAAATAGCACCACTTGCCCCACGGTGGGCGCCAAATTGTTTTGGTAAAAAATTACCGAAGCAATTAAGTGATCAAATTAGTAAAGTGAGGTAGTGTGCTAGAAATGTACTTTGAAAATATGCTAGTTAAGTTGTTTGCAAAAAACAGTTTCAGGATATGGCTCAGGATATAGAGCTGTATCTATGATCAAACAATGAGCAAAAATGTAAAGGATGACACAGGATATACGAGGAAAGCCCTTGATCAATCTAGATCGCCGGCACAAAACCTCGGGAGCTGACAATCGTAGCAGCCTTGTTCTTCTATTACTTCAAATTTCAGGATACAGTGCAGGATATGATGCGGATCAACTAGGTGTTACAATGTAATTCGAGTACAAGTGTTTATGTGTAGTGATTGCTAGTAGCTAGAGAGTAAAGTGTGCGAAAGAGAGTGAGTGACTTAATCTGATCCGATCAATCTATTTATAGTTAAACGAAATCAACTAACTATCCTATTAAACCGGGATGCTTCGAATATTCCTCAAGTGAACGTTGTAGTCCACTTCTTCCGGGTTCAACGTCTCTCATGTAACTGGTTTGCCCGAGTCTTAAGGAGAAGAGGTCCACTTGACCATTAGGTACCCGCACCTTCTAATCTGCACGTGATTAAATTAGTCATTACCAGGATATCACATCAGGATGTTACCAATATCCTGATCACAAATAAACAATCAAAAGTAGAATATTAGTCAGGATATATGTTCAGAAAATGGCCCATAACAGGATGTATGGTACGTCTACCATTATACTTAGGATCCTAAATAAAGCCAGTACAATGAAATTTTCAGCCCCTAAAGCGGGTACTGGTCCCATTACCTTTAACTACACTAGGATAATCGTGCGCAACTGGCGTAGGTGTAAGAACCTGATTCGTAGAAGGTAATAGATACCTTAAACTGGGGACAAGCCCAAAAACTGGGGATAAACCCAAAGACTTAGGAAACTTCAATGGATACTCAATCCTTTGTCAAAGATGCATCAACTTCTGCAAAACTTAGAATTTAGTAAAGAAGGATAAAAGAACCTGAATCCTTCTCCTTGTAATCGAATAATTCAAAGGATTAGGTAAATTGAAATCAAATCATTACCAGAATGAGGATCATATATCCTCTAAGGGTCCTTTATATATACCAAATATGGGGATGACCAAGGATCCTGGATCCTTCTCACATGAAGTATCTCTTTAAATGGACAGCATCCCAAGCTCTTGGTAATAGATCACCTTCCATTGTTAATAAACGATATGCCCCCTTTCTTGCCTCAGCTTCAATAAGATAGGGGCCTTCCCACCTTGGTGCTAACTTCCCATCAGCAGGATTTGTGGTATTTTGGAATGCTTTCCTCAACACCATGTCACCAACTTGAAACTTTCTGATCCTGACATTTTTGTTATAAGCTCCAGCCATCCAGTGTTGATAACTAGCCAATATTATCCTTGCTAAATCCCCGAGTTCTTCTATGGTATCCAAATCTTGAAGCAAGTTTTCAGCATTTCCTTCAGGATCACGGATGCTTGTTCTTGCAGTAGGGACTAACATTTCCGTAGGGATCACAGATTCAGCTCCAATCACTAAAGAAAATGGAGTCTGGCCAATAGCATTCTTGGGAGTTGTTCTATCAGCCCATAACACATAAGGTAGTTCTTCTGCACATTTCCCTTTCTTGGATCCAAGCTTCTTCTTCAAGTTGTTGATGATGATCTTGTTAGATGATTCTGCTTGACTATTAGCCTATGGGTGGACTGGTGTTGATGTTATCATCTTAATCCCCCAGCTGTCACAAAAGTTAGTAGTTCTACTCCCAATAAATTTGGAACCATTAACACAAACAATTTCAGAAGGTATGCCAAATCTAGTAATGATGTTTCTTTTAATAAAGGATATCACTTCCTTTTCTCTAACTTGTGCAAAGGTTTCAACTTCTATCCATTTGGAAAAGTAATTAGTCATAGCAAGCATAAACACTTTTCCTCCTGGTGCTTTGGGAAGTTTGCCAACTATATCCATTCTCCATCTCATAAATGGCCAAGAAGAGGATATAGGATGCAGGAGCTCTGCTGGTTGATGAAGGATATTGCTATGTCTTTGACAAGCATCACATTTCTTTGCATAATCCACAACATCCTTCTTCATAGTAGGCCAATAGTATCCTATCCTAAGGATCCTTGAGAACAGTGCTCCGCCCCCGATGTGGTTTCCACATTCTCCTTCATGAAAATCCTTCAGAACTTCTTGGATTTCTGGATCCTCGATGCACCATAGATATGGACCTGCAAGAGATCGTTTATATAACATGTTATTTAGTAATGTAAAGTGAGATACCTTGACTTTGAAAGCTCTAGGATTTTCTCCAGTAGGGATCTCTCGATGTTGTATATACCTTAGGATGGGAAGGATCCAGGATCCTGAATTTGACTGTGCACCATCACTAGGTATGATTGCAGAATCCTCCACTATTTCCATAGTTGTATTATCCTCAATAGCAGGAGTTAAGATATGGATGATTGGTATCTTAATATCCTCCGGAATCTTCAATGAAGATCCAAGGTTGGCTAAAGCATCAGCTTCTGCATTCTCTTCCCTGGGTACCTGTGTCAACCTAAAAGAAACAAAAGAGTCTGCCAATTTCTTGACTATCTCTAGATATTTGATTAGTCTTTCACCTTTAACAGCATAAGAACCATTAAAGTAGTTAGTACTTAACAATGAATCTACATGTACCTCAAGATACCTGATCCTCATATGCTTGGCAATTTGCAAACCAGCTATCAAGACTTCATATTCAGCCTCATTATTCGTAGTTTGAAACTCACAAGCAATTGAGTGGGGTATTATGTCCCCCTGTGGCGATTTTAGTAGTATGCCTAGTCCAGTTCCCTTGACATTTGAAGCCCCATCTGTGAAGAGTGTCCAAGGATCCTTAGTCTCTTCAAGCTGTTGAACTTCCAATTTAGCTTCCCTTTGTAGATCACTATTGAAATCAGCCACAAAGTCAGCTAAGGCTTGGGATTTGATGGCAGTTCTTGGTTCATACCTAATATCATAAGCACTAAGCTTGACTGCCCACTTTGCCATCCTTCCTGACATTTCAGGTTTCCTGAGAACATTCTTAATTGGAAAGTTAGTCTTAACAATAATAGCATGAGTTTCAAAATAATGGCGTAATTTAGTAGATGCCATGATTAAAGCAAGAATAAGTTTTTCTAAATGAGAATACCTGGATTCAGCATCAAGCAATCTTTTACTTACATAATGAACAGGATGTTAGGTACCTTCATGATCCTTTACAAGGACTGCACTTACTACCTTATAAGAAACTGCCAAGTATAAGGATAATATATCCCCTTTGTAGGTCCCCTATTCGTATGGATCTTTCACAGAATTGTCTTTCCAATCAAGAGTGCGGAATCCTCTTGATCAGAATATAACAGAAACAAGTAGAAAACAGAAATCAGCAATCACTTTCAAACCGGTCTTTATTGATTATCAATCTTAACGAATTACAATCAATCAAGACCACAAATTTGTCCAAACCCTAGAGCCTTCACGAATTCTCTCACACAAACTGTTTTGGCTGATTAGCTGATTAACCTCAACCCTAAAGCCTAACCTTGTTTATATAACACAAGGTTACTACTTGGGCCAAGGTTAAACATCATGGACTGCGAATTGGACAGGCCCAATTCGTTTCCCACATCCCCATAAGTATGGGTTTAGTTAGCCCAAACATTACAACTAACTATTACAAAGCTAAACCCGCTAACTGTTTATCGTTTAACTAATTACAAGATATCCAAAGACCAAATCTAAGCTGTTGTCACAAACATGCACCAACAAACTCCCCCTTGACAATAGCTTCATAAAATAACTTTGTCTTTAGTCATCTTGCAATCTTCATGTATTCTTGCACTGTCTTTGGTCTTTGGATAGCTTCAGCTTCAATAGCTTCTGTCAGCAACATACTCCCCCTAAGCTGATGCATCCAATCACCAAAGCTTCAAAAACTTTAGCGTTTGAGTAAACTCCAGTTCAGCATATGTATAGTAATCTTCAAACTCTTCAACTTTGTCTGCAATATAGAAAGGAGGTTCTACCATGCATCCAATCAAACTCTCATCTTCACAGCAACTTCTCAGCAACACACAGCTTCAATCTGTTTACTATAAAACAAACATCTCGAGAAACCATAAGAATTTTTCAACATAAGTTAAACAAATTATTATTAGTCAAGAGATTTGTTAAACTGTATAACAGATTAAGCCTTTTCCAATTTATCACCAACACGCAAAACGTTTTAATCACACACCCTATAACCCGCATGATTTAAAAATTTTGAACTCACTTTCTAACACCGTCTCCCCCTATCAGTAACAATTCCTCCAAGAATAACAGTTTTCCGTACGTTAAGAATTTTAAACAGAAAAAGACACTATTTTTGGATTTTTATATTTTCTGAAAGCAAGTAAATAACAAAAGCAATAAACACTCTGTTTTTGTGAGAATCACTGGTAAGAAGATCATATCAGCACAATCAAACTGTTTCACACAATTATATAATTATTTATTTAATTTTTCGTGAAAAGCAGTTCAAGACGATTACCAGTATGTTTGTCCTCTTAAACAAAATGCATGAACATTTCAAGTACCATTACCGTATGATACGTTAAGGTAATATTATTCTGATATATTAGTGTGTCCCACTTCAGGATATACCCCCACGATCAAGGTATGCACAAAGATTCATCGTAGTAGGTGAGTATACTGATGTCATCCTTTAAGATATCATGACAATTAGGTCTGCATATAATTTGTTTTATCATGTTTTGATTGCTTAACTATGAACACCCAAATAAATACTAATCAAATCCTGGAAATATAAACAACACACTCTATCATGCAAGTATCTTCCCTACCACATATTTCACAAGTCCAATCCAGATTTCTGAAATCTTAACTGGGAATAGGTTGAGAAGAGAACAGAATAGATCTTGAGGAGAGATGGTATAATATACAGATCAAATGAGTTTTTCTCAGTTTGATATAGGTTTCTTGGGTTTCATTTGGGCACTTGAGGGCCTCTTTCGGGTGTATTAGATCTATAGCGCGACAACGTACAGCTAGGTCAGCATGTTTCTGGATGCAGCAGAAGCTGTCGTTGCCTAGCACCTCCAGGTCAGCATATATCTGGATGCAGCAGAGGAGGTACACGACTTTTTCAGAGAAGATTTCAGAATCAGATCAAAATTGTGTGTATCGGGACAACATACAGACATTCAAATAGAAATGTGCTAATTCCAAGTGATTTTCTTTCCTGGGGTCATGTACAATTTTAGTTCTGAACAGAAATACAGCCAAGATATCCCAAGATGAAATAACAGTATAAAGACCCAAAACTTCAGATTTTGGCAATCTATCAAAGCAAGATTTAAGGTCATTAAACCATACACCACTGATGTGTTCCCCACTCATACTCAGTTCATTTATGTTTATATCACGTTGGTAAGTTGATTATTTCATGCTTTTTGCCTACTGGTACATCATATAATGAAGCTGCTATCACACTTAAGCATTTTAATTTCATTTTCAGTGTGACAGTCTAACATGCTGATGTACTATCATATCTTCTTTTTCACACAGTGATAACTCATTTTTGTTTTTCTATTTTTTTTATGTTTTTGCTTTTTCAAATTTTTTTTTATTTTTGATTTTTTAAGAAAAGCAGTAAACTATTTACAAAATTCTTATGAAAAACCAGTTATTCAGGATTCCTCATCCCGTTGAGTTCGACTAAATGTTCAAAGCGAGCCCTGTCAAAAGCTTTAGTATAAAGATCTGCCAGGTTATCTTCTGTGTCAACTCGATGTAATTCAATTAGTCGTTTTTCAGCACAATCCCGTATAAAATGATGACGTATGTCTATATGTTTAGTTCTACTATGCTTTACGGGATTGTTTGTTATTGAAATCGTGGCATTATTGTCTATCATAATAGGAGTACGAGTGAAATCCAAACCGTAATCGCGCATCTGCTGTTGTATCCAGAGAACCTGAGAGCAGCAGCTACCCGCAGCAATATATTCAGCTTCACACGTAGATGTAGACACACAGGATTGCTTCTTGCATTGCCAAGACACGATCCTGCCTCCTAAGAACTGACAACCACCTGTTGTAGACTTCCTGTTCGACTTGCATCCTCCAAAGTCTGAGTCAGTGTAAGCGACAAAATTCAAATCACTATCAGCTGGATACCACAACCCAAGTTTAGGTTTCCCCTTCAAGTAACGAAGAATACGCTTCACTGCTTTCATGTGTGACTCTTTTGGATTAGCTTGATATCTGGCACACAAGCATACTGCAAACATAATGTCAGGTCTTGAAGCAGTCATGTACATTAGAGAACCAATCATCGCCCTGTATTGAGTTGGATCAACGTCTTCAGTACTTTCATGATCTGGGCCAAGATTGTGATTTTCACATATGGGTGTGTTGAAAGTAGAGCAATCATTCATTTTGAACCGACTCAAAATGTCATACACATACTTTGTTTGATGAATAAACATTCCATCCTCCTTCTGTTCAACTTGTAATCCCAGAAAGTAAGACAGCTCACCCATAGCACTCATTTCGAACTTGCTCTTCATCACCTGCTCGAACTCTTTACACATACTCTCATCTGATGACCCAAAGATGATGTCATCCACGTACACCTGTACTAGCAGAAAATCTTCCTTCTTCCTCTTGATGAACAGTGTACTGTCAATCTGACCTCTTTCAAAACCATTCTTGATCAGATGTGTAGACAGTGTCTCGTACCACGCCCTGGGAGCTTGATGTAACCCATACAAAGCCTTATCAAGTTTGTACACTCGATCTGGATAATCTGGATCAACGAACCCATCTGGTTGTGAGACATACACCACTTCTTGGACTTTCCCGTAAAGAAATGCACTCTTCACGTCTAGTTGGTAAACTTTGAAGCCCTTGAATGTTGCGAAGGCTAAAAACAAACGAATTGCCTCCAACCTTGCCACTGGTGCAAACACTTCATTGTAATCAATCCCTTCTTGCTGATTGAAACCTTTTACCACCAATCGAGCCTTATTTCGCGTCACTATCCCTCTGTCATCCTTCTTGCACTTAAACACCCATTTAGTGCCTATCTCTCTCTCACCTTTAGGAAGGTCAACCAACTCCCAAACCTTCAACTTTGCAAACTGGGCCAATTCCTCTTGCATAGCTTCAACCCATGAATTATCTTTAAGAGCCATATGAATGTTCTTCGGCTCCTCTTGGGAAATAAAACAACTATACAAGCACTCGTTCACTATCCCTGTCTTCTCAATCGACACAAATAAGCCAGAATTCGCTGCTATGTTTCTTCTCGTCTGAACACTTGCATTAGGATCTCCAAGTATCATGTCAACTGGATGATCTCTATTTGCTCGTGTAGTAGCAACGGTATCAACTTCAAGATTATCACCCAGGTTTGATCCAATCTCCCCCTGAATGTTCTGATCTGCAAATGGATTAATGAAATCCTCCCCCTCAATGGGTTCAGAGTCACTATCACTCGAATCAGGATCAGCAACACCATGGGAAGTTTCCGCAGCATCTGTCATATCAACATTCGATCTAGGCATGAACTCGCCTTCATCGTCTCCACCAATCATTGTTTGAATCAACTGAGAATCATCTGCATTTGGAAACTCAGGAATATTAAATGACTTAAAAGTGCTTTCATAATCATATAATATAGCTGGACCACTCGTTGATTGTTGAGGTTTGTATGAAGTAATTTCCACATTATAAACAACCTCAATTCTACCAGTTTTTAGATTAAAAACCCTTTTATTCGGTGCGCCAGGTACGTAACCTAGAAAGTAGCCTTCGTCAGCCACCTCACCGAATTTTTGCTTATCTTTATTACGCACAATGGTGCAGGGTAATCCAAATGGTTCAAAGCCTTCCAAGTTTGGTTTCTGGTTAAACATCAATTCATGACATGTTTTGTTAAAACGTTTAACAGTCAAAACTTTGTTTAGGACGTAGCAAGCTGTATTCACAGCTTCTCCCCAGAAAAGAACTGGTAGCTTTGAATCTGAAAGCATCGTCCTAGCGGCTTCAATCAACGTCCTGTTTTTCCTCTCAGCAACTCCATTTTGTTGAGGTGTATAAGGAGCAGAATATTGATGTTCAATTCCCTTTCGAAGACAGTAGAGATCCAGAACTCGATTCTTGAACTCTGTGCCATTATCACTCCTTATCCTCTTTATCCTTGCTTCATGGACGTTTTCCAATTTCGTAAAAAGATCTATCAGCATCTCCGCCGTCTCATCTTTTGTACCTAAAAAGAAAACCCATGAATATCTTGAGTAATCATCAGTGACAACTAAACAATAGTACTTTCCACCTATGCTCCTCACGTTCACTGGACCGAATAAATCCATGTGAAGTAATTCATAAGGGGCATCTATGGAATTTACTGTTTTAGACTTATGAGGTTTCTTGTGTTGTTTTCCCTTTTGACATGGAAGACATTTATCTTCCACGTGAAACCTCTGCATTGGAACCCCTTTCACTAGCTCATTTTTAACAAGGTAATTCATTTTTCGATAGTGAATATGGGCCATGCGTCTGTGCCACAACATCGATTCAGCTTCAGATGCTTTTGATAGTAAACACGCCACCACAGCAGTTGGATCCTTAGCACCCATGTCCATGACATAAGTGTCATTTCTCCTTGGCGCTCGCATCACTATCCAATCGTCTGGAATCTTCAAACCTGGTTTCAACACTAATGCTTCATTCTTGGTAAAATGGACCGAGTGACCCTTGTCGCAGACTTGTGACACGCTCATCAGATTGTGTTTAAGCTGCTCAACATAGTTCACTTTGTCCAGTGTGATCTTCCCATTGGTCACCTTTCCTCTTCCTGTAATTTTACCACCTTTAGCACCCGCAAAATTCACTTTTCCACCATCATAATCTTCAAATTCAGTTAACAATCTCGCATTCCCCGTCATGTGCCTGGAGCAGCCACTATCAACATACCACAAGTTGATAATCCTCCTTAGCAGCTCCTGCACACACCAACCAAGAAATTAGTTAGATTGGGGGACCCAAGCCTTAATGGTCTTGGGTCGTCCAAATTCACCAACGACTGGAACATCCATCCAATATCCATTACTCCTAACTGGAGTCTTGGATCTCAGACCTGTTGATGGAATTTGATTTTTATTTCCACTAGGTCTTTGGTCCTGAGGGTTCCTATACGTATTTGGACTATTTGACCTTTGGAAATTTTGATTTTGGTATCTTGAATGTTGATTCCAATAAGCATTATTGTTGTAATTTCTAAAGCCATTGTTATAAAAAGTTCGACCACCATTATTTTGGTATCGATTTTGATATTGACCTTGACTTCTGAAATTATTAGAATTAAAATTGTTCATTCTTGGTGAACTGCTTCTAGGTCTCTCAAATCTGCCTGGTGGAGATCTAGGCTGAAACCTTGGTTGATTTCTTTGAAAACGAGGAACTTGTGGAGTTCCTTTTTCAGCCTTATCTGCACCAACAGCAACATTCTCTGGTTGCTTAGCAGTAGATTTCTTTGGAGAATTTGCAACTTTCTCCTGTTTATCACCACTCTTCTCTGGTGACTTCTCTCTCTTCTCCTCACTCACTTGTGCTTCACTCTTTTTGTTTGGACAGCAGCTAGCTACATGTCCCTTGGTGTGACATTTGAAGCACGATTTCTTTTTCGAAGACTTCTTTTCTGAAGCCTTAGAACTAGATTCGGGTTTTTCTTCTGATGATGCCTTAGAAGGATTTGGTTCAGTTTGCTTAATTTCAGAATTTTCTATGTTCTTGTTTTTAGCAAACTCTATATTAGATTCATTTTCAATAACAGTTGTTTCGTTTTTCATGTCACTTCCTTGAACAAAATTAACCTTTTTAACAAAAGTTGGATTGTTATTTTTAGGATGTGATGTATTCTTTTTCAAAACAGGTTTGCTGTTATTTTCCTTCTTAGCATCAGCATTCTCAAAAACATTTCCTTGACTTGATGTGGAACTACTTGGTGATGTTGACCCAAAGTCCATAAGCTCATCTTCATTGGGCAAGAAAGAATAGTCATGACTAACAGGAGGTGGAACTTCATTGAAACCATGAAATCCCACACTGGTTTTGTCATTACTTTTCTTCAAGCCACCCATCATGTGTTTCATAACAAAAGTAGAGTCCCTGAACTGACCTAATTTTCTTTCAAGTTCAACAATTTTGAGTTGTGCATCTGACAACTCTTTGCATTTATCAGAAATCTCTTTTGTTTTCTCAGCCATCATTTCATGAGCTAAGTCTATGACTTGAAGTTTTTCATTTAATTTACAGGTTACTGCTTCAATTTTAGTTTCATAACCTTTTATTTTCTTCAAGTATGACGATTCGTTTCTTTTAGCAAAAAAGTTTGCTTCTTTTATGGTAGACATCTCGCCCACCAGACTTTGGTTTTGTGTGGACAACCTATCAACTTCACCCTGTAATTCACGACATTTTAAACACACAGAATTAGACTTTACCTCTCCTGTTTGTTTATCAAGGTTGGCCATGAGAGCTGCAAGCTGATCTTTCACTCTTTTGTATTCAGCTTCCTTTTCTTCAGCTTCCCGTTCCTGGTCAGACTTTTGCTTTTTCTCCTCAGCATCAGATGTCTGATCAGCCTTCTTTTCTTCAGCTTTACTTTCTGCCTTCACCTCAGCCTCATCATCCATTTTTGCTTCAGCATCTTCCACAGTATCTTCACCATCATCAATTGGAGTTATCTCTGCCATGAATGCCTGTGTGACATTGTCATCTTTTTCCAAGTGAATACTCCAGTCATATGAACCTTCTCTAGCAGTAGAGATCAGCGCTCTTAAGTTAGAGTTGTTTGTTGCATTCCTATTGTTTGAACTCTGACTCGAAGTCTCCTGCTTTTGTTTTTTACATTCCCTAGCAAAATGCCCATAACTTTGACAGTTGAAGCATCTCACTTTGGTCTTGTCGAAACCAACCGTCTTTCCTATAAACTTCCTGCCTGTTCGGTTCATAAGTCTCTTCACTCTTCTAGTAATCATGGCCATTTGCCACTGCAAATCCATATCTTCAAGATCATCAGGGTCAATCTGATCATAATCTTCATCCAAAGTGGCAGGATCAGATATCTTCCCCTGAATGTAGTTCTCGTAAGAAGCAACAAATGAAGCAAGTAGAGCAAGATGCTCTTCAGCAGACTTCACACTCATTGGCATTGACTTAACACCACTACTCTGCTTCGAAGCTGGTGTTCTTTTGGCTCCTGTTGATCCTCCTGAAGCAGCTACAAAACACACATCACCATCTTCATTTACTGTGACCTGCTCATTCTCACACGAAAGAAACGCAGTAGCAGAGTCGCTAGAAGCGTTGTGAGATGAAGAAGATGCAAGCCCATTGTAAATCGTTGGATCTTGAACCTGATCATATCCAGTGTCTTTCTTCTTCATACTGAGCTCATAAGCTCTCAGCTTGCCAACTACTTCTTCCAGCTCCTTTGTCTCATAATCAGCCTCTCCCTTAATCATGAGTGTGTAGATATCCCACTTAGTAGGTAAGTCATCGAGCAGCTTGTCATTCTTCTCTACGTCAGTATAGCAATCGATGTCATAATTTTCCATTTCTGACATCAGATGATAGTAGCGAGTGATGATGTCCTCAAGTGACTCATGTTTCATGAACTTGAAAACAGCAAACTGCTTCTTCAGTAGATCAACTTTGTTCTTCTTGACATCTGCATTTCCCGCATATCTCTTTTCCAATGCATCCCACATATCCCACATATCCTTGGAATTTGTGTACCTCTTGAAAGTATGCTTTATGCTATCAGGTAAGGACATTTTAATTGCAGCCAAGGCTCTCTTTTCAGCCTCATACATCTTTTTCTCAGCATCGTCCATGTTCACATAGGCAGTTTTGCGAGGTCTGCCTTCAAAGTCATGTGTTGGGTCTATGTACCCTTCTTCAATGCATATCCACATGCGAGTATCCTGATATTCAATGAAGGATTGGAAACGATCCTTCCATGTCAAATAATTCTCCACCTTCATCATCTTAGGTGGTTTGTTGGTAGTGCCAACCTCATGCTCCATTCTCAACAACTCATTCAAACTAGACATGTTCGACATTTTTAACGTAACAGACTGATAAAACCGTACAATATTTTTCTGAAAACAGTGGTTACCAAATTACACCGTTAGAATCGTCTCGAAAAGACGAATCCAATGAAATTCCACCGATTTCGGTTTTCGACATTAGATATCACTTAATTTTAATTTCTCTATTAATTTCGCTGAAGACAGCTTAATTTCGCTGGTCAGTTCTACGTAATTTCGCTGATCTGCTTAAATTCGCTGAAAAGTCAAGTTCGCTGCTTAAATTTCGCTATTACGACGACCTGTAAAGTCGCCGAAAACCGTAATATTTTCGCTGTGGAAAATTTCACGGTTACCAAAGTCGCCTTTGGATTTAACTTCGCCGGTCACCGAGTAGTTAAGTCACAAATTCGCTGGTAAATATGCTGGATCAGTTAATTTCGCAGGTCTTGTAAATTCGCTGGTCTGTATTTCTGGAAACTTAATCTTTTCGAAAATTCTTATGATTCTATCTCTTCTCCAACACAAATCTGCAAAATCAAAACACCAAATCAGCACAATAATTTCGAAAATTATCAAGAACTGATCTAAAAACACGAAGAACACGAAGAACAGTCTTCGAATCTTCAAGTCTATCAGCCGAAAACTTCTCAAGAATCAGCAGAATCTGTCCAGAAATCCTGTAAAACACCAATCAAACAAACCAGAATATCAAAACAACCAACAAAATCCGAAAAATTTTATCAAAAATTTCGAAAATTTCAAAACCCTAATTTTTCAGGTTTTCAAAATTTCGAAAATTTCTTCCTGTTTCTGCAGCCAACAATCCTGAACCGAGCTTTCAAGAGCCTAACGCTCTGATACCAATTGTAGGTCCCCTATTCGTATGGATCTTTCACAGAATTGTCTTTCCAATCAAGAGTGCGGAATCCTCTTGATCAGAATATAACAGAAACAAGTAGAAAACAGAAATCAACAATCACTTTCAAACCGGTCTTTATTGATTATCAATCTTAACGAATTACAATCAATCAAGACCACAAATTCGTCCAAACCCTAGAGCCTTCACGAATTCTCTCACACAAACTATTTTGGCTGATTAGCTGATTAACCTCAACCCTAAAGCCTAACCTTGTTTATATAACACAAGGTTACTACTTGGGCCAAGGTTAAACATCATGGACTGCGAATTGGACAGGCCCAATTCGTTTCCCACATCCCCATAAGTATGGGTTTAGTTAGCCCAAACATTACAACTAACTATTACAAAGCTAAACCCGCTAACTGTTTATCGTTTAACTAATTACAAGATATCCAAAGACCAAATCTAAGCTGTTGTCACAAAAATGCACCAACACCCTTTTTATGGTTTCATTAAGGCTGGAGCTGAGGATAGGAAATCCTTAAGGGCCTTGAGAGCATTCTCATGCTTTTCAGTCCACTCAAATTTCTTGTTCTTTCTCAGAATGTCATAGAATTCCTTGCATTTCTCTGATGACTTTGAGATGAACCTGTACAAGGCTGCGATCCTTCCTGTCAATCTTTGCACATCCTTGGCAATGGCAGGAGATTTGATGTTCACAATCGCCTTGATTTGCTCTGGGCTTGCCTCTATCCCTCTTTTTGTCACCATATAACCTAGGAACTTGCCAGCTTTTACACCAAAGTGGCACTTGGAAGGATTCAATTTCATGTTGAATTTATCAAGGATATCAAATGCTTCTTCCAAATTTCTAAGGTGGTCCTCAGCTCTCTTGGACTTAACCACCATGTCATCAATATGGACTTCCATTGTGTGTCCAATTTGTTCTTTAAACATCATATTAACTAGCCTTTGGTAGGTAGCACCTGCATTTCTTAGTCCAAATGGCAGAGCAATATAACAATAGATACCAGTAGGGGTCATAAAGGCTGTATCCTCTTGTTCAGATGGTTCCATCTGAATTTGTTGAAATCCAGATGAAGCATCCATAAAAGTTAACAATTCATGACCCGCTGTAGCATCCACCATGGAGTCAATGTGGGGTAACGGGAAAGGATCCTTGGGACATGCCTTGTTTAAATCAGTGAAATCGACACATACCCTCCACTTTTCATTTTTTTTTTTGAACAACAACCACATTGGCTAACCACCTTGGATACTTAACTTCTCTAATCATACCTGCTCTGAGCAGTTTATCTATCTTCTCCTGGATGATGGCATTCCTTTCAGGTGCAAACTTTCTCCTCTTTTGATGTATGGGTTTGAATGACCTGTCAATGCCAAGTTTATAAGTAATAATATCTTTAGAAATACCTGTCATGTCCTCATGCTTCCAGGAAATGGTAGCTTTTCTCCTCTTTAGGAAGGATACTAGATCCTGTTCAATATTATTGAGGATCTCGGATCCTATAAAAACTTTGGATTCAGGATCCTGAGGATCCATTAGGATATCTTTCACATCTTGTTCTCTTGTCTCCAGGACATCTCTTGGAGGATACTTTAATTGCTATTGCTCCCTGGGTCTTGAGGCTGGCTTCATGGATGAAGTGTAACAATTTTTGGCTTCTTGTTGGTCACTTTCTATCTTCACTACACTCCATGGAGTAGGGAGTTTTACACAATGATGATATGTAGATGGGACTACTTTCATATCATGTATCCATGGTCTGCCAAGGATAACATTGCAACAGGATAAGAAATCTATAACAAATTTTTTTTGAAAAGAATTAACTCCCTCTATGTAAATGGGAAGTTTAATGTCCCCCAATGTGTTCTTGGTTTCTCCACTGAATCCTACAAGAACCGATGATCTTGGGATGATTTCTGATTCAGGGATGTTCATCTTCTTGAGGACATCAAGTTGAATAATGTTCACTGAGCTTCCTCCATCTATGAGAATCCTGCGAACAAAATGGTTAGATATAAACAGTGTAATAACAAGACCATCATGATGAGGATCCTGAATATCCACACGATCATCCTCATCAAAGGATATAACTTTCTCCTGTGTAAGGATTGAGGTTTGAATGGGCCTATCCCCATTCTCCATCTTTGTCTCTTTAGCATGCCTCTTGGTTGCTGAAAAAGAAGTGCCACATATGTCTGATCCACCAGAAATGAAGTTGATAATTTGTGCATCAGCTGGTGGAGCAGGAGCTCTTTCTGGAATCTTTTCAGGATCCTCGACTTTTTTCTTCCAAGTAGCTCTTTCAAATGTCCTTTTCTTAACAGGTAACCAATCTCTTTCCTGAGTGCTATGCATTCATCAGTGAGATGACTGAAATCTTCATGATAGGCACACCATTTGGATTTATCTTTTGTAGCAGCTGGCTTATCACTCTTTCTGGGCCATCTTGCTTTTTCACCTAAATTCTGCATTGCAAGGATTAGTTCATTATTATCAACAGCAAAGCAATATTCCGAAATGGGTGGATAATCTTCATCATCCTCTTCTTGCTCCACTGCATGCACGTTTTGATTATTAGACTTGTTGTATGATTTGGACTTGTTGTTCCAGAAATAGGATCCTTGCTTTTGCTTCTTAGAGGATCCTGACAATCTCTCTTGGATCCTTTTATCATCCTCTAAACGGATGAATCTAAGGGCCCTGGTTCTTACTTCATCAAGATTCCTGCAAGGGGTCATGACAAGATCATTATAGAATTGTGAATCCTTAGCTAAACCCATTTTGAAAGCTTCTACGACTGTAGCAATATCCAAATTAGGAGTCTCTAAGGATTCTCTACTGAATTTAGTTATGTAATATCTAAGTGATTCATTTTGACCTTGTGTTACCCTATATAGATCACTAGTTAATCGTTTAAATCTCCTACTGCATGAGAATTAGCTATTAAACAAATTAACTAGTTTAGCAAATAAAGTAATAGAGTAAGGGGAAGACTTAGCAGCCATTTAAGAGCTGATCCTGTCAGTGTGGATCCGAAACCCTTGCATAGACATGCTTCTTTCAACCTTTCAGGAATGGGATTGATCTCCATTCTCTCCTTGTATTGAGCTACATGCTCTTCTGGATCAGTTGAGCCATCATACGGCTTCATGTTTGGTGTTTGAAACCTCTTGGGTATATCTGCATCACAAATAGGTGGTGCAAAACGAGATATCCTGTGACTCCCATCCGGAATCTCAGGAATGGGCTTAACCACTCCTGGGACGCTGGATATCATATCCTTGAGTTTTTGCAATTCCCTAGCCATAGCTTGGTTGATTCCAGTATCCTGTACAAAGCCATGGTTAGCATTATAAGAAGTATTTAAAGTGTTACCTCCTGATGGATTCAAGGTTGGGATTCCTGATGTGAATCCATATTGATGTGACTTTGGCATGCTTGAGGGACTAGAGGAAACAATAGTTTGCATATGTATGAAGTCTCCCAAGTGAATCTCTAAACTTCTGGGTTATACACTCCTTAAGGATCCTTGATCCTGGAAGATGTTGGATCCTTGATACACTGAAACTAGAGGTCTTGGAGGATAATCCATGGATCCGTGAGCCTGAGATGAGGATCCTTGAACCTGAGACAAGGATCCTTGAACCTGAGATGAAGATCCTGGATACGGAGAGTAGGATCCTTGAACTGTCTGCGTCCAAATGTATCCTCCTGAACTAGAGAAAGATCCATGATGCTGAAAGGAGGATCCTTGAGGCTGAAGAGAGGATCCTGAAGGCTGGAAGTAGGATCCTTGAGCATGTGTCATTGCCGATGATCCATAGCGCATACTCGATGATCCACCCTGGTATTGGACGCCTGATGCTATGGAATGCTGGGTAGTTATGACTGGGGTATCGAAATTCAGTGATCTAGGCATCAATGGAGAGTGATCCTCCGCTGATCTCTTCAATTTCTTGATTTCATCGATCTCCTGAAGGATCATGTCATTAGTTTTATCCTGCTGTTGCATGTAATCCTTCATCTGCAAAATCAAAGAATAAAGATCATTGTTAGTAGGACTAGAAGAAACAACAGTAGTTGCTTTTATGAAAATGGGGGTTGGCTTCTTTGCAGCATTCTCATCATTCTTATGGGATCCAGAAGAGACAGGAGGCAAAGGTGGAATGCCCTGTGAAGAGGTGATCGTCGGCATGGAGCTTGAAGTGTTTTTTGCATGAGAAGCCATGTGGTTAAGAGTAATGAACAGAAATGGATGAAATGAACAAAATTTTTCTAGAATGAAGCACCGATTGCCCCACGGTGGGCGCCAAACTGTTTTGGTCAAAAATCACACAAGGATAATGCAGCCAAATCTGATTTTGTGAGGTATGATGTTTGGTTAAATGGTCAAATATATGAACAATGAATGAATGAAATGTGTGATGAATACAAGGATTTACATGAGGAAAAAGCTCTTGATCAATTAATGATCTCCGGCATAAAAAACCTCAGGTGATGGAAACTACCGATCACCAACTATATTAAACAAACAAGGTTTACAAATCGAGATGATACAAGCTTGGTACAAGGATCACTAGTGTGCAAAAGTGTGTAATCGCAGAGAGTTATTGAGAGCTTTAGTGTAGTGCAGTTGTGTTGCTAATAAATATATCTTAATCAAGCTTGTATCTCCATTAAAAATAGAAATATCTAGCCTAACTAACTATCCGCAAAACATGCAAGTCCCCCACGATCACCATAACGGTCGAAGAGTTCAAGCACGTGCAGAATCACTAAGCATATTCCCCTAGAATCTCGGATGGACCAAGTCCTATTCGAATACACCTGCAAAACAAGTTAAAAAAATGATGAAAACAACTGTTAGTGTTAGGATAATAATGAGGATGCTGGATCCTTAGTCTTGCAACATCTTCTGAGGATCCTTAATTCGAACTGAACCGAGGATCCGTGATCCAAGCTGCAAATGAGAATATGTGATCCATAAGCTGTGAAAATCTATCCCTAACACATATAACCTAGGAACTTGCCAGCTTTTACACCAAAGTGGCACTTGGAAGGATTCAATTTCATATTGAATTTATCAAGGATATCAAATGCTTCTTCCAAATCTCTAAGGTGATCCTCAGCTCTCTTGGACTTAACCACCATGTCATCAATATGGACTTCCATTGTGTGTCCAATTTGTTCTTTAAACATCATATTAACTAGCCTTTGGTAGGTAGCACCTGCATTTCTTAGTCCAAATGGCAGAGCAATATAACAATAGATACCAGTAGGGGTCATAAAGGCTGTATCCTCTTGTTCAGATGGTTCCATCTGAATTTGTTGAAATCCAGATGAAGCATCCATAAAAGTTAACAATTCATGACCCGCTGTAGCATCCACCATGGAGTCAATGTGGGGTAACGGGAAAGGATCCTTGGGACATGCCTTGTTTAAATCAGTGAAATCGACACATACCCTCCACTTTTCATTTTTTTTTTAACAACAACCACATTGGCTAACCACCTTGGATACTTAACTTCTCTAATCATACCTGCTCTGAGCAGTTTATCTATCTTCTCCTGGATGATGGCATTCCTTTCAGGTGCAAACTTTCTCCTCTTTTGATGTATGGGTTTGAATGACCTGTCAATGCCAAGTTTATAAGTAATAATATCTTTAGAAATACCTGTCATGTCCTCATGCTTCCAGGAAATGGTAGCTTTTCTCCTCTTTAGGAAGGATACTAGATCCTGTTCAATATTATTGAGGATCTCGGATCCTATAAAAACTTTGGATTCAGGATCCTGAGGATCCATTAGGATATCTTTCACATCTTGTTCTCTTGTCTCCAGGACATCTCTTGGAGGATACTTTAATTGCTATTGCTCCCTGGGTCTTGAGGCTGGCTTCATGGATGAAGTGTAACAATTTTTGGCTTCTTGTTGGTCACTTTCTATCTTCACTACACTCCATGGAGTAGGGAGTTTTACACAATGATGATATGTAGATGGGACTACTTTCATATCATGTATCCATGGTCTGCCAAGGATAACATTGCAACAGGATAAGAAATCTATAACAAATTTTTTTTGAAAAGAATTAACTCCCTCTATGTAAATGGGAAGTTTAATGTCCCCCAATGTGTTCTTGGTTTCTCCACTGAATCCTACAAGAACCGATGATCTTGGGATGATTTCTGATTCAGGGATGTTCATCTTCTTGAGGACATCAAGTTGAATAATGTTCACTGAGCTTCCTCCATCTATGAGAATCCTGCGAACAAAATGGTTAGATATAAACAGTGTAATAACAAGACCATCATGATGAGGATCCTGAATATCCACACGATCATCCTCATCAAAGGATATAACTTTCTCCTGTGTAAGGATTGAGGTTTGAATGGGCCTATCCCCATTCTCCATCTTTGTCTCTTTAGCATGCCTCTTGGTTGCTGAAAAAGAAGTGCCACATATGTCTGATCCACCAGAAATGAAGTTGATAATTTGTGCATCAGCTGGTGGAGCAGGAGCTCTTTCTGGAATCTTTTCAGGATCCTCGACTTTTTTCTTCCAAGTAGCTCTTTCAAATGTCCTTTTCTTAACAGGTAACCAATCTCTTTCCTGAGTGCTATGCATTCATCAGTGAGATGACTGAAATCTTCATGATAGGCACACCATTTGGATTTATCTTTTGTAGCAGCTGGCTTATCACTCTTTCTGGGCCATCTTGCTTTTTCACCTAAATTCTGCATTGCAAGGATTAGTTCATTATTATCAACAGCAAAGCAATATTCCGAAATGGGTGGATAATCTTCATCATCCTCTTCTTGCTCCACTGCATGCACGTTTTGATTATTAGACTTGTTGTATGATTTGGACTTGTTGTTCCAGAAATAGGATCCTTGCTTTTGCTTCTTAGAGGATCCTGACAATCTCTCTTGGATCCTTTTATCATCCTCTAAACGGATGAATCTAAGGGCCCTGGTTCTTACTTCATCAAGATTCCTGCAAGGGGTCATGACAAGATCATTATAGAATTGTGAATCCTTAGCTAAACCCATTTTGAAAGCTTCTACGACTGTAGCAATATCCAAATTAAGAGTCTCTAAGGATTCTCTACTGAATTTAGTTATGTAATATCTAAGTGATTCATTTTGACCTTGTGTTACCCTATATAGATCACTAGTTAATCGTTTAAATCTCCTACTGCATGAGAATTAGCTATTAAACAAATTAACTAGTTTAGCAAATAAAGTAATAGAGTAAGGGGAAGACTTAGCAGCCATTTAAGAGCTGATCCTGTCAGTGTGGATCCGAAACCCTTGCATAGACATGCTTCTTTCAACCTTTCAGGAATGGGATTGATCTCCATTCTCTCCTTGTATTGAGCTACATGCTCTTCTGGATCAGTTGAGCCATCATACGGCTTCATGTTTGGTGTTTGAAACCTCTTGGGTATCTCTGCATCACAAATAGGTGGTGCAAAACGAGATATCCTGTGACTCCCATCCGGAATCTCAGGAATGGGCTTAACCACTCCTGGGACGCTGGATATCATATCCTTGAGTTTTTGCAATTCCCTAGCCATAGCTTGGTTGATTCCTGTATCCTGTACAAAGCCATGGTTAGCATTATAAGAAGTATTTAAAGTGTTACCTCCTGATGGATTCAAGGTTGGGATTCCTGATGTGAATCCATATTGATGTGACTTTGGCATGATTGAGGGACTAGAGGAAACAATAGTTTGCATATGTATGAAGTCTCCCAAGTGAATCTCTAAACTTCTGGGTTATACACTCCTTAAGGATCCTTGATCCTGGAAGATGTTGGATCCTTGATACACTGAAACTAGAGGTCTTGGAGGATAATCCATGGATCCGTGAGCCTGAGATGAGGATCCTTGAACCTGAGACAAGGATCCTTGAACCTGAGATGAAGATCCTGGATACGGAGAGTAGGATCCTTGAACTGTCTGCGTCCAAATGTATCCTCCTGAACTAGAGAAAGATCCATGATGCTGAAAGGAGGATCCTTGAGGCTGAAGAGAGGATCCTGAAGGCTGGAAGTAGGATCCTTGAGCATGTGTCATTGCCGATGATCCATAGCGCATACTCGATGATCCACCCTGGTATTGGACGCCTGATGCTATGGAATGCTGGGTAGTTATGACTGGGGTATCGAAATTCAGTGATCTAGGCATCAATGGAGAGTGATCCTCCGCTGATCTCTTCAATTTCTTGATTTCATCGATCTCCTGAAGGATCATGTCATTAGTTTTATCCTGCTGTTGCATGTAATCCTTCATCTGCAAAATCAAAGAATAAAGATCATTGTTAGTAGGACTAGAAGAAACAACAGTAGTTGCTTTTATGAAAATGGGGGTTGGCTTCTTTGCAGCATTCTCAGCATTCTTATGGGATCCAGAAGAGACAGGAGGCAAAGGTGGAATGCCCTGTGAAGAGGTGATCGTCGGCATGGAGCTTGAAGTGTTTTTTGCATGAGAAGCCATATGGTTAAGAGTAATGAACAGAAATGGATGAAATGAACAAAATTTTTCTAGAATGAAGCACCGATTGCCCCACGGTGGGCGCCAAACTGTTTTGGTCAAAAATCACACAAGGATAATGCAGCCAAATCTGATTTTGTGAGGTATGATGTTTGGTTAAATGGTCAAATATATGAACAATGAATGAATGAAATGTGTGATGAATACAAGGATTTACATGAGGAAAAAGCTCTTGATCAATTAATGATCTCCGGCATAAAAAACCTCAGGTGATGGAAACTACCGATCACCAACTATATTAAACAAACAAGGTTTACAAATCGAGATGATACAAGCTTGGTACAAGGATCACTAGTGTGCAAAAGTGTGTAATCGCAGAGAGTTATTGAGAGCTTTACTGTAGTGCAGTTGTGTTGCTAATAAATATATCTAAATCAATCTTGTATCTCCATTAAAAATAGAAATATCTAGCCTAACTAACTATCCGCAAAACATGCAAGTCCCCCACGATCACCATAACGGTCGAAGAGTTCAAGCACGTGCAGAATCACTAAGCATATTCCCCTAGAATCTCGGATGGACCAAGTCCTATTCGAATACACCTGCAAAACAAGTTAAAAAAAATGATGAAAACAACTGTTAGTGTTAGAATAATAATGAGGATGCTGGATCCTTAGTCTTGCAACATCTTCTGAGGATCCTTAATTCGAACTGAACCGAGGATCCGTGATCCAAGCTGCAAATGAGAATATGTGATCCATAAGCTGTGAAAATCTATCCCTAACACATATAACCTAGGAACTTGCCAGCTTTTACACCAAAGTGGCACTTGGAAGGATTCAATTTCATATTGAATTTATCAAGGATATCAAATGCTTCTTCCAAATCTCTAAGGTGATCCTCAGCTCTCTTGGACTTAACCACCATGTCATCAATATGGACTTCCATTGTGTGTCCAATTTGTTCTTTAAACATCATATTAACTAGCCTTTGGTAGGTAGCACCTGCATTTCTTAGTCCAAATGGCAGAGCAATATAACAATAGATACCAGTAGGGGTCATAAAGGCTGTATCCTCTTGTTCAGATGGTTCCATCTGAATTTGTTGAAATCCAGATGAAGCATCCATAAAAGTTAACAATTCATGACCCGCTGTAGCATCCACCATGGAGTCAATGTGGGGTAACGGGAAAGGATCCTTGGGACATGCCTTGTTTAAATCAGTGAAATCGACACATACCCTCCACTTTTCATTTTTTTTTTGAACAACAACCACATTGGCTAACCACCTTGGATACTTAACTTCTCTAATCATACCTGCTCTGAGCAGTTTATCTATCTTCTCCTGGATGATGGCATTCCTTTCAGGTGCAAACTTTCTCCTCTTTTGATGTATGGGTTTGAATGACCTGTCAATGCCAAGTTTATAAGTAATAATATCTTTAGAAATACCTGTCATGTCCTCATGCTTCCAGGAAATGGTAGCTTTTCTCCTCTTTAGGAAGGATACTAGATCCTGTTCAATATTATTGAGGATCTCGGATCCTATAAAAACTTTGGATTCAGGATCCTGAGGATCCATTAGGATATCTTTCACATCTTGTTCTCTTGTCTCCAGGACATCTCTTGGAGGATACTTTAATTGCTATTGCTCCCTGGGTCTTGAGGCTGGCTTCATGGATGAAGTGTAACAATTTTTGGCTTCTTGTTGGTCACTTTCTATCTTCACTACACTCCATGGAGTAGGGAGTTTTACACAATGATGATATGTAGATGGGACTACTTTCATATCATGTATCCATGGTCTGCCAAGGATAACATTGCAACAGGATAAGAAATCTATAACAAATTTTTTTTGAAAAGAATTAACTCCCTCTATGTAAATGGGAAGTTTAATGTCCCCCAATGTGTTCTTGGTTTCTCCACTGAATCCTACAAGAACCGATGATCTTGGGATGATTTCTGATTCAGGGATGTTCATCTTCTTGAGGACATCAAGTTGAATAATGTTCACTGAGCTTCCTCCATCTATGAGAATCCTGCGAACAAAATGGTTAGATATAAACAGTGTAATAACAAGACCATCATGATGAGGATCCTGAATATCCACACGATCATCCTCATCAAAGGATATAACTTTCTCCTGTGTAAGGATTGAGGTTTGAATGGGCCTATCCCCATTCTCCATCTTTGTCTCTTTAGCATGCCTCTTGGTTGCTGAAAAAGAAGTGCCACATATGTCTGATCCACCAGAAATGAAGTTGATAATTTGTGCATCAGCTGGTGGAGCAGGAGCTCTTTCTGGAATCTTTTCAGGATCCTCGACTTTTTTCTTCCAAGTAGCTCTTTCAAATGTCCTTTTCTTAACAGGTAACCAATCTCTTTCCTGAGTGCTATGCATTCATCAGTGAGATGACTGAAATCTTCATGATAGGCACACCATTTGGATTTATCTTTTGTAGCAGCTGGCTTATCACTCTTTCTGGGCCATCTTGCTTTTCCACCTAAATTCTGCATTGAAAGGATTAGTTCATTATTATCAACAGCAAAGCAATATTCCGAAATGGGTGGATAATCTTCATCATCCTCTTCTTGCTCCACTGCATGCACGTTTTGATTATTAGACTTGTTGTATGATTTGGACTTGTTGTTCCAGAAATAGGATCCTTGCTTTTGCTTCTTAGAGGATCCTGACAATCTCTCTTGGATCCTTTTATCATCCTCTAAACGGATGAATCTAAGGGCCCTGGTTCTTACTTCATCAAGATTCCTGCAAGGGGTCATGACAAGATCATTATAGAATTGTGAATCCTTAGCTAAACCCATTTTGAAAGCTTCTACGACTGTAGCAATATCCAAATTAGGAGTCTCTAAGGAATCTCTACTGAATTTAGTTATGTAATATCTAAGTGATTCATTTTGACCTTGTGTTACCCTATATAGATCACTAGTTAATCGTTTAAATCTCCTACTGCATGAGAATTAGCTATTAAACAAATTAACTAGTTTAGCAAATAAAGTAATAGAGTAAGGGGAAGACTTAGCAGCCATTTAAGAGCTGATCCTGTCAGTGTGGATCCGAAACCCTTGCATAGACATGCTTCTTTCAACCTTTCAGGAATGGGATTGATCTCCATTCTCTCCTTGTATTGAGCTACATGCTCTTCTGGATCAGTTGAGCCATCATACGGCTTCATGTTTGGTGTTTGAAACCTCTTGGGTATCTCTGCATCACAAATAGGTGGTGCAAAACGAGATATCCTGTGACTCCCATCCGGAATCTCAGGAATGGGCTTAACCACTCCTGGGACGCTGGATATCATATCCTTGAGTTTTTGCAATTCCCTAGCCATAGCTTGGTTGATTCCTGTATCCTGTACAAAGCCATGGTTAGCATTATAAGAAGTATTTAAAGTGTTACCTCCTGATGGATTCAAGGTTGGGATTCCTGATGTGAATCCATATTGATGTGACTTTGGCATGATTGAGGGACTAGAGGAAACAATAGTTTGCATATGTATGAAGTCTCCCAAGTGAATCTCTAAACTTCTGGGTTATACACTCCTTAAGGATCCTTGATCCTGGAAGATGTTGGATCCTTGATACACTGAAACTAGAGGTCTTGGAGGATAATCCATGGATCCGTGAGCCTGAGATGAGGATCCTTGAACCTGAGACAAGGATCCTTGAACCTGAGATGAAGATCCTGGATACGGAGAGTAGGATCCTTGAACTGTCTGCGTCCAAATGTATCCTCCTGAACTAGAGAAAGATCCATGATGCTGAAAGGAGGATCCTTGAGGCTGAAGAGAGGATCCTGAAGGCTGGAAGTAGGATCCTTGAGCATGTGTCATTGCCGATGATCCATAGCGCATACTCGATGATCCACCCTGGTATTGGACGCCTGATGCTATGGAATGCTGGGTAGTTATGACTGGGGTATCGAAATTCAGTGATCTAGGCATCAATGGAGAGTGATCCTCCGCTGATCTCTTCAATTTCTTGATTTCATCGATCTCCTGAAGGATCATGTCATTAGTTTTATCCTGCTGTTGCATGTAATCCTTCATCTGCAAAATCAAAGAATAAAGATCATTGTTAGTAGGACTAGAAGAAACAACAGTAGTTGCTTTTATGAAAATGGGGGTTGGCTTCTTTGCAGCATTCTCATCATTCTTATGGGATCCAGAAGACACAGGAGGCAAAGGTGGAATGCCCTATGAAGAGGTGATCGTCGGCATGGAGCTTGAAGTGTTTTTTGCATGAGAAGCCATGTGGTTAAGAGTAATGAACAGAAATGGATGAAATGAACAAAATTTTTTCTAGAATGAAGCACCGATTGCCCCACGGTGGGCGCCAAACTGTTTTAGTCAAAAATCACACAAGGATAATGCAGCCAAATCTGATTTTGTGAGGTATGATGTTTGGTTAAATGGTCAAATATATGAACAATGAATGAATGAAATGTGTGATGAATACAAGGATTTACATGAGGAAAAAGCTCTTGATCAATTAATGATCTCCGGCATAAAAAACCTCAGGTGATGGAAACTACCGATCACCAACTATATTAAACAAACAAGGTTTACAAATCGAGATGATACAAGCTTGGTACAAGGATCACTAGTGTGCAAAAGTGTGTAATCGCAGAGAGTTATTGAGAGCTTTAGTGTAGTGCAGTTGTGTTGCTAATAAATATATCTAAATCAAGCTTGTATCTCCATTAAAAATAGAAATATCTAGCCTAACTAACTATCCGCAAAACATGCAAGTCCCCCACGATCACCATAACGGTCGAAGAGTTCAAGCACGTGCAGAATCACTAAGCATATTCCCCTAGAATCTCGGATGGACCAAGTCCTATTCGAATACACCTGCAAAACAAGTTAAAAAAAATGATGAAAACAACTGTTAGTGTTAGAATAATAATGAGGATGCTGGATCCTTAGTCTTGCAACATCTTCTGAGGATCCTTAATTCGAACTGAACCGAGGATCCGTGATCCAAGCTGCAAATGAGAATATGTGATCCATAAGCTGTGAAAATCTATCCCTAACACATATAACCTAGGAACTTGCCAGCTTTTACACCAAAGTGGCACTTGGAAGGATTCAATTTCATATTGAATTTATCAAGGATATCAAATGCTTCTTCCAAATCTCTAAGGTGATCCTCAGCTCTCTTGGACTTAACCACCATGTCATCAATATGGACTTCCATTGTGTGTCCAATTTGTTCTTTAAACATCATATTAACTAGCCTTTGGTAGGTAGCACCTGCATTTCTTAGTCCAAATGGCAGAGCAATATAACAATAGATACCAGTAGGGGTCATAAAGGCTGTATCCTCTTGTTCAGATGGTTCCATCTGAATTTGTTGAAATCCAGATGAAGCATCCATAAAAGTTAACAATTCATGACCCGCTGTAGCATCCACCATGGAGTCAATGTGGGGTAACGGGAAAGGATCCTTGGGACATGCCTTGTTTAAATCAGTGAAATCGACACATACCCTCCACTTTCTATTTTTCTTTTGAACAACCACCTTGCATACTTAACCTCTCTAATCATACCTGCTCTGAGTAGTTTATCTACCTCCTCCTGGATGATGGCATTCCTTTCAGGTGCAAACTTTCTCCTCTTTTGATGTATGGGTTTGAATGACCTGTCAATGCCAAGTTTAAGAGTAATAATATCTTTAGAAATACCTGTCATGTCCTCATGCTTCCAAGAAAAGGTAGCTTTCCTCCTAGGAAGGATACTAGATCCTGTTCAATGTTATTGAGGATCCCGGATCCTATAAAAACTTTGGATTCAGGATCCTGAGGATCCATCAGGATATCTTTCACATCTTGTTCTCTTGCCTCTAGAACATCTCTTGGAGGATACTTTAATTTCTATTGCTCCCTGGTCCTTGAGGCTGGCTTCATGGATGATGGCATTCCTCTCAGGTGCAACAACCATTTTTCTTTTGAACAACAACCACATTGGCTAACCATCTTGGATACTTAACCTCCCTAATCATACCTGCTCTGAGCAGTTTGTCTACCTCCTCCTGGATGATGGCATTCCTCTCAGGTGCAAACTTTCTCCTTTTTTGATGTATGGGTTTGAACGACCTGTCAATACCAAGTTTATGAGTAATAATATCTTTGGAAATACTTGTCATGTCTTCATGCTTCCAGGCAAAGGTAGTTTTTTCTTTTCTTTAGGAAGGATACTAGATCCTCTTCAATATTGTTGAGGATCCCGGATCCTATAAAAACTTTGGATTCAGGATCCATTAGGATATCTTTGACATCTTGGTCTCTTGCCTCTAGGACATCTCTTGGAGGATACTTTAATTGCTATTGCTCCCTAGGTCTTGAGGCTGGTTTCATTGATGAACTGTAACAATTTTTAGCTTCCTGTTGGTCACTTTCTATCTTCACCACGCCCCATGGAGTAGGTAGTTTAACACATTGATGATTTGTAGATGGAACTGCTTTCATGTCATGTATCCATGGCCTGCCAAGGATAACATTGCAACAGGATAAGCAATCTATAACACATAATTTTTGAAAAGAATTAACCCCCTCTATGTAAATGGGAAGCTTAATGTCCCCCAATGTGTTCTTGGTTTCTCCACTGAATCCCACAAGAACTGATGATCTTGGGATAATTTCTGATTCGGGGATGTTCATCTTCTTGAGGACATTAAGTTGAATGATGTTCACCGAGCTTCCTCCATCTATCAGAATCCTGCGAACAAAATGGTTAGAAATAAACAATGTAATAACAAGACCATCATGATGAGGATCCTGAATATCTACGCGGTCGTCCTCATCAAAGGATATGACTTTCTCCTGTGTAAGGATCGAGGTTCGAATGGGTTTGTCCCCATTATCCATCTTTGTTTCTTTGGCATCCCTCTTGGCTACTGAAATGGAAGTGCCACATATATCTGATCCTCCAGGTATGAAGTTGATAATTTGTGCATCAGCAGAAGGAGCTGGAGCCCTTTCTGGAGTCTTTTCAGGATCCTGGATCCTTGACTTCTTCCTCCCAAACAGCTCCTTCAAATGCCCTTTGCTTAACAACTAACCAATCTCTTTCATGAGTGCTATGCATTTGTCAGTGAGATTACCGAAATCTTCATGATATGCACACCATTTGGATTTGTCTTTTGTTGCAGCTGGTTTATCGCTCTTTCTGGACCATCTTGCTTTTTCACCTAGGTTCTGCATTTGCAAAGATTAGTTCATTGTTACCAATAGAAAAGCAATATTCAAAAATGGGAGGATAATCCTCATCATCCTCTTCTTGCTCCACATCATACACATTTTGATTATCAGACTTATTGTATGATTTGGACTTGTTGTTCCTGAAGTAGGATCCATGCTTTTCCTGCTTTGAGGATCCTGACAGTCTCTCTTGGATCCTTTTATCATCCTCTAAACCAATGAATCTAATGGCTCTGGTTCTCACTTCATCAAGATTCCTGCAAGGGGTCATGACAAGATCATGATAGAACTGTGAATCCTTAAGTAAACCCATTTTGAAAACCTCTACAGCCGTAGCAATATCCAAATTAGGAATCTCTAAGGATTCTCTACTGAATTTGGTTATGTAATCTCTAAGTGATTCATTTTGACCTTGTGTTACCCTATATATGTTAGGGGAGGATTTTATAACAATTAGTGATCCTTATTCGTTATCCTAATTAATGATCCTTACTTCTGTGACAGATAGTGATCCTCAGAAGAGCTTCAGGATCAGGATCATGGATCACTTTAAGGATCCTCATACTGACGATTGTTTGTTTGTGTTTTGTATTACTTCCCAGGAGTAACAAGCTTGACTTGGTCTTGGCAACGTTACTATGGAATATTCCACGGGTATTTCGCACACGTTTGACTGGAAATGGACGTTGTGGAGAACGTGGGAGCTTGGCACGAAAGTCGGATAGTTTGTTAGTGTAGCTAACTTCTATTTTTAAAGGAGTAACGAGCTAGAATTAGAACACTTAGCCATTTTCAGCTACACACACACTCTCATACAATCGCATTCTTGAAGCTCTCGACGAACACTTATTAGTTTTCACTCACTTTTACACATCTCACAATAGTAATCCTTGTACCTAGCTCGTTACTATCCGAAGTTGTAAACATTTATTGATTTATTTGAGCTTGGTGATCGGTAGTTTCCATCACCCGGGGTTTTTTGTGCCGGAGATCAACTCTTGATCAAGGGCTTTTTCCCCGTATAAATCCTTGTGTCGTTTGTGCAATTTACCTTGAAGTGATCCTTATCATTGTTCTACATTTAAAGCATCATACCCCGTAACTAAGAGTTTGGTTGCATTATCCTCATTAGAATTTTTGACCAAAACAGTTTGGCGCCCACCGTGGGGCAATTGGTGCTTCATCCCTAAGAAGTTTTTCTGTTGGTGGTCGTTCCGGTTCATTGCATACAAATACATGGCTTCATCATTGAAGAATACCTCTACTGCAATGTCTGCGGTCAATTCATCTCAGGGCATTCCACCTTTGCCTCCACCACCTTCTGGACCTCAGAAAAATGCCGAGAAGAAACCAACTCCAATTTTCTCCAAACCTCCAACTTCTTCTGCTTCTTACACTCCCACTACTAGTGACATGTTTACTTTAATTTTGCAGATGAAGGATCACATACAGCAACAGGACAAGACTAATGAAAGGATTCTCAAAGAAATTGAAGATCTCAAGAAACAAAAGAAAAAGGCAGAGGATCATTCTCCACTAGTGCCCAGATCATTGAATTTTGATACTCCGGTGATTACTTCTCAGCCATCAGTGGCTCCAGATGTTCAATATGTGGGTGGACCAAAAGGAGTGCACTACGAAACAACAACAGTGACCCAGGCATTAGGTCCATACTTCCAGCCAGCAGGATCCTATCCTCAGCATATGGGATCCTTCATGAATTCAGGAGGGTACTCAGGAGCGCAGCAGATTCAAGGATCTTCCATTGTTCCAGGATCATCCCAGGTTCAAGGATCCTCCTTTGTTCCAGGATCATCCCAGGTTCAAGGATCCTCCTTTGTTCCAGGATCATCCCAGGTTCAAAGATCCTCCTTTGTTCCAGGATCATCCCAGGTTCAAGGATCCTCCTTTGTTCCAGGATCATCCCAGGTTCAAGGATCCTCCTTTGTTCCAGGATCATCCCAGGTTCAAGGATCCTCCTTTGTTCCAGGATCATCCCAGGTTCAAGGATCCTCCATTGTTCCAGGATCATTCCAGGTTCAAGGATCCTCCTTTGTTCCAGGATCCTCCCAGTTTCATGGATCCTTCCAGATGCCAGGATCCTTGAGGAGTTTGCAAACAGGAAGTTCAGATGTCCATCAGGGAGATTTTATTCCAATGCAGACCAATGCTTCTACCGGTCCTTCGATCATTCCAGAGCCCCAACAATATGGATTAACATCCATTCTTCCTAATTTGAATCCAATGGGAGGTAACACTTTTAATAATTCCTATGCTACTAACCATGGCCTTATGCAGGATCCAGGTATCAATTATGCCATGGCCAGAGAATTGCAAAAGTTGAAGGATATGATATCAAGTGTTCCAGGAGTGGTCAAACCTATCCCAGAGATTGCAGATGGGAGCCACAGGATATCCCATTTTGCACCACCGATCTGTGATGCTGAGATACGCAAGAGGTTCCATGTTCCAACTATGAAGCTGTATGATGGTTCGACGGATCCTGAAGAACACATAGCACAATACAGGGAGAGGATGGAGATCAATCCAATCCCAGAAAGGTTAAAGGAAGCATGCCTGTGCAAAGGATTCGGATCCACTCTTACTGGATCAGCTCTCAAATGGCTGCTAAGTCTTCCCCCTACTCTATTACCTCATTTGCTAATCTAGTTAACCTATTTAATAATCAGTTTTCTTGTAGTAGAAAATTCGAACGATTAACTAGTGATCTATATAGGATAACCCAGGGTCATAATGAATCATTAAGAGATTACATTACCAAATTCAGTAAAGAATCCTTAGACATTCCCAACTTGGATATAGCCACGGCTGTTGAGGCCTTAAAGATGGGATTGCTTAGGGATTCATTGTTCTATGATGATCTTGTTATGACACCATGCAGGAACCTAGATGAGGTAAGAACCCGGGGACTTAGGTTTATCCGGCTAGAGGGTGACAAAAGGATCCAGGAGAGGTTAGCAGGATCCTCAAAGCAAGATAAGCAAGGATCCTCGTTCAAGAACAACAAGTTCAGATCCTATAACAGATCTGATAACCAGAACGTGCATGCTGTTGATCAAGAAGAGGATGATGAGGATTATCCTCCAATCTCTGAATATTGTTTTTCTGTTGATAACAATGAACTAATCCGTGCGATGCGGAACTTAGGTGATAAAGCCAGATGGCCCAGAAAGAATGATAGGCCAGCCGCAACTAAGGATAAGTCAAAGTGGTGTGCATACCATGAAGATTTTGGGCATCTCACAGAAGAATGCATTGCACTGAGAAAGGAAATTGGATAGTTGTTGAGCAAGGGGCATCTAAAAGAATTGTTGGGAAGAAAAAAGTCAAGGACTCAGGATCCTGAAAGGATCCCTGAGAAGGCTCCAGCCCCTCCAGCAGATGCACAAGTAATAAACTTTATTTCTGGAGGATCAGACATTTGTGGCACATCCTTCTTGTTAGGGGAGGATTTTCTAACAATTAGTGATCCTTACTCGTTATCCTAATTAATGATCCTTTCTTCTGTGACAGATAGTGATCCTCAGAAGAGCTTCAGGATCAGGATCATGGATCACTTTAAGGATCCTCGTACTGACGATTGTTTGTTTGTGTTTTGTATTACTTCGCAGGAGTTACGAGCTTGACTTGGTCTTGGCAACGTTACTATGGAATATTCCACGGGTATATCGCACACGTTTGACTGGAAATGGACGTTGTGGAGAACGTGGGAGCTTGGCACGAAAGTCGGATAGTTAGTTATTGTAGTTAACTTCTATTTTTATAGGGGTGACGAGCTAGAATTAGAACACTTAGTCATTTTTCAGCTACACACACTCTCATAATCGCATTCGTGAAGCTCTCGACGAACACTTATTAGTTTTCACTCACTTTTACACATTTCATACTAGTGATCCTTGTACCTAGCTCGTCATTATCCGAAGTTGTAAACATTTATTGATTTATTTGAGCTTGGTGATCGGTAGTTTCCATCACCCGGGGTTTTTTGTGCCGGAGATCAACTCTTGATTAAGGGCTTTTTCCCTGTATAAATCCTTGTGTCGTTTGTGCAATTTACCTTGAAGTGATCCTTATTATTGTTCGACATTTCAAGCATCATACCCCGTAACAGAGAGTTTGGTTGCATTATCCTCATCAGATTTTTTGACCAAAACAGTTTGGCGCCCACCGTGGGGCAATTGGTGCTTCATTCTTAGAAAAAATCGTATTTCTGTGCTCATTTCAGTTCACTACAACCAAGCACATGGCTTCCTCAGCGAAGAATGCTTCAAATTTGATGCCCTCATTCACTTCTTCACAAGGCGTTCCTCCTTTGCCTCCACCACCTTCTGGATCCCAGAAGAATGCTGAGAATGCTGCGAAGAAACCAACTCCCATTTTCTCAAAACCACCTACTTCTTCTGTTTCAACTAATCCTACTACTAATGATCTCTATGCCTTGATTTTGCAGATGAGGAATCATGCATAAGAGCAGGATAAGACCAACGAAAGGATCCTCCGGGAGATTGACGAAATCAAGAAACAAAAGAAAACGGTAGAGGATCGTTCCCCACTGATACCCAGATCTTTGAATTTTGATACTCCGGTGATTACTTCTCAGCCATTAGTGGTTCCAGATGTTCAATATGTGGGTGGACCAAAAGGAGTGCACTACGGAACAACAACAGCGACCCAGGCATTAGGTCTATACTTCCAGCCAGCAGGATCCTATCCTCAGCATATGGGATCCTTCATGAGTGGAGGAGGGTACTCAGGAGCGCAGCAGGTTCAAGGATCCTCCTTTGTTCCAGGATCATCCCAGGTTCAAGGATCCTCCTTTGTTCCAGGATCATCCCAGGTTCAAGGATCCTCCTTTGTTCCAGGATCATCCCAGGTTCAAGGATCCTCCTTTGTTCCAGGATCGTCCCAGTTTCAGGGATCCTTCCAGATGCCAGGATCCTTGAGGAGTTTGCAAACAGGAAGTTCAGATGTCCATCAGGGAGATTTTATTCCAATGCAGACCAATGCTTCTACTGGTCCCTCGATCATTCCAAAGCCCCAACAATATGGATTAACATCCATTCTTCCTAACTTGAATCCAATGGGAGGTAACACTTTTAATAATTCTTATGCTACTAACCATGGTCTTATGCAGGATCCAGGTATCAATCATGCCATGGCCAGAGAATTGAAAAAGCTAAAGGATATGATATCAAGTGTTCCGGGAGTGGTCAAACCTATCCCAGAGATTGCAGATGGGAGCCACAAGATATCTTGTTTTGCACCACCAATCTGTGATGCTGAGATACCCAAGAGGTTCCATGTGCCAACAATGAAGCTGTTTGATGGTTCGACGGATCCTGAAGAACACATAGCACAATACAGGGAGAGGATGGAGATCAATCCAATCCCAGAAAGGTTAAAGGAAGCATGTCTGTGCAAGGGATTCGGATCCACTCTTACTGGATCAGCTCTCAAATGGCTGCTAAGTCTTCCCCCTACTCTATTACCTCATTTGCTAACCTGGTTAACTTGTTTAATAATCAGTTTTCTTGTAGTAGAAAATTCGAACGATTAACTAGTCTATATAGGATAACCTAGGGTCATAATGAATCATTAAGGGATTACATTACCAAATTCAGTAAAGAATCCTTAGACATTCCTAACTTAGATATAGCCACGGCTGTTGAGGCCTTTAAAATGGGATTGCTTAGGGATTCGTTGTTCTATGATGATCTTGTTAAGACACCATGCAGGAACTTAGATGAGGTAAGAACCCGGGCACTTAGGTTCATTCGGCTAGAGGATGACAAGAGGATCCAGGAGAGGTTAGCAGGATCCTCAAAGCAAGATAAGCAAGGATCCTCATTCAGGAACAACAAGTTCAGATCCTACAACAGATCTGATAACCAGAACGTGCATGTTGTTGATCAAGAAGAGGATGATGAGGACTATCCTCCAATTTCTGAATATTGTTTTTCTGTTGATAACAATGAACTAATCCTTGCGATGCAGAATCTAGGTGATAAAGCTAGATGGCCCAGAAAGAATGATAGGCCAGCTGCAACTAAGGATATGTCAAAGTGGTGTGCATACCATGAAGATTTTGGGCATCTCACAGAAGAATGCATTGCATTAAGAAAGGAAATTGGATACTTGTTGAGCAAAGGGCATCTAAAAGAATTGTTGGGAAGAAAAAAGTCAAGGACTCAGGATCCTGAAAGGATCCCTGAGAAGGCTCCAGCCCCTCCAGCAGATGCACAAGTAATAAACTTTATTTCTGGAGGATCAGACATTTGTGGCACATCCTTCTCAGCAGCTAAAAGGCATGCAAAGGAAACTAAAATGGATAATGGAGAAAGACCCGTTCGAACATCAAGTGTCTCCGAAGGAAAAGTCATAACCTTTGATGAGGATGATCGTGTTGATATCCAGGATCCTCATCACGATGGTTTAGTTATTACTCTTTTCATTTCTAACCATTTTGTCCGCAGGATCCTTATAGACGGAGGAAGTTCAGTGAACATTATCCAGCTTGATGTTCTAAAGAAGATGGGTATCCCTGAAACAGATATCATACCAAGATCCTCCGTGCTCGTAGGATTTAGTGGCGAAACTAAGAATACTCTGGGGGACATTAAACTCCCAATATACATCGAAGGCCTACACTCTTATCAAAAATTTTGTGTTATTGACTGTTTATCTTGTTGTAATGTTATCCTTGGCAGGCCCTGGATACACGATATGAAGGCAGTCCCATCTACTTACCATCAATGTGTGAAGCTCCCTAGTCCTTGGGGAATAGTCAAGATTGATAGCGATCAGCAAGAGGCTAAGAATTGCTATACTTCATAGATGAAACCAGCCTCGAAGTCAAGGGAACAATAGCAATCAAAGTATCCTCCAAGGGATGTCTTGGAGGCAAGAGAGCAGGATGTGGTAGAAATCCTAATGGATCTTGATGATCCTGAATCTAGGATCTATATCGGATCAGGGATCCTCGGCGAAATGAAAGAAGACCTCGTATCCTTCCTCAAAAGGAGAAAGACTACCTTTGCATGGAAACATGAAGACATGACCGGTATATCTAAAGATGTGATCACTCACAAACTTGGCATTGATAGGTCCTTCAAACCTATCCATCAAAGGAGAAGAAAGTTTGCACCGGAAAGAAATGCCATTATCCAGGAAGAGGTAGAGAAATTGCTCCGGGCAGGTATGATTAGAGAGGTCAAATATCCAAGATGGTTGGCCAATGTGGTTGTTGTTCAAAAGAAAAACGGAAAGTGGAGGGTATGTGTCGATTTTACCGATTTAAATAAGGTATGTCCCAAGGATCCTTTCCCATTACCCCACATTGACTCCATGGTGGATGCAACTGCGGGTCATGAACTGTTAACTTTTATGGATGCTTCATCTGGATTTCAACAAATCCAAATGGAACCATCCGATCAAGAGGATACAGCCTTCATGACTCCAACTGGTATATACTGCTATATTGCTATGCCGTTCGGACTAAGAAATGCAGGTGCAACGTATCAAAGGCTGGTGAATATGATGTTCAAGGATCAGATTGGACAAACTATGGAGGTTTACATAGATGATATGGTGGTAAAATCCATAAAAGCTGAGGATCACCTAAGAGACTTGGAGGAAGCATTCGATATCCTTGACAAATATAACATGAAGCTTAATCCTTCAAAATGTCACTTTGGTGTTAAAGCAGGTAAATTCTTAGGATATATGGTGACGAAGAGAGGCATTGAAGCTAGCCCGGAACAAATCAAAGCAATAGTGAACATCAAATCTCCGGCCAATGCTAAGGATGTTCAAAGGCTAACAGGCAGGATAGCAGCTTTGAACAGATTTATATCCAAATCCTCAGAGAAGTGCAAAGAATTCTATGATATCCTAAGGAAGAACAAGAAATTTGAGTGGACTGAGAAGCATGAAAATGCTTTACGAGCCCTCAAAGATTACCTATCCTCAGCCCCGGCCTTGATGAAACCAGAAAAAGGCGATGTGCTATCCTTGTATCTTGCAGTATCCTCAAAAGTAGTAAGTTCGGTCCTCGTTAAGGATCATGAAGAATGTCCTCAGGAAACCAGAGATGTCAGGAAGGATGGCTAAGTGGGCAGTGAAGCTAAGTGCATATGATATAAGATATGAGCCCAGGACAGCCATCAAATCCCAAGCATTAGCCGACTTTGTGGCTGATTTCAGTAGTGATTTACAAAAAGAAGCTGAGTTAGAAGTCCAGCAGTTGGAGGAGACTAAGGATCCTTGGATACTCTATACCGATGGATCCTCAAATGTTAAAGGCACAGGGCTTGGAATACTACTAAAATCGCCACAGGGGGACATAATACCCCACTCTATAGCTTGTGAGTTCCAAACCACTAACAATGAGGCTGGATATGAAGCCTTAATTGATGGTTTGCAAATTGCTAAGCATATGGGGATTAGGTATCTTGAGGTACATGTAGATTCATTGTTAATTACAAACCACTTTAATGGATCCTATGCTGTTAAAGGTGAAAAGGTAACCAAATATTTAGAGATAGTCAAAAGTTTGGCACTCTCTTTTGTTTCCTTTAGTTTGACACAGGTACCAAGGGAAGAAAATACAGGAGAAAACCCTAGGGCTTTCAAATCTAAGGTATCTCAATTCACAATTTTAAATAATATGTTGTATAGACGATCTCTTGCAGGACCATACTTGAGATGCATTGAGGATCCTGAAATCCAAGAAGTTTTAAAAGACTTCCATGAAGGAGATTGTGGAAACCACACTGGGGGCAGGGCATTATTCTCAAGGATCCTAAGGACAGGATACTACTGGCCAACCATGAAGAGAGATGATGTGGAATATGCTAAGAGATGTGATCCTTGTCAGAGACACAGCAATATCCTTCATCAACCAGCTGAATTATTGCATCCTATATCCTCCTCTTGGCCATTTATGAGATGGGGTATGGATATAGTTGGTAAGCTTCCTAAGGCACCTGGTGGAAAAGTATTCATGCTTGCTATGATTGATTACTTCTCCAAGTGGATAGAGGCTGAAGCTTTTGCACAAGTCAGAGAAAAGGAAGTTATATCCTTCATTAAAAGAAATATTATAACTAGATTTGGAATTCCTTCTGAAATTATATGTGATAATGGTTCCCAATTTATTGGGAGCAGAACCACTAACTTTTGTGACAGTTGGGGGATTAAGATGATAACATCAACACCAGTCCACCCACAAGCTAATGGTCAAGCAGAATCATCCAACAAGATCATCATCAACAATTTGAAGAAGAAGCTTGGATCCAAGAAAGGAAAATGGGCAGAGGAACTACCTTATGTGCTTTGGGCTGATAGGACAACCCCTAAGAATGCAACTGGTCAAACACCATTCTCTTTGGTATTTGGGGCAGAATCAGTGATCCCAACAGAAATGGTGGTTCCAACTGCTAGAACAAGTACTCGTGATCCTGAGGAAGATGACGAGAACTTGACTCAAGATCTGGATACTATTGAAGAAATCAGGGATCTGGCTAGGATATGGATGGCCAGTTATCAACAAAGAATGGCTGGTGCTTACAACAAAAATGTCAGGATCGGGAAGTTTCAAGTTGGAGATATGGTATTAAGGAAAGCATTTCAGAATACCACCAATCCTGCCGATCGAAAATTGGCTCCAAAATGGGAAGGCCCTTATTTGATTGAAGCTGAAGTAGGAAAGGGGGCATATAGGTTGCTAACCATGGAGGGTGATTTGCTACCAAGAGCTTGGAATGCTGTCCACTTGAAGAAATATTTCATGTGAGTAGCATCCTCTTGGCACAGATGATCCTTATGGAGTATCCTTGAAAGTTCAGGTATCCTTAGCATAACATTGGTTATCTGCAGAAGCAATCCGTTCCTTGGGTTTGACCCCAGTTTGGGCATGTCCCCAGTTTCGCCAGTAGCGCATGATGATCCTGGTATAGTTCAAGGCAGTGGGACCAGTACTCGCTCTAGGGGCTGATAATTCCATTGTACTGGCTATGCCTAGTGTTATGGGTGAAATTCTGAGCCCATATCCTGGAAAATATCTTGATCTATATCTTATTTATGTAGTATCTGTTTACATCCGGGATGCTGGTTCAGGATATTGGTAACATCCTGAACGGTATCCTCGGGATTGCTAATGGATTATGTGCAGGTACGTGTGTTAGAAGCTAGCAACGTTTACGAAGACTTCTTCCGCGGAAGACTCGGTCCAAGCTGTTTAAAGAAAGACGTTGAAACCTTATTACTCGGTCTACAACGTTCGTGGTGGAATATTCGGAGCATCCCATATTTATAGGAATATTTGTTTGTATTTCGTTACTATAAATAGGAGGGACACCAGATCAAATAGGACACAACAATCTCACTGCAATCACACTCACTACACTCTAACACTTGTTCTCTCGCAATTTGTACTCTCACACGAATTCATTGTAACACTTAGCGATCTGGTTGATATCCTGCACTGTATCCCGAAGTTTAACGCAATAAGAAGAACAAGGCAGCTGCGATTGTCAGCTCCCGAGGTTTTGTGCCGGCGATCTAGATTGATCAAGGGCTTTCCTCGTACATCTCGTGTCGTTTCCTTTACTTTTTGTTCATTATTTGCTCATTGTTTGATCGCAGATACAGCTCAATATCCTGAGCCGTATCCTGAATACTGATTTTCTAAATAACTCAACAAGCACATTTTCTATAAACTTTCTAGCACACTACCTCACATTACTAATTTGATCACTAAATTGCTTCTGTAATTTTTGACCAAAACAATTTGGCGCCCACCGTGGGGCAAGTGGTGCTCTCTTTACTAAATTTTTTTGTTAAATCGCTAATCGTTTTTTTTTTAACTTTTTGCTACATTGTCCACAATGGCCTCACGATCAAACATGAGTTCCTCCACTGTGTCTGCTACGACTTCCGCTACTACAGGTTCGGGGCTTCCACCACCTCCTCCAAGAATGCCAGCCTCTACACGACCTCAGGATATTATCCCTACCCGCAGTGTTCAGGAATCTGCCCCTGTTTTAGCTTCTAATGAAGAAATTTTAACCTTATTTGGAAGTGTGCAGGAACAGATGAGGCAGCAGCAAGAGACAAACCAAATGCTTTTAAGGGAAATGCAACTCTTGAAGTCTGGCTCGAGCAGATCCGCTGAGGATATTGTCACTCCATTGCAACCCAGAGCTTTGAACTTCAGTTCAGCTGTGTATACTGAGGATAACAGGGGGAATATTGTGCCCAGCCTTCCTCAGAATTATACCCCTGAAATACCCTCCTCGGTCAAGATATCGACCATAAGGAGCTCAGGATATGCTTCAGGATATGGGCAGAATCCTCCAACGGGTAACATGTTAAATAATAATAATACTCATACTACTAACAATAGTGGATCCTTGCAGGATACAGGTGTGACGTCAGCACTTACCAGGGAACTTCAGAAGTTGAAGGACATGATATCAAGTGTACCTGGGGTGGTCCAGCCAATCCCGGAAGTGTCTCAAGATAGCCACAAGATATCTCGTTTTGCATATCCTATCTGTGATGCTGAGATTCCAAAGAGGTTCCAAACCCCCAACATGAAGCTTTACGACGGAACAACGGATCCTGAGGAGCATATTGCTCAGTATAGGGAAAGAATGGAGATTAACTCTATCCCTCCGGATCTCAAGGAAGCGTGCTTGTGCAAGGGTTTTGGTTCAACCTTGACAGGATCAGCCCTGAAATGGCTTTTGAATGTCCCTCCACATTCGATTACATCTTTTGCTCATTTAGTAAATTTATTTAATAGTCAGTTTTCTTGTAGTAGGAGCTTTGAAAAATTAACAAGTGATCTCTACAGGATAACGCAGGGGCCTCAGGAATCCCTTAGGGATTATGTGAACAAGTTTAGCCGAGAATCATTAGACATTCCTCATCTTGATGTTGCAACAGCTGTGCAAGCTTTCAAGATGCGGTTGCAAAAGGATTCTCAATTCTACCAAGACCTTGTAATGAACCCATGCAGGAACCTGGATGAAGCTCGGAACAAGGCCCTAAGATACATTCGGTTGGAAGATGACAGAAAGATGCAAGAAAGGATGAACTCATCCAACACTTATGAGTCAACTAACAGGAAGTCGGAATCCTCATTCAAGTCGTATCGGCCTAAGCCATATGGCAGAAATGAGAACAAGAGAGTGAATGCTGTCGAAGATGAGGATCCTGAAGAGTTGATGTGTGTAAAATGCAACATATAAATTACATCAAATGAGGCATAAAACTAACCCTTTTTTAGTACTAATATTGGAAAAAGAGTGTTTTTGTCTTCCTTTTGTATTTTCAGGATTAAATGAGCTCAAAAATGCAAAAGAAGCAAAAAGACAGCTAAATCCAACATAAATACAAGAAAAGGAACATTAGTGGATTGCCCGAACCCTCAACGGCACCTTCCAAAGCAAAATAGAGAAAACAGAAGGCTGAACACGCCCCGTGCTCAGCCAGCACGGGGCCGTGCCCAAGAAGCAGCAGAAAAGACAAACCTATAGAAGCTTCTATTGCCCACCACGGGCCGTGCTCAGCGGACACGGGGGGCGTGCCGAAAGTACTGCAGGCGCATTAATTGTAATTGCGAATTACAATTAATGAAGAGAGAGAGTGTCAGACGGGCACGGGGCCGTGCCCAGCGAACACGGGGCCGTGCCCAGGCTTCTGTTCAGCCTATAAATAGGAGTGCTTGGTTTCATTGCAACTCATCCCTTGGCACCACCTCTCTCACACTTCATCCACCACCCACCACCATCACAACACCATCATCCACCACCATCATCCATTGTCCATCATAGAGTGTGTGAGTCGTCTCGGGATCCAAGATTGATCGTAAGAGTTCTTGACAATCAAGGCCATGTTTGCCTAAGTCTCTTACATCACTTGGTGAAGACAAAGTGTCTAGTATAATACTTTTTATTTCTAATCTTTTGCACTTTTTATTTGGTTTTGTATTAATGACTTTAATAACTAGTTACTTATGTTGAAGGTGATCTTTCCTTATCGTTTGTCCGTGGTGTCTTGGCATTATTTTACTGTCTATATAAAATAAAGGATTTTCACCATTCATATCTCCATGGTCTATATGGAGGTATGTTGGCTACCTGGTAGGGGGTTAAGGGAACGGTTTGGTAAAGGTCTTGCCATTGTTCAGCGTTTAGAGGTCCTGCAATGGACCTGGGTCAAATTTAGTAGGACCTCCTTCAATACTTCACGGTATTGGATGGCGGGGGTCCAAACTCTTTGATCCCCTCATAAGTTAACTACTATTAATACTATAACCCGGCTATTTAGGACTGTATCCCTGCTGACTCAGACTACTTAGTCGAGGGTAACGTCACCGCCAAAAGCGGGGCCTACCACAATACTGCATTAATAACTTAATTCATTATCTTCCAATAATCCACCCCTTTAGGATTGTATCCCTGCTGACTCAAACTACTGGGGTGAGGGTAACGTCACCTTCAAAAGAGGGGCCTACTACAATAACTAAGATAATCTCTTAATTATGTGCAAAAGTGCGGAAATAATCAAAGGTTATACTAGATACGAGTCGGAACCAAGTGATTCATCTTGTCTATCTGTTTTTATTTTTATTTTCAGCATTTTAGTTAGTTTTTATTTTTATTAGTTTAAAACATTTTTCTAAACTTTTATTTTGGTTAGACGTTGAGGATAAACCGGTATTAAAAGCTCTTGTGTCCTTGGACGACCTCGGTATCTTACCAACGCTATACTACACTCAACGATGGGTGCACTTGCCCATATGTGTGTTTAGTGTTAGTGAAATATCGTGTTTTATAAATTTAAAACTTGGCTAAAATAAGTGTTAAAAAGGGCTTAAAATATACACCTAAAATATACGACACTTCACACGCATCAAGTTTTTGGCGCCGTTGCCGGGGACACATTTAGTTTAGTTTTGCATTTACAGTATCCTGTACACGGGGCCGTGTTCACTGAACACGGGGCCGTGCTGCAGATTTTTCATAAACGCCCAGTAACAGTAGCTTGAACACGGGCCGTGCTCACTGAACACGCCCCGTGCTCAACTAGATCAGTCAATTTAATTAAAACGCCCAGATACAGATTCTGAACACGGGGCCGTGTCCACTCAACACGGGGCCGTGTCCAGCCTCTGTTTCCGTTTTTATTTTTGTTTTCTGATCTCGAGACTCGGTTGTGGTCTGCTGAGTGATTCTTATGGATCAATACTCAGGAGGTTACAACTACACCTATGATGAGGATGATTATAGGGGTAATTATTGCACAAATTGTCGTAATACACGTTCAATTCAAGATAATCACTCGTACCAACCATCCAATTCATACACTTACTATGAGGAGCCCAGGTACGAACCATCAACTTCATACACATCCTATGAAGACCAAAGGTATGAACCTCCTCCCTCATACTCATATTTTGATGAACCAAGGTATGAGCCTTCTTACTCATACTTTGAGGAACCAAGGTATGAGCCACCACCTTCATATGCTTATTATGAGGAACCTTGGCGTGAACAACCCACCTCATATGAGTATTATGAAGAACAAAATTACGAACCTTATCCATCATATGCTTACAATGAAGGGCAATGGTGTGAACCATCAACTTCATATGGGTATTATGAGGAACGAAGGGTCGAACAACCGGATTCAAGCTTAGAAAATAATGATTCTTTTTCTATAACCGAAGTGACCGATAGGATATTAGAACACATTAGAGTTATCGATCGGTGTATAAAAGAAGCTCGCGCAAGGGAAGAGGAGTCCCGCGCAAGAGAAGAATTAAAAAAGGAAGAGATAACTAAAAATGAAAAAATGGAAGAACAAATAAGTGAAAAACCGACACATGAGTTAAACAACGAAAAAGGTGAGTCCGACAACGTTAAAATCCAAGAAGAGTCTAATTTTGAAGAAATTCATCTCTTATCACCTTCTTTCGAAAATCATTGTTTAGTACCCACTCATGCTAAGTTTCTAAAAGAGTTAAACACCAACACTAAAATTGACGAAACGGTAAGTGTTAAGTTAACTAATGATCAAACTTCACTAATAAAAGAAGACCCATTTGAAATTAACATCACACCGGTTCCATGTTTCTTTCAAAATTCGTTTATTAGTAATGTCACAATCGATAAAGATCTTTGTGTTAACATAATGCCTAACTACCTTTTCGAAAAATTAAGTATTAGTGATTTTTCTCCACTTCAAATACCCATTTTTCTATCCAATCGGAAAGTAATAAAATCAATCGGTCTAGTTGAAGATGTCTTGGTTCAAACAAATCAAATGGTAATTCCAACCGACTTTGTCATCCTCGATGACGCTCCTCTAGTGTTGGGACGACCATTTGTAAAAACTTACGAAGCTTTGAAAAACCGGAAGTTCAATAATCTACCTCTTCAATTAGGGGCATTTAAAAGAAGTGTCGATCTCGAACGATCAATGAAATATCCATTCGGCAATAATGACCCCCTAATTGAAGATGAAGATGAGCCACCCGATACAAGTGAAGAGACTGACCACTTTGTTGAAGAAGAGGTCGCCATAGAACAAACTTTTAAAGTTCTTGATCGAATCGAGCAACCAAATAAGGAGTCTCCTAAAGACCCACCACTTGAGCTCAAAGAACTTCCAAAAGGTTTGGAATATGCTTTTCTAGACAAAGATGGTAAATTACCTGTAATTATTTCGTCTAAATTAGATAACCTAGAAAAAGAAAAACTAGTTAGTCTTTTGAAAAAACACAAAAATGCAATAGCTTGGAAACTTGTTGACATAAAAGGAATTAGTCCTTCTATGTGCACACACAAAATTTTGATGAATGATGACTACAAATCTGTCATACAACCACAACGTCGAGTAAATCCAAATGTTCAAGAGGTGGTTAAAAATGAAGTCATCAAATTACTTGACGCAGGACTTATCTATCCTATTTCCGATAGTCCTTGGGTAAGTCCCGTCCAAGTAGTTCCAAAGAAAGGAGGTATGACGGTGATTACTAACGAAAAAAATGAATTAATACCAACAAGAACCGTCACAGGATGGAGAGTATGTATAGATTATAGACGATTAAATGAAGCAACAAGAAAGGATCATTTTCCTTTACCCTTCATTGATCAGATGTTAGAAAGATTATCCGGTCATAAATTTTACTGTTTCTTGGATGGTTTTTCAGGTTACTTTCAAATCCCGATAGCACCCGAAGACCAAGAAAAAACAACGTTCACATGTCCCTATGGAACTTTTGCCTATCGACGCATGCCGTTTGGTCTATGTAATGCCCCCGCAACATTCCAACGTTGCATGGTTGCCATTTTCCATGACATGATAGAAAAGACAATGGAAGTCTTCATGGACGACTTTTCTATCTTTGGGGATTCATACGACCAATGCCTCGATAACCTTGAACGAATGCTATCCCGATGTGAGGAAACTAACCTCGCCCTTAATTGGGAAAAATGCCATTTCATGGTAACGGAGGGAATAGTACTCGGTCACAAGATCTCAAGCGAAGGAATGGAGGTGGATCGAGCCAAAATAGATACCATTTCTAGGTTACCTCCTCCATCCTCCGTAAGAGCTATTAGAAGTTTCCTAGGGCATGCCGGATTTTATAGGAGGTTTATCAAAGACTTTTCAAAAATCTCAAGACCTCTAACAAAGTTACTTGAAAAAGATGCTCCTTTCATCTTTGACAAGGATTGCAATCAAGCATTTCTAACCCTAAAGGAAATGTTAGTCAATGCACCTATCATGATAGCACCTGATTGGAAATTTCCTTTCGAAATCATGTGCGATGCTAGTGACTTTGCAGTTGGAGCTGTCTTGGGACAGAGAAAAGAAAAGCATTTCCACCCAATATATTATGCTAGTAAAACACTTAACGATGCACAAGAAAATTACACAACAACTGAAAAAGAATTACTAGCTGTGGTATTTGCTTTTGATAAATTTCGCTCTTATCTTGTTCTTTCTAAAACTATAGTCTACACAGACTATGCAGCCATTCGATATCTCTTTAAGAAGCAAGACGCAAAACCACGTTTGATTAGGTGGATTCTACTCCTCCAAGAATTCGACATTGAAATCAAAGACAAAAGAGGAGCAGAAAATACCGCAGCAGATCATCTTTCGCGCTTAGAAGACCCAGCTTTGGAGGCAACCAGGGGCGAGCAAATCAACGAAAAATTCCCAACTGAATCCCTGGAAATGGTGGAATTTAAGGAAGAACCATGGTACGCCGACTTTGCCAACTACTTAGCTAGTGGAATAGTCGCAAAAGGATGGCCACATCATCAAAGAAAAAAATTCTTTGCCAATGTGAAACACTATTTTTGGGAAGATCCATATCTTTTCAAAATGTGTGCCGACCAACTCGTCAGACGATGCGTACATGGTAGTGAAGCCCGAAGAATTCTTCGCCATTGTCACGAAGGTCCATACGGAGGACATCATGGTGCTGCCAGTACCGCACGAAAGGTATTTGATTCAGGATTTTATTGGCCAACCATTTACAAAGATGCCCAAAATCTTGTAAAGACATGTGATGCTTGCCAAAGAACAGGTAATATTTCTTCCAAAAACGAAATGCCACAAAATGGCATTCTTGTTTGTGAAATTTTTGATGTGTGGGGACTCGACTTTATGGGACCTTTTCCACCATCGAAAGGAAACAAATACATACTTGTGGCAGTAGATTACCTGTCTAAATGGGCCGAGGCCGAAGCACTTCCAACAAATGATGGAAGAGTAGTGGTAAGATTTCTGAAAAAATTATTCTCTCGTTTTGGCACACCCAAAGCTTTAATAAGTGATAGAGGTACCCATTTTTGTAATCATCAACTTGAAAAAATTTTAACAAGATATGGGGTCTATCACCGGGTTTCGACAGCTTATCACCCTCAAACAAACGGACAAGCCGAAGTGACCAATAGAGGGCTAAAACGAATACTTGAAAAAACCGTAGGGTTAAATAGAAAGGAATGGGCTGATAAATTAGATGATGCTTTATGGGCTTTTCGAACTGCTTATAAAACAACGATAGGTACAACCCCATATAAGCTAGTTTATGGAAAAAGTTGCCACTTGCCAGTAGAAATTGCACACAAAGCCTACTGGGCAATCAAAAATGTAAACTTAGATCTAGAATTTGCTGGTAAAAATCGATTTTGTCAAATAAATGAATTAGACGAACTTAGGAATTATGCATACTCAAACTCTGAGATTTATAAGGAAAGAATGAAGGATTGGCATGACAAACATATTAAACCTAATGAATTTCGGGTAGGAGATTTAGTTCTTTTGTTTAATTCACGACTTCGATTATTTCCTGGTAAATTAAAGTCTAGGTGGTCAGGACCTTTTTCCGTCACCCATATTTTTCCACACGGTGCAGTGGAAATTAAACCTCGAAATGGGTCACCATTTAAAGTCAATGGCCAACGGCTGAAACTCTATCAAGGATTTATTGAGGATGAGGAAGAAGAGATCTCGCTTCAAACCGTGGAAGAATAAAAACATCATGCCTGGTAAGTTATGAACGATTGAGGCGGCAAAATAAAGCGGTAAGTTTTCTAAACCATAGCTTATAGGAGAAAGGGGCACTCACACGCGCACTAAAAAAAAAAAAAAAAGAGGCTCGGCACGAGGCCGTGTCCGCTGGACACGGGGCCGTGTTCGCGCTGCAGACGGGATAAAACCCTTTTTCAAAACAGTTTCTTCATTCCACACGCCCCGTTTCCCCACAAAAGCTCTGGTTCCAGCCGATTTTTCGCGAAATTCCAACGTCTCTTACCGATCTAACAGCGTCAAGGTATGATTCTGTCACTCGTAGTAGTTAGATTAGTCACTTGCATGTAGTTAATACACCACAAATTTGGGGAAAATCTAGGGTTCTTGATGTTCTTCCGGATCGAACCTAAAATTTTTGCCTAAATCTGTTTGCATTTAGTTAGATTAGTGTTAAGGGAAGTAAATACACTTGTATTGTTCATAGATTCACCCGATTTCTTACAAAAACCCCAAACCCTTGTTCTTGAACCGAAAAAGATAAAATTGATAGGGTAAACGGGTTATTTTGGGAAAAACGGCACTTAGGGTTTCATTTCCGGGGGAAACCGCACCTATTGGTTCAAAAATTTTCAAGTTTTCGAAACCGGGTCGAAAAATGGGATTTTTTTAGTAACAGACCCCTGAACACGGGGCCGTGTCCGCTGGGCACGGGGTCGTGTCCAGCCCGCTGTTTGCAGTTTTGTCCGAAAATATTTCTGTTTCATGCTAACTTTTGGTGTATTAGTGCAGATGGCCAGGAAGTTTACCAGATTCAACGCCAATGAGCTAGATGCAAGAGCTCGATACGAGCTTCTTCAAACAAGGCCGGAGGAATACCCGAGGCAGGCGTGCACAGAACTACTAACCATGGTGAATCAAATTGACCGTTTCAACAACATTGTCACGGGACCACTCAGAGTCGCACTAACAACCCGACTCCGTTTTGTTCATGAATGCACCTTGGAATTCTACAGCACCTTTGCATTCAATTCAAGGTGCGACCCGTTCGATAATGAAGGGGTGTCATTCAGGTGTGGCGGAACGAGGTATTCGATCTCCATGGCACAATTCGGGTCGATTATCGGGTTGTATGCGGAGGAGGATGCGGGAGACGAAGACAATACCGGGGGGTTGAGAGAGATCGAAGACAACGAGCGCCAAGCCATGTGGGCCCAGATTGGGGAAGGGTTCTATAATCCAAGCAGCACTAAGAGTACCAAGCTGAGGGATCCGCTTTACAGATACATTCATAGGCTCCTCGGCTACTCTCTTAGCCAAAGGCATGACAGTGGTGGCGTCGTTGGGTTAAGAGATTTGCTTGTCCTCCATTGCATTCACAACCGCAGACCGCTCGATGTTCCGTTCCTCATGCTCCGAAACATGCATCACAACCGCCTTGCTAGTGCACCAACTCCTATTTTCTTCGGGGGGTGGGTGCACCGTCTCTTCAGGCACTTCGCCCACATTCCGAGGGCATTTGAGAGGAGCCCATGGTCGGGTACGGTGGATATTCACATATGCCGCTCAATGAACCTGGTTTATGAGGCAGAAGACGGGACGGTAACCTTTCAAAGGATGCAAGGTCACGCATGGAACCCGCAAGAAGCACTTGTCCTCCCAGCACCGCAACATCATCAGTACCAATACCCACCCCACGGTGATCCGGGCCAATCATCCTCCTCGGGAGGCAGTTTTCCTAATTTTCAAAGTTTGCATGATTTGTTGCAGGAAAACCTCATGTGTACTCGGAACACCTATAACATGGCGAGCAACACCTACCACCGGGTCGGAGCTATCGAGAGAAACCTATCCGAGATACAAGAAGACGCCGGATACATACGAGACCACATTGCACGCCATGGAGGGGGTGACGATGATGATGATGATGATGATAATGATGCCATGGAGTAGGCGGGAGGAGCATAGGAGGAAGCAGTTGATTGATGACTTCCCAGGTTAACCCTTTGCAATCTTGAACAATTGATGGCCTGCGTGCCAAGTGTTAGACAATTTACTTTTCCTAACTATTTTCTGCATTTTATTTTTTTTTTCTTTTACTTTATGCTTGGAACAATTAACTTTGGTAATGTAGGATGATTGTACTGCTTGGTGTGGTATTAAGTGTTGAAACAGGTACAAACCAAGGCTTAGGGTGTTAAGCCTCAGCACTCATAGGGCTAGAATGGAAAAACCGGAGAAGGAAACCTGTTTTTCAGGCTTCCAGACTGTCCACACGGGGACGTGTCCAGCCAACACGCCCCCGTGCTCACCTCCCTGACCTGCTGTTTGGCTTCTGTTCGGCAGAATTTTGTCAGACACGTGGCCGTGTTCAGTGGACACGGGGCCGTGTCCACCTTCTGTAAGTTCTTGTTACTGACACCTGAACACGGGGTCGTGCCCACTCTACACGGGGCCGTGTTCAGTGCCCAGTAACACAAATTTTTGCTTTTTAAACACTATTTTACACATCTAATCAACCTAAAAATTTATTTTTGGGACACATTGAGGACAATGTGTAATTTAAGTGTGGGGGGGATGCTAAAACCTTGAATTTTGCAAGTCCTAAATACAAGCCTTACACAAAACTCTATTGGAACCGCTAATCACCCCAAATTTTTTCAAAAATTTCATTTTTACTTGTCTAGGTTTAACTCGGGAAATTCAAGCTCTCAAAAAGGTTATATTTTTACAAATTTACAACCGATAGCGTAGTGATAAAAAGAACCAACATAAGAAAATTATGAAAAGGCATGACAAACTTATTTAAAATTTGATTATATATACTTGATCACATAAAAACCCATTCCCACAAAAGTGAGTTTTGAGCCTTTATTGAGCACACAATTCCATATCATTTGACTAAATGCTCATTTTTCGTTTCTTGTGTGAATAGCCGCTTGGTTCTTACGACTCTAGAACTTGCCATAACAATACATTCCCGGTCCTTATCAACTTAAACCCGAGTAAGTAAATGATGGAGGCATTAGGACTAACATTTTTTTTTCTACACCATTATTTTTCTTTTTCTTTTACCACCAACCCAAAAATCCCCCTAGTTAGCCCCTTTGAGCCTAAACCTTTTCGTTTCATCACCCAAAACAAAAAACCCTTTCACCCACCAAAACCTTTTTCATTTTTAACCCTTTATTTTAGTAACAAGTTCGGTTCTTCGTGAAAAAAAAAAATGAAGCAAAAAGAAAATAAACAAACAAAGTAATCAAAAATAACTTTGTTTGAATAAAAGCTTCATCAAAAATAAAAAGTTGCAAAAATACGAAAACCGACACTTGTTACGCTTTTTAGCCCTTTTTCTACTAACCACCTACCTTTAACCCTAGCCAACCCTTAACCCACAAAGTCCTCTTGATATCTACAAAGGTATAAAAGTTAAAAAGGAGGAGGATTGATTTTTTGGCAAGCCTATGGTAGGAATAAGTTCCGTGCCGCTCTCGAGTGATTCACTAAAAATACACCTTCGGCCGAGTGTGAGTGATTTCCCCGCGAGGTATGTGAACTTGTATATAAATAGAATTTTAAAAAAGGCATGTTATGCCCAAATAAGTAATTTCTTTTATGAACAGTTCTAATTAAATCATTACGAATAGGAGTGTAAATAAATAAAAATAAAACCCCAAAAAGATCTTGGAAATCCCGACACTCTATGACAAGCCCAAAACCTTCTCTTCTACCTATTCCATTTGGGAGTGTAAGCCAAATATTAAAGAGTTTTGCTTGAGGACAAGCAAAAGTTCAAGTGTGTCGGTATTTGATGTGTGTAAAATGCAACATATAAATTACATCAAATGAGGCATAAAACTAACCTTTTTTTAGTACTAATATTGGAAAAAGAGTGTTTTTGTCTTCCTTTTGTATTTTCAGGATTAAATGAGCTCAAAAACGCAAAAGAAGCAAAAAGACAGCTAAATCCAACATAAATACAAGAAAAGGAACATTAGTGGATTGCCCGAACCCTCAACGGCACCTTCCAAAGCAAAATAGAGAAAACAGAAGGCTGAACACGCCCCGTGCTCAGCCAGCACGGGGCCGTGCCCAAGAAGCAGCAGAAAAGACAAACCTATAGAAGCTTCTATTGCCCACCACGGGCCGTGCTCAGCGGACACGGGGGGCGTGCCGAAAGTACTGCAGGCGCATTAATTGTAATTGCGAATTACAATTAATGAAGAGAGAGAGTGTCAGACGGGCACGGGGCCGTGCCCAGCGAACACGGGGCCGTGCCCAGGCTTCTGTTCAGCCTATAAATAGGAGTGCTTGGTTTCATTGCAACTCATCCCTTGGCACCACCTCTCTCACACTTCATCCACCACCCACCACCATCACAACACCATCATCCACCACCATCATCCATTGTCCATCATAGAGTGTGTGAGTCGTCTCGGGATCCAAGATTGATCGTAAGAGTTCTTGACAATCAAGGCCATGTTTGCCTAAGTCTCTTACATCACTTGGTGAAGACAAAGTGTCTAGTATAATACTTTTTATTTCTAATCTTTTGCACTTTTTATTTGGTTTTGTATTAATGACTTTAATAACTAGTTACTTATGTTGAAGGTGATCTTTCCTTATCGTTTGTCCGTGGTGTCTTGGCATTATTTTACTGTCTATATAAAATAAAGGATTTTCACCATTCATATCTCCACGGTCTATATGGAGGTATGTTGGCTACCTGGTAGGGGGTTAAGGGAACGGTTTGGTAAAGGTCTTGCCATTGTTCAGCGTTTAGAGGTCCTGCAATGGACCTGGGTCAAATTTAGTAGGACCTCCTTCAATACTTCACGGTATTGGATGGCGGGGGTCCAAACTCTTTGATCCCCTCATAAGTTAACTACTATTAATACTATAACCCGGCTATTTAGGACTGTATCCCTGCTGACTCAGACTACTTAGTCGAGGGTAACGTCACCGCCAAAAGCGGGGCCTACCACAATACTGCATTAATAACTTAATTCATTATCTTCCAATAATCCACCCCTTTAGGATTGTATCCCTGCTGACTCAAACTACTGGGGTGAGGGTAACGTCACCTTCAAAAGAGGGGCCTACTACAATAACTAAGATAATCTCTTAATTATGTGCAAAAGTGCGGAAATAATCAAAGGTTATACTAGATACGAGTCGGAACCAAGTGATTCATCTTGTCTATCTGTTTTTATTTTTATTTTTATTTTCAGCATTTTAGTTAGTTTTTATTTTTATTAGTTTAAAACATTTTTCTAAACTTTTATTTTGGTTAGACGTTGAGGATAAACCGGTATTAAAAGCTCTTGTGTCCTTGGACGACCTCGGTATCTTACCAACGTTATACTACACTCAACGATGGGTGCACTTGCCCATATGTGTGTTTAGTGTTAGTGAAATATCGTGTTTTATAAATTTAAAACTTGGCTAAAATAAGTGTTAAAAAGGGCTTAAAATATACACCTAAAATATACGACACTTCACACGCATCAAGAGTATCCTGAATTATCTGAATATTGCTTTTCTGTTAACATTCCTGAATTGATGTATGCCATGCAGGGTCTGGGGGACAAGGCAAGATGGCCTCGAAAGAACCAACAAAAAGCGGATTGGAAAGACAAATCAAAATGGTGTGCTTTCCACGAAGATTTCGGACATATGACTGAGGATTGCATCGCTTTGAGGAAAGAAATAAGCTATCTTCTAAGCAAGGGATATCTGAAAGATCTCTTAGGAAGAAAGAAGAATAAGGGTCAGGATACTGAGAAGTATCCTCCTGAGCAGGAAGTTGAAAGATTGTTGAAGTCAAAAATGATTAGAGAAGTCAAGTTCCCAAGGTGGCTAGCAAACGTGGTGGTGGTACAGAAGAAAAACGGGAAATGGAGAGTCTGTGTAGATTACACAGACTTGAACAAAGCTTATCCTAAAGACCCATTTCCTCTCCCCCATATTGATACAATGGTAGATGCCACTGCTGGGCATGAAATGCTGACTTTCATGGATGCATCCTCAGGATTCCAACAGATCCAAATGGAGCCTTCTGACCAGGAGGATACTGCCTTCATGACACCAACAGGTATTTATTGTTATACAGCTATGCCTTTTGGTTTGAAAAATGCAGGTGCAACATACCAAAGATTGGTAAACATGATGTTCAAAGACAAACTGGGGGACACCATGGAGGTGTACATTGACGATATGGTGGTAAAGTCAAAGAAAGCTCAGGATCACCTCCAGGATATTAAAGGAGCGTTTGATATCCTGGATCAGTATAATATGAAGCTGAATCCTGCTAAGTGCCATTTTGGAGTGGGGGCAGGAAAGTTTCTAGGATATATGGTGATCAAAAGAGGAATAGAAGCGAGCCCGGAGCAGATTAAAGCCATCTTGGATATTAAATCGCCCTCAAATATGAAAGATGCTCAACGATTAACGGGGCGAGTGGCAGCATTAAACAGATTTATCTCAAGATCCTCAGAGAAATGCAAAGATTTTTATGATATCCTGAAGAAGAACAAAAAATTCGAGTGGGGTGAGAAGCATGAAGCGGCCCTACAGGATTTAAAGCAATATCTTTCAACCGCACCTCTACTGATGAAGCCTGAGAATGGTGAACCATTATCCCTATACCTCGCGGTATCAGGGAATGCTGTAAGTGCCGTCCTTGTAAAGGACCATGAAGGTCAGCAATATCCTGTTTATTATGTTAGTAAAAGCTTGTTAAATGCCGAAACTAGATATTCTCATTTAGAAAAATTAATACTAGAATTAGTCATGGCATCAACAAAACTTAGACATTATTTTGAGACTCATAGGATTCATGTTAAAACAAATTATCCTGTCAAGAATGTGCTTAGGAAACCAGAGATGTCAGGCAGGATGGCTAAGTGGTCAGTAAAGTTGAGTGCTTATGATTTAGTATATGAACCTAGGAATGCCATAAAATCTCAGGCTTTAGCTGACTTTGTGGCTGATTTTAGTAGTGACATTCAGGATGAGGTAGACCTAGAAGTTCAACAATTAGGAGAATCCTCAGGATCCTGGACATTATATACTGATGGTGCATCTAATATAAGAGGAGTAGGATTAGGAATACTACTAAAATCGCCACAAGGGGACATATTACCCCAGGCTATTAGGTGTGAATTTCTTGCTACTAATAATGAGGCAGAATATGAAGCTTTAATTGCAGGATTAGAATTGGCTAAGAGTATGAGTATAAAAAATTTACAAGTATATGTTGACTCTTTGTTAATTACTAACCATTTTAATGGATCCTATGCAGTTAAGGGTGAGAAATTGACTGAATATCTTGATATTCTCAAAAAATTAGCAGGATATTTCGATGTTTTTACACTTGAACAGGTACCAAGAGAGGATAATGCTGAAGCGGATGCCTTAGCAAATCTGGGATCATCAATCAGGATACCGGAAGGGACCCAAATACCTGTGATACATGTCTTATATCCTGCAACGAATCCTCAGGATAACGAAGTAGCGGATATTCGGGGTCCTGGAGTGGAATATCCTGAACAGGATCCTAAATCCTGGACAACTCCAATTCTGAAATATCTTAAAGATGGACACGTCCCCGAAAATGAAAATCCTAAGGCATTTAGGATGAAGGTATCACGATTCACTATTATAAATAATATTTTATACAAGAAATCTCTTGCAGGACCATATTTAAGGTGCTTGGAGGATCATGAAGCCAAAGAAGTACTTCAGGATATACATGAAGGGGACTGTGGTAATCACACTGGGGGCAGATCATTATTCTCGAAAGTATTGAGGACAGGATACTTTTGGCCAACAATGAGAAAAGATGCTGCAGAATATGCTCGAAGATGTGATGCATGTCAAAGGCATAGTAACATACTACATCAACCAGCCGAACCACTATATCCTGTAGTTTCCCCTTGGCCATTCATGAAATGGGGGATGGATATAGTAGGGAAGTTACCAAAAGCTCCGGGAGGAAAACTTTTTATGTTAGCTATGACAGATTATTCTCCAAATGGGTTGAGGCTGAAGCATTTGTCCAAGTAAGAGACCAAGAAGTAGTATCCTTTATAAAAAGGAATATCCTGACTAGGTTTGGAGTACCAGCTGAGATCATTTGTGATAATGGGTCCCAATTTATAAGCAAAAGAACTACTGACTTTTGCAAGAGTTGGGGAATCAAAATGATCACATCTACTCCGGTACATCCTCAAGCGAATGGACAAGCCGAATCCTCGAACAAGATAATAGTCAATAACTTAAAGAAGAGGCTTGGAGCCAAAAAAGGAAGATGGGCGGAAGAGTTACCCTTTGTTTTGTGGGCTAATAGGACAACGGTGAAAAATGCAACGGGCCAAACCCCGTTTTCCTTGGTATTTGGAGTAGAGGCGATGATTCCAACAGAAATGACGATACCTACTGCAAGATCTACGTTGCAGTATCCTGAGCAGAATCCTGAAGTCTTATGTCAGGATTTGGATACTATAGACGAAAAGAGAGATGCAGCAAGGCTAAGGATAGCAGCATATCAACAAAGAATATCCAGAGCATATAATAAGAACATAAGGACTAGAAGATTTCGAGTTGGTGATTGGGTGCTGAGAAAGGCTTTTCAAAATACCACTAATCCTACCGATGGCAAGCTAGCTCCGAAATGGGAAGGACCTTATGAAGTCGAGTCAGAAGCAGGGAAAGGAGCATATCGACTCAGGAATGTGGAAGGGGATATGCTACCAAGATCCTGGAATGCAATGCATTTGAAGCTCTATTTCAAGTAAGAGTAGAATTTATTTTCTATCTCGGAATGGTATGTGTTCTATCTCTTTTAAATATATTTGTTTATTATCTTGAACCCAATACTGACTTAAGCATCGGAGGGGTGTTAGCTTAGTTTACAATTGTTTTGCAGGATATGTTTCAGGATATAGCTCCAGGATATATACTCAGGATAAGTCGAAAGATTAGAGGATTGGCCCCCTCTCTCACGTTTAAGGGATCATGATCCCTTCAAAGGTTTGAAGGTATTCACCTTTCTTTCGAATTGGGTTTAAACACCTCGCCTGGAGCGCAAGTTATCTAGGTATAGTTCGAGGTAGCGGGACCAGTTCATGTAAAAGTGGCTGACAATTTCGTTACTGTTGGCTATATCCTTGATCCTAAAGGTATATGAGGATTTATCACCCTCTCTCACGAAAAAGTATTTTCATACTCTCAAAGGTTTAAAGGTTTTCACCTTTCTAAGAATTGGAGTTTATACACTCTCGCCTGTAGCGCATGAAATTTAGGGTTTATCCCCAGATATCAGGGTTTATCCCCAGTATGCTAAGGATTTTTTTTAGGATATCAGGGGTTCTGCCCTTGGGCATTCGGAATCTATTCAAGTCAAAATGTGAATACATTTGTGTTTTTGTTGAACACAGGGGACACACGTTTATAAGTATGCACTGGGGACAAATTTATGATAAAGGATTGGAACTGACTCTCTAAGAATCTCTGGTATGATCTCTCCTTTTTGTTTGGACAATTTATAGTTTATATTTCAATATCCCTTTTAAGATTTTTTTAGGATATCTCCCAGGATACATTTATGATATGTGTTCCTAAGAATGATCAAACCAAACAATTTTCACAAGTAAAATTTGTGTGACAATAATAAAGTCAAAAGAGTAGTTATATTATTAACCTACCAAAAGATGTGCTCTTAGTTTCACCTCAAAACAAGGCCCATCCACTAAGAGCACTAATAGTTCATAACCATATTTACCCAACAGTTGAAGGCTTCGTCTCAAACCGAGACCCATCCACCTTCAACTGTTGTATTGTTCAAAAAGCATGCAGGAAATGTAAATTGTTCAAGTACGGGAAAGTAAAGTGCGGAAAAGTAAATTGTTTGTGGAACTACAAACCAACATTCAAATTCAAAAAGGTGGGCTCTGGCCTTGGCACGTATATCCGTCATCGCCCACCTAAATGCCCTCACACAGCGGCATCACCTCCAACCTTCTCAGACTTCTCCGCTCCAGCATCTTGACCAGCATCCTGCGCAGCATCCTGACCAATGTCCATCTCAGCATCACCTCCAGCATCCTTCTTCTCTCCAGCTTGGACCACCACCTCTGCTGACTTAGAGGACTCACCGGCTTCAGAAGGAAGTGGCACAGCTTTGCCTCCGAGCTCCTTTAACTTAGCCACCCAGGATTCAACTGGCCAAGATGGACAAACAAGGCCCGTCTCCTTGGCCTCGTAGGCCATCTTGATGCGTGCTTGTAGCAGGGAGACGATAGCAGAAGCCTTGATTCCCTCTCGAAAGTTGATCAAGGCCTGATCATGATCCATTTGAACGCTGGCAAGTTTGACCTCAGCGTCTTGGGTGACCTTCTTTAGCAAGCTTTCATAGTGCCGGCTCTTTGCTTCAGCAATAGCACCTTGGTCAGCAACGGTGCTCTCGAGCTGCTTGATCCTGGCTTCATGAAGTGCAACAGTAATTACAGGTATGGAGTTAGAATGTATGCTGACTAAGACATCCTACCAGGATATCCTGTTAGGATATACGTGCAGGATATATGTGCAGGATATACATGAAGGATATGCGGCAGGATATTACCTTGTTGAGGAAGGATGTCATTGGCTCTAAGGAGTCAGAGAAGCTGAGTTTGTGACACCCCAGGAAAACTAGTAAACGATACAACTCACCTAGCTTCCTCAGTAACCGCATGCTAAATTTCGGGACGAAATTTCTTCCAAGTTGGGGATAATGTGACAACTCGAGTTTTCGACTTTCACTTTCACATTAAATGCACGTTGACTTTGACTAATTAGTTGTTAGTTGTTTGACTTGTCTTACTTTGTAACTGTACACTTTGTTAGAATGAAACGCATTGTGTTTGCATGATTTTATGTGTGTTTGTATAACATGTGTACTGTTTGAAAAACTTAAACTATTAAACTATAAAAGAAACCGACGAAACACAAGTGAGATTCGCCAAGGTCGATCTCGACGAAACAGGTCAGTTTCGCCAACAACCTTCTCGACGAAACAGGCTGTTTCGCCGAGCCCAGTTTCACCGAAGCCCAATACGGCCCAGAACGTTATTTCATGAATATTTACGTGAAACGGGATTAGTTTCACAAGTTAGGCAATCAGGAAACCCTAGAACTCCCTCTCTTCTGTGCGACGGCAACAACCATCGTTTACCATCATCCCTAGCTCCCGAATCCGTGTTTGTTCATCTCGAATCGGTTAGTACGTGATTATTAATCGATTTCATGTTTCTGTGATATCTCGATTCTTGCTTGGGTGTATGATTGTTGTGTGTTGCTGCTGTGATTATAAGAGTATGATGTTGATGATGATGATATATATTTCGATATGTATGATGTAGTAGGATATATATACAATGCTATGCGAAACTTAATACAATCGAATGCTCGGTTCTGGATGTTGTTATTATGTTCTGATTCTGAATACAAGTTAGCATCTTGATAGGGTTCAATGATATGATGTTGTATGTTAATTTATATGTTATACACATAAACTAGGGTTTATGCTAGACAATGATTCATGGATGATTGAGTTATGATGATTCTATTTGCACATTGACCTCCATATGATTTCTGATACTGATGACGGCTGCTAGCATGACTAGGGTTTCTGTGTATTTTCGTAACTGCTGTAACTGTGTCTGCGAAACAGACATCCGACGAAACAGAACTCTCGGCGAAACAGAATGTGTTTCGCCAAGAGTCATCGACGAATTAGAAATTCTGTTTCGCCAAAGGAGTCCACGACGAAACAGTATGTGTGTTTCGCCAACATGAGTGTTTCGCCAACTATTGTGTTTCGCCAACTTATGTGTTTCGCCAACTGTTGTGTTTCGCCAAATGTGTAATCAGCACAGTAACTTACTTTAATTCTGTTAAAGGTTAACCTGGTTAGTTAACTACTGTTAAGAGTTAACTGGAATATCTAACTGCTGTTAAATGATATACATGACTTGTGTGATTGTGAATACGTACTACATGCTCATACGTGTACCACTCGTGACTACAAACTGATTGTTCTATACGTGCATACTTTAGGACGTGATTGATTTACTTTGAGCACATACTTAGCATACCGAGCAAACCAAGGTGAGTTCACACTCTTACCAAGGCATGGGATTCCCCGGTGGGTTGGGAATGGGATTGAAAGATTACTTGTACTTACATCACTACTAGACTACTTACCACGGTCCTCGGATTGGGAAGGATGCATGTGCCAAACTCTACGTAAAGCCTACGTACTGTCCTCGGTTTGGGAAGGACACTAGTGTTTAAACCTACGTAAATCCTACGTACTACTGTCCTCGGATTGGGAAGGACACCAGCACTAAACCTACGTAAAACCTACGTACTACCGTCCTCGGATTGGGAAGGACGCCAGCGCTAAATCTACGTACTCGCTACGTACCACTGTCCTCGGATTGGGAAGGGCACTTACGTAAAACCTACGTAAGCTTATACTTACTAATATCCTCGGATTGGGAAGGATACTTATGGATACAACTAGTCTAGTAACTTACGGTATGGGAAGCCCCCACTAATTGAACTTATAACATGGGAAGCCCCCACTAGATGAACATACAAATGGCCTAGTGATACACGGCATGGTTATAAACGAACTTACTATTACGCATTTACTTTCTGTGAACTCGCTCAACTAGTTGTTGATCCTCTGTTACATGCCTTGTAGGACCTTAGGCACTTATGGAGCTTGCACGGGAGGCGCAGTCGTTGTGGACAAGGATCATGAATACTTGATTAGACATTATGACATTTCATACTTTATTATGTTGGGTTTAAATATACGCTTCCGCTAAACAGTGATAACCTACGTATATTTTGAACACCTTTCATATTGGTGGTTGAATGGCATTTACTTTTATATATTAATTACATGTTCAATATGATTGGTGGCTTGATCCTGGTCAGTCACGCCTCCAAGCGGTGATACTCCGCGTGTGGATTTTGGGGGTGTGACAGATTGGTATCAGAGCCATTGGTTATAGAGAACTCGGTTTTAATAAGGGGAAAACGATTTTGTTAAAACCAGACTATAACCAGAACAGTGCTCAATGATCCACAACGACGCTTCGCTCCACACTATTCATGTTACTTTACCTACTTGCTAGAATTACATAGAACTTTGCTCGTGGTATGCTCAGATTACAGAACCTATTATATGATATTGCTCGAGAATACTTGTGTGCTCACTCTCTTCGCACTATTCGCGAACCTCTCACCCACATGTTCTCCTTGATGTCAACATCATGAGTGGACGCGTTAACCTAACTCAAGCCCAGTTGGCGGCTTCGATCACTGAACAAGTTACTGCAGCACTCGCAGCTGCCGAGGCAGGAGGTGTAACCTGCCATCACCACTTACTCTAGGATCTTTAGATCCTACTCTCGTAACTCAACACTTGTGCTTAATTTCGATTTCTCTTACGCACACGACAAGTCAACATACTCAGCCACCTGTATACACATACAAGACTTTTATGGACTGTCGTCCAACTACTTTCAGCGGCACTGAAGGAGCCGTAGGCCTTCTCCACTGGTTCGAGAAGCTAGAGTCTGTGTTCGAAATGTGTGAATGCCCTGAGGCACGCAGGGTGAAATATGCTACCGGTACTCTCGAGGGTTTAGCCCTCACTTGGTGGAAAGCACAGGTCCAAATACTGGGGTTGGTTGCTGCTAACGCCACCCCATGGAACAATTTCAAAGAGATGATCAAGGAAGAATACTGCAGTCGTGATGACATACATAAGCTGGAAGTTGAGTTCTTCAACCTCAAGATGACAGGGTCTGAAATTGAGGCGTATACAAAGAGATCGAATGAGCTTGCATTACTGTGTCCTACTCTGGTGGACAAGCGTATCGAACTTTATCTTAAGGGTCTGGTGCCAGAAATCCAAAGCCATGTGACTTCCGCCAATCATGCCACCTACCAGCAGGTTGTTCAGTTGGCTCACCGTCTTACTGATCAAGCGGTGGAACAGAACAGGTTGCCTAAACGCATCAACGCTACTACCACTACTACTTCAGTCACTCCTACTACTCCCAGTGACAACAAGAGAAAATGGGAGGGGGATTCCAGCAAAGGTTCAGCTTCAGTTCAGTCCCAAGTTCAGCAGCGAAAGACTGACAATTATCAGAGCCCTAGCCAGCAATCTTCGGGTAGTCACAAGCAGGGTGGCTATCGAGGGAACCTCCCAAGGTGCAACAACTGCAACAGGCACCACGGTGGCCAGTGTAACAAGGTACGTTGTCAAAGGTGTTTCAGGGTGGGCCATGAGGCCAAGGATTGTAGGAGCCCACGGCCTGTAAATCAAAATCAGCAGCAGCAGCAAGCACAGCAGAATCAGCAGCAGGGCAATAAGGGATGTTTTCAGTGTGGCGCTGAAGGTCACTTCAAAAGACACTGCCCTCAGCTAAACCGAAACCAGAACAACAACAACAACAACAACAACAACCAGGGCAATGGGAACAACAACGGGGGAAACAACAATGATGGGAACAACGGCGCTAGGGGACGAGCATTCATGATTGGGCAGGGTGATGCCAGGAATGATCCCAACGTGGTTATGGGTAAGTTTCTTCTCGACGACTTTTATGTTACTGTACTATTTGATTCGGGTGCGGATACCAGTTATATGTCTCTAAAGGTTAGCCAAATGCTTAAACGTGCACCAACACTTTTGAACACCAAACATGTCGTAGAGTTAGCCAACGGTAAAAGTCTAGAGGCCACACACATAGTTCAGGGTTGTAATCTTATCCTCGCTGGTCAGACTTTCTCCATCGATCTCATCCCTATAACTCTGAGTAGTTTCGACATCGTCATCGGTATGGATTGGTTATCCCAGCATCAAGCAGAGATCCTATGCAAGGAGAAGATCATTCGTATCCCACGTTCTGGTAAAGAACCTCTCGAAGTTCAAGGCGACAAGAGTGGTGTCGTGAGTGGCATCATTTCCTTCTTGAAGGCTCAGAAGTGTTTGCGTAAGGGCCACACAGCTGTTTTAGCTCTCGTCACGGATACATCGAAGAAAGAGAAAAAGATAGAGGATATTCCGGTAGTACGCGATTTTCCTCAAGTGTTTCCTGAAGAGTTACCTGGGTTACCGCCTCATCGTCAGGTCGAATTCCAGATCGAGCTAGCTCCTGGAGCAGCACCCATAGCTCGAGCACCTTATCGCTTAGCTCCAACCGAACTGGAAGAACTGTCTAAGCAACTGCAAGAACTCTTGGAAAAGGGTTTCATACGTCCTAGCTCTTCTCCTTGGGGAGCCCCAGTACTATTTGTAAAGAAGAAGGACGGTACGTTCCGCATGTGTATAGACTATCGCGAATTGAACAAGGTGACTGTGAAGAATCGCTATCCTCTTCCACGCATCGATGATTTATTCGACCAGTTACAAGGGTCGAGCTATTACTCGAAGATTGATCTAAGGTCAGGGTATCATCAACTGAGAGTCCGGGATGAGGACATCTCCAAGACAGCATTCAGAACTCGCTACGGCCATTACGAGTTTCTGGTCATGCCTTTCGGGTTGACGAACGCGCCTACGGTTTTCATGGATCTTATGAATAGGGTGTGCAAACCTTACCTTGACAAGTTCGTCATTGTTTTCATCGACGACATCCTGATCTACTCGAAGAATCAGGAGGAACACGAGCAGCACTTACGACTTATTTTGGAACTTCTTCGAACGGAACAACTATACGCTAAGTTTTCAAAATGCGACTTCTGGCTCCGTGAAGTCCACTTCTTAGGCCACGTGGTAAACAAGGATGGGATTCATGTCGATCCATCCAAGGTGGATTCGATCAAGAACTGGCCTGCACCTCGCACACCAACAGAAATACGCCAATTCTTGGGTTTGGCGGGTTATTATAGAAGGTTCATCAAAGACTTCTCAAAGATTGCTCAGCCGCTTACACTACTGACGCAAAAAGGTGTTGTTTACCGTTGGGGTAATACACAGGAAACCGTTGGGGATAGACTCTGCAGCGCACCTATCCTCTCATTGCCTGAAGGCACGGACGATTTTGTAGTCTACTGCGATGCATCGATCCAAGGTCTTGGATGTGTATTGATGCAGCGGGATAAAGTCATAGCCTATGCCTCACGCCAACTCAAAGTTCATGAAAAGAACTACACTACTCACGATTTAGAGCTGGGAGCGGTTGTTTTTGCACTTAAGATATGGAGACACTACCTGAACGGTACCAAATGTGCTATATACACTGACCACAGAAGCCTCGAACATATCTTCAAACAGAAGGAATTGAACATGCGACAACATAGATGGGTCGAACTACTGAACGATTACGAATGTGCAATAAAGTACCATCCGGGCAAAGCCAATGTGGTGGCTGACGCCCTCAGTCGAAAGGACACTACACCTAGGCGTGTACGAGCATTACAACTCACCATTCAGTCTAGTCTTCCTGCACAGATACGAGATGCTCAAGTAGAAGCATTGAAACCAGAAAACGTCAGGGCTGAAGCCCTAAGCGGCTCAAGGCAACGGTTAGAACAAAAGGCAGACGGAGCTTACTACGTCACAGGACGCATTTGGGTCCCACTTTATGGCAGCCTACGAGAGCTTGTGATGGATGAGGCACACAAGTCTCGCTACTCAGTACATCCTGGTTCGGATAAGATGTACCACGACTTGAGAACTACATATTGGTGGCCTAGCATGAAAGCGCACATAGCAACTTACGTTAGCAAGTGCTTGACTTGTGCGAGAGTTAAAGCGGAATTTCAGAAACCATCAGGCCCACTCCAACAACCTGAGATACCACAATGGAAATGGGAACAAATTTCCATGGATTTTGTTACTGGCCTACCTAGATCTCAGCGTGAGAATGACACTATTTGGGTGATCGTGGATCGACTCACAAAGTCTGCTCACTTCTTGGCTACCAAGGAAACGGACAAGTTCTCCACACTAGCAGACGTATATTTGAAGGAAGTGGTCTCAAGGCACGGGGTGCCCACCTCTATTATCTCTGATCGTGATGCACGTTTTACTTCAGAACTGTGGCAAGCAATGCACAAATCTTTTGGCTCTCGTTTAGACATGAGCACAGCTTATCACCCTCAGACGGATGGGCAGTCTGAGCGCACTATTCAAACTTTAGAAGACATGCTTCGTGCATGTGTAATCGACTTCGGCAACAGCGGGGAAAAACATCTCCCTTTAGTGGAGTCTTCGTAAAACAACGGTTACCACACCAGCATTAAAGCTGCACCATTCGAGGCATTGTACGGGCGTAAATGCCGGTCACCTCTCTGTTGGGCAGAGGTGGGAGATAGTCAAATCACAGGTCCAGAAATGGTAGTTGATACTACAGAAAAGATTGCTCAGATACGACAACGCATGGCGGCAGCTCGTGACCGTCAGAAAGCATACGCCGATACAGATAGAAAACTACTCGAATTTCCAAGTTGGGGATCGAGCGCTACTCAAAGTTTCGCCCTGGAAGGGTGTGGTTCGTTTTGGCAAACGCGGCAAACTTAATCCATGATACGTTGGACCTTTCGAAGTTATTGAGAAGATAGGCAGGGTAGCCTACGGATTGAATTTACCACCTGAACTCAGTGCAGTTCACAACGTTTTTTTCACGTGTCGAATCTGAAAAAGTGTCTGTCAGATGAGACCCACATAGTTCCTTTGAAGGAACTCACCATCGACGAGCGGTTGCAGTTCGTCGAGGAACCTGTTGAAATCACGGACCGGGATGTTAAGGTCCTCAAGAACACGAGAATCCCTCTTGTGCGAGTTCGTTGGAACTCCCGCCGCGGCCCAGAGTTCACCTGGGAGCGTGAAGATCAAATGGAACTCAAGTATCCCCAATTATTCGGAAAACGTGCAACCACTACTGAGGCTGAAGCTACTACTTCAGAATTTCGGGACGAAATTCCAAATCAACGGGGGGATGATGTGACACCCCAGGAAAACCAGTAAACGATACAACTCACCTAGCTTCCTCAGTAACCGCATGCTAAATTTCGGGACGAAATTTCTTTCAAGTTGGGGATAATGTGACAACTCGAGTTTTCGACTTTCACTTTCGCATTAAATGCACGTTGACTTTGACTAATTAGTTGTTAGTTGTTTGACTTGTCTTACTTTGTAACTGTACACTTTGTTAGAATGAAACGCATTGTGTTTGCATGATTTTATGTGTGTTTGTATAACATGTGTACTGTTTGTAAAACTTAAACTATTAAACTATAAAAGAAACCGACGAAACACAAGTGAGATTCGCCAAGGTCGAGCTCGACGAAACAGGTCAGTTTCGCCAACAACCTTCTCGACGAAACAGGCTGTTTCGCCGAGCCCAGTTTCACCGAAGCCCAGTACGGCCCAGAACGTTATTTCGTGAATATTTACGTGAAACGGGTTTAGTTTCACAAGTTAGGCAATCAGGAAACCCTAGAACTCCCTCTCTTCTGTGCGACGGCAACAACCATCGTTTACCATCATCCCTAGCTCCCGAATCCGTGTTTGTTCATCTCGAATCGGTTAGTACGTGTTTATTAATCGATTTCATGTTTCTGTGATATCTCGATTCTTGCTTGGGTGTATGATTGTTGTGTGTTGCTGCTGTGATTATAAGAGTATGATGTTGATGATGATGATATATATTTCGATATGTATGATGTAGTAGGATATATATACAATGCTATGCGAAACTTAATACAATCGAATGCTCGGTTCTGGATGTTGTTATTATGTTCTGATTCTGAATACAAGTTAGCATCTTGATAGGGTTCAATGATATGATGTTGTATGTTAATTTATATGTTATACACATAAACTAGGGTTTATGCTAGACAATGATTCATGGATGATTGAGTTATGATGATTCTATTTGCACATTGACCTCCATATGATTTCTGATACTGATGACGGCTGCTAGCATGACTAGGGTTTCTGCGTATTTTCGTAACTGCTGTAACTGTGTCTGCGAAACAGACATCCGACGAAACAGAACTCTCGGCGAAACAGAATGTGTTTCGCCAAGAGTCATCGATGAATTAGAAATTCTGTTTCGCCAAAGGAGTCCACGACGAAACAGTATGTGTGTTTCGCCAACATGAGTGTTTCGCCAACTATTGTGTTTCGCCAACTTATGTGTTTCGCCAACTGTTGTGTTTCGCCAAATGTGTAATCAGCACAGTAACTTACTTTAATTCTGTTAAAGGTTAACCTGGTTAGTTAACTACTGTTAAGAGTTAACTAGAATATCTAACTGCTGTTAAATGATATACATGACTTGTGTGATTGTGAATACGTACTACATGCTCATACGTGTACCACTCATGACTACAAACTGATTGTTCTATACGTGCATACTTTGGGATGTGATTGATTTACTTTGAGCACATACTTAGCATACCGAGCAAACCAAGGTGAGTTCACACTCTTACCAAGGCATGGGATTCCCCGGTGGGTTGGGAATGGGATTGAAATATTACTTGTACTTACATCACTACTAGACTACTTACCACGGTCCTCGGATTGGGAAGGATGCATGTGCCAAACTCTACGTAAAGCCTACGTACTGTCCTCGGTTTGGGAAGGACACTAGTGTTTAAACCTACGTAAATCCTACGTACTACTGTCCTCGGATTGGGAAGGACACCAGCACTAAACCTACGTAAAACCTACGTACTACCGTCCTCGGATTGGGAAGGACGCCAGCGCTAAATCTATGTACTCGCTACGTACCACTGTCCTCGGATTGGGAAGGGCACTTACGTAAAACCTACGTAAGCTTATACTTACTAATTTCCTCGGATTGGGAAGGATACTTATGGATACAACTAGTCTAGTAACTTACGGTATGGGAAGCCCCCACTAATTGAACTTATAACATGGGAAGCCCCCACTAGATGAACATACAAATGGCCTAGTGATACACGGCATGGTTATAAACGAACTTACTATTACGCATTTACTTTCTGTGAACTCGCTCAACTAGTTGTTGATCCTCTGTTACATGCCTTGCAGGACCTTAGGCACTTATGGAGCTTGCACGGGAGGCGCAGTCGTTGTGGACAAGGATCATGAATACTTGATTAGAAATTATGACATTTCATACTTTATTATGTTGGGTTTAATTATACGCTTCCGCTAAACAGTGATAACCTACGTATATTTTGAACACCTTTCATATTGGTGGTTGAATGGCATTTACTTTTATATATTAATTACATGTTCAATATGATTGGTGGCTTGATCCTGGTCAGTCACGCCTCCAAGCGGTGATACTCCGCGTGTGGATTTTGGGGGTGTGACAGAGTTCGTCATAGGAGAACCCTTCTGGGCCTGGAGCACTGACCTCGAGACCCTTTCTCTTTTTTGCTGCGGAAGCACGGGTTCTTGGATTGGCCTTGGGAGCTGTGAGTGGCTTGGAGCTAGTAGCGGCAGGAGTCTCCTTCTTGACTGTGGCTGGAGTTGGATAGCTGTCAAGTTCATCCAGGTCTAGATAGACTGGGACTTTGCTGGAATCTGCACATAGGGAGTAAATTCTAAATCCCTCCTATGAATAACAGATAAAGAAAGATATATGTGTGCAGGATATCTTGCAGGATCCTTACCAGACATGTTGGCACTGGAAAGAGGGCTTGGAGTCGGTGGAGATGGATTGAAACTTCTCTCTGCCTCTGGAAGGAGTCTGATGGCGTCTATTCTTTCTTGAGAATTTGCAAGAGGAGGTGCAATCTTCCTGAAATCAGCTGCACAAAAATGAAAATTTGTTAGTTCAGAATATGAGACAGGATAAGAGACAAGATCATTCTTAAACCCTAAGTCCTACCCTTTCTTAACCATCTCATCGGATAATCCGTTCCACCAGGGATTGAATCCCTTTTTACGAAGAAAAACTTGGATTGCCAACCATCCTCGTTCTTGGTGGCACGAAGTATCAATGGGGGGCCGGAACTAGAGTAAAACAGAAACCTAGATGAGCCATGGCATCAAAGCTTGTAGGCTAAAGGGAGGTCATGGACGGAAAGGTCAGGTATGTGGTTTCTCTTGATTTGGTCAAGAACAGACAAAACACGCCAAAGCATTGGCATGGTTTGGCTGAAAGAAATTTTAGTGATGTTAAAGAACTCGGTAATAAAATCCGGAAAGGGGAATCGTAGCCCTGAGGTGAAGGGGAAAGCATTGAAACAAATCCACTCGGTGGAAACCATATCTGACCGGATTTCTCTGTCAAAGAGTCGGAATATGGTTCCATCCGGAAAGATACCGGAAGATTTCAAAGCCGACAGATGAGCACTATCAAAGGTGCATGTTTCATTCTCCGGTTCTTGGAGAAGATTCTGTTGGATGAATGTGGGAGCCGAGTCGCCTGAACTGGATCTTGTTTGCCTAGGCATTTGGTCGCCTGAATTCTAGCCGGAGTAAAATGAAAGATGGTTATGAAGATGAGAGAGAGAATATTACCTTTTTTTCTTGTCGATTGTGGGTAAAAAAGAAGATGAGGATGAGAAGATATAGGGTATGATGAGTAAATATAGGTCGGGTGGTTGAAAGCTGTCACATCAGAAGTCTTATCTCTTAATTATCAAACGGTAACATTTTTGGGGACAATTGTTATGGGTGAAATTCTGAGCCCATATCCTGGAAAATATCTTGATCTATATCTTATTTATGTAGTATCTGTTTACATCCGGGATGCTGGTTCAGGATATTGTTAACATCCTGAACGGTATCCTCGGGATTGCTAATGGATTATGTGCAGGTACGTGTGTTAGAAGCTAGCAACGTTTACGAAGACTTATTCCGCGGAAGACTCGGTCCAAGCCGTTTAAAGAAAGACGTTGAAACCTTATTACTCGGTCTACAACGTTCGTGGTGGAATATTCGGAGCATCCCATATTTATAGGAATATTTGTTTGTATTTCGTTACTATAAATAGGAGGGACACCAGATCAAATAGGACACAACAATCTCACTGCAATCACACTCACTACACTCTAACACTTGTTCTCTCGCAATTTGTACTCTCACACGAATTCATTGTAACACTTAGCGATCTGGTTGATATCCTGCACTGTATCCCGAAGTTTGACGCAATAAGAAGAACAGGGCAGCTGCGATTGTCAGCTCCCGAGGTTTTATGCCGGCGATCTAGATTGATCAAGGGCTTTCCTCGTACATCTCGTGTCGTTTCCTTTACTTTTTGTTCATTATTTGCTCATTGTTTGATCGCAGATACAGCTCAATATCCTGAGCCGTATCCTGAATACTGATTTTCTAAATAACTCAACAAGCACATTTTCTATAAACTTTCTAGCACACTACCTCACATTACTAATTTGATCACTAAATTGCTTCTGTAATTTTTGACCAAAACACCTAGGATCCTACGTATAATGGTAGACGTACCATACATCTGTTCCTAAGGTTTCTAACGTTTTCACGTTAGCTAAGGTTTCTAACGTTTTCACGTTAGCTAAGGTTTTGGCATTTTCATGTCACTAAGTATGGATAGTAGCCAGTTAGGGCCATACTCCAGTTTACATACGATCCTTGGGCTTGTCCCCAGTTATCCTTGGGCTTGTCCCCAGTTATCCTTGGGCTTGTCCCCAGTTATCCTTGGGCTTGTCCCCAGTTGCTAACTCTTTTCTTATATTGGCTTAGTCCCAAGTTATGCTCTATTTCAGGTCCTTGAAGATAAGCAACTAGGGATCCTTGATCCTTACTTCTTTCTAAGGTTTATTTTGTAGTTATCCTGATTATGGTTAGGATCCTAACTTGGATCCTCAGGTATGATCCTAAACTGTTTTGATTTTATTCATTATTCATTTGAATAACCCTTATACTTGACAACTGAACTTGGAATTCTTAAACTATACCACTTTTTAGAACTAATCAGTTATGGGATGTGTGGTCCGTGATCATATCCTAAACTTTTTGGATATCTTTTTTAATTTTTCAAGGCTTGATAAGTATAAACGGAATAAACATTACAACAGTTGGAAAGTAAGATATTAAAAAGGATAACAACACAAGATAAGCGACGAAAGGTTAAGATTTTATTTATTAACAAAAGGCTAACCCTTAAAAGGTTGTCAAAGTTACCTACCCCGAGCTTCTACCAGCAAAACGTGGCCCGTCCGCTGGGGTAGGTAAAGGGTGTCCATGATAATAAGTTCAAAAAGTAGTGCAGGAATAAGAGATGCCGGATAGGGAAAAGAAAGATTGGGTGAAGGCTGGAAAAGGATATGTATAGCTGAAGGGGTAAGGTCCCAAAAACCTCATGATAAGTATTTGGGACCATACCACGACTCTGCCTTTTCAACCTTTTTACCTTGTGCGGCCGCGCACTGGTCTTACAAAAGGAAGAAAATAATCAGCATTCTATAGTCGCGCGCCCAAAGGAGAACATAAATCCTTGCGCCTTCTCCCAATAGCAAAGGATGAAAATCCTGAGGTTAATACTTCCGCCCAAATATCCAGACTTGGATATTATTTTACCCAGACTTGGGATTTATTCATCTGCTTCCACATGGTAAGGTGTCACACCAGATTACAGCAGTAATCTTCCAGAAGGAATACAATCGTGCACCACCCAGACGGTTATAACCGTCTGGACACGTGTCACTATCACAGACGCCCCTGAAATCACAACGAAGACATGCACTTAAAGGGTAATCACCACTTGATCACATTACACGTGGCAAATCCCCAGCCTCTGATCTAACCACGATCCGTGTGCATTCACATCGGATCAAGACAACTTGACATCAGATCAAAGAACTTAACGGAAGAAAATGTAACCGTCACGACGTTAGCATCTTCCGTCATCTTTTCAATAACAGGTTTTCCCTCCCAAACTCCCGGTTATAAATACGAGAACTGTTCAGGTATGAAACCAGACTACTCTCACTCTTCAAATACTTATCTTCTCCGATACCAATACTTATTCTCACGCCGGAGTCGGGTCAAGGAGAGAACCTTCTTCTCCCCTTGGCGAGGCTAACGGTGTTCTTTTTTGCAGAGCTACCGGAGAAGTTAAACCATTACGACTGAATCAACCGAGAGAGAGCTAACCCTTTATGCGGATTCAAACCCCCTAACTATCTCGGTTCCGACCATTTAGTTAGTGTTTCTTCATTGGCGCCCACCGTTTTCTCTGTTTTTTCAGTTTTGTCTCGTTTCGATTCAGTTTCCCTCATTTCTCTGTTTTCACATGGCAGAGAATTCATCACCTCACCCATCAGGTCCTCGGTCTGAATTCAAGGGTTCTACAACCCCAAATACTCAGATCGACGGAATCATGGGAATCAATACAAGTAACAATCACTCAGACGAAAAGGACTCCTCAGATCAACTCATAGAGAGAGATCCAGAATACTGGATCGGCAGATTCCAGAAAGCTTTGAACCAAAATTTCACACAAATTATCAGACCTGAGTCCCCAAACATCAGATCTGATATTCGGCAAGAAAGCAACAACAGTCATTCGGGAGGAATTACTTCCCTAATGCAAATGGGAGTTCATAACCGCTCAGATCTATTCATGGAGAAAAACTCCAGAGTACGGGTTCAACAGGTTCCAGATCGCCATGAACCAAATTGTGCACAAACACTCTAGATTTGGGGGTTTCATTTAAGCTCTAGGATCAACGAGCTGCAGCTCTGAGGTCGCACAACGCATAACTTCCGGAGCTTTGCTTCTTGGGGCTATAAGCCTTGACTAATACGGTTTTCGTCAAAACCTAGGTACTACAAATTCCTCTGAAAGATCCTTTTGATTTTTCCTTAAACAAAATGAGGGAAAGAGAACAAATCCCCGAATTCTTTTACATAACGTGAACACCTTCTAGTATACACTAAACAGTTGGTGCTATCACTTATAAACATTTAAATTGGCACTTATGCTAATTCAAGCGCCATGACTTTTCAACATGAAAGTGTTACAACCTGACACTTATCTAAGCTATAACGGATATGTATGCACAAGCATTTATATTGACTAGCATAATTATAGCGTCTATATTTGTACAGCTGGTACGTAAAATTTGATGGATGAAAGAAATCATTAAAAAAGACATACGCAGTCCGTTATCTTTTCAAGATGATGGGAACAATATAAATACTATCGTTGCGATATAATACCACCGATTGAAAAATCACATCAAAAATTTTGGTAAAACTTATACTCCTTATTTAAGGACAAGAGCATGTCAGTCTCCATGCAAGTCAGATGCTTCTTTACATTTGAGCACGTAAGTCGCCATCCGCGCTTGCTCCCTTACATACAAGCACGTAAGTCGCCATACGCGCATGCTTCTTTACATTTGAGCACGTAAGTCGCCATCCGCGCTTGCTCCCTTACATACAAGCACGTAAGTCGCCATACGCGCATGCTTCTTTACATTTGAGCACGTAAGTCGCCACCCGCGCTTGCTCCCTTACATACAAGCACGTAAGTCGCCATACGCGCATGCTTCTTTACATTTGAGCACATAAGTCGCCACCCGCGCTTGCTCCCTTACATACAAGCACGTAAGTCGCCATACGCGCATGCTTCTTTACATTTGAGCACGTAAGTCGCCATCCGCGCTTGCTCCCTTGCATACAAGCACGTAAGTCGCCATACGCGCATGCTTCTTTACATTTGAGCACGTAAGTCGCCATCCGCGCTTGCTCCCTTACATACAAGCACGTAAGTCGCCATACGCGCATGCTTCTTTACATTTGAGCACGTAAGTCGCCATCCGCGCTTGCTCCCTTACATACAAGCACGTAAGTCGCCATACGCGCATGATTCTTTACATTTGAGCACGTAAGTCGCCATCCGCGCTTGCTCCCTTACATACAAGCACGTAAGTCGCTATACGCGCATGCTTCTTTACATTTGAGCACGTAAGTCGCCACCCGCGCTTGATCCTTTACATACAAGCACGTAAGTCGCCATACGTGCATGCTTCTTTACATTTGAGCACGTAAGTCGCCACCCGCGCTTGATCCTTTACATACAAACACGTAAGTCGCCATACGTGCATGCTTCTTTACATTTGAGCACGTAAGTCGCCATCCGCGCTTGCTCCCTTACAAACAAGCACGTAAGTCGCCATACGTGCATGCTTCTTTACATTTGAGCACGTGAGTCTCCATCCACGTTTGCTCCTTTACATACAAGCACGTAAGACGCCATACGCGCATGCTCCCTTACATTTAAGCACATAAGTCGTTATCCGCGCATACTCCTTTAAGTCGCCATACGCGTATACTCCTTTACTTACGAGCGAACACACATACACTTGCTCCGTCACAAACACGCAACCCTGACAATCCATGGAAATACGCTAGTACAACCAATCAACGAGCACCAAGATAAACGGACACAACTAGCAACTATTCCTCACACCGGGAACGCGCAGCAACTAGCCAAGCTATTCAACAAGTCAGACTTATACAGGGAAGGTATTTTTTCACTTTATTGGGCCCACGCCGTATTAATGCAAAAATTATCTTTACATGTTATTGTTTGTTACAAATTGCATGTAATTTCTTTGGTATATGCGAAAACAGTATAGTAAACATTGTAAGCCTCATGAACGGTCTAAAAAATAGCAAGCCCCGTGCACATTCTAGACTTACGTTCGCACATGAGCACAATACCATTTTCATTCGCTATACCTAAACAAATTAATTATACACATGCAACATATTGTAATTCAAACATAAACAACAAAACATGAATGCATAACATTGCATCAACAAAGGAAAGTTACTAGTGCAGCAAGGCACCTTTAGCAGCATTTACAGCAGCAGAACACCAAAACGTTCTTTACAAAATAAACGACATAACTAAAGCCTCATCAAAGGTACACAGTACTTCCCCGAACACCCTAACAAGGGGGAACAACAGCCAGCTCAACCTCCCCATCAGCAACTGGTATCCCTTCATTCCCAAAGGAAGGATCAAAATAACACCTGTTTCAAACGCCGCCGGTACGCAAAGGCTGATCTTTCCAGTAAACCGGAAGATACTCCTTCAAACATCGACACGAGAGGACAACAGAACCCGTAATGATTAACTATCAGATCATCTTCCTCTAAAACGGCGTTACCAGAAACGCGTCATATCTCATTAAATGAATTATGACAACGTCCGAAAAAAAAAAGACGAGAAGGTACTACATGTATTTATGTTTTATTCTCAAATAACGTCATGAACACCAGATCATGATGAAGCAGGTCAGAACAAAGAAGAAAACTCACAAGTTTTCTCCAAAGATTTATCGAAAAAACAAAAATAATGCGCAAGAGTACTTTCCCATAAAAAAATTTCTCCACTTTCGCGCCAAAAACCCTGCAGCAAAAAGCATTTCCCTCTCATAAGTCCAGTGCTCCACTTATTTGCATAAGTACAACACTAGACTGGGGGGACTTGAAGGGGTAAGGTCCCAAAAACCTCATGATAAGTATTTGGGACCATACCACGACTCTGCCTTTTCAACCTTTTTACCTTGTGCGGCCGCGCACTGGTCTTACAAAAGGAAGAAAATAATCAGCAATCTATAGTCGCGCGCCCAAAGGAGAACATAAATCCTTGCGCCTTCTCCCAATAGCAAAGGATGAAAATCCTGAGGTTAATACTTCCGCCCAAATATCCAGACTTGGATATTATTTTACCCAGACTTGGGATTTATTCATCTGCTTCCACATGGTAAGGTGTCACACCAGATTACAGCAGTAATCTTCCAGAAGGAATACAATCGTGCACCACCCAGACGGTTATAACCGTCTGGACACGTGTCACTATCACAGACGCCCCTGAAATCACAACGAAGACATGCACTTAAAGGGTAATCACCACTTGATCACATTACACGTGGCAAATCCCCAGCCTCTGATCTAACCACGATCCGTGTGCATTCACATCGGATCAAGACAACTTGACATCAGGTCAAAGAACTTAACGGAAGAAAATGTAACCGTCACGACGTTAGCATCTTCCGTCATCTTTTCAATAACAGGTTTTCCCTCCCAAACTCCCGGTTATAAATACGAGAACTGTTCAGGTATGAAACCAGACTACTCTCACTCTTCAAATACTTATCTTCTCCGATACCAATACTTATTCTCACGCCGGAGTCGGGTCAAGGAGAGAACCTTCTTCTCCCCTTGGCGAGGCTAACGGTGTTCTTTTTTGCAGAGCTACCGGAGAAGTTAAACCATTACGACTGAATCAACCGAGAGAGAGCTAACCCTTTATGCGGATTCAAACCCCCTAACTATCTCGGTTCCGACCATTTAGTTAGTGTTTCTTCAATAGCCTATGGTGAACGGAGTGACAGGAAAAGCAACCCACTTGTCGGAAATATGATCACTCAGGGCATTGGGATCAAAAGGTCTGAACTCGGTGTTCGCCGGGAAGCAGTGGCGGATCCTATCAATCTGTGCATCATTGAAACAGCAGCGTTCTTTTATGGAATCTTCGACGATCCCCTGGCTTTTCGGTGGGCTGTTTTTCGGGTGATCCTTAGCTGGGGAATTCCGGAGCAACATCTTTGATAGAATGGTGAAAAGAAACGGAAAACAGAGCAAGAGAAGGAAGAAGATGAAGAGAGAATACCTGTTTATCTTCGGAATGCAGTTATAAAGGGAGTCTCTCTGAAATTTTAAATGCATTTGATCCTATCTCTATCTCCTATTTATAATCATGATCGTGCAGGGTTGTCACTTCTGTGACGTCATGGTTGCAACGGATAGTTCTACAATAACGGCTATATATACGATAGTTAGTTGCGGATAAGATCAGGAAAATATAATTCGCTTATTCAACATTTCACTCCTTATATTTTGGGGGCAATTGTTTGGGGAGGATTTTATAACAATTAGAGATCCTTATTCGTTATCCTAATTAATGATCCTTACTTCTGTGACAGATAGTGATCCTCAGAAGAGCTTCAGGATCAGGATCATGGATCACTTTAAGGATCCTCATACTGACGATTGTTTGTTTATGTTTTGTATTACTTCGCAGGAGTAACAAGCTTGACTTGGTCTTGGCAACGTTACTATGGAATATTCCACGGGTATTTCGCACACGTTTGACTGGAAATGGACGTTGTGGAGAACGTGGGAGCTTGGCACGAAAGTCGGATAGTTTGTTAGTGTAGCTAACTTCTATTTTTAAAGGAGTAACGAGCTAGAATTAGAACACTTAGCCATTTTCAGCTACACACACTCTCATACAATCGCATTCTTGAAGCTCTCGACGAACACTTATTAGTTTTCACTCACTTTTACACATCTCACAATAGTAATCCTTCTACCTAGCTCGTTACTATCCGAAGTTGTAAACATTTATTGATTTATTTGAGCTTGGTGATCGGTAGTTTCCATCACCCGGGGTTTTTTGTGCCGGAGATCAACTCTTGATCAAGGGCTTTTTCCCCGTATAAATCCTTGTGTCGTTTGTGCAATTTACCTTGAAGTGATCCTTATCATTGTTCTACATTTAAAGCATCATACCCCGTAACTAAGAGTTTGGTTGCATTATCCTCATTAGAATTTTTGACCAAAACAATATAGATCACTAGTGTTTTGGTCAAAAAATCTGATGAGGATAATGCAACCAAACTCTCTGTTACGGGGTATGATGCTTGAAATGTCGAACAATAATAAGGATCACTTCAAGGTAAATTGCACAAACGACACAAGGATTTATACGGGGAAAAAGCCCTTGATCAAGAGTTGATCTCCGGCACAAAAAACCCCGGGTGATGGAAACTACCGATCACCAAGCTCAAATAAATCAATAAATGTTTACAACTTCGGATAATGACGAGCTAGGTACAAGGATCACTAATATGAAATGTGTAAAAGTGAGTGAAAACTAATAAGTGTTCGTCGAGAGCTTCACGAATGCGATTATGAGAGTGTGTGTAGCTGAAAAATGACTAAGTGTTCTAATTCTAGCTCGTCACCCCTATAAAAATAGAAGTTAACTACAATAACTAACTATCCGACTTTCGTGCCAAGCTCCCACGTTCTCCACAACGTCCATTTCCAGTCAAACATGTGCGATATACCCGTGGAATATTCCATAGTAACGTTGCCAAGACCAAGTCAAGCTCGTAACTCCTGCGAAGTAATACAAAACACAAACAAACAATCGTCAGTACGAGGATCCTTAAAGTGATCCATGATCCTGATCCTGAAGCTCTTCTGAGGATCACTATCTGTCACAGAAGAAAGGATCATTAATTAGGATAACGAGTAAGGATCACTAATTGTTAGAAAATCCTCCCCTAACAATTGCCCCCAAAATATAAGGAGTAATATGTAAAATGAGCGAGTTATGTTTTCCTGATCTTATCCGCAACTAACTATCGTAAATATAGCCGTTATTGTCAAACTAGCCGTTGCAACCATGACGTCACAGAAGTGAAAACCCTGCACGATCATGATTATAAATAGGAGATAGAGATAGGATCAAATGCATTTAAAATTTCAGAAAGACTCCCTTTATAACTGCATTCCGAAGATAAACAGGTATCCTCCCTTCATCTTCTTCCTTCTCTTGCTCTGTTTTTCTTATTTTACTATCGTCTCTTCAAGAATGATGCTCCGGTCCTCCCCCGCCAAGGATCACTAGAAGGATAGTCCCTTGAAGAGTCAAAAGATCATCAAAGACTCCACACATGAGAGGTGCTACTTTAACGACGCTCAAATAGATAAGATTCGTCACTGCTTTCCGGCGAGTGCCTTTTTCAAACCCTTCGATCCTACTATTCTGAGCGACTATGTTTCAGAAACATGGGTTGCCTTTCCAGTTACTCCATTCGCCATAGGATACACCTATCCTTTCCCAGAATTTACACAATCCTTCTTTTCCCTTACCGGCATCTCTTACATCCAAGCTATGCCGATGATTTGGAGGGTTTTGTATACCCTGGAGAGGATCATCGAGCAGGAAGGCATTGATTTAGGAATGTCAGAGCTGTCAGAGATGTATGATCTCACTACTTTTGGTTCCCATCGTTATTTGTTCAAACGAAAACCCGACGGAGAACACCCCCTTCTCAAAGTCACCAAGAATGACACAAATTGGAAACGTCGCTTCTTCTTTGTTAGGAGGGATACCATTCCAAACGGAAAGGATCTACCAAAGACATAGTCCACCCATGGTAGGCCAGAGGATCCTGAGAAGGATCACCAGGTAGTCTTGTTTTTGTATGAGGATCACTAACCCCTTTTTGTCTTGTATTATGCAGCTATTTCTGTTTCACACATCATCACGACACCTGCAACCAAGGATAGGCTTGCTGCTTTTTGGAAGCTTGATCCTGAAACATGGACATTCAAGATAGACACCCAAGACTCACAAGAAGTATCCTCCGGTTCCATCACCATGTCGAGTAAGTACCCTGCCTTTTGCATAGTTTGAATATTAAAATAAATAAGTAAATTGAAATAGGATAAGGATACTTATCTTGCTTTGAATGTGTAGGTGCCGGAAAATCTGCCAAGCCTGTATCCCAGTTCAACACAGCTGATCTTGAGGTTGTTCGGTCCAGGAAGAAGAGGGCCACTACCAGTCCTAGCATCTCCATTCCCAAGGCACCCATTAAAGGAAAGGGTGGCAAAAAGAGAAAGACCTCCGAGGGTGAGAATTTGCTGGGTCTGCCTCTGATCCGTCACCAATTTCTCGAGTACTTCAATGATGTAAGGATCACCGTATCTGCCTATATATCCTGCTGGCATATCCTGCTGACATATCCTGCTAATATATCCTGCTGATATATCCTGCTAATATATCCTTCTGATTTGAGGATCACTCGGTCTTGACCTTATCTTTTATCTCTTTTGAAGAAATTCGCTGAGATTGAGGACTATGTGGGGAATGTCGAGGAGCAGGATAAGAAGATTGCTGATTTGCAACAGGTTGCAGTGCTTAAGGACCTTGCAATTGCTGATCTTCAGAAGGAACTCCAAGATGCCTAGACTAAGACGGCTAAACTTCTGATTGACCTTGACTATGAGAAGCATGATCTCATAGAAAATGCTAAGGTCTCTGCTGCCATCACAGTGTATCAGACTAAATTGAAGATGGCCCAGGAAGCTCAAGATCCTAACTTTGACAAAAGCAGCTGGGATGTTGAGGGCTGGAAAGCAAGGTTAGCTGATCTTGAAGATGATGAGGAAGCTGAGGAAGTTTTGGCGATCGAGGCTGAAGGTAGTGGGAAGGATCTGGTGAAGGATACCGCAGTTGGAGGGGAAGAGGATGCAGCAAAGGTGTAGGCTGCACAATTGGGCGATGATGGACATTCCTAGACGCAGCCGGAGCCCAATTTTTAAATTTGGTAGTAGTTTTTTGTGGTTGTGATGTTGAACAATTTAATGGTTTGTACTTGAACAATAGTCGTTAGGATTAAGGATCATGTATGATCCTTTGGACAATAGGCAGGATTGCAATTGGTGGAGGGATCCTCTGTTTGGGGGATGAAGCCATTGTGATCCTGCCGCCCTTATATTCCTGCACTACTTTTTGAACTTATTATCATGGACACCCTTTACCTACCCCAGCGGACGGGTCACGTTTTGCTGGTAGAAGCTCGGGGTAGGTAATTTTGACAACCTTTTAAGGGTTAGCCTTTTGTTAATAAATAAAATCTTAACCTTTCGTCGCTTATCTTGTGTTGTTATCCTTTTTAATATCTTACTTTCCAACTGTTGTAATGTTTATTCCGTTTATACTTATCAAGCCTTGAAAAATTAAAAAAGATATCCAAAAAGTTTAGGATATGATCACGGACCACACATCCCATAACTGATTAGTTCTAAAAAGTGGTATAGTTTAAGAATTCCAAGTTCAGTTGTCAAGTATAAGGGTTATTCAAATGAATAATGAATAAAATCAAAACAGTTTAGGATCATACCTGAGGATCCAAGTTAGGATCCTAAGCATAATCAGGATAACTACAAAATAAACCTTAGAAAGAAGTAAGGATCAAGGATCCCTAGTTCCTTATCTTCAAGGACCTGAAATAGAGCATAACTTGGGACTAAGCCAATATAAGAAAAGAGTTAGCAACTGGGGACAAGCCCAAGGATAACTGGGGACAAGCCCAAGGATAACTGGGGACAAGCCCAAGGATCGTATGTAAACTGGAGTATGGCCCTAACTGGCGACTATCCAAACTTAGTGACATGAAAATGCCAAAACCTTAGCTAACGTGAAAACGTTAGAAACCTTAGCTAACGTGAAAACGTTAGAAACCTTAGGAACGGATGTATGGTACGTCTACCATTATACGTAGGATCCTAGGCATAGCCAGTACAATGGAATTATCAGCCCCTAGAGCGAGTACTGGTCCCACTGCCTTGAACTATACCAGGATCATCATGCGCTACTGGCGAAACTGGGGACATGCCCAAACTGGGGTCAAACCCAAGGAACGGATTGCTTCTGCAGATAACCAATGTTATGCTAAGGATACCTGAACTTTCAACACTTGAGATCACGTGAGAGATGGATAAAGGACACATGATCCTTATCCTTATATGAGAAAATAAAGAAATGAAATAGTTCAAGGTTAGGATATTACCAAAGTAAGGATCACTGATACTTTAAGGATCCTTCGAGGATACTCCATAAGGATCATCTGTGCCAAGAGGATCCTACTCACATGAAATATTTCTTCAAGTGGACAGCATTCCAAGCTCTTGGTAGCAAATCACCCTCCATGGTTAGCAACCTATATGCCCCCTTTCCTGTTTCAGCTTCAATCAAATAAGGGCCTTCCCATTTTGGAGCCAATTTTCCATCGGCGGGATTGGTGGTATTCTGAAATGCTTTCCTTAATACCATATCTCCAACTTGAAACTTCCTGATCCTGACATTTTTGTTGTAAGCACCAGCCATTCTTTGTCGATAACTGGCCATCCTTATCCTAGCCAGATCCCTGATTTCTTCAATAGTATCCAGATCTTGAGTCAAGTTCTCGTCATTTTCCTCAGGATCACGAGTACTTGTTATAGCAGTTGGAACCACCATTTCTGTTGGGATCACTGATTCTGCCCCAAATACCAAAGAGAATGGTGTTTGACCAGTTGCATTCTTAGGGGTTGTCCTATCAGCCCAAAGCACATAAGGTAGTTCCTCTGCCCATTTGCCTTTCTTGGATCCAAGCTTCTTCTTCAAATTGTTGATGATGATCTTGTTGGATGATTCTGCTTGACCATTAGCTTGTGGGTGGACTGGTGTTGATGTTATCATCTTAATCCCCCAACTGTCACAAAAGTTAGTGGTTCTGCCCCCAATAAATTGGGAACCATTATCACATATAATTTCAGAAGGAATTCCAAATCTAGTTATAATATTTCTTTTAAGGAAGGATATAACTTCCTTTTATCTGACTTGTGCAAAAGCTTCAGCCTCTATCCACTTGGAGAAGTAATCAGTCATAGCAAGCATGAATACTTTTCCACCAGGTGCCTTAGGAAGCTTACCAACTATATCCATACCCCATCTCATAAATGGCCAAGAGGAGGATATAGGATGCAATAATTCAGCTGGTTGATGAAGGATATTGCTGTGTCTCTGACAAGGATCACATCTCTTAGCATATTCCACAGCATCTCTCTTCATGGTTGGCCAGTAGTATCCTGTCCTCAGGATCCTTGAGAATAATGCCCTGCCCCCAGTGTGGTTTCCACAATCTCCTTCATGGAAGTCTTTTAAAACTTCTTGGATTTCAGGATCCTCAATGCATCTCAAGTATGGTCCTGCAAGAGATCGTCTATACAACATATTATTTAAAATTGTGAATTGAGATACCTTATATTTGAACGCCCTAGGGTTTTCTCCTGTAGGAATCTCTCCGTGTTGTAAGTATCTCATAATTGGTGAGATCCATGATCCTGAATGGGATTGAGTATCCTCACTAGGGATAATTGCAGAATCATTTCCTATCTCCATAGCCACATGATCCTCGATAGCCGGGGTCAGGATATGGATAATAGGGATCTTGATATCCTCCGGGATCTTCAAAGATGATCCTAAGTTTGCCAATGCATCAGCTTCTGTATTTTCTTCCCTTGGTACCTGTGTCAAACTAAAGCAAACAAAAGAGAGTGCCAAACTTTTGACTATCTCTAAATATTTGGTTAGCTTTTCACCTTTAACAGCATAGGATCCATTAAAGTGGTTAACAATGAATCTACATGTACCTCAAGATACCTGATCCCCATATGCTTAGCAATTTGCAAACCAGCAATTAAGGCTTCATATTCAGCCTCATTGTTAGTGGTTTGGAACTCACAAGCTATAGAGTGGGGTATTATGTCCCCCTGTGGCGATTTTAGTAGTATTCCAAGCCCTGTGCCTTTAACATTTGAGGATCCTTGCTTATCTTGCTTTGAGGATCCTGCTAACCTCTCCTGGATCCTCTTGTCATCCTCTAGCCGAATGAACCTAAGTGCCCGGGTTCTTACCTCATCTAAGTTCCTGCATGGTTTCATAATAAGATCATCATAGAACAACGAATCCCTAAGCAATCCCATTTTAAAGGCCTCAACAGCCGTGGCTATATCTAAGTTGGGAATGTCTAAGGATTCTTTACTGAATTTGGTAATGTAATCCCTTAATGATTCATTATGACCCTGGGTTATCCTATATAGATCACTAGTTAATCGTTCGAATTTTCTACTACAAGAAAATTGATTATTAAACAAGTTAACCAGGTTAGCAAATGAGGTAATAGAGTAGGGGGAAGACTTAGCAGCCATTTGAGAGCTGATCCAGTAAGAGTGGATCCGAATCCCTTGCACAGACATGCTTCCTTTAACGTTTCTGGGATTGGATTGATCTCCATCCTCTCCCTGTATTGTGCTATGTGTTCTTCAGGATCCATCGAACCATCATACAGCTTCATTGTTGGCACATGGAACCTCTTGGGTATCTCAGCATCACAGATTGGTGGTGCAAAACGAGATATCTTGTGGCTCCCATCTGTAATCTCTGGGATAGGTTTGACCACTCCCGGAACACTTGATATCATATCCTTTAGCTTTTGCAATTCTCTGGCCATGGCATGATTGATACCTGGATCCTGCATAAGACCATGGTTAGTAGCATAAGAATTATTAAAAGTGTTACCTCCCATTGGATTCAAGTTAGGAAGAATGGATGTTAATCCATATTGTTGGGGCTCTGGAATGATCGAGGGACCAGTAGAAGCATTGGTCTGCATTGGAATAAAATCTCCCTGATGGACATCTGAACTTCCTGTTTGCAAACTCCTCAAGGATCCTGGCATCTGGAAGGATCCCTGAAACTGGGACGATCCTGGAACAAATGAGGATCCTTGAACCTGGGATGATCCTGGAACAAAGGAGGATCCTTGAACCTGGGATGATCCTGGAACAAAGGAGGATCCTTGAACCTGGGATGATCCTGGAACAAAGGAGGATCCTTGAACCTGGGATGATCCTGGAACAAAGGAGGATCCTTGAACCTGCTGCGCTCCTGAGTACCCTCCTGCACTCATGAAGGATCCCCTATGCTGAGGATAGGATCCTGCTGGCTGGAAGTATGGACCTAATGCCTGGGTCGCTGTTGTTATTCCGTAGTGCACTCCTTTTGGTCCACCCACATATTGAACATCTGGAACCACTGATGGCTGAGAAGTAATCACCGGAGTATCAAAATTCAAAGATCTGGGTATCAGTGGGGAACGATCCTCTGCCGTTTTCTTCTGTTTCTTGATTTCGTCAATCTCCCGGAGGATCCTTTCGTTGGTCTTATCCTGCTCTTGTGCATGATTCCTCATCTGCAAAATCAAGGCATAGAGATCATTAGTAGTAGGATTAGTTGAAACAGAAGAAGTAGGTGGTTTTGAGAAAATGGGAGTTGGTTTCTTCGCAGCATTCTTCTGGGATCCAGAAGGTGGTGGAGGCAAAGGAGGAACGCCTTGTGAAGAAGTGAATGAGGGCATCAAATTTGAAGCATTCTTCGCTGAGGAAGCCATGTGCTTGGTTGTAGTGAACTGAAATGAGCACAGAAATACGATTTTTTCTAAGAATGAAGCACCAATTGCCCCACGGTGGGCGCCAAACTGTTTTGGTCAAAAAATCTGATGAGGATAATGCAACCAAACTCTCTGTTACGGGGTATGATGCTTGAAATGTCGAACAATAATAAGGATCACTTCAAGGTAAATTGCACAAACGACACAAGGATTTATACGGGGAAAAAGCCCTTGATCAAGAGTTGATCTCCGGCACAAAAAACCCCGGGTGATGGAAACTACCGATCACCAAGCTCAAATAAATCAATAAATGTTTACAACTTCGGATAATGACGAGCTAGGTACAAGGATCACTAATATGAAATGTGTAAAAGTGAGTGAAAACTAATAAGTGTTCGTCGAGAGCTTCACGAATGCGATTATGAGAGTGTGTGTAGCTGAAAAATGACTAAGTGTTCTAATTCTAGCTCGTCACCCCTATAAAAATAGAAGTTAACTACAATAACTAACTATCCGACTTCCGTGCCAAGCTCCCACGTTCTCCACAACGTCCATTTCCAGTCAAACGTGTGCGATATGCCCGTGGAATATTCCATAGTAACGTTGCCAAGACCAAGTCAAGCTCGTAACTCCTGCGAAGTAATACAAAACACAAACAAACAATCGTCAGTACGAGGATCCTTAAAGTGATCCATGATCCTGATCTTGAAGCTCTTCTGAGGATCACTATCTGTCACAGAAGAAAGGATCATTAATTAGGATAACGAGTAAGGATCACTAATTGTTAGAAAATCCTCCCCCAACAACTAGTTAATTGTTCAAATCTCCTACTACATGAGAATTTACTATTAAACAAATTAACTAGATTAGCAATTGAAGTAATAGAATAAGGGGGAAGACTTAGCAGCCATTTAAGAGCTGATCATGTCAGTGTGGATCCGAAACCCTTGCATAGACATGCTTCTTTCAACCTTTCAGGAATGGGGTTCATCTCTATTCTCTCCCTGTATTGAACTATATGCTCTTCCGGATCAGTTGTACCATCGTATAGCTTCATGTTTGGTGTTTGAAACCTCTTTGGTATTTCTGCATCACAAATAGGTGGTGCAAAACGAGATATCATGTGGCTTCCATCTGGAATTTCAGGAATGGGTTTAACCACTCCTGGAATGCTGGATATCATATCCTTAAGCTTTTGTAACTCTCTAGCCATAGCTTGGTTGATTCCTGTATCCTGCATAAAGCCATGGTTAGTATTATAAGTAGTATTCAAAGTGTTACCTCCTGATGGATTCAAGGGTAGAATCCCTGATGTGAATCCATATTGATGTGATTCTGGCATGATTGAGGTACCAGATGAAGCAATAGTCTGCATAGGGATGAAGTCTCCCAAGTGAATTTCTGAACTTCTAGGTTGTACATTCCTTAAGGATCCTTGATTCTGAAAGATGTTGGATCCTTGATACACCGAAGTTGGGGGTCTTGGAGGATAATCCATGAATCCGTGAACCTGAGATAAGGATCCTTGAACCTGAGAGGAGGATCCTTGAACCTGAGACGGGGATCCTTGACCCTGAGATGAGAATCCTTGAACCATCTGCGTTCCCATATATCCTCCAGAACTGAAGAAGGATCCTTGATGCTGAAAGGAGGATCCTTGAGGTTGAAGAAAGGATCCTGAAGGCTGAAAGTAGGATCCTTGAGCCCGAGTCACTGCCGATGATCCAAAACGTATACTCGATAATCCACCCTGGTATTGAGTGCCTGATGCTGTGGAGTGTTGGGCTGTTATGGCTGGAGAATCAAAATTCAGTGATCTGGGCATCAATGGAGAGTGATCCTCCACTGATCTCTTCTATTTCTTGATTTCATCAATCTCTCGAAGGATCCTGTCATTAGTTCTGTCCTGCTGCTGCATGTAATCTTTCATCTGCAAAATCAAAGAATAAAGATCATTGTTAGTAGGACCAGAAGAAGCAGCAGTAGTTGGTTTTGAGAAAATGGGGGTTTGTTTCTTCGGAGCATTCTCAGCATTCTTCTGGGATCCAGAAGGTGCAGGAGGTAAAGGTGGAATGCCCTGTGAAGAGGTAATCGCCGGCATGGAACTTGAAGTGTTCTTCGCTTGAGAAGCCATGTAGTTGAAGACAATGAAGAGAAATGAAGGAAATAAACAAAATTTCTTAGAAACGAAGCACCAATTGCCACACGGTGGGCGCCAAACTGTTTTGGTAAAAAATCACACAAGGATAATGCAACCAAATCCGATTTTGTGAGGTGTGATGCTTGATTGTATGAACAAATGTGTAAACAATGAACGAATGAAATGAATGTTGAACACAAGGATTTATACGAGGAAAAATCCCTTGATCAATGAATGATCTCCGTCACAAAAAACCTCGGGTGATGGAAACTGCCGATCACCAACTATATTAAACAAACAACGTTTACAAATCGGGATGATAACAAGCTTGGTACAAGGATCACTAGTGTGCAAAAAGTGTGTAATTGCCGAGAGTTGTTTAGAGCTCGAGTGCAGTGTGTTGCTAATAATTCTTATGTCTAAACAAGCTTTGTTATCCCCATTTAAAAATAGAAATCAACTAACTAACAAACAATCCGAAAAAGGTGCAAGCTCCCCACGATCACCACAACGGTCGAAAAGCTCACGCACGTGCAGAATTAGAAGGCATATTCCCTTGGAATCTCGCTTAGACCAAGTCCCATTCTAATACTGCTGCAAAACAAGTTCAAATATAATGGAAATAATTGTTAGTATTAGGATAATAATGAGGATCCTGGATCCTTAGTCCTGCAACGTCTTCTGAGAATCCTTAATTCAAACTGTATTGAGGATCCGTGATCCTGGCTGCACTTGAGGATACGTGATCTATAAGCTTGGAAATTCTATCCCTAACAGTCGGCATGGAGCTTGAAGTGTTCTTCGTATGAGAAGCCATGTAGTTGAAGGTAATGAATAGAAGCGAATGAAATGAACAAATTTTTTCAAGAATGAAGCATCGATTGCCCCACGGTGGATGCCAAACTGTTTTGGTCAAAATCACACAAGGATAATGCAACCAAATCTGATTTTGTGAGGTATGATGCTTGGTTAAATGATCAAATGTATAAACAACAAATGTATGAAATGAGTGATGAACACAAGGATTTATACGAGGAAAAGGCCCTTGATCAATGAATGATCTCCGGCATAAAAAACCTCGGGTGATGGAAACTACCGATCACCAACTATATTAAACCAAGAAAGATTACAAATCGGGATGATAACAAGCTTGGTACAAGGATCACTAGTGTGCAAAAGTGTGTAATCGCAGAGAGTTCTTGAGAGTTCGAGTGTAGTGCAGTTGTGTTGCTAATAATAATGATGTCTAAATCAAGCTTGTATCCCCATTTAAAAATGGAAATTATCTAGCCTAACTAACTATCCGCAAATGATGCAAGTCCCCCACGATCACCATAACGGTCGAAGAGTTCATGCACGCGCAGAATCACCAAGCATATTCCCCTAGAATCTCGGTTGGACCAAGTCCTATTCGAATACACCTGCAAAACAAGTTCAAAAATGATGGAAACAATTGTTAGTGTTAGTATAATAATAAGGATCCTGGATCCTTAGTCCTGCAACATCTTCTGAGGATCCTTAATTCAAACTGAACTGAGGATCCGTGATCCAAGCAGCATTTGAGAATCCGTGATCCATAAGCTGTGAAATTCTATCCCTAACAATATTGTTTAACAAAAATAAAGACCAAATATTTATAATGATGTGTATAATGATGTGAGATAAATGTTAAGTACCTGGACGAAGAATTACAACTCAGCCCAACAATCTTTAAGATAAATGGTAAGTACCTTTAAGACAAAAAAGAACTCTCAACTTTGATTTATATAAAAAGTAGTAAAAAACTTTACTTAAAGTTTAGCCCGTTCATATTTTTTAACTCAATACAAAAATATGTATAAATATTTTTGACAATAAACTTGGTAGGGGCTGGGGAATTTTAGGAAAAATAATTGGCGGATGCAGACCAATATAATTTTAAAATTTTCGGACGAAAAAAATGGAAACATTACACTTCTAACTGAAACATTTAGGGGGGGATGGTTGCAACCCCCGGGGTCCCTTAAAAGCTACGCCACTGATCTTAGTTAGGGTATATAATCAAAACTCAACCAAACCACCATGTATTAATTGACCATAAAAGATGTCTTAATGTGACGGCCTGACATGGTGTCGCTGTGCTTATAAAAGATAGTTAATTTTAGGTTGTTTTATACACTAGTTCAAATTTTAATATTTATAAAAATACGACAAACTACTATCATACTACAACTCACGTTGGCCGAGTGCACCCATCATTGGCGTAATGTAGTGATGATAAGATACCGAGGTCGTCCAAGGATACAATAGTTTTAATACCGAGTCGTGGTTAACGTCTAACCAAGCCCAAAAGTTAGGTTTGTTAAAAAGAATAAACAAAAAGAAAAGAAAATAAATGGCTCAAGAAGAAAATAAAAGGGGTAGGAATCAAGGATAGGAGAATGGTGTTTAGGATCAACTTACCGCTTGATGTCTTGTTAACTAGATCGAGTCATGGGGTTGCAAGGGCTCGATTGTCAGACGAGGGACTGTGTGTGAAAAGGCGTATTATTGTGCTGTACCTGGGTCGGAATCCTAACACACTCGATCCTTCCGCTTTGAATCAGCAAGGAAATGCCACTCGAGGCTAGAATATCTATTAATAAATTAAATAGTCCAAGGGACATATATATATATATATATATATATATGGTCAGGATTTAGAGAAAACTGTCGAAAGTGTGAGAACGGTTATGGATCGTCCGATTAAAACAATCTATGGACTAGATTGGCGTGGTGGCGTTTTCGTAAATAACTTAAATTTTATTACGTGGACGCACTTCATTAAGGGTAAAAAAAGGAAAAACATCCTTTCTCACATAAAATGCTGTTGAAATATAAAACGCCAAATAAATACAAAACGTCAATTTTATCACTGCGTAGTTGTTTTTTCTGTGTTTTTATTTAAGCTCTCAGACTACAAAAAAGCTACAAAATATGAAACGCCATAATATATAAATGCCAAGCCTTACATCCGGATAAATGTTAATTACATTTTTTGTTATAAAAATAATATCCCGCCTAAAGTACGCGCCAAAAAAATCCTATAAATAGAAATGTCTCACCACCTTTCGTTTATCACAAAAAACACACACACAAAAAACACAGTGGTTTATAAAAAAATCCAACTCAATGTAAAACGCCAAAAAGTTGAGAGAAATCAACGATGGCAAACATCTTTTCTTTGATACTCAGTAATGTTCTGCATGAAGTTTCGCTGAATGATTTGTTATGTGAGGGGAGTAAGATTTTGCTGCATGAGATGGACAAAATTCAAGAAAGAGGGACTGATGACACCCATATGTCATTTTGTCTTCTTTGTTCTTAAAGAAGGTTTGGACGAGTAGAAGAGACCTATCCCAGTGTAAATGCTACTTTGCACTCGATGATTATAATGAAGACGACGGACAGATAACATCCACCCACACAGAGTTGATCTATGTCTCCAACATCCATAAAGCCACTTAAACACATGAACAAAGAAAATAAACCACGCCAAACCCAAAACGTCATTTATTTGTGACAGTTCTTGTAGTTTCAAAAGAAGAAAAAGACTGATGACACTGAAGATTTATATCATAAGTTGCTTCTATTTGTTTTTTTTTTCTATTTCTGTTGTTTCTTATGTAATTTAAGCTAAGAACAACAAAATACATTAATCCTATAATGAAAAATATAATAAAACGCCAAACAGACAAATGCTTGTAAAACGCCATCATGCCATAAAACTCCCCCAAAACCACCAAACTATAATAAAATTACTTTGAACAAGTACTATTATAATAAATCTAAAAAATAGCTTAAAACAACGTGCAAAGAAAATAAAACAAAAAGTCACATCGTTATCTAAACGCTATTGGAAAACAAAACGCCATAATTACAGCCGTCAAGATTAGACGTGTTACACCATAAAAACAGATGAATCTGAAAACAAAAGACGGTAACTGCAAAAACAGTAAAATGAAATGACGGAAACATAATTACTAACATTTATTATATTGAAAGCCAAATACTTGGGGAATTGAATTTATTTATCTTTTTCAAAACGCCATAATTACCTGTCATTCGTGGGAAAAAAGGTCATTATAAAAGTAGACCATGAGAACACAACCTCAAAACACGCCAAAAACATTGACTAAAAACGCCACATATTGTCCAAAACGCCAAAAACTTCAAAAATGGCTAAGGTTATTGCATGGAGGTTTGAAAGGAGGGAGAGACGATTCATCATAAATTTCTCTGATAGGAGAAGGGTGAAGGTAAGGACAATCAAAGCTATGCTTGGAATGGATGAAGGGATTCAGAGAGATATCCTGGCCCTTGGGGTTACAATGGCCAACGATTGTGAAAGAACCCGAACTGTAATAAGAAGATTGAAGAGAAAATTTCTGGCAGAAGATGATGATGATGATATTGACGATACTCCTCTACCAACACTTAGGAGATGGGTAATGCATAAAGAAGCAGGAATGGTTGAATTGACTTATCAACACGGGGTGCAATATTCATTGCCAATGGAGGAAATGTTGAAGACAGGGAGGCTATTCCTCTGAGAACAACTCTATGATTTAGCACCTTCGAACAATGCAAAATCCAGGGTTGCAATGATATTCAAGAGAAGAAATTGGGGGAAAATAGTAAAAACCAAGTAATTAATGATTCTAGTTAACGCCAAAATTATCTTGCACGCCAAAAATGAAGCAGCATGTCACATGCGAAAATCCGGAAAAAAGAAGAATATTGAAAAGACAAAAAACCTCTCAGGCCTAGATCATGTGTCGCGCCACGTGTTGGCCCAGGATGCGTTCTCACACTTTTGGGAGTTTTCTCCTGATCCCGTACACACACACACACACATATATTAGTTTTTAATAGTTCGTCGGTGAGTTGTCAATTCCCCTAAGGTAGTTACTTTTAAATATATCAAGTCCTTTACGCTTTGGTGTTATCTCAATACAAAGGCAAAATCTTCCCCAACCCGAAGTCCCATCCAAAACCTTTAACCTCCGCTAAGAGCATCAACATGTTTTGTCACCACATAGACATAGAAAACATGAACGACCCAAGTTAATGGCGTCGCAATATTGTTGGTAGATTTTAAGGATTAGGCGGAAACTCTAATGACCCAACTTAATAGCAACACTATTATTTCACTCCCTTCCAATAAACTATATTAATTTATTAAAGTTATTAACACACACACACACCTCGCTTACCAATGAGCTTCCTTAGCTAGCTTGACATCAAGGGGGTAAGTTTCTCTAAAACACTCTAAGGATCTAGCAAAGAATGGCCATGGAGGAAGAGAAGATCAATCTTGAAAAGATTATATAAATCATTAAAAGCATGCTTACACTAATGATTATTGAGTTTCTCCTAATGATTACAATGATTAGAGAGTGTGGGTAGAAGAGAAATGTGTAGTGGAGAAGAGGGGAGAGAATGAGTAAGCTAAGATGGTGGAGAATGCCTCTATAATATGCTTTTGAATTTTGGATATGATCATCAAATTTGTTTTTCAGATTGGATTTTTTTTATAAACTATATTGTAATAATTGTTTTATATACGATACGACGTACCAAACTATATGGTACGCCTTACCGTGTACCGAATTGGCGTTCCGAATGAACCTACCATTCTCGTACCGAATTTTAAAATTTCACGAACTACATACCCGTTTTTGTTCCGTGAACAGGAGCGAACCGCGATCCATGTGACTATGATATTTACTCAGCATACTCAATGTGCAGATAGTTGATCACAACTAACAAACTTATTCATATGGTTGATCACAAATTGCATTTGTCAGTTAAGAAATACGTGTCAAAAAAGAACAAGATTCAATTCATTTAGCCTTCAAAATTCTTTAAAATCCCTAAATTTATTGGAATATTTGCATTTTTCCCACCATACGTTGGATGATAAAACAAATTTGTATGAAAGAAATGACTATAAAAAGAGTCTTTGGCTTTGCCAAATAATTCATCTGTTCTATTGTTTCTTTGTCCCATATTGATGAAAAACAAAAGTGGAGGGACCTGCTACTCTACAAATTGGAGGCCAAGCCAAAATATTCGGTTTGGAAAATAATAATCCCATTTTTCTGAAATTAGCCGATAATAATCCCAAGTCAGTTATTAGCCAATAATAATCCGACCTCGTCCAATTTTTTTGTAAAATAGTCTGCCGTTAAAATAAGCTTAAGGGGGTTAAGTGTTTTTCGAATTATAAACTGATGTTTTAGGGCTTTTGATCAGAACGAGGATACGAGTCGATTGATGTAAAACTTGCCTCGAAATTGTGTTCAAAATGGCTTGAATTTTGTTAATTGGAAGTTAAACACCCGAATTGAAGCACCATCTTCGTGGGTCAGGGTTGTATTTTGAGGTAAGTTTTACATCAATCGACTCGTATCCTCGTTCTGATCAAAAGCACTAAAACATCGGTTTGTAATTCGGAAAAACACTTAACTCTGTTAAGCTATTTTAACAGCGGACTATTTTACAAAAAAAATTGGACGAGGTCGGATTATTATTGGCTAATAACTGACTTGGGATTATTATCGGCCAATTTCAGAAATATGAGATTATTATTTTCCAATTTGCCTTTAAAACCCGATTAGCTTCAGTTAAAAGCAGTTTAGTCAAATATTGGCGTTATTAAAATCTTTAAAATGAAATATAAAGTAGTTTATCCATACTTTTTTTGAACGGCAAAACATACATCTCATTCATCACAAAGAATTACAAACATATGAGGCTAGTAAGATACTAGACCAGCCACCTCTTACAGATCACCACATTGCCATAATACAGAAACAAAAATTAAACTGTTACATTAAATTTCACCCAATTGTTCCAATCTATTCTTTCCTCCTTTGCTCTACTTTTTACCCACAGGAAAGTTGTCGCCTGCATCTCTCCGAAGATTGATTCTATATTCACCCACTTCCCAGCAAAATATACTCTCGTTTCGTGCTTTCCAGATGCTCAGATAAGTCGCCAAAATGATTGTCTGGATATACTTCTTCTTTGACGTTGATAACATCATAGACTTATGAAGTTCCAGCAATTCCGTCAGTGTGAATGCAAACAACTGCTGCATTTTACACCATAAGCTCACCTTTTGCCATAGCACCGATGCTACATACAAGCCGTGAATAAATGATTTGCATCTTCCTCTTGCTCTCCACATAGTTTGCATTTGGCCGGTCCTTGATGTCTTTCTTTTTTCTTTAAACCGCCAAGCGTCGGTAACCAATCTTGTACCCCACGCCACCTGAACACATTCACTTTTTCTGGCACCCATTTATTCCATTCGAATGGCATGTATGGTACCGCAAACCTGCATAATATTGCTCTACACGAATTAACCGAGAACAACCCATCCCTCCCTAAGACACTGATGTGTGTAAAATGCAACATATAAATTACATCAAATGAGGCATAAAACTATCCCTTTTTAGTACTAATGTTGGAAAAAGTGTGCTTTTGTCTTCCTTTTGTATTTTCAGGATTAAATGAGCGTAAATGAACAAAAGGAACAAATATGCAGCAAAATCTAACATAAATAAAAGACAAGGAATAAACGTGGCATGCCCGACCCCTCGACAGCATCTTCCCAAGCAAAAACAAGACAACAGAAGGCTGAACACGCCCCGTGCCCAGCGGACACGGGGGCGTGGCCAGATGTCTACAGAAAGGACAAAGCTATAGAAGCTTCTATTCCCGACACAGGGGCGTGCCCAGCTCAACACGGGTCGTGGTCAACGCTAAGATTCACATAATCCAAGCAAATCTTGATAGTACAGATACGCTTCTACACACGGGGTCGTGCCCAGCGGACACGAGGATGTGTGGAGCTAATGCAGACAAATTGCATTTAATGAAGAAAGAGAATAAGGATGGACATCGGGCCATGTCCGGGCTTCTGTGCAGGCTATAAATAGAGGTGCTTAGTTCACTTCAAAGGCATCCCTTGGCAAACCACCTCTCTATCACTTCACCCACACTCCACCACCATCACAACACCCACATCCACCACCATCATCCATCATCCATCATCCATCTAGAGTGTGTGTAGTAGTCTCGGGATCCAAGATTGATAGTAAGAGTTCTTGACAATCAAATGTCATGTTTGCCTAAGTCTCTTACATCACTTGGTGAAGACAAGCATTTAGTGTAATACTTTTATTTTTAATCTTTTCGCATTTTTTATTTGATTTTATATTAATGACTTTAATAACTAGTTTCTTTTGTTGAAGGTGAAACTTCCTTATCATTTGTCCGTGGTGTCTTGGCATTATTTTACTGTCAATATAAAATAAAAGATTTACACCATTGATATCTCTACGGTCTATATAGAGATATATTGGCTACCTGGTCGGGGGTTAAGGGAATGGTTTGGTAAGGTTCTTGCCTTGTTCAGTGTATAGATCCTGCAAGGACCTGGGTCAAGCTTACTAGGACCTCCTTCAATACCCATTGGTATTGGATGACGGGGGTGCGAATGGCTTGATCCCCTCAAATGTAAAATACTATTAATACATTAACCCGGCTACTTGGGATTGTATCCCTGCTGACTCAAACCACTTAGCCAAGGGTAACGTCACCTTCAAAAGAAGGCCTACCGCATTAAGCATTAATAACTTAATTAATTATCTTCCAATATTCCAACCCTTTAGGATTGTATCCTTGCTGACTCAAACTACTGGGTTGAGGGTAACGTCACATTCAAAAGAGGGGCCTACTACTATAACTAAGATAATCTCTTAAAAAGTGCAAAAGTGCGGAAATCATCAAAGGTTACACTAAAGGCGAGTCGGATCAAAGTGATTCATCTTGTCTATCTGTTTTATTTTATTTTTATTTTTCAGCATTTTTAGTTTTTATTTTCATGTTTAAAATATTTTCTAAACTTTTTTTTGATTAGACGTTGAGGATAAACCGGTACTAAAAGCTCTTGTGTCCTTGGACGACCTCGGTATCTTACCAACGCTATACTACGCTCACGATGGGTGCACTTGCCCATATGTGTGTTTAGTGTTAGTAGAATATCGTGTTTTATAAATTTAAAACTTGACTAACGTGTTTAAAAGGGCTTAAAATATAAGGAAAATTATAATACACCCGACACACACCAGACACAAACCCACTTGTCAGACCGATTACACAAGTTACAATTCTGCAGCAGACCTGAAACATTCTGAAGTTGTTCCATTTTCGCGCTTGTGTCGGGAGTTCGTCTCCACTCCCATCCAACTAGTCTCGTAGTAACAGTGACTGTTTTCTGGTTTTCCAAACCGAAAAGATTCGGGTAAAGATCTTTTAACGGGCTGTTCCCGATCCACCAATCTAATCAAATGTTTGTAGTTAACGAGAACAATGCCGATACCGACTGAAGCATGTATCTATAAAAATTGCGTTGAATTTTGCACATGCAAAATTCAGAGATCGACATAAACGGAGAAATAAAAATGTGATGGAGAAAGCTTCGATATGCAAAAGAAGGGTGGAGGGGGCGCGTGGTAGGCGGTAACAGATTTCAACTTCAACGTCTCAAATTGCATCATCTTTATCTTAGTAACAGATTACTATAGGCTAATATTTCAAATAAGATTGCTAATAGTTGAAAGAACATATTCAACAAAGAGCTACAGTTATATATAGAGGGTGTTTGGGGTTGAGTTTTTTTGCAAATATATTATGCGTTTTGAATAATCAGAATCAGAACAAAATGTGATGTTGAAAGATAACGTTTGGATTTGATTATGTTGCTTGATATCACAATAATCAGATAATCAACTATTTGAGTGTTTGCAAATATATGCTTAAAAAATAAACAAGGGAAAATCCTTTCTAAATGCAAATAATCAATTTTTGGAAAACTGCGTTTTGTTGCAATAGGGTGGGAGCTGCTTTTGGGGTATGTTTGGGATTGCTTTTTTAACCTAATTTTTTGATTATTGTGTTTTGAAAACGCAAAAAAAATCTATTTTGAGTGTTTGGTAAAAAATTAATAAAAACTGATTTTTACGTTTTGTAGATGTCAAAACGTGATAATCCAAAAGAAGGTCACCCGTTACTGCAGGAAAACGTGTTTAAGACCCTAATTCAAATATGACTAAAGTCGCAGCGGAAATTCGTACCATAAAATTTTCTTTGCATTACAGCACCTTGACGCGCTTGAAATCAATTCTAAGGTTAAACCTTTTTATTTAAATACGTTTATTACACTCATCTTCAATAAGAAAACATAATTTATACTTATTAACAACACCCTCATAAACTTCCGTACAATCCGTTAAGTGACTCGATCTTCGATCCCCGCTCTTCGATGATTCCCCATGTCTTGTACAACCTGCACTCATCATAAATGGTCGTATCATTAGTACATATCAGAAATAAAGACAAGATTTATCCTTATACATTCTTCGTTCCGTTATCTCTTTACTTTCAAACATTCCATCTGACCATCAATTTCTGGTGATATATCGACCTATGCCTGCATTATATTTTATACTCAAGGTACATCATTAATAACATTAATAGTCAATCATATTAACAACCTGCATACACCCCTACAATTATACCATTGTACTTACATACCTACATGCATACCTACACGCATACATACATACATACATACATACATACATACATACATACATACATACATACATACATACATACATACATACATACATACATACATACATACATACATGCATACACACATACATACATATCCAGCTTTTCCATCCTGTCATATAATTCTGGGTGAGACTCCTTTGCTATTCCTGCATCACACTTATAACTCCATGTACACGAATTAAACAACATAAACACATAATCGTACCGAAAGAATTATGTTCATACTTAAACTTCATACACATTATCTCCCGACATACATACGTACACACACAAGTACTAACCTACATGCATCCTTACATATATATACACTTAAATCCTTCTATAAGTATCTACATACACACATACCTACCTTGTTACGTACAGTCATGACATCACACATTCACATACATACATACATACTTGCCTGATTGCAGTATACCAAACTCGTACATGCCTATTCTCCATACACATACCTACATACACTCACGTACTTATTCGCATAGGGGCGATTGCCAATGAGAATTAAATTAATAATTCTTACCTGGGGTACGGGATCCCGCTTTAAGATTCCTAAATGGAACCTAAGGTGGGATTCTTGCCTGGGATATGGGATCCCGCTTTAAGGTTCCTAAATGGAACCTAAGGTTGGATTCTTGCCTGGGGTATGGGATCCCGCTTTAAGGTTCCTAAATGGAACCTAAGGTGGGATTCTTGCCTGGGGTATGGGATCCCGCTTTAAGGTTCCTAAATGGAACCTAAGGTGGGATTCTTGCCTGCAGATCCGTTTTAACGTCCGAACGCGCTAAAACTTGCATAACTTTCAACCCGTATACCCGTTTAACCTCCCGTCTCTTCCCACCTACTTGTAAATTCACAATTTATCATATGAACTTAAAATCCCACATCCGGATTAATGAAATTCTTATCTTACGCCCTATCGGCTTATTATCATTTTCTAAATATTTGACCCGTTATGGGTATTTTGCGCATTAAACGGTTTATGACAACAAAACCATACTTCCCATTTCCATCCTTGTCCAAAACATTAAACTAATCGTATAACTTGTTCTTAAACCACTTATTAAGATCATTTGCCCAAAATACCCCTCAAGGGCATTTTGGTCAACTTTAATCCCATCCTTTACGACGAAAGACTACGACACATTATTGACTTCAACCATCATGCTTAGTTAATTAAAACGTCTTATAACTTAATCAAACATAAGAAGTGATTGCAGAAATCACTTACCTTGTGCGTCCGAGTTCAAGCATAGCTTCCGTGTTTATCCTTGACCCGTTGCCCTTCCATGCTTATGTCCGCGTTGACATGACTCATATCCGTACATGTCATTACATTCACATTCTTGTTAGCATACATGATAGTACGTATGAACGATCATCTCAAATTCATATCTCATGTATGACTTTCATTAGTCAATTCAAACAAGCATGAAGCACACTCAACATCGACCTAACATAACCTTCTCATGAACTATATTTAAAATGCATTCCTTATGTTAGTTTACTATCAATTTCATTATTACCACACTCTATACATGTTTACCCATTAATTGCATACAATTTCACATATTACTGTCATTTAGACATTTCATCAAACACTTGGTGTGCGTACTGCTTTCTAAGCATGATGTACAAGTATTTCATGTGTTTCTTCCTAATTATCACTTTCATTTATCATCTCAAGTAAGCATCATACAAATTACATACCATAATCACTCTATATACAAATACACATCACATATACACATATTCCTAATCAAGTTCATACCATTTCATGGATTAAACATAAACCCACTTAACTAATTGTGGTAATTGATCCAAACACCTAAATTCTAGCAATTTACTCAGAATCTTCGCATAGGGTTTGTTCCTAAACATGCATACACCACTAATTTGGCCATAACCTTCATGATTCATACCTAAATCACCACTAGTGATGATTACCAAGATTTCTCAACTTCATTAATCATAAAAATTCAACATACCTTATGATCCCCTCGCGAAGGTGATCATTAATCCGTGTTTCTTCTTGAATTTGGGCCTCGATTCACCCTTCAATTTGGTGATTTAAGTGAGCTAGGGTTTGGAGCTCTTCAGAGCTCCTGAAGCTTCACGAACACACACGTATGTGTGTTTGTGTGTGTGTGTTGACCCTTTTAATTAGACAAATGAACTTTCATTTGTTCCACTTTAGCCCCTCGGGTTTGCTTTTAAAACATAACTAACACTACCTTCAACATTTAATACTTTTGACTATACCTTTAACTAGGTTAAATAGCCTAGTTATTTATTTCATGACGTGTCACATAAGAACACATGACAAATATTAACATTCAGATTTTTGGGGCGTTACAACGTGATAATCCAAAAACTGATTTTTCTTGTCATTTCACTTATTTATTTTTTAAAATATATATATTTGCCAAACACTCAAATAGTTGATTATCTGATTATTGTGATATCAAACAACATAATCAAATCCAAACAGTATCTTTCTGCAGCATGTTTTGTTATAGCTAATTATCTGATTCTAATTATTCAAAACACATAATCTATTTTCAAAACTCAACCCCAAACACCCTCTTGGAAAAATGCGTTTTGTAATTTTCTAAACGCAAATAATCAATTTTTTTAATTTTTTAACCAAACACTCAAAACTGATTATTTACGATTTCAAAACTTAATAATCTAGAAATCTCCTTCAAAACTCAACCCCAAACACCCCTATAATATTTAAGCAAAGAACTTCTACGGTGATTTTTTTATTATTATATTTTTATTATTATTTCGTCCTTTAGTCTATTTTGTCTTTTACTGTAAACTTGCATTTGCACACTTGGATTTGCACCCCATTTAGTTTAATTATTGTGTTTTTCTTTTACTTTGAACAAATTACTTTTATATCCCTAAACAATAATAAAGTTATTATACAACTCCTAAACTGATCGAATTCCTATCGTTTTCTTTTCCGTTTTTACCTTATATATAATATTAGGGTGAGAGGGGCACTCCTCTCTTAGGGGAGTGACCTCTCTTACACACACCCAATCAGCACGCGCCACGTCAACTCCCCTCTTAAGTCCCCATTTTGCACTCAAACGTTGGCATCACTCCACTCACACAATTATTTTTTTTATAAAAAATGAAGAAAAAAATATGATTGGTGAAAAAAGGGTGGACCCACATTAACAACCAATCACCCCCTCTCTCTCTCCTCTCTCTCAAGCGGTGACTACTTACCGAGCCAAACACAAACCGCGCGGTAAACCTTTGTTGGTGGCGGTGTACCCGCACGGTGAAAGGAGTCCCCGCATGCGGTCACCGAAGGTGCCCCGCTTACCCTTAAAGCAAAGAACTTCTACAATGGTTTTTTTATTATTATAATTATTATTTCGTCCTTTAGTCTATTTTGTCATTTACTGTAAACTTTAATTTGCACACCATTTAGTTTAATTATTGTGTTTTTTTCTTTTAATTTGAACAAATTACTTTATACCCCTAAACATTAATAAAGTTGTTATACAACTCCTAAATGATCGAATTCCTATCGTTTTCTTTTCCGTTTTACCTTTATTTACCTTTGTTATTTATTACATTGTTTTGCTTTTTCTTATTTTTTTTATCTTTAAAGCCGAGTTACGACAAAAATATTATAACATATTTATATATTATTTTGTCATGATGCGCGATATGTTCTGAATTTCAACCGCATCTCTGCGCAACGCACGGGTGACTATCACCCTAGTTTGGTTAATTTATTCAAATTTTATTTTGTTATTACTATAGATTAAATATTATATATGTCAGATAATTTTAACCATATATATAGTCATTATTCATTATTTACACAAATATATATCAATATCAATGTGTTATCTGATTATAATCAAATAAACTGAGCTAGTTTTGTTTATAGAGTAAATTACTAGTTTTGTCCTTTATGTTTCCAAATTGCAGCCGGTGTCCTTTGCCTTTAAATTTGATGAGTTTTGTTCTTAACGTTTCAAAATCTTGCACGTTATGTCATTTGGCCCTAACCCGGTTAGTTTTTTATGTTAAATCAGATCATGTGATAGGCACATGAGGGTATAATTGTCTTTTCAACCTATTAGTTAAAAAACACTTAAAAGAACTAAAAAACTATATACATACACTCATCTCTTTCTCTCTCTAAATAAACTATTGAACACTTTTCTTTCTCTCATTCTACTCCATCTCTCTTACCACCCCCACCCCCACAGCCTCCTTCTAAACCACCATGACCACCACCTTCTATCAGCACCACCACAACCTCCTCTACACTACACCACCCACACAGCCACCACCAACAACCATCTGCCCCACCATAACATGTTTTCTCCACTCCCACCACCACCGCCACCACCACCGTCGCCATCGCCACCGTCTCTGCCCCAACTCCACCTCCATCACCATCACCATCGCCATCATCACCGTCTTCGTCGCTGCCTTCTCAACGCCATCCTCCACCATCAAACCTCATCACCATCAAACTACCCCTCTTTCCGGAGAACTCAGATTTCTTATCTCTCTCTCTCTCTCTCTCACAGTCGTTGACGAACTCAAATTTCTTATCCGGTGGTCACATTTGCAGTGATTAATAATACCACTTGGATACACAATTTTCGGTCATATTTTGTAAAACTGTGAGGGATTCAAGAAACTGGATGAAGCAGAATCAAGTGCTGTGAACACTCTTCCTCTGTGAGTATTCCATCTCTCTCTTTAACGCACTCACATATACAATTGACTGTTTGGTTTATACCATTCGATATGATTAGCTTTTTGGAATTATGATTTACTAATCCCATCGTTTTCGTATTATTATTTTAAAACCTGAATTTGCAGGGGTTCTTTCCCTCTCAAATTTTCGCACAAATTTATCTTAGGGTTTTCACCGCGTTGATTTTTTTGTTTTATCAAAATCTTTTGTAATTATCTTAGGGTTAGATGATTGGGATTACGTGAGGGTTGGGGGAGAGGAGGTGGAGTTGGGGCGGAGACGGTGGCGGTGGTGGGAGTGGAGAAAACATGTTGTGGTGGCGCTGATGGTTATTGGTGTTAGCTGTGGGGGAGGTGTAGTGTAGAGGAGGTTGTGGTGGTGCTGATAGAAGGTGGTGGTCATGGTGGTTTGGAAAAGGAGGCTGTGGTGGTGGTGGTAAGAGAGTCGAGAGAGAGGGAAAGAAAAGTGTTAGTAGTTTATTTAAGAGAGAGAAAGAGATAAGTGTATATGTATATAGTATTTTAGTTTTTTATAAGTGTTTTTTAACTAATAGGGTGAAAAGACAATTATACCCTCATGTGCCTAGCATATGATCTGATTTAACATAAAAAACTAACCGGGTTAGGGTTAAAGGACATAACGTGTAGGATTTTGAAACGTTAAGGATAAAACTCGTCAAATTTAAAGAAAAATGACACCGCGTGCAATTTGGTACAAACATAAATGACAAAACTTGTAATTTACTCTTGTTTATATTTAAGTTCTAAGTTGGATTTAGACATTTGCGGTAGATTGTCTACTCTGTCGCGCAAGTTCCCCACTAGTTTTTTTAATATTTGAAACTTTATTTATAAAAGAATCATATTATATTAGGCCCAAACTTATTGCAAATACAAAATCTTTGGTAAAAAGAAAGAAATGACGTGGACAGAAAACGGCGTTACAGCTCCGTCTCCCAGATATAAAAGTCGAAACGGAGACCGTTTGAGAACCATTTCTTCATTCTCTTCATCAAAAGCACACACAACACACACACATCTTTGAGAGAGAGAGAGAGAGAGAGAGAGTGACGATACTATCTTTCACAAGTCGTTTTGCTTCTTCATCGTCACCACAATTCTTCACTGTTTCAACACCAACATAATTCAACAACAAATTCCAGTATTCTAGCTACCTGAATTCCGTTTAACTTTTCGAAATTCAGATCACAGGTACGCATCAGTACGATCTGTATATGATTATACTTTAATTACCGATATTTTCGGAGCCGAATTGTGTCGAATTATGTTATATACCAAGTGTTTAGTGTTGAATTCCAGCAATTCTGTTGTTTCAGAACATTTATCATCGTTAATAGAATTGAAAGACCTGGAATGCACTTTATGTATTAAATTAAACTTCATTTTTTTTTGCTGAATTATGATCTGAAAATGATGAAATCTATTGCATCTAACAGAATTTTGGCGCTTCTTCTAGATCTGGCCAGCTAATTTGAATCTAGAAATCTCACACTGGTTTCCCGCGATCTAAGCGAAGAGATTAAAAAAAAAAAATATTATTATTATTAGCAGTTGAAAATATCAATAATTAGATCCGGAATCTGTGAAGCAGTTTTCTGAAGATGGAATTTTCCCAAGCTCGGCCCTGTGGAGCCCCAGGTACCATGAGAAAGACAGAAAGAATTAACAATTCTCATCATAACCGTAATTGTTAAGCAGCGGTTATGTTGATTTTGCAGGTGTCAAGCCTACACACGACTTTCTCTCACTTTATTCACCTGCTCAACAAGAAGATCCAACCCATAGCATTCAAGGTAAACGCAACTATTTTACTTTAATTATTTATTGTACGGTAATTACATCTGGTGTTTTGATCGAATACAAACAACTACGGGTGCAAACGAGCCGAGTTTAAACGAGCTCGAGCCTGAACCTAAAAAAAACAAGCTCGTTTAATAAACGAGCCTGAGCTTGAGCTTCGCTTATCGAGCTTGAGCCGGCTCGCGAGCCAAAAAGAGTGCTATTTATATATTTTTTATTAATATATTTAAATACTAATGATTAATATTTATAAATTTATGAAAACAAAAATACTAAATTATATATAATATAATAATTATAATTAATATAAATTAATTAGAATATGATAAATGAGTCGGGCTCGAGCTTGAAAATTTACCTACGAGCCGAGCTCGAGCTTGAGCTTTTATAAGTGAAACGAGCTCGACTCGGCTCGGCTCGTTTGCACCCCTGAAACAACTTTTAACATACAAAATATCCAGAGTTGCTAATTTTAGTTTAAATTACTTTATTTATTTATACTAGATGCCACCTCGTTATATTTCCTTTATTATTTACTCTTTATAATTAAAATACATTATTGGGTAGTATTTGTTTTGTAAACAACAAAAGAAAAGTTGACAGACTTTACAAAGGAAACAGTTGTAGCTTGATAATATTATCACCGTTGTATTATTAAAATAAAAGATAAGAAATATTTGTAAGAATCCAGTTTCCTACGAGGGGTTTTCCTACATACACATTTCCTCGTAAATTGGTCAGAAATCGCTATTTGTGACGCATTTTTGACGGAAAACGGTGTTAGAATTTTTTTGTTTTCTAGTAGTGAGATGTTGTTATGTGTGAACCAATTTTTAATATGTATCACATATTCGTTTCTCAAAACTGTATGTCTTGAATCTTGAATGATTATTGAATGTCTTTTTTTTTAATCCTTGTGTGTTTTGTTGTTGGATGAGAGACAAGGGGTGAGAGAGGTGTAATTGGATAATACAAATATGACAAGATAAATAATCTGAATTGTTTAATACATAACAAAACATCAAGTACAATTATTGTGTTTATGTTAATGTAAAATCATGTAAAAGGTCATTTTCATGTACAAAACTACTTTAACAGTTTTTTATTAAGTTTATTAAAAGTATATCATTCTTAATAAAATTTACAAGCCAATTTAGAAAAAAAAAAAAAAAAAAACTAGTTAATAAAAATAATACATGCGACTCAAAAACAGTAAATCATGCCTTTTAGCCTTTCTTTTTCTCATAAAAGTTATGTCTTTGATGTCATTTCGCGGTTACACAGATAAGGGATAAACAAACCATATGATCTTTGTAAATAGAGCGTTAAAAAATATTATGTAATGTATCACATGTCATATTTTGATATGTTGGTATTTTAAATTGACATATAAATTTTCTTTAGGGTCAAATGGATAAAAAAAATTCAAACATAATAAAAAAGGATGCATGCATGATTTTGTGTAACTTAATTCGTAGAAACTGGTGTATTATTTTGATAGAGAAAAAAAAAATAATAAACATAAGAAGATTAGACAACTGTATTTGATATTTTGTGTAAAGCTTGTATGTCATTAAGGTTAGTCATGTGGTGTTGTTCGTTGGTGTATTTTGATTTGAGAATGGAATAATAAAAATTAAATATATTAGATTATATTATATTGGGGATGGTTCAAATGAAAACCACTTTTAACGCGAAAACTCGAAAACTAACTAAAAAAAGCCTAAAAACACACCAATTTTTTTTCAATGTTTTTATAAAAAATCACAGGTTTTTTAATATAAAAAAACTTTAAAAAAATTGTATTACACATGTGTAATACTACACATGTGTATGTGTACTACACATGTGCAATGTGCACTACAAAAAATTATTATTATTTTTTTTTTTGAAATTTTTTTATATACTAAAAGTGGCGAAAATTGGTATGCAAAAAAAAATTGGTATGCTAAAAGTTTTCGAGTTTTCAGGATAACTATTGGTTTTCATTTGAACATTCTCTTATATTATTATATTATCTATTATATTATCTATGTTATATGTTATGTTATATATAATAATATAAATTGAATTGACATGATATCTGATTATCCACAAAAGGAAAAGAACCCAGGAGTTAGGTAATACCCGTGACCCCCATACTGGGTCCGGCACACGGTTTGGGTGGGCCATACCATTTCGATTTTAGCCCGACTGACTGACTGACAGGACCCGACCCCCACCCGTGGAGGAGAAAAAGTTAGCAGGCTTTCAGATGCATGTATGTATGATGTGTTGCCATTAGGTTTTGTCGTTATAATTTCCCAATTTCTGGTTTCAGTTTCTTTATGACACTTCACTAGTTTAGTCCGTACACACTTTCTCATAGTTGTTTACATCATTTTAGTTAATAACATATTTAAGAAGTGGTTGTTAGACTAAAGGGTATGGGGGCCGGCTAGCCCCGGCTTGGACCGGCGCCGGTCCCCCACACCGCCCCTCTCAGGCCCAAACGGCTCCCCACAGCCGATTCAGTCGGCCTCTCTCCTTAACACACATACATCTATACATACATACATACATATATATATATAAAGGGGTTCATCCCCCACCCCCTAGGTTCATCCCCCACGAGCCGAGCCTACGTGGCGCCTCATCCCCTCCAAGCCCATCCTCACCATACCCTTTAGTCTTAATAACTAAAGTTTGTTCAATGAGTAAAAAAAACTTGCTTTGTCAATGAGGTAATGGTGGAGTGGTTGGGGAAAGACTTGGTGTTCCTTTTGACCCATGTTCGACTCCACTCTTCTCATTATTTTTTGCGGCATCCAGGTGAAGAGCGAATACGGGTGATGCCGGTTCGTCTTGGATGGGAGGCGATGTTTTACCGATTATTCCACTGTCGTGTCTTCAGGCGGGGGGGGGGGGGGGGGGGGGTGGGGTCGTTTCTGCGCATCTCGGAGAGCCAAGTGGCTACAGCACCCGGTGTATGGTGGTTGGCACGTCGTTCCTTGCCGTTAAAAAAAAAACTTGCTTTCTTTTTAGAGCTTAAAAATTACCAATAAGATTGAAATGTAAGTGTTACAATTTTATTTTATATAATCAATCTAGTTAATCCCGATTAATCGTTAGTTGATACCTCACCGCCCGACTAGCACCTAACGAATTTAAAACTATGAAAAAATGTTAGTCATTAAGATTTTGGTTTTACATGCTCATAGCATATATAATATTGTGTTTGGATTTACTATAAGTTAATTATGCTAGCCTTACATTACATGCATATGTTCAAATCAATATGTTTATTTAAAAAAAATCGACATATTCATAGTTTTTGTTTTACATGCACGTTTGCAATTCATGGGTACAACACTACCAACGTTTGTTTTCTAGTTTATTATTAAAATTTTGTCAATATAGGCGTTCAATGTAATTGTTTTCGAGTTTATTATTAAAATATACAATGTACATGTCTATATTGTGATCCCATAAAATTGAAAATTTAAAATTATTTTAACTTTAGATGCACATGTTTATGTTCACTGGAAAATTGGATGGCCAAAGAATGTTTTATAAAATAGATGAAGAGAGAAACAGAATTAAAGAGAAAGAGATTAAATAATTGTGCAGCCTTTATATCTATATTAAAATTCAATTAATAATTAGAGAATAATAATAAAACATCATCGCATATGGCAATATAAGAACGTATGCGATGCTTGCAATTTTTAAGAAATAAATAGCTAAGGAGCACTCTATTCATCTCTGAAATTGTTATTTTTAGGAATTAAAACGTAATTACCATTCAAAAAAAACATTTTATATTTAATAGTGTGTCCAATTTCACAGTATTTGAATCTTGTTAAAAACCAATAATTATAAAATAACTTGGTGAATATTTTTAAAAAAATTACAAAAGGAATGAAAATCCTTTCACAAAATGATATATAATCAAACTTCATTAACATAATTTTGTATTTTTTTTAATATAATACATCAATTTGTGATATCTTTTTTTCTTCATATTTCCAGGTGATTATCTTAAAACTCAGGTCTTCTTGCAACCACTAGAACAAGTTGGGAACAAAGAAGGGAAATACATTGAAAAGTCAACTCCTCCAAGTATGGTGGAGCATGGTGGGCTGGGGACTTACAATGTTGCAGATATGAACAATACTCAAAGCCAAAAGGTAGCAAAGGCTGAGGGGATTGCGATCTCGGCTGCACAATCAAGTAGTAGCAATAACACCAATGATGAATATTCAAACTGCAATTCTTACAGAGGGACTGGTTTCGCCCTGTGGGAAAACTCTAAGGGAAAGGCAGGGAAGGAGAATGTTGCAAGATCCAGGCATACCACTAGAGGTAACAAGTTTCTGGTCTTATTTGCTTTGCGCCGCAATTTCAACCCATTTTTAATAGTTGATGCATGGCGGAAGGAAATTGATATATTGTTAAATGAAAAAACCAATACAAGAAATGCGTGAATTACTTAATTTAAAGATTTTACGCGCTTTTACAATCAAAAGGAGACGTTTCCATCCATTACTTATGGGCCCTGTAGATCGCATAACACTTCGGATCACAGTGATGTTGATCGATTCACCTACAAACACATATTGATTAGGTGTTTGAATGTGTGTAATGATTAAAACCAGAGAAAACTACATGAAAATGGAAACCAAGACACAAGTAAACATCAAAATGATAAAGATCCCAAATAATCTGACTAATCAGCTCCTGGATACACAATTTATGCCCAAAAACGTAATACACCTTTAGTTACACACAGTCACACACTAACACCCGTAAAACCCTATTGTGCACCTACTAACCCATATAGTCTGAGGCCTGGCGTATTTGATAGATACACCGGCGCCTCCTAAACGCGCCGCCCAAAAAGGAGTTCATCCTTTATTTACAATCTAGTCCCTTGGCTATGGTTTATCCCACTAAACACCCAAAATATCTAATCTGGTATCAACAGTCTTTAACGGCTCCAACAGGCCATATAACTCCAAACGGAGCAAAAGTTAGGCCTGTTTCAAGTTGAGTCATTATCTAGCCCACTTGCCTTTGTATATATGAATCTGTCAGTTCTTGGTTGAGCACCTTATCAAGAGTTCAAACCAAAATAATTTAGTTGGGTATAGGACAAAAGTCTTGAAATTTGACTAAATTTATTTATAAAACATACAACCTTGTAATACGTTGTTTCCAATGATGATTGCTATTGTAGTTATAACTAACACATTAATTAGTTATAAAATCGACGAAAAAGTGTTTGTATCTCAAGCCAACACTACACCGTGCGTAAACCAGTCCAACTTGTCTATCCTGCCACCTCTTTCAGCTTATGTTTACAATTGAAGTAATGCAACATGTGTCGAACACTTAACAATGAGAAGCACGATGTTTATTTGTGGAAACTAAGATTATTTAGTTAATGTGTTTTACAGATGGGATGATGAAGAATGGAGTGACATGGATGGAGCGGGCATCACAATCATCATCCATCCATAACAATCCAAGCACCGCCTTTAGTGCTCTCTCAACCTCTCAGTCAGTCATATACCTCATCTGCTATAAACAGTAAACTCTTCGCCTTATTACTCAACACCAAATTAACCATCTTTGTTTATGTAACTTTGTAGTCCGTCATCTTCGAATAAGCATCAGTATTTTGCTGATACTTTGGAATTTTCTAAGAGTGTTCAAGAAGAGGAAGACATCGGTGAAGAGTTTATTATCAAGAAAGAGCCTTCCTTTCACCATAAAGGCACTATATCAGTTAAAGTTGGTACTGCAATTCCCGATCAAAAGTCCAACAGCCCACGATCGAAGCACTCTGCTACAGAACAGCGTAGAAGAAGCAAAATCAATGACAGGTATGTTTGTCTAACCCCAATTATCCACTTGAATGCGTTAAATGTCAAAATGAGTGTGTCGAGCAGGATGTATAATTGGTCGAAACAGGTAGTTTTGTATGTAACACACTTGTAGTACACAATACACTACTTCTAACCTATCAAGTGACCCGCCCCAGTCTATCATAGCACCTCTACTAAACAGTATTTATGCCAATATCACAAGTGACTCTTTCAAAGATATTACACTAGCAACTAAAATTCTTTTGATCCTTGTGCAGATTTTCAAAGTTGAGAGGAATCATCCCTCATGGCGATCAAAAGAGAGACAAGGCATCCTTTTTGTTGGAGGTATTATACTAGACCAACTAGTGGTCAAACGAGCCAAGCGGCTCGCGAGCTGCTCGAGATCGGCTTGAGAAAAAGCTCAAAACGAGCCGAGCCCGGGCATAGCTTGAGCCTAAAATAAAGTTCGTATATTTATCGAGCCTGGCATATGAAGCTCGTCAAGCCTTATCAAGCCTTAGTGTAATATTAGTTTTTATTAATATTTAAGAACTTTACCTCCTATTTTAAAATGTCTAGTAAACGAGCCAAGCCGAGCTTATTTAAACTTATTTACGAGCCGAGCCCGAACCTAAAAATAAGCTTGTTTAGTAAACGAGCCCGAGCTTCACTTATCGAGCTCGGTCTATTATTTTTAATTAATATATTAATTAATAGATAATAAACTAGTCGAGCCTGAGCTGAGCTCGAGCTTGAGAAACTACAATGAGCCGAGCTCTCATAAGTTAATCGAGCTCGAGCCTGGTTGAGCTCGGGCTCGACTCGGCTCGTTTGCACCTGTAAGACCAACATGTTTCCTGTTTTGTGATTGTTAACTTAATTAAATAAAACCAACAAGTTTGACCTTTAATTTCTTTTATAGGTTATTGAATACATTCAGTTTCTACAAGAGAAGGTGCATAATTATGAAGATTCATCTCATGGGTGGACTTCAAAAACAGTTCCATTGGTAAGTTCACACATCCTCATATAGAAATATGAGTTTGGCACCTTACAAGTCTTAAGTTGTAGGTTGATTCAAACCATCCACAATGGTTTTGTGTTGATTCATCAATGTTAATCTTTTTCGTGTTGTTTCTAACAGAATAACCAACCATCCGGCATCTTTGTTGATGAACCGCCACATCCAATGAGACAAAACCTGTTAGATTCTACCATGATCAACTCTCTGGATGCTACCAAGGAAACCAGCCAACCGACAAATGAACCATCTCCGTGTCCTGATACGGGCCCACAGGGTCAACCACAGTTATCGCATACCAGATCATGTAAAACTGACTGCACTATTACAAGTGATAAGTTGAAAGATCAAGAACTGGTCGTTGAAAGTGGCACAATCAACATTTCAACCATCTACTCTCAAGGGTAAGAATCCTTCACGTAATATTTTTTGGTTAAATTATATAGATATTTAATATGCTAAGTACAAGTTTTTGTAACTTGCAAGTATTTATATATAGATATATTTTTTGACCCGTTTGACCCATTCCAAACTAATTATTTTTACTCAAAAACAGCTTGTCTAGTGCTATAACAGAAGCACTAACGAGGTCGGGTTTGGATTTAACACATGCTAATATCTCGGTACAAATCGATCTTGGAAAGAGATCAAACACTAGTACGCTTGATTCCTCACCGCACGACGATCCCAAGGTACCTAATCCTTTAATTACTCTAATGAAGCTTTGTAAAATCTTAAACTTATTAATTAGTTTGGTTCTGTGTTTGCAAAAGGAAAAGGAGACTGCGTCGGCTCGTGATCAGTCGGAATGTTATTCACAATTAGCAAACACCTGGGAAGAGGAGAGTGGTAAAGGTTGCAAGAGGTTGAAGACAAATAGAAAGTAGAAGTTGGTATAATAGTTTCAATCTAATTTAATCATTTATTGTCCTCTTTAACATGTTTGAGGATCATTCTTGTAATTGTTTCTGTGTAAATGAAGTTTTTTCACCTTAAATTTTGTTCACATTCGTTTGGGGGGGGGGGGGGGGGGGGGGGGGGGGGGGGGACTCTATTATTCATTGTTGTTTTGCTAGAAACTGAAGAGCTGATTTTTTGTTGCACATGGAACTTTCTGCCCATGAATATGCTTTAGATTGTAATTGTAGTGGAGCAAGCTTTCATGAATAATGCATTTCACTATTTTACCCCTGATATTGGTGAAGGGTAAAATAGTAAAATTATCAAGTCCGTTGGTTAAAATAGTAACACTAATTGATGAAGCCTGTGCAAAAATCACTTGGGGTTTGAGTTGATATGACTTACTCAGATTGACTCGTTAAAAGCTTGAATCGAGCCAAATTAAATGTATACATGGGCCTCAGTTGAGTTTCATATTTTAGTTTGTGAACCTAAACTTGCCTATTTATATATGCTTAAAGTAATTTTTATTTAATATAATAAACTTGTAATTATGTAATAACTATTAGTATGACAAAAAAACTCGAATTGAGTCAATTTCAAGCTATCTTAAATTAAGCGAGTCGATCTTGACCTTAGAACAACTCATAGTCAGGCTGGAGGGTGTGGGATGGAGCCCCTAGGGGCTTTATCAAGACACGTCAGCGACACGTAGGATCCACGTCAGCCAGGAGGCTTTATAACGCCCCCCTTTAACTTGCACGGTGTGGGATGGAGCCCCATATTAAACAAAATTAAAAAAAAAATTGATTGGATGACATGTTGTGGGCCCCACCTGAACACATTCATCTGCCTCGTTACCCCCCTTTGAATTTGATGGTATGGATGATGGCGGAGGGGTGGCGTTATAGATGGCTGAGGTGGAGGGATGGCGCCTCCCACACCCTCGAGCCTCTTCACCACATAAAACTTTTCTCCTAAAAGAGTTGAAAGAAGAGTCGACGTCAACTAAATAGTCGCTACACACACATAAATTTACGAATAATTCCTTCCAAATCTCATTCAAAAATTTCATATGTTTAAACAAAATCAAATAACTAAACGAACTCCAAAGAAGAAAAGTATCAAACGTACTTAGATTTTTGCTTATCGATCATGCTTTGATTTTTATATAAACTTCACATTGTAAGGTTCAAAGTATTCCCGGTTGAAAAGTCAGCTTTTGCAATCTAATCATACAATAAAACACATAGAATGAATGAAGTCAAGAAACACCATTTCAACTTTCATTTTTATTAATTACCGGTAGGGAACCGGTGCGATGCGACGGAGTGGACAAATTTAAAAGCTCACAATAACCCATTAACCAAAAACATATTCTTTCAAGAACAGAAAAAAGACAATGAAGCAAATCAAAAACTAAGTTACCAAATAAGTCAACTTAATCGACAAGAACACTGATCGTGTGGGTCGTATCAATGGAAATAGAGGTGGTAATACTATGAGTAAAGAAACATAGAATCCGTACTTTAGTTTGGTAACCTAAGCAAAGCAAAACAAATTCGATTCGCCTACATTTTATTTATAGTTTGCATGAAATTCATGACTTATATCATGATGTGTGGTTCTCTAGTTATCGCTAGTTATAGTACCTCTATAGGCGCGTCTTAAATTATAGTGAAATGCCACCCAAAATATATATCAAATTCTTCATTTTAAAAGTTTTCCAAAGAGTGCATTACACGTAGAATCCTTGTTAGATGTTTTAAAACTTTAAACCATTAGTTATTATAAGAAAATTAATAAACAAGCGGGTGAACTTTAGAGTTAAGTTTAGTAAGTCAATGTGTGAGATACAAATTGATTTCTTTGTTTCAAAAGTTAGTTTCGGTTTGATTCCCTGAGGTTCACTTATTTTAACCACTTGAGTATGAATTCTTGTAACTTTACTAATCATGGCCTCATGATTGTGAATGTTAACTATTTGACTCTAAATGGCTAACTCCATCCAACTTATACGTTAATTCTTGAAACTTCGTTAACATTCATAAACCTTAGGCTATGATTTGAAAAAAGACGAGAATTCGTACTCAAGTGGTCAAAATAGGTAAACCTTCAAATCGAAAATATCTCTTGTTTCATATTTCTAATCAAAGAGTGGTAAATGAAAGACCAATTTTGCTCCTAAAATCATAAATGAGAGCAATGTGTCCAACTTAATAACCTGAGGGTGTCCGGGGCGCTTTGCGGGGAGGGGTGCGGTGAGGCGAGTCCCCGAGCGGGAACACCGCCGCCGACCCCTTGAGGAGTGTAAGCGGGGAGTGGGGAGCGGTGGGTGTTCACCGCACAACTTTTCAATTTTTGAACGTTGCCCAACGGTCATTTAACGAAAAAAAAATTCAATTTTAACCTGTAAATAACCAACTAAATCTAATTTTTTACCACACAAATTCTCAATCTTATTCCTCTAAAATTCTTTCAAATACAACACAAAGCCAAACCGAGCAATGGAGAACCAACCCCGCGAAGCCAAGAAAAAGTCCGTCGGCTCTAACACTAAGGGACGCGGCTCGCAACCGTCTCGTGGTGGTTCGAGCGGTGCAAATGCACAACCACAACCACCTTTCGGATATACTACACAACCCCCGTTTTTTTACCAACAACCTTCACACCCCTCATTTTACAACACTCAACCACAACCCCCTTTCGGCTATTTCCAAAATTTGTTATCAATGGATCATCAAGCCCTCGCCTTCGACCCGTTTGGTTTTCGTTCCCCACAAGTTCCATCTCCACGAGAAAATGTTGAACGTCCTCTACCTATTTACGAGGACGAGGAGGAGGAAGTACGGGTGGCCGTGCAATTTCTAAAATTTTTATGTAGTATTGCGATGTAATTTTTATTTTATTAAATGAAATGTAATTTTTTATTTTATGTAAATTATGTTTTACTTTTTATAAAAATATTTTCTTAATTAAAAAAATAAAAAAACAAGTCCCCAAAGAGAGAAGTGCCGTCATCAAATTGAGGGTGTGGGAGGAGTTGACGTGGCGCGTGCTGATTGGCTGTGGGTAAGAGAGGTCACTCCCCACTTAGAGGAGTGCCCCTTACACCCTGATGAATCATTCAATCATTTCCGTATTTGACTAAACCGCATATTTGACACAGAATGTATAGATACATATCAAATAACATTTACTACATATACATTTTCAAGATGAGGGAATAGTTTTCTATTGGACCAACTTATTTTTAATTTAATTTTATTCCCAGTTAAAAATTACGGTTTCGTCCTTCGTTTAAAATTGCGTTTTTGCCCCCAGTTCAAAATAAAATTATAATTTTTCCCCTAACTCAAAATTACGATTTTGCCCTCAGTTCAAAAACCCATTCTTTTACTCCCAGTTTAATATTACGGTTTCGCCCTCTGTTTAAAATTATGTTTTTACCCCCAGTTTAAAATTAAATTATGTTTTTTCCTCTAGCTCAAAATTATGATTTTGCCCTCAGCTCAAAATTTCGTTTTCGCCCACAGGTCAAAATAAAATTATGTTTTCCCCTAACTCAAAATTATGATTTCACCCTCATTTTAAAATTATGATTTCGCCCCCAGTTCAAAATATATTTACGACTTTGCCCTCTGTTCAAAATTATGATTTTGTTCTCATTTCAAAAATTACGATTTCTCCCCCAGTAAAAAATTGTGATATTGCCATCATTTTACTTTTTTTTTTACAAAACTATAGTAGTGTTTTATTTTGCTTCATTGGCTCAATGTAACTTTTATTGTATCAAGCAGTTGTCTAACACTCGATCATTGATCCTGACAAATTTGTATTTTACCCCCAGCTAAAAATTACAGACATGTCATCGTTTAAATTTTTTTAGCAAAACTATGGTAGTGTTTTGGTTTAATTGGTTGTCTCGATGTATTTTTTTAGATCGTGTTATAAGTAGTATTTACAAGTAACCTAAATACATGCATACATGTTATGAAACTAAGAAATATTCAATTTAACACCCCGCAACGTGGGCGGGCATAAGTGTAATTTTTATTCGTCCATGCATGCCTGGTACATGCTCATTTGTCCTGAAAAATTACGATTTTGCTCCCAGTTTAAAATTATAGTCTTTCCATCGTTTTATTTTTTTTAGTAAAAGTATGGTAGTGTTTTTGTTTTAATTGGTTGACTCGATGTAATTTTTTTAGATCGTGTTATGAATAGTATGTACAAGTAACCGAAACACAGACATACATGTTATGCGAGAGAAATATACGCGGGCGGGGCAAAAACTAGTTACATATACATTACACGAATAATAAAATGTGAAAACACATTGGCATTTATATTCCAATTAACATAATAATCAACCGCATTCCTTTTTTGGATATAAAACTTAATATTCACATTTATCTTCCTTAATGTTGCTCATGAATAATGAGATATTCACATTTATTATCGTCCCCTATATAAGCATGCTGCTTACTCCATAGGTTAACAACACTTGTGAGAAAGTAAAAACATGACAAGGTCTCTTATTGTCACCATATTTCTTCTGGCTATCATGACAGCAGGTAAATATCACTATACATATTCATGATTGATATATATATATATATATATGTATATTTAAACAATGCATGTATGTATATAATTATTTTTCAGGGGGGGTTATGAGCCAACTTTGTGAAAAAGATTATACAATGCCTGCATGTAAACCTGACCTATGTATTGAGTTATGCGAGTCGCTGTATAAACCACGCGTTGGTGGAGTATGCTCAGGTGCAGACATTTGCCATTGTTTTTTCACGTGTCAGCCTCCTCCAATTGATCATAACTAATTAAATGTTATGATTCCAATGGAAGATTATTATAATTAATATATTGTATTATTGTTATTATTATATCCATGTTCCACTGTATAAAATCCAGAGGTTTCTGAGAATTCACGTACCTCGTTTGAGCTCGAAAAAAATGTGTCATTCCGTAATGTTTTATTATTATTTAAAAAAAAATCAAATTAGTATTTGGGCTCAATAAACCTAATGCCAAGTGGGCTAAATACTAAACCATAAAAAATAATTTGTAAACGGACCTATATTGGAATTGGTATGTGTTTACTTTTTTTTTTAAATAATGTTTATATATCGATTTTTTTTTAAAATATCGCGTGCACTTCGAAATCACGGGCCTTGTGCGAAGAGGTCCTCCCCGCACACCATCAAAATCGATACTTGCGATCCCTCTAATAGTGGTAATGATGTTAAGCACGTAGTTTGGTACAAACATTTGTGTCATGTTGTTCGTCAATATCTTATTGAAGCCCTTGCAATATTACAATTATGATATTAGAGGACCTAGTCTACGGTTTTACATATTTGTTACATATTTTACCATTTTTCAACCGAACATCAACCAAGGAAAAAAAATTTGGGTTCACCACTGATTTTTTTTAACGACTAATTTCTTTTATTCCTGTCGTCTGTGGGACTTGAACCCAAGACCTCCTCTTCCCAAGGTGTTTGCCACTGATTTAATAAGTGAAACGCTCATTACATAGTGAATTAACCAAAACAGGTTATCGGTTTTTTATTATCGTTTAATCAAAATTAGCTGAACCTAACCATTTATACTTTTAAATATTTCTAGTTTTGATTTGATTGTATACCTCCACTTCATATACTTCATGTTTTATATCTCTATTTCATATATTTATACCTCTATTTCATGTATTTATATCTCAATTTCATGTATATATAAGTAAAGAATTTTGGACCAAGTTTGGTTTTGGCTATTAACTGAAGTTAAACAAATCGAACCAAAAACCGTCAATCTAACCAAATAAAACGAATTGATTAACTGAAAAACGATTGGTTAATAAAATAGACTAACCGATGACTTTGGTTTCGGATTCGTTTGAGGATAATAACTGAACTGACCGAACCATGTACACCCTAGTAGTGTTTGTGTTTCGCGCTGCATCATACGAACACCCTTCTAGTAGTTATATATGAGTATGATTAGAAACGTAAAACAAATTTTGTATGGATACCATAAAATAAACTAATTACTCATAACAAACCAACTTATATACATAGATATGGGAAATATACTTATGTATACATACCCACAACAACACACAAGTATAACTTGATAACAAAGATAGTCTTTGGTCACTTTATTTAAATTACAAGTAATACTTGGATTGGTCAGTCTAACTCTTTTATAACCCGTTAACTCCTTTAACATGGTTATAACTTGATTACAATTTATTTACAACTATCAATCTGTTTGACCTGTTTCGATAAATAAGTTACACTAGTCGTATCTAGGGGCGTAGCTTTCAAGGGGCCGGGGAGCGTCCGACCCCCCGAACTTTTCGCTCAGTACTGTTATGTATGTACGTTTCGTATAGAATTTTTTAGGTATATACGTTTTCGATCCCCTGGTTTTATAAAAATAAAATTTACTTATATATAATTTTTAGGTCCGTTGGAAATTTTCAAGCTTTGCCACTGGTCGTATCGAGTTACATGTTTTTAACTTTTAAGTGTTTGTGTGTTTTATTATGATATGTTCGAGTTAAGATTGATGTCAAATGTAAATTATGTGCAGGTGTAACATTTTTCCTGTAATAATGTTTTTACAATTATTTTTAATATTCAACATACAACTATTACAAAATTCCAAAAAAGGTGTATAAAACTAAATGTAAACATGTTAACCCAATTACGCATGTTTTGATTTTACAATAACTAATAATTATGTGTTTTAACACGTTACTCAACCTGTAAATCATTCGTTGAAAGGTAAAAGAAAACGAACTCTCCCAACTACATCTATCTATTTTAGTAAGTTGAACATCATTATTAGGACTGCAATAAAGAAACAATTAACAATTGTAAAGAGACTATATAGACAAGAATGATTAGTGTATTTTACTATTTTAAAAAGAGCACTTTCTTTCATCATTCAAACATTTCACCATCACACCCCAATTCACATGTTTATTTAATCCCAAAGCATAATCAACTCACATAATGCCGCCACCAAGACAAGACATACCAACAGATGCGGACCCAGGATTTCTTTCCAATGAGTCCATATTTTTTTGGAGTTCCAAATGTTCATAATAAAATGTTAAAATTTTCGGGTTGGTCCTCGTTCGGATCGGATCAGAGCGAGATTTGAATTAGATAAAAAATAGAAAAAAGCAAACTATGCAAGGATTGAACCCATGACACCCCAATTCACATGTTTATTAATCCCAAAGCATAATCAACTCACATAATGCCGCCACCAAGACAAGACATACCAACAGAGGCGGACCCAGGATTTCTTTCTAATGGGTCCATATTTTTTCGGTGTTTAAAATTTTCATAACAAAACGTTAAACTTTTCCGATTGGTCCTCGTTCGGATTGGGTCAAAGCGAGGTTTGAATTGGATAAAACACAGAAAAAAGCAACCTAGGGAAGTATTGAACCCATGATCTCTTGTTAAAGAGGAGGGGGTTTTACCACTACAATACCTAATTGTATTTATGGGGTCCTTACAAAATTTAATATACCAAACTTACTAATTTTTTTAAAAACATTGGGGTCCGGGAACCTTAACCCGCTTTATATGGGTCCGCCCTCCATACCAACATGTAGGGTCATAAAAAAGTATTAAATTTTCTATATTTATAAGAGCGACAAAACAATCAGGAAGTGCCACGTATATACTAAAGAAGTGTTTAACCAAAAATATAAGAAAACTACACAGAGAAATGTTTACCCAAAAATATAAGAAAACTACCCGAAATGCACAACTCACCATTGTATGCAAAGGTTTATCATGATTAAAAAAATGATTTTTTTATTTAAATATAACAATATTATACTCAAATTAAAGATTAAAAAAAAATCAACTTCAATGTATAATTTTGTTAAGTTATTTATGTTTTACAAAATGTGAAAAAACTAGATTACAGTCGAACATGATGCCACATGCCATTACCCTTGCCTTGATCAATGATCGAGAATTATTCTCACCTTCTGTTAGATTTTCATCATGTTTACTTGATCCCAATTCAATATGTGTATATTCTAATATAATTTATATATGAAGGTATGACCCTGGAATGTCAGGGGATTTCTATACATAAATCATAGCAAACGACAATGATGATACGTTTATAAAAATAAAAAAGAAGCCCCGCCCTCCGGTCGTGTGAAAGATGCTCTTCAATACCTTGAACCGCATTCTAGGACTTGTACAGATTTATGAAAATTGTCGGATAAAAATGGTGGCTTTCATTGGATGATATTCACAGGTTCATTGTCTGAAGAAGGCTGCTGCAAGCATTCTTCCGGATTTGCATAAAAGTAATCTTCTTCTTTGGGTCTGTCTGGAATAATTAATCTTTTTATCGGGTTCCCCATTCGGTTTGCATGGGCTTCCTTGACGGCGCTCGAGAATTCATCCCAACTCATCGAGTTGGTCGTGTATTTGTCTATTAGTTCAACAAGAAGTTTTCTATCCAATAGAATCGTCTTCTTGAAACCCAAATATCTGGAAAAGTTATTATGATTCTTGAATTGTTATGATGCATACCACTTTGAAAGATCCAAAATGACTTTTTTTGTGCATTTCCTTCCATCACCTTTTTTTTGCCATTTTCATCCTTGAGGTTTGACATTTATTGCGACTTTCGTCCCTCGAAAATTGGCCCTCAAGGATAAGAATGACAAAATTTCAAACTTTTTGGATGAAAATGGCACCTTTGGACGAAAGTGGCCAAACCTCAGGGATGGAAATGGCATTTTACTCAAACAAACAGGTTGAAACTTAAAAGTCACCCAAAGTCTAGTTCCAAAGCATGCACCCTTGTAAACCAATTTTCTATAAAATATTTTACATTATGACTAATAAGATTGTTTTTGTAATAAAAACTAACATACTAATTATCAATGAAACATATAAACAAAAAAAGATTTTTATTCGACCCGATCTGACTCGACCCATTTCAAACTGAGCCTGTTTGACCGGTACCCCCCCCCCCCCCCCCCCCAAAAAAAAAAAAAAAAAACAAAAAACAAAAATAATAATGATCTTGTCACCTCTAGTAAAGGGTAAGCATAATGGTACCTGCGGTGGCCTTCTACGACTTTGGCCATGTTTCCATCATAAGTTGGGACAAAAATATCACTTTCCAGTGATACAAGGTAATCCAATGCTGCCATCTGTGACGAGTGATTCTGGAAAAATTTAAGGTCGTCTGGTCCCAATAGAGTCTCTTTCCTTACCTGTCAATCTTACATCAATCTCCCTGACAAAAAAAACGACAGAAAACGCCATTGGTTTAGCATACTAACCAGCTTCGGATATGCCGATGCAAGCGTAGCCATTCTCCTTTCCCCACCGTATATCTCACCAGCCGCAATATAAATCTGGATGCCCGGATCTATGTCAAGTGCCCTTAACGCAAGCGCAGTCTCTTCGGGAGTTAAAGGGCATAAACCATCTTTTCGTTTTAAATCGGAATTTATGATCTTTTCTTTCCACCACGGGTAAGCATACCTGCCAAAAGAAATAAGTTAAATACTTATATTTCAAGAAAATATGACATGATGTGTTATTGAGCTAAGGTCAAACCTCATCCGGGTCAACTCTTCCACCTCCTCATCGTTGCATCCTTGAGTACAGCCAGAAAATGCTAACATGTCCATTTCGTATCGAAGGTGAAGCACTAAAAAAGGTCCATTTTTTCTTAAAAGGTTAACGACCCGTCTACCCAATTCTTCAATTTGACTAGTGAATCTTAGAGCACTGAAATTTACTCGACACCTCAGCTTCTGGAGGTCAACCGGTTGACCACTATTGGCCAGCCGAGCATCCGTTCTATTCAAATGCAACACTTTGTATCTTTGAATCAAAGGAAGAATCTGCATGTATACAGGACAATATTTTCAAAACTGAAACAGTAAAATAATAACCAAATATTATTAAAATAAAAGTGAAATGAGAAAAGATATAGAGACATATACTTGGTTGTGGTAATATGAAATATCAGACCAACTAATGGGGGGCATTGTATGCAGAATTCCCGATTCGACTTTCTGTTTAAGCCTGATAGGAAGCTGTTTAAGTATCCGCACTTCATCTCTCAAAGACGTAATGAAATGATCAACGTCAAAAATATCCTCAAATTCACTGAAATTTAGTAACGAAAACAATAAATTAACTCTCGCGATTCCATATGCTAAAACCAGAGATAATTTGGCATACCTAGGATCCGCCCAGAAAGATGTTTTATCCAGCTCAGGAACTATGAGTGTAACATTCAAGTATCTTGCAATTGCAACCATATCACATATCTGCGTTATGGAAATATCATTATAACGATAATCGATTTAATTGTTTCTGTATTATTAAAGTCGGATAACAATTTGTGGTCTCAATTCGTGCACTCACAGCAGATCGCATTTGATTAAGTCCTCCGTTACATGAAATCAGTAGGTAACCATTGTTCTTGTAAACCCCTGCATACAACATATAATGTATTTATCTCAAGATAAGCAGACCAAACTAAATAAAGCAACTATTCATAAATAGAAAGACTAATGAACATTGGATATATTAGCATAAGTAGAAACCTCCAATAGAGTTTGTAACAAGAAAGCAAATTAAGAACTAAAGTGACGAGCACAAGTTTTTTTCCTACTTATCTCAATTTTCTTGAAAAATAAGAACTATTCAATATTAATAACTAAAAATGGCATAATTACAAAAAACATTGTGGACCAAAATAATTTCTGGTCATTACCAAAGAAAGTTCTTTGATCAAAATGCACGAAAGGGTAACTTTTACAATATATGAGGACAAACCAAGAAGACGAAAAGCAGGTTCCAAATAGAACCCTGCACTTTATCAACGATCAAACAAAAAAGTATTGACATCACAAATCATCCACAAAGAGAAACCGATTGTCAATGACAAGTTTCATACAACATGGCAGGTAAGAATCACAAAAGGTTAACTTTCTTGGATACAAAACCTGTTTACCCTTCTTGCATATCACCTTTTAGTCATATGCTTATTCGTGAAATGGGATTCTTTAACCACAGAAAAAGTCACAACTTAACAAGCTCTAGATGTTACAGAACAAAAACATATAAACAGATATCATAATTCACATTCATCCAACAATTATCATCATAAAACTACAACATAAGATCAAAGAACTCACTCTTCGGTGGAAGCTCTCTGACCGGAACAACCGGCAACAACTTAACATCCAAAGCAGCACCCGAAATAACCGAATCATGCGAAGGCCACCCTTTCAAAACCCTAGGTCCCCAAGACTCCCCCAATGCCATCAACTGAACCAAACAAGTCCACAACAACACCACAGTAGTAGCCCTAACCATCCACAGCTTCATTTTATTACCCCTAACATTCGAATACCCGACTGACCGCTTCAACCTCTCCACCTTACCCTCCCCCAACACTTTCAACCCCATGATCCCCCAAATCCAAACCCTAACTATCCATCACACCTCAATCACAACACAATTATCACTAAATTGAGTCAATTGACAACTAATAACTGAACAAATTGAACAGATTCACGATAATAATGTTATCGAGATGCACAAATTAATTAACTGGATAACTGATTAATTGCAGAGTAAGTTTCTAACACAATAATATCTAACATTTACAACTGTTTTCTGAGTTGATTAAATTCCGGAATAAATGGAATGAATGTACCATGATCTGTATGTATTCTCCAGTACTGTGCGGTAAACCCTAGATTTTGAATTATATGTTGGATCTCGAAATTGAATTTATGAAGTTTGAAATTGGAGTAAAGATAGCAGCAGATTGGAAGTTTTTAGAGAGAGAGAGAGAGTTGAAGAAAGTGGAGTGGCCGGAGTTAGTGAAGGTCGCCGGAATATGAGGGTGTCGGTGGCCGGAGAGGAGGAGGAGAGAGAGAGAGAGAGAGAGAGAGAGAGAGAGTTGTGTAGGAGTTATGTTTACCCACTCTTCTAACTTTATTCTGATTTGGAATTTATGGATAATTTAATGATTTTTTTTATTTTTTATTTTTGTTTAGTATCTATAAAATTATTATTTTTTATTCAAGATTATAAATAATAATATAAATATATTTATTTTGGAAGGAAAGGAATCAATATGTTAATATTTTTAGTTTAGTAAATTTTGGAGTCTTTCAAAGAGTTTGTTGTATTTAATATTCCTTCTAAATAAAGTAATGCTTCTATATTTTCATGAAACAGCATTTTGTTTATCATATACAAGTTATCTGGTTTGGGTTGAGTGGTTGAATTGTTTAACTCGTATACGACTCACATATTCAGTTATTTCGTGTCAGATCTGAGTTGTGTTCCGAGTCTTTCGGTTTAATGTTTATTTGGAGATACCAGTAGTAATGACTGGTGACTTGTAACAATTTAAAGAACTGCTTACTATAACTCAAATGAAATTTACGAATAACAATTTTTGATTATATGTATGTAGCTCGAGACTAGAAAAGGTGAATGTGTACTATATATTACTACTAGGTTAGAACCCCGTGTATTACACGGGTTGAATAAATGTAATTTTATATACTAAATTAAAACAGTTATTCTTTAAAAATCTTGTTTGTTACACGAGTTAAACAAATGTAATTTTATATATTAAATAATAAAAAAATTATATCTCTAAGAACCCCATGTATTGTACTGAATAAATGTAATTTTATATATCAAATAATAAAAATCCGTGTATTGTACGGGTTGAATAAATCTAATTATATATACTAAATAATAAAAAAATTATATCTTTAAAAACATTGTGTATTACACGGGTTAAATAAATGTAATTTTGTAACCTTGTATACCGCAAGCGGGGCGAATATATACTAAATAATAAAAAAAGTTATATCTTTAAAAACAGCATGTATTACACGAGTTAAATAAATGTAATTTTGTATAGTAAATAATATGCTATTTGATTCGTTTAAAAAATCATAAATTTGGTTCGGTTTAATTCGAATCAAATCACAAACTTGGTTAAGATTAATTCGAATTGATTAGAACCCCAATTTGAAAAATAAAAACAGAATTATATTATTTGCTTCTCTTCGTAATTAAAGTTTTTTTAAAGTTTGATCTAATGTCTAATAAGTTATTTTGTATATTTTGTTTGTACTTTAAATTTTTTATATGAGCGTATTATTGTTTTTTTAAGTTTAAGATTATTGTTTTGTGTTATTGTTTAAAAAATATCTTTAATTTATAACTTAAATTTGAAGATAATATATTATTAGAAAAAATAGAATGATTCTATCCGACATTCAAAGTAAGATAAGATTTAATATTAATTGATTATTTATTATTTAATTAATTGATATAAGATAAGTATGAAAAGGCAGGAAATTACAAATGTAGACGCCTTCAATGAATGACACGTGTCACTTATTGGTTTCTTTTATTATAGTATATTTTATTTTATATATTATATACTAGGTTATAACCCCGTGTGTTACACGGGTTAAATAAATGAATTTTATATACTAAATAATAAAGAATATATATCTTTAAAAACCTCATTTATTGCACGGGTTAAATAAATGTAATTTTATATATTAAATAATAAATATTATACTATAAGAATCATATGTATTGTACGGGTTCAATATAAAAAGTTATATCTATAATAATCATATGTATTGTACGGGTTAAATAAATGTAATTCTATATACCAAATATTAAAAACTTATATTTTTAAAACCATGTGTATTACACGGGTTGAATAAATATAATTTTATATACCAAATAATAAGAAAATTATATTTAAAAAAACTAATGGATATATTCGGTACGCGATAAATATGGTGATTGAGGAGGTGATTATTGAAAAGAAGTAAAATCAGTGATTTTATATTGTAATGTTGTTTATTTTATTAAAAAGTGCATATTATACATATAATTATATTTTGTCTTAAGTTGTTGATGTCATCCAAAATGTTTTTCGATTTTATGTCTAGAATTATATATACTATGCTAAAAGTTTATAGTTTATTAAAGATAATTACATCATCGAAAAGAATATGAGTACATTTGTATATTACAAATAAAAAGTAGGTGTCTGTAACTCAAGTTCGAATCCTGGAGCACACCCGAGTTTTCTATTACAGTGCATTTACTCCAAAGAGTCCTGACTTTTGTTGAGGGTGCAACTGCCGGGGATGCCGGTGGACTGGAAATTTTCTCGGGGAGCGCCAAGCCAGACTCTGATGCCAAGCGTGCGCCCGGTTAAGACAACATAGTATTGTGCCAGAGTGAGGTGGAGGGCCTGTTAAGCGGGTGCGATACCTATCGCCTGTTGTAGAATATCGCCTAAAAAAGGTAAAATAAACAATGAAGATAATATGATATAGAAAATAAATTAAATAATATTACAAATGAGAAGTATACATTAAATTTAAACTAAATATTAATTATCTATAATTAAGTAGAAGAGATTAAACTAAATAAAATTTAGTATGAGAGTTATCTATAATTAATTAGAAGAGATTAAACTAAATAATAATTATATATAAGAGATTAAACTGAATAATATTTAGTAGGGGGTTATCTATAAACAGGTAATATATTTTATAATTTACATTTGCATTTGCATTCGTAAACTACAAATTTGCAAATTTGTTTGTTATAAAGGCAAATGTAAACTGCCCATGCATGATTCACGGCATTTGTTTTATTATATTACGTGTTTATTTTATTTTTGCTATTTAATGGGTTATATAAATTTTAAATAAGTTGAATAATATTTACTTTGTATTATCTATAATACATGGTCTAATATGATGACAAGTGTCCCAAAGAGGGTTTCTTTTATTATATAGTATAGATTATATATAGAGACTCGGACTTTTAATAATTTTAAAATAAAATAGGAGGTGTACACTTAAGAAAAGGCTGCTTTCCAGGTTTTGACTGTACATGATACATATAGGTTAACTTTGTATGATCAGATTTGATTATAGATTATGTAAATTCATTAGTATATTGATTTCCACGTTTTGACGGTACATATATTGTTAATGAGATAATTTCTTAGTATATTGCTGACTATGAGTAGAGCTAATTATCAAGTATTAAAACTAATTACTTTAACCAGTTTTTATTTTCGTAAGGCCACCTGTAATAGACTAATGGATATTATTGGAGCTTGAAGTATTAGATTTGATTATTATAATATTATAATATTATAATAATATATAGTTTTTTAAATACTTTTATTATTTTAATATTATAATAATAGTTATTTTCTTTACTTTTTAACTCTAATCCTTTTTTTAATATCAGGGTTTGGGATAAGCTTGATGTCAACCGGTATCGAACCAGTACTGGTATCAAAAATACCGGTACGGTCCTGTTCGGTATCAGTACATGAAGGTAAAAACCGGCACTAATACAGAAAACGCCAAAAGTTGGTGCCGAATTGATATTAGAAATCTTTTGGTTCGGGAAATTCAGTGCGGCTACCCGGTACCATTTCTCATCCCTGATCACGGTTACCGTATGAACAACGTATCGTAAAAAAAAAATTTGTTGATTTTCTTCAACTTTTAATTTTTTCTTTTTTAATTTCAGGGGTAGGGATGAGCTCGGCGGCAACTGATAAAAAATCGGTACTGATACCGAAAATACTGGTTACAGTACCGGTATATGAAGGTAAAAAACGGTAGTGAACCGGTATCAGGAACGCCAAAAGTCGGTACCGAATTGGTACTTAAGATCTTTCGGTTCGGCAAATTTGGTACTGGTACCCAGAACAATTTGCTCATCTCTGACCACGGGTTTCATATGAACAACATCGTTACCATGCAACTTTTTTGGTTGATTTTCTTTCGGTTATCTTTTAGTGTTTTTTTCTACATTTTCTTTTTATTCTTGTCAGCAGTTCTGTTCGTAACACGCTCGTAGTGATTTCAAAACATATCTAAACACAGACTAAATAACAAAAGAAATTCGCCGCAACGCGGCGAACTTCTTTAAACCTAGTTTATTTTATTTTGGAAGGAAAGGAATCAATATGTTAATATTTTAGTTTAGTAAATTTTGGAGTCTTTCAAAGAGTTTGTTGTATTTAATATTCCTTCTAAATAAAGTAATGCTTCTATATTTTCATGAAACAACATTTTGTTTATCATATACAAGTTATCTAGTTTGGGTTGAGAGATTGAATTGTTTAACCCGTATACGACTCACATATTTAGTTATTTCGTGTCGGATCTGAGTTGTGTTCCGAGTCTTTCGGTTTAATGTTTATTTGGAGATATAAGTAGTAATGATTGGTGACTTGTAACAATTTAAAGAACCGCTTACTATAACTCAAATAATGAAATTTACGAATAACAAATTTTGACTATATGTATGTAGCTCGAGACTAGAAAAGGTGAAGTGTAATTTAAACTGCTAAATAAAGTGTTTGAAAATTAAGAGATGATGACGGTTTCATGTTAGTTTTACTTTTGAAAATTAATAGTTAGTAGCGGGAAAGTTAAAATTACGATATTAGACTTTTAAGTATTAATACTCTAAAAAACAATCTCTAAAATCCATATAGGAACCTTTTAATAACACTTAAACGTGCTAATAAACCCATTTATTAAATGACAAAACCATTTTTTGTCTCATCAAATTATAATACGTGACAAATCCATTTGCTTATTTATTAGTTAAAGATATAATACATTCACACATGTTAGCGTGCTTAAAGATGTAATGAACTTTACCTAGTTGTTATTATATATAATTTACTTTCAAACTTACCATTTAATATTATCAGCTTGTTATTTTATGATCATAGGATAACCTCTTGACCAGGATACAGTCAATATAGGTTGAATGTGAGTTTTATCTACCGTCGTGCCGATGTAACACCTTGAAATTCATACTTAAAATAATCATAGTTTTGTGAAATACGATCCCATATTTTTATATGTTATACTAATCTCACTAATTCATAATCATAATATTGTTTTACTCTCCATTCCTTCACAACTCATGTTTACACATCATAGTTTGATTGGTTTTAAAAGAAGACTTTTTAAGACTGGGTGGTGTGCGGTGACGCCTCCAGCCACCTTAGTTGGATGACACCCTCAACACCGGCCCTCTCTATCATCTTAGGGTGCTAAACAAGCCACCTCCATGCCCTTGGCGGGCGTTAGAGCTTTGAAAATGGTGGGCCATCCCCCATTTTTACCGTTTACCAATAGTAATAAAAAAATATTTTCAAATTTTCAAAGCTCCACATCCTCGTCGTCGTCCAAATTAATGTTTAAGTCGACGTTTTGAGAATCGGAAGTGGGTGTCTACGGATCAACCGAGGATGATGTTTTGGACCGTTTTGCTTTACGTCTACACTAGACGTCATGCTCGGTACGTTAGACCATTTAAGACTTCTGTGTAGAAGCTCCCAACAATTCAAGTATGTGAAAACGCCTCTTGTTTGGTTGTACTCCTCCAACGCTCTTGTTAATATACCCGCGTCGTTTTGTCCACTACCCAGTTATCCCTCGTGCGTTGGAAAACTTCTTGGAACTGATGACATTTCTGGTTTATATCGGTCCATTTGCTTGATATCGAATCTTTGTCCCAATACTCACCTTTACCCTTCGCTTTAAAAAAAGTTTCACAAATTTCATTCCAAAAATGGGTGAAGTTTGATAGTTTGCTACAAAAAAAATATAATGTTATATTCTAAAAAAAAATAAACGATTACCAAACTATTTAAAAAAATTAAACAAATATATTTTTATAACGCTTACCAACTTCGGGGTTCTCCGATATGTCGAGCCACGCCCATCCTAACGCGTACTCCTTATCTTTTGTCCAAGCTAGGTAGGTTTGATTCCGGCGTGGAGCGTTTGGGTCCTTTTTTATGAGACCGTTTACCACGTTGAGACGCTTTGGCAACGGGCTCGGGTTGTGTCTCCGTTACCGTTTCAACATCGGGCTTGGTTTCTTCTTGAGACGGTTGCGAACCGGCCATGGATGCAAACCCGCGTGGACCACTAAAGAACGGTCGCGAACCGCCCATGCCTAATATTTGTGCGTACGCCAACATACTCGGGTCCATCTCTTGGAAATTGAAGGACGGTTGCGGTTGGGTGGTTTTCGGGCGATAAGAAGTTTGGTTACTGGGTCTAGATGGAACACCGAAAGGGGGTCGGAAGGGATTCATGATGTAATTTTTTTATAAAATATGAAGTAGTATTGAAGAGAGGAGGGTAAAGTTTATAAAAAAAAGAGTGGAAAGTAGGGTTTTTATATGTAAAAAGTTGATTTAAATTACATATGAAAAAATTTTGTTACCGTTGAAAGCAACGATCAAATGTTGAATCTCGTGCGATTTTGGCGTTTAAAACAAAACGCTCGGACAACTTTTTTGAGAAAAACGCCCAGGGGCGGTCAATGCGGCATGGGAGGCCGTTTTTAGGGGGAAAACGCCAAAAATCTGCCCACTACGGGTGATCTTAGAAGATGCTAAATTGAACTAATATAACTAGCTAAAAGTTGTGCACACAAGGAGTTTGATGAAACGCCTAAATGAGTTATTAATGGTGAATAATGAACGAAAAATGATAATAAGAACCTATGATTGAATTTTTGGCAAGTTTACATACCAAGGATGTGGACAATGAGGTTCTAATGATAATTGGGTTGCGCTCTTTAGGCAACTTGAGTGGAGCTTTGGACGGTCAAACCGGGGCAAACGCGCGATTGAAGGGAAAGTTTTAAGGTACGTGGTTGCATGCCACGTTAATTTTCTTTATTAAGTTATTGCAAAAATGTTATGTAGTGGTTTGGAATGTGATATATTTAAGTTTGGATGTTCATAAGTGATGGGATTCACACAAACGAACCAAACGGGTCAAAATAAGGTATAACGCAAACCGGGTAACGGGAGCGTGTGTAATGACTTTGGCACAAACCCGGATAATGGGTTAAGTTGCTATGTAGTGGTTTGTAATGTGATATATTTAAGTTTGGATGTTCGTAAGTGATGGTATTCACGCGAACAAACCAAACGGGTCAAAATAAAGTATAACGCAAACCGGGTAACGGGAACGTGGGTAATGACTTTCACACAAACCCGAATAATGGGTTAAGTGGCGAGCGTAAACCGGGTAATGGAAACGCGAACTATGAGCCAATGAACTCTGGTAATGGGTCGTAATCGGAAGAATGTGAATTCTTGAAATGAATTCGAACTAATTGAGTTCGATCACTAGAAGATTGAACGGTCGAATAAGTGTAAACAGAAACCGGGTAATGGGATTGTGTGACACAAGGTTAATAACCCGGGTAATGGGGTAAAGTCGTAAGAAGTTATTTCTTGCGAACAGATGTGATTAACATGAGTTTCAATGTTTAACATAGAAACGGGCTGAACAATTGAATGCACAAACTGTGAATCGGTAGTGTAAAACACAAAAGTTTTACACCAGGGTTATGGATTACAAGTTAAACATGTAGATAAATGAATTACAAGTGTTTAGAAACAAGTTTGGGGTCTATCAGAGGCGTTTTGGTCGAGTTATGCTAAAAAGAGTGAAACATGGTTGAGCTGGGTAAATGAATAATTGTAGCTCAAACCTGGAAACTTTCTGTGAAAAACAAATTCTCGTGTCGCGCGACGACCCAAGCATTACTCCTCGCGTGATGTGAGGGAGGATCGCGTCGAACGACAATGTTACTTTCCCTTGCTGTGCAACGCGACGAGAGCTAAAGTTGTCAAAAATTTATATTTCTATTGTTTTTGAGTTTCCGGATTCATTTAGCGTAGTTATATCTCGTATATACTAACGTAATGTGTGATTTACATGTTTAAGTTCTTCTAGTTAACACACCCGGACAATGATCAAGACATTTAACGAACCGAACACAATTCCAAGATTAATGTTTTCCGCCTTTTGTTTATCTTCATATATGAACAAACGAAACTGAATAGTTGTGAAATTTCTTTTGTACAAATAACATTTCAAATTAGTTCGATGAAGTAAGGTTATATTTATGTATTTTCTTATATATATATATATATATATATATATATATTCATACATATATGTGAGCAAATTTCTATAGGGAAAGGTTCTATGCAGAACACTAAATATTGCGAGAACACAATGAATCACCCATTTTTTCTATTCTAAAAACCTAAAAAGTAAATGAAAATGTTACAAATATAAGATTTATTGTTTCTTACACTAATATTCAAAACAAAATATGGAAAATTTTCATTTTTTGTATAACCTACACATATGTAGGTAATGTGTAGGTTAAATTATCAACATGTATGTAAGCTATGTGCAGGTTAAAATCATTGGTTTTTTTATGTATGAAGAAACACTGGTTAATTGACCGGAATCAAATAAACCAGGGGGTTAGGTTCTACATAAAAGGGTTGGTTTCTCCTCGTTCGGTCCGTAGGTGACAGATCTTCTTCTCTTCACGGTAACTGCAAAATAACCACCGTTAGACTCGCCACGTGGAGAATGGAGGTTCTTTCCGTGACCACCCTCCGGCGTGAGAATAAGTACATGTTTATGAAGAAGAAGAAGTGTACGTGAAGTGAATGTAACTTGAAGATTGTACCTGAATTATCCTCTTATTTATAGCCGAAGTTTGGGCGGGAAAACCTGTTGGTGAAATATTGACGGAAATAGCATTTTCCATTTAGCGGTTATTTTTCCTTCCGTTAATCTCTTAACTATTGTGAGAGCACACAGATCGTGATCTTGATCAACGGTTGGGGTATTGCCACGTGGAAAGTGGGCAAGTGGAGATCTCTCTTCAATTCTATCCCATCATCGTGACTTCAAAGGAGCCTGGGATGATGACACGTGTCCAGACGGTTATAACCGTCTGGTGATGCACGATAGAGTCTTCTGGAAGATTACAACTGTAATCCTGTGTGGCTTTTTATCGTGTGGTATCAGTGAAGTAAATAACATCCAAGTCTGGGTATTATTCATACAGGAGTGCTTAGGATTTTTGTCCTTATTTGTTATAGGGAAAGGCGCAAGGATTCGTTAGTTTCCTTTTGGCGCGCAGGTGTTGCTTGTTGTTTTTCTTCTAAGTCTTCTTTGTGGGACCAGTGCGCGACTGCGCAAGGTCTAAAGAAGGTTAAAGGAATGAGGTTGTGGTATGGTCCCAAGTACTCGAAGCGAGGTTTTTAGGACCTTACCCCTTCAAGTCCCCCCAGTCTAGTGTTGCTCTTATGCAAATAAGTGGAGCACTGGACTATGAGAGAGAGTTGCTTTTTGCTGTAGAGTTTTTGGCGCGAAAGTGGAGAATCTTCTGGGAGAAGATACTCTTGCTTATTATTCTGATTTTTGAAAAATCTTGACTTTGAACAAAAAGTGGAAATCTTCGTGAAGAAGTTTATATTTTAGCTTTTGCTCTTTGAACTGTTTACCTGAGGAGCGTTGTAATCATGAGCTGACTGTTGTTCACGTCATTCGAGAATGGAAATGTATTTTGTATTACCGTTTCGTCTTCTTGTTGAACAGTAGTTTTAAAAGAACGTGCAGATTGTGTCAGAGGTTTTTTAATGTGATGTGACGTTTGCAGTGGTAGGGCCGTTTCTGAGTCAACTGATTAGACACTTAATCATCACAATCCTTCTTTCAATGCTGACACCGTCCTTCTCTGGCCTATATATTCTTCTGAAATGTGCATATATTTTCCAAATTTGGGGAAAATGAAGATTAAGCGACGGATCCGACGCCGAATAATTTCCGAAATCTTGAAGACCTTCGACGCTGCTGACGCTCTACTTCTTCTTTCTGGCTCATTGGTTGATCCTACCACCGGTGATGGAGGTTTTCATGGTGTCATTATGCCTGATTCTTCAAGGGATCAGACCCTCTCCGATCTTGTGAATGTTAACAACGGGGGAGTTACTAGGTTGTCGGCACATATTGTAACTCGGTCATTTCCGGCTGATCAGAGGGTGAGTTGCTCGATTGTAAACCAGCGGCGCCGCCGTGCTGCTTTTCCGGCTGAAGCTCCGACCGGTGAGAATATGGTTGTTGCTGCTGAAGATGAAAGGGAATATGCTAACCCTTGGATTGTCGATCCTCGCCCTCTTTCTGAGTATGGTGAAGTTCTTCATACTCCGTTTGGTGTGTTAGACATGTTCCCTGGTGTGTAGTTTGTTTGATTTGTAGCTAATATTTTTTGATACACTGCTGTGCTTTTTGTAAATGTTGTTAAAGTGCTTTGTTGCACTAGTAACTTTTCTTTTTTGATGAAATGTTATGTATACACGTGCTGTGTTTGTTGCTTATGGCCTATTAGTTTGTGTTTGAATTACAATATGTTGGATGTGTATAATTACTTTGTTTAGGTAAAGCGAATGAGAATGGTATTGATCTCACGTAGGTCTGGGCTGTGCACGGGGTTTGGGCCCATTAGACCGTTTATGAGGTTTTCAATGTTTCACCATGTTGTTTTCGCGTGTACCAAAAGGAATTATATGAAATTTGTAATAAACAGTAAAATGCGTAAGGATAATCCTTGTATTAAGAAGGCGCGGGGCCGATTGATACAAAGTAGAATAATTAAGATAAATACATTGCCTGTATAAGACTTGGCCTCTTGCAGCGAAATAGCTTGGCTCCATCATATGTAGCACCGGTGCAGCTGCTGCGCATTCCAGGTGAGGGGAACGTTTGTTCCATCGAGCCTTTTCAAAGTGTACGCCCCTTTGCCCAGGACTTCATCGATAATGTATGGCCCTTCCCATTTAGGCGCCAATTTTCCTGGCTTTTCCGCGTTGGATGCTTCGTTGTCACGCAGGATGAAGTCTCCTGGAATGAAAGTACATACGCGTACGCGCGCGTTGTAGTACTTTTCAAGTTTGGATTTATATCTTGCTTCTGTGATGGCGGCGTTCTCGCGCCTTTCCTCGAGAAGGTCTAGATCCATTCTTCGTTCTTTTTCATTGTCTTGCTTTTCCATGGCAAGCATACGCGGTGACGGAAGGCCAATTTCAGCTGAGATTATCGCCTCTGATCCGTATACAAGGCTAAATGGGGTTTCTCCCGTACTGGTCTTTGGCATGGTGTGATGAGCCCACAAGATGCTAGGGAGCTCATCTACCCATCCTCTGCACGCTGTCCCCAATCTCGCCTTGATGCCATCAACTATCTGTTTATTGACACTTTCGACCTGCCCATTTGCTTGCGGGTGCGCTACAGAGGCAAAGTTGTGCTCGATCCTCATTTCCTTAAACCACTTCTGGAGGTCTTCCGAGACAAAGTTTCTACCGTTGTCAGAAATGATACGCAATGGCAACCCGAATCTGCAGATAATATGTTCCCATATAAATTTGCGGATTACCATTGCTGTGGTTGAAGCAAATGCCTTAGCCTCTACCCACTTGGTGAAATAGTTGACTGCAACGACAATGAATTTAACTGCGCCAGGTGCGTTGGGGAATGTGCCAACGAGGTCGATGCCCCATTGTTGGAAGGGCCAGGCCGATGTGACTGGAACTAGAGGATTTTTTGGACGTAAAGTTTTTGGCGCGTGACGCTGACATGCTGCACATTTGCGCAATAACTCCACTGCGTCTACATGCATCCCTGGCCAGTAATAGCCTGCATTCATTATCTTCGCTACTACCATGCGCGGCCTGGCGTGTATCCCGCATAATCCTTCATGGATTTCTCTTACTAAGTAATGCGCATCTGTTTTATTGACACAGCGTATAAGCGGACCCATAAATGACTTCCGGTATAAAATACCGTCAGCCATTTTGTAATTCAGCGCTTTGTTCCGGATCTTCCTAGCTTCTGCTTTCCCTTCCGGTAGCTTGCCATGCTGCAAGTACATGATGATTGGAGACATCCAGGATGGGTTACCGATTTTGACGATGTTTACTTGTTTGAGAGGATCGGATGGATTAGATAGCACCTCGATGCGTACCTCCTTTGCTAGATGTTTGAAACTGGTGGCGGCCAGTTTGCTCAGCGCGTCTGCGTGCTTATTTTCACTTCTGTTTATGTGAATTATCTTGAATGTTTGGAACTAGCTGATAAGCATTCGTGCTTACTCCAGATATAGGGCCATGGCCTCGCCCTTTGCATCGTAGTGACCATTAACTTGCTCGGCCACTAGCTTTGAATCGACGTGAGCTTCAAGATTTTTTGCTCCCATTTTAAGTGCCAAACGGAGGCCTGCAAGAAATGCTTCGTATTCTGCCTCGTTTTTTGTGCTCTTGAAATCTAAGCGTATCGCGTATGTGAGCTCGTGATCGTCTGGGCTGACCAACCGAAGGCCTGCACTTGCCCCATCGTCATTAGAAGCTCCGTCCGTATGCAGCGTCCAAACCCTGTCGTCAAAGACTGGAATAGGGTTCTGGATTGCCTCGCATTCCTGTACTTTGTCTATGGAAACTTCTGTGGCGAAGTCTGCTAATACTTGCCCTTTAATTGCCGGTCGAGGTTTATATAGGATATTGTATCCTCCCAGCTCGATGGCCCATTTGGCCAATCTTCCCGCAACATCGGGTTTGGACAGGATTTGGCCTAGATGATAATTAGTGAGAACTGTAATAACATGGCCAGAGAAATACCGGCGTAGTCTTCGTGATACATGTACTAGCGCGAGGACCGGTTTTTCTATCATCGAGTAGCGCGTCTCTGGGCCGGTTAGCATCTTACTAATGTAGTATATCGGGGTCTGAACGCCCTCTCTTTCCACCATTAACACTGCGCCAACCGCTACCTCTGCTGCTGTAACACTTCAAAAATTCACGTCCTATAATGTATTGACACGTGTCATAAGCTTGAACGTGTGAAAGAATACTCTTGAGGGACTAAAGTTGACAAATAAAGAAACTATGTGAAAATAAGGGTTCAAAATGTCAACAATGGATAAATATACTTTACAATAACCCTACATGATGTTTATACCCTTAAACGAATAAATCATGGATCATACGAAGCTAATTGTGAAAGAAAGTGAGAGATTACAAACTACAGGGGTTAAATGTGTCAACATGTTTAAAGTATACCTCTGAGTGACCTTTTAGCAAACCCGAAGCTTTGTAACAATTAATTATGCTCACTAGAATGTGTGATAAAAATTTCATAAAGTTTCGTTATCGTATGAGAAAGTTATGATCAAATTCGTATACGAGGGGTTAAAAGCGTCAACGTTGAAATTTAAGACTTTTCGGTGATCGTGTGAATAGTCGGGGACCTAACAAAGTTAGTTTATGACTTGGAGTCCTTAAAAGTCAAGTTTGGAGGTTACAAGTGCAAGAAAGCATCTTAAAAATCAAGTTTGGAAGTTCAGGGGCCAAACTGTCAACATTTGAAAGATTCATTTTTGCTGGCCACATGCTTGCGCACCTCAACACCAAAACCCTTACGGTGCGCAAGCAGTGCCCAGATGCAGCAACTCGTTTTTCTTGGCTGTTCAAGTCCATGAAACGACTTATGGAGATATTTATCAATTCTATGCGCGTCCCCTACTGATTTTAGAGCTTAGGGGCACTTGTTATTGATCTAGATCACTTCATAGACTTAGTTGTCATCATCTAATGGATCAAAAATCACTATAAAAGGCCATTGTTTGCAAACATTTTTGATCATCCATTCCATCTGCAATTGTGGGACTTTCTGGAGCTCAAGAGCAGACACCAAGCATCCCTAATCGTGATTAGGACTTTGGTAAGCACCCTTGACCTTCCTTGATTAAGTTTTTGCTTAGATTTAGCTTAAAAGTCAAACCGTCGTAATTAACGGTTGACTTCGCGATTAATCATTAATAGTCCAGTGATTAATCGAATTGAAGGTAGTTATAAGTTGGTATTTCTGTGGGTAATAAACCCTTAGAAGGGCATCCACTGATTCCCATACCAACTAGATCAAATGTCGGGTCAAAGTTGTTTAGAAAAAGTCAACAGAAGCTTAATTTGCAAATTAACATGTAATTAGCAGTGTAGAAGGCATGTAACCTATTTTATCACTCATATAACTTGGTAATAAGTATAAGAACTGATCTAAGCTTGTTTGATCCGACAATTTTCTATTTAGACCCGGTTCGGAACCAAAAGTCGCAAAGCTTTGACTTTTGCTTTGACTTCAGTTCTGACCCGATTTAGTATGATTCAGAAATTCCTTAGAGCTTCCTTAGGACCAGGCTACATGTTAGCATAACCCTCTGTGGTTGGATCGTCGATTATCCGATTCGTTTACATGTTTCCGTTAATTGCTTAAATGTTGACCAATATGCCCTTTTGACCATAAAACGAGAATTTTGGAAATATGAAAGGACAATAATCCTTATTACTGATTTATAAAGTTGTCCCTAAAATCTTACATCAGTTGGAGGTCTAGATTAGGAGTTATGCTCATTAGCGTAATTATAACGCCTTTTAGTAATTAAAAGGCGCAATTAGCATAAAGCCTATCTAAACCCAATTTTTGACACCAAACCTTTTACCCACTGATATAATATAATATTTTGAGATTTTTAAAGATTTTTTATTATTTTTAAACTGATCAAAACCTAGGGTTATCGCCCTAATTCGGTAAATACCGATTATGCCCTTTTAGGCCATAAAATGAGTTTTACAAGCCCTTTTGATACCAATCCAATTGCTACTGATTTTATATAACAAATAAAGTATTTTGAACTTTATAAACTGATCAGAAAACTCGGATTTCCGGTATAACCCGGAAATCGCGTAAAATGGTTTTTAAAGCGTATTAAACGCATAGTTTGGGTTTAAAACCATTTTGTCATATAAAACCTATTACCAACTGATATGACCTATTAAAATAAGTTATTTTACTAATGTATTCGAACACGAATCTCAGAACTTCATTTAAACTCCTTTTTAATCTTTAAAATGACCAAAATACCCCTACGGGGCTTATTTTGTGATTGAACTCGTTTTGGGCATAATGGAAGGTATCCTACTGATATCACAACATGTTTAAAGCATATTAACTTAGGAAACCTGTATACGACTCTTATGGGTACCCGTTACGCCCCTTGCGCGTTCGGTTCGGTTTATGTAACTAGTTTGCATAAGTTAGCCGAAACGGGTCAAACCTTATCATTTTTATCTCAAAATCCAGAAGGTGTTTAGATTACCCATATTATACAAGTCTTCAAACTTGTCGGGTCTAAAACACATTCTATTCCAGTCTTCGCTTAATCATGCGTTTGAACCGTATATTTCCTTAAAACTAACCGGTCTAAGTTTAGGCTTAATTAAAGACCCGCTAGTATTCTAATTGGTTATTTACACCATCATTCCAGACTAGAGCCTTCCGGTAAATTGTACCTACGCTTACTTAAGTGAATACGGCTGAGTTATTAAAATTCTTGCTATTTAAGACAGGAGCTAGCTCAGGTAAATACTTTTAACTTAGTTTCCCTTATACGGGCTTGGGATACGGTATTATAAAAATACCGCTTGGTCGGGTGTAGAAACCTTTTAATCGGAGATGATTAAATTGCATAATCCCGTTTTAATCTGTATTGATTGATAACAAATAACTTTAGGGGTTAATGACCGTGTCCTGGATATCCTTGGCTCATTTAAAAAGTGAATGGCCATAACTTAAGCACAAGGTGTAGGCAAAACACCTCCTGTTGCGTATGTAAAAGATATACTCACTCGTAAGGATGTCTTCTTGTGAGTTATATTTATGGTGTGTCGATTAATCTTGACCGGCTTGTATTGTATAATCACCGGCCCTAAATGTTGGACAACCATGTAAATCGGATACAAGATTTTTATTAATAAGATTTTCCCAAGTTATAAAAGATTAATTTTTCCTTGTGCATTTTAATCAATGTGTCAAAATGTTTTGTGCCTGGTGCATCTAAACTAATTTTCTTAAACTCTTTTCAAAGGAGTCAGTTAATTGTATTTACCAGTGAAAACTGACGTATTTTCAAAAGTCTAAGTGACAGGTACAAGTACGTAATAGGCTGGAAGCTGCTCAGGACGTTAATAAGGAATCTTGCAAGTTCTAGGCGTCTAAAGTCTGTTGAACAATGTTTATGTTTTAAGATCCGCCTGTGGATCCTTTACTTTCCGTTGTAATACTTGGTATTACTTTATATTCGGATTGTAATATATTTATCTTTTGCTTCCGCTGTGCATTTATATATTGTGTTGTTTGACTATGATGACATCAACTACGTCACGATACTCCCCTACCGGGCCCACCGGGAACACGTGGAAAGTCGGGGTGTGACAGCTGCGGACAAATACAAGATTAGCGGTTCTTTTTCTCGCGGTGCTGTTAATGTTGGTAGCTGGATTAGACATTCCTTCATTTGCTTGAAGGCTATCTCCGCTTCTGGTGTCCACTAAAAATGGCTTTTCTTGGCACAATTGCACAATGTGCTAATGAACGGATAGGATTTCGCAGCGTGATTTTCCAAGAATCTGTTCAAGACTGCTAGTCGTCCCGCGAGTCGTTGCATTTCTTTCACTGTTGCAGGGAGACGGCATTAGCTGGATGGCTTGTACCTTCTCCAGGTTGACCTTAAAACCGTCTCTGGTTACTATGAACCCCAAAAATTTTCCTTCTTCCATTCCGAAGGAGTACTTTGTTGGGTAAGTTTTAGATTGACGCTGCGCAAGGAATCGAACGTGCGCTGAATGTTTGCGAGCGTGGTCTCTTCTTCTTGGCTCATGATGACGAGGTCATCCATATAAACTTCTACTGTTTTACCAATGTCTTCCCCGAAGACTGTATCCATCAAGCGCTGGTAAGTAGCTCCTGCATTGCGGACACCAAAGGGCATTTTCGTATAGCAAAAGATGCCTTTATCTGTACGGAAGGCTGCTTTGTCTTCGTCTTCCTCTGGACTTGATGATAGCCCTTATAACAGTCTAGAAAACACTTCCAACAGAAAGACGTTAGAGAGTCGACTTTCTTGTCTATTTCAGGTAGCGCATAACAATCCTTAGGGCAGGCTTTGTTGAGGTCTTTGAAGTCGACACACATGCGCCACCCGCCATTGTGTTTTTGAACCATCACTAGGTTGGCGACCCAGGTCTGGTATTGTACTTCGCGCAGGATCCCGACGTTGAGTAACTCTGTTACTTGCTCGTTCATTGCTTCTGCCTTTTCTGCGCTGAGACTGCGTCTTCCTTGCGCGACGTTCAAACAGTGTTGTGCTATGTCTCGTGGTACCCCAGTCATGTCTGCTGGGCACCAGGCGAAGACGTCTTTATTGTTTGACAGTAACTCCTTCAACTGTATCCGTATTGCCGGTGAAATGGCGTGCCTTAGTAAGATGGTATGTTTTGGATACTCTTCATTGAGAACCCATTTTTCCGGTTCATTTGATGTTGAAGGTTTGGCAACCTTTGCTGGTGGCTCATCATCCACGTTCATGACTTCCTTGCTGGAATACATAATTGCTACTCCGGTTTCGGTTGGAAAGCCGCAAGCAGCGTGCGGTATGGAAGTAATCATGCTGAATTCTCTCTGCTATCGTCTTCCCAGCAGTACATCATGGCGTGATGTTGCTGGCATAACCATGAAATTTACTGTGACTGTACGCGAATGTTCGCCATCTGAAAGAGGCACAGGAAAAGCAATATGTTCCAACGGAAAAACAGCTTCGTTACAGAAACCAGTGAGAGGGAAATCAACTGGCTCTAAGCGTGCTTTGTCCTCTGGATCAAGTTGTTTGAAACATTGTTCATAGATTATATCCATCGAGCTTCCTGGATCTATGAACATGTAGTCAGTTCTGTAGTGGCCGAAGATTCCGGTGATAATTACTGGACGTTCCTCCTGAGGGCCCCCTGGGACGACAGGGAATATAACTTGTTGCTCTCTCCAATGCTGATTATGGCTTCGTTTGTTTGGCCTTCGTGAGGGACCTCCCTGTATCATGTTTATCTGCTTTGGTTCGGCTACCTCCTTGTGACGGCTGGATTGGATGTCCCACTGATAGGCTAACTGTGGGTCCAATACTGTAGTGTCGAACTTTTCCTGATTTTCTTCTTGAATATCAGATCTGTTGTTTGACAACTCGGATCTGATATTTTAAGAAAAAAAATTGTTTCATGGCAATCTGGAACCTTGCGAACCAGTATTCTGGAGTTTCCTCCCAGAGTAGATCTGGATGGTTACGGACTCCTATCTGTGGCAAGGGACCGTCTTCTTCCATATGACTTTTGTTGTTTCTTTCGTTGCCCATGATTCCGTCGATCTGGATATCTCGGGTTACAGAGCCCTTGATTTTAGATTGAGGACCTGATGGGTGAAATGATGAATTCTCTGCCATACGAAAACAGAGGATGAAGAAAAAATGAATCGAAACGAGAAGAAAGGGATGAAACTGAGAAATCGGTGGGCGCCAATGAAGAAACAGTGGTTAATTGACCGGAATCAAATAAACCAGGGGGTTAGGTTCTGCATAAAAGGGTTGGTTTCTCCTCGTTCGGTCAGTAGGTGACAGATCTTCTTCTCTTCACGGTAACTGCAAAATAACCACCGTTAGACTCACCACGGGGAGAATGGAGGTTCTCTCCGTGACCGCCCTCCGGCGTGAGAATAAATACAAGTTTATGAAGAAGAAGAAGAAGAAGAAGAAGTGTAAGTGAAGTGAATGTAACTTGAAGATTGTACCTGAATTATCCTCTTATTTATAGCCGAAGTTTGGGCGGGAAAACTTGTTGGTGAAATATTGACGGAAATAGCATTTTCTGTTTAGCGGTTATTTTTCCTTCCGTTAAACTCTTAACTAGTGTGAGAGCACACGGATCGTGATCTTGATCAACGGTTGGGGTATTGCCACGTGGAAAGTGGGCAAGTGGAGATTTCTCTTCAATTCTATCCCATCATCGTGACTTCAAGGGAGCCTGGGATGATGACACGTGTCCAGACGGTTATAACCGTCTGGTGATGCACGATAGAGTCTTCTGGAATATTACAGCTGTAATCTTGTGTGGCTTTTTATCGTGTGGTATCAGTGAAGTAAATAGCATCCAAGTCTGGGTATTATTCATGCGGGAGTGCTTAGGATTTTTGTCCTTATTTGTTATAGGGAAAGGCGCAAGGATTCGTTAGTTTCCTTTTGGCGCACAGGTGTTGCTTGTTGTTTTTCTTCTAAGTCTTCTTTGTGGGACCAGTGCGCGGCTGCGCAAGGTCTAAAGAAGGTTAAAGGAATGAGGTTGTGGTATGGTCCCAAGTACTCGAAGCGATGTTTTTGGGACCTTACCCCTTCAATGTATATATAATACACATATGAATGTAAGAAACATAAAATTTAAAAAAAATGTACTTTAAATCCCAAAATTTAGTATTTTAGAGTTGTTCTTTTTGTTCTCGCAATAGTCAGTGTTCTATAATGATCCTTATTCATCAATTTCTATAAAAGGAATCATATATTAAGAATGGGTGTTACAAATACACTCTCATAACCCTAATCTGACGTCTTCAAGAACTCTATCTCCAATCATGTATGTCCTTGAAAAGGTGCAAGTCTAGCAAATCATTTTAATTCTCCCATCCCATGTTGGTTTAGGGTTGTCTATGCTCTTGATCCCCTCCATTGTGAGGGTATCTATTGTTCTAACTAGAGTCATCATTTGTGTCCATGCATCCACCTCAGCATCCTCAACTCTACTACTTACAGCTACCACGCTTGTTACGCTTTAATAGCCCAAAAATCGGTTTCGTATACCATCTAATCTTCGTACACAAATACATGATATATAAGTTATGTATAGACTTATTATTCAAATATGTCATTTCCATAATATCTTTCTAATCCTTCGAATTGATTTTGATATAAACTCTCTACGTTAAGAAGATTAGAAGAATATTTGTATAATGTCTTTTTCTTTTGTGATTTTCAATCTTCATCATTCTAATTAAAAACATATACACATCAATATAGGATAAAATGCTTAAATACTTAATTGTCATCGTACATAATCAACTTACAAACTTACCTTCTAGTACAATATTGGGTCGCCACTATCACTCACGTCGTAGGAGATTGGGTGTTTTTTTACGATGGATTTGACTGCTTTCCTAATATCATAATATGTTACTATTTTATATATATTGTTTATGAGCTACCATGAATAGTAATTTTAAATTTAAAATAATATGTTTCTTTTTCATATTTTATTATATCAATATATTATTTTTTCATAATTACTTTTAACTTTTAATATATTTTCAGTTTTCCCTTTTATTATTATATTTACTTTAGCTTTTAAAGTTTTTTTTTTCTTTTTTAAAACCATATTTCCTTTATCCTTTATTTTTGTTTTACTAATTCTTTTTTTTTTTAATTCATCTTTGCTTTCTCAATTAATTTGATATTTATTTAATAACTTATGTTCGTTATTTTTTAAGCTTAAGTACGTAGTTTTATTTAATTTTTATCCTCGGTCAGTATAAGTTTTATTAAAAATGAATTTATATTCCAAATAAATAATTTATTTGGTTTCGTAATCTGGTAAGATGATATCATCTGAACCAATTCTAATGGTTAGTCTTTTTAAACATGTTACATTTTTAAATAACTTTTGTTTTACATTATCATTTGTTCCGTTTCGCGGTAACGCGTGAGGTAAAAAAACCTAGTTAAAATGAAAAATCATAATATGTTACTAGTAAAATGAAAAGGAGAAAGAATTTAGAAAGAAAAGGTGAAATGGGTTGAATTGGGCTTTTTCCCGATATGCTTCCCTTTCTGTCATTCTTAAACAGATAAAAACCTACTTTAAACACTTCTTATTAATTTCCCTTTCATTTCAATTCCCCCACTTATGGCCTAGTGGTAGGAGACTTGGGTTTCCAATTGAGACTCAAGTTCAATTCCTACTTGTGTCATATTGGGGTGGATATTGGGCAATGATGGTGACAAACCCACCGAGGGGGGTTCGATCCTGAGCCGCACCCCGGTTTTCATCCGGCTCTTACTTCAGCGAGGCATCTCGTGTGAAGGCAGCATGGTTTCCGGGGAACGCCGTAACCAAGTCTGACCAACCCAACACAGACCCAATTAAAACAACATAGTCTGGACAGATCTTAACTAGGACCGCCATTTAGACAGTGTGACATTGGGTCATCACATTTAAAAAAAAAAGTTTCCGTTTCATTTCATTTATCTTTCATTGTATGCATTGTTATATTCTCTCCCCACCTTAAATGAGCTTAACTTGTCATAATTAAGTAGATGAAAAATCTATATTTTATCTCCACCATAAATGAGCTTAACTTGTCGTTAAAAAAAAGTAGATGAAGAAAAACCTGATTAACAATAAGGCCTATCAAATAGCTAATAGCTCGAATCATGCTTGACATTAGCTTGAAAATAGCTTGAAAAAAACTTTAAAAAAATTCGCTTGAAATTAGCTCGTTTGCAAGCCGAGCCAGCTCTGCTCGGCAAGAATTATGTTATTTTAATTTATTATATATATACATATAATTGTTTGTGGGTGATAGGATGTTTGTGGTCAGTCTATTTGTTACTTAGTAAAAACTATAATTATATAAATTTTAAATGCATGTCCTAATTTTTTAACAATACCCAATATTAATTGCTTCTCACTTGAGATGTTCAAATAGTTAGTAGCTCGAAGTTCGCTAAGAAAAAACTCGTTGAAAACCGAGTTAGCTCAGCTCAGACCAGATAAACCAGCTTGTTTACAAACCAATTCGAATGACTATGGCTTGGTTCAGTTCGGATCGTGAACAACCAATAATAGTTACTTAGGACTACCAAACAAGTTGTTTATACATATTTTGATTTGGTGTTGTGGTGAGAAGATGGGGTGGCTATTAAGTATTAATCATTCATGGATAAATTATCGATGTATTCGAAAATAGAGGTGTTATATTGAAATGTTAACAATAATATATAAAATGACAGAAAATAAAAAAATATTTTATGCAATAAGCGTTTAAAAAGGTCGGAATTAAGTAAAAATATTCATTGAATGGTAGTGTATTATAGTTATCATATTTAAATATAAGTTTGAAATTTGGTTACATCAAATGACAATTTATGTAAATTCATTACATTTTCAATAGCAATAATATTAATAATAATTAAAAGGAGTTTTTGTCAATAATCGTTTAAAAAAAGTTAGAAGTAAAAAGACCCATTAAATGGTCGCGTATATTAAAATATAAGTTTGAAATTTGGTTACATCTACATCTAATGGCGAAGAGGAGGAATCTGTTGAACATCTACTAATGAAATGTTTAGTGACTCGTGCTACATGGTGGAATATTATGGTCTGGTTAAAATTGCCAAATCAAGATGACGTCAATTCATGCAAAGAACTCTTTCAGCGAGTGGATGCATTCAGAGGTTCAAAGGAGTGGAAGAAATTAATCATGGCTAGTGTCATGACAACGATGTGGCAAATCTGAAAATCTAGAAATGACTTAGAATTCAATAGATGCAATGGATCGATAACAAATATGGTGGAAGAAATAAAAGAGAATTCGTTTTTGTAGATCAAAGAAAGATCAAAGTTGAAGGATTTAGATTGAGAGAGATGGAAGGATTTCCATGTGAGAGATATCATAAAGTAATTTTTAGTTTTGTTTTTGTTTCCTTTGTTATGTGTTTTTCTTTTACAATTGTACTATCGGATTTTCCAGCTTTGCTAGCCCTTATTCTATAATCTGCCGTTGAAAAAAAAAACTACATCTAATGACACTTTCAATATTATTAAATTTTGTTACGTAAATTTATTACACTTTCAATAATAACATTAATTATAACAATAATTTTTTTTATAATCGTTTAGAAAGGTAGTTGGTAAAAAGATTCATGGTAACGTATTATTGCGAGAACTGCGATAACCAATGTGAACACAACAAAATAAATTCACTACACCATCACCTAAAACCTAAAAAAAAACCTAACCCCCTAAACTAAATGATAAAAACTAAGGGTGAGAGGGGCACTCCCCTAAGAGGGGAGTCCCTCTCTTACGCACCTCCAATCAGATAGTGCCACGTCAACTCCCCTCTTAAACTCCCCTAACATTGGGTTTTTTTTTTTTTTATTTGTTGTAAAATTATACATGTTTATAAATTAAAAAAATATTAATAAAAATAAAAATTAAATAAAAGACATTTCATTAAATTAAAAAAAAAAAAACAACCTAGAAAAATAAAAATTACATTCAAACTAGAAAAATAAAAATTACATTAAAACTAGAAAATAATAATTTTAGAAATCGCACGGCCACCCGTACTTGTTAGCGATGTCGCGTTTTCGGGCGAGGATGAACGGCAACATATTTGGCGGAGCATCGTCGTGCGGCTTGATGAATGTTTCCATATCTCGATCGTAATTGTAGTTTTTCATCGTCTCGCGTTGTTCCGATATGAGCTCGAGAGCCTGCGCCTCTCTTTTCTTCCTCAATTCAATCGTGTGCTTCCTTTCTTTCATGGCGGTGTACTCTTTGAATTGTTCCGCCAACTCGGCCGAGCTTCCCTCGGACGATGTCGCTTGACGCTTGTCTCGCCGTTGTGCTCTTTGTGGCGAGGGGTCTTCGTTCATATCGGGTATGGAAGGGTCCACCTCAACGGGCTTTCTTTTATGTCCCGAACCTTCCCCTTCCTCACCCAACAATGGGACTTGGGCCCATTTGTCGTGTTTTCGAATGACCTCCCACGCCTCGACATGTTGAAAACCGTTCGGAAATCTCTCTTTAAATTCTGTTAAAGCGACTTTCATCACGTCGAGATCCTTGACTCCGCTTCCTCGTGTGCGATCCTACATATTATAAAATAATAAGTGTTAAAAAAATATGAACTTAGTAAAGAAAATTAAAAAATATACAATGTTAAAAAATATAATTTTTACCGCTTGTTGGTATAGGCCGTTGAAAAAGTTTATTTTCGTGTGCATCGGGCCCCATTTAGACCGTACTTGATGCACGGTCCGGTTACTTCCACCGACGGTGGCGTTAAAATGATTTAAAATCTTACGCCAAAAACTATCGCGGTTTTGTTGATTGCCCTTCTTTTTGTTGGTAGAGCAATGTACCCACGCCTTCGCCAACGCCTCTTCTTGGACCTTTGTCCATTTTTCGCTCGTCATTTTTCCCTTTTTATCCCTAGCGTCATCTTCTTCGTTGCCCGCGTCTTCATCCGCATTATATTCATCGTCCTCGTCGCCCAAATTTTGAGTTTCGGGCACTACCTCATCGTCCTCGTCGTCGTAAATAGGTAGAGGACGTTCAACATTTTCTTGGACCGATGGAACTTGTGGGGAACGAAAACCATATGGGTCGAAGGCGGGGGATTGAGGAGGAACATCCATTGATAACAAATTTTGAAAACCATAGCCGAAATTGGGTTGAAGGTTGGTTGCTTGGGTGTTGTAAAAGGAGGGGTGTGAAGGTTGTTGGAAAAAAAATGGGGGTTGTGGAGTATATCCGAAAGGGGGTTGTGATTGTGCACTTGCACCGCTCGAACCACCACGAGACGGTTGTTTGCCTCGTCCCTTAGTTTTTTTCTTGGCTTCGCGGGGTTGGTTCTCCATTGCTCGGTTTGAAGTGGGTGTGGTTTGAGAGTATAAAAAATTTGTGAAGTGGGTGTGGTTTATAAAAAATAAGTGAAGTTGTGGTGTGGTTTGATGAGAGTGTAAAATAATTTAGTGGTGGGTGTGGTTATTTATATTTGTATAAAAAGTGAATTTTTTTTTTGTTTATGACCGTTCAAAAAAGAGCCGTTCCTCGATCCATGTGCGAATTCAAAGCGGTGAACAACCACCGAAACCACCCCCCGAATCGGGTCCCCGCACCGATGGCGGCGGTGTTCCCGATCGGTGGATGTGGTCACCGAATTGGTCTCCGCTGTACGCCCCGGACACCCTAAAACATAAAGCTAAACCTCCAAAAACCTAAAAAAAACCTAACCCCCTACCCCCACCCCATACCCCAAAAACCTAACCCCCCTCCCTCACCTAAGCTAAATGCTAAAAACTAAACCATAAATCTAAACCACCTAAAAACCTAAAAAAATCTAAGAAGCACACAATTTTTTTTAAATATTTTTATAAAAAAGTGCTACTTTTCGTCATAAAAAATAGTTTTTTTATGTATTTTTTGTTGTGTTCACATTGGTTCTCACGGTTCTCGCAATAAAGGGTGGTTCATAACGGATCCTTCTCCTATATATATATATAGAGAAACGGGATCAGGAGAAAACGCCAAAAGTGTGAGAACGGTGAGAACGCATCCTGGCCTAACACGTGTCACGCGACATAGAGAAGAGCAGAGGGGCTTTTTTGTCATTTTATCTTCCGCTTTTCCAATTCCGTTTTTCACAATATTGATTTATTTTGGGGTTTAAGATTTTTGGCGTTAACCAAATTCAATAATTATATGGCGTTTTAATGGTTTCATTGTATTAACATTTTGGCGTTTATGGCGTTTTTCAAATCTCTCTTAATGGCGTTTTTCAATGCGTTTTAGACAATATGGCCCGTTGTTCTATTATTTTTTATATACATTTTAGCGTTTGTGGTATCTTAGCGTTTTACAATTGTAAAATTACATTACAACCATAAGGAAAAAAATAAAAGCGAAGAAAATAAATTAAAAATCTTAATCGGATCTCTCTTCACAATCTTCACTGTCATCAGTCTCTCTCTTCTTTAATAGTACAAGAACTGTCGCCAAATATATGACGTTTTATGTAAAACTTAACAAACCCATCAGTTTGATTTTTTTGCTTGCTCATCTGTTGAAGTGGCTTTTTGTGGATGTTTGGGGACATAGATCTATGACGTGTGGGTGGGTTTTTCGTTTTTCCTTCATCTTTATAATCATCTCACTCTTTAGTATCATTGATCTCTTCTCCTCATCCAAGCCTTATTCAAGAACAAAGAATACAAAATGACATTCGCTTGTCATCAGTATCTTTTTCTTGAAGATTTGTCCATCTCATGCAGCAAAATCTTACTGAGTTACTCCCCTCACCTAACAATCTATTCAGTGAAACTTCACGAAGAAGAATACTGAAAATCCAAGAAAGCATACTAGCTATCTTTGATTTTTTTTAATTTTTTGGCGTTTTACAGTGAGTGGTATTTAGTAGTATTGGCGTTTATTTTTTTGGTTTGATTAAATGGAAGTTGCTGAGTGGTATTATTTTATAGGATTTCTTTTGGCGGCGTAGGTATGGCGGTGCATTATTATAATAAACTATTCGTCGTTTCAGTTACTGTTTGTAATTATTGTTTTTATAAGCTTTTATCTCTGAAGTCTGTAACACGTCCCGTCTTTCAAGTTTGGCGTTTTAGATTCTAATATAATAAATTTTCCGTCTCTTCATTTTTACTGTTTTGTAGTTATTGTTTCTAGTTACATTTTCAAGTTTGGTTTTTTTTTTGGGTTTTTATAATACTTTTCCAAAGTAATTTTATTAAAGTTTGGGAGTTTTTGGGGCATTTTACGGCATGATAGCGTTTAAACAAGCATTTGGCTGTCTGGTGTTTTTATTATATATGGCGTTTTTATTAAACAACAATCAACTGAAAAAGAAAATTAAAAAAAGAATATATAAAGAATTGATCTTCCAAATCTTCACTGTCACCATTCTCTTTCTTCTTTCTTTACTGGCTGTTTCAACTTTCGTATAATTCATTTTGTTTTTCTGTTTTTGTCGCCGGTTGGAAGCGCAGAGCCTGAAATCAGCATCTTTTTCTTGAAGATTTGTCCATCTCATGCAGCAAAATGTTATTGAGTTTACACCTTTCAGCCAACATTCTTGAATTTTCCAATGAACGATGTTTGATTTTTTAATTTTGGCGTTTTACCGATAAAAAGAACGCCACTAAATAAAATCACCTTAAACCTCAAAATTTGATCATGCTAAAATCAATAATGTTTTGCTGTATGAGATGGACAACATTGTTAATCCTCGATTAAGAAAGATAACTGACAATGTTGTCCACCCCATACAGCTAAACTTTATTGACAACAAACCTCAATAATGTTTTTGTATGTTTTGGCGTTATAAATTGGATGGAAGTTGAGGATAAAGTCAATAAGATTTTACTCAATGAAATGGACAATATCCTCACTTAAGGATTTTTGTCCATTACATTGAGTGAAACCTTACAGACAACCAAACTGAATTTCAAATAAACGTTTTGGTTTAGAAGATATTTGATGTTTGGGGTTTTTGGCGTTTCTAAGACGAATTGTATATATTAAATATGGCGTTTGGGGTTTTGTGTGTGTTTTTAATTGAAGGTCTGAGATGTTGTATATATAGGATTTTTTGGCGGTTTTTTTAGGCAGAATTTTATTATAATTAAGTTTGGCGTTTTATATCTAATGGCGTTTTTAGTTAGAATGGTGTGTGCTATTTGTTTGGCGCTTTATTTCATGAGATGGTGTTTTGTGTGGAGAAGTCAAAAGACTTTTTTACCCTTAATGAAGCGCGTCCACGTAATAAAATTGATGTCATTTACGAAAACGCCACCGCGCCAATCTTGTCCATAGATTGTTTTGATCGGACGATTCATAAGCATTCTCACTGTTCTCACACTTTCCACCATTTTCTCTAAATCCTGACCCTATATATATATATATATATATATATATAGAGAGAGAGAGAGAGAAAGTATAATGTACTTCACGCCTTAACGTACATTAACGTACTTCACGAAATATATAACATGCGTAATTATTTTTTTGACCAAAATAACGTGCGTGATTTTGGATCCCATGCGTGATTATGTGGTCCCATGCGTGATTATGTGGTCCCATGCGTGATTATATGTACCATGCGTGATTATAGCCCTGATCCAACGGTTACCATTGTCTCCTACGTGAAGTATGATAAGCCGTGAAGTATGTTAACCTTTCTCTCTCTCTCTCTCTCTCTATATATATATATATATATATATATATATAGGGTAAGGGTTCATGCGAGAACAATCTTTATTACGAGAACCGCGAGAACCAATGTGAACACAACCTAAAATAGCTAAAAAAAACCTAACCCCCACCCCCCCCCCCCAAAAAAAAAAAACCTACCCCCCCCCAAAGCTAAATGCTAAAAACTAAAACCCCCAAAAAACCTAACCCCCTCCCCCACCCCCAAAAACCTAACCCCCCAAGCTAAAATGCTAAAAACTAAACCCTCAAAAAACCTAAAAAATAAAAATAAAAAAACACATAATTTTTTTTTAAGTTAAAATCACTACTTTTAGTAGCAAAAAATAAAATAATTTTTTTTGGTACTAAAAGTAGCGATTTTTTTATAAAAATATTAAAAATAAAATTTGTGCGGATTTTTTTAGCTATTTTTAGGTATTTTTGGTTGTGTTCACATTGGTTCTCGCGGTTCTCGCAATAAAGGGTGGTTCCTAATGGATCCTTGTCCTATATATATAGGTAAAGGGTAGGATACAAATCTCCTTATCGTACATTATGTACGCGCTACCCACAGCCATACACGTGTCCTGATTCAATTTAATTAAATAAGGGTATATCAGACATTTTATTCAAACATCTGAGGGCTAATCAGGGAATTCCGTCAACTAGGAACCAGATTTCGAGTTCATTTCATTACCGTCCATTTAATTATTGTTCGTATCAATTCGATTTGTAGGTTTTTTGATTGATTCCTGACCGCGATTTCCGAAAATGCTGGATTCGTCATTTAGGATGTTTGTTTTTGGTTTTTCATCATAGGTTTACGGTTGAGTTTTGGGTTTTATTTGATTTGAAGCTTTTTTTCATTTTATTAGATTGTAATGAGGTTGAAGATAAGTTGTTTCTAGTTTTATTTGTTGAGTTTATCATATCGCATATGTTGTTTGATTTATCGCATGTGGTGTTTTTAACATAGCCAGGTATTTAAGGTTAGATCATTTGTATAATTTCGCATGTTTAAGTTGGACATTTCGCACACAATGGAGTTTAATATTTAATTTCGTATGTTTAAGTTGGAGATTTCGCAAACTAGAAAGTATTTAACATATATAGCTCTTTATTTCGCACGCTTTAAAAGTAATTATTTTTATTTTCGCATAGTGTGTTTCATAATTCAGTCAAATAATTGAAATCAAATAATTCAGTTCAATAATTGATTTCAATAATTCATATCAATAATTTTTCTTTTATTATATAGTTTATCTTTTTATCACTATTTCAAACATCCCATTAAAAATGGCAGACCTACCAACATCCTCTTCTTCTGAGGAAAAGGATTCATGAACAAATTCAAGAGGATCGATCATGTCAAGAGATGTTGGAGACCAACATTTCTCGTGTAACAGAAAACATGAAGAGAAGACAAGAAATTCTGAACTTGCTATCTCAGATGCAAGTGAGTAGTCTTCAAGAAATTGCTGTTATGTTCATGGTGGATCTGGGTGAGAGGGATGAGAAGCAGTTGAAAGAGTTGGCGGGTGCAATAACTATCTTAAGATGCTCGATGAAGATGAAAGTGGAGTTTCTTTCATCTTTTAAATGAACTTTGTTTATTTTAGTTCTTTGTTTTAATAAAATATCCAAGTTTTGCATGTTTCAATAAATTCGCATGTTGTGTTATGGAATGGATTTTTTATTTCGCATGTGTATATTCCCCTATTTTGCAAATTTAAGCAATTCAATGTCAAACATGCGATTTTAAACATAATATATGCGAAATTAAAAACACTAATGTTATATAACAAGTCTAAATATTCAACATAAATCCAACATCAAACAAGTTTACTTTTTCTTTCCAAAATATGCACTCATCCTATCTTGGATTATCTTCTCCAAATCTTTCATATACCTTTCTTTGTCTGGCCTTTTATCGAAAGCATTTTCCTTTTTAATTATTAGTTCACGATGCATATTGTGTTCGGATATAATTATTTTACTGAGATATCTGTGCCTTAGGAGATGAAGTTGTGAATTCTGTCTGTTGTTTACTTCATATTCTTTCACAAATCCAGTCACCCATGGTGTTTTCTCTCCTTTGTATGTTTCCATGTGATGCATCGTAAACACTCCACAGTCTACGCCGTTATTCTTCGTCCTCCAATCCATCTCTTTTCTTTCTATAACTGAGGTTGCAAGTTCTTCTATAGCCAGTGTTGGTTTTAAAGCCTTTTGTAGGTATAAAACCAATACCCTTCTCTGTAACATAGCAACATTGTGTTAGTAGCTTTTTCATAATATATAACATGTAAATGTATAAGTTTTTGTATTACCAGTGTGTCTGGAAGCCCCTTGTATCTTTCCTTAAACTCTTGTTCAGCTGTTGAATTGTCAATCAGCTCAATTTTGTCGGTTTTCAAGTGGAAGCACAAGACATAGAAGTGGTCAACTTGAAGTACCGGAATAAACACCAGGTCAACCGAATCAAGTTTTTTTACCTCATATTTTAGTATGATGTCTTCAAAATTTGAGGCAAATATGTTTAGACGTAGGTTGTCTGTGTATTTCTTCTCGTCGTAAAAGATATCCGGCTGTATGTTATGTAATTTTCTCAAAGTTAAGTAATGTATTAAAAGGTATTTAAACAATGGAATTTTTCACATGCGAATAGTATGTACACCATATGCGAAATTACAACAGTATGAGAAATGTTGTTTTTTGTTTTCACAGGAAAACTATCTACTATTCTACATGCGATTTAGCTACAAATAGTATGCAAAATCATTGAATATGCATTTACTGTTTTAATTTAAAATGCCAAAATGTTTATGAAAACATACCATCATTGTGTTAAACAAGAAGAGTCTGTATGGTGATGATTTTCTATCCCTCTTTTTCTCTTCAAGGTTTAGAACATCCACAAATACATCTATTCCGTTTGATGCTACGTACTGACCCCTGTAGAAGCTTTCAAATATAGCTTTGAATGTGTAAACCCCAGTTTTTGATCGGTAAAATTCATCTCTGCCAGGCAAAAAATAAATAATTAATATTTTGAGTGTATATATTTAGATGTTTGTTAGTTGATATAACCATTTTACTTACTCTATATCTGCAAATGTAGCAAATGTATATCGGATCACACTCAATTCTTGATTCAAGAGTGCTTCGTGCATGTTTACCACTCTGTTGGAGTAAGGGGAACAAAATGCCTCTCCAAGCTCTGCATATCTCTTCTCAGCTCGAACTTTGGCTGCTTCTATTGTCTTGTTAAGGAGTTCATTTAACCCCTTTAGTAGAACTTGTTTTGGAACTTGCTTTGGCTTTGAGTTTTTTCTCCCCCTAGCTTGTTTTTTTCCTTATTTTCTTCCAGGCTGGGTCCCATGCTCAAAGGCAACTCAACTGACTGCAATTCCTCAGCCATCACCTGAGGGCATTCAACTTTCGGTTCCTTCTCAACTTCGATACCCGAATCGGTTTGTTGAGGGTCTTTTTTTGTAGTTTCTCCTAAAGAAACTGCTTCCACTTCTGGCTCTTTTTCTTGAATGTTTTGTGTAGATTCTGCCAAGTTCACTGTTTCTTCGATAACAGTTTCGTTTTCACCCGTTTCTGCAGGGCATAATAAGTTAAGAAATATAATATTCTTTTTTTTTCTTAATTTTTTTTCTAATATAAAGTGTTTTTTTACCTTTGGCAGGTGGTTTGTAAGCGTATACCCCCGTTTCGACAGTTTGAATGTTTGCAATAAGGGTGTCTGTCACTCCTCCATCATCTTTACTTGTCAATCCTTCCCCATCTGGCTGCAATACCCCTATAGATACAAATTATTGAATTTTAATACATCAGAATCAAAATCGCATAGTATACATGACATTGCATGCGAAATCAAATTTGAAGTGTTTTTGGCAGAAATCGCATGTGTTTTTTTAGGTATCGCATGTGTATAAGAAATAGTGATTTTTTACATAATTTCGCATGTGTTAATTTTGAAATCGCATGGTGTACCTTCTGATGCCATTTGTACCAAAACATTGGATATTACTTTTTGAGCTTCTTCATCCTGTCTACCTTCTTCGTTTGTAATAACTTCATGATGTACTTCAGAAGCTGCATTTTCAGGCTCTTGATGAACATGAGAGGGTGCAGTTTCATGCTCTTGAACCGAATCAGGTGGCACACAAATTGGATTATTCCGAAGCGTCTCATCCCACTGTTTACAGGCCTCCATAATCTTCGGATCCCCAAAACACTTAGTTTTTGCTTCTAAAACTAAGTTGTTCATCCCTTGAACATCTTGAACCATTTTAATGTATTTTTTGACATTGGCTTTCATTTTTTTCAACAGGTTCTGTAATATTTTTTTAGTTAAGATACTATCAATTCAAATGGTAAATATAAATGGATTAAGTGAAATTAATATTTTTTTGCGCTTACCTTTTTGTTGATTTTCGGAGCCTCTCGTTCTCGTTCATGGGCTGTGTCGCAGATTACCGATGGTGAAAGTTGAACAGGAGTGTTGCAATAATCCATCATTTTATGTGTCTGTGTTCCTACTCCCATCTCAAGGTTCAGCTGAGACATTTCATGGATCTCAAAACTGAAATCCATGAAATCATCAATGTTCTCGTTATCGTTTGGCTCTTCCCCGGTTTCTACGTTTTGTACTGCACGTGCAGTCCTTCTTTTGTAGCTTATTGTGGTGTCAACCGGTGGTCGTAGTGTATATTCCTCCGTTGAACGACCCTGTTCTTCTTCATTTTCTTCTTCTTCTTCACTCTCATTTGATGTCCAAACAGGCCCGTTATCCAAAATATGCTCTTCGACTTTATCAATCTCTGAAGATGTGATATAACGAATAATTGGTATTTCCACGACTTTCTCAAACAGTTTAAGCTTCTTGTTGTACTCATGCATGTATAGAAGCTGTATAAATCGCAAGATCATTTAATTATATGACAAAACAAACTAGTTTTTTAAATATGTTATGAAATGTACTAATGCATACCGTAAGAAAGGCAACAGGTCCCACGAACTGTATTTTATAGTTCTTCCAGCCCGCTCGTGTACGACGCAAAGTGTGACAACTGGCAAATAACTGTTAATTCCGTACAATCTAATCACTATTTATATTTCTTAATCTCATGCAATTAGCGTAATTTAATTACGTAACTGTGTCGTGTACAAAGCTAAAACATACGTTGGTGTTCGTCGTATTGCGAAACCAAACAAACAATGTCCTAAAAGTGTTGGTAGAAAGTGCTGCGTGCACTATTCACGGTTACACTATTCATGCCAGCAAACCGTGAAATCAGACCGAAACACTGAAAAACGACACTCGGATAACATAACTGAGTCCATTTATATAAGAAAACATTATTATGAAACCACATCTTGCAAATAAACATGACTTTCCGGTATAACGCCCAAATCTCAAAAATGTCATTTTCGGCTTAAAAATAATGCATTTTTAACGCGTCCGAACCTATAACAAAGCATTTCCGGGACTTCGGAATAATGTCAATTGATGAAAAACACACTAAAACAATAAGATGATATCCACGGAATGTTCATAATCACAAGTTTCCGGTATTACATTGCTTTGCGCTAAAATAGTTCGTTAGCGAACCGACGAACTAGTAGGCGACATTTTGGTCACGAAACAAGCAAACGAAGAATCTGGCGAACTAGTTAAGCCTAATTTGAAACTCGAAATCACTTCATACATCATTTGGTTGCGGGATGACAACTTGCAGCAAGCTTTCGTCGGTACGAAATGAAAGTGCCATTAACTAGCCGACGCCTAAACGGAAATTATTTAAGGTATCAAAATACAACTTACACTAGTCTAGCGAGCTAGTTAACCTTATTTTGGCGTCGTAAACGCCTTGAATAAACACTATAGTGTCGATGGAAAATTAAAACCATAGCTCCCGGTATTACACTACAACTTTCGTATACCACCCGGTATCGAACCGATGAGCGAACTAGTGGTATTATTACCATCCAAAATCAATACCCACTAAACTAGTAAACTAGTTAAACTATATTTAAGATTCTAAACTATCATTAACACATTAATTACCCTAACTAAATTAAATACTAAAATATCTACATAGTTTAAAAAAAAACTCACATGTTTAAAATGTAAAAATAATAATAATAATAATAAATAAAGGAAACACCATACACCCCCATACTTCGGCCATTACCCTAAATGAAAGTGCATGGATGCTAGATTTTATTTGACCAAAATTGTGTAAGGTTTGAAATTTATCATATCATTCCATCACTTATTTTCACTACAACATATCATCCACCAAAAAAATACTTTTTCTTACCCTCCCTATTTCGGCAGCCCCAAACCACATTCATCTTCTCTTTTCATCCATTAAATACTTTCATTCTAAGCTTAAAAACCCCATTTGAAACGCATCTAAGGTGTAACAACAATGGAGGAACATTAGGAGGTGCTTGGAAGCTTTATTTTCTTCTAAATCATCATCTAAAGATCACTAAACTCTCGCAAGATTGTAAGATCCTCTTTGATTATTTTTAAGCTTGTTATACTTTGTAGATTATTAAAATACAAGTTAATCATCTTGAACTCTAAAAAAAAAAAAACAAAGCTTAAAAACTCTAATCACCACATAAAAAAAGTATATAATAATCATATATTATGTGTTGATTGATGTTGTTTAGTGTTAATATGTTCATGTTGAGTATGTTATTTTTGTTGAGATTAGTAGCTTAAAGCTAATGTTTATGATGATCTCATGATTAGATTCATGTAGTATTTAAGACTTATGTTCATCTTACCATGATGAACATAAATATATGATTTAAACATGGATATGTTTAAATCTTGTGAGATCATCATACTTGTTAGTCCCGAAAAACCCGTGATATCACTCTACGGTTCGATCGAATGCGGAAAGTAAGACCAAACCGACAAGAACAAAAAGAAATATTTTATTAAAGAACTCAGTGCCGCTGCTTAGATCGCACACAGTCTCGAGGACTGTCTGATACGATCTCCGAGAACCTTGCACACAATCCCTAGGATTGTCTGGTACAAGGCTCTCTATTTGGGGCTACATCATTACAAATGTGGGAAAGCTCTAACTACAATAATCTAATTATGACTATTTATAGGAGCCTCTACCCCATTGGCCCACATGGCCTAGCCCAAGCCCAAGTGCTGATTTAAACCAAATAAACATAAATAAACTGTAATAAAGATAAGCATAAAACTTTGGACCTAACAATCTCCCCCTAGTTTTATGCTCTCTTTATTACGGTTTAGACGATCTCGGATGAGCCACAAGTATCTTGGATGTCGAACGATGTCGGATGAAAAATGATGATGTCGAACAATGTTTAGCTCCACTGTTGGTCCATTGTAGCTGCTGCCATGATGTTTGCACAAAACTGGGCTCAAAAATCTGATCCATCGGTACACAAACTTGAGCTCCTATAATTTGGGCTTCAAAAGTCACTTGCCATAGAAATTCTCGGCTGCCACTTGTTAGCCCCACAGAAAAAAAAGTTGCACAAAAATTCAAAACATGCCTTTTATTCCGTGACCGTAGATCAAACACCCCATCTAACGGCTAACATCTCTTAGGGTTCTAAAAATTCTTGATTAGACAACCTATGCAGCCGCCAACATACATTCCCAACATTCTCTGATGCTGATGTCATCCTGATGTCAGCGGCATTTCTTCAATATCGCCGCCGTGCCTGCTGCTGTCTCCGACCTCCGTCACCTTTAGTCATCTTCTCCGATGAGTACCGTAAACCTGCAATCTGTTTTCGAACTCCATCTCCGACTCTATCCTGCTCATCGTTCAAACAACCAGCTTCTCCTTTATCACATAACCAGCGACCCATCATCATCTTTAACATCAAAACAGTCACCTCAGTCATCTCTGATCATCGAACCATCACCGAACTCCGATCATCTTCGTTCCGTTTCCCAACACCGGCGACCACCACATTAACCTCGGACCAGTGTTCGTCACCGGCGACAACTACTTCATCCTCGACGGAACCTGCAACTCCTTCATCTTTTACGAACACCTCGTACAGGCACCACAACCCCTTGACTTCTCCGCTTTCTACCATCTTTTCCGATCAGCTGTCGTCGAACCGACACCATCTTCAACGGTGACCGAAACTGTACCAGATCTTAAAGTTTTTCAGATCTGTTGACGAATATCGGATCTTGTTAACGTGAGATCTCTCCTTTGACGCACATACTCCCCGACACTGTGAAAAACAACTTCTTCTCGTTCTTCGAGTGATATCAAAACCGAGCCTTTGAAAGACTTCAATGGCTCTGATACCACTTGTTAGTCCCGAAAAACCCATGACATCACTCGACGGTTCAATCGAATGCGGAAAGTAAGATCAAACCGACAAGAACAAAAAGAAATTTTTCATTAAGGAACTCAGTTTCGCTGCTTAGATCGCACACGGTTTCAACGAACCGTCTGGTACGATCTCCGAGAACCTTGCACACAATCCCTAGGATTGTCGGGTACAAGGTTCTCTATTGGGGCTACATGATTACAAAATAGGAAAGCTCTACCACTAACAATCTAATCAAGACTACTTATAGGAGCCTCTACCCCATTGGCCCACATGGCCTAAGCCCAAGCCCAAGACCTAATCTAAACCAAATAAACAAAAATTAAATACAATAAAGATAAGCGTAAAACTCTGGACCTAACAATACTCACTTCCATGAACTAAATATGTATTTAAAAGATTTCATAAAGAAACAAGAGTTTAAAAGGGGTTTACAACCTAATATTGGAAGATTAGTAGACTTTGATTTTACAAGACTAGTTAAAAGACTTGATTATTACAAGATGTCATCAAAAAGCCTTGTAATCAAAGGGGTTAAAGTGTGAAACTTGATTTGAAGTTATGACAAGAATGATTTAATTAAAAGTCTAGCAAAAATATGAAAATTATTTGTCATAATCAAGTTGTTAAAATACACTTGTTAAGTTCATGAAAATGAGGATTAAAGTGTATGTTATCAAGTATAAAAAGTTGATAAATTGAAACTTGATTTGGAAAATTGATTGTGATTATGATTTAAACGCGTTTTTATAACGTGGGAAACGTCATAGTTTTAGGGGAAACTATGGCGAATTTTTTTCTAAAAATCTAATCGCGATTAAAGAGGGGATTAACAATGTTAAACGCGATTAGTGGTCATAAACGTCATTTTTGGAAACCCTGCTGAGAATATTTAAGTCTTAAATATTCAATAAGTTTTATGGACTTAAACTTATTCTTTTACAAAAATAAATGGTTAAAAATGTAACCATATATGTATATATAATTTTTGGTAAAAATTACATATTTTTGGAAACTTGTCAAGTGCATGTACTATGTGCTATATGTGTATGTATTAGATACCTATAGGGTGATCAAAATAAATACACATACATGTTCCTACGTGGTCCAAGAAATGCTAGTAAACCGGACAATTAAATAAAATGGCCAAAATGGAAATACATAACACTTGATGACGACAAATTGGGCGTATCGAGAGCAAGAAATGCTAGTAAATCGTGAATAAGTTACTACAATGTCGAGTCTAAAAATAACATATTTTTAGACACTAAAACGAACACATAGCTAAGTGGTCAAAAACAAGAATCCGGAAAGTCGAAAACTATAAAAATTACCAAGTATTTTTCATGTGAAAAACGAACTTATTAAGTTACATGCTTGGTGAATTTTTTTTTTGTAAAAATGGAAGAGTATATTTAATGGACTCACCAAAATTTAGAATTGGGCTAGGCCCAAATTACTAAAATGCATGGGCTAGAGCCCAAAAATAAATTATTTGGGTTAGGCCCAAATTACTAACATACATGGGCCAAGGCCCAATGACGGTAAAAACTAGGGCTAGGCCCAATAACAAGAAAACTAGGGCGAGGCCCAATGACATAAAACTAGGGCTAGGCCCAATAACAATAAAACGCGGGTTAAGCCCAATGACATAGGTTCGAAGCCGTTCACATATAATTCAATACGTATAGAATATACGTATATACATAACAATCGAGCGAGTAAACCATCAACGCTCTAAAATACAAAATTGTTCCAAAGACAACAAACGAGAACATAATAAAGTATTCAAGATGAACAACTTGTACGAGGTCCGAAAGACCTAGTGTCTAACGAGATTAGTACACATGTAGGTTATTGACACGTACGGACGCTCACTTCGATATCATAATACACGGAATGCAAACTTGTGAGTTCATGTCCCTCCTTTCACTGTTTTCAATGTTTTGTTTTCAAAAACATTGAGGGGAAATACATGCTAAAACTATTGGTATGTTAGTTACGGAGTAGTAGATAACATGATCAATGTGCATAAGTAGGGAGGTAACATTAGTAACCATTAATCACTTAGTGACCAAGGTGCAAAAGGTGTAGATCTATTGGGCTTGAGGCACGCCCCACTCCTGGTTGGTATACCCTGGAGTGCTTTTGTGATCCCAATGATGACAAAGTGTTCTCGGTTTGGTTATTTGCTTATGGTACATTATGTCAGGGGGCTCGCTACCCACTGATAGATCCTTAACAGACTCCATGAATGAATCAGAACATATCATGAGTACAAGATTTCATTTTCATGAATACTATGAGTACAAGATCTCATTTTCATGAATACTACGATTACAAGATCTCATTTTCATGAATACTATGATTACAAGATTTCATTTTCATGAATACTACGATTACATATGATAACAAAAACTGCATGAACTCGCTCAACTTTTGTTGACTTTTTAAAACTACATGTATTTCAGGAAACAAGTCTTGAGCCGGTGATACATGATTGGATGCAATGATTACCTTTCTTACGTCACACACAACACGCTTCCGCAACTAGCAGGGTGTGACACAAAGTGTCAAGTAGATATGAGCACCAATCTAGATTCTGTATTTCCTCAACAGCCTCTACACCAAGCAAACATCTATCATTTGCAGTTGTTGCCTTTGTAATCTCCGTAAAGAACGTCATCCAGTACACCAGGAAATTTAATCTAAACAGGCTCCCCCATCTCTTTGATTTTCCATTGTATTTGCAATTAAGCCATGGGTAATTCTCGTGTTTTCCCCCCATTGGCTGATGAATGTATCCCTGACAGCATTTCCTGGTTCTTTACTCTTTTCAATTTTCTCCTGCTTTTTAACTTTTCTCTTATCGACTATTATTTCAACCTGCTTTGGCCCCCCTTGGTATTCCAAATACCTCATAAACTGTGTCCGATGTTAATTTTATTTGGTGTTTTCCTACGTTTAGCGTATCGAACTTCTCGTCAAAGTTTCTGGCTAGCCAATATGCCAATCGTGTCGAAATATGGTTGATATTCATATATAGAATAGCTCCAAATCCCATATTCTTCACCTCATCAACCTGTTTTTTTTTTTTGAAAATTTTCTCACAGTATCCATATATGAGTTAGGTTGGCATCTCAGCAGTATTGCTTCGTTGCTGTATTTGAAGAATTCCCTATGTTCTGTTTTAGGTGGTTCCACCTTTTTTGAATGTTTTTTTGTCTGTATCTTAGATTTCTTGTCATCTTTTTTCTTTTTGGGGATTGGCTTAACAAAGTCATCATCTTCAGAACTTTCTTCAACTATCCTTCTTTTTCTATTTTTGTTAACTTTTATCAGTGTTGATATTGGGCCTTCAAAGTCATCATCAGACTCTATTTCTACAAAATCGCATGCTATCAGTCAAAAACCTTTATAAAATCGCATTTATCAGTTAATCATGTACACTAAGTCATTAAGTGATAAAATCGCATGAATGAGTTATCAATTCGCATGTATTAGTTAAGCATTAACAAAATTAGCCAATCTATATAAATCGCATGCTTTAGGCAACTAAAAAAAAAAATACAAAATCGCATGTATAATTTAATCATAATTCCCTAAAAGTAACTAATCATATGAAATCGCAGGAGGTTTTTATCAATTCAAATGCTCAACCTAACCTAAGACCGAAACCTTCTTCAAACAAAACTTTACATATAAAATCGCATTTGTAATACAAAACCCTCACAAAACCCTATATAATATCGCACATATATCAGCTTATCATTAAGAAAACTGCATAATCATGCAAAACCTAATAAATAACCATACCAGTCATAAACCCTAACAAAAAACGTAGTTATGAACAATACCTAATCTTATAAAACTATATGTTTCAGTCTAAAACCTTAATAAACAAACAAAATCGCATTTGACATTAAAGTCCGTGTATATTCCATTATAAAATCGCAAATGTCAATCGATACCTGGATTCATCTTCTTCGCTTGTGGTCTGTCGTTGTTTGCTTTGCTTCGTTTCTCAAAACTCATGAATCCTAGTTGAATCGCAACGGAGAGTAGTAGGGAACTTGGGAGAAGGAGAATGCAATGTTGATTTTGGGTTTTACGGTATGATTGTGAGTTATTGTGTGCTGATTATCTTGGGTTTTGATCTCGCATTGGACGATTTTAACCTTGGCGGTTTCTTTTTATTAATTTTAATTTGATTAATTTAATAGTTAAACACGCGGTTTAAATGAGATGATCTGGCGGTTGTGGTTGTAGCGTACATAATGTACGATTAGTGTATTTGTATGATAACCGGCCTATATATATATATATATATATATATATATATATATATATATATATATATATATATATATATATATATATAGGGAATCGCTAAAATGAAAACCAACTCTAGTTGTAAAAACCATGGAAACCATTTTCTAGCATTTAGATCAACAAGATGGATGGATGAGATTAAAAGTAACAAAAATTAAAATTAAATACATTTTGTCTTATTATGTCTTTAATATTTTAATCCAAAAGGGTAGTTTAGTAAAATAATTTTTTTTTGTTTTATTATATTACTTTTTAGTTTTATTATATTACTTTTTTATTTTTTAAAAAGATTTTTTTATTAAAAACATTTTTAAATTCAGATTTTTTTAACAAAGACAATTTTTTTGCGCGCCGGTTTTTGCACGCCGTTTTCACGCATCGTTTTTTAATGGGTCGTTTTATCACGCCGTTTTTTACGCTCGACTATTTCAAGCGTCGTTTTTTTAACGCGGCGTTTTTTACGTCACGTTTTTACAAGCCGTTTTATGCCCCATTTTTTACGTCCCGTTTTTACGCGCCGTTTTAGCGTCCCGTTTTTAAGTCCCGTTTTTACGCGCCGTTTTTTTACGCCCAGTTTTTTTCACGTCGTTTTTGCGACCGGGTTTTTACGTGCGGTTTTTTATTCCCGGTTTTACGCACCGTTTTTTAGCGCGCCGTGTTTTACGTCCCGTTTTTACGCGCCGTTTTTTCGCGCCGTTTTTACGACCCGTTTTACACGCCGTTTTTTTACCCCCCCCCCCCCCCCCCCATTTTTTACGTGCGTTTTTTTACGACCTGTTTTACGCCCCCCCGTTTTTTACGTCCTGTTTTACACGCCGTTTTTTTGCGCGCCGTTTTTTACACGTCATTTTTACGCCCGACTTTTTCACGCGTTGTTTTGTAACGCGCCGTTTTTATTCCCGGCTTTTTCACGCGTCGTTTTTTAACACGCCTTTTTTTTACGCGCCGCTTTTTACATCTCGTTTTTTTCGCGTCGTTTCTATGCCACGTATTCACGCCCCGTGTTAAGGCGTCGTTTTATCACACGATTTTTAACGTTTCACTTTAAAAAGTTTTTACATAAAAGTTTACGTTTTACGTTCTACGTTAAAACGTTTTATGTTAAAAAGTTTACGTTTTACGTGAAAAAGTTTACATTTTTACGTTTTACGTGAAAAAGTTTACATTTTTACATTTTACGTGAAAAAGTTTACGTTTTACGTTAAACTTTTTAAGTTTTACGTTAAAAAGTTTAGGTTTTACGTTTTACTTTTTACGTTAAACTTTTTACGTTTTACGTTTTTACGCTTTACGTTAAACTTTTTACGTTTTACGTTAAAAACTTTTCGTTTTACGTTAAACTTTTTACGTTAAATTTTTTTACGTTTTACGTTTTACGTTAAACTTTTTACGTTTTTTGTTTTTACGCTTTACGTTAAACTTTTTACATTTTACGTTAAAAACTTTATGTTTTACGTTTTTACGTTTTACGTTAAACTTTTTACGTTTTACGTTTTTACGCTTTACGTTAAACTTTTTACGTTTTACGTTAAAAATTTTATGTTTTACGTTTTACGTTAAAAATTTTCTGTTTTACGTTTTACGTTAAAAAGTTTACGTAACCTTTTCTTCCAACTAACGACAATTCACAGAAAACAACGGAAGACATAATCACAACCAAATCGATCTCTTCAAGTTATTCGAAACCTTTTCTTCCAACTAACAACAATTCAAACCAACGTGACACTGACAAGAATCAGTAAAAAAACTTGCTTAAACAACGATTTGACCGATTCATAATTGCCAAAAACTTTTGAACATGGGCGTGGAAAAATACAACGCCAAACACCAAAAATTAAAAAAAAAAACGCCCCGGGGGGGGGGATCCTGGGCGTGTTTGGGCGTTTTCGAGCACAATAACGCCCCAAAATGGAGCCACTACGCACGGTCTTATAAGAAGTTCTTATTCTTGCAAATATGACAGAAAGTATATAAATCAATCAATGCTTAAAAATTACACAATTGCTAAACTTAATAAAAATTGAAAACAGATATAATTCATCAACAATGCATCAAATCAATGAACTGGACAAATGTAACCTAACAAAACACATAACACCTATCACCAATCAAAATAAATCACCATCGGTAACTGTGCACCCTACGTTTTCACCAATTCATCATATCAAAGACCTAAAACCGATTGAATCAAATTAACGAACAGTGGCATAAAAGACTGACCAAAGGGTTTCAAACGGGCGAGTGTGCAGCAATCATCGGAGCTGACCGCTGCCTTTCCGAACCGAGACCCGAACGAAACTGAGCTGATTGGTTTAAACCTCGAACTCGAGCCGAAACTAATTCTCGAATCGAACATAACTTAGATTTGAGCTAAACAACATCACTTTCATTCTTCAGGAAATAAAAGGAACCGAAGCAAACCTGAATCAGACCCGGGACCCATGGTTGACCGAACCAAACCCGCCCTGAGCCGAGACTATAATCCGACCCAAAACAGCTTGACCCAAACCGAAACTTCTAAGAACCGAAACTGCTGGATTTGACCGATGAAACCCAAACCAAAACATCATCATCTTCAACATCAACAGTAGCTTAGCATTTTCATCTTCAAGCATCAGAAAAGAAACGAGGAAAGAAAGAAGAGGGGAAGCCAAATTCTTACCGGAAATTCGTCAGGCATTAGAAACACCGTTGTCGCCCCTCACTACCGCCGCCGTGAGCGGCGGCGCTGCTCCCAACTTCCGTCTATCTCTATCCTTCTCTCCAGTCTCTCTCTCTATCTCATCTCTGTGCTTCTCTCTCTCACCACTCTTTCTTCATGTCTTCTCTGTCTTTGTCGCTACAGTCGTGCGCCGCCACCGTCATGGTGGCTGGCCGCGTATTCTCAATTAACAGGGGTATGGGTGTTACTAGTGGTTGTTGACGGACCGGAGAGCCGCCGGAATAGAAACCGGCTCCACCAGTCGCTGATCAATGAGAGGGTGGGGGGTTGTCGGCTGCCTGTTCATATCATAAGGAGAGAGAGGTGATGGTTGTTGCAGATTCAAAATAAGGAGAGATGATGGTTGTTGGGGGGTTTTATATATTGAAGAGATAGAAAGAAAAAAGGGTAAAGATGGTGAAGAGTGAAGATCTGAAAGAGTTATAAAAGAGGAGAGAGACAAATGACATTGACTTTTAAAATGATCTGACAAATGAAAAAGAGGATTAGACATTTTAGTCAAATGACTAAAATGCCCTTTAATGTGATTGGTGGAGAGTGGTTCTTACAACTGGGGATAGTTTTCATTTTAGCGGCTCCATATATATATATATATATATATATATATATATATATATATGGAAAAGTTTAAATGACGCACACAAGCTAACACGAGCCCTTCATCTTCTCCTTCAAGCAATCGAAAATCGTCCTTCTCTCTCAGCAATCGTCGACAACCGAAGTGTAACAAGTCTAAAACTCCTAAAAAGTGTAACAAGTCAATATAGGCATTGTGTTTTAAATTTTAGGCATAGTGGTTTAGATTCTTTTGGCATGGTATTATATATAAAAACACAAAACATGGCAATTTAAAACACAATGAAATGTATACTAGGCATGAAAAACACAATGGCAAAAAAGTTAATTAGTGTGCTTTATATTTCATGCCTAGAATACATTTGATTGTGTTTTGAATTGTTACATTTTGTGTTTTTCGTTGTAATACAATGTCAAAAGAATTTAAAACATTATCCCTAAAATTTAAAACACAAAATCCAAAACTCCTAAAAAGTGTGAGAAGTCTATATAAAAAATGTGTTTTAATTTTTATATATATTAGTTATTGGCATATACTATTTTATCATCTATGGATTTGAGTATTTTGTATATATACATTTTGGTATGTTATTTATATACATTGTAGTTATTTGATATATTTTTATATTGAGTAGTAAACCGGTAGATACCCGACGGGTTTTGGGTCGAGAATACCCAACGGGTAATTTTTTTTTAAATTAAAGGATATACCCGAAACCCGCGAGTATACTCGATATCCGACAAGTAATTACGGGGATTTATGACAAACTTATTTAATCAGGTTTAGGGTTGGGATTACGTTACACATGACAAGCTCTAACTTGAAAGGCTAGTTGGAGAAAAAAGACAAGTTACATAATGAGTGGTGGATTTTTAAACCACTTGGTCCAACCAACCTTAAAATTACAATGTCCTACTAGAAAACCATAAAAAGATTAGCAACTATCGAATCAAATAAGCACTCTTGATTGATACTTTTTGTTTGTAAAAAATGATATCATTTCTAAGCCTCCATATGAATCACCAAGTGGAAAAAAAATCACTGATTCCACTAACTCTTTCTTTGTCTTGAAAATCTTGAGATCAACTAACCAAACACACAAATCCGCAGGGGCTTTGGAAGTCAGCCAATCTGAGATGACAACACACGGTGAATATAGTTGATGGAAAATTTGTATGCCAGACTTCATGAGTTCAAACTTTATGCATCAAAAAATTACATACATACATATTTTTTGTAATAGTGTAGAGTAATTTGAATAGCAAGCAAGCTTCTCTAAGGATTAGTCAGACACGACTAAATACGAATTAAAACGAAAATCTTTATATAAAAGTAGTACACTATTTGATATTAAAGCTTAGCTTTTCTTTATATTATGTTCTTGAATATAAAAATGTTAACAAGATTACACGTTTACGACTTGATGACACATGATGGATATGTAAATATCATGATAACATGAATTCATAACATTTTAATCCAAAATCATAAAACTCAGTAATCATTTGTGTGAGTGCACGAATGTCTATCACCTCCGTCAATCCAAATCGTAGCAGAAAACTGATTAAGACAAAATTTTATATTGAAAAATATAAAGGAGAGTCTTTTTTATTGGAAGGTGGCAAACTTGTAAATAAAGAGACAATCCTTATACCTTGCCTATAAATAGAGAGCTTATGTAGCTCATTTAGGACTTTTGCCATTTAGAACTTTTGGAGCTTTAGAGTTTGAGAGAAGATCTAAAGAGAGAAAGTAATCAAGGTGATATACAAAGTGAAACTTCAAGGAACGAAAAACACAAGGTACAATAATCAAGACGTGATTCAAAGATGTCGGGCGTTGGCGAAGAGTTTTATAACACGTTTTACAACGCATTCACAACTGAAGAAACTCCAGTAACACCAAAAATGCTACAATTATGATAACTGAGAGTTTGAACTATGATAATGTTTACGGAAATCATCAGAGACCACCGAAGCTAATGAATATCAAAGATTATCACTGGTGGTGTACAAGATTTGAAAACTGGGTGCAAGTCTATGGGTATGAAAGTTGGATCATGTTAACTATGGGATATGAAAAACCAAGAAATGAAAAACATGAATTAATCACACTTAAACAATTCACAGCTGATGATAAAAAAGAATATTCTAGTGAATTGAGAATGATAACTCTAATTCAACAATCAGTCAGAGAGGATATTCTTTCACTACTTCAGCATGGTGAAACGTCTAAGTCAATTTGGGAAGCGTTAACGTTGAAAGCTGAAGGTGGGAAGGATATCAAGAAGAACAAGATATCGTTGTTGAAAAAGGAGTTTGATTTGTTTGGCTGCATGAAAGGTGAAACAGTTCGTCAAATGATAGAAAGGTTTTGTCATCTTAAGATTGAAATGGAAAGGTTTGTAATCAACAAAGATAGAGAAGAGATGGTGGATAAACTTGTCGAAGCTTTGCCACATAAAGAAGATTGGAAAACCTATGTGATTGTTTTGAAAAATGATGCTAAATTCCATGAGATGACATTAAAGAGTTTGATTGAGAAACCAGAGGGACATGATTTGCTGCTACAAAAACAAAACAAGATGTCTAGCTCTAGTTATCAACAGAATGTTGATCTGTACTATCGCAGAGGAATGCCACAAAACAACGGATCTGCAAAGATCAGAACCGCTTTCAGTGCAGATAAGACTGGTGATTCGTCAAACAACAAATCCTTAAGTTATGATCCAGGATATCATTCTTCATCTGCATCGTCTAAATCTAATCCAAACTAGGGTTGGAAAAATTCTCCACATTTGAACAATGAGTTTGCTCAACAGCACATGAGTTTCTTAGCTTCTATTTTTGTCACACCCCGACCACGTAAAACAACAAAACGGGGCGGAAACGTCGGGGAGTGTTGTAACAGAATCATTGTTTCATAACACATGGAAACTGAAATATTGTTTTATGATTAAAAGAGTTACAATGTCTTGACAATCAAAGAAACATAACATAAATAACTAGTCTTGCATCTTTTATTGTCGCTAAGGCCCAAGTCCGCCTAAGTGTATCTTGATAAATCCTAAGCATCATATCCTGAAACACATGTGAAAATAGGTATGTCAGCATAAAAATGCCTGTGAGATACATAGGTTTTGTGAAAATAGAATTCATGACTTATGTTTATGAAAATGTTTAGTCATGAACCTTGTAATTTGCTTTGTCTTGTAAATCATTTGAAAAGTGATAAATAAACCAAATGATATATATGTATAAAAGAATAATACATGGTTAAGTAAATAACCAAGTAAAATGAGTTTATATCAGATAAGTTGTTTGTAAAACAATGTATTGTGAAAAGTATGTTATTTGTATAAAATGTTATATGTCTAAATTGAAATAATTCAAATAACGCTACGATATGTAATACCATACAAGCACTTATATATAGGAAGTACCAGCGGCGTATCCACCATGCTTGTATCATATTTCACACGCCTCGTTACTTAAATCACTTACTCAAACCAAACCACCAAAGTAAAATGTTTATGTATAATCAAATGTCAAAATGTTTGTGTGAAAACCATGTCTAATGTCTATGTCTAATGTAAATCATGAATTGTGTATATCAATGTCAAAATGTTTATGTCTAATGTAAATCATGAATTGTGTATATCAATATCAAAATGTTTATGTCTAATGTAAATCATGAATTGTGTATATCAATGTCAAAATGTTTATGTCTAATGCAAATCATGTAATGTGTATTCAAAATATCATGTATGGTAAGTGAAATATATCAACTAAACCATATGTAAAATGCACAAAAACAAGGTATTGAAGTAAAACATGGTTTAAATCAAAGTTATGTTTTGTGGAACAAATACATGCTATACTGATATAAACATCTATGCGGTATTGTGAAAATGCATACATCCAAGCCTTGTGACTGTGGCGATAAACCCCTAAACAAATTTAAAGGTCTATCTGTGTTTTGTTTATCGAATTCGGTCATTCCTTCCATCCAAACATACCTAGGATGTCAGGAATGGGAGTTGTCAATTCCTATGGTACCACTACCTACTAACGAATGGCGTGATCAATGTTAATGAATGTATATTGTCCCATTTAAACAAACCAAATGTCATACCAAAATGTACGCATGTGATAAATAACAAATGTACTAAGTATGCAACAAATGAACATACATAGCATGTGATGTGAAATGTATTGTAAAACAATGCACTAAGTATGCACACAATGAACATACATAGCATAAAATATAATGTAAAATGATGTACTAAGTATGCAACAAAGGACATACATAGCAAAAACATAATGAAATCATGTACTATAAATGTACTAATGAACATAACAAGCATATGATATGAAAACATGAAAGGCACGAAAGTAACAAGTAGGCACATGTGTTTCACCCCAAAATGTTTGGAAAACAGTAAAAGAGGGGTCTATGTACTCACTTGAGATTGCTCAATAGTCCTAGGATAACCACCAAGCAATGCTAGAAGATCACGGAATCAAACGGTACCTAATATAGGTAACTACATTAATAAACCGGACCTAAATCGGAGGATCGGATAGAATGAGGGCTCGTAAACCAAATGAGTATGGGAACTCATGTAATATGGTTTAACAAAGCCCACATACTAAAATGAAACCTAACCTAAGTGCTTACGGCCCATTACGACCCATTTAGGTAGCTTATGCTACTTTAACGCGTCGTTCGCGTAAAACACGTTCGGAACGCCTAACTAGTCCTATGACAAGTAAAATATGCCTTAACATGTCTAATATTGTTGCCAAATCAGTTTAGATGTTAAAAGTTATGTTACATATGCTTAAAATGAATTTTGGGGTAAAAAGGGCATTTTGGTAATTTACCTAAGGCATATAAACTACCTATCATACAACTACTAAACGAAGCGACCATAAGGTATAACGTCGGAAGGTTATTCCCTATATACTATGGTCACCTAATGTGTTTGGTCGGATCCTAATGATCGACCAAACGGGTCGGGTTCGAAAGTATAAGCGATTGTTTAGATCGCTTACCTTACGACCCTATATAAGCACTAAACTAAAAGTGACGAGCTAAGCATGTTAAAACATGCTTAACTAAGTTTAGAAAACAGGTTTGGTATCAAAACAAACGGTTTTGATACCTAAGAGTAGTTTGGTTACAAAATACGCAAGAATACACATTTTAGCCAAAACTACGACTCGTCACTGAGCCTAGATAACGTGGTAATCAGTAGGTATAGCCACTAGGGACTATTACCATCGTGATTACGCTCACGTTAGGAAGTTCAAACGAACTTCGCATTGACCATAAACTGGTCAATGCAGAAAGTCAAACAAAGTTTGACTTTAACGCTAAAACGAATGAAAAGAACGAAAGGACACTTACAAAGGGTCCCCGCAAGTTTGATCTTCCAAGTAATCTCAAGTAGGAAGTGTGTAACCACAACCACTAAGAGAAAAACTCAGAATTCAAGTGGGTTTTACAAGTGAATCAAAGGGGTATTTTTAGGATTTGGACCACCGTTAGGATCGTTCCTCGAATACCGTGCTTCGATCTTGTCCCTACACTTGTTGCAACCCTAAGGTAACTCAAATTGGCCCCCCATTATCAGGAAGAGGCAAGTGCAAAAGGGATTAGGAGTGGGTAGCAGCTGTTAACAGCTATTTAAACTGAATCTGCTGATCTAGGGATGCCTTACGGACCGTAAGGGTGATGGCTTACGGTCCGTAAGCCAACAACTTTGTAGAAATGACAGTTTTGGTCCCTGCAGCTCCAAACTTGGTTTTCGATGCATTTTCGACACGTTTAAGCCCCGTTAACCCCATTTCAAAGCTCTAAAATGAAGTTAAAGTATAGGGAACTTAAAATGTGCTCAAAAATATCTTGGATGTCGGTTCGTTTGGCCGTACGATTGCGTTGTTCGGTTAATTACGACGGAAGTCGTAACGGACGCAAAAATGATCCAAATTACACGACGAATGTATTTTTCTTATGCCAAACACTAAAATAAAATATTCTAGTGCTTACATAAATTTTTGGATGTCCGGATGTATTCAGAACGTAAGTTATGCGCGAAAACGCAAACTTGTGCACTTTTTGACGCTTTTAGTCCCTGAATGACCCAAAAGTTTATTTTAGCACACCGAACCCCTCAAAGCCTATTTCTAAGCTATGTAAAGGATATTTATGGTATGTTTAACTCATGGTCATGTTCCGGAATGTCTGTTACAGTTCAAATCGGCATACTTTCGCAGTTTGTCGAATTTAGTCTATGTAAGCGATTAAACTTGATTTTGTCATACCAAAGCCTTCAAAACTTATTTCTAAGTTATGTAAAGGTTATTTAAGGTATGTGAAGCCTATTTCACTATTCTGGAGTGTTCGTTGCATTAAACTGGTTATATTTACGCATCAGTGCGCGTATAACCTTCCAGAAAGCGATTTAGAGCCCGAAATCGAACAAGAATTGATATGTGCAAATGATACACATATTTGTACAAATCCCAAGTATGAAATACAATATTTAATTGGTTTGGTATTTTTTTGATGGTCGCAGTGACCCAGGTGTCACAATTTTGGTATCTTATGAATGTTTAATTGCAGGTAAGATCGGGAATCCGAACACGACGAAGCAGGATTACGATCAGGTCGATCCAAAAGAGATGGAGCTCATGGACATTCGCTAGTGCATGGCAAGTGTCACCCAGAGAGCTCAAAGGTTCATGGAGATAACTGGCAGAAAGTGCTTGGAAGGCCCAGACATGAAGATAGGTTTTGATATGAACAAAGTCACTTGCTTCAAGTATAAACAAAAGGGCCACTTCAAGAGAGAATGCTCAAACAACAAAGCTGATGATAGTGTGAATCCTTTTTATGAGGATTACTACAAAAAGGCTGTTTATCATCTGAATAATGAGCAACCAACAAGAAAGCAGATTGATGAAGGATCTTCTTAAGAAAAGAAACATGTTGTATTGACGATTCGTGATCGTAGTGAATCCAGTATACATCAAAATGAAAAATATAATTGGGATAAATTTAATTCGAATGATTATATCAAAGAAGATGAAGAATTTGGCAGATGTATAATTCATGATGATGAAGGATATGATTGGAGTAAACATGACAAAGAAGATGGAAAAGTCAAGGCAATGGTTGCTGAGATCAAACAGAGTCGAGAAGAAAGACATGCTCGCATGAGGTTGGATGATGTGTATGATGCTTACAAGGAAGCAACACGAGCAGGCAGGATGGAGTTAAGAAAAGGAATGCTTTGTGGATCCTCAAGGAAACCCAACAGTTGATCCTGATAAAGTTGATTTTGAAGCATTAGTTGTTGCTATTCCGACTGTGGGGGTTTGGTGTAAAGGTCTCGAAGAGATTCCAAGATACATAGAAAAGGTTGAAGAAGGCATAAGGAAGGTGATATATGCCAGTTTGGAGAAGAAGAAGAAGAAGAAGAAGACGGTTGAGGAGATTGTGGATGAGAGTGAGAAGTTGGTGAGTGGAGTGAAGTGAAGAAAGCAGATGAGAAAGCTGAAGAAGTTGTTGCTGAGAAAAAGTAGAAGGTTGAAGAAGATCAGAATCAAAATAAAGAAGCCACGGTGCCAAACACTGAGGTAACAACTCAAACTGATTCTTCTGATCCATCAATTAAAATTGATAATAAAGCTAAACAACAGTGCAAGAAATGCATGGAAACGTGCAGTGCTTGTACTGAAAAGATGAAAAAAATTAAAATCAGAGATATTGAGTTTACTAAAATAGAAAGAATTTTTAAAGAAAAGTGTCATGAAATGCTAGAAAATGAAAGAATTTTGAAAGGAAAAGAAAAAGAGCTAAGACAGAAATGTGAAGATCTTGAAAAAGAAAACAAAATGTTGAAAGAAAAGTGTTCAGCCGTGTGCAACGAATGTGTTCCAAAAAATAAAACTATCCAAGAGTTGCAAAAATAATATGATGGAATGAAATTGTCATATCATACTGTAAAAGAACCCTATGAAACTTTGAAAAGTAGAGTTAAAAGTTTAAATGATAGATTGTCTGCATGTCAGAAAACAACTAAATTTCTTGAAGCCAGATATGAAGGAAAACAAATGGTTTTAAATCAATATATTGATGATGTTGCTAAGCTTAAACAAGAACTGGCAGATAAAGAAAAGTTGATCAATAAATTTCAAAGTTATCATGCTTTTCATACATTCTGGAACGTATTTTCAACATCACACCCGATGGGAAAAAGTTAGAAAAGAAAAAAAAGGGAATTGGGTCTAAATACCATCAGCTTCCACCACCGTTGGAGAATAATTATACATTCTATGATGGCGAGAAGGTAGAAAAAGCAACGAACATGGTTGACCAATTACCCGACAACATTGATGTGACTTACACCAGATCTGATGATCTTGACGATTCAGAGGTGGTAGGTAAGGTCGTTGAAAGTGTTCTAGCAGAGGAGTCTACCAAAACAGATAAGCCTGAATCACAAGATGAAAATGAGGAAACTTTTCATGATAGTTATCTTAAACATTCAAAATCTGAGAAAGTTGTGAATGATGATTCAAAAGGATTCGTTTATACCATGATTGGATCGGACTAATTATTCTCATATATTGAAGTCCCGATTCAAAATGTGATTTCGGAAAAAAATTGATAAAGTTTTCAAGTTGGTTGAAATTGAAAAATCATAAATTGGAAAGTTTGCTGGAAAAGTTAACAAAACTTTTCATAAAACCTAGTTACAAAAAGAAAAACATGAAAGTTGGGTTGGGTTATAAGAAGAAACAAAATCAGAAACGATTTGAGAAGCCAGACTATTAGAAAAAGATGAACTTTGTTCACGAAACAAGTATTGAGGAAGAGAAAGAACTCCAATTTAGACGACAGTCTAATGAAGAGTTCTATGCTCAAAAGAAACAACAACAACAACAACAACAACAACAACAACAACAACAACAACAACAACAGGTCAAAGATGTTTCCAAGAGAACATGCTTTAAGTGTGATCAAATTGGACATCTCAGTCAAAAGTGTCCAAATCTTAAACCTGTTGATGTTGAGAAAAGAAAGTTTGTTGGTGTGAATCAGAATTCAACTAAGTTTGAATCAAAACAAACTTGGAAACCGAAAAGTTCAAATATTGAATTACAACAAACTGGGAAACCAGTGACACCCAGATTTAGAACAACACAAAGTTGAAAAACAACGGTTGATGCAACAAAACCAAACCAGTTTTGGAAACCAAAAGTTGTTTAAAATCAAAACATTCAAAATGAATCACGATTTTATAAAATGAATGTTTCAAAAGGACAAACTTGGGTGGCAAAGAAACAAACTTCTGTGAGTGATAATCAAATTGAAGATGTGTTTGAAAAGAATGAACGAAACTATCCAGTTTTAGCTGGAAAGATTCATGTTCAACTACCTGAGTCCAAACAGGCTTGCGTTGCATTGTTCAAATAATTGAATTATTTGTATCTGCATGTGCTCTCAAAGATTGTTGAATGTCAGATCGAGGAAAGGAGCAGCCTGGCACGAGAGCAGGTTGCTGGTCCCTGCGTCTGAATACAGGGAGTTTGTTTGTTTCTGTACATATTAAAAACCCTAAAAATTGGAAAATTTAAAAACCAAAAATATGTTTTTATTTTTGTCAAAAATGAAAAAAAATTGTTTGCGTTTTTAAATTTCTGTCAAAAATAAAAAAATTTACAAAAATAGGTTGATTGAATATGGCGAAACCCTCACGGCTGAACAAACATGTTTATTTCACAATTGAAAATGGTTTTAACATTGTTAAAAATCAATATGTTGTAAATCATGGGGATATTTTCTGCAAAACAGAGCATGTGAAGCAGAAAATAGATGGCAAGATGAAGCTATCTACATCGGTTATCAAATTTTCTTTAAATGTTTTGAATTTTAGGGGGAGTAAAAATTTCAGAAAATACAAAAACATTTGAAAATTGGAAAAAGCCAAAAACAATAGAAAATCAAAAAGAGTTTTTGTGTAAAAAGAGGAAATGATAGTACATCAGTAGACAATAACAGTACGCTAAAGAAATAGAAAGTCAAATGTGATAAACGGTCTCACTGATGATATGCCAATAGGTTTTTACACGCTTAGTAGATTGTCTTCGAGATATAAACCTAAATATCAATACCTTACTTATCTCGTGGGGAACATCTCTCGAATATATGGGTAACCCCCGAAATCTTGTTTGAGAGATTGCCAGATTCTGAGATATTAAGTCTTTATACTGTTTGATATTTGGGGTATTATACCTGGTCCTCTGATATTGCGGAAGCAATGGCCTAGACCTCGTATAATACTTTATGCGCTTAAAGCTTACCCTCTGCATAAAAATTGATAAAATATCGAAAGAGACGGATCAAGTGCAGTTGTAAAGAAAATCCCTAAGTGGGACACACCTAAAGTCGAGCCTTCATCTCTTTGATTGAACGGTAGTTCATACCTGAGCTCTCAATGTCTTGCACTAACCCAGAGTACATATATCAATATAGTATATTCACCTGTAAGACTGAATCTAGGGAATCTTGATACGGGAATATATTCTGAGGTGGGACACGCGAATAAGTTTAACTGCTTGAAACACTAAATCTCGTATCTCGAATCAGTTGAACTTTGTGTGAAAATTTAAGTGGATCAGTATACTGACAATCTAAGTGAATCTTTAGAACTTAAAGTGTGTTAAAGCTCAACGGTGCTAGTGATTTATCATAAACTGATATGATCATTTGACACGAACTCAAACAAAAAATATTGTCTGTAAATATTTGTTTACTACTTTATATTTTAGAAAAATACAAAAAGATTTTGTTTCTCCTTTATTTTCGACAACCGATGTCTGAGAGTTGAGTTTCAAAACCTAAGTATGCTAAACGTGTTTCTGAAAATAAATAAGTTCATTAATTTGAAACTTGATGTTTTAAAATGAAATTCAAAAACAGTTTGTGAAATCTCCAAGGTCATTAAGTTGGACTTGGTGTAGGACCCCAACACTTTTTATCTTAAAAAAACGACGCAGCGGAAAAACGAGTCTCGAATTTTTTTTCTCATTAACAATGTTACTTACATTTGTTTAACATTTACTAATTGAATTACAACATTCATGATATAATAATTCTACAAGTGTTACACAATTCAAGCTAAGTGGTCGTTCTTCCCGTACAATCCCCGCTATCAACTCGATCCATATCCGCTTCTCTTTGTTCGAGGTAGAATAAATCTGTGCGACACCTGTGGACATCACATTCAACTCAATCGTCAGCCATTAACACACCATAAGACATTATTCTAAATACTAGGGAGTCGTATTAACAATCTATGGTACAAACATAGATCCATTCAAGCATTCTCTTATTCCGTATTCGGCTTCAATCCTTCATAATTCGACAATCTCATACCTGCATTGCCTTTCAAATCTCAAATGAAACGCTAGTAATCATCAATGTCCAAGTGAGATGAAATCATTTCTTTATGCCTTTATAACATCTCACCTTCACACATATATAAACATTCCTGCCTACATTCATGCGTATGCACCTACAATATGCGCACACATTCCTACGGCTCTCGCTTACCACTTATTCATTTTATTCCACGCTTCTTGTCATGGTCACGACTTCCGGAATGTAGGTTTTATTCTTACCATTCTACATGCCCACACATTCCTAGACTCGATTACTTATAGTCTTTCGTCACAATTGCATAAGAAAAATCCATACTTTCATTATCCGGGGACTCATACATCACTTGTGTGCTAGACCAGCTCTAAATAACTTATGTGACATTGAAAATCATCGAAACATCAAGTCCGGTTGCGAAATCAAACAAGAAAAAAAACAAAATTTGTCATATGATAGGGCCGCCCCTGCCCTATTTTTCGCGGGCCGTCAGCGATGTCGCATTGCACGACGGTGTAACATGGTTGCTGTCGCGTAGCGCGACAGCCTTATTTCGTCAGAACGTATTCTTGTTGCTGCTGCACGTTTGCCCAACAATTATTTTACCAAAACACCAACATCTAATTTGCATAACTTTAGTTCTACATAACCAAAACACATAATTCTTGATTCTATGCGACCGTAATTTAATTACGGTTCCGTTTATCATCTCGGGTCGCTTCAAAAGCTGGTTTATAAACAAACGGCTTACAAATCATTTAAACCATTATTTGACCCATTCTTTACTACCATCTTTTGACCCATTCGATCCTACTAATTTACCTTCATAAAAAAATAACTCCTCATTCGTGCTAAAATTAACACTTATTAAATACTCTCATTCGTTTCATATTCTTTGCGTAAACTTTTCACATTCATAAATATTAAAATTCCTACATACATACTAAGAAGTGATCCGGAAACACTTACCTTATGCGTCCATGTTCGAGCTCGTCTTCTTGCCTTCCGTTGACTCGTTAGCCATCCGTGCTTGAGTCCTTGCCAATGTAAATTCCTATTATTTCATACCATCATTTTCATAACTTGTTAGTTTGCATGTTCATCCATATCGATAATCATTTCAAATTCTTAGTTGCATTACTTTCATTAGTCAATCAATCACTCACTAACATGCATAGCTCAATTCACTGAAAACATGTTGTTTTGGGACGTCTGTTTACTGTACTTATGAGCTTTCAAAAATTACGATCTTTTTATGTGACGTGCCCCTCAGAGGGTTTATCCTTGTGTTAAATTTTTAGAGTCTAACTCTCTACCAAAAATTTTTAAAAATTCATTTACTAAGCTGCAATCAGATTCTTCACTTCTGACTGCAACTTACGAAAAAATTCATGTAAAATTCCTCGTTTATCCGATTGACAAAATTCTAGTTGGAGATTTTTGGAATCACCTGAAGCTACCTACATTAAAAATTTGAGATCATAACTCAATTCATAAATTGAGTTATAACATTCGTAATGGGCTGCAAATTCTGTCAGAAAACGCAGCCTGAACCTTCGATACGGAAAAATTCATAAAACGTTCATTTTTCGTCGAAAAAATGCGATTCTAGTTGGGTTTGAAAGGTTTTTCCTGGAAGTTCTTCACAAACTCAATAAACATCAGTTTTTGACAAGATTTGACCTGGTTACAGCCGATTAAATTCGGCTGTAACTTTCTGGACATATTCTTTTTCATCAAATCTCTTCCAAAATCTCACCTATGCATTTTATCAAACACTTGGTGTGCATACAACTTATTTAGCATAGTGTACTAGTATTTTAAGCATGTTTCTTCCCAATTTCATCTCATGAATTATCTTATTCATACAAGATCACATTATCAACAATTCTACATCATAATCACTATTAAAACTTAGTTCCTAACATATAGTGTATCAACATAATCATGATATTAATATTTACTTGTTCATCATCATTACCCTCATACTCATACACTTGGGTTTCACTCTAAATCATACAAATAATTAAAATTAAACAATGATTCATCTTCAACACAATAGGGTTAACAAGTACTCATTCTAATTTCAACTAAATTCATGGATTCATCATAACCCATGTCATCAAACATCATCAAAACATAAAAATTTTACTTACTTGATGTGTAGAATACTTGAGTGATCACCAATCTTACTTCATGCATCAATTTTTCGGCAAATTCCTCTTTCAATTTTAGGGTTCTTCATGAATTAGGGTTTGCACCCCATCCCTCTGATCGTTCATACGCACACACCCTGTGTGTGTGTGTGTGTGTGAATTTTGATTTAATAAAATTCAATTTTCAATTTGGCAACCTTAGTCCCTCAAATTAGTTACTTAATCACATTGCCACCTAATTCATTCCCTTACTTGTTTTTGCTAGGCATTTAACTAGGTATAATAACCAAGTTATTATATTTCATTTAATTAACATGGCAACATACCTACGTATTAAATATTTGAGTTTTTGGGTGTTACACTTGGAAGATTAGTTGTGAGGTTTTGGATTCTTAAATCTGTCAAATATATAGTTGTTTGATAGGGGGAGAGAGCCAAGTTATTCCTGGAAATTACATATTATTATATTTGTGATTAGAGCCAGGTTCACAAGTTTGAATCTTAAATTGTCAAATTTCTTACAAAAGTTTGAGATTTGCAGATGCTTTGCCAGACTACGATCCCGATAGCCGAGTCTAAGGGGGAGTCTGAAGACGAGCTCATCGCAAGGGGGAGCTTGTAACCGAAGAACCATGTGTCGATCCTAAAAGCACGGAAGCTTTACGAAAGGGGGGGCCTGAAGAAAGAGTCGACCGAAAGGGGGAGCTGATTCAGAATGCAGAATCAAGAGAAGCTTGAAGAGGGAGTCTGTGATTGCTGAAGATGTCAAAGCTTCATAAAGACTCAGAGAGAGAAAAGACAGAAACTACGAGATTGACTGCGACAATATCCAAGGGGGAGTCTGTGAGTGCACTAATGTCTATCGCCTCCGTCAATCCGAACCGTAGCAAGAAACTGTTAAAGACGAGGTTTTATATTGTAAAATATAAGGGAAAGTCTAGTTTTTAATGAGGAGTAGCAAACTTGTAAATAAGGTGACATTCCTTATGCCTTTGCCTATAAATATAAGGCTTAGGTTAGAGTTTAAAGACTTTTGTCATTTGTGACTTTTGGAGCTTTAGAGATTGAGAGAAGATCTAGAGAGAGAAAGTGATCAAGGTGATTCACAGTGCTTGTATCTTGTCATATTATCAATCGAATCATCAGTTTATTACGTTCTTGTGTTCGGTCCACACACGTGCACGGATTTCACGTTGTACGTGTCGTTTCGCAATCGTTCGGGAGTCAAAACCGATCCTACAATTTGTTCGTTGAGAGGTTCTTTTTATTCATGTCAAATACATCAATCCTAACTCACACAAGTTTAAAACCGTGTAACCAAAACACGGTATAACCCATTCATCTAAACATATCAACCAGATTAGTGGGTTTAACTATTTAGAAGGTCTAAACAAACCAGCCTGAACACAACCCATTTACTAAACATACTAGATACGACAACCCAATAACACACCCGTATATGGTGGGTGCTATGAAATGACAAGACCAAATGGCGCGATTGGGGGAGGAAAACATCGGTGGTGTTGAGAGTGGGAAGGGATATCTTTGATTGAATTCATTCCCCAATTCATTATGAATTATGCAAAGGAGTGAATTGCAAGTTTTGTCCTTTATCTTTATACCTAATTGCAGGCGGTGTCCTTTACCTTTAAAACTGATGAGTTTTGTACTTAATGTTTCTAAATGTTACACGTTATGTCCTTTGGTCCTAACTCAGTTAATTTTATTTGTTAAATCTAGTCATGTGCCCTACACATGAGGGTAATTTTTTCATTTCATAATATATACTACCCCTCTCTTTTACTCTCAACCCTTCTCTCTCATTCTACACTACACCACCACCAGACCCACCACCGCCCCCACTAGCTTCCATTACAATCATGAAAAAAGACGTCGGTTCCCACACTGAAACCCCCAATCCTTCATCCACATCCTGAACCGTAACCTTAATTCCCCTGAACATTTCACAAACAAATATTGAAGGAAACATATTTGGGGGTTTTAGTTCCACAAGTGATGGTGGTGCTTTATCTCAGTGATTAGTTATATATTGAAGTTTCCGGTGGTGGTGCTTCGTCTCACTATTAAATTTGAAGTTTTCGGCGCCGATGGTGATTGTTTTGTTGGAATCTATCCATGTGATTAGTTGTTCATAACCTACACTGCAGTGATGGGTATTAAAGATTTGATTTTTATGAGTGCTTGTATGTATGAGATATGAGAAAAAGGAGTAAAGGGTGGGGGTGAAGCTTCTGAAAGAAGTGAGGGAGTGTGGTGATGTTAAGTTTGGTGATGTTACATTTACTTAGGTTAATTAATATTGGTATGTGATTAACGCCCTTGTAGTTCTTTTTTTTTTCCAGGTTTTGAGTTTTTGGTTGTTGAGTTTTTGGATAGATTTGTTAAGGGTTTTGAGTTTTTGGGTTGTTGAGTTTTTGGATCGATGTTTTAGGTTTTAGCGGCAGTTAGCAGGTTGCGGTGGTGGTGGTGGTGGCGGTGACGGTGGCAATGGCAGCAATGGTGTGGGGTGGATGGTGGTAGTGGTGGTGGTGGTGGTGGTGGTGGATGGTGGTAGTGGTGGTGGTGGTGGATGGTTGTGGTAAGCAGGAGAGAGGGAGAGGTGATAATGAGAGATTAGATGTTTTTTTAATTATATTAATTTCTTATTAATCTTTTTAAAGTATTTTATAATAAAATGGTTAGTTTATTTACACAATTAGTCCCCAAAGAGATAAATTGACAAGATTACCCTTATATGCAAGGCACATGACTAAACTTAACAGAAAAATCTAACTGAGTTAGGTTCAAAGGACATAACTTGCAGGATTTAGAAACATTAAGTACAAAACTCATCAATTTTAAAGGTAAATGACACCGCCTGCAATTAGGTATAAAGATAAAGGACAAAACTTGCAATTCACTCTTATGCAAAGGATTTATAGCTCAATTCATATATATGTATTAATTGATAACGTTTGGAAGAATAGTAATGTTTTCATTTCTTAAATTTGGACATTGAACTTTTGAAAGCTATTCACTTTGACCAATATTAAACTTTAAACTTTTTGCAGGACTTTTATTTCTTTTTTTTTCTCTAACCATACAACACCATATAACTTCAATCTTTATTTATTCTGATGTTAAAACGTTACTTTAAGATCTCACAATTTACAAAATAAAAGATTTATTATTTGAAGAATTTATAAATATTGCATTCGTCCATGATTTAAGAAAAGTTTTAATTTTACTTCTTAAGTATTATTAACCATCATAAATTAATTTAATAACTACTTTTGATATAACTAACTTTACATAAATAGTTATAACATTTTAAAAGAATATCTACCAGATAACTTTGATAAATGATTATCGTAGCGTTATTTTATTACAAGGTTTTATGATGTGAGATGTTTGAGTTGTACACAAACATTTATTACTTATTAAACTTATCATTTTAATTATAATATCTTATATTCTGAAAAATTAAATTTGCGTAGGTTATAGTTATATCTTTTGTTATGCGATATCTTCAAATTGCGTAGGTTATAAATATATCTTTTGTTATACGATATTGAAAAATGTCGTAATTAAGATTTTTTATTTTCAATTTTGCGCACTATATGTGTTGCTATATCAAGCGTTGGCAACACGGTGGTGATGTAACAAACCGAATCAATGCTCATCGAAAGTCCGCGCGAAGCGCGGTGGATCCAACTAGTTCAAATTAAATTTGGATATAAATTATACATGATAATTAAAATCCTTTCAAGGATATATATGATATTTAAGATTTGGGTTGAATATATATCATACTAGGTTATAATCCAGTGTATTACACGGTTGAATAAATGAATTTTATATATAAAATAATAAAACAATATATTTTTAAAAACCCCCTTTATTACATGGGTTGAATAAATGTTATTTTATATATTAAATATTAAAAAGTTATATCTATAAGAATCATATGTATTGTACGGGTTGAATAAATGTAATTTTATATACCAAATAATAAAAAAGTTATATCTTTAAAACCATGTGTATTACACGGGTTAAATAAATGTAATATTGTTTACCAAATAATAAAAAAAGTTATATCTTAAAAAAATAAAGTTTATTAGAGATAATTACATCATTGTAAAGAATAAGCGTAAATTTGTATATTACAGTTTACAAATAAAGAGTAGGTGTCTGTTAAAAAGAAGTAATGATTTGGGTAAAAGATCATTAAAAAATGTAGCTATTACATGACACGTTAGGTAATATAAACAATGAAGATAATATGATATAGAAAATCAAATAAATAATATTATAAAGAGTTAAATGCCATTTTAGTTCCTGCGATTTGGGCCATTTTGCCAGTTTAGTCCAAAAGTTTCATTTTTCACATGTGGGTCCAAAAAAGTTTCACCATTGTCATTTTAGTCCACTGGGTTAACTTCATCCATTTTTTCTGTTAGCGAGAAGGACAATTCGGTCATTTTATATGGTTGAATTGCCCTTCTTGTTAATAGAATTACATATAAAATGACCGAATTGCCTTTATCGTTAATAGAAAAAAATAGATGAAGTTAGCCCAGTGGACTAAAGTGGCAACGGTGAAACCTTTTGGACCCACATATGAAAAATGAAACATTTGAACTAAATTGATAAAATGGTCCAAACCACATTGACTAAAATGGCATTTAACTCTATTATAAATGAGAAGCATCCATTAAATTTAAACTAAATAATAATTATCTATAATTAAGTAGAAGAGATTAAACTAAATAATATTTAGCAAGAGATTATCTATAATTAACTAGGTTAGAACCTTCGTGTACTACACGGGTTGCATAAATGTAATTTTATATAATAAATAGAGTAAAATGCACGGATAGTCCCTGTGGTTTTGTAAAATAACACCTATAGTCCCCAACTTTTGGAAATTATACCGGTGCTCCCTGTGGTTTGACAGTTTGTTACTCGGATAGTCTTTGGAGTGGATGATGTTTAGTTTTCTTCGTTAAGTGGATGTGAAATGACAAATTTACCATTCATCTTATCCACTCTATAAAAACAAAACAACCCACCCACCCCCACCTTTCTCTCTGGTATCCCCCCACCATTCACCACCCACCTACACCACAAGTAACCACCTTTACCGTCTTCTCTAAACAGAACCATCATCATCATCCTGGTCCAAACAAAACCCCATCTCAGAAAAAGTATTCAAGTTCTTTGACAACCCCTTCACCAACTTCAACTTCTTCTTCAACACCATCTCATCTTTCTCTTTCTCCTTCACCGCCATTCTGGTCCCCTCATAATACTTTAAATGACCCTTATCAGAATACTCACCGGCAACAACACACACCCAACGACTTCCGATTAAACCGCTGCTTAACACCGACCAAAATCGGTTTTCTCACCGTCGGGAACAATCGCGAGTGGCGGGAGCTGGACACGTCATCAGCGGCGGAAGAGAAACACGGCGACTGACGGAACACAACTCAGGTGACCTCCATTGATACTAAGTTCGATTGATGTTAAGGGGAATTGTGAATTTGAGTTTTGTTGGATTGGATTTGTGACGCAAAAACAATTTGATTGAGGGCATGTTTGGCTAAGCTTTTTGAAACAACTTATAGACTTATTGGCTTTTTTAAAAGTCATAAGCTCCAAAATGATGTTTAGCAATGAGGGTGTATGTGAGTGGAAAAGTGACTTTTTCCAAAAAGTCACTCCATCCTGACTTTTCCAAAAAGCCAATAAATTAGTTTCAAAAAGCTTAGCCAAACATGCCTTGAATCGGTGGATTTCGTTTTATACAAGGAAGGGATATCCTTTGTGTCACAGGAACTAGTGTTTTTTTTCAATTTGATTAAGGTGGGTGGTGGTTGGTGCCTGGTGGTGAATGGTGGGGGAAAACAGAGAGAAAGGTGGGGGTGGGTGGGGTTGTTTTGTTTTGTTTTTATAGAGTGGAGAAGATGAAGGGTAAATTTGTCATTTCACATCCACTTAACGGAGAAAACTAACCATCATCCACTCCTGGGACTATTCGAGTAACAAACTGTCAAACCACAGGGAGTACCGGTGTAATTTCCAAAAGTTGAGGACTATAGGTGTTATTTTGCAAAACCACAGGGACCATCCGTGCATTTTACTCTAATAAATAATAAAAAAAATATATCTTTAAAAAACTTGTATATGGCACGTATTGAATAAAATATAATGTCATATGTTAACACATACAGTCGTCAAGATTTATCTTTTAAAAATTAATTTTGATGTACTATTTACTTATTATAACATTTGATAGAAGCATATACCCAACCTAAAATAATTATTTAATTTTAGTGAAAAAATAATAATACAATTATTAAGTATACATCAAATGAGAACCTTTGATTCTTAATTTACCATAATTTCAATCACCGAACTCGAGAGTATATATGTCTTCTCATAATAAAAACAAACGTTTATGCTTATCTAAATTTTTGTTTAAAATCATTTATAGAAAAACAAATATTTATTCTTATCTAATTTTTTGTTTAAAATTATTATTATTATTATTATTATTATTATTATTATTATTATTATTATTATTATTTACTATGATAAAAAAAACAAACATTTATATTCTTATCTAGTTTACATGAATTATGAAAAGGATTTATAGCTCAGCAGTATCAAGATGTGATACAAACTCACACTGAACAAATGTGTAAATTTAGAACCAGGATTAGTGAGTGTGTGTTTGTGTTAGTTAGCCGGCGAAAAAAATTACAAACCAAACCAGGATTAGTGAGTGTGTGTTTGTGTTAGTTAGCCGGTGATAGGGCTGTTCATAAAGCTCGCGACTCGTAGTTCGGCTCGTAGCTCGCTCGATAAAAATTAGCTAAAAAAACTCAATTTGAGATGACGTGAACCAAGCTGGCTCATTTTGTAACCAAGCCCAGCTCGAGCTAAGCTCAGCTCGGCTCGTTGGCTCGTTTAACTCCGCCGTAAAGCTCAAGACAAGTTTAACCGCCCGAATTAATTTCGAGCTTGAGCTCGACCCACCCTGGCTCGACAGCCCTAGCCGGTGAAAAAAAAATTACAAACCAAACAGATAAAAGTAAAAAATTCATTTTTAAAATCGTAAAATTGATATCATCATATTACTTGTTAAATGTTGTCTCCAATTAAAGGGTTGAAGGTGCGAAGAAGCCACCGTGGTCTACCACCATTTAATGGTGATTCGAGGGGACATGTGAGCATCTCAAAAGATACCGGATTGTGTCGGATGATTAATAGTTCATAGGCCAAATGGACCAGTCAAAACAAGTTACAAGTTTTAGATTTTCTGAATCTGATTTTGTTTTCTTTCAAAACTCCTTACTTTTAATAACAATCCTTTATTTCTAAACAGCAAGTTATTTAATTGATTCATTACTACTTTTTTTATAATCACTACCATTTTATGAATACATAGGCACTTAAACAAACCAATATTCATGAACTGGTCGACTCCTAGCTCAACCCCAGATACTCTAAATAGATCAAACTGCACTTTTAAGTTTTACCCACTAAAATATAGAAGTAAAATGTTTGGATTAGATTGTGTGGATCATAACAAACATAACAGTGACGAACTTAAAAATTTATACCATCTATCCTTATCCAATAAATCAGTGACACGTGAAAAACAAATACACAAATTACACATGTAGAACAAGTATCTGTATTATATAACCGTATAACACAATAAATTTACTAGTCACAAGACACGGGTGCTTACTACTCGGGTCAGCCCTTACGTAATGAAACAATCCACAAGAAACAAAATTACCTAAAATATGATTTTTAATATAAACGTGTATCATATATTTAGGTGTTTCAAGTTACCAAACCTAAACTTAATGTGGGTTGTCAAATTGAGCCCAATCCAAACCAATCCAATCCATCACAAAAACCAATAAAAATAGAAAAAAAGGGTATGAGAAAGTGTATATATCCTAAACAAATGAAACAATCAACAAGAAACAAAATTACCTAAAACAATTGATGTTTAACATCTGTTCACCAACTGTAACTTGCCTTCATGCATTCATCTTCTGCAAGCCATAATACACTTTTTGATTTATTTCTCAATATTCCAAAATTTAAATAAAACAAATTACCACGTTATAAACATTTCAAAACCTCTTAAAGAGTGTCGCATTTTTAGCTCAATTTTATATTAAACACGTTAGACCTGTCATCAATCAAATACAACCTCAACTGATGTGTTTCCATACAAACGGGTTGAAATTGACACATCCAGGGGTACCCTAATACCATATTTTAATTGGTCGGGTATATCTCTATGGTCATGTTATAGTGATTCACACTTGTAGCCATAAGATACGCAAATTAATAGTTCCGTAACTACTTTTATTCGTGTATCCCTAGAAAAGATCTTTTCGTAGCCATAAGATACGCAAACTTATGGTTTCTCCACTATAATGAGATTAAAAAGCTGATACGCAAGTACATGTTCATGTGCAACTATGAATTGAGTACCTCATGGCTATATGCGTGTGATCATTCTGACATGGTTATACGTGTGAAAAAGTCTACTTTGTGATTTTCTTGTTATTAATTTAGCAAAAATAAGCTAGATGCCTAGATCTATGTTGATTCTCAATAAGAACAATAAAAAGCGGGACCTAAGAGATTGTCATCCTTACTGAATTATAGTTTGTCAAAATCATCATCATCCAAGCCATCATCATTTCCGTCATCTGAAAAGCCAAAATAAATCGTACGCATGTTGAATCCCAAACTAGATACGAATTATATGCAAAAAAACATGGAATTCAAGTGACAAATTATGTCTGATTCTCATGCATGCGAGAAAGAAGACACCTGATTAGAAAAAAGTTTGCTAAAGTCAATTCGATTATCTTAAAGCTCTTACATGTCAAACGGGTATAATAACTTAAAACATTTAAGCTGAAAGGGAAATAGGTCGAAGGTCAGTTAAAGTGTACTTTATGCACAAAACCTCCTGACTCAATCTAGTTAAAAGTTAAGATCATCATTATTATTAAAATAATATGTTTTCATATTTGACACACCAACTGATTGTAAAAAAATATAAAATTTAAACAAGAAGTAATGGTGGTTGACCAAGCCCATAAGAAAACTACCTGTTTTGACCGCTAACCCAACCTGTCAATTTGTCCATCACAAAAACTAACAATCAAAACGCAACAAAACGTCTCAACAACATACCTGGTCCTTCGTCACTGTCACCAAGATCTCCCAATAGAAAAACATCCAAATCCTGGTCGGTTGTCTTTGTATTTGTGCTTTTAGTTTTCTGATTTGCTTCACTTGCTTCTGTTTTAGAAACACTTTCAGCTGCGGACCCCACTGTAGCGTCCTCGTTCACCTTTTCAACCACTTTTTTATTTTCCTCTTCTTCCTTGTAACGCTTTTCATAACTGTAGTTATCATATCAGAAATTGAGTACTTACGGGAAGTTTTAAGATTGTGATTTGAATAATCAAAGGAACAAATAAGTTACTTACGGAGTCACGTGGTTATTTACTAACAAAAAATAAATCCTCCAAAATTTCCTTTCTCTCATGACACGTGGGCATAACTCGTACCTCAACTTTGAGATTTCCTGCAATTATTAATAGTAAGATGAAGGAAAGATAGACTCTTAAATGGTCAGAGGTATGGTTAAGTGAAGAGAATAAGACATATACAGTAGAGCTATTGATTACAAGCTAATTGTTTCAACACAATAGAAGAGTGAAATATTTAGAATGAAAATAAACACGCTCTGGCTAAGGCCTTTAAAAACTCAGAAACCATGAAAACACCTATTTTTAAGCGTGTTATACCTCTATGAAAATGTCTGAACAATATCACGCATATAGCCATGAGATACGCGAATAAGAAACGTGTATCTACTTTTGTTTTTTCCCATCAAAGATTCACATATCAGACTTCATTCGCGTATGTATTTAATTATTTCCCACATAGATCACCTATATAGTGAATATATTTGTGTGTGGGAGTTAAAGATGGAATCAAAATACTGTCATTGGGAGTTGCAGATGAAACTTGAAATACTGACATTATTAATATGAAAAAAAAACATAAGTGTCGGCACCTATTTGCCTCTTCCACCTTCACATTTAACCTCTCATACGCAAACCGTAAAACATGGGTTTTCATAGAAAAAAAGTTTAATCAAAAGGTCACCATGCAATATTTCTGATATATCTGGTCAAAATGAAAATCAAAAAGAGTTTTTCTTTCAGACCCTGTTCACTTAATAGCATATTGAAAGAATAAGATGAGAAACATGGTCCTGTTTTGGATAATGAAGCAAGCCTATCTTCATCTAGTCAAGAATGAAGTCTATAAACGAATCTTGAAAGAAAAAGTCTTATACATGTATCTCATGGCTATACCGCTATATGCATGAAACTGTTCTCACATGACCATAGAGATATAACATGGTATAATCTCCATATAACTCTTTTCATCTTCACCAAGATTGGCATCATAGAAACAGACAAAGCTATCAGGTGGCGGCTGGTAAGAATATTTGTACATAAAAGTAAAGATGAGCAAAGTCACTAGTTCACTCATATCATATCCTCTGGATGATGTTTTTCTCTCAAGAAGTTACCTTTACAGTTGAAAGAACAAGTTTAGCATGTGTTTCTTGCCACTTTGTAAGATCCTGCCGCACATTTGAGATTGTAGGAATATCAGACATTTCTGAGTCATCTGCACATTACAAATATATCTCCAATTATAACCATCAAACAAATTGTTTGTACCGAATCATGTTTTAAGGAAAACAGAAGAACAAGATAGGGAATGGAGCAGTTTTCTGGATATTAATCATTTATATATAACCAAACAAATACACCTTAGCTATATATAACCTTACAAAAGAAAAACTTTAGTGCTGAAAATAAACTACACCACTACTAATCCTCATCTACTACTAACATGTTACATGACTTAAGCAATCTAACTAACTTATAGAATCCATAAAACATCCAGCACTGCAGCCCATTCCTTACCTTTGCTGCCCCATGTACACTGATGGAGAAGTTGTGCACACATAACAAATTGATCGGAAGAGACAAGATCTACAACTTCCAGAAACTATACTCTTGTTTTTGTCAGTAGTGACATATTTATGTAGTACCTTAGACGTAGTGACATATTTATGTAGTACCACATACCACTCTGATATCTATGTATTTCGCTGCAGATTCACTGCAAGAAAATTGTGGAAGCCCAGCCTCTTCCAGATGGAACAACCAAATCACACAATACAAGTGAAACTCCAATGCACTTTTGCAGCTAATAAATTCTGTGATTCCTAACAATGTAGTAAAACTTATAGGCTTGGCAGCATGACTAACAACAAGAAAATCCACTATGATTACTAATTCTTCATTGTAAATGCATTGGGACTATTAGGCGGGATCGCGAACCGTCTCAAAGGTGTATCATCAATAATTTTGCATTCACAAGCACATCCACATCATCGTTTCACCTTTCTCATGCTGTTGTTAATTTCCCCCAAATATTATTATTATTTTTTTCCTCTCTAATCATAGCAGCACCATTAAATCTCTAGTCTCTACAACATTTAAAAACAATCAAAAACCCTAGAGGATATACAATGCCATCAACTAACAATCTAAAACTCAATATTTCTTGATTCTTACATGAAACACAACTAAATCTCACAATACATATGAAACTCTAATGCACTTCTTCACCTGATAAATTCTATGATTCCGAACAATTTAGAAATACTTATAAGCTTAGCAACATGATTAATAGTTAAGAGATTTGCTGTAATTCATATTTCCTAATTCTTCATTGTAAATGCATTGGAACTGTTAGGCAGGATTCCTATTACACCTCACTATAGAGAATTAGAGATTCCTATTTCCCAGTGCAACCCCTAAAATCACCGATCTAAGTGTTGTGCTCCTGCCGCATCGCGCGGGAACCCCACTAGTAGTCATAATACACAATGCAATCAGGTAACAATCTAAAACTCAAACTATTCACTAAGCATTCTTCAAAACCTCCCCAAATCCTATAACTAACTTCAATTTCACATGCATTATAACAAACACATGCTCTCAACTACAATTTAAACATAACTTACCTTCTAACGGAAAATCTCGAAACGTATTAATCGTAATCTCCTTAACAAACTCTCTTAACTCGTCCGTAATCCCAAACTTCTCCAGATCCTCAGCCGAATCACCAACACCAAACACTGTCGCAGAAGAAGAAGAAGAAGACGATGAATCCACAACGAGTTGCGAGATCGCAACCGAAGTAGACGGAATCTGAGCCTTAATCTGATCCGCACGTTTCAACGCCTCAACCTTAATCAAATCGGCCTTCTTCGACGCCTCAGCAGCGATCTCCTTCGAGCGTTTGGAGGCCTCAGAAACAATATCCGATAGCTTCGAAGATCCGATGGTGAAGTCCTGTGATCGCTTCGCGGCTTCTTTTGTGAACTCCTGTGATCGTTTCGCGGCTTCTTTTGTTAGTTCTTGTGATTTTTTGGCGGCATCTTCGGCGAATGAGCGAGCTTTTTGCCAGAAATCCATGGCGGTTGTGTGAATTGTTCAGGTTCGGTTGAATGTGGTGGAGATGCAGGTGGAAGAGGGGGGATTGAGTGTGGAGGGATGCACGTTATGAATGATGGGGGTGTGTGGTTTGTGATACACGTTTTGGAAAGTCAAGAGTTTGACCGTGTTGGGAACGTTGATGGATTGTTTATACGTTTCTATGTAAGCTGTAACACATAGTATAGTTTTTATTTTCAAAATAAAATATAGATAATATGGTTTTTAAAATACAAAAGTTTTAAATACGGTAAGATGTGAAATGTGAAATCTAATGCCTCCGTTAGACACAAGACATAGTCCGTTAGACTTTGTATCTGATTATTAATTTATTATTATTTTCAGTTGTGCTTCTGAATAAATAATAGTGGTGGCTAATTTAGATTATTGCTACTGATATGATATTTATATTGCTCCTGCTACCATTACGCGATTGTGCATGCTACGCTGCTACATCTACTACAACTACTTGTTGCTAGTACCACCGCCACCATCACCGCCTATTGGCGCCGCCACCACAACAAGTTGCATAGCTTAATTCATATTTCCAATTCATAAATCTACTCGAGTAGCTTGAACTCCACATGATATAAATTTAAGTTATTTTATTTTATATCTGAAGAACCAAAGAATCGAGTTAAGGCCGGAGCCTGTAATCGAGGGTTTGGATCTTGTTAGTGAACTGGAGATTCGTCCTGCAAAACAGAAAACCGTTAGGCTCGTCGCAGAGATGGGAGGGCCCCTCTGCGACCACCCTCCGGCGTGAGGATAAGTATTGGTAGAGAGAGAAAGTAGAGAGAGAAAATAAGGACGAAGGTTTAGAAAATCGTACTTGGCCTTGTACTTGATGGGGTATTTATAATGGTCAACTGAGATGACGTCATTCGTCCAGACGCACTTGAATGGCGGTTCGGTCCTCGGTGTTATGAGGGTGCGGACATTTTTAGATGTCCGTTCCTGTGGAGTCCGGTTCGTCCCAAAGGATCATGTCCGGCCTCGGATATGCATCTTCAAGTCCCCCAGTTTGTTAAGTTCCGTAAGGGACTTGGCAAAATGTTTATGTAAGTTTGTTTTGTTTGAATGACATGTCGTTACCAGAGTGGTCCGAGTCGAATGACGTGGCGTGGTTTGAATGGTGCTAATGTGGCGTGGGTGATTTTAGCGATTTGACCGTCAGTCACCCACCCGCGACGGTTGTGAACCCCGTGTTGGAATTCGTGAGGGCTTCTTGAGGTGACGGTTCGATTTGACCGCCCCTTAACCGCCTTATACTACCTATAAAACCAGCTTTTACCATTTTACTTTTACTCTTTTTCCATCTAATCTTCTTCTTCTCCCTTTGTTTATCCTCTGTTTTAACCTCTTCTTCTTCAAGGTGCGTCCTTTTTCACTTTTATGAAAATGGATCCTGGTAAGGACAACTTGTCTGATAGTGTGAGTGTGCTCACACAACGGCAATTAGATAAGTTTATTCGTGAGTATAGGATTCCCTTAGATTTGAATCCGGTTCTGCCTTCGAAAGACGAAACCATTTACCCTTTCCGTCAAGGGAAGTTTCCCTTTTATACTCGCGTCTGCAATTTCGCGAATTACAGGGTCCCGTTCTCTCGTTTTTTTATTCGGGTTCTACATTTTTTTAGGGTTCATATTAGCCAGGTTAACCCGTTCGGTCTTAGTCGCATAAATCATTTCGAAATTTCTTGCCGGGCCCTGAATCGTAGACCGGACTTAGGAATCTTCTGGTATTTTTACGAGTTCATTACTGCCGGAGACTGGTACACCTTCGCGCATCGGAAGGGTGTACCTTCCCCTTCCTCCAGTGAACGGTCCAGCTTGAAAAATTGGAAAGATATTTTTTTCTGGTTGGACAATCGTTGTCTTCCGGAGGGTATGGGATGGCGTTTTAAGGACCAGACGATGTCCTTCGATCTGGGCGAAGACTTCGTCTTCGACCAGGAGCTAGCTCGTGCCTTGATTGAACACAAGTCCCCAATCCGTCCCCTTCATGAGCATTTCCTTTTGTTAGGTCGAGTCTGTTTTTCCTGGGCCCAAGGGGATAGGGATTGGCCGGTTATTCGCCGAAAGCGTGATCGTAAGTTCCGGCCCTTTGCCTCCCCTTCGGCACTTTTCTTTTGCTATTTTACTAACTTGTTCTTTATTTTGAAAATGCTGGTGCCACAATGTCTCTTATGGATGCTCTGAAGGTTCCTAGCTTTGATGTCCTGGATTTTGATTTGGAGGATCAAGGCGAAGATGACGTTCCTCTGATGAAGCAGGTGGCCCCTTCAGCTCAAGAGATCCGGCCTGCAATTCCTCAAAACACAGCCGAACAAGCTGCTGCGGAAACTACCTCTTCCCTTCCTCAAAACACCTCTGAACACGCCGCTGTGGAGGTTACTTCCTTTATTCCAACGTCTACAAAAGATGCTGCTGGTTCCTCCGGATCCCAAGCTGGTAAGAAGTCAATTTTAGACGATGTGGACAGCGATCCGGAGGTTCGTAGCCTGGATGAAGCCCTTCAGTATCGTCCTTCTTCTGCCTCCTTCAAGAGCAAAGGTGCCATGCCGAACATGGATCTAAAAGCTCTTACTCGTAAGAGGAAGAATGAACCGGTTCAGATCCGTTCTTCTGATCCACTTCCTATGCCGAGGTCGAAGAAGGTTAAGAAAGGTGTCTCTTCTGGTGGCGATGTGATGGTTGAGTTGGATGAGCATCTTACCGGAGGTAAATTTTCAAGGGAGGAGGCCGCTCGGGCCCGATCTGAACCAACTCTGACTTTTTCTGGTGGTTTTCTCCCTATTAATGAAGTGGAGAGTATGGAGACGGAGAACCCAGAAGTTTTGATCGAGGAGAAGGAAAAAACCCCTGGTGGGACGAAAACGGTGACTTTCTCAGGTACGATTTTGGGCTCGTCTTTGGGTCCGGACCGTTTTGTTGAAAATGAGGAGGACCAAGTGTCTTCTCTTCCTTCATCCTGGTTCGGACCTGAGTTGATGTCCTTTTTTCGATATGCTGCGTTCTCAGATGATATGGAGATCGACCCGTCAACGGCTGAGGAGAAATTTGTTCCGGATTGGGATATCCGGAATAAAGATTCAGTAATGGATGAACTTGTTGCAAGAACTTTTCTTTTCAATATTAGCACCCCACTGGATCATGCTAGGAGCCGAAAGTTAAAAAACCAAGATCTGGGTGCTATGGTTTTGACTAACCAAGCTCAGTCGAATGTTTTTGTGACGGAGCTGTATAAGAGATGGATCGAAGCGGAATCAGTGAGGGAGAGCTTGGAGAAGGAAACTCGTTCTTTAAAACTCAAGATTAGAGGAACTTCGGATATGGAGAAAAAGATTGCGCAGCTTACTCAAGACCTTCAGGTTCAACAAGAAAAAGTTAAGGCTTTGATTACTCAGAATCAGTCATCCCAAGCGGCTGCGGCGTCTGCGGCGGAGGATCGTGATAGGATTTCTGCGGAATTAAAAAAGTTTTCCGAATCAATGAAAAAGAAGGACGAGGAGCACAAAACGGTTTTGGCAAAGATGGAGGAGTCTTTTAACAACGCTCGTTTGGCCTATGCGAGCATGATGGCTGGTACGTATTTTATTTGATTAATTTCTTTTTGATTCACCATTTCTTTCTAACACTTTGGTCAGAGCGGGATACGCTTAAATCAGGGGAAGCTGATTTGAAGGCTCAGATCGAGGAGTTGAAAGGGTCCGGGGAAGAAATTAAGGCGGAGAATGCAGCTTTACAGGCTAAAGTAGAGGATCTTCAAGCAACCAAGACCTGGATGCTTTCGGAGGGGTCCCGACTTCTTGCCAAGAATATTCATAAGGGACCGGAGATGACTGCTGCTGTGGCTGCTGTTAATAATGCAATGAGCTCTGTGGGTGTCAACTCCGGTCTTCATAATGGCTATCTTCATGCCTTGAAGAAGAAAACTCCTTATGCTGATGTTCCGATGCTGAACCGTAATGCCGCCGAGGAGCTAGATGTTGCAGTTGCCTGCTTTGACTCTCTTACCTTTCCGATAGTGGAGGATCTTCCGAAGCTTATCAATGAACCACTTTCTGAAATTAAGAAGGCTTTATTCTTTGCGAGTGGTGGATCTCCGAAAGAATGAGGTGGACATGCCCGGCTTCTTGGGGTATGCACCTTGGTGAAAACTTTAGTTTGTTTATCTTTTTTAGGTGGACATGTCCGGTAGTTTGGGGCATGCACCTTGTTTTGATTCGGGATGAATGTAATGATGTTCTTACCGTACTTGTGTTCATGACAATTATCCTATGTAAATGACTTTTGTAATTTCCGGTTATATTAATCCGGTCAATATTGACGTAATCACTTGATTGTGCATGCGTCCATGCTTTTTGTGTTTACATTTTTCTGTTTTTTGAACGTTCTTTTTTAGTTACGGATCCGATTTGTTTTTATTTTCTAGGATAATTTTTATATGAAGGAAAAAAGCACGAACGATGCCCGTTCGTCCTTACCCTTTTAGGGCTGGAACCCTTGATTCGGCCGATGATATTTTTTGTGTTGCAACTTGTTAATGATAGAAATTTTTATCATTCTATTTAATTTATCGGAGTATACTTCTCTGGTTAACTCATGGTAGGAACATTTAAAGTAATCCGCGGGTAAAACCCTCCGCGGTTCTTGGAAAAATAAATTTGTTTTGTGCGGGTAAAACCATCCGCATTACAAGGAAAATAAAGATGACGGAGGTCGTAGCCTCCGTATTACAAATTTATTTCAAAAACATCATGAAGTTTTTCAAAGAAAACATTTCTTGAGGTGTGCTCCATTCCAAGTACGGGGGACGAGGGTTCCGTCCATCCTATTGAGCGTGTAAGCACCATCATTTCCTGCGGTATTGATTTGATAAGGGCCTTCCCACTTCGGAGCCATTTTTCCCGTACCCTCAGCCAAGCTTGCCTCGTTATTTCGCATGACGTAATCTCCAACCTTGAACCGGACCTCCTTTACTTTTGAGTTGTAATGTTTTTCCAACTCTTTTTTGTACTTTGCTTCCCGGATAGCCGCTAGTTCTCTTCTTTCTTCGGCCAAATCGAGGTTCAGGCGGAGTTCTTGCTCGTTCACTTCTTGACTTTGCTGCATGCGAGGGGTGGGTATGCCTACTTCGGCGGGGATGACTGCCTCCGTACCGTATGTTAAGCTAAAAGGAGTCTCCCTCGTGCTTGTTTTTGGCATCGTCCTGTGGGCCCACAGGACGTGCGGAAGTTCATCTGCCCAAGAAACGCCTTCTTTTCCCAGACGCCTTTTTATACCCTCCACAATGCTGCGGTTGGCTCTTTCTACCTGCCCATTGGCCTGGGGATGGGCTACCGAAGCAAAATTTTGCTCAATGTGCATTCTTTCGCACCAGGTTTTGAATGGTTTTTCTGAAAACTGCTTCCCATTCTCACTTACGATACAGAGTGGCATTCCGTACCTGCACACTATGTTTTCCCAAACGAATCTCAGCACTTGGTCCCCGGTGATAGTTCGGAGGGGTTTGGCTTCAATCCATTTCGTAAAGTAATCGATGGCAACCAATAAGAACCTCACTCCTCCGGTGGAAACGGGGAAAGGACCGACTATGTCAATCCCCCATTTCTGAAACGGCCATGCCGAAGTTATGGGGACAAGGTTGTTTTTAGCTCGGTGGCTGACGGGAGCGTGCCGCTGACAATCTTCACATGCTTGTAACTCATTAACAGCGCTTTGATGCATGCCCGGCCAGAAATAGCCGGCATTCATAGCCTTGGCAACGACCATTCTGGGTCCGGAATGGATGCCGCATATCCCCCAGTGGATTTCTCTAATGACGTAACTGGCTTCCTCCGGAGTTAGGCATTTTAGGAGTGGACCTAGGAAGGTTTTTCGATAAAGTTGTCCATCATGAACCTGATACTACAAGGCTTTAACCTTTAACTTTCGAGCCTGAGCTTTTTCTTCTGGGAACGTGCCATCTTTCAAATACTCTAAGATCGGGGTCATCCATGATTTCTCCTGTACGGAGACTGACATAACAGATCCTGACTGTTGGATGGCCGGAGCTTGCAGAGTTTCGACCAACACTTCTTTGGATAAGTGACAAAAGGCTACGGATGCGAGCTTGCTTAGGGCATCTGCCTTTTTGTTTTTGCTCCGTGGTATGTGAACTATTTTGCAAGAATCAAATGAGGAGATTAAACCATTAACTTGATCTAGATACCGGATCATGTTTTCTTCTCGAGCCTCGTACTCTCCGCTAACCTGATTGGCGACAAGTAATGAATCAACATGTGCTAATACGGAGGATGCACCAGCCTTGGCTGCGGTCTGGAGTCCAGTAAGAAGGGCCTCATATTCCGCTTCATTGTTTGAAGTTTTAAACTCAAAACGCAGAGCATAAGTATATTCTATTCCTTCCGGATCTATTAAGATCAGACCGGCTCCCGACCCTTCCTTGCTGGAGGCTCCGTCCGTATACAAGTTCCACACCCTTGGGAGAGCGGACTTTTCTTTAGTGTTTTCTCCGGTTGGTACCTCCGTGAGGAAGTCTGCCACGGCCTGGCCTTTTACTAGACCTCTGGTTCGGTAGGTAATATCGAAAGCGCTGAGTTCGATTGCCCACTTGGTGAGGCGTCCGGAAACCTCCGGCTTTCTAAGAATTTGCTGAATCTGAAGGTCGGTTTGTACTTCTATATTGAAAGCATGGAAATACCTTCGGAGACGTCTGGACGCGTGTACCAAAGCAAGCGCCAATTTTTCTATCATCGGGTACCGAGTTTCATAATCTTTCAGGATGCGGCTTACGTAGTAAACCGGTATTTGCGCTTGATTTCGATGCACCACAAGTACCGCGCTTATAGCAAAATGTGAGGCGGAGAGATAAACAGTGACGGTTTCTCCGGTGATTGGAGCGGTCAGAGTGGGTAAAGACCCGAGACAAACTTTTAACTCTTGGAATGCAGAATCGGCCTCTGCCGTCCATTCTATCTGACCCTTTCCGGTTCGTTTTTTCAATACATTCATGAAGGGTATGGTTCGATCGGCTCCTTTTGAGACAAAGCGATGAAGAGCTACTAGCTTACCATTTAGTGATTGAATTTCCTTGACTGTTTTAGGAGGCTGCATGGAGATCACCGCTTTGATTTTATCCGGATGTGCCTGAATTCCGGATTGAGTTATCCATACGCCTAGAAACTTCCCTTCTTCAAGACCGAAGGAACATTTTTGAGGATTAAGCTTGAGGTTGATACTCCGAAGCCTAGTGAAGGTTTCAAGTATATCATCGATTATGCTATCTTCGGCATGACTTTTGATGACCAGATCATCTACGTAAATTTCTAAATTCCTTCCGATCTGATCCTTGAATGCTTTATCCATCAATCTCTGGTACGTTGCTCCGGCGTTCTTTAACCCAAACGGCATTTTGGTATAACAGAAGAGACCTTCGTTTGTTACGAACGCCGTCTTGTCCTCGTCTTCCAAAGCCATCTGTATTTGGTGGTAGCCTTTGTATGCGTCCAAGAAGCATTTAAGACGAAAGTTGGACAGAGAATCAATTTTCAGACCGATCTCCGGCAAAGGGTAACAATCCTTTGGACATGCATTGTTTAAATCAGAAAAATCAACGCACATTCTCCAAGTTTTGTCTTTCTTTCTTACCATCACCGGATTGGAGACCCATGTTTGATACCGCACTTCCCTGATAATCCCCGCGCTTAACAGCTTCCGAACATCCTCGGAGATGGCTTTGTTACGGGCTGGAGCCATGTTTCTTTTTCTTTGAGCGACCGGTTTTGCTGAATGTGATACTTTCAATTTGTGTTCGGCCAGACACTGGGGAACTCCAATCATATCAGAAGTTTGCCATGCAAATACATCAAGTGAACTGGACAGAAGTTTCCACAACCGTTTTTTGGTACGTTCAGGGAGCTGGGACCCAACGGCAATTTTTTGCTCTGGAAACTGTGGATGTATAGCCCACTCCTCCGTATGGAGGGCCGGAGGTTGTACATTACCCTCGCTTTGTCGTATTTCAGCTACGCACATTGTTGATTCGGAGAGCAAAGTTGCCACTCCTGCTTCGGTGGGAAATTTTAACGACCCATGGATGGTAGAACTGATAATACCAAAAGCGCACAACCCTGGTCTCCCTAGTATGACGTTGTGAACGGATCTTGCTCCCACTACTAGGTATGTCAAATTGACGGTTCTGACCAGGCTTCCAGCTCTCCAACGTTGTTGGTAGGGTGATTTGCCCAATAGGCTGGACCACCTCTCTAGAGAAGCTTACCAACGGCATAGAGACTTGTATCAGCTTTGCTTTAGTCTGCGGAGCCAGCTGCTAGAAACACTGCTGGTACATGATCTCAGTGGCACTTCCGCTGTCAACATAAATCCTCCGGACCTTGTGGCCTGCTATTATCGCAGACACTATGATTGGTCTGTCACACCCCAACCAATGGCGGAAACATCGGGATGAGACGAAGTGTGAAGATTGCTAGAGACATCATAACGCTATTTGTGACAATATTTAATTAAACCAATTTCATTTCATAAAGTAATTGTCAACGTTACAAGAAATTCAAATACAACAAGTTCAAGAAGTACATAACAACATAAGCAAAATTGATACAACATATTAAGCCTAAGCGTCTATATGTGTATCTAGGCATCAACGCTACTTCTTTTCATAGCATCGTCATCATCAACCTGTAACATGTTTAAAATACAATTCAATGCAAAAGCAAAGGCGAGTATACAAGTTTGGTACGTACATAACAAAAGATAAGTTTTAAACAATTCCTCTTAGCAAGCATGTGATTCAAGATAAACAATAAATATGGCATGTGTCTAACATATCAAACCAAGGAAACGCAACATGCTCATGACATAACCACAAGTTACGGGCGGCGGGTCGTTAATCCTATAGCGCTACATATGTCACGGTTTGGCTCGTACGAAGTTAATGATAAGTTCAACACATAAGTTTCACCCAAGTTTAAAGTATCAAGCAATCACGTATACAAGCATGTTATAGGAATGTTCATGTGTTTAAGCAAAATGTTCATGTGTAAGTTTTGATAAGTAAACATGTTACACCCCAAAAGTGGTAAAAGTAAAAAGGGGAAAATACGAGTATACTCACATAATTGCTAAGTCTTCCGATTATCCAAGTAGGACGAGTGGAGAAGATTAGGAGGATGGAACGCCGAGGTCACCCTATATGGGCAAACGATGGCGCATGAGTAAACGAAATTACGACGGTGGATTTGAAGTGGATACTAAAGTATATCTAGTGATATATATGTAAATATATATAAAAAAATATATATATATATATATATATATTTCATATAGTTTAAGTAATAATTATAAATTAAGTTTATCGAAATTATTATAGAAGTATCGTCAAAAATAAACACACGTTTATCTATTTTATAAAAATTAATAGAATTTGATAGGTTTCGATTTATAAAACTTACACGTTTCGTTTTACGGAATTTTACGAAAAACGGGCAGAGTTTCCTCTGTTTTTGGACGAACCCGACAACGCAAGTTGTCGATATTATTTGACAAACGCAACAAATCAATGATTATATAAATCTCTAAGTATTTTTATAAACAAACTATATAGAATTAGTTTTCGCGATTTAAACAATGTTTAAATAAAAATAATCAAATCAAATACACGCGTCATTACGAGTCTCGCGTTTAAAAAAATATCATTAACGAAACTAATAATACGAACATCGAGTCGTTAGAATTTTTACCGAACAACGAATCTGACCCATTGACTGTTTGACCACAGTTGACCAGGTTTGACTGCTGTTGACCGAAACCCGAACCAACCAGTTCTGCCGTTGACCAGCTTGACCGAACTTGAACACGAATCCGCTGAACCGAACCAAGACAAACCCGATTTTCGAACCGTGACTCGAACCCGATGCGAAACAGATTTTGACTAACAGTTGACCGAGCAGAAGCTGAACCGAGTCGTACCAACTGAACCGAAACAAAATCATTGGACTCGAATCTAAGTTTAAACAAAATAAAATCTAAACGTGATACCTGAACAAAACCGAGAACTCACAGACCTGAGAGCCACAACTGATGTCGCCGGAACTCGAACGTGCTGAACCGGCTGATAAACACCTCCGCCGCCACCATTGTCGCCGCCAGACTCCACAGCCAGCGGCGGCTCTTTGCCGGAAAAAGAGAGCACCGCCGCCGTCGCGGCTCTACCGCCAATGGCGATTCGTCGTCTCTCCTCCGCTTCTCTCTCCACGTCTCTCTCTCTCTCTTTCTCTCGTGTCCGTCTTCACGCCACCACCGGACGGCAGTGGTGGTGGTGGTCGCTCATCAATCGAAGGAAGGAGGGGGTCCGATGAGGTGTGTGAGGAAGGAGAAGGTTGTGGTGGGTTGTAGCTGGCCGGAGATCGACGCCGGAAAAGAAACCGGCCACCTGTGTCTGAACGGGAGAGAAGAAGGGGCCGCTGTGTTTGTGTTTGTGGCTGCTAGGGTTAAATGAAGAAGATGGGGGTTTAGGATGTTTAAATAGGCTAGGGTTTTGAGTGGGTTTGGGCCTAAAGCCCGTTAGAGGCCCAATTTGCGTTTCAAGACCCGTTTACGCACACGAGCATCGTAAAATGGCGTGTAACATTGTTTTAAAGTTTAAATACGTGAATTAATGTCAGTGTTCGTTATTAGTCGCGTTCGCTTGACGGTTGCGTTAAAAGTGCGTAAAATGTGTCGTTTGTCATTTCTGACTCCGATTTCGACTGCGATTCAAATTTATATAAATAAATAAATAAAATCGACCATGTATTTCCTAAAAATATAAATGTGAAAATACGAGGCGTTACAGGTCCGTCTTTGATTTCTCCGGAGGTGATGGGAGGGAAAGCGATCGGTTGCTACATCCAAGCGACCATATGGTGACTGGACCGCTTGATGCCCTGGTTATCTATTTTCCTGATCATGCAAATTGCTGGTTGATTGTTCGGATTATCCGCCGAATTCCCTGAAGACTTTCCTTCTTTCACTTCTTTTACTAGGTGCGACAACTTACCAGACCGCCCTGCTTTTTCTATTTCTTGCTTTAGGGACCAGCAATCGTCCGTATTATGGCCTCGCGCATGATGGTAATCACAATATTTTTTGGAGTTCTTGTCACCTGGATTTTGGAGCTTTGGTGGGACGGGGAAGCTTGCTCCTTCGGCGCTGAGGATTTCACTGGGAGTTTTGGAAAGATCCGATAAATTGTAAAATCTTGATCCGGAGCTTCTTCCTCGTTAAGGTCTATCGTTCCTGTTGTAAGGGTGTGGTCGTCCCCTACTTGTCACACCCCGATTTTCCACGTGTCACCGGTGGGCCCGGTGGGGAGTATCGTGACGTGGTTGGCAACATAATAGTCAAACAACACAATATATAAATGCACAGCGGAAGCAAAAGATAAATATTATTACAATCCGAATATAAAGTAATATCCAGTATTACAACGGAAAGTAAAGGATCCACAGGCGGATCTTAAAACATATCATTTGTTCAACAGACTTTAGACGCCTAGGACTTGCAAGATTCCTTATTAGCACCCTGAGCTTCCAACCAATTTCGTACAGTACCTGTCACTTAACCTTTTTGGAAAATACGTCAGTTTTCACTGGTAAATACACTCAACTGACTCAATTGAAAAGAGTTTAAGAAAATTGATTTGGATGCACATGGCATAAAATATCTTTTTGTAATTTGATTAAAATGCACAGAGGCAAAATTAACCTTTTATACTTGGGAAAAATTATTTGTATATAATCTTGTATACAGTTTTACTTATTTGTCGTCCGTTAGGGCCGGTTTGTAGGGCCGGACTAGATTAACTGACACGCCACAGGTATAATGTCCACGGGCTATCATCCTCTAAGTGGATTACCAGTTCCGGTATAATGCCCACAAGGATGATACCTCGGAGTGGATTACCAGTTTTTACATAATGCAGCTGTCAGGTGTATGCCTACACCCCGTGCTTAAGTCGTGGCCATTACTTCGAATGATGCCAAGGATATCCGGGACATGGTCATTAACCCCCAAAGGCCATACACCAAATAAAATAAAATAATACATATTAAACAGGTTATGTAAGTACATCAATCACAATCCGATTTAATGACTACATACACCCGACCAAGCGGTACTTTTATAGTACCGTATCCCAAGCCCGTATAGGGAAAATAAGTTAAGAGTATTTACCTGAGCTAGCTCCTGTCTTAAATAGCAGAAATTTATAACTCAGCCGTATTCACTTAAGTAAGCGTGGGTACAATTTACCGGAAAGCTCTAGTCTGGAATGATGGTATAAATAATTAATTAGAATGCTAACGGGTCTTTAATTAAGCCTAAGCTTAGACCGGTTAGTCTTACAGGAAGATACGGTTCAAACGCATGATTAAGCGAAGACCGGAATAGAACGTGTTTTTGACCCGACAAGTTTGAAGACTTGTCTAATATGGGTATTTCATACACACTCTGAATTTTGAGATAAAACCGATAAGGTTTGACCCGTTTCGGCTAACTTATATAAACTAGTTATATAAACCGATCCGAACGCGAATAACGCGTAACGGGTAACCGAATAGGTCGCGCACAGGTTTCCTAAGTTAATATGCTTTAAATATGTTGTGATATCATTAAGATATCTTCCGTAATGCCCAAAACGAGTTTAATCATTAATTATGCCCCGTAGGGGTATTTTGGTCATTTTAGAGATTATAAAAGGGATTTAACGTAACCCTGGTGTTCGGGACTGAAGTAATCAGTAAATAACTTATTTTTAACAGATTATATCAGTTGATAATAATCCGTATATCTCAAAATAGTTTTAAGCCTAAACTACGCGTATAATACACGCATAAACCCGTTTTAAGCGACGTACGATTAAAATACGATTCTGGGTTTTCTGATCAGTTAAACAGGCTCAAAACACTATATTTATTATTTAAAATCAGTAGCAATTGGATTCGCATCAAAATTCCTTGTAGCAATCATTTTATGACCGAAAAGGGTAAATTCGGTATTAACCGAATTAAGGCGATAAGCCTAGCTTAAGACCAGTTTAAAAATAATAAAAATCTTCAAAAATCCCAAAATATTATTTAACATTAGTGGGTGAAAGTTTTGGTACCGAAAATCGGGTTTAGATAGGCTATGCGCTAATCGCGCCGTTTAATTAATAAAGAGTTTATTATTTACGCTAATGCGCATATCTCCTAATCTAGACCTCCGATTGACGTGGAAATTTACGTACATGCTTAATAATCAATAACTAAGATTATTGTACTTCCACATTTTTAAAATTCTCGTTGTATGGTCATAAGGGCATTAGGGTCCATTTTAAGCATTTAACGGAAACGCGCGAACGAATCGGATAATCAACGAAACAAGTACAGAGGCTTATACTATCATGTAACCCAACCTTAATGAAGCACTAAGGCATTTCCAAATCAAACTAAAACGGGTCAGAACCGAAGTCAATGCAAAAGTCAAAGTTTCGCGTCTTTCGGCTCCGAACCGGGTTTAAACAGAAATTTGTCGAGTCGGACAAGTATGAACAAGTTCTTATACTTATTACCAAGTTATATTAAGGTTAAAACAGGTTACACGCCTCTCAGATTGCTAATCGTGTATTAAATCGTAATTTACAAAACTGTTGACTTTTTCGGTCAATGTTTGACTCGGCAAACGACCTATTTAGGTCTGGAATCAGTACGTGCCCTTATAAGGGTTTAATACCCATATAATTACCTATCTAACGGTACTTTTAATTCGGGTTATGACTGAGCTATCGTTAATTAATCACGAAGTCAATCGCTAATTACGATATGTTGACTTTTAAGCTAAATATAAAGCAAGACTTAATTAAGAAGGGTCTAGCATACTTACAAGTGATGAATGATGATTAGGAAGGCCTTTGATCTGCTTGGAAGCCCCTTAAATGATCAGATTTGAGAATGAAGGTGTGAGGAACAATGGTTGCTACTAAGGCCCTTTTATAGTGGTTTAAACACCACAAATCTTTGACATCTAAGTCTACCATCCAACCACAACTAATCAACAAGTGTCCTAGTTGTTCTAGAGGTTGTTTAGGGGCCAAGCATGAAGAGGCAAGTCGAAAATTGAGGTTACAAGGGCTGAACCAGACAAAGAATCAAGAAAAATCAGTTTCTGTCCAGATATGGCAGTCGCGTAGCGCGACTGCCTGAGTCCATACGCTCGCGCTACGCGAGCCACTAAGGTGTTCCAACAAAACTTTGATAATTTGCAGTTTTAGTCCCTGGCTCTTCGAATCTTGTACAGACACTTGTTTATTGCAGTATGAACCCTCATTCTTGATCTATAAGGGCTTCAAGATATATACCCACTTCGTTAAGTCCCCGGGTAACTTTATTGTTACCCGAAAAGGCCTAACTTTCAACGTTGACGCTTTAAACCCTCGCATACGAATTTGATCACAACTTGCTCATACGTTAACGAAACTTTACGAAATTTTAATCGTATATTCTAGTGAGCATAATTAACCATTACAAAGCTTCGGGTTTGTCAAAAGGTCACTCAGAGGTATATCTTTAAACATGTTGACACATTTAACCCCTGTAGTTTGTAATCTCTCACTTTCAGCTTCGTATGATCCATGAATTATTCGTTTGAAGGTATGAGCATCATGTAGGGTTAATGTATAATAAAATTATTCACTGTTGACCTTCAGAACTCGTATTTACACATACTTTCCATGCTTGTCAACTTTAGTCCTTCTAGAGTATTCTTTCACCCGTTCAAAGCTTATGCCACGTGTCAACACATTATAGGACGTAAATTTTCGAGGTGTTACATCCTCACCCCCTTAAAAGAAATCTCGACCCGAGATTTACTGAAATAGGTAAGGGTACTTCTCTTTCATCGTGGATCCAACTTCCCACGTGAATTCGGGACCTCTACGGGCATCCCATTTGACCTTTACAATAGGTACATGCTTCCTTCGAAGCTTCTTAACCCGTCGATCCTCAATCGACAAAGGTTGCTCTTATTATCATAGTCCTGCATGTCATTATGTGATAGCGCTTTTCGACTTATTTGTGACACGTCGCTAAATCATTAGTGTGGGTCACCTTGCGCGTTCCACCCAGTCCTTAATTAGGTCTTAGCTCGTAAGCTATTTAATCTTGATACATTCGAATCCTTCGAAATGATTCTATATACTCAGAGCTTAACTAGCCCGATAATTTAACAAATTTAGCACACCCTTCGAGGGTGATATCCCTTGTTGAACCCTATTTCTTAACAAGAATTTAGGAAGTTTGCTATTTTCATGAATTCTCGATTCCCTGCCGTATACTGGAAACTTACAATCGAGTATGGATTTATACGATCTTATTTGTTGTTTCCTGGGCAACGTTCAGATCCTTATAATTGGACTTACCAATCTATTGTCCTAACAATAAACGTTTAACATGCCATTTATACAAGGTCTCCAAGGAGCCACCTTGATACTTATATGGCAGTTATTATAGAAAAGCTTATCTTAAGGTGAGATGATTATTCCAACCATTGCTCAAAATTAATCTTACGGAATAGCTAATCTTTACAGTTAGTCGAACACTTCGACGATTTTGGGCAGCTGATGGCGATTCTTAATCGTCGCCTAATTAGGGTTGCGGTGAACAATGCCTTAGCAAAATGAACCGTCTTTCAAAATTTCCTATACCGAATTCTCAGGATATTGAGTTAGGCTATGAATCTCCTATCTTAAAATTTACTTAATCAGGTTTTCGGTTATTCCATAATCAACATGGAGTTCTTACAACACTCTAACCTAAAGTGGGATGTTAATCTTAACTCCACCCCTCTCTAGGGGTAAGCAGGGTAAACTTAGAAGAAGATGACCAACATATAAGGAGGTTACAGAGATTTTCCATATCTCAAGCTCCAGTTCATCCATCATTGCTTGTGAAAAAAAAAATGACATATTTATGTTACTAGTCCACGAATTCCTTAATCGGGAATATTTACTTGGACAATTATATTATGGATATCTTCTTTGAATGCCATTAGTTGACTTTAGTACCATATGATCATTGGGATATCTTTGTGGTTCCATGCATTAAACCTCCATACTGATCAGGCATGGAAGCAATCTATGGAATTTATTAAGATACACCAATCCTCATATAGCGCTTTTGTCATACCATTTGGTATTCGAAATCGATAAAGATTAAAGAGATATCAACTATATGTGCTTATATTTAATTAGAATGGAAATATTCACAAACTAGGCACCTAGCTCGGTTGGCTGGGCGCGCGAAAGGGTGCGGCCGGCCTAGACCCGGGTTCGATTCCGGGGACGGTCAGTTCCACCATTTTTTTATGTTTAATTTTAATTAATCGTACGGACACGTGTAATTACGAGGGTTGTCTCATAAGGAGTCTTGATAATTAATTGCTTCTTATCACTCACAATATGGACTTTATTTTTAAGGTAACCAATCGATTTTTTTTTTTTTACTATATTGAGTCCTTAAGTATGCAACCAAAAGTTTGCTATAAGGATATTAGAGAAGTGATTTCTAATAGATATTAATATCAATATAGGATTTGTTGGAGCATTTTCGACGTAACATCGTCACTTTCTACCGGGCATTAAATGACCGGAGTCTTAATCAGGTGGAAACAACAGTTCTCAACCTTTATCATTCATAATATATTTATACGTGCCAGTATTAAATAAGTTTCTACATAAACTGCTTGATAACGAAAGGTACATATTATACTATTATTATTTTGCATCATCTCTCGGGCGTTCCTCCTGATAACTCGTGCGTCTGTTCTCTTGGCCTACTCGGCCTTCTTCGCGTACTTAGGGCAGTTGGTCTTTATGTGCCCCTTCTCGTTGCAGTTGTAGCATGTCGCATCTTTAATTTTCCCACAATCAACAGTCTTGTGCTCCCTAGACTTGCATATCCCACATGCAGGTGGTCCTGATTTAGAATTGGACTCCATTCTGCATTTTCCAAAGTGGCGTCTTTGGCAAGTCGAGCACCTTGGCTTTTCCTCTGTCCGCTGACCATTCTTTCCAGCCCCAGACCTCTCAGAGTCAGTGTTTCCCTTGTGTTTCTTCTCTGATCCTCGTGAGTTATCATCCTCACGCTTCTTCTTACTTTCTTCAGATTTCTTTAGCGACCTTAGCCTGACCGCATCTAAAGTAAGGGACAGAGAGAGATCAGCTGCTGACCTAAATGTAGCAGGTCTTGAAGCCTTAACACTGGCTTTGATTTCTGGGGCTAAACCCCCAATGAAGCGTGCAATTCGCTTGGGCTCTGGTGTTACAAGGTAGGGGACTAGTCTGGACAGGGTATTAAAACTGGTGAGATAAGCTTGACAATCTAAGTTTGTCATCACCAAAGATAAGAAATCTGACTCGATCCCCTCAACCTCGTGTTGAGGGCAGTAATTCTCCTTAATGAGAATAACAAACTGTTCCCAAGACATGCTGTAGAGCGGAATCTTCCCAGTAGCTTGAATGAGAGACTTCCACCATGCCAGTGCCTCTCCTTTGAACGATTGGGATACGTACTTCACGACATCCCTTTCAGCGCAACCGCTGATATCGACAACTGTGTCCATTTCATCCAACCAAATCATATAATCAACTGCCCCTTTTTCCCCAGTAAAATCTCGGGGCTTGCAGGAAACAAAGTACTTATAGTTACAGGATTTGGTATGTGGTTCATTATCGAACACTATCCTCTTGGAGGGAAAACTGTGTTCATTAGATGAATGTCGATCGTCATCTTTCTTTAACTCATCTTTCTTTGAGGGCGGCTTGTTATCAGGCTCTGGAGGAGTTTTAGGGATGGATTTAGGGTGGGGTACAGATGAGGCTTTACTATATGTCTCACTATACTCCTGGAATTGCTCCTTCACAGCTTTAGATACAGCTGAGTCAATCAATGTACGAAGTTCTCCTCTGGTTATATTAATCCTTTCATCATCGCGATTTTCCAGAGGGTGACTATTCCCTTCTTCCGACCCCGCCATGTAGTTTTAATTGCTACATAAAAATTAAACAAGGACAAGGTTTTTACGGAAGTTTAAACAGTTTTATCTTTTTGAACGATTTATTAACCATGTTTTTAATACACCTATTGGTTAATTTTGATAAATATATAATTATTCAGGATATTTATTATACTCCTAAATTATAAGTTAATAATAGCACAAAAGGCCTAGTCACTTAGACAAGTTTAATTTATAGGCCTTGATTTTATATAATCGAGGCTTCAAGGTTTGAATTAAAGTTCATTACCTTTTTCTTGACAGGGAGTTGTAGGCTACCACTGTCTTTAGCCCCAGAGGACGTTAGTTATAGCCCGTGGGCACTTCATCCATAAGGGATGATTACATAAATAAGGGAATTTAGTATATCCCAAAATGACTTATGTGATTTTATCATATCACCTTTTGTCAAGCATGTTAATATGCTTTCATATTTTTAACAAGGATTTGAATCTCTTGAATAGGTTCTACCATCTTGGCCTTGTATGCCGTGACATTTAGGCTAGGGTTTTTTTTTTTTTTACCTTTTAGATTCTTTTTAATAATTAACGCAGAGCAATCCTAAATTGAACTGTTAACAAGGATCTGAATTTAATTATGGAACTACCATCTTGGCCCTGTCTTAATGTGACACATGGCTAGGTTTTGTCCTTTTTTTTTAAAAATTTGCCATTTTATTATAATGATAGATCTTATAATATAGGAATGATACTTTAAATATAATCGTTCCTTTAAAAATTAACAAGTATATGGTTGCCCTAAACGGGACTTCTATAGCAATTGACTTGCCCATGCAAGGGCTAATCAGAAAAATAACAAAGGAACCAAATAAGGTAAAATGAAACAAATTTGGATTTTTCCTATGTTCTTGTCTAGACTCAAGAATGTGCAATTGTGTAACTGAGATTAAACACAAAAGACTAGTGTTTAATTCACTCAGTGTTGGCTCTGATACCAACCTGTCACACCCCGATTTTCCACGTGTCACCGGTGGGCCCGGTGGGGAGTATCGTGACGTGGTTGGCAACATAATAGTCAAACAACACAATATATAAATGCACAGCGGAAGCAAAAGATAAATATTATTACAATCCGAATATAAAGTAATATCCAGTATTACAACGGGAAGTAAAGGATCCACAGGCGGATCTTAAAACATATCATTTGTTCAACAGACTTTAGACGCCTAGGACTTGCAAGATTCCTTATTAGCACCCTGAGCTTCCAACCAATTTCGTACAGTACCTGTCACTTAACCTTTTTGGAAAATACGTCAGTTTTCACTGGTAAATACACTCAACTGACTCAATTGAAAAGAGTTTAAGAAAATTGATTTGGATGCACATGGCATAAAATATCTTTTTGTAATTTGATTAAAATGCACAGAGGCAAAATTAACCTTTTATACTTGGGAAAAATTATTTGTATATAATCTTGTATACAGTTTTACTTATTTGTCGTCCGTTAGGGCCGGTTTGTAGGGCCGGACTAGATTAACTGACACGCCACAGGTATAATGCCCACGGGCTATCATCCTCTAAGTGGATTACCAGTTCCGGTATAATGCCCACAAGGATGATACCTCGGAGTGGATTACCAGTTTTTACATAATGCAGCTGTCAGGTGTATGCCTACACCCCGTGCTTAAGTCGTGGCCATTACTTCGAATGATGCCAAGGATATCCGGGACATGGTCATTAACCCCCAAAGGCCATACACCAAATAAAATAAAATAATACATATTAAACAGGTTATGTAAGTACATCAATCACAATCTGATTTAATGACTACATACACCCGACCAAGCGGTACTTTTATAGTACCGTATCCCAAGCCCGTATAGGGAAAATAAGTTAAGAGTATTTACCTGAGCTAGCTCCTGTCTTAAATAGCAGAAATTTATAACTCAGCCGTATTCACTTAAGTAAGCGTGGGTACAATTTACCGGAAAGCTCTAGTCTGGAATGATGGTATAAATAATTAATTAGAATGCTAACGGGTCTTTAATTAAGCCTAAGCTTAGACCGGTTAGTCTTACAGGAAGATACGGTTCAAACGCATGATTAAGCGAAGACCGGAATAGAACGTGTTTTTGACCCGACAAGTTTGAAGACTTGTCTAATATGGGTATTTCATACACACTCTGAATTTTGAGATAAAACCGATAAGGTTTGACCCGTTTCGGCTAACTTATATAAACTAGTTATATAAACCGATCCGAACGCGAATAACGCGTAACGGGTAACCGAATAGGTCGCGCACAGGTTTCCTAAGTTAATATGCTTTAAATATGTTGTGATATCATTAAGATATCTTCCGTAATGCCCAAAACGAGTTTAATCATTAATTATGCCCCGTAGGGGTATTTTGGTCATTTTAGAGATTATAAAAGGGATTTAACGTAACCCTGGTGTTCGGGACTGAAGTAATCAGTAAATAACTTATTTTTAACAGATTATATCAGTTGATAATAATCCGTATATCTCAAAATAGTTTTAAGCCTAAACTACGCGTATAATACACGCATAAACCCGTTTTAAGCGACGTACGATTAAAATACGATTCTGGGTTTTCTGATCAGTTAAACAGGCTCAAAACACTATATTTATTATTTAAAATCAGTAGCAATTGGATTCGCATCAAAATTCCTTGTAGCAATCATTTTATGACCGAAAAGGGTAAATTCGGTATTAACCGAATTAAGGCGATAAGCCTAGCTTAAGACCAGTTTAAAAATAATAAAAATCTTCAAAAATCCCAAAATATTATTTAACATTAGTGGGTGAAAGTTTTGGTACCGAAAATCGGGTTTAGATAGGCTATGCGCTAATCGCGCCGTTTAATTAATAAAGAGTTTATTATTTACGCTAATGCGCATATCTCCTAATCTAGACCTCCGATTGACGTGGAAATTTACGTACATGCTTAATAATCAATAACTAAGATTATTGTACTTCCACATTTTTAAAATTCTCGTTGTATGGTCATAAGGGCATTAGGGTCCATTTTAAGCATTTAACGGAAACGCGCGAACGAATCGGATAATCAACGAAACAAGTACAGAGGCTTATACTATCATGTAACCCAACCTTAATGAAGCACTAAGGCATTTCCAAATCAAACTAAAACGGGTCAGAACCGAAGTCAATGCAAAAGTCAAAGTTTCGCGTCTTTCGGCTCCGAACCGGGTTTAAACAGAAATTTGTCGAGTCGGACAAGTATGAACAAGTTCTTATACTTATTACCAAGTTATATTAAGGTTAAAACAGGTTACACGCCTCTCAGATTGCTAATCGTGTATTAAATCGTAATTTACAAAACTGTTGACTTTTTCGGTCAATGTTTGACTCGGCAAACGACCTATTTAGGTCTGGAATCAGTACGTGCCCTTATAAGGGTTTAATACCCATATAATTACCTATCTAACGGTACTTTTAATTCGGGTTATGACTGAGCTATCGTTAATTAATCACGAAGTCAATCGCTAATTACGATATGTTGACTTTTAAGCTAAATATAAAGCAAGACTTAATTAAGAAGGGTCTAGCATACTTACAAGTGATGAATGATGATTAGGAAGGCCTTTGATCTGCTTGGAAGCCCCTTAAATGATCAGATTTGAGAATGAAGGTGTGAGGAACAATGGTTGCTACTAAGGCCCTTTTATAGTGGTTTAAACACCACAAATCTTTGACATCTAAGTCTACCATCCAACCACAACTAATCAACAAGTGTCCTAGTTGTTCTAGAGGTTGTTTAGGGGCCAAGCATGAAGAGGCAAGTCGAAAATTGAGGTTACAAGGGCTGAACCAGACAAAGAATCAAGAAAAATCAGTTTCTGTCCAGATATGGCAGTCGCGTAGCGCGACTGCCTGAGTCCATACGCTCGCGCTACGCGAGCCACTAAGGTGTTCCAACAAAACTTTGATAATTTGCAGTTTTAGTCCCTGGCTCTTCGAATCTTGTACAGACACTTGTTTATTGCAGTATGAACCCTCATTCTTGATCTATAAGGGCTTCAAGATATATACCCACTTCGTTAAGTCCCCGGGTAACTTTATTGTTACCCGAAAAGGCCTAACTTTCAACGTTGACGCTTTAAACCCTCGCATACGAATTTGATCACAACTTGCTCATACGTTAACGAAACTTTACGAAATTTTAATCGTATATTCTAGTGAGCATAATTAACCATTACAAAGCTTCGGGTTTGTCAAAAGGTCACTCAGAGGTATATCTTTAAACATGTTGACACATTTAACCCCTGTAGTTTGTAATCTCTCACTTTCAGCTTCGTATGATCCATGAATTATTCGTTTGAAGGTATGAGCATCATGTAGGGTTAATGTATAATAAAATTATTCACTGTTGACCTTCAGAACTCGTATTTACACATACTTTCCATGCTTGTCAACTTTAGTCCTTCTAGAGTATTCTTTCACCCGTTCAAAGCTTATGCCACGTGTCAACACATTATAGGACGTAAATTTTCGAGGTGTTACACTACTTCCGGATGGAGTTTTATCGAATACCGACCCACCATTTTTCTTCCAGGAGGACATCTTACGATCTGACTCCGGTGCTGGATTACATGCGTTTTTTCCTCGAGCGAAGGCTCTGGCTCGCTCCATGAGTACTTCCATCGTCTTCGGAAGATTTTCATGTAGGTTTTCGACCAGCTGGTTGTTCCGGACACCATGACAGAATCCAGAGATCCTTAACTGGTCAACTACCCCACTGATCTGCATACTTTCTCGGTTGAATCGGTCGATGAAACTATCCAAAGATTCCCCATCCTTTCTCCGGATGTTATGAACTTCGGTGATTTCTTTGGAGTAGTGCCGTTGTTGGCTAAAGTTCTGGAGGAATAACCTTCGGAACTCCTCAAAGTCGTTGATCTCTCCTTCGTTCAACGCATCAAACCACACCCGAGCAGCCCCGGTTAGTGTTTGTGCGAACATGAAACACCACGCCGGCATCGGCCATTGTTCTACTCGTGCAGCTCCGTCGAAATCAAACATATGATCATCTGGATCAGTTGTACCGTCATACTTCTTTACTGTGGTTGGCATTTTGAGCTTCGGAGGGAGCTTGGAGTGTGTGATGCGGGCGCTGAATTTGGACTTAGCAGTCATGGAAACCGGATGATATGGCTTTGTGAGTTCCGGATCATTAATTACTTCCATTTGTGTTTCATTTCGTATTGCCATTGCTGGAGATGGTCCGGAGGAACCCTGCACATATCCATTATAAGTTTCCGAGGTAACAACTGTGGAGAAAGTAGGAGAGGTGAATATCGTAGGACCCATAGTCCTTACCGGAGTTTCATCATGAAAGAGCCTGGTTCGTAAACCGAGGATCTATTCATCTCTAGCTTGCTGTACTTTTAATCTTCGTAGAAGACTTGCATTTTTGGAAAGAAATTCTGCATCAAACTCTGACGTTTGTGAAGTGGGAAGTAGAATAAATGGCAAGGTTGTTCCTGGCCCGGAGCTCAAAGGACCAGAAATGGCGGATACAACGCTTGCTGATGCTGTTGTTTGCGTGCTAACAGCTATGGATCCCGAATTCATAGAACCCGAGGCCGCCATAGATCAGTTCGTTGCTCAAGAAATTCACTAGACTGAAGGACTATGAGCTGTGAAATCGGATGGCGCCAATTGAAGAACCAAAGAATCGAGTTAAGGCCGGAGCCTGTAATCGAGGGTTTGGATCTTGTTAGTGAACTGGAGATTCGTCCTGCAAAACAGAAAACCGTTAGGCTCGTCGCAGAGATGGGAGGGCCCCTCTGCGACCACCCTCCGGCGTGAGGATACGTATTGGTAGAGAGAGAAAATAAGGACGAAGGTTCAGAAAATCGTACTTGGCCTTGTACTTGATGGGGTATTTATAATGGTCAACTGAGATGATGTCATTCGTCCGGATGCACTTGAATGGCCGTTCCTGTGGAGTCCGGTTCGTCCCAAAGGATCATGTCCGGCCTCGGATATGTATCTTCAATATCATAAAATTAACTTGACTTTATTACGAACTCGGTAGTAATTAGGTATGCCAATCCGCTAGGAGTTCACGGGTTTGGAAATTGTTGAAGCCATATACTACCCATATATAAATACATATATATGTGTGTAATATTTCAACCTTAATTCTGACTTGTATAAAATCACGTAAGTTAAACATGACCAACGTAACTTTTAATTTAAATTGATCAAACAAGTTGACAAGTCAAAACACGGTTTCTGAGTTATAATTAATTTGTAAAAATGTTAAATTGATTATCGGGTATAGCTTATAAAAACACATGTATCTTTCAAATCTCACTATAGGGCCAAAAAAGTAGAGTATGCGGCCAATAACGAATTAGGCTCCTGTGGTCCATCATCATCATTTCCTCTCTTCCAAATTGGGTTTTCGTTTTATGTTATCCAATAGAAATCCATTTGTAGCCCAACTATTGAAGGATATATTTTCTACATGTCACTTGCTAATTGTAGTATAGATAATAACTAGACCAGTACTAGTAGAGTTGTACAAACTCGGTTTATTTTACAAACCGCTTCGGTTTTTTTATGATTGGCTAAAATTGGTTTGGCGCAAACCAGTTCAGGTTAGGAATCAATTGTACCTACCCAAATCGGTTTGGGTCGGGTTCTAAATCGGTTTGGGCCCAAATCTATTCCCAAACCGTTTTTTTGATTAATTTAAATTTCGATAAAAAAAATACAAATTAAACAAAAATAACTTAAAATCACCTTTTTGTTTAATATTTAAAAACCTAGTAAAACATAAACTAAAATACAGAGTAGAGAAAAAAAATACAAGTGGTACTATTTTTTTGGCGTTTTAGTTTTATTCTTTGCTCTCGTGATGTGTTTAATCTTCACCACCTGAACTGGAGCTACTATGTAGGTACTTATCAAATTAGGCTTCATCGTTAGTCATTGGGGACGTCATTTCACCTTCTATCTCGTTCTTGTATATCTCACCTTCATATTCCAATTCGCCTTCGAGTGAGGATATATATTGTATTTGTTCCGTCGCGTCCAGGTAATATTTCAAACAAATGGGCATCTCTATCGATGAAGGAGTGGGTCTTGTTGTTCGTATTGATATAACCCTAACACTAACAAAAAAAGTAGATTCCAAAGCTACCATAGAAGTTTGAACAGTTATTTGACCTTCCTTACCTTACCACCAAGCCACCACATCAAATTTTAGAAAATCGACAACACTTATGCCAAATAAAAAGCTCGTCCCACCATACCTCCAGGGTTCGCTACTTTGAGAGTTGGAGTGTTACTTTGAGAGATGGATGTGTGGGCACACAATGTTAGACCGGATAAGAAATGATGTTTTTAGGGAGAGGTTAGAAGTAGCTAGTTTATCAGATAAGATAAAGGAGGGAAGATTGAGATGGTTTGGGCATGTGAAGAGGAGGCAGACAATAGAGCCAGTTAGAGTAGTTGAAAATCTCGTGGTGGAAGGGAGGAGGGGTAGAGGCAGACCCAAAATCACTTGGGATGAGCGGATTAGGCAGGATTTGCAAAAATCGCACCTCTCTGAGAACATGGTCCATGATAGGAGCTCGTGGAGACGGAGGATTAAGGTTAAAGATTTCTAGGGGAGGATTCAATTGTGTTCTTAGGGGTAGTGTATAGTCGTAGATATGTATCTATTTGTATACGCTTTCTGTGTTGTTAATATATTTGTCTTGTTTACCATGCACTCTTTTACCACCCATGTTATATTGATAGCTCCATACACACACACACACCCCATGGTTCTATTTTTTTTTCTCTTTCTTTCCTGGTTATTTTGGAGCCGAGGGTCTCACTGGAAGCAGCCTCTCTATCCCTATGGATAGGGGTAAGGTGTGCCTACATACCACCCTCCCCAGACCCTACCAATAGCTCTGCTATTTGTGGGATTTTACTGGGTATGATTGATTGATTGATTGATTTGCTAAAGTATTATACAAGTTAAACATTAGATCAAGATTAATACTTGAACTTTCTGAATATGTCACATTTCTCATTGATTCAACAATGTTTGATGTTGAACCATAATTTTGTAGATAAGCATCATACATATTGATAATTTTTTTGTTAATTTTAGTTTTTAATGTATTAACACAAAATGCGTATTCATTGGGTAAATCCAAATCATAAGTTATTACCCCTAATATAAATAAGCAAGGGTTTAAGACGCTCATTGTCAAAGTGTAGCAAGACTTGCATGTTGATAACATGGTTAGAGAGTTTGCTGAATAAGCAGAGTCAAATGATCATTGCTGAAATGTTTGGATCGATAACAAGTTTTCTTTAATCACGAATTGCCTTATTCCCTCCGTACCACAACAACGCTATTATCCCACGAATACCCTTCATTTGTCATTGAAGTTTGACCTTGACCCGGTTCTTCTTTCAACGTCTTGCAATATTCCAAGGTGATATGGATTTTCAAAATTAAGTTTGCATCTTTTGAAAAAGATTACCACGAAACTTGCAACGAGCCTTGTTTAGACTGCTCTACATTTCACATAAATAAAAGTTGCACCAAATTTCTAGGACCTCTTTCGTAGGTACAGTTTGAACCACCATAGCATTAGCACATTTGATGAAGACATTTGAGAGATTATTTGGAAAGTAAACGTGAACAGTAAGCGTTTTAAGCATTTAAGATAGTATTGTGTGTTTATTATTGTTGTGATTCAACCAAACATCCCATTCATATGTATACTAAAACATTTAAAACATTGGGTATAAAAATGAAAAAAAAAAAAGAAAAAAAAGAAAAAAAAAACGGTTAGTTTTAAGGTCGAGCACTAAAAAACTGTCATATGTAACACTATTTTTTTTGCAACGGTACAAGTTGTGTTTATTTACAAGCTTACAAACTAGTATTTTACAGGTTTTCAAACCGTTGGGGTAGGGACCGACTCGGGAGGGGGGATTAGGCTGGTCTGGGTCCAATTCGGTATGGGCCAAACCCGTTTTTATCATGGTAAAGGTTTGAATTATAAACCGGTTTGTATCAAAACCTTCTATTTCGGTATTTTAATATTTTATTACTATGATACATATTCAGGGGTGGACCCGTGCTATAACCATGAGGTCAACCATCTTCCATGAAAAAAAAAATATTTAACGTTATTTATAATTATACTCTAAAATCTCCATCGTCCTTAATAAAATTTTGATTAAGCTACTCGATCGTTCCAATATAAAAATACCGTTCTAATTTATTGTCACAAGTGGTTGAAATGAATGTAAACATATTTTTCTATTGTGAGTTCTAGTTACTAAATAAAAACTTGTATAACATAAACATGTACATATCCATATGCATACACCATGTGTGTGAGAGAGAAAATGCAGTGGAGTCCACCAAGGCTTGCAATAGCAACATTGCAACATATCTTGATGATGTATTGTTCAATTATGGACCCTATATGTTTAGGATTGCGACTGAAAATTAACCCCCCCCCCCCCCCCCCCTCTTGACTATAGGGATGTATGTAAGAGCATTCACATCCAAACCATCAAATTATACATACATTCCACTAAAAAACAACTCCTATATAAATATATTTCCACTAAAAACAAATACTTTTTCTCTCTCCTTTCAATTAAATAATATTATCATTACATTTTTCTCTCACTTCCACTCACAACCACTTTCAAAATATATTAAAAAGTTATAACGGGTGAACAGTGTCCCCCCAAATATACAGATGAACAGTAACATTTTCTCTCTCCTCCACTCACAACCACTTTTTATACCCTTTATAATATAAAAACCCCTCCTCACATAATTTGATGGTTAGAATGTGAATGCTCTAACCCCTCCCCACTCTACCCTAAAACTAGACTAGACTCCAAACCAAGAGGGGTCTCTTCACAAATTGGCTTTGGATGGTGACTTCGATTTAACATATATATAAACATCACTTACTTCCAAACATTTAACAATCTACACCATATCTTTTCGGTATGTCATCATTTTTATTGGTTTGGTAAATGCTAAACGTTTATGCTAAAATTATGTTATAATCGTTTCATCATGATATTTTGTTTGAAGTAACGAAAAAACTAACAAAGTTTGTTTCAGAATGACGTCAAAAATCCTTATGAGACAAGCTACATGCTACAAACGGCCATTAGACATGTAGATTGTACAACTAAGAAAATGTTTGTGACATGGGGCATTACTAGAGGGTCCAAGGTGGGGGTCTCTTTACACAAAGGCGGGACCAGAGAGGGGTAGCCGGTAAAAAAAAGAGTCTTACGATGACCCCCTGACAAAGAAGATCTGATTCCTCCACTGTCTTTACACACTATCCGGTCAAATTTTCTATTATTAGAGGGGTAAAAAAAGTATACGTTAGATGTGCTAGTTACAAGTTTTTGGTTCGTCAATGGTTATCGATTTTCTCCTACCTTTGTAAATAGTAGACTAACAATACTAAAGATTTAAGCCAAAAATAGATTATATGGTTATGTCATGTTGATCTTTTATAGTACTTTTGATTTTGACGATTAATTCTAGGGTTTTTCAAAATCCGTTCTATGTTTGGTCACTTGCTATGGTTCGAGATTATTTAAAAAAAACCCCAATTTTATATTCAGTTTAGAGTTTAATACGGAACAAAATGGATTCTAACCCATAATTAACTAGTACATGTGTCTAAGACTCGATATTCTGGTTTTGTCTAGTTCAATCGGGATCTCGATCTTAATCATGTTTCGACCTTAATAAATAACCAATCCAAACTAACAATAGTATGATTTCAATAAAATGGCATGGTACAACCGATGCATAAGATATACATTCAAGATTTATAGATGGAGATGTGGACAAGTACCGGAAGGCCTAATTTGGAGCCCCCACAAACCCCATGTGCATGTGAACATGTTCCCATCATGCACCTACACACTCAAGCAATCTACATCAAATTCAATGGTTTCTTGTCCTTGCAATTTTGGGCTACCTTACATTTTGGACCTACAATTACACATCATTCAAAGATTTTTTTTTTTTTTCAATTTGATATATTCAACTAGTTATATAAAAATATTTTTCCACACTCCCCGAAATTTGTAAGTAGAAAAATTAAGGATAAATCATGGATTAGCCAAATTAGGAAATTTGATTAAACTTAATGAAGAGGAGGGGACATGTTAGTTGGGTTTTAGTATTTATATCATATTTTTGCCATAAAACTTAATTAATCAATACATGATATGTGATTTAAAGCTCGAATAGACGTTTTGAAGACGGGAGAAAAGGTCAAAACAAGCATTCGATAGTATTAACTATACTAGTTTCATATATCTATTTTTAAAATAATAATAATAATAATAATAATAATAATAATAATAATAATAATAATAATAAGGTAGTGAAAGAGTGGTTGAGGAAAAATTTTGTGTTCCCTGTTCCCGAGTCTCATTTAACAGGGTGAGGGGAAAGAAAAGAGATGAAAAAAAAAAAAAAAAAAAAAAAAAACATGTTCCTGAGTTTTTTTAAGGATAAGAGGGGAGTGAAAAGGGAAAAAAATTTGTCCATATATTCATCCTCCCAAATTGGAGAGATTAAGAGAGAAAATATTATTAGTTACTAAATTGCTCTCATATCTAATTAAATGTTTTATGTTTAAAGGGTATAATGGTAAAATTGTTCCTTTCTTTTATTTTCCTCTTAACTCGGGAACATATAAAATGCTTGATTTCTTCTCTTTTCCTTTACTTTTCATTAAACTCGGGAACACGAAAAAAATCAAATTTTTTCCTTCCTTTTCTCTCTTAATTTATTTTCCTTCCCCTCCCCCTGTTAAATGAGACCCGGGAACACAAGGGTGTGAATTTCGAACACGACCTGAAAACACGACACGAACCTAACACGAAATACGCGGGTTTAGGTTTAGTCTAGATGGGTTTGGGTCACTTTCAGGTTGAACCCGCGAACCTGTTTGGGTCAACCCGATCAGGTTGGCGGGTTGACCCGGTTAACACATTTATATTATATTATATTTTTTTTACAACTTATTTTATGTCATAAATTAAATGGGGTGTGTATTTTATGCCATAATTACAACTTAAGAAGATAAATTAGCATAAGATTTTATAATTTAATATAATTGTGTTATATACATTTGTGTTTTTAAGTAAATCTTAATTTTAATATATTAATTTCAGAAAAAAAAAATTAGGGTTGAACGGGTTGTGTTCGGGTCAACCCACAAAACTTCGGGTCATGTTCGGGTTCATATGTATGACACGATTTTCGGGTTCAGGTCGGATTCGGATTCGTGTAAAATTTCCGGGTTTGGTGACATATTTTGCATTAGTTACAAAAATGTCATCAAGTAAAATATCTACATCAAGTAGATTTGACGATTGGAAGGTGACACTTAATTTTTTTAAGGAAAATTGGTTTTTAATAAACCAACCTTTGCCCCATTGGTAAATAATAATCCTACCTACAGATTTGGTAGTTAATAATCCTATGTTTCAATATCTTGGTACTCAATGGACCTCCGTTAGTTTTTTTTAACTGAAGTTAGTTTTTAAGTTTTATTTATTACACAAACAGTCCCTGTAGTTATAATTTACTAGTTTTAAGTTTTATTTATTACACAAACAGTCCCTGTAGTTATAAAAAAATCATAAAAATAAAAAAAAAATCAAAAAAATTCAAAAAAAATCATAAAAATTCTAAAAAAATCAAAAAAATTCTAAAAAATCACAAAAAATCATAAAAATTCTAAAAAAATCAAAAAAATTCTAAAAAAATCAAAAAAATCATAAAAAACCGTTTCGAACCGTACCGTTTCGACGCGAACCGTTTCGAACCGTACCGTTTCGACCCGTACCGTTTCGACCCGTACCGTTTCGACGCGTACCGTTTCGACCCGAACCGTTTTCGACCCGGACCGTTTCGACCCAGACCGTTTTCGACCCGGACCGTTTCGAAAACGGTGGTGGTGGTGGTGGCGGTGCTGTGGTGGTGGTGGCGGTGCGGTGGTGGTGGTGGTGGCGGTGCGGTGGTGGTGGTGGTGGTGGCGGTGCGGTGGTGGTGGTGGTGGTGGCGGCGGTGCTGTGGTGGTGGTGGCGGTGCTGTGGTGGTGGTGGTGGTTGCGGTGCTGTGGTGGTGGTGGTGGTGGTGGTGGCGGTCCGGGTCGAAAACGGTCTGGGTCGAAACGGTCCGGGTCGAAAACGGTTCGGGTCGAAACGGTACGGGTCGAAACGGTACGGGTCGAAACGGTCCGGGTCGAAACGGTACGGTTCGAAACGGTTCGCGTCGAAACGGTACGGTTCGAAACGGTTTTTTTATGATTTTTTTAGAATTTTTTTGATTTTTTTAGAATTTTTATGATTTTTTTAGAATTTTTTTATTTTTTTAGAATTTTTAGATTTTTTTGAATTTTTTTTTTATTTTTTAGATTTTTTTTTATTTTTATGATTTTTTTTATAACTACAGGGACTGTTTGTGTAATAAATAAAACTTAAAACTAGTAAATTATAACTACAGGGACTGTTTGTGTAATAAATAAAACTTAAAAACTAACTTCAGTTAAAAAAAACTAACGGAGGTCCATTGAGTACCAACATATTGAAACGTAGGATTATTAACTACCAAATCTGTAGGTAGGATTATTATTTACCAATGGGGCAAAGGTTGGTTTATTAAAAACAAATTTTCCTTTTTTTAATGGTTTGTTAAACCTCAATTATAAGAATTTTTTTTTTTTTGAACGGCAGAATTTTATTAGAAAAACCAAACTAGCAAGATGCTAGAAAAAAGAACAATTATAAGAAAATATTTGTTACTTTGTTTTCTAACCTCAACAATGGATTACAAAGGCAAGTTAAATGCATCTCAGGATAGGATAGAATATGAAAGACCAAGGGACTCAAAACTAATGCCACAACAAAGGTGGTATGTGAAACACCAATGGGTGCTCGAAATATGCTCACACAAGCTAAGTAACAACAGTGTGAGGCACCAAGTGAAGTGTGGGATAATGTGATATTTGGTAAAAAGATCAAAATGCTAGAGAGTGGTAACATATTGAACACGAAGAGGTTGTGAAAGCACCATATCATAAATGCAGGGCCGGCTCTGAGAATTCGTGTACCATGTTCGAGCTCGAAAAAAACGTATGTTTAGGCCTTAACGAAATTGTATATTGGACTCGCTAAAGGTCTAAACCTAATGCCAATGAGCTAATAACTAATCTAAACTATAACAATAGTTTTGTAAGTGGGCCTATGTTGGTGTTTGTATGAGTAGGTGTAAGATCAAATAAAAAGTTTATTTTGCCTAAGTAGGATGAGAAGGAATCTTAACCATTCATTTTTTAAATCATTGGTTAAGATGAAAGTGTAGGAGAAATGAGAAGTACAAGGGTATCTTGGGAAAATCCTATTTATGTACTTTCTCTCTCCACATGCTAGGCACATGCATATTCCACCCCCGTTTTTTAAACGTTCATAACTTTTTTATACGACATTATTTTTTCATAAAAATTTCACTGTAAAATCGAGCGTCTTTTTATCTTTAATTTGAGTACCATATTGCTATATAAAATATGAAGACTAAAAAAACCCACTAAAATGTGTTGTATTTCTATGTTGTATAACATTTTTTTGTGCTGGATTTTTGCACTATATTTTTGTGCTTAATTTTTTTGTCTTAATTTTTTTTTTATCAATTTTTTGTGCTGAATTTTTTTGTACTACATTTTTTGCTTAATTTTTTTGTGCTATATTTTTTTTACTAGATTTTTTCGAGCTATATTTTTTGTACTAGATTTTTTGTGTTAAATTTTTTTGTACTATATTTTTTTGTTGTATTTTTAAAAAACAAAAGGGGTGTCACATGTCATTTTTACTTCTATTTATAAGGACCAAAATGCCCTTGATTCCTACTTATTAGGAGTGACACATGTCATCATCACAATCCTTCTTAGGCTACTTAGGCAAAATCCACTTTTTAGTGGATCCTTCCCCTGTATGAGTATACCCTATTAATTTTTTTACATATACATATCGATTTTTTTAATATAATGTGTCATTCGAAATATAGGGCCCTGGCCGTTGGTCCTCCCTACCCACTCTCAGGGGCGGCCATGCATAAATGAAATGCATATCAATCTCAAAATGTTTCATATTATGATGAATCACTGGATTGACAATTAGATATTTAGCGTTGTTATAACAGCTAGAAATAACTGGGTTGGACTAGTTGAAGATAAATATAACTCTACAGATCAAAGTTGTTATGTGAGCAAGAGCCCGATACTAACATCCTGGAGCCACGTCAATTGACAACGCTCGATAGAGACTTATACTAGTACATTGCAAAATGTACAAAAGATAATGCTACTGTCAAAGATGAAAACTGTCATTAGATAGTGTGGCATGGTCCCTAAGAAAATGCCATTATATAAGGGTTAGAACTATTACAAAATGAACAAATCCAAAATCATCATTTAATTCGTTTATCAATGTTTCATGTTTTTATAAATGTTGTATTATTTACGTACACATCCAATCATCCAATCAATCAATCAATCATACCCAGTATAATCCCACCCATAACCATAACAACTATTAGTAGGGTCTGGGGAGGGTGCGATGTAGGCACACCTTACCTCTATCCAAGGGACATAGAGGCTGCTTCCGTGAGACCCTTGACTCCAATTACGATTCCATATATAAGAGCCATAACAAACATACAATTGCACACAGCTAGACAAAAAAAAATGTATTGTACTAAAAAAAATCGTAGTAAGCTATCAGAAAATTAACACACTCATAACACATTAGTGAGGAGATACCATGCACAATCCTTTTAAGACACTAACAAAACCCACTAAGCTCCTACGACAATAAGCTAATACAAAGAGGTAATACCCATTAAAAGTCTTTGACCTTAATTTTACGCATCCACGAACTCCTATCCTCAATCATGTCCTCAGAGAGGTGTAAATGTAAGTCCTCAGAGAGGATTAAGTCTTTGACCTTAATCCTACATACACATGCGTAGATTAAAAACCATCAAACTATTAGATCACATGTTTTTTGGTATCATACCTACAGAGGCGTCTCTGAGAATTCACGTACACTGTCTGAACTCGAAAAAATGTGTCCTTCCGTAATGTTTTTTTTTTTTTTTTTTTTTAAAATCAAATTAGTATTGGGCTCAAACCTAATGCCAAGTGGGCTAAATTCTAGACTATAAAAAAGGATTTGTAATTGGGCCGATATTGGAATCGGCATGTGTTTACTATTCAAAAAATAACATATATATATATATATATCGGATTTTTTTTTTTAAAATTCACGTGCCCCTCAAAAGCACGGGCCTTGTGCGGATGTCCTCCATGCACACTATCATAGCCGCCACTGCGTACCTACACATGTGTAAGTTATTTACATAAATAACAAATCAAACTAGTTTGTTCGTGTATTTTTATTTAAGAGTGAGAAACGATAAATATTATACTTATATCGTTTCTATTATTTTTAAAAGTTTATAAGATTAAAAAAAACAGATAGCTTGTTTGGTTCTGCGTGTTCTCGCAATAATTTGTGTTCTGCACAGATCCCTCATAATATATGTATATACATAAATACGCATATGTATATACATATACTCGCTACACATGACCACTAAGACTCATTGTCAAAATATATGTTGATTTGGGTAGAGAATTTGGGTCTACTCAAATTATACAAAAGATCAATTTTGTTCAATGTATAAAACTTACTAGGGCTGTAAACGAATCGAACGTTCTGCGAACAGTTGTAAACCGTTCGGCGGGAAGTTCGTTTATGTTCGTTCGTTTAGTTATAGTTAATAAACGAACACGAACATCATATTCCGTTCGATTAACTAAATGAACGAACATGAACAGAGGTCTTATCCGTTCGATTGCGTTCGTGAACGTTCGGTAATATGTTTGTTTACATCCGTTCATGTTCATTCGTTTACTTTAGTTCTATAAAATATTTTTATGTTTTTTAATATTTGACTTTCCCTCTTAAGTTTTACTTTCCCACTAATCATTAGTTAATAATTATATTAAAAAAACAGTAAATATAAACCCTTATTTAAACATATAAAGAAGTTGGACATTAAAGACATTTTTTTAGATATATCAAAGAAATTTAGATAATTATGTCTTCACTTAGCTAAACTTGATTTATTGTATGGTACTTGTAGTGGACTTCTTGTGTCTTGAATTCTTGATTTATTATTTAGAGGGTGTTTGGGATTGTTTATTTAACTCTAAAAGTGTTTTTTGTTAGAAGTTCTTATTGAGTTATTACTTTTTGAAGATAAGTTTTTTAAAAAAATGTTTGGATTTGCTTTTGTGGTAGGAAATAGTAAAACGATGTAACAACCATGTTATTAATTAGCGATTTCCGTAAATAATCAGAAACTAAATGAGTATTTATATTTAAACATTCATGCTCAAGTACGGGTTTATTAAAACTTTTCTAAACTTGAGAGCAAAACAACATAGTGTAATTAAATTTGTCGTTTGAAATGAAAAACGGCGACAACTTGCGGAAGCTTGTTTCTTGATCGTGTTCTGTTCTTCATCAGGCTCGATCGTCATCCGGTACTTCTAGGCAACCTACATTCCATAAACATGAAATGATTTTAGTCATACGCTGTTTAAAACGTGTTCAATGGGTTCGCGAAACAAAACTCAACAAAATTGACTGGGCACTACCGTAGTTTACGGTAGCCACCGTAAGCTACGGTAGCCTCTGGGCAAAATGGGGCTACCGTAAGGTAGTAGAGGACCAGCGTAACCACTTCAGTCACTACCGTAAGTTACGGTAGCTACCGTAACTTACGGTAGCTACTGCATTATCCTTGCTATCTTGCTGTTTTGACCCTTTAAGGGCATTTAAGCGCTTTCAAGCTTAAATCGCTTTCCGTTACTTCTAGCATTGCAGTACCATATTTCTTATCATAGAAATTTTCACCACGACTGTATTTATGGTGGGATTAATGTGGTGATCTATATAACCCGAGTTTAACCCCTCGAATCATTAGTTTACGGCAAAGACTCAAATAGAGTCATTTAACTAAAGATTTATATCTTTCGATTTCTATACTTATTCTAAATATTTATCCAACCATAAAACTTGTTTCCAAACAACCTTTAAGGGTTGTTTGTTCAATTTAGCCTACAAGGGCGTTTTGGTCAATTTTAGTCCTTCTTTTACGACGAAGGACTTTTAGATACTTGTTTGACCCAAAATCCGATCTTTTAACTATAATTCTGTTTAGAAACCATTATGTTTATAAAAACACCACGATTATAACTTAAATTATTCGGTTTACCTTTAAGATAACTGAATATCCAATTTTGACCTTGTTTAACTCTTAGAGAACCTCAAGTTCTAAATGATGAGTTGAACCATTTTACATACCTGACTCGGATCAATGCATTAGCCCGTTTTAATACCTTGATTTAGAAATCGCTGAATTATAGCGATGCAAATACCCATTCTATATAGACTCCTGAAATCATATAACTCAACGATAATCATTAGTCGATATTGTCAAAGGGTGATATTTTCACCTTTTGGTTTGGTCTAAAAGACTATATATCTTTGCGAGATGGTATTTATTATCATCTCGTCTACATGATTCACTCCGGTTGACGCCGTATAGTCATTTTACTTATAAATCATTTATTGATTCTTTCGACCCATTATAACTTACGCTATAAAGTGTCTTTCACAAGCTAACGGTTATTGTCAACAAGTGACCAAAATACCGTTTTACCCTTATTATTTGTATTAGTTTACCTTATAAGTAATCATTAAAAACTCGTTATCTTTTAGTCATTTCATGACTAAATAACCGTATTAGCTCTTTTAACCATTAAACATAGTTTATGATCATTGTCTTTTGTTCCGAACCGCACATGTTGTGTCGGAACATCATATTTCAAACAAGACTTTTTATTTTTCATGATCTATAAAACCAATAGGTATTACAAAAAAAGGTGTAAGCTTTACTTACCTCGCATCCAATTTACGCTTTTCTTTTCGTACTTGCTCCGTTTGACCCGCTTCATTCCCAAGCCTCCATCTAGCTTGTCAAGTGTCAAACTATCATTATATTCCGTAATACGGTTAGATTAGTCATTATCACATATGACCATTCCATCTTACGAATTCTATGTCGAAAATACCATTCGACTTCATGATTGGTTAATTTGACTTATAAAGGTTATTTACCCTCAACCATACAAAACGAAAGTTTGCGTTCAATAACTCTTTTAAGCAATCAAATCAATTATCACAAACACTTTATTCATTAGACAACATATACGGGTTTTCATCTATAAACGAAACCCCTTTTTATCATGATATTAGGCATTCCTACGGATGCCTAATCTAATCAAATCAAATTCCATTTTCAACCGAGTAGATGCGTGATTTCACTTAGGCATTTTAACAAACACCTAGTGGGCATATTTTTTTACACATTTACAAACTAGTTCTTAACTAGTTATTTCTACCAAGTTTAACATCATTTTCAATTTAGTGTCATATTAAAACTTCAATATCAAAACTAACTTCATAGAATTCTAATAACACTAGTTTGATACTCATGATTCTAATGTTCATCATGTTTCTACAAAACCCATTAAACACACAAATGGATGACTATGATTTCATAACTTTGAACACTAATCTACCAAATCATTGACTAGGGTTTACTCTTAGACATGATTTCATCCCTAATTTTGTTCAAACATTGGTCATACAAAGCTTAATTTTCGATTTCACATTTTAACCAAAATTCAAGGCATAACCAAGAGATGAAATTTAACATACCTTGTGATCCCTTCACTTAGGTGATCACTAATACGAGCTTGGATTTCGATTTGGGACTGATTTAGCCTCTCAATTTCTTGGATTTAGACAAGTTAGGGTTGAACAAAGGAGTTCCTTTGCTCCTGTGGAAAATGTCGACCAGAACACACACTCAAGGTGTGTGTTTTGGTGTTGAGAGTTTTATTTAATTAAAACTTGTTTCTAGGTTGTCCCTTATGGCCCCTCTAATTTACCCAAGTTACATTGAGTGTATTTTAACCAACTTCTTTATTACTACATGACTCGTAATTAACTAGGTTATTTACTTCCTAGTTATTTCATCTTGTTCATAACCGATATTCAATATATATACGAAACCTATATATTTTTTTGAGGTGTTACCTAACCCGTTTTATTTTAAGTCCCGTTAACTCGGGCCTCTTACATTTACCGGGTTGATTTTTACCATTCATGGTATTTTACCCGTCTTTTAGTATTAACGGGGTTTGATTACCAAACCCATTTTCGGGGTGTTACAAACGATCAAAAAGGATATTGTAAGTTTTTGATGTGTGCGAGTGTGTATAATTTTTTATATATTTTTAGCACTTTTTACTCGTTTATCAAGCTTTAAATTTATAAAACACGATATAACATAATCACCCTCTACAACACACTAGGGCAAGTGCACCCATCATTGGCGTAATATAGTGATGTTAATATACCGAGGTCGTCCAAGAACACAATATCTTTTAATACCGGAATATCATCAACGTCTGATCTAACCAATTTTTTAGGAAAAAATATGTTTAGTGAGTAAAAATTAAAAAGAAAGGAAAATATAAAAAGAAACAATAGAATGATAGAATCACTTGATTCCGACTCCTCTTTTACGTATCATTTGATTATTTCCGCACTTAGGGTTTTTTAAAAGATAATCCTAGTTAAAGTGGAATGTTCCTTTTTTGGAGGTAACACTACCCGGCCATATTAGTCTGAGTCAGCGGGGATGAAGTCCTGCAAGGTCGGTTTAAAGTTTTAATAGTAGTTTATTTATTAGGGATTCAAGCCGTTCTTACTTCCCCCGATTTGATGCTATCTGCCTCAAGAGAAGTCCTAATAAGCTTTAATCAAGTCCTCGCAGGATCTTTACACTGAACGAGGCAAGAACTTTACCCAACCCACCATTCTAACCCCCTTTCAGCCATTTAACGTGCTTTATATAGACCGTAAAGATACGAATGAGTGAATCAACAAAACATGAAGAGATGATAGAATAAAGTTCAGTTTCAGTATAAAAAAACTAGTTATTAAAGTCATTAATACATACCTAAATAAATAGTTAACCAAAGCTTGAAAATTAAAAGTAATACATAAAAGATTTGTCTTCACCAAGTGATGCAAAAGATTAGCCAAGCATGGCCTTTGTTTGATAAAAACTCTTACGATCAATCTTGGATCCCGAGACTACTACACACACTCTCAAAGTGGATGATGGAGGAATGTGGTGGATGATGATGCTGTAGTGGTGGTGGAATGGTGGCAGGTGTGAAAAAAGTGGTTTGCCAAGGGATGATTTGCAAATGAATCAAGAAGCCCTATTTATAGCTGGAAACAAACCCTTCACATGGCCTCGTGCCCAGGAGGCACGACCCCGTGTCCTCTTTTTCTCTGTCTTCATTTAATGAGTTGTGTCAATCCTATGCTCACACGACCCGTATGTCAAAGGGCACGACCCTGTGTCCTTGTACTTGTTGTACTTTAGGAGATTTTTCATATCTTAGAGTTGACCACGTCCCGTGTTCATGGGACACGGCCCCGTGTCTGCTTCTGTTTGTCTTTTTCTTTATGGACTCTGAGTGGGGCACGACCCCATGCCTTGATGGCACGGCCCCGTGCTTGTCTTCTGATTTGTTGTTTTGTCTTGGGGTGAAGCTTGGAGGGTAGGAGTGACATGTCATTTTCTCTTCGTTTGTATTTATGTTGGTTTTTGACATTAATTTGTTCCTTTTGTACCTTTAAGCTCTTTTAATCCTAAAAATCAAAGGGATATTGGATTTTAATAATCCTAAGTTTCACCTATTGGCCGATAATAATCCCAACTTTAAAAATTCCCTCCAATAATCCCAACTTGTAAAATTTTGGCCGCCATTGATCCTTTTCTAACATAGGTGCACTTAAATCAATTAAGGAGTCTCTAGGTGTAATTGAATCTATTGAGGAGACCAAATTTTTATATGTTTGAAAATGATCAATGGCGGCCAAATTTTTACAAGTTGGGATTATTGGAGTGAATTTTTAAAGTTGGGATTATTATTGGTCAACAGGTGAAACTTAGGATTATTAAAATCCAATAACCCAAAATCAAAAGTATAAAATGAAACGCACTTTTCCCAATATTAGTACATAAAATGATTGATTTTATACCTTATTTGATATAATTTATATATTGCATTTTGCGCATATCAGTTTCCAGGTTTAGTTGCTATTTTAAGAGTGAGGTTAGATTTGTAATTTTATGTTTACAAAGTCAAAAGCTACTTAACAAGTAAGGATTTTCTGGCTTTTGAAAAACATTTTTTTTATTTTTTCTCAAAAAGCTAAAATGAAAAACACTTTTGTTAATGCTAACCATTTTTTTAACTTATTGGCTTTTAAAAAAAAGCCAATAAGTCACTTTCAAACTCAATCCCAAACACCCTCTTAATGGTTGTATTTAACTACTTGTGTCGGATCCTTAAGGCTAATGGTGCTTTTTTTTAATTTCAAACTTAATATTCGTGTGTTCATTTGTGTCCGTTTGCATTTGTTTGTGTTTGTGACCAATGTTCACGAACTGTTCGCGAATAACTGAAATTCCTTAACAAACGAACATGAACATAAACATAAACTTCTATTCAACATGTGTCCGCGAACAGTTCACGAATATCTGCATTTCCTTAACGAACGAACACAAACATGGCCTCGTTCATGTTCGTCCGGTTCGTTTACAACTCTAAAACGTACCAACTTAATATGAGTCCAAATGGGAGACCACCACCATTGTTGCCGCCATCTACTAGTCGTCACCAATGTCACCATCGTCAATGCCTCTCACCCAACCGATGCCACCCCACCGTCGCCCCGGCCCATGTTGGCTTGCTATCTCTACCCCATCTGCTATGTTACCACCATTGTCGCACCCCTCGTACGTTGACACCACCTCCATTGTCGTCTACACCGCCACTACATGGTTATCACTGCCACCGCCAACGTATTTACAATCGTCACCGCAACCTCGATTGTCACTGTTACATCCACCACCATCATCACCACCTTCGTTGCCGACATCATTGTCGCTACCACGACCCCCAGAAAAGCAAATAAGACAAGCGAACCTGTTTTGGCTTGAATTTATTATCTAACCCACTCAGTTTGACATGCTTAATATTCACCTATTTTTTTCATAAAAAGGTTTTTCTTTTTACTTGTAATACATGTGTTTAAAAAGGGCCAAAGGGTTTTAGCAAATAATTAAAGAGAGCAAAGGTAAAAATGGGTTGACATCGTACTATTCTTTTCTTGGAAATCTCCACTATTTTATCAATAGAATTGGTTGTGACCGCTATATAGAGGACTGAAATGTAGAAAATGACATTTGAGGGTAGCTGATTGAAAGTTATCTAGAAGTACAAGGACTTGTCAACATCTTCCCCATAAAGCCAAAATACATATGGACACACTTCCTTGTATTTTTGTCCATGGCCCCTTTTGTTTTCATTCTAACACATCACCACCACTCAGAAAAAAACAAACTCTCTAGAATCCAAATCTAAATATCTTGTTTTATGATAATGAAATTATTGTACTCTACATAATAGAACATTGCTATGGTGCATTTCTAGTTGGGATTCATGATTTGTTGTTGGTTTGTTATGGTATCGATTGTGATATGAAAATTAAAGCGAAAGTGCTTTTAAAAGTATTAGACGTGGCTTCATCGCGTCTATATTCTATATTCCAAAACATAAATTTGTTGTTGATTTTATGATAACGATACATTTTTACATTTTTCTTTAACTAAAGGAGTATAATATTTTTATGTATTTACTTTAATTATATTACTGATAATAATTTCGGGTCAAACTAAAGGAATCTATCAGTGTAGAATTTGATCAATCAGATGGTCAACGACACTTGAATTCCTTGCGTTTATGGTTACAACACCGAAGAGTGCTTCCGCTTGAAAAAACAAACTAAAGTAGTGACGACGGGCCAATGGGAAATCCCATTTTACCCGCTTTGGGCTGCCTTCATGCGGGCCCAACGAGATATAAGCCCAAATAACAGTTTGTCTTGCCCATTAAGGTTCTCCTCATGAGAAATGAGAGGGAAACTAGAATCAGAAAATGCAGGTCTCATTTAATGCCTGATAAGAAGAGGGTCTTGGCTGGCATTGTACTTCTCCGGCCAGAACATTAAATAATGTTGTCATCTTACCGTTAGGGGTCAGACACGTGTCTGAACCCCTCGAAAACCCGCAGAATCCGTTGGATCACCTTGTCAAAATATCTCACATGGGAGATAAGGGCTCGGGATTATATAAGAGCCAAAGAGGATGATCATGAGGCAGATCGAAGGTATCGCATTTAACACTTTCTCATTTACTCCTCTCTCATTTATTCCGACCAACATTCTTACATATTAAACACACACATATTTATTGGATTCACACCTTAGAGGAAACATTCCGATGATCACACGCATCGGAATAGACTCCTCCAACTCTCCGGCAAGTTTACTTATTCTCACGCCGGAGCTTGGTCACGGATCCCCCTCCCGGGACCCCCCCGTGACGAGGCTAACAGTTTACTTTTTTGTAGCACAAAGGCCGGGATATCTTGACGTCAGCGAAGACCCCATTGAACGTGAGCAGGGATTTGGGTATTCGACATTGGCGCCATCCGTGGGACCACAGCTTGACTGGTGTCTCCACACTGAACTCCGACGTTAAAGATAGCCCGTTTCACAAACAGCAACATGGCAACTCCACCCGGCTCACGTACCATCCAGACGGTACAAAACGACCATGACAAAGTAACAGTGGAAGACATAACTCATGAGGAAGAGAATGAGAATCAAGTGGAAATTCTGGAAAGAGAGGAACCCATCACTCCAGATTTCGTAGCCATGCACAGGGAAAAGTTAAAAAAGTGTCTTGAAGATTTAGAAAGACGAGAAAAGCTCGACAGCCTCAGGGCTAGGCTGTCCTTCGATACACCTTCCGACCAAGAAAGGGTGGACCCACAGAACAAAAGCAGTGGTAGTGACCCACTTGAAACGTTCATGACGGCCCTCAGACAGATGTCCTCGGAGGAGAGGGAGGATCTCATAACGGGAAAGAAGCCGAAAGGGAAAGAAAAAGAAAAGGAAGGCCAAAGCGATGATGGTCTGGATCAACCCTACCTCCCACGGGACTTGGCCGAGATCTCAAAGTTCACCAGGAGGATTGCAGAAGCACCAATGTCCCCTAAGACAAAACTACCTCCAAACTTCGACAGGTATGACGGGACTAGAGACCCTGAGGATCATCTCCATGCCTTCCGGGGGGCAGGGCAGCTGGGGAAGTGGCCCATGCCGGTCTGGTGCCACATGTTCGTACAAACCCTGACGGAGGGGGCTAGGCTTTGGTTTGACAGCCTTCCCCCCGGCGGGATCGACAGCTATGAAGAGTTAAGTGAAAAGTTTCTGAGAAACTTTGGTCAGCAGAGGAAAGTGGTCAAGAACCCAAACGAGATCCTGCACATAAGGCAGAGGGACAATGAACGAATAGACCAGTACATGGAGAGGTTTGTCAAGGAAAGCATGAACATCAAGGACGTCCCGGAGGTCATGAAGATCAGCAGTTTCATTAACAGGTTGAAACATGCACAACTATGTGAGAAGCTGGGGGAGGAATTCCCACATTCATTTGACAACCTCATGGACAGAGTCAGAGCCTTTGTCAGGGGCAAAAACATAGTTAGCAAAGCCAAGGAGATGGACACCCCACCCCGAAGGCTCACCACGGCTGCAAAGCCTCCCGGAAAAGGTACACCTTACTCAAGAAAACCTGTTGTTGATAGAATGTTGCATGATAGAACGAGGCCCTCGTACTCCCCGTATAGGCCCCGGGGAAGAGGCCCATCCTCCTACCCCGACAGCTTCACTCCTCTCACCAAAACCCCAAGTGAAATACTGGCCAATGAGAGGGTGAAGGGCTCCTTCCCAAGGCCACCACCCATAAAACCTGGGCCAAAGGCACAACCAAATGAGTATTGTGACTTTCACAAAGGGTTTGGCCATAAAACTAATGATTGCATGTACCTAAAAAGAGAAATAGAGGCCGCGGTGAAAACGGGAAAACTGGCCCATTTGGTTAAGGAAATTAAGGAAGGAGGGGGGATCGCAAAGGGAAAGATGCAAGGGAGCCTGGGAGGGCAGATGTAGATATGATTAGAAGGAGGAATGAATTTGATACCACCAGGAGTGTAAAGGCCAGAATCCTGGGCTCCCCAGACCGCATGAAAGCTCCCATCCTAATGCCATACTTGGAGGAAAATGAGGTGCAACGGCTCCCACTCAACATCTCAGCCATAATAGCCGACCACAAGGTGGCCAGAATACACGTGGACGGGGGATCCGGGGTAGAAGTTATATACGAGCATTGTTTCCTCAGATTTGACAGGGATGTAAGAGACAGGCTCGAGGAGGACTCTATCCCATTAGTAGGATTCAACAACAGTGTGTCACACCCCTTGGGAAAGATCAGACTCCCATTCACCGTCGGGGTAGGGGATCGAGTCTGAACTATAAACCTAACCTTCACAGTGGTTCGAGCACCCTCAAAATACAATGCAATCCTGGGAAGACCTGGGATCGAAGATCTACAAGCACAGGCATCGACCCCTCACGGAGCCCTGGTGTTCCAAACGCCAAAGGCCTTGGCTTGGGTAAAATCTGCATACGAGGTGATTTCCTCCGTGTTCGAGGGAGAAGCATCTGAGAAACCCCAAAAAGATGGGGTGGAAGAATGGGTGCTTTGTGATAGGTTCCCGGAGCAGACGGTCAAAGTAGGAAGCCACCTGAGTGACAAGTGCAAGAGTGCTCTCAAGGAACTGCTCCTTCTCAATATAGATGTATTTGCATTTCAACATGGGGATATGACAGGAATCCAAAGAAGCTTGACTGAGCACCGACTCAACACATACACCTGGGCAAAGACAATAAAACAGAAAAAACGGAGCATGGGCCCCAGTAAGAGGAGGGCCGCCTGTGAAGAAACCAGGAAGCTGCTCAGAGCCGGAATAGTAAGGGAAGTAAAGTACTCGTCTTAGATTGCTAACCCGGTCATGGTCCAGAAGAAAGACGGAGGATGGAGGATGTGCATTGATTTTCAAGATTTGAACAAAGCGTGTCCCAAGGATTGCTACCCCCTCCCAGAGATAGACGTCCAAGTGGACTCCTTATCCCAGTATCCCCTGAAGTGCTTCTTAGATGCCTATAAAGGATACCATCAGATACAGATGTCAATGGAAGACGAGGAAAAGACCACCTTCATCACAGACGAAGGGACATTTTGCTATACCAAAATGCCTTTCGGACTCAAGAACGCTGGTGCCACCTATCAAAGGTTCATGAATGCCCTTTTCAGGGAACAACGGGGACGAAACCTAGAGGTATATGTTGATGACATTGTTATCAAAAGCCTGACCGAAATGGCCATGATAGATGACATAGCCGAGACCATCCGAACCATGCAAGATGTGAATATGAAATTGAACCCTGGGAAGTGCTGTTTTGGGGTAGAAAAAGGGAAGTTCCTGGGGGTAGTGGTTACTAAGGGCGGAATTAAAGCTAACCCGAAGAAAACTCAAGCCGTGGCTGAAATGCGATCCCCTAGGTCCCTGAAAGACATCCAACAGCTGAACGGAAGGCTAATCGCATTAAACCGCTTTTTATCAAAAGTAGCTGACAGGACTCTTCCCTTCATGTAGGTGCTGAAGGACTGCCTTCAAACGGACAGGTTTAAATGGACATCTGAGGCAGAAATTGCCTTCCAAGAAATGAAGACTTACATCTGCAAGCTCCCGGCCTTAGCCACCCCAGTGCCAGGGGAAGACCTGCTTCTGTATCTATCTGCTTCAAAGACTACCATAAGTGTGGTCATGATGGTGGAACGGGAAGGGAAGCAGATACCGATATACTTCATTAGCAGGACCCTTAAAGGCCCAGAAGAACGCTACATGCCCCTGGAGAAGTTAGGTTTGGCCCTCGTTTTTGCATCCCGGAGACTCAGGAGGTACTTCCAAGGGCACAAGATCACCCTGATGACAGACCAGCCCCTCCAAAAGGTACTAAGGAGGCCGGAGTTGTCAGGACGGCTGGCTAAATGGGCCGTAGAGCTGGGAGAACACTCCTTGGAGTTCAAACCCAGGACAGCCATGAAAGGACAAATACTGGCCGATTTCTTAGCAGAAGTCCCTGAGGATGAAGAAAAAGAACTTCTAAAACGGGAGGCCTTGGAAAGGGAAGAAAAAGAGAAGGAAGATGAGGCTGTGTGGAAACTATTCACAGATGGAGCCTCCAGTGAAGAGGGGAGCGGAGCAGGCATTACTTTGATAAGCCCTGAAGGAGTTGAGCTAACCTATGCCATAAGACTGGACTTTGAAAACACCAACAACACTGCAGAATATGAAGCCCTTTTAGCAGGGATGAGGTTGGCCAAAAAGATGAAAGCAAAACACGTGGAAGCTAGCACTGACTCACACCTGGTGGTCAAGCAGTACCAAGGAGAGTATGAGGCTAAAGACAACACCATGGCTTAGTACGTGGCAAAAGTAAAAGAGACAGCCGAAGCGTTCAAAACCTTCAAGCTAGAATACGTCCCCGCGGGAGAAACAGAAAATCTGATGCCCTCAGTAAGCTGGCCTCAGTAGCATTTGACCACCTAGCAAGAGAAGTCAAAGTGGAAGTCCTGACGTCCCCCTCCCTCGGTACAGAGGAGGTAGCTGCAGTTGAAAACGCACAAGAAACATGGATGACACCAATTGCAAAATTCCCGAGGGACGGAACGCTACCCGAGGGAGACTGGGCAGCCAGAAAGATAAGAGTAAAAGCCTTACAATATGAGCTGGTTGATGGAGAACTTTACCGAAGATCATACCTGGGCCCATCCTTGAAGTGTGTTGACATGGAAGAAGCTAAGTATGTGATCAGAGAAATACATGAAGGGATTTGTGGGATGCATTCGGGGCCAAGAACGGTAGTAGCAAAGGCAATGAATGCGGGATTCTATTGGCCTCGAATGTACGAAACAGCATCCGAAGAGATTAAGAGATGTGACAATTGCCAGGTACATGCGCCTATGACTCATCGACACAAACACCCGATGATACCCGTCTCAACGTCCTGGCCCTTCCAAAAATGGGCCATCGACATAATCGGGCCATTCCCAGAGGGTCCTGGAGGGATCAAGTATGTGGTGGTCGCCATCGATTATTTTACCAATTGGATAGAAGCAAGACCCTTGGGAAAAATAATCGGGGAACAGATGAGGCGATTTGTACTAGACAACATCATCTGCAGGTACGGGGTCCCAAAGGAACTGGTAAGTGATAACGGTGTCCAATTCGCTGGAAGACCCTTCAAACCATGGTGCGAACAAATGCACATACACCAAGTGTTCACCTCCGTTACCTACGCCCAAAGCAATGGACTGGTAGAAAGAGCAAATCAAAGTGTCATCAAAGGAATGAAGGGGAGACTTGGAAGAAAACAGAAAGGATGGTTGGAGGAGCTACCATTTGTGCTATGGGCATACAGGACCACTGTCACGGCCCCCGACCCACCCTGGACGGAATCGGGAGTCGCGAACAGCCCAGTGGTACCGGTGATTATTTTGAAAACGTTGCAGCGGAAATTTCATCAGGACCGTGAGTTAGGAAAAATATCAGAGTTTAGAAAACACCGGATTTTATTTATTTAAATAGATGGGATAAACCCATGTTTTACAATGGTAGCTTTAATAAAGATAAATTTAATTACATAAAACAATATTTCTTAATTTGATTTAATTAATAAATAAGCCACTTCTTGATGCCTTTCAGTGCCGTATCCATCTCTTACTCCAATCTACTGTAATTACCTGAAACGCGTTTTAAAAAAGGTTTTGTCAGCGGGAAATACCGAGTGAATCATTCTATTTACATAAAATGATGCATAGTTATTAATTACAGCATAAGAGCGATTACAATGGCTTCTATCTTATTTTTATCTGGCGCTGTGTCACAATGGTGACATGTCACAATGGTGACGATGGTCATACCACTATTAGGTCAATGAACCTAAATAGTGATGATTATCCCTTGTTGGTCAATGAACCTAACTGGGAGAAAATTAGTAATGTGCACAATACCCCCCTAGCCAGTGATTCAAGATATCCACGACTTAGTCCCTGTAATTATAACTTTTGAAAATAATTTGAGGTATTGTAAAATAGTTGATAAAAAGAGAATGACTCACTTTATAATCATGCAGATTCATACGGCAAAGTTTAGTCTACAGATAAGCCTTGATATATTGCAGATTTATACAGGCAGAGCTTAGCCTATTAATTAGCCTTGTAACCTAGTGCACACGAACTAGGTAAGTAACTAATACAGCATTTACGATAACTCACGAGATTAAAACCCTCACAACGAATGACAAAGTGCAATCACTTAAACATCCATCGGATTCACAACGAATGACAGAGTATTCCCCGAATTCGGGTGGTACTCAAACATCCGGTTGGAATCATGACTAGTGAGAAAGGATAGTACTAAAACATCCATCGGATAGTTTCTATCGATCGGACATTGAATCGTAGCAGCGATCGAGTTAATACCCTGTATCGTAGCAGCACCCCGCTATACTAATTAGTGATTCGTGTGTGTTTTTAGAGTATTTGGGCGATATCTCTGCGTACAATTTGAATTTGATCGTCAAACGAACGCCAGGAATCGAGTCCCACTGCCCTCTATTTATACCTGAATTTTGACCAGGCTTGCGCACCGTAAGCATAATCCCTTGCGGTGCGCAAGGGACACGAAATCACCCTAGGGTAGCCACGTGTGTGTATAGGCCTGCTGAGTCGACGAAACGTTAAAATTCAATTTTGACAGCAACTTATAAAGATAATCGTCGAGTAGGAAATATCCCCCCTGAGTTTTAGGGGCCCTGATCCTGACTGTTCTGAAAATTTTAGGGTTTGTGCAGAATCACTTGGGTGTCTCAATTAGGGTTTTCTATTGGATAAAATAATAAAATAAATAGGACTTTTGATGAGGGTTGTTACATTCTCCCCACCTTAATAAAAATCTCGTCCTCGAGATTTGGGTTACGATATTTCTTTTAGATTTATGTCATATTTTAGTCAACAAAATGACACAGAATTAAATATCAAATTTTGTGAATACGAGTTGTATAATAAGTAGGATTTAATGGTTCAACTGAATTAGTTCAAGAAATCAATGACAAACGGATGAGATAAAATGATATAATTCCCAAGGTGACTAGGTTCAATCCAAAAGATATATGATCAATAGATATTTAAAATGAAGGTGAAGGACTTTTAGAATCAATAAAAATTCTTTGTCAAAAGAAAGCTTACTTGGATTGGCAACCGAGGAAGACTTAGAATTGACAGGTTCAAAAATAAAAGCATGAAAAATGATTTGTCAAATATTTATGATATGAGAAAATCAAAGTGTTGAGATGAGTGAATTGCAAAGATACACCAAAAGACAATAGAGTTAGTGTATCATTGTTTAGAGTTCCAAGTTATTTTAATTATAAACAATGTGATAGTACACTATTAGTGACCATATTTTTCATACTATGGTTTAGAGATCAAAATATAATAAGAACAAGTTGTTTTGGCATGACCAACTATTATATTATATTTTGTAAAGCAAAATGTAATATATATTATTTGTTACGCATTTTTACTATATGTAAATGGTCACCACTTTTAAATATATATTATTTTAGTATTTTACTATACTATGTAAAATAACTTATATTTACTATGTAATATATATTACAAAACATTGCAATGAAGTTATTACATTACAAAATATTTTAGTATTTATTATTTTGTAAAAGAAATCACTATTATTAAATGAAAGTTGTAAATAAAAGTGTAAAAATATTTATTGTACAAAAGTATTTGTAAAATATTTTGTAAATATATATCACTTAATGAGTCAATTCTATTTGATTACTTATTTTCATTTTGAAATCATATAACGTTGTGAATGTATTTACAATTGTTGTAAATAAGTGAAAATGGAAATTATTCCTATATATTACAATGTTCTCCTAACCCAACGTAGTTAATGACTACCATATTATTCTTATATGGTTACTTTCTTGCCAAAGTGTTACGGTACATAGTTACCACAAAACATGTGATAGATAATTATTTATATAATTTTATTTGTCCCTCTAATTCTTGTATTGTTTTATGACTTCTCTTTACAGTATAAAGTATATATAAAATATTTCTACATATAATTAAAATTTACTAATTAAATATGATAACTTAATTTATATATATTAACTAGTCATTATCATGGTTGGATATTGGTTAGTGCTGCCTTGTTTAAGCATAGGTGGCCAGTCCATGCCTAATTAAGGCTAGGCTATTCAATATCTGCCATTGACAATAACCCTAGTACTTAAAAATAATATTAACACTTCTGTTATTAATTTATTTAATAATAAAACTAATATTAATTATCAATAATAAATAACTGAACGTAAACTTAAATGAGAGTATACTTCAACATAAATTATATATATATATATATATAAATATAAATTCTTTACCTCAATGGTTTAATAAGAATATAGTAATACTATTTTGTAATCACTTATGTAAGTTTCCATATATAATTAATTTTATATAATGTTTTTCGATTGAAGATGTTAAAGCAATAATTATCACGAAAGGCTAGATTGATGTTGTAAGAATCATTAAGAGATACACTGAAATATGACAAGAATTTGTGTATCATTATCTTAGCACACGATTTGTGTTAAGATGGCTTTTATCAACAAAGCAATTTAATATATAATTAAATAAATAATTAAATCCGTATATTCTATATATAAACGAGATTAGTGCAAGCTTAAATTTTGTGAAAATGTCAGTACAAGGTGATCATGATCAAAGAAATGATTCAATGAAGTCGAAGACTAGACAAGCCTATTATGGTTCAAAACAAATGAAGTGCTTGTTGGGAGGATTTTGAATATGATAGCTTCCATCCATCATATAGGATCTTGAAATGAATATGTAATGTGAGCAAGTCAAATAATTTGAACTTGATTTAAACAAAACAAGTTTTAATAAGAAGGTTTGGACATGGTTACTATAGAAACTATGTATGTCAAAGAAAATTAAATTTTTCAAGAAATTCATTGACTCGATATCAAGGAGTTATTGTTTTGTAATAATGCGGTTCACAGTACAAAAAGTGGAATGATATTTGAGTTTGGATAAAATAATAAATCGGAATGAAGCCCTTCTTTATAAATCAATTGAATCACATGCGCAACAAACAGTGCATGTGTAATGTATGAATTTACCAAGAAATGAAATAGATCAATATTTGCTATTATGAAAGAAATCCTTATGGTATGATGACCATTAGGGGAAGTAGAAACACGAAAGTCAACTCTTTATATGCAGAAATCAGAATTTTAATGAAAGAATTTTAAGAACTTTATCTGGAATTTCGGGTGATAACCGTTATTAAGTGACATTACCAGGGAATGTTGAATAAAATGAAATAGGGAATTTGCAAAGGTATGTGACTCCTTTTGCAGGAATAATAATTATGACTCTGATTAAACTGTGCACCGATGATTGTAAAATTTTGTTCCAACGTACCTCAGCAAGATTCATGTTGCTTGTACGATCGCATGGTAAGGTGCTTCTTTTTTTTTATTAGTAGTTCTTCCACTGACGGAATTAGCATGGATGTCATCGTGCCCAATTTATATTTTCCAAAGGTCTTGCCTTGGAAATCGTGTGTAATATACTTCATCTTTTGTGGACTTATAATTAAATTTTCATGTGTTTTTTTTTAACATTATCACAACTTTACATGCTTCTTACTTGCGTTAATATTTTATGATAACGCGTTAGAAATTCTTTTGATGGCGTTTTAACTTAAAGGTTTTTCATTGTTTATTTTATCACACGAACTACGAGACAGCTGATCAAACGAAATAATGTTTGATATCGGAAAAGAGATTCTTAATAAAGAAATCTAGACACAGATGCTTGGGCTTTATTCCAAATTGACTTTTGGAATTTCTTATAGATATACATATCTATATAATCACATATTTCACATGCTGTAATATACATACCCTTTATAAGATCATGTATTTAACAGATTCATATTTCCAAAGCAATTCAGATATCAGATCATGATACTATTTAGGGAAATTTTGTCACTTGTTTGACATATTATATACCCCGTCTTATCCGGTTCGCGCCGGAGCGGTAACCCCAGTATATCCGGACAAACTGGAGAGTCTGCTACACCATACCCAGTTTTGTCGGAAAATTTTTCTATTTCCCATAAATAATATCTTTTCAAGACTTTAAAAGTGCCTATCTTATTAGGGCTTTTATCCAGAATTAGGGAAATTTGTATTCCCGTAATATATCTTATTCCAGACCAAGTAATATCAATAAGCAATAATTACTATTAATTCTTGCTTATTTATCATATTTTGCAATATTCTAATTACCATTCTTATGGCATACAAAAACCCATCATAATTTATTCACATAAGTACTTAGCTTATCTTGAAGTTTATACTAAGGCATCTTTTCTTAAGTTCAAGTCTAAATGCTATCATGTGTGCTACCAGTTAATAGCAATCTCCTAACTCTTTTTTTTTTTTAATGAATTTAGGTATTATTGTCACAACACTTAAAGGCTTAAAGCAGTGGCTCTGATACCACCTTCTGTCACGGCCCCCGACCCACCCTGGACGGAATCGGGAGTCGCGAACAGCCCAGTGGTACCGGTGATTATTTTGAAAACGTTGCAGCGGAAATTTCATCAGGACCGTGAGTTAGGAAAAATACCAGAGTTTAGAAAACACCGGATTTTATTTATTTAAATAGATGGGATAAACCCATGTTTTACAATGGTAGCTTTAATAAAGATAAATTTAATTACATAAAACAATATTTCTTAATTTGATTTAATTAATAAATAAGCCACTTCTTGATGCCTTTCAGTGCCGTATCCATCTCTTACTCCAATCTACTGTAATTACCTGAAACGCGTTTTAAAAAGGTTTTGTCAGCGGGAAATACTGAGTGAATCATTCTATTTACATAAAATGATGCATAGTTATTAATTACAGCATAAGAGCGATTACAATGGCTTCTATCTTATTTTTATCTGGCGCTGTGTCACAATGGTGACATGTCACAATGGTGACGATGGTCATACCACTATTAGGTCAATGAACCTAAATAGTGATGATTATCCCTAGTAGGTCAATGAACCTAACTGGGAGAAAATTAGTAATGTGCACAATACCCCACTAGCCAGTGATTCAAGATATCCACGACTTAGTCCCTGTAATTATAACTTTTGAAAATAATTTGAGGTATTGTAAAATAGTTGATAAAAAGAGAATGACTCACTTTATAATCATGCAGATTCATACGGCAAAGTTTAGTCTACAGATAAGCCTTGATATATTGCAGATTTATACAGGCAGAGCTTAGCCTATTAATTACCCTTGTAACCTAGTGCACACGAACTAGGTAAGTAACTAATACAACATTTACGATAACTCACGAGATTAAAACCCTCACAACGAATGACAAAGTGCAATCACTTAAACATCCATCGGATTCACAACGAATGACAGAGTATTCCCCGAATTCGGGTGGTACTCAAACATCCGGTCGGAATCACGACTAATGACAAAGGATAGTACTAAAACATCCATCGGATAGTTTCTATCGATCGGACATTGAATCGTAGCAGCGATCGAGTTAATACCCTGTATCGTAGCAGCACCCCGCTATACTAATTAGTGATTCGTGTGTGTTTTTAGAGTATTTGGGCGATATCTCTACGTACAATTTGAATTTGATCGTCGAACGAACGCCAGGAATCGAGTCCCACTGCCCTCTATTTATACCTGAATTTTGACCAGGCTTGCGCACCGTAAGCATAATCCCTTGCGGTGCGCAAGGGACACGAAATCACCCTAGGGTAGCCACGTGTGTGTATAGGCCTGCTGAGTCGACGAAACGTTAAAATTCAATTTTGACAGCAACTTATAAAGATAATCGTCGAGTAGGAAATATCCCCCCTGAGTTTTAGGGGCCCTGATCCTGACTGTTCTGAAAATTTTAGGGTTTGTGCAGAATCACTTGGGTGTCTCAATTAGGGTTTTCTATTGGATAAAATAATAAAATAAATAGGACTTTTGATGAGGGTTGTTACAACCACCCCTAAGGACTGCAACGGGGAAACTTCTTTCAGCTTAACTTACGGGACGGAGGCAGTCATCCCGGCTGAAATAGGGTCCCCGACTGCCAGGATGAAGCTCAGGGAGGCAGACAACGAACAAGACCTCCGGATGAGCCTGAACTTGCTTGAAGAAAGGAGAGAAGTGGCAGTAGTCAGGGAGGCGAAGTACAAGAAGCAGCTCGAAAGCTATTACAATGCCAAGATGAAAAAGCTCAGCCTTATCCCAGGGGATTTGGTCCTAAGAGCAAACGAGGCCAGCCTACAGGAGAGCACCGGAAAGCTAGGGCCCAATTGGGAAGGGCCTTACCGGGTTTCATGGGCAAATGGCAAAGGAAGTTGTAAGCTGGAAACGCTCCAAGGCAAGGAGGTCCCCATGACGTGGAACCTTATGCAACTCAGGAAGTATCACCTTTGAGAGGTTAACCCCCAGGAAAAACGGCCAGGGAGCCACTTTTGTAATATTTAACTATTAGTCTGGGGCTTGGCCCTAGGACAAATCTTTTGTAACAACTTGTACGGGGAAACTTAGTCCCCAAGGAATGAATGACAAACGGACAGCTAAATTGTCCCCTTTTGGCTAAACAACACGTGTTATACCAAGGCAGACGTGCCCTGAACGGTCATAACCCTAATGACAAATAAACACACGTGTATAAGGCATATCAAGCATGCCAAACGCCCGGCTGTGGGGAAGAATAGGGTCTACCTAACCCAGAGGAAACGGGTAAACAAACCAAAAACATAATCTCACATTATAAACTTGTCCAGTGATTGGCCTCGAACAGACAATCCCGGTTTATCAAACAAACCATAAACACAACGCACTTTCGTAAACAAATTACAAAAATAATTTTTTTTTACAAAACGAATGTACAATAGGAAGCCCTATTGGCTTAAACAACTAACATACAAGCCAGCAGGCATAACAAACAGACTAAAGCACGGCTCCTTACAAACAGCCCAAAAGTATTCAGGGAAGCGCCGACCTGACCCCTGCAACATAAAAAGGCACAACAAAAAAACAAGCAAAAAACAAAATGGCAACATACAGTCATAGGTTATATGATTAAGTACCTAGGAGAACCCCAACACAAAGATTCTCCTTCCAAATACCAAAAGTTTAAAGTATCCTAGGGTAAGCAATTATCCAGATTACAACCATATCGAAAGAGGTTAATGTTTAGAAATCACTGGGGACCATCCCCAGACAAAGACGGTGGAGACGAAGGACCAGCGGAGGAAAACAGGGCTTTCAATTCATCTATTGATATCATGGGATGCTCCAGGATCTTCTTGAGAATGGCCGGGGTCCTACTCCCAAACTCCTCATCCAGCTTAGATAGTCTCTTCTTAGCTTTGGAGTTGTAAAGCGGAGTCTCTTTCCTGCCCAGACCCTGAGCAGAGTAAATATAGCCATCCTTCAACCCAGCCTGGTAGCCAACATCCCGGTACGCCCTATACACCTCCTCCAAGCCACTTTTAAACTCCTCTGACTGAGAAACGGCAGTAAGGAAGGCTCCAAAACCTTCAGTGATTAACCAATGTTTCTCCTTAGCCAACCGCTGGTTATCATCAGAAGTTATCCCATAATCGGCATACATAGTATTCAGCTGCTCCTGGGAAACGGAGCCAACCTCCTTCAGATGCTTTAACTCAGCGGCCAACTCTTCCTTCTCCTCCACCAACACCGCCATTTCCCTTTCCCAGGCTCGTTCCTTCCGCTCCAACATGGCTCCAGCCCCCTAGGCAAAAAACATCATAAAGAATCCAAAAAGCAGTTGGAAAAAAGGGGGGAGGGGAGAGAAAGGCTATGTACCTTCTCCTCTTGCAACTTCCTCTAAGCCTCGACCACTTGACATCTAAGTTCGGTAGTAATAGACTGGGAGGTCTTGAGTTCACCCTTGAGTTCTTCATTCGCCCTCCTCAAATCGTCAATCCGCTGCAGCATGCCAGCACCCCTGAAAAAACTCTCACAGAGAGACATGCTATACTGATCCTCAAAGAGATCATCCCTCAAAGCAGAATTCATGAATCTATGGGAGGGAGGAACAACATGACTCAAAAAATCCCTGCCAGTCTCAGGGGTCCCTATCACTGAAGAATGAGTTATTTTCCATTTAGGGACATAGGTGAAAGGGATAGCATCAGCAAACAGGGGAGCCAAAGGGGACCGATGAGCAAAACCCTCAGGTTGAGTAGGTCTACTAGTCCCAGTAGCATGGTGAGGAGAGAGTTCAAAGGCTGAGGCAAAATGAGCCATGCTTACTTCCGGAGTCTTGTCCCGAACACGGGAAGATGAGGGACCAGTAGGGATCTCTATTGGATCATGAGAACTCCCCTACACAAAAAAAAAAAAAAAAAAAAAGAAGAAAAAGAACATCAAAAATCTCCCTAGAACAAAATAAATATAAGGCAAATAGGTAAGAGGAAAAAGGAGCTCACCAACAAAGGTGCACTCACAAGGCTTGAAGACCTCAGGTGTTTGGACAAAGAACCCTTAACCCCAACAAGGGGAAGTTCGGAAGCAGCCTTCGATGCCGGAGCCTTTGCCGGATATCACGAGGAGCAGGGGTTGGCCTAGGACTTGCAGCTTTCCTCTTACGAACTAAACGGACCTCCAGAGCTTCATCATCACTTTGATCAGAATGCTTAACAGGGGCGGGATCAGGGGAACTCTCTTCCCCATCAGAGGAGGTTTCCACACCCCCTTCCACAGCAACGGAGCCCCCAGCCTGGGCAGACCCCCCGGTAACCTGCATCCCTACACTCCGGTTCAAACCCGGATCAACCTCATCACCAACTACAAACTTGACATCCTTAGAATCCCCTTGAAGCAGTCTCCACAAAGTCAATTCTGCATAAGAAAAACACTAAAGATGACTGTACAAATACCAAGAAACAAAAGCAAATGACAGCAAATCCAGGGCAAAAAGATACCCTTTTTACCGAAAAAATCCTTGGGACGAACTGAGTAGGAAGGGCTCAACCCCCCATGGCCAAGATTCCCTCAGAAAAAGTAAAAGCCCTCGTTGGGTTTTCATACATGCGTTTCCACTGAACGGTCTCGTTAGCAGACAAGGTGGGAACAGTATCTTCAATAATGGCCTCAACATCTCTTGGCAGTGGGGACTCTGGTATCATGGCAGCGGAAACAAAGATGAACCTACTCTTCCAATCCTTCGGGTAAGTGGAGGTTGGCATAAAGGTATAACAGGGTTTCGACACACTGTTCTGTCGCTTAGCAAAAGTAAACCAATCTCCATCAGAGATCAGTTTATAGAACATACTGAACAAGGGGACAGATGGCTCGCCAGAAACGGCCGCACAAGACAACTCAAAGTGCACCACTCTCATAAACCCTAGGGGATGCAACTGAGAGAAGTGAACCCCGAAGTGGCGAAGTAAAGCAACCTTGAAAGGTGAAAGAGGATACCGGACTCCACAAGAAGAAAACGCCAATGTATAAAGGGGAATTCGGTCCGGTGTACATTCGGCCGATTCGTTAGGGCCCGGCAAGGTGGGAGAAAACCGCTCAGGAATGTTGTGCGTCTCGACAAAAGACTTCAAGTCTTTCGCTGTCAAGACCGATCTAATTGCAGAGCGACCGGAACGACTAATGTTTAAAAAGGAAACGGTGATCGGAGAAATAAGAGAGAAGGAAAGAAAGAACTAGAAGGAATTGAAAGGAAGTTTAAAAGATAATGGGGGTATTTAAAAGAAGATAACTGACGCACAGGAAACCGTCATGTCACCAGTCCCTTCAAAATTTAAAAAGGGTGCACGTGTATCTAAGGGGTTAACTCCCGCCGCTAGTATTCGGCGAAATGATGGGCTTAATGAAAAGAAGGAATAATTAATAACTGGTCAGAAACGGGCCCACATTCGTAGCCCAAGAAAATTAACCTCCTTCTTGAACAGTTATGATTCAGCCCCGGATCATGAGCCTCGGGTCTCAGAACCAGGGACTAAAGATAACTTGACGACGGGCCAATGGGAAATCCCATTTTACCCGCTTTGGGCAGCCTTCATGCGGGCCCAACGAGATATAAGCCCAAATAACAGTTTGCCTTGCCCATTAAGGTTCTCCTCATGAGAAATGAGCGGGAAACTAGAATCAGAAAATGCAGGTCTCATTTAATGCCTGATAAGAAGAGGATCTTGGCTGACATTGTACTTCTCCGGCCAGAACATTAAATAATGTTGTCATCTTACTGTTAGGGGTCAGACACGTGTCTGAACCTCTCGAAAACCCGCAGAATCCGTTGGATCACCTTGTCAAAATATCTCACATGGGAGATAAGGGCTCGGGATTATATAAGAGCCAAAGAGGATGATCATGAGGCAGATCGAAGGTATCGCATTTAACACTCTCTCATTTACTCCTCTCTCATTTATTCCGACCAACATTCTTACATATTAAACACACACATATTTATTGGATTCACACCTTAGAGGAAACATTCCGGTGATCACACTCATCGGAATAGACTCCTCAAACTCTCCGGCAAGTTTACTTATTCTCACGCCGGAGCTTGGTCACGGATCCTCCTCCCGGGGCCCCCCGTGACGAGGCTAACGGTTTACTTTTTTGTAGCACAAAGGCCGAGATATCTTGACGTCAGCGAAGACCCCATTGAAGGTGAGCAGGGATTTGGGTATTCGACAAGTAGCTATCTGGAGTTTGATGGATACATGCACGGAAATATTCATATTTTAAAAGTCAAATATTGAAAGGGGTTTCATGTTAACACATGGTATTGACTATGGATTGTCATGCTTTATTAAAAGGGGTTTCATGTTAACTCATGGTATTAACTATGGATTGTGATCATGCTTGATTTAGTTAAGAATTCAATATCTATAGTTGACTATTACGAATATAAGATATGACTAATGGATAAAACATGTCGCTTCCACTGAAAACTTGAAATAATGTGTATGTGACATATGTGGTATGTGGACAATTTGAAATTTTGAATGGTTTTAATGTTGGTTCAGTTCTGTTTATACACGAGGGAAAACATTAAAGCATACCTGTTACAGCAGACAGTGCGTTGGAGAATCCAGATGGAGACGCAGCAATAAGGTTTGACATGATTGTCATCTTGGTCTGGTTCCTTCTTAGGGTGCAATCTAATGATGGTGATGATGAAACCGAATATGGTTGTTCGGTTGGGAGAGAGAGGCGATATTGATGTTATGTGTTATTAGGGTTTGTGTAATTGTCGAACCCTTTAACCTCTACATTAGTCTCCTTATATATGCACCCAGGAGGAAACCCTAATTAGTTAATAAGGGTAATATGGTCCATCAACAATTACCAACTAATTATTTAATAGGTTGTTATGTATTTTGATCTATATATAATGTAAATGATTATAATGGCTACTAGATTAAATATTAAATCATAATATATTTAATCTTACATTCTCCCACTTAGCCGAGTAATCATTTACTATGAGTATTAGATAAGCCTGATCAGGAGTTAACACTCATTTTAGCCTTAAACAAGTACTATAGCAGAGAAATACAGCCGTTGAATCATTATGCGACTCAGGACCCCCATTAATCATACTATAGCCTTAATTTAAAACCTAATCGTTATGATCAAAATACGCATAAGCCCTTTGTTTGATTTGTAACTATATTTGTCTATATGCCGTTATGCTAGCGTGACATATTCTTAGAGACATACAAAATCAAACTGATGAGGAAAAATTAACTAATAGTTAGTCATTCATAGTACGATATGCAGTTGCGCATGGCCATCAATTAATACCCGTCTCTGAGCTCTCTTAATAAGACTTATGGGTAATAGCCCTTCAGTTATAGGATCCTTAAGCATATCTTGAATGTATTCGACAAAAAACTTAGTTTCCTGAATTCGTTCATAAACGAATAATTAATTGCGTATCGAAACTTAATGCAGCACCTCTTGAACTGTTACTGTTCAAGGAGTCATGGTAGCTGACTTTATCACACTAAATCTTCAAAACATTAATTATATGGAGTTAATGAGCTTATGAGTCCACTGATAAATTTCCAACAACATTTAGTGACTGTATTATGTCGTTATAACTTAGGTTGTTATTATCAGTGCATTATGACTCCTCCATGAGATAGGTTTTGTCTGCTGACATAAGGATATACCCGAAATTACATTTTGTCATCTTTGAATATCTCAAAGTTAGAGTAATAAACCGGTTTTAATTCTCACTTCTTCTTAAATTATAGCTTCTCGTTTCCTTTAAAGATATTGTAGTACTCCATTAGATGCTTCACATTAATCTAGACATATCTAGTGTGTTGCAATGTGAGTAATATCTAAACGAGTATAGACTTAAACTTACATAAGGCTTCTAATTAATGAAGCGTAAGGAAATAATCTCATTTATCCTATTATCCTCTAAAAGAGAGCATTAATGTTTGTTACATATGTAAGGACCCATTTGAGGTTAAACTTATGAAACGAAACTAATGTCCCATTGGGTCTATCTCGGTGTGTTATGATATCTATTTGATAAGAGATATCTCTGAGATCTATTATATCAAAGTTTGTGTTAACAATGCTTTGACTTATGTAACATATATTTGTCAAAAGAATATCATCTATATAGACAAGTTTATCTTAGTTGCTCCCACTTATTTTGAGGTAGGTACATTAATCCACTTGATTCTTGATGAAAATAATTACGTTAGCTTTTCATCACATTATGATGTTTGCATTAACCCATATATGGATATTATTGGCTTACAAATAAAGTGTTCTTTAACCTTCAGTTTGAAACTTTAGGTTGTTATCTAATGAACATGTAAATGTGTCAGCCATTTGTTATGGAAAATTGTTTATAATGTTCATCTAATGTAGCTTTAAACTATTATAAGCTACTAGAACAGTGATGATCCTCAAAGAAATCTTTTGTTAGATATGTAATAAAGATTCTTTAATAATTTATCTCTTCCTGAGTACAACCTTTGGCAATCAATGAAGCTTCTTCGTGTCTTAATGCTTATATTAGGATTTGGTTTAGTTATGAACACTCTTAGGTAATTCAATCAAATCCCGAACGTTATACAAACACATAAAATCAGTTTTACTAGAAAACTGTTTTATTCCATTTAAAAGAATATTGATTGACACTAATGGCTTAATTTGAAGAGATAGGACCAGTAAACTTTTCCAAAATCCATTTCAACTTCAGTTAGGGAGGTTATGTAATCATCAAAGTTAGTAGGCTTTTAAACCTAGATGACCCCCTGAGTTGATTATTGGGTTTGTTAGAAGTTTCAGTTTTATGGATTAGCTCTTGGTTAGGTTGCTATCATTTTCCTTCTAAGTCTGAAAGAGTTGGTGCAGTATGGTGTACAAGAGGTGTAATCGGAGTTAAATTCAGAGTGAAATTTAATGACATTCTTCCCCCCACCTCTTGTATTCCTTGCAAATCATGATAAGGACTTTGACTGCTCCCACTAACCTTAGAAATCTTTAGGAACTCAGCATGCTTAGGGTCAATATGTAACGACCAACAAATTCTAATAGAGAAACGAGTTAATGACATTAGTCGTTGTAGTTTCTCTTGTTGAGGATTATGTTAGTTCAGGTAAGAAATCTAAGTGGGCCCACAATTAAGCAACAATGAAACTTTTGTAAGAGTAGCATTAGATTTTAAGGAGACAAGTTATGATAGAACAATGTCGTGATGGAGCAGTGTCTTGTACAAGAGGTGCAAATTTAGGTAATGTAAAATTTTCACTCCCCCACCTCTTGCAACTATTGCAAGTTATTATTAAGAAACTTAATGCTCCCACTGATCTTTGATATCTCTAGAAATGCTACAAGAGAAGTTTCAATGAGGTACGTGACGTGGGAACCTATCATATATATGTTAGACTTTAATTGATTTCCTTAACGTCCAAATGTCATAAGAAACTTAAGGACATATTTAATAGAAATCTTAATAAGTAAACATATGAATAGATTTCTTCTAAGACTGTGGGCCATATGCGACAAAATTTAGATACAAGTTGATAGTCTGTTAAATGATAAATGAATTATGTCTGAATATTCCATTTGGAATAAGTTCCACGAATGTCAATGAATGACTTATGATGGACCCATACTTATTCCTTAAGCCAAGTAATACTTAGGGCTATAACGTCATGATTTAAAATCACTTAGAATGAGATTAGATAAAAAATCATCCTCATTAACCATGTCATGATTTCTCATGAATTTTGGTTATAATGGACGAAATTTATAAGTCTCATTTTCCTTTTGTCAAATTCTCATTTGCATGATGACAAAAGTTGTGAAAATGTAAGGTATCATCTAGTTCTATCTTAGTAATGTTTCAATCTAGATATTTAGAACAATAAAATGAGAGTTTAAGGTAAGTGTGACCTTATGTTGGTTATGTAAACCTCACAACCTTCATGACATAGCCTAAGTAATGATACTATATTCTGATTAATCTTCAGAATGTGTAAGGTATCGAAAGGCTTTGTTAGAAGACTTCTTATTATGGTTCTTATAGCCTTAACATTTAATTTTGTCACTAACTCTCATGTTAATTATTTGTTTGACTTCTGGTAAGGAAACGTTTAGAACTAGAGTCAACTAATCATGTGTTAATAGGAATATTAAAATTAGCAGACTTAAATATCATTAGTATGTGACTACCTAATTAACTTATCCAACTGTTCTTTGGAATAATGAATAGTCTCGTTGCTTATGCCTAGTCTAATGACATAATTATGCATTGAGATTTTCCCTTTAAGAACCTTAAAGTTGGAATTTTGTACTTGTATTTTGTCTATAGACCTTAGAACAATCCTTCTTTTAAAGTTTTAAATGGTCCTAAGGTGAGTAACAACTTATTTTCCAGCTTCAAACATTTATTTCTTTGTACATATGTTGCTTATCAACACACTCATTATACTTTGGTACTTTTGAGTGTTACAGTTGATTTATAATGCATCAAATTGTACAAGTGAAAATCTTAGTATGTAATGTACTGGAAAAATGTACTTATTTCCATGCGTAAGTCCCTTAACTTTATGGGTCATGGTATTGTACATTATTATGTATTCACATATACCACTTAGCTTTATAATTTATAATTTTAAATGATGGCATGCATCTTAGGAGTTCTGGTGATTATTCCACAATTATAGATTAGTCTTAGGAAAGACTTAATCTGGAATAACCTTTTAGTGACAACACTTATTCTTGATTATCATAAGAGACATCATGTTCGATTTATCCTAATCATCATGCTCTACTTTTCTTCTGTAGTGCTTTATCAGAAGAGAGCAATAGGATTATCGTGTCTTAAGAGATAATCAAGGATTTAATTTAAGAGCTAATTCTTATAGAAACTTTAAGCAAAACATATTAGATTTAGGAATTAGAGTGGATGAGATATTGATTTATAGAAGAAAGTTATAGTGAGAAAAGTTATGGGTACTAAGAATAAGGCAGACGAAATGATCATTAATTAAGGATCATTAATATAAGGATCATTGTGTGAAGAGGTTGTGATATGTCTATTACTAACATCAAAATAATAGACTCATTTAAAGTTCTACTTAAACGAAGACAAAACAGCTTTGGCCAGAAGTGTAATCATTTAAGCATGTGTGCAAAGTATTTGTGACAAATCAGCTTTGGCCAGAATTGAAACAATCACTTTAGTTATGCACTCGTTAAGTATGTCATCTATGAAGGAATTAAATCAGCTTTGGCCAGATATTAAGACATTCATGTTTATGATGCACACTTAACATAGCTTTCGTAATACTTGAACGATAAGTAGATGCATCAAATCAGCTTTGGCCAGAAGTGATACATCAGAAGCTCATTCAAGTTAAGCCATTTTTTGGTTTTGTGAAACATTATTTGATCCTTATTAATTAACTAAGTATTTACAAAACCAATCATTTAATAGCAAACCACCCGTTAGCGCGGATCAGTAATGCCCAAGTTTTGTGCGATCAGTAAAGCCCAAAAACTTGTGCGATCAATAAGGCCCAAAACTTGTGCGATCAGTAATGCCCAAAAACTTGTGCGATCAGTAATGCCTTGTGCGATCCACAAGTCTTGTGCGATTATGCAGTCTTAACTTGTATAATGTGCTTAATTAGTTGTACAAATCTTGTGCGACTGTCTTGTGCGATCAGATCATCTCTTAGGTGATCTGATCTTGTGCGATTCAGTTGCTATTTATTGTGATAACATAACTGAAAATTCGAAAATTAAGAATTATGATAGAGTTTCCTATTATAACATTGATCTAATTTTATCATAAAATTTCGAAAATCATAATCAGTTTATCTTATTAACAGATTTCGAAAAAACTTATTAGATAAAATAAGATCAAAATTAGGAAAACATTCCACAATTCAAATCACATTCCAAAACATAAAGGAAATTTCAAATTTCAACTAAGAACATGATGAACCCTAAAATTTAACCTTAACCTTATATCCTAAATCTAGAAAATTTATCAATCATTTAATCAATTCTAGAACATTATGATTTCGGAACAGTAATATTTGATGAAAACATATGATCCGATATAGTTTGAACAGATCCGAGATGGGGTTTCGGATGAAAAATCCAAAATTTATTTAGGGTTTTCTAATTCTGTTTTCCAGTTTTATTCCAGATTTATGGATACAAAACAGAACTGACTAATCAACATATGCTCTGATACCACATGTTGGTTCAGTTCTGTTTATACATGAGGGAAAACATTAAAGCATACCTGTTACAGCAGACAGTGCGTTGGAGAATCCAGATGGAGACGCAGCAATAAGGTTTGACATGATTGTCATCTTGGTCTGGTTCCTCCTTAGGGTGCAATCTAATGATGGTGATGATGAAACCGAAAGGGTTGTTCGGTTGGGAGAGAGAGGCGATATTGATGTTATGTGTTATTAGGGTTTGTGTAATTGTCGAACCCTTTAACCTCTACATTAGTCTCCTTATATATGCACCCAGGAGGAAACCCTAATTAGTTAATAAGGGTAATATGGTCCATCAACAATTACCAACTAATTATTTAATAGGTTGTTATGTATTTTGATCTATATATAATGTAAATGATTATAATGGCTACTAGATTAAATATTAAATCATAATATATTTAATCTTACATTTAATACAATATGAAATAAAAAAGTGGTTCTAGTTATGGAACAAAGGAAGCTTCTCAATGTTCAAATCTTCATCTGACCAGGTCAGAAGAGTTTGATTTTTAAGAACAAAAAAGAGATCAAGAATAAAGAAGAGATGTGTCTACATGAAATTTACTCATAGCATAGTGACTTCTTGGTTTACAATGACACATTTCATTATAAACAAACTAGCAAGTCTTGGTTCAAAAAATGTAGGTGTTGTTTGTTTTTGAAAAGGTAAAAGGTCTGCAGTCTGCGGACCACAACTGCAAACATCTGCAGGAGAAGAGGTGGATCAAAGGTCTGCAGTCTGCAAGGAGAAGATTGTTTGCTTTTTTTACTTCTACAAAAACCCTTGTTCTCTTCTCACAACACACACAACACAACACCTCTCTCTCTCTCTGCCTTCATCTACCACCACCACCACCACCATAACCATCCGCCACCACCTCCTCCACCGTCCACCTGCCACCACCACAACCAACAACCACTGTCAACACCTGCCGCGAAGCCAAGCACCACCGCAAACCCTAGCCCCCACTCCAAGAACCCACCTCTGCTCTCTCTTAAAATCAGGCCACCGGAGACGTCGGAGAGAGAGATCGACAGAGAGAGGGAGACGTCAGAGAGAGAGAGAGGGAGAGAGAGAGATCGACGGAGAGAGGGAGAAGGTGGTGGCGGAGTGGAGGTGGGCGGCGGAGGAGGTGGTGTCGGAGGTGGAGGTGGTGGCAAAGGAGGTGGTGTCGGCTGGAGGGAGAAGAGGGAGAAGAGGAGAAGAGGGAGAAAAGGTTTGAAGACTTGAGTTGATTGCGTGGGGAAGATGTTTTTAGTGAGAAACTCTTTAAGAAAACAAACAAGCTGCAGGACCCAAAGGTCTGCGCACGTCTGCGCGACGCAGACATAAGTGCTCAGAAGAGCTTTTGCCCAAAAAAACAAACACCACCGTAGTTAATGAAAACCCTTAAGAAGCCGATAATGTACTAGAAATTTAGTTCCTAGATTTTAAGTACGTAAATACAAGATTCTAAACCGGTTTCTAATGGAAGATTGCAAGTTAAAAGTATTTTAAGTCCCGTTAACTCGTTCTTCTTGTAAACTTTATTTTCTCAAAAGCATCCGTTCTCCTTTTTATTTAATATCAGGTTTATTTATTTAAATCCTAATATTTACCGGTCCTTTTTATTTAATATCAGGTTTATTTATTTAAATTCTAATATTTACCGGGTTAATTTTTTCCACTAACGGTATTTTAACCGTTCATTAATATTAATTGGGTTTAAATTACCAAACCCGTTTTCGGGGTGTTACACTCGCGGCGTTGCGAGCGTGCGAAGTGCAAAGTGTGTCATCAAAGCATCACATTGCGCCCATCGCCCACGCCACGCGCGTGTGCGGGTTGGGGTGCTCTGCACCTTTCGCGAGTACACTTAGTGTGTGCTTCCATGTAACAATAAGAATGGAGTGTTCCCACTTAGATACCCCTTTAAGTTTCATCTCTCCTACTATGTGGGACAAGGTGCCACTTTCCGAATTTTTCAGCATTCAATGTTTCAAAGACCAGATTTTGAGCATCGATATCTCATTCATCTTAGCTCCGTTTTGGACGTGATTTAGTTCGTTGCGAAACTCTTCCAACGTAGAACACAAACCCACACATAAATATATGAAATCTCCTTCGTTTCTTATATTTATTTCTAGTCCAAAATTAGGAAAAATATTTTTCCTATATTTGTGAAAAATGTTATTTTCACAAACTTTCCAACAAAAGGTTTGCCTTCGCCAATCAGAGGCGGACCTACCCTTTGGCCAAAGTGGGCGGCCGCACCCCTTGAAAAAAAAATAGTGTATATTTTAGACAAAAACCCGACTGGACCCTTGAAAATATGGTTGAACACAACATCCGCACTGTCAGCAAATAATTTCTGAGTCTGCCACCATCACCAATAGACCACCACTCAGTGATATGAAGTCTGGTAGATATTAATAAGATTTTCAAATGATATATTCTAACCTGATTTTTACAATCATGGTGATCTTTAGGACATCACTAAACTTGACCTTGTGACCCCTACAACATTAGTTTTTTATTCTTTCCTTAAAAACCTCAAAACAAAAGCCCAACTAATTATTTCGTTTGTACCTCCCACCATCCTTTGTACTTGTTACTCTTTATGCATAAACAGAGTATGTGTGACTATTTGGTTTTCCCAACTTTATAAATTCAGATGAAAATGTTTATGGTAAGTTTAGGAAGAAGTAACTTTTTTTAGGATTTGAGTTTGAGTTTGATTAACTTTAGGGCTTCATTTTAGCAATATTTATGAATTCAATGTAAAGAATGATGCTATGGAGATTTAAACAATCATCTAGATTTGTTGAAAAATTAATATGAATTTTTTGGTTTAAGAGAAAACTATATTTTGGAAGATGGACCAAATTGTTTCGAACTTGGTACCACAATAATCATTTTAAAGTTTTTCAGAAAGTGTTGGTACCATTTTCATAAACTTATACAGTGTACATTCTACTGGGACTATTTTGTAATTTACGCTAGGTTATAATTATTATTATGATTTGTGGGACAATTTTGAAGCAGTGGTATTAGGTGGATCAAGCAAAACACGATTTTGCACAAATATATAGATATACAAGCTCGATATTCATAGTATTACTTGAAAATAATGTCTTAGAAAATTTGGCACCCATATCAGTGGATGCAGATTGTTACAAGGGGAAGGGGTACCCCGTGATCTGGATCTGTGGTGGCTGTGATAACTGTGACACATTGCTGTAACTAGGTGGTCACGGTGGTGTGATGTGTTTTTATGGTGAGTGATGAGCGATCGTTGTATTTAAAAAAAATATAAAAAACCTTTTTCCACTGTATAAATGAAGCAAACCTTTAGAATTTTTTTTCAAACACAACTCTTCTCCTATTCTAGAACATTCATTCTTAATATCTCGAATGGAAAGAAAGCTTGGACTCAAGATGAAGAAATAGCCTTGGTTGTGGCTTGGGTGAATGTGGCCGATGGCATACTACATGGAATCGTATCGTTTTGCAATGCACAATTTGACACATTTCGTCAACGTTTAGGTGGAACCAGTTGCTCTTGAGACCAAATTTATCTGAAATGGAGGGATTTATCCAACTCTTCAACGTTGTGATGGATCGCGGTGACAAGGGAATAGAGGCAAAAGCGAATGATGAGGCCCTTTGTGAGTACCAAACGCTCCACGATAGAATATTTGCGTACATGCCATCCTGCCGAATACTAAGAAATCATCTTGGTTGGCAGTAAGTTGCGCGTCCCGATTCTTACTCTGACAATTCTGGGGTTGTTGATTAGTGTTTTAGATTTATATTGTACTTTTTAAGCAATTGCATCGTTTTTTTTTTTTTTTTTTGTCTAACTAGTTTAAGATCTTGTATGTTACATGGGTTGTATAAAGAAAATGCTTCTTATAAGTCTATTGATTTAATAAATTACACATAGATGTAGATGCTACTATACTCACAATTAATTCCCGTGTTACGATTATTAACATATTTTAACACTCCCACCCTTTGACACGAAGTGGCTTCTCATTAACAAATAAACACGAAAAACAATTACATGTCGTTTTATATAATATATTTTACTTTATATAATATATAATATAATTCATTTTATAATAATAGGAAATGACACATTAACTATGGAAAAGGTTAAATTGCAATATACAAGTTTTTTTTGTTCTTTATTTATGTTGTATGTGAGATTTGAAGTCTTTGAACCTAAGACCTTCATATTTAAGTGTACCTAACGACTTTTATCTTTGTCAATGGACCACCAACCTTATTAGTGATTACACTATGTGGGGTATAAAGAAATATTTAGAGATTTATAGATTGCTTATATGTTTGTTACTTATATAGCCAAAATAAACTTCCTGTTTGATCCTCTCCCATTGTGTTTTAGAAGGAAAACTTTCTTTTGTGTTTTTAGTCCATTGCGTTTTAGAAAAAAAAAATCATTCTTTTGTGTTTTCAGCCATTGCGTTTTAGATATAATACATTTCTTTTGTTTTTATCCATTGCGTTTTAGAAACAAGATATTTCTTTGTGTTTTTTGTCAGTTACGTTTTAGGAAAAAGTCATTTTTTATGGTTTTTTGTCCATTGCGTTTTACGCAACTTGATTTTCGAAAAAAAAAATCGAAAATATAGTAATAGTATACTCGTTTTAAAGATAAAAAAATGTTGTTTTGGTGCAATTATTATAAAAAAAAATAATGTCGTATGAACGAGTTATTAATGTTTAAAAATTGGGGGGGGGGGGGGGTTGGAGGAGAGAAAAACTATTGTTTTGGATTGACTAGAATGCCCCTAGACAAACCCACGCGCCTCATTTTTTTCTTCAATTTCACTCATTTAAACTTAGCCCTTGATTAATAAATAGATGGTCAAGATTACCTTCTAGCATTCCTACCCAAATAAACTTCCTATTATATGCTGACCCTAATAATCATTTGCTAAACATCAAATTGTTGTTTATATATAAGTTATGCAAACATTTTAAATATAGAAATGATTTTCAGTTCACATTCACGATTTCATTAAAAGATAATAATAACAATACACAAAGAGTAATAACTATTAGGGATATTGGATTCAAATAACCCTAACTTTCACCAATTGGCCAATAACACTCAACTTTCGATTTATACCACAACACTCTCAACTTTCAACTTATTTTTCTCTGGCGCTCCCAAACTAACTGAACCCTATCCCAGTTAGTTTTTTGCTGATGTGACAGTCTGTTTGGTGATTTTCTACCTTAAAAAGAAGACGCATCCCTAATATCTCTTGCAAGTAATTTTCTATACATTAATGAAGAAAATAATATTACAAACCCTTAACATGCTTGAAAACTATAATGTCAAGATTGATTCTTATGCCAATGGAAAAGGTAAGCATGTGATATTTGCATAAAGTACAATTTGGTTAGTTCTGTAAAAACATAACAAAAGAAAAAAAAATTACAAATAATGAAGCTAATTAAGATGATTAACACTTATGAAAAAATAATCATTATCAATTAACACTCATTTCAAGAAACAACCTAATAAAAATATGTATATTTACATAACTACGGATACATGATTTCAGTGAAATGAAAAAATGATCATTATCAATGAACACTCATGTAAATAGAGCTCAAGCTCAAGCCTGAAATAGAGCTCGTTTAGTTATCGAGCTCGAACCTGATATACAAAGCTCGTTTAGCCCGGACAAGGTTTTAGTTTTTTTTTATATAAAATATAATAATGATGATGATACAATTGGCGAGCCGAGCTAGAACCGAGCGTTGACTCGTTTATGCGATATTGAAGTGAGCTCAAGCCGAACTTTTAGCTCGTTTGAGGTTGTTCTCAAAATAGCTTGAGCCAAGTCAAGCCGAACTCGAGCTTTGAGTTTTACTCGCGAGCCGAGCTCGAGCTCAAATAAGTAGGCTCAGACCGAGCCAAGCTCGAACCCGACCTTCATAAAAACTTGACGAGCCGAGCTCGAGCCTAGTCGGGCTCAGGCTCAGGCTCGGCTCGGCTCGGCTTGTTTACACCCTAGTCTAAACAATGGATAATGAGACGCGTGAATATGAATGTGAGGACGGTTGAGGCAGGAGGGTATAGTTGTAATGCACAATAGTTAATGGGCCAATGTGTATGTGGCAGAAGGAGAACCAAACAAGACTGACACAGTAGATTGCACACAGTGGCCGACAACCGGATAAAACCCTGATCTCTTGATTGGGAATGCCTCGCCTTTGCCTCCGTACACGTGTCCCTCCAACCACATTCCGTATGTACGGACCCAAATCCCTCATATCTATGTATATCTTTCTTAAATAACTAATTAATTTTTTCTCTAATACTTTATTTAATATTTTATAATGAATTTATATATTTTAGAATATAAACCACGAAAATGTTATTGTGACTGACTTATGACACAACGTTTTTTATGGATATATGCATTCACGTTTACACCACGAAAGTACAACGAAAAAAACGCTATGTTGACTCATGTACCACAAATAGTGTGGTTTTGATTTTTTTTTTAACAACAAATTTGGATCACTCATTAATCAGTGTAACCACCCGAATAAATCAATCTCCACTAGACAATAATGGCTATACATCAATTCCGAAGAAGATCCAATAAATGTGGGAAAACACCGCTTATGGGAATCAAACCCAGACCTAATGGTCTCTACGTCTTATCCTACCCCAAAATGCCATTAGATTGTAATGCCATGGGCTCTTATCTTAAAATTGATATTTGACTAGTGTGATCTTAATAATAAAAATGGCATGACCAAGCAATCAATCACATGATGACATGTAAATCTCAAAACAAATATAATTCATCGGATATTTAACTGGCTTGTAACATCTAAGCGCTAGCTTGTCTTTTTTTTCTTGCTTCGGATATGGCCAAATGACATTCTTGGTTAGTTTCTTCTTTGGCTTGGGGGGCAGTCGCTTTGCCGTTGCACATAACTTTGTCCTTTTCCTTGTCAGATGTCTTCTTCGTTTTTGGTTCCCGGATTATGAGTACATGAAAAGGGAGACCCAAATATGTCTGATTAGTTGATATAGCTCTTCGTCTTCAAAACACGAGAGCTCAACCATGGTCCAACTTTCCTTTTGCACTTGTGTGACACTAGTATCACAACACTTGTGTTTAACTTGCTTTTGGAAAGTTATATTCCGAGCATCTCATACGCACCATGGAAGTGCATGTCATTCTAAAAACACAAGATCATAATGGCTAAAATGAGGCAAGATATCTTAGATGCATAGTCGAGATGCGTCACCAAATCATCCCGAATCACTTTAATGGTGGTAGCCACAAGTTTCGCAAGGACACGAACTTCAAGAACACATGACTTCTTTTCGTGTTTAAGAACAATCATAAATTAGGATAATTTTTCTGTGTAAAATAAACATGACTACAGGGATTGCGTACGAAACTGGTTGCGCTTAGGGCCATATATTAGATAACAAGGTTTGGATATAGTACTTTTGATATTACATCGTTCAATAAATAAAAAAAATTAATTTGTGTTAAAGGTTATGATCCATATTACCCTTAATCTCGCAATGGTTGTCATTGCTTACAAACATCTAGTTGATTTATAGGGCATGTTAACCAAGTGCATCTCTATGCAACTTTTAGATGTTTATGTGATTCTTAACAAAACTCGTTCGTTAAAACTAAAATGTTTAATCACATTATGTCACCTATTCAGAGTATTCGGTTGATCGCTTCTTCAGAGGTCAATTTTTTTGGTTTAAGGTCCCAAGATATTACACAACAAGTGTTCGGTTCAAGTCTTCATATTCTAACATTTCGTAATTCGCCCCAAGACTTTCTTGGAAATTATTAAATACCAACTTGTCAAGTCACATGTACATCCAAGTTGTTAGGTCTAGGATCCCAAGATGTTACAAAATGCTACTCATGAAGAGTTAATGCTAATAGTCTCAATGACTGAGTTACTACCAAAGTCTAGAGTTGCTACCAATGTTACTTTTGATGGTTTGGTACATATATTTTTAGAGTGTGAGTTAATGCTGAAGTACTATGGAGTTTTTAAGCTACTTATGATAAGTTGTTTCGCGCGAAGATCAATTCTACCGACATAGCAACTTGTTGCTCAAAGATAAGTAACGTGCTACTAATGCAAGTTACTATTAAATACAATCATATAGCAAGGTTGATGATGATGGCAGTTGCTATTGATGCCAACTTGTTATTAACAAGTAACTTTCTACTGATTGTAACTTGATGTTGATAAAGACGAGTTGCCACCAAGCAAATTTGTAACTGATAAAGACTTAAGGCAGAAGACATACTTAAGGATAACTTTTATTATTTGATTTGTCTTATTAATATATGTTGTATTCATACAACATAAAACTTTCCTAAAAATATCGTTTATTGGCTTAAGTTTTGTATAATTTTTAACATAGGAAATTATTATTAATATAAAAAAGCAAAATTTAGTAGATAATAGACTACTCTATAACCTAAGAAAATAGGTATGTTCATCGGCAAGGTATAACATAATATTAGGGTCGATCAGCAATAACTGAACCGTTAATCAAAACTAAATCGAAATTAACTAAAACCAAATTAATCGAAAATTGGTTAACGGGTATTTTTTGTACCATCGGTTAACCGAATCGAACCATTTAAATATTCATATAGTTCTAGCTTTTTATACATCCATGTCATGTTTTATACTTCCATTTCATGTGCTTATACCTCAGTTTTATTTATTTATACATCGAATTCATGACTTTATAAATCTATTTCATGTATTTATACCTCCATTACATGTATTTTTAAACAGAAAATTTAGCCAATGTTTGGTTTGGTTATTAACCGAACCAAACCGAATAAACCGAACCAGGGCCGGTCCTACAGTGTATAAAAGTAAGGCAGTCGCTTAGGACCCCCACCTTCAAGGGCCTCCCAAATTTCTTTTAAGATTTGATGATTTGCAGTTAAAAAGAGACGATGATTAATCTATCTTTTGAGTGATGATCGAACTCTTTTTGTAGTTGTAATCTCAAAGTTTTCATACTTGTCTGTACAAAATTTCATTTATAGTTGATTAGATCATGATGTCATCAAGAATTTTTAAAGTTGATTTAGTTGTTTAGTTACAAATTAATATTGTGTTTATGTACTCTGTGTACATACTAACTTTTTCATACTCCACAAACAACAAAATTCTTAGTTTGTTATTTTCGGTCCCAATAAAAAAAAACTTTAAAAGAGCCACAACTTTTTAATTCATTTGCGGCATTCAAAAGTGTTGGGCCGGCCCTAAACCAAACCGATTAACTGATAACTTCGGTTACAGTTACGGATAATACTAATAATTAAACTAAACCATGCACACCCCTACATAATATTATAACTGTTTCATACCTGTAAAGAATTTTTAAAATTTATCATACCTGTAAACCTGTTGGCTTTATGTAGGTTTACCATCTCTAGTGACCAATGTTGGTTTTCCCTTTCATTAAAATCATATTCACGGGCCAAGTTTTTATATTGTGAAAATGACGTAATTATATATATTTTTTGCAACAGCACGTAACTATACGACAGTCCTCGGTGTACATACATATAGACCCCTTCGTCGTCCTGTAATTCTTCGTACCACCTAGTACCACTAGGGATACTTTCGTAATTGCCCAGTGAGTGGCAACGATTGTAGTTCTTCACCAGTAGCAGGGGCGTTCTCGTAAACTCACTCCAAGCACTCCATTTTATTCTTCAGAATAATAATGCTCCGATTTTTGTTCAGATATTTCGTATAATCATTCATTCTCTAACACACACTCTTTTTTAGAGAGAGAAACAAAGTCTGAGCTCAAATTCTTCAAAAGTCGGTGATAAATTCATAATCTAGATTCGATTTCTTCATCTTTCTTCATATATATTCGCATTCACCTGCAATCTGCAGTTATATTCGCAAAATTTTCAACAAAAAATGCAGGATATACATTCAGTTGGTAGTGGTGGTGGATCAGGACGGTTGTTCGGCGGCAGTGGCGGTGGCGATAGGCGGTTACGACCACACCACCACCACCACGGCCATGGTCCACAAGCTCTGAAATGTCCGCGTTGTGAGTCGTTGAACACAAAATTCTGTTACTACAACAACTACAACCTCTCTCAGCCACGTCACTTCTGCAAAAGCTGCCGCCGGTACTGGACCAAAGGCGGTGTCCTCCGTAACGTCCCCGTCGGTGGCGGCTGCCGGAAAACTAAGCGATCGAAACCGAAGCCGAACAGTAACCGAAACCCTAGCTCCGATGCCGGTGATCGGAAATCATCAAATTCGCAAAATTCGTCCAGTGAAAGCTCTAGCCTCACCGCCACTGCCACCGCCTCCGCCTCCGCCTCTGCTACCGTAACTGTCACCGCGGCGGAGGTGTTGTCGAATATTAATCCGGCGAACTCCGCATCGACGTTCACCGGTTTTTTCAACACTCCAAACCCAAACCCAAACCCAAACCCTAGCTTCGAACCACCACCGGTCGATAACAACAACATATTTCCGGAAATCGGAACGTTCACCGGCTTGATTACGTCATCCACACCTCACTTACCGGTCGGATTCAACATCTCCACCGACATTTCACCCTTCCGACTGCATCACACCGGTCATATGGTAGAAAACTCACCGGCAAACCAGCAACAATGGATGCACACAGATCATACGATCGGAGACGAGTTAAAAGTTCCAGAAACCGGTCCGCTAGGGTTCACAAGTGAGTTTTCCGATTTACCGGAGAAGACAACCGGAGTTGGAATCGGAACGGAGGATTGGAATAACAGTACGGATCAAGCATTGTTTGATTTAACAGGAGCCGTTGATCAGTCATACTGGAGTCAAACTCAGTGGGATGATCATGATGGTGGTCATGATCATGTGCATGATCAGCTTAATTATCTTCCTTAACATATATGTAAGGTATTATATTATATATATCAGGATTAGGATCAAATACAAAGGATCCTAATTGTAAGAAGTGTAAGAAGGATTTATAGAGTGACAAGTGTCCAATAACCTAAAAAACCCACTACACAAAAAAACCCACTAAAAAAAAAAAAAAAAAAAACCTTAAACATTATTTTCTTTGGGTTGGGGGGGGGGGGGGGGGGGGGGGGGGTTGGGGGGGTTTAGGTTTTTGGGTGGGGGGGGGGGGGGTTTAGGTTTTTGGGTGGTGGTGGGGTGGGGTGGGGTGGGGTGGGGGTGGGGGTGGGTGTTTAGGTTTTTGGTGGTGATGTAGTGGGTTTAGTTTTAGGTTATTGGACACTTGTCACTCTATAAATCCTTCTTACACTTCTTACAATTAGAAGTCTTTGTAGAATAACTTGACCCATATATATCAATTACAAGAACATTTTACCCACCGTGAAAAATAACAGAAAATATTATGTAAATCTTTTATTGTTTTTTTTTAAGGGATTTCTGATCTCGAGAGATGTTTTGGGTTTGATGTTCTTGTTGTTAATCCGAAACTGACTCTTGTTACCTTTTTTTTCTGGGTTGTGAAGGTTTCATATTGTGATTATTTATTTTAGTTATAATATATACAAAATCAGTGTTTATTGTTCAAATAATGTTATTTTTCATATATGTGTATACCAAATTCATAGTTTAAATTTGTTATTAACAAAAGATAATGAATTAAAATGCATTAAGGATATAAAAATAATAATTTAATGTGGATTGATATGGAATGTACGAACTAGGAATGGGCATGTGTGTGGGTTGGTACTTGGTAGTGGAAGGATTGGAGGCCCCATTTTCATTCGTATTTGATGCAAATCAATTAAAGCATTAAAAATGACTTTATTTTTTTTCTAAATTATGTTTAAATAATTTTTATATACAATACAGTATTTAAACATTTTAATTAAAGTTTTATTAATGACTTTATTTTATTTTTTTAATTATATTCAAGCAATTTATATATAACTATATCATATACTATGATTTATCTCTGATAACCTGTGTTCGTTAAATTTAAAAAACTCAGTTACGTTTAATATTTTTTCGATGTTCTGATATAAGTTTTATTGAGAACAAATTTGTATTCAAAATAAAATATATTTTTATATTGTAAACTATATCGAGTAATAAAACTGTATTGCTACCGTCCCAATCGAACCGAAACAGATTTCACAACATAGATGCCCCTACTTGTATTCTTTTTTATAGTTTTCGGTTTCGGCATTTTTTATATTCTTGCACTACTAGCAACAAACCATTAATCTATCGCATATCAATACGATATTCGATTTGCGTTTTTATTCATTTCAGTTTCAATATTTTTGATACCAGTATTGATTAAATATTTTTGTTAGCATTCAGACATAAATTTTTATTATAATCAGAGTTGTGTTTAGAATGGTATCGGCATCGTACCCAAACCGAACAACAACGATACAATATTGGCTTTTACAGTTTTCGATCGATGTAAAACACGTGTCGATCCTTTTGAGAATATCATGACTTTTTTTCTTTCAAATGAGACAACCTCTACTAATCAAACCTAATACTCTTGCGGATTTTTGTTATTATTTTGTAATATGTACATGTTTTCCGCGGATCCTTGAGAAAATTTACATTTCTTTATTTCATCATCATACTCGGTAAATTCAAACAGAATATGAGGTGGTTTAAATATTATTTTCTTTATAAAAAGAACTTAAATCTTTTAAATAAGTTTCTTTTTTTTTTGAACGGCAAGGAACGACATGTCAACCATTGTGACACCGGATGCTGTGGCCAAGGTCGACTACTCGACCGCCGCCAGCCCCTTGGCTCTCCCAGATGCGCAGAAACTCGACCTCCACCTGCCCGAATGTACGACAGTGGAATAATCGGTTAAACCTCAACTCCCATCCAAGACGAACCGGCGCCACCCGTATTCGCCTTTCACATGGATGCCACTTAAAATAATGGAGAAAGTGGAAATCAAATCTGGGTCACAAGCAACACCAAATCTTTCTCCAACCACCTCAGCACTACTCATTGGCTTTGAATAAGTTTCTTAAACTACATGCAAAGTTTTGTGATTATGTTTTTCGATTGTGCATTGATATATATTAGTTCCATATGCATTGTCGTCTTTATATGTTTAATTTAGTTACTTTGTTTTCATTTGATGATCTACTTTATGTTAAATGCTTATTCATGGGGTCCCTAAACAAATAAAATAAACAACAATATTTTATAATAAAACCTAAAACATACTTGGACAAATTTAAAAATCCATGTTATAATAAAACCTAAAACATATTTGGACAAATTTAAAAATCCATAGAGTAAAATGCCCGGATAGTCCCTGTGGTTTTGTAAAATAACACTTATAGTCCCTAACTTTTTGAAATTACACCCGTGGTCCCTGTGGTTTGATAATTTGTTCACACACACATGCCGCCACCAGCACCACCACCTGCAACCACCTACCTCACACCACCACCTGCCACCCCATCCCCACCCTCATCTTCTCTGAAAAAGACATCCCCACACCACCACCTGCCATGAAGTTTTCAAATCAAAACTTCATTGAATTAATCCTAAATTCCCAAACAGCACTAAAACGCTAAATCACTAATCATTTCAACATAAATTTCCTTAATTAGCACGAAACTGAACTTGATATCTTCTACAACCATTTCAACATACAACGAATCGAACAAATAATGTCGTCGTCCTTTCCACCTTTAACTGAAATAATGATAATTCCTACCGTTGTTGTTCGGAACACATAATATCGTCGTCGGAACCCTAGATCCTTACCGTTGTTCTCCAACCACCATAATGCTCTAGATCTAACGAGCTGCCGGATATGTACACCACGAGACCATCGCCCGTAGCCGCTACAGCCCAAACGACCGTTTGCGGTAGTAGCCGACTACAACCTGAACGCCACCGTTTCTGTTAACAGGAGAGCCCAATCATCTCAACCGTTGCCGGAATCGCGATTAGGAGGCTCAAAATATGTCGTTAATGATGTGTAGAAGTGGTTTGGTAATCGCGGGTGCTGGGGGCTAGTGGCGGTTTAGGTTGGTAGTGATGGCAGATGATGGGTTAGATCCCCATCCAGATGATGTGTGTGAATATTTTTTTTTTGTTATATTTTAATAAAAGTAAGGGTAATTTTGTAATTTCAAATGGACTTAACTGAGAAAACTGGTGTCCATTCACTTCAGGGACTATCCGAGTAACAAATTGCCAAACCACAGGGACTACGGGTGTAATTTCTAAAAGTTGGGGACTATAAGTGTTATTTTACAAAACCACAGGGACTATCCGTGCATTTTACTCATCCAAACAACAAATGACAATAAGGCTGGAGGGTGTGGGAGGGGCTTTATCAACGCTACGTCAACGCCACGTCACACAGGGGCTTTAAGGCCTCTTCACTTAACTTGCAGGGTGTGGGATAAAGCCCCTTCAAGCTATAACGCTCCCCTCATTTAAACAATCCTTTACCTCAATCAAACGAAAACGCCGGCTACCATGTTGAAGCCACAACAATGGCGCCCCCTCCGTAAATGTCTGTGTATGGATGGTGACGCCCCACCAACACCATAGATGGTGATATGACTGAGGACTGAGGTAGCACCCTATACCTTCCCGCCTAAAAGATATTTAGGAATATGCAACATTAATTTTATTCATTAAGGCTAGAGGGTATGGTGATGGTCCTCTAAGGGAGGATGATCCGCCACGTAGGCGCCACGTCATAGTCCTCCCAAGGATGGTCACTAGAGGGTATGGGAGGATGATCTTACCCCACCACTTTTTTTATTTATTTTTTTTTAATTTCTATGCCCTATGTACAAGTATTGAAGCCTAATGTACAAGTAACAAACAAACAAAGGGGGGCCCACCATTGGAGGATCGTCGTGAACGTCTGATCTTCGACGTTGAAGACGGGGGGGGGATCATGGGGTGACTCCGGCGCCGAACCAAGACGGGCATGGGGACGTCCCATACCCTACAGCCTAATAGTTGGTTGTGGGATGACAATAGAAGTCATATCGACATCAATAATACATGGGTGCATTGATTTCCCCACTATTCCTATACGTATTGATATATGCATAGTGCATGCCATTGCCACCTACTACTAAATCTCATCTTGTTTGTCCTTACTTTAGATATATTATTATTATTATAAACGCTAAAATATTTTTTAAAAATGTTCATTTTATCAAATTAAAGTATAAAAAATCTTATTTATCAAATATATAAAATATTACTTTTGCTAGTGTTAGTATTCGTCTTACTATTTTGTCTTAAGATTAGGATTAGGATCAAATACAAAGACTTCTTATTGTAAGAAGGATAAAAAGGCTTCTAAAAAAACCTGTTCTTTTTTGCGGTTTGTTTTAATAGAATCACCGGGGTAACCATTTACCCAAAAAAAAAGGCTTCTAAAAAAACCTACTACAAAAAAAAAAAAAAAAAAAAAAACCTAAACACCCATCACCACCCAAAAACCTAACCCCCCCCCCCCCCCCGATCACCCACCGCAATTTTTTTTTTTGTCGAGAGAGTAGTTTTCTGGGGGGTTTTTTTGGTGAGGTATAGTGATGCAAAGCATCAACCGTATCTTTTATTTATTCAAATTATAACTTCCTAATCTTTTTTTTTTTATTTTTGTTTCCTATTTGATAAGTCTTGTGGTTGAACTATAAATAGAGGATTTAGGGTTTATTGTTATTTAGTTTTTTTGATTATTATTAAATGAAAAGAACTATGTTCTTTGAACCATTGGTTCAATTTATCGTCTTTGATTAATCAATCGTTCTTGAGCCATTTGATCGCACACGAAACTGCATCAGGTGGTATCAGAGCTATTGTTTATCAAATGGCTCGACGTGATAGCGATTACTCTCGTGTCCGTAGAATCGCCGACCGAGGCAACGGAAGAGATGGTCTCGATTCACGTGCTTGTGGTGAAGATCGACGCCCTGTTCGTAGAACCGCCGACCGAGGCAACGACGGAGTTGATCCCGACCCACGCGATCTCAAGATCAAGCGACTCCGGCAACGAGTTAGGGATATCGAGTTACAACACGATATTAGACGACTCAAGCAACGGATCCACGATCTTGAGGCACTGTCGACATGGGAGGAAACGGAACCGGAAGGATTTTTCGGGGACGAGTTATCCGGGGATGAGGAGCATCCTACCAATGACGACTCTATCTATGACTCCCTCCCGTGTATGATGAATACATGGACGAGGAATGGTATTCTTTGTTTAGCGGTGGTGATAGGAACTTACCGGGTGATGAATCGGGGTTCAAAAGTCATAATGTTGAAGGTGTTACAGAGGAAGAAGAAGAGGAAAACAACAATCATAAATCTTCAATGGTTTCTCCAGGTATCTACGGTTTTCGCATAACATGGTTGTCAACGTTGGTGCTACAACAGCCGTTGGGTTGTTATATGGTGGTTTCAAGTGAAGCTATGATGGTAATTGGCAGTTCGGAGGTAACCCGGTCTTTCATGCCCGGAATAATATTGGGATTGCGTGTTGACCCAAGCATTATGAAATTTAAAAAAAATAAAAAAAGATTAGGAAGTTATAATTTGAATAAATAAAAGATACGGTTGATGCTTTGCATCATATAGTTTTTTTTTAGGGGGGGGGGGGGGGGGGTAGTGGGTTTAGGTTTTAGGTTATTTGACACGTGTCACTCTATAAATCATTTTTATACTTCTTACAATTAGAAGTATTTGTAGAATAACTTAACCCGCTAAGATTATACACATATGTTTCTTTAACCCGTCTTACTATTTGGTCTTGCTAAGATTATACACATATGTTTCTTTAAGCGAAGTTCAAAACAAAATTAACTTCAATCTCGATATAATTTTACTCTTGACAATTTATTGATTTTACTACTTGTTAAAGTTGTGTTCATCTTGTTACATATAATAAGTTCTCGTTTATATATTAACTATACAATATCTCATTTGATAAACTATTAATTCAAAATTACAAGTCGAAAGAGAAGTCAAGGTAAAAAGACTTGACACAACCCATGAGCCATCTTTCGATATCTTTAGTAGGCATACATAATATCATCATTAAGCACATGATAGTAAACCTTAAATATTATGTAAGAACTCTAGAACTACATAAAAACTTCAAGGAAATTATTTATAATATGCTTTAGGGAATCAGTCAATTATCGATGGCTTATCTGAAGAGTTTTATAAAAGTGGTTTTTCTTTTTCGTAAAAATATAAATTAGCTTGATATATAGATATAAATAATATTTTATTTGAAAATTCTTAAATTATAGTGTAATATAAATATTCCTCAAAAAAAAAAAAAAAAAAAAAAAAAGAACTGGACTAACTATACTTGTAAACTTTGGTAACATATGAAGCTTTCACAAGATGCGGTTATGAGTTACATGTATATATCAAAAGTTAGCATTTGAATAAATCATAACTAATAACTACTACAAATATATCAAAAAGATCTAAATTTAAAAGTGTTGAAAATTTGTAAAAATAGCATTTTTCACAAATATAGAAAATGTATTTTTTCCTAATTTTGGACTAGAAATAAATATAAGAAACTGAATGGGTTTTATATATTTATTTGTGGGTTTGTGTTCTATGTTGGAAGAGTTTCGCAACGAACTAAACCACGTCCAAAACGAAGCTAAGATGAATGAGATATTGATGCTCAAAGTTTGGTGTTTGAAACATTGAATGCTGAAAAATTAGGAAAGTTGCACATTGTCCCACGTAGAAGGAGAGTTGAAACTTAAAGGGGTATTTAAGGGGGAACACTCCGTCCTTATTGTTTCATGGAAGCACACACTAGTGTACTCGCAAAGGGAACGCACGCGTGTCGTGGGCGACGGGCGAAATGTGGCGCACTTTGCACTTATGCAACTTTCTCTCTACAACTTCATCTTTTTATGTCTAGTAGCAAGGTACGCCTTCAGGTTTCGTCAAGTCCGGCAGTGCAACTGCTTAGGCTGTTGTATTCTGGAAACAACGAGTTATCCTGGGAGACTCAAAATTTGTTTTAAGTGATCCGTGTCTAACACGACCCTCAGCCAAAACCTTCTTTATTTTCTGTAATTTTGTTCTTGTTTATATTGCATTTCAGTTATAAAACTGTATCGTGTTATTCAGCTTCATTCTGTTCTGTTTACGTAATTCAAGTTAATAAAATATTTTATTTATTTTTGCACGAACGGATTCCTACAAAAAGCTTGGTACCATACACATTTTCAACCTTAGACTACAATTTGGATTCTTCGATTTGGGTTCATGTGAAATCATTCATCCAACATAACTTAAGCATTAGAGTGGCTTACAAGGTCACTATCATTTTTTTTTTAACGGTAACGAAAACTTTTGCATTAAAACAGAAAAAGGAGGCCGATTCTAACAAGGAGCTAGAACGTACCACCGAAGAGATTACAAGCTACAAACATAAATTAAAACAACACCAATCTATCCACTCTATCGTTTTAAACTTAGCTCTATGCTTTATCAACGCGTACAGTTAACTTTTATCACCTCCAAAATCTTATCCGGCCCCTTTTTAATGTTGTTGAAGATTTTATGTAATCTGGTTATCATTATCTAAGTTCTTTGTTTAATCTTGTATAAATACGAGAGGTTTCTATTATCATGGATCGATGCTTGATGGATCCAGATTTTGATCACAGAATCATAGATCGTCAGATCTAGATTGGTTGGAATTAGTAAACCAAAACTATAAGCCGGCTAACTTTGATTAAAAAAAATCAACAAAATAAACATGCTAACAATCTAATTCATCATATATTCAACTTCAAGCATACCACCTTAATTGTAACAAATCATTGTTCATAATATTATTATTTGATTGGTAATTCTGCAAGATAACTCTCCACAAGTCGTCCATGGCTTTAGGGCCAATAGATCCTGAGTTCGATTTTTACAATATAGGGTTTTCCTATATTTATTGGGTTTCCTTCTGAATTGGTATATATGCATTATGCCTAGTGGAGATGGATACTTCAGTGATTCGTCAGTGATCCAAATTTGCCGTTGCAAGTCGCATTAAATTATTTTTATCATAATTTAGTCTAAACCTTCTATTAAATTTTCATGTAATTACTCTTTTACATGAATTCTATATATAACAATTTTCAAACGCAGATCAATGTAGCGAAATGATCTGCTATTTTGTATTTTTTTTGGTTTTTTAAGTGATTTGCTATTTTGTTTTTTTTTTTCTTTTTTTTTTGTTTTTGGTTTTTTCTTTTTCATTTTGATCCACTTGAGTTTTACGTGCTAATGTTTATGTACGTGGGTCAAACATAATACGTTTCTGTGCTTGTTTTGATGTATTTTTCAGTTGGTTTACATTTTGTCAATACGTTTTTGTACTTATTTTTATGCATGTTTTTTAGTTAGTTTACATTTTGTCATATATAATACGTTTTCACTAGGTAGTATAAATTCGAGTTACTTTACGTTTCAACGCTGCCACACGCGATACCACTCTTTTAACATAAAAAAAACATTATAATTTTACGTGCTTTTTTTTTAAGTATGTGCTGGTATAGATCCAAGTCAGTTTACGTTTTGACGTAAATGGTCTACATTATGTCATAAATTTTGTTAGAAAACGAGTCAGATCAAATTTAATATGTTTTCACTTGGTGGTATATAAGTTCAACTTACTTTACGTTTCAACACCACCGCAATCCACGATACCATTCTTTAACTTAAAAAACATTATATGCTTACGAGTTTTTTTTTAAATATGTTTCGGTATAAATATAAGTTGGTTTACGTTTTGACGTAAATTTTTATCAGCAATGAGTCATGTCAAATATAATATGTTTTCATGCTTATTTTATATATATTTTTAGCTGGTCTACGTTTTGAGATAAGTTTTGTTCGGAAACGAGCCGGGTTTGATATTTGACGGTACAAATTCGAGTTACTTTAAGTTTCTACCCCGCCGCAACAGGCGGCGGGTCAAAATTCTAGTTAATACACAATATGGAAAATACATTTTAAATTTAAATAGGATCTTAAGATCTTGATCCCATCTTATGATCTTATTACAAAGTCCCTAATGATCTTGAGTATGATCTTGAGTAAAATCTCCAATACAACAACCTTGTTTTACACATGACTTCTTTTATAGATATTTATTATTTAGAAAGAACAATAATAAGTGTGTGAAGCCCTAGAGTTGGGTTGGGTGTCCCTACGGTGATATATACCTTAGCCATTTCAAACCAATGCATGTCATGTGGGGTTATGGTTAGGAGAAGTGGTCTCATTGTACTAACCACAATCACTGCCTTAGTTCGTATGAGTCATGACCATTGTACACTATACAATTACTTATGCGAAAGCCGAATTTGTTGAGTTTAGTGACGTGAGTAGTCTCATAGATCGGAAGAAGTATTGAAGATCATCATAACTATCGCGCACATGACCCATTTACAACTTTTTTGCACAAGAATTTATTAAGAACATGGTAAATCATAAATGATATATGACTATTGTATCGACATAAAATCAATACTATTTAATTTTGGTATAATTATTAAAAACAGTGACATTTCCTTGATACATTTGTTCAAAAAGAAAGTAGAAAAATAACTAGCGTTGGTGCGTAACCTCTGAATTTCCTTCGTTATTAATTAATATTTTGTTTGTAGCTAAAAAGGTAAAAAGCATAATATAACTATGTATGCTATAAATAAGGATTAAATATATTAACTAGTGATTTAATTTATTTTTCTTTGTCTTAAAGTAGTGTAATAAATTTTAATATCAAGGTGATACATTAAAATGAGATCATGCCCTATAAATTATTAACATAAATCTTGTTTTCAATATGACATGATGTACAATATGTGGACAAAACTGCTTACATCTTTGACTGAAAGATATAACAATTGAACATTAGTTAAGAGTAGAAAACTTTGATACTTAATTTGTGTCAAAAGATACATTGGAAAAAAAAGGATTCATTAGTTGAGATGTCGAATCAAAAATCAAAACACAATCTTTATTCGATTCATCGATCAACATAGTGGTAAGGTTGTTGGACCAAGTGTTTGCACCGCCTTAGTCGTGCTTATAGCCCACTAGCTCTAGCTCTAGTCAAATGAATCAACCATCATAATACCGTTGCAATTATTCAATACTTTCATCATCATCGATGATTCAATGGGGAACCATGTGAGAGAATAGACAACACGATTGGTCATCGTATATATCAAGTCCCAATCGATAATCAAATAATAAAACTACACATAAGTTCTCCAATTAATTCTGAAAATTACTCAAAACTGAATCAATTATAACCCTAAATCATAAGCATATCAGATATACACCTTAATTCGGTTACAATTAGAAATTGATACTAATTCCCAATTAAATAAAATAACTTCTATAATTATCTAAATAGGAATCATAAACCAACAATAACTTCACATCATGCTATGTATGTTCGGTCGTATGGCAAATGGTATCCAGCTGGGTGTCGGTGACTCCCATATTTGCTTTCAGCTTTCTCCATCTCTGATTTACTGAAGATTCATCGGCACTCCGGTGGATCAGAGGCGAGGAAACAATTCGTGTACACAATCATCCTCACTACATACTAGGGTATTTGGAAATTACGGAATGATGTGGTATTCTCCAGCAAGCGGGTTGACCTCTCAAGGCCCATGGCGGAAATCAAAAGTACAAGCTTCCTTTGGGTGAAAAACAGAGGAAAAAGGGTGTCGTTAGAATGGTCAGATTGGTGCACCTTTAATGTATTGTAATCTTTTTCTTGTTTCTATATTGTTCTAGCTGCTCGCTAGTTGTTTTCTGGGTTTAATGAAATCAGCCATTCAAAAAAAATAAAAATAAATAAATAAACCAACAATAACTTTTGATTTTTTCTAAATAATTACTTGATTATAGGTTCATGAGCTCAAGACTTGACCCAATTGTCCCGCCCCTAACCCACAAGCTCGGGTTCGGGGATTAACTCATACGACCCAACAATGTACCATAAAACATAACTTAAAACTTTATGTACCACAATAGAAAAATATTTGAAGGTTTATTTACCATAGTGGAACAAAATTTGACAGTGGATGCAACAAATAAACATTTATAACAGTTTCTTCTTATACCTGATTAACATATGGATCCGTGACATTACACACAAAGTTACTAGGGTTGTTCATGAGATGAGTTTTAGGGCAAGCTCCGGCTCGGCTCGATTATAAACCTAGCCGGCTCGGATTTTAAACCGAGTTGGCCCGGTTCGCTTGGTTTGGCTCGAATTTAAAAAGAAAAATTAATAAATAGCTGTCAAATTCAATAGTTTAAATATTGGAGTATTCAATAGTTAAAAAAACATATTTAAAATAAGTTCCATATAACACATTACAAGCCAAAATTCAGTTTAATAACACAAAATAAATTTCAAATTTCAACAAAATAAAATATAAGTTCATTAGCATGATAATCAACTTTCAAATATGTTATAAATATCCAATTACACTCCTAAATACATGTATATAATGATCATTTTTTGTAATATGTTATAATGTATATAAAAATAAAATATATCAAAAGTAAAATAATGTGATCTAAGCCGAGCCGAGCTAACGAGCGAGCCAAGCTAGGCTCACTTTCTGACCGAGCCGGCTCGGCTCAGTTTTAAGTCGAGACATATCGCGCGAGATTTTTCCAAACTAAGTTCGAACAGGATTCGAACAGCTCCAAGTCACGGGCTTTTCTGAACAGCCCTAAGTTACACTCAAAACAATATCCAGAAACATAGTCATGCCTATAATGTACTGATTTATATTCATTCATTTAAAAACCTTTGAAACTATTAAGCTTCTATTACAAAAATATTTAGAGGGATAAAACTTAATCAACAAATTTTATAATTTTAAAAGATTAAATAATAATCTCTTAAAAATATTACACATAACTTGCTCATTTTATGAACTAAAGAAACAAAGTTGTTTTTTATAAATATCATAACTTTTATAATTGTTTGGTCATACGTTTATAAGTGGAATATTCAATTAGCTGAAATTATTAACATAATTATCCATTGATTAGAACACTTGGGATAACTAGAAAGTATCTTCTAAATTGAGGAAAAAACATGTTTTCTTAGTTGCCACACCGACATTGGAGTTCATTTTCAAATTCAAATGTAACTGGTTTGTTGAAAATACTTTTTCTTTAGATTCGTTTGGTTCATGGAATTCAGATGAATTGAATGTGGAATTAGAAAACATACTTTTTAAAATTGTGTTTGGTTGATAAGATGAGAAAAGAAATTAGAATTGGAAAACATTCACTCATTCAATTGAATTCAACTTTATGTGTTTTAAAACCTCGAGTGCATAGAACATAATCACGTTAAAACAGAAGCATGATCATATTAGAATAAAGACATGGCCTAACGCAAAAGAGTTGAAGTGTTCAACTTTGCCTAACGCAGGTCGTGGGGTCCCCCCACGTTTGCAAGACGTGGAGAGAGGTTCACTAGATTTGTTTTGTTGTTTGCTAAAGATCCTCCTCTGAAGTATGTTCAAATTCGGATGTACAAGCAAAAGGAATGTGTGTGTTGAGTGTGAAAGAAAGTAACTTGCATGGAGCAAGTACCCGAGAGCAATGATCAGAGATTCTCCAAGAATCAGTGCTGATCGGAATGTGTCCCTTAGTAAATGAAGTGTCTAATTTATAGGAGAAGACATCACTCAAAGATGAATGTATTTGACTAGTGACCATGCTTGCAGTGGGGGACTTACCCTTTCAGGGGTTGAAGCCTTTTGTCCCGCGGACAAAAGAGTGTGCTCTGTGGACCTGCGTTGCTTTTGCGGCTGGTGAGTTGGTGAAGCAATCCAAAGACGTGACCTTTTACTGTTCCTGCATTGTCTTGTCTCAACTCCCCAGGTTTTTAACCTTTGAACCATTTTACCTTTTGAGCATTCACGTATTTAAGTCATTTATATTTGGTCTTGGGTTAGCCCCGTCATCAGCCCCCCAAGTCAGAGGTTTTTGGGGAATGAGCTCAAAGACTTCTGACTTTTATACATGTATTTTGCTTGCCTAAAGGCTTCAAGGGTTCAAGGCTTGAAGGGTTGGAAACGGTTGAGTTTTCAAATTTGAAAAAACTGACAACTGATTTGATTGATGTGTGTCAGTTAATAGGTCGGCGGTTTTTTGCAGGGGTGGTTTAATGACTATCATAATTTTTTATTTTGATCCTTATCTCTTTTTATTTGAAGATTCACAATAATTTTTCCATTTTCCTTTCAAGTTCTCCTCTGCCTTTTCTTTCCGTCTTCAGGTTAGTTCCGGTTTTTACCCTATTTCCTTGTTTTCTTCTTATTTTCTTCAAAATGGGTGCTCGTAAGGATTTGGCAAAATCCTTTTCTCGATTAACCCAGGAAGAAGTAGAATTGTTTTGTATGGAATATGGTATTGGGACCAAGTTTAAACCAACTGCTCCTGCTTGTGATGTTCCGGTTGACAAATGTCCGGCTGGTTTTATTGCTCTTTATTGTCGTCACTTTGAGTTTTCGAACCTTCGTTATCCGTTTTCCCTCTTTGTTCTAAATTTATTGGAGTATTACCGAGTCTCCTTTGGTCATATTCACCCAAAGGGCATGGCTAGGGTTTTACATTTCGAAGTTTTATGCCGTGCCCTTGGTTATGATCCTTCACTTTTGCTTTTTCGTCGATTTTTCTGATTGGCCAAAAACGGTGATTGGTTCACCTTTGAAACGTCCAAGGTTGATGCTTGTCTTATTTCTTCTGTGGTTACCACCCTTGGTACCTGGAAGGATCGTTTTTTCTGGGTGTCCGATTCTATTGTCCCTTTCAAGATGGTGTGGAGGCACCCGGATGCTCTTCTCAATGAACCGGAACCCCCTGAATCCGATTTGAATGACGCTTTTCTCAAAGCCATCCGGGAGTGCCCTTCAAGGGTTCGTCCCTTTCCTGAACATTTGCTAGTCTTGTTAGGGGTTAGTAAAGTGTGGGAATGTAAGTGCAGTTCCTGCAGGGTAACTGTCGCTTATCAGTTCTGGTCAACCAAAGCAGAAGTCCAAGTTAAAGTCAACGATAATGAAGAATTCAAGACCACATGAAGACCATGCACTAATCAAGGGGGAGTTTGTTAATGCACTTTGGGTGATAAGTGCATGCTTTCCAATTGTTAGGGTCTTTATTGTACATGTCTTGAAACTTAGTCCAAGGTTTAACCTTGGACAATTTGTCCAAGTTTATGTCTAGGACTTTTGTCAGGGGTTTGTGTTTAGGCAAAAGTCAGGGTTTTAGTCCCTAGTCTATATATATGTGTTGTATAGGATTAGGGCAAGCTTGATCAATCCACGAAGAAGCTTTGTGCACCTCTCCTAACTTCTTGTTCCTCCTGGTGTGCACATCCTAGAGAGAGAGACTATGTGTTAGTGAGAGAAAGCTAGGGTTTAGATCTTTGTGATCTAAACCAGCTTGTAGATGATGTATACTCTTTTGGTATGTAATATGTGATGACTGATTCGTTAATAAAGAGATTCATCTTCTACATATTTCTATCTTGTTCATATTTTGTTCTTCATGTCTTGAATCAAGTGCAATGTTTGATGTTCGTCATCGATCCGGTGCTTTCACAGTGGTATCAGAGCATGGTTACCGATTCGGAATGGTCTAACCGCCTTCTGAATCACCATTACTCTTGATTTGATGTTTGTTTCCGCCAAACATCTTGAAGACTTGAAGATTTTGCAGAAAAGTTGAAGAAAATGAAGCTTTTCTCTTGAGGAATGGCACGGGTATGCTTTTCTCTTCTTCACTCCCTTTGTGTTTTCCTTAATTTATGACTTATGTGCTTTCTGTTTTGTTCTTATTTGCAGTCATGTCTGCCCTAGATTTCATCAAAAGTGACGATACTTCTGATGTTGCGTTTGGAGATGTTCCAGTTATTCCTGATGAGAATGTTGTAGTTAAAGGTGTTGAGCAAAGGTTTGAGGGTACTGGGTATGTTAGTGTTTCCAATGTGAAGGGTTTTTCTAAGCCTATTGCTCCCAAGGCTTCAACCCGTTGATCTACTCGTCGTTTACTCAAGGGTGCTCCTCAATCCACTTCTACTGAACCAGTGGAGTTGAGTGATGATATTAAGGTTTCTGGAGGTGAAGGTGTTGAAGTGGGTGTTGAGAAGGAAAAGAAGTTGGTTATTCATGGGAAGAAGAAGACCCCAGCCCAGAAGGTTATCTCTACTCCTGTTCAAGGTTCTTCGAGCAAGGACGTTGAAGGGTTTGATCCGGATGAGGTGTATGTACCTAGTTGGTAGGTGAAGGTTGATGATAGCTACAAGGATGCTGCTGTTTGCGAAGATGTGTTGAGCCACATTGCTCCTCCTTCGGTTCATGACACCATTACTGAAATGGATGATGATATGATGCTGTCCCGCATGATTTTGAGCACCTGCAAACTTGCTGCCATGCTTCCTCAGGGAATTGCTCGTTTTCGTAAGAGGATGCATGAATATGAAAAGTTTTCTAAGAAGAAAGATAAAATGAAATCTTCAATGGCTGCAATGAAGAAGGAGATTAGTGGTTTTGCTGAGAAGGAGGAGGCTTGGGCTAAAAAGGTTGGTGAACTGACTAGAAGGCATGAGATTGAAATGGGTGATCTTAAGAAAAGCTTTAAGGCTGATCGGTTGAAGCTTAAGGCTGACAGGGAAGCTTTGTCTGTTCAGCAAAGGGCTTTTGATGAAGAGAAGGAAGGGCTGAAGGCTTCGGTTGCTCAAACCACCGGTGATAACCAATGGTTGATTGAGCAAGGTTTCCAACAGGTTGTTACCTACCTTCTTCACTCCAAGGAGTTCAATTCCGCTCTTGGTGAAGTTTACACTAAATTGCTCAACTTGGGGAAACATCAAGGCCTCATTGCTGGTTATAAGCTTCATGAATCTGGCCATCCTTTGGAGAAGTCTCCCTTGTTTCGTCCTGAGGCTTCCGATGTTTTCAAGGGCTCCGTTGAACAGATGGAGAGGCTGACCTATCCGTATATTCATCAAGTTTCTACTTGTTTTGGTAAGCCTCTTACTGTATTGCAGGATTTGAAACTGGAGGGCCTTAATGAAAAAGTCTGTGCGGAAGTCTTTGGTTCTCTTTCAAGGAAGAGATCCTACTCGGGAGATAGTGATGAGACCCTTTCAGGAGGACCAGATGCTTCAAAGGATGCAAGCTTGGAGGCTTCAGCGGTAGGTGGTGATGGTGGTGTAAAAACTAAGAAGTCAAAGAAAGCAAAGAAGGTCAAGGGTGAAGGTTCCGGGGTTTCCAAGCCTTCTGCTGATGCTTAATGGATATTCGTAGCTTTCTTAGCACTCTTGAAAACAGTTTATGGTTTGTATGTTAACTTCAAACAATATTAGGTTTTGCAGGAACTCTTAAGGTTCCTGTTATGTGGTTGTGTTTTAGGCCTGTATGGCCGTTTGAACAATTTCTGAACTTACAAGTCACTAGGACTTGTCTTAACTTATGTTTGGATGGTTGAAAGTCTTTCAAGGCTTTCTTTGCTATGTTACTATGTTTAACCATTTGCTTTGTGTTGTGTTTTTTATACTTGTGCTTATTTTATTAAGGCAGCTTGTTTGGCTTCAAGCCTTCAAGCTTTCTGGTTATCCTGTATGTAGGTTGAAACCTTTAAGGCCTTGAGTCAACACGTGTGTAGCTTGAAGCCTTGAAGGCTTCTTAGTTTAGTGGCTTGGCTTGGTTTGCATCTTTAAGTTTTTTATAACTTTTCGTTCAAGTTGTTGCATCATCCCTTAGGTTATTTCTGTTTATGTAGCTTTGTCTTTGTCAAGTTTGTGTTGCCTTTATGTTTTTTATACCTTAAAGGGTTCAGTGCTGCAGTCACTTAGCCTTGGTATTTTTAACAAGAAGACATAGCACCTATCCTATTTATTTTCTTGTTTTCGTTTGATTTCGTAAGCCTGTTTGTTGATTATTCTTCTAAGGCTTAAGGAACATTTGGTGTAGGTTGTTCAAACCCGTCTATGAGACAATTTTGTTTTTAATAATAAGTCTCATGGAGTTGTATTGATTTAGGAACTCACCCCTTATATAGGTTCATTCAACCCTTGAACCTATTGAGCGATGTGGCCTGGGAGCTCATCCCCTTACATGGCCCTTGCCATGGAGTTTTTTGCTAGGTTCTCAACCTGATCTTAGGATAGAAAGACAAATTTGATAAAACAACTTCATTCATTCAAGAGATACTTGTTTTTACAAAAGATATTCAAAATGCCATTCTTGAAATACAACTTGTGAAATACAAACCAATCTTTCCTGTTTAGACATGGAACCCTTTCAGGGTTTTTCCATTCCAGTGTCTTGGAAGCCTTTTACCTTCTGAGTCTGCTAGCTTGTAAGATCCACCCTTATGTGCCTCTAGGATGGTATACGGGCCCTCCCATTTCGGGCCAAGCTTTCCTTGGTTCTCTTTTTTGCTAGCTTCATTGTTTCTAAGGACCAGGTCTCCTGGCTTGAAGCGTTTGTTCTTGACTCTCTTGTTGTAGTAGGCTTCCATTCGTTGCTTGTATTTGGCTTCTTGAATTGCAGCTTGGTCTCGTGCTTCCTCTAGGAGTTGTAAGTTCAACATGGTCTCTTTTTAGTTTGTTTCGGGATCCATGTTGACAATTCGTTGTGTTACAACTCCTACTTCAGCTGGGATTACGGCTTCGGATCCAAATACCAAGCTGTAGGGTGTTCTTTTATGGCTTGTTTTTTCGGTTGTTCTTATGGCCCATAGAACACTAGGCAATTCTTCAAGCTAGTTGCTTTCGTACCTTCCCAATCTTGTTTTGATACCTTTCACCATGCTTCGATTCGTCCTTTCAACTTGGCCGTTTGATTGCGGGTAAGCCACTGAGCTGAAAACCTGGTTGATTCGGTATTCTTTGCACCAAACGCTGAAAGGCTTCTCAGCAAATTGCTTTCCATTTTCAGTGACAAGTACTCCCGGCAATCCATAACGGCAAATAATGTTCTCCCAAACAAAGTTAATGACCTGTTTGCCCGTGATCTTTGCAAGTGGTTTAACCTCGGGCCACTTGGTGAAATAATATATGGCCACCAACAAGAACTTCACTCCATCTTTGCTTGGGGGAAACGGACCGACAATGTCCATCCCCCATTTATAGAATGGCCATGCTGAGGTTATTGGGACCAGATCATGCTTGGGACTTTTTGGGATTGGTGCATGAATTTGGCAGGCATCACATTTCCTTAATTGCTCTGCGGTATCCCGGTGCATTGAGGGCCAAAAATACCCAAGGTTCATAAGTTTGGCAACCACCGACCTAGCTCCGAAATGAGGTCCGCATATACCTTCGTGAATCTCTTTGATCAAATACTGACCTTGCTCGGGACCAACACATCTTAGCAAGGGTGCAAGATAACCCTTTTTGTAGAGGGTTTTACCTTGTAGTATTGTCACACCCCGATTTCCACATGTCACCGGTGGGCCAGGTGGGGGAGTATCGTGACGTGGTTGGCAACGTAATAGTCAAACAACACAATGTAATAATGCACAGCGGAAGCAAATTTAAAATATGACACAACCGAATTTATTTATTGTAATCAAAGTCACAATATCCGGATGTTTATCCACAGTAGGATCGAAACAAAATAACATTTATGGTTCAACAGACTTCTGGCATCCTAAGCTTGCGAGACTTTTTATTGATGCTTAGGAGACAATCCAGCCAATTTCGTTTAGTACCTGCATTCAGTCTTTTTGGGAAAATACGTCAGTTTACACTGGTAAATGCATTCAACTGGCTCATTTTGGAAAATGATTGAAAATTGGTTTGGATGCACATGGCATAAACATTTTTATTTAACTTGGGAGAATTATTTAATATTATAATCTTGTGAACGAATTACATGTTACTTATGCGTTCAGTATCCCGGATCTAGTCCGGGTTAAAGATCAATAGACACACCACATAATTGAGTTATACACGACAGGTGTACGCCTACACCCCGTGCTCAAGTCGCGGCCATCTCGTAATATAATGCCAAGGATATCCGGGACATGGTCATTAACCCCCAAAGGCTGTAAAGTAAACAAGACTGTTTAAACGATCCAATCAAATTATTCAACTACCCACTAAGCGTGGAGATTTGATGCTCGATCAAGCGGTATGCTATATACCGTAACCCAAGCCCGTATAGGGAAAATAAGTTAAAAGTATTTACCTGATGCAAAGTATAATTCACAATAAGCAAAATAGCACGTAGCTTTTACTGGTTCTCCTAATCTGGAACGAAGGTTTAATATAACCTATTAGAATACTAACGGGTCTTTAATTAAGCTTAAGCTTAGACCGGCTAGTTTCAAAGATACGGTTCGTACGCACGATTAAGCGAAGACCGGATAGAATGTGATTTAGACCCGACAAGTTCAGAGACTTGTTTAATATGGGTCCTTCATGCACATTCTGGATTTTGAGATTAAATCGATAAGGTTTGACCCGTTTCGGCTAATTTATGTAAACTTGTTACATAAACCGAACCGTACGCGTAATAAGCGTGACGGGTAGTCATGAGAGCTATATGCAGGTTTCCTAAGTTAATTATGTCTCAAATATGTTGTGACATCAGTAAGGTGTCTTTCGTTATGCCCGAAACGTGTTTAAACACAAACTAGGCCCCGTAGGGGTAGTTTGGTCATTTAAGAGTTTATAAAAGAGTTTAAGTGACAACCTGAGTTACAGGTCTGATGTAATCAGCAAATATACTCAATTTGCTAAGTTATATCAGTAGGTTAAAGCATGTATGTGAAACTTATCATTTTTAACCAAACTAGGCCCCGTAGGGGTATTTTGGTAATTTCACATAAGCCGAAAAGCTCAAAACTGAAGTCTGAGTTAATCAACCTTTGCTTACTGTTAAAATATCATAATTTGCCTCATATATCAGTTGGTATCAACCCGGGTATGTCCAATATGTTTTTAAAACATACTATGCGTTAAAAACGCTAATTAAGGCGATTAAGGCCATTTCCGGGTTCGATACTTAAATCTGATATTTTTATATTTCCAGAAGGCTTAAAATAATTTATTTATCATATGTGATCAGTAGCAAAAGGTTTGGAGTCGTTTAGATACGTAAAACTCATTTTATGGCCCGTAAGGGCAAAACCGACATTTACCGAATTAAGCCTACGACTATGAGTTATGCTCAGCCTAAAATAAATTAAAAATCTTTAAAAATCCCAAAATAATATATTACATCATTGGGTAAAAGATTTGATACCAAAAAGTATGTTTAACTAGGCTATACGCTAATTACGCCATTTTATTAACATAAAGCATTAATTTTGCGATAACGAGCATAACTCTTAATCTACAAGTCAAACTGATGTCAAACTTTGCATACAAGTCTGTATAGGGCTGTAAACGAACCGAACGAACACGAACAAGGCCTTGTTCGTGTTCGTTCGTTAAGGAATAAATGTGTTCACGAACGGTTCATGAACACTTACCGAACGGGATTTTATGTTCGTGTTCGTTCATTAAGGAAATGAGCGTGTTCGCGAACGGTTCACGAACACAAACGAACAAAAATAAATTTGGCGAACGCGACGAAGGATAAAGATAGATGGCCCAGAGAGTAGTATTAGAACTTGAATCCCTTTTTGTTGAACGGAGGTCGATTGTATTCGTGGATGTAAATAATGAGAAATGAAAGGGAAATGATGCATAAACAAGGTGAAAGTGGGTTTCCTAGTTTAATTGTTAGGAAAATAAAATAAATAAAAGTTTAATAATATAAAAAGTACAAATAAAATATAAGAAAGTACAAAGATCTTCAATTAAAACACAAACATACGAACATAAACAAACGCAAATCAACGAATGTTCACGAACACGTTCATGAACACCTTACCGAACGTTCACGAACACAATCGAACGAACGAGACCTCTGTTCATGTTCGTTCATTTAACTAATCGAACGAAATTTCTTGTTCATGTTCGTTCGTTTATTAAACGAACGAACATAAACGAACTTCTCGCCGAACGGTTCACGAACTGTTCGCTGAACGTTCGGTTCGTTTACAGCCCTAAGTCTGTATATCAGTAACAAAGGTTTCTACACTTTTACATTTTCATAAATCACGTTTTAAGGTAATAAGGGCATAATGGTCAACATATGAGCAATTAACGGAAATATGCATATTAATTGGATAACTAGTGAACCAAGGTGTATGATCACAGAGGGTAGTTCTAACATGTAACCTAATCCAATTTAAGCTCTGAGGCATTTCTAAAACATACCTAAACGGGTCAGAACTGAAAGTCAAAGCGAAAGTCAAACTATGTGACTTTCGGTTCCGAACCGGGTCTAAACAGGAAATAGTCGGGTTGAACATGTTTAGACATGTTCTTACACTAATTACTAAGTTATAACAATGATCAAACATGTTGTATATGTTCTAGATAGCTAATTATGCATAAATGACATTTTGAGCATCCTGTTGACTTTTTAATTATATGTTTGACCCGACATTTGACCTGGTTAGGGTGGTGATCAGGGGAAACCCTTTTGAGGTTTTATTACCCACATAAATACCAATCTATAACTACTTTCGATTCAAGATATAACTGAGCCATTATTGACTAATCTCGAAGTCAAACCGTAATTACGACGGTTTGACTTTTAGCTAATTAAACAAGCTAAACTCAATTAAAGAAGGACTAGCAGACTTACAAGAGTCCTATGCACGAGATATGATCACTTGAGGCTGCTTGATAGCTCCAGAAATGATCCACAAATGCAGATGAAGTGTGAAGAATGATGTTGCAACAAGGTGCCCTTTTATAGTGAATTTACTCACCATAATTGAGTGACAACAAGGTCTAGGACACACCACAACTGCTCAACACTTGTCTCTAGTGTTTAGGGGTCAAGTGAGGTGGAGAATCGAGTTAGAATCGCACACAAAGGCACCTAGCAGACACACATCCAATAAAAACGGATTCTGCCCAGGTATGGCAGTGGCGTAGCGCTACTGCCTAGGCAGTATGTGCTCGCGCTACGCGAGCCCTAGGGGTCACCCTACAAACTTTTTTTTAAAAATGGCAGTTTTGGTCCCTGGCTCTTCAAACTTCGATTAGGCACTTGTTCTTTGCATTTTGAGCCCTCGTAATTGACGTATAAGGACTTCAAGACTTTTACCTACTTCGATTAGTCCTCGATTAACTTTATTGTTACCCGAAAAGGCCTAATTTTCAATGTTGACGCTTTAACCCCTCGCACACGAATTTGATCACAACTTGCTCATACGTTAACGAAACTTTATGAAATTTTAATCATGCATTCTAGTGATCATAATTTACCGTTACAAAGCTTCGGGTTTGTCAAAAGGTCACTCAGAGGTATAAATTAAACATGTTGACACATTTAGCCCCTGTAGTTTGTAATCTCTCACTTTTTGTTTCGTATGATCCATGATTTATTCGTTTGATGTTATAAACATCATGTAGGGTTATTATGAAGTATATTTATTCATTGTTGACATTTAGAACCCGAATAATCACGTACTTTCCATGTTTGTCAACTTTAGTCCTTTTATAACATTCTTTCACACGTTCAAACTTCATGACACGTGTCAACACATTATAGGACGTGAATTTTCGAGGTGTTACATCCTCACCCCCTTAAAATAAATCTCGACCCGAGATTTACTGAAACAAGTAAGGGTACTTTTCTTTCATCGTGGATTCAACCTCCCACGTGAATTCGGGACCTCTACGGGCATCCCATTTGACCTTTACAAAAGGTATATGCTTCCTTCGAAGCTTCCTTACCTGTCGATCTTCGATCGACAAAGGTTTTTCCACAAATTTTAAGCTCTCATCTATATGCACATCTGTATGTGGTATAACCAGTGATTCATCAGCGAAACACTTCTTCAGATTGCAGATGTGGAACACATTGTGAATTCCACTGAGCTCTTCTGGTAAGTTTAACTTATAGGCAACTGACCCGACACGTTCGATAACCTCGAAAGGTCTTATGTATCTCGGGCTTAGCTTGCCTTTCTTACCAAATCGCATTACTCCCTTCCAGGGCGAGACTTTAAGTAGGACTTTGTCACCTACTTCGAAGTGAAAATCCTTGCGATTTGGATCAGCGTAACTCTTCTGCCTATCTCGGGCAGCTTTGAGATTTTCACGAATCTGGACAATCTTGTCCGTCGTTTCGAACACGATCTCTGGTCCTGATAACTGGACTTCTCCAACTTCCGCCCAACAAACTGGCGATCTACACTTTCTACCGTATAATGCCTCAAAAGGCGCAGCCTTGATGCTGGTGTGGTAGCTATTGTTGTAGGAGAATTCGATTAACGGTAGGTTCTTATCCCAGCTACCTCCCAGGTCGATCGCACATGCACGTAGCATGTCTTCCAACGTTTGAATAGTACGTTCACTCTGACCGTCTGTCTGAGGATGGTAAGCCGTACTAAAGTTCAAACGTGTGCCCAAAGATTGTTGGAAACTCTTCCAAAAGTGTGACGTGTACCTAGTATCCCTATCAGAGATAATAGCCACAGGCATGCCATGTAAGGCTACAATCTTATCAACGTATAACTGGGCTAACATATCGGAGCTATAAGTCTCCTTGATGGGTAAGAAATGAGCTGCTTAGTCAGTCTGTCAACTATAACCCATATCGTATCATTTCCTTTTCTTGTCTTGGGTAACTTGGTAATGAAATCAATAGTTACCATCTCCCACTTCCATGTAGGAAGTTCAGGCTGTTGTAGCAAGCCTGACGGCTTTTGATGCTCGGCTTTGACTTGCGCACATGTCAAGCATTTAGCTACGTGGGTGGCTACAGACTTTTTCAAGCCTATCCACCAATAATTTGCCTTTAAATCCTGGTACATCTTATCAGCTCCAGGATGAACGGAGTATTTGGAACTATGGGCTTCCTGGAGGATGACGTCTCGAAGTCCTCCATAAATTGGAACCCATATTCGTCCGTTTAACCGTAAAATTCCGTCCTTGCTAAGAGTTAACTGCTCCTCAGTTACTCCTAACTTTTCATTAGGATAGTTAGCTTCCAACACAGCTTCCTTCTGTGCAGCTAACAACCTTTCCATCAAATTATTCTTTATCTCCATACGCTTGGCGTTAATTCGGATGGGTTTAACCCTTTCCTTTCGACTCAAGGCATCGGCAACTACATTCGCCTTGCCGGGATGGTATTTGATTTCACAATCATAATCATTTAAAGTTTCCATCCAACGGCGTTGCCTCATGTTTAATTCCTTCTGATTAAACAGATGTTGGAGGCTCTTGTGATCAGAATAAATCACACATTTGACACCATAAAGATAGTGCCTCCAAAGCTTTAGTGCGAATACAACGGCACCCAACTCCAAGTCATGGGTGGTGTAATTCTTTTCATGCACTTTCAGTTGTCTTGAAGCGTAGGCAATCACCTTGCCTTTCTGCATAAGCACACACCCCATGCCAGTGTGCGAAGCAGCACAATAAACCACAAATTCTTCTATTCCATCTGGCAATGTCAGTACTGGGGCGTTGCTCAATTTTTGCTTCAGAATATCAAATGATTCTTGCTGCTTAGGGCCCCAAACAAACTTAACCTTTTTCTTAGTTAAGGAGGTTAGGGGTGCAGCAATCCTTGAAAAATTTTCTATGAAACGCCTGTAGTATCCTGCCAATCCCAGGAAGCTACGAATTTCCGTAGGCGTCTTTGGCTCTTGCCAATTCATAACAGCTTCAACTTTAGCGGGATCCACTTGGATACCACGCTCACTGACCACATGTCCAAGAAATTGGACTTCTCGTAGCCAAAATTCACACTTGGAGAATTTGGCATAGAGTTTCTCCTGATGCAGGAGCTTGAGAATACATCGAAGATGTTTCTCATGGTCAGCTTGGTTTTTCGAATAGATAAGAATGTCGTCGATGAAAACGATGACGAATTTATCTAAGTAAGGCTTGCAGACGCGATTCATGAGATCCATGAACGCGGCTGGTGCATTAGTGAGCCCAAAAGGCATCACTAGGAACTCGTAGTGACCGTAACGAGTCCTAAATGCAGTCTTGTGCACGTCTTCATCTTTGACCTTCAATTGATGGTAGCCTGACCTCAAATCAATCTTCGAGAAGTAACTTGCCCCTTGAAGCTGATCGAACAAATCGTCGATTCTGGGCAAAGGATACCTATTCTTGATCGTGACTTTATTAAGCTCGCGATAGTCGATGCACAGACGCATCGACCCATCCTTCTTCTTGACAAACAAGATTGGCGCTCCCCAAGGAGACGAACTAGGTCTAATGAAACCTTTAGCTAGCAATTCATCTAGCTGCGTCCTCAACTCCTTCATTTCTGTGGGTGCCAATCTGTATGGAGCTCTAGCAACAGGTGCTGCTCCGGGGATGATATCGATCCTGAATTCCACTTGTCTATCCGGTGGTAAACCAGGTAGATCTTCAGGAAACACTTCTGGGTATTCAGAAATGACAGGGATGTCTTCTATCTTCGGTTTAGGATCATCAATGATAACTTGCGCCATGTAGATGACACATCCCTTCTTCAAACACTTAGAAGCCTTGAGCATAGTTACCTGCTCAGGCAGCCCATACTGGGTATCTCCCCGAATGGTAAGTGGTTCACCAGACGGAGTCTTTATTACCACTTGCTTCATGTTACAGACAATTTGGGCCTGGTTATGAGATAACCAGTCCATACCCAGAACTATGTCAAAACCGGCCAACTTAAAGGGAAGTAGAGACAGAGGAAAAGAATGGTTCTTAATGGATATAACACATCCATCTAACACAGTTGAGACGGTTTCTATGGTACCATCTGCTAACTCTACCTCATAGTTTACGCTTAAGGTTTTGACAGGTAAATTCAACAATTTACAAAACTTATGATCTACGAAGGATTTATCTGCGCCTGAATCAAAAAGTACTCTTGCAAAGACATCATTTACAAGGAAAGTACCTGTTATGACATTATCGTCTTGCACAGCCTCTTTCGCGTCCATCCTGAAGACTCTAGCATTAGTCTTCTTAGCCTCTTCAGGCTTCTTGTTGTACTTTGGGCAGTTGGTCTTGATGTGCCCCTTTTCGTTGCAACGGTAGCACGTTGCGTCTTTTATCTTCTTGCAATCCAAGGTTTTGTGTTCCTTGGACTTGCACAACCCACAAGCAAAAGATTTTGACTCATTATTCGAGTTTGATCCGAGTCTGCACTTTCCAAAGTGCTGTTTCTTGCAAATATTGCACTTGGGCTTCTCTCCAGACCGGTGCCCATCTCTTCTAGACTCAGACCCCTTCTTGCTATCACCGTTCCCACGGTGCTTCTTGCTCGACTTTCTTGAACCATCATCTTCACGCTTCCTCTTCTCGGCCTCCTTATTCCTCAGCGATCTCTGCCTGACCGCATCCAGAGTGAGGGATAAGGAAATGTCAGCTACAGACCTGAAGGTAGCTGGCCAAGAAGCTTTTACGCTTGCCTTGATTTCCGGGGCTAAACCCCCGATAAATCGAGCGATTCTTTTAGGCTCCGGGGTTACCAGATAAGGTACCAACCGGGACAGCGTATTGAAGCTTGTCAGATAAGCTTGACAGTCGAGGTTCGTCATCACCAACGATAGAAAGTCAGATTCTATCTTCTCCACCTCATGCTGGGGGCAGTAGTTTTCCTTGATTAGGGTGACAAATTGATCCCACGACATATTATACAATGGGATTTTTCCGGTGGCCTCAATCAGAGATCTCCACCATGCCAATGCTTCACCCTTGAAGGACTGTGACACAAACTTAACTACATCCCTTTCAGCGCACCCGCTGATATCTACCACCGTGTCCATCTCATCCAGCCAAGTCATACAGTCGACGGCTCCTTTTTCCCCAGTAAAATCCCTGGGCTTGCAAGACACGAAGTACTTATAGGAGCAACCCTTGTTACGGGGTTCTTGATGCAGTATTAATCACCGAGATGGGACACTTTGATGGTTGGTGGACTGACGGTCATCACCATCTTTCTTGGGTCCATTCTTTTTGGGAGGAGGCTTGCTATGAGCCTCAGAATGTGTCTTGGGCTTCGAATGTGATGCAGAGTGGGTCCTACTTCGAGTACCACTATATTCTTCATACTGCCTTTCCAAAGCCTGTGTAACAGCGCCGTCTATGATCGCTTTTAATTCAGCACCCGTTAACGTAATCTGGGCGTTCTCATTTTGCTCCACTGGATGGCTATTTATCTCATTTGAGTCAGCCATTTGAATTGAACTGTTGCAGAAAACAAGGACAATATTTTATTTGGGAGTTTATTATGGAATTACCCCTTAGGGTAACTCGTTAACCATGGTAAACAGAGACCATATTCGGTTAACTTAGTAATCGTATTAATTTAGGATTTCAATTAAAATTTATCCTAATTATAAACAATAACAATATATATTAGCACATAAGGCTTAGTCACATGGACAATTTTATAAGCTATGATTTCAGAGAATCAAGACTTTTAAGGTTTGAACCTAGTTCATTACCCTTATCAGACAGGGAGTCATAGCTACCACTGTCTTTTGGCTCATATGGAAGTGAGCTGGGCCCGTAGGCATCATATTACCAAGTATGGTAAAATATGATCATCTTAATTGATGATCTTAACCCATGATTCAGAGATCATATAATTGGGTTTGGAATCTTCTAAAGAATCTTTGTACATATAAGAATGACATGTGATTTTAACGAATCACTTCTGCCAGGAGTGTTAACATGTTTTAAGATGTTAACAGGGATTTGAATCTTTTAAACAGGTCTTACCATCTTGGCCCGGTCTTATATTTGACACGAGGCTAGGTTTCACACTTTAAGACTCTTAATTAAATAATTACATAGGCAGATTAATTTAAAAGGAATGATTTTAATTTATTTATTTCATTTATAAATTATCTATGCGCAAAATGGCAAACATGAAATTTATAAAACAACATTCCATTGATTTATTCAAAATATTATACACTGCCCTAAACGGGTCTTTTCAAATAACAAACTTACCCTCGCAGGGGTCAAACAAGTACTTACCCACGCAGGGGCTTAATAACACACATGCCCACGCAGGGGCTTAATAACATAATTGTCCACGCAGGGACTTTAAACAAACAAACTAGTCCACGCAGGGACTTTAGGCAAACATCATACCCACGCAGGGGTTAACGGAAAATAGACCCACGCAGGGGTCAAGATGAACACAATACATACCCACGCAGGGGCTTAAACAATACAGCAAATACATGCCCACGCAGGGGCTAAACTGATAAAAGGAGGTTACAACAATAATGGAAAGATTCAACGATCCTTCTTGTTCTTCCCCTTGATCAAGCTTGCCAATCCCTGGAAAAATGTTTGTCTCTCCTGGCGGTCGCGGCGATTTTCCCGCTCAACCTGATCCAGCCTCTGAAGAATTTCCTCCCTTTCTGGGGGAGAAAACCAAGGCGGCTGCGATTGCGTCCGGATAATAGGCCTACGAGGTATCGGGTACCCCTGAGTCGGGTAACCTACTCCCCATGGGTCTCCATAGGGTCCTTGGGCGTTGTAGTTCGCCGCTACCATGTATGGGTCGGCCTCCGCGTAACCAAAGTTGTGGACTGGCGGCTCGAACGGGTTATAAGCCATGGAACCTGTATAAGCTGGGATTGGGTTGTCAAAACCCATTGGCGGCGGCTGCGGCATCGCTGGGTTGGAAGGCCCACCCATTTGTGGGTCCTCCTGATGTGGCGGGTAGTGGCTGGCACTTGACTGACGTGGGGAGCTGAAATGAAAGTCTCCCGCACGTGATGACATACGTGCACCGGTTCTCCTACGCCTTGGTGGTTGAGGAGGTGCCGGTTGAACTGGTGGCGGTGGAGGTGGTGGCGTAACTGCCACAAACCGGTGGTCCTCAGAGGAATCTTGATGATGCTGCTGCTGCTCATGCGGCGACGAGTGATGAGAAGGTGTGTAGTACCACTCGTGCCGAGTGAACATGGCTTGGAAACTGTCTGGACCACCATAGGGTGATCCGTGAAAAGACGATCCGTCGGAGATCTCGATCGGATGGTTCGGAGTACCACTTGTCGGCATGACGGGGTCCGTATCCTCATCCATGTCATCCGCATTATCACCGGAGAAGTGATCGTCTGGCCCTAGTGGGTTGAAACCCATGGGTTCTGGAATGAATCCTACCGGGTTAAACTGTCCCCGAAAAACAGGTGTAGGATCTCCATAGGAATGATGGGACAAAGATCGCTGAAGTGGTATGTAGGACGGTTGAGGGTTATTGGGTTCATAAGGGTTAAGAACATGAGGTGTTGAACTATGCGAAACCGACCGTCTGGCCGGCTCAAACAGGTTTCTCCGGTTCTCCCGAGGGTCGTCACTCTCGGTGTTGGATGGAGCTCGCCGTTGCGAAGGCCCAGCTTCATGATCGTTGGGGGCGGTGACTGGCCCCTTGCCTCGTCCTCGTCTCCTAAAGAATCTTGGCGGCATTTTTGATTCCTGTCAATATTTCGTGAGATAACAACAACAAGATATAAAGCCTAAGAAAAAAATGAACAAAATAGAATTTGTCCTATGTTATATGTCTAGACTCGAAAGTTTAGAATGTGCTATTGTGTAACTGAGATTAAACACAACAGACTAGTGTTTAATTCACTCAGTGTTGGCTCTGATACCAACCTGTCACACCCCGATTTCCACATGTCACCGGTGGGCCAGGTGGGGGAGTATCGTGACGTGGTTGGCAACGTAATAGTCAAACAACACAATGTAATAATGCACAGCGGAAGCAAATTTAAAATAGGACACAACCGAATTTATTTATTGTAATCAAAGTCACAATATCCGGATGTTTATCCACAGTAGGATCGAAACAAAATAACATTTATGGTTCAACAGACTTCTGGCATCCTAAGCTTGCGAGACTTTTTATTGATGCTTAGGAGACAATCCAGCCAATTTCGTTTAGTACCTGCATTCAGTCTTTTTGGGAAAATACGTCAGTTTACACTGGTAAATACATTCAACTGACTCATTTTGGAAAATGATTGAAAATTGGTTTGGATGCACATGGCATAAACATTTTTATTTAACTTGGGAGAATTATTTAATATTATAATCTTGTGAACGAATTACATGTTACTTATGCGTTCAGTAGCCCGGATCTAGTCCGGGTTAAAGATCAATAGACACACCACATAATTGAGTTATACACGACAGGTGTACGCCTACACCCCGTGCTCAAGTCGCGGCCATCTCGTAAGATAATGCCAAGGATATCCGGGACATGGTCATTAACCCCCCAAAGGCTGTAAAGTAAACAAGACTGTTTAAACGAGCCGATCAAATTATTCAACTACCCACTAAGCGTGGAGATTTGATGCTCGATCAAGCGGTATGCTATATAACGTAACCCAAGCCCGTATAGGGAAAATAAGTTAAAAGTATTTACCTGAAGCAAAGTATAATTCACAATAAGCAAAATAGCACGTAGCTTTTACTGGTTCTCCTAATCTGGAACGAAGGTTTAATATAACCTATTAGAATACTAACGGGTCTTTAATTAAGCTTAAGCTTAGACCGGCTAGTTTCAAAGATACGGTTCGTACGCACGATTAAGCGAAGACTGGATAGAATGTGATTTAGACCCGACAAGTTCAGAGACTTGTTTAATATGGGTCCTTCATGCACATTCTGGATTTTGAGATTAAATCGATAAGGTTTGACCCGTTTCGGCTAATTTATGTAAACTTGTTACATAAACCGAACCGTACGCGTAATAAGCGTGACGGGTAGTCATGAGAGCTATATGCAGGTTTCCTAAGTTAATTATGTCTCAAATATGTTGTGACATCAGTAAGGTGTCTTTCGTTATGCCCGAAACGTGTTTAAACACAAACTAGGCCCCGTAGGGGTAGTTTGGTCATTTAAGAGTTTATAAAAGAGTTTAAGTGACAACCTGAGTTACAGGTCTGATGTAATCAGCAAATATACTCAATTTGCTAAGTTATATCAGTAGGTTAAAGCATGTATGTGAAACTTATCATTTTTAACCAAACTAGGCCCCGTAGGGGTATTTTGGTAATTTCACATAAGCCGAAAAGCTCAAAACTGAAGTCTGAGTTAATCAACCTTTGCTTACTGTTAAAATATCATAATTTGCCTCATATATCAGTTGGTATCAACCCGGGTATGTCCAATATGTTTTTAAAACATACTATGCGTTAAAAACGCTAATTAAGGCGATTAAGGCCATTTCCGGGTTCGATACTTAAATCTGATATTTTTATATCTCCAGAAGGCTTAAAATAATTTATTTATCATATGTGATCAGTAGCAAAAGGTTTGGAGTCGTTTAGATACGTAAAACTCATTTTATGGCCCGTAAGGGCAAAACCGACATTTACCGAATTAAGCCTACGACTATGAGTTATGCTCAGCCTAAAATAAATTAAAAATCTTTAAAAATCCCAAAATAATATATTACATCATTGGGTAAAAGATTTGATACCAAAAAGTATGTTTAACTAGGCTATACGCTAATTACGCCATTTTATTAACATAAAGCATTAATTTTGCGATAACGAGCATAACTCTTAATCTACAAGTCAAACTGATGTCAAACTTTGCATACAAGTCTGTATAGGGCTGTAAACGAACCGAACGAACACGAACAAGGCCTTGTTCGTGTTCGTTCGTTAAGGAATAAATGTGTTCACGAACGGTTCATGAACACTTACCGAACGGGATTTTATGTTCGTGTTCGTTCATTAAGGAAATGAGCGTGTTCGCGAACGGTTCACGAACACAAACGAACAAAAATAAATTTGGCGAACGCGACGAAGGATAAAGATAGATGGCCCAGAGAGTAGTATTAGAACTTGAATCCCTTTTTGTTGAACGGAGGTCGATTGTATTCGTGGATGTAAATAATGAGAAATGAAAGGGAAATGATGCATAAACAAGGTGAAAGTGGGTTTCCTAGTTTAATTGTTAGGAAAATAAAATAAATAAAAGTTTAATAATATAAAAAGTACAAATAAAATATAAGAAAGTACAAAGATCTTCAATTAAAACACAAACATACGAACATAAACAAACGCAAATCAACGAATGTTCACGAACACGTTCATGAACACCTTACCGAACGTTCACGAACACAATCGAACGAACGAGACCTCTGTTCATGTTCGTTCATTTAACTAATCGAACGAAATTTCTTGTTCATGTTCGTTCGTTTATTAAACGAACGAACATAAACGAACTTCTCGCCGAACGGTTCACGAACTGTTCGCTGAACGTTCGGTTCGTTTACAGCCCTAAGTCTGTATATCAGTAACAAAGGTTTCTACACTTTTACATTTTCATAAATCACGTTTTAAGGTAATAAGGGCATAATGGTCAACATATGAGCAATTAACGGAAATATGCATATTAATTGGATAACTAGTGAACCAAGGTGTATGATCACAGAGGGTAGTTCTAACATGTAACCTAATCCAATTTAAGCTCTGAGGCATTTCTAAAACATACCTAAACGGGTCAGAACTGAAAGTCAAAGCGAAAGTCAAACTATGTGACTTTCGGTTCCGAACCGGGTCTAAACAGGAAATAGTCGGGTTGAACATGTTTAGACATGTTCTTACACTAATTACTAAGTTATAACAATGATCAAACATGTTGTATATGTTCTAGATAGCTAATTATGCATAAATGACATTTTGAGCATCCTGTTGACTTTTTAATTATATGTTTGACCCGACATTTGACCTGGTTAGGGTGGTGATCAGGGGAAACCCTTTTGAGGTTTTATTACCCACATAAATACCAATCTATAACTACTTTCGATTCAAGATATAACTGAGCCATTATTGACTAATCTCGAAGTCAAACCGTAATTACGACGGTTTGACTTTTAGCTAATTAAACAAGCTAAACTCAATTAAAGAAGGACTAGCAGACTTACAAGAGTCCTATGCACGAGATATGATCACTTGAGGCTGCTTGATAGCTCCAGAAATGATCCACAAATGCAGATGAAGTGTGAAGAATGATGTTGCAACAAGGTGCCCTTTTATAGTGAATTTACTCACCATAATTGAGTGACAACAAGGTCTAGGACACACCACAACTGCTCAACACTTGTCTCTAGTGTTTAGGGGTTGTTTTAGGGGTCAAGTGAGGTGGAGAATCGAGTTAGAATCGCACACAAAGGCACCTAGCAGACACACATCCAAGAAAAACGGATTCTGCCCAGGTATGGCAGTGGCGTAGCGCTACTGCCTAGGCAGTATGTGCTCGCGCTACGCGAGCCCTAGGGGTCACCCTACAAACTTTTTTTTTAAAATGGCAGTTTTGGTCCCTGGCTCTTCAAACTTCGATTAGGCACTTGTTCTTTGCATTTTGAGCCCTCGTAATTGACGTATAAGGACTTCAAGACTTTTACCTACTTCGATTAGTCCTCGATTAACTTTATTGTTACCCGAAAAGGCCTAATTTTCAATGTTGACGCTTTAACCCCTCGCACACGAATTTGATCACAATTTGCTCATACGTTAACGAAACTTTATGAAATTTTAATCATGCATTCTAGTGATCATAATTTACCGTTACAAAGCTTTGGGTTTGTCAAAAGGTCACTCAGAGGTATAAATTAAACATGTTGACACATTTAGCCCCTGTAGTTTGTAATCTCTCACTTTTTGTTTCGTATGATCCATGATTTATTCGTTTGATGTTATAAACATCATGTAGGGTTATTATGAAGTATATTTATTCATTGTTGACATTTAGAACCCGAATAATCACGTACTTTCCATGTTTGTCAACTTTAGTCCTTTTATAACATTCTTTCACACGTTCAAACTTCATGACACATGTCAACACATTATAGGACGTGAATTTTCGAGGTGTTACAAGTATATACTGCCTTGCCTTGATCTTAACCCTTTCAGCTTCTATTTGATCACTAGGCAACTCATCGTTTTTAAGGAATTTCTTGATTGGAGTCATCCAATTTGGATCTTCTTCGGTGATCACGTCTTGAACTTCCAACTCATCGATTGATGTAGCCTTTAACACTTCTACCAACATCTTCTTGGTAAGGTGGGCAAAAGTGAGAGATGCAAGCTTACTCAAGGCATCCGCTTTCTTGTTTTGGGACCTGGGAATTTGCTTGATGTTGCATGTTTGGAAGGTATTCATCAGCTCTTTGGATTTCTCTTTGTATCTTTTCATGTTGGGCTCCTTTGCAACGTAGCTATCATTCACTTGGCTCGAGACCAGCAACGAATCTGTGAACACTTCAAGCTTTTGGACCTTCATTTCTTTAGCCAGTCTTAAGCCGACGATCAGTGCCTCGTATTCAGCCTCGTTGTTGGTGGTCTGAAAATCAAAACGGAGGGCATATGTGAACTCCAACCCTTCTGGGTTAATCAAAATGAGCCCAGCCCCTGACCCTTCAACGCTTGAAGCCCCATCGGTGAAAAGTTTCCAGGCTTCAAGGTCTGAGGGTTCAGTGGCAGCGGTGTTCACTTCAGTGACTGTTTGCTTTGGGACTTCTACAATGAAATCAGCCAAGACTTGGACTTTGATAGCTTTTCTTGGGACGTAGGTGATGTTATGCTCACGTAGTTCCACTGCCCATTTGGCTAATCGTCCCGAGTTTTCTGGTTTTTCAAGCACACTCTTAATAGGTAGGTCGGTGACCACTTGTATAGGGTGTGCTTGAAAATACCTTCGAAGCCTTCTAACTGTTTGAACTAGGGCTAGGGCAAGTTTTTCAAGAGGAGGATATTTGGTTTCAGCCAATTTTAGGGTTTTGTTGAAGAAATAAACGGGTACCTGGACCTTGTCTCGCTCAATGGTGAGGACCGCGTTGATGGCCTCTTCAGCAACTGAAAGGTACACCGAGATTAACTCTCCCGTTTCGGGGGCTGCTATGTCAGGTAGGGAAGCTAGATGTTGTTTCATCTGGTTGAAGGCTTCTTCAGCCTCCTCAGTCCATTTGAAGTCCTTCTTATCAGAGCAGCCCTTGAGCGTTTTGTAAAAGGGTAAAGACCTTTCAGCCAACTTGGAGGTAAAACGCTTCAAGGCTGCTAGCTTCCCATTTAAGCTCTCAACCTCCTTCTTGCTTCTCAGTGGTTTGGTTTCAAGAACAACTTTCACCTTATTTGGATTGGCTTTAATGCTTTGTTTTCCCACAATATGCCCAAGGAATTTACCTTCCTCAAACCTAAATGAGCATTTCTCGGGGTTGAGTTTCATGTTGACCTTCCTTAGGTTCTTGAAGGTTTCTTGGATGTCATCGAGCATTTGATACTCCGTTTTGCTTTTGATTACCAAGTCGTCGACATATGCCTCCATGTTTTTACCAATTTGACTTGCAAAGGCCTTGTCAACTAGGCATTGATAGGTTGCTCCAGCGTTCTTGAGGCCAAAAGGCATCTTTTGGTAGCAAAAGATCCCTTTGTTAGTGTGAAAGGCAATCTTTTCTTCATCTTCTTCCTTCGTGAGGATTTGATGATAACCTTTATAAGCATCAAGAAAACATTTGAACGGGTAACCGGTAAGGGAGTCGACCTTGAGATCAATTTCTAGTAACGGGTAACAATCTTTAGACAAGCCTTGTTAAGATCCTTGAAATCTATGCACATTCTCCAAGAATTATCCGGTTTTCGAACCATCACCGGGTTTGCAACCCAGGATTGATATTTGACTTCTCGGAGAATGCCGGCTGTCACAAGCTTTTCAACCTCTTGGCATGCAGCCAAGCTTCTTTCGGGTGCTAGACTTCGTTTCTTTTGGACGACGGGCTTGACATTGGGCGGTATTTTCAACTCATGTTCAGCGATGCTTCGAGGGATGCATGTCATATCTTTCGGGCACCAAGCAAAGACGTCGCTGTAATGTGTTACAGCTTTTCAAGATACGAGAGGGTTTCTTGTGAAAGGCTTGGATTGACCCTTATCTTCTGCTCTGGGTACTTAGGATTTATGATTAGCCTTTGCTTATCTTCCTCACTTTTGAAGCTTTAACCTTCAATCATGTAGGCCTCCTGAGAAGGTTGAAGGGTTGCTATTCCCCTCTCGGTGGGAAATTTGATAGTGCCTTGGCCAACGGACACAACCATATAAAAGGCACACTGTCCCGGCCTTCCGATGATCACATCGTAGTTTGAAGGTATATTGATAACCACAAAGGTGAGTGGTTGGACTCTCTCCTTCTGTCCTTCACTGAAACGAACATCAAGTGTCAGTTGCCCTAAAGGCTTGAGGGGTATATCGGCAATACCTTTTATGGAGGTTCCGGAGGGTTGAAGCCTTGAACGTTCTTCATTGCTTAGACGGTTGAAGAACTTCTCAAACATGATTTCGGTGGCAGCACCAGTGTCTATGTATGCTTTACTTGTTTGCAATGTTCCCACAGTAGCCTCAACCATAAGAGGGTTTGAAAGAGGGTATTTCTCTGTTGGAGGAAAGCAAACACATTGGAGCTCCTAAGCTTCCAACCGATGTCTTTTGTGCAGAACCCTTACATCAAAATCTACCATATTGACTTCCTTGCCCTTTCCTTCAGCCATTTTGTCCCTTACTCCCTTTACCAAGTGAGCAAGTTCCCCGGACTTGACGGCTTCTTCGATCCTCTTTTTGAGTTGGAAGCAATCATTGGTATGGTGTCCCTTTTCTTCACGGAATTCACAATATTGTGTGGAATTCTCGTTTTCTCTGCTTTTTAGGAAGAGGCCTAGGAGGCCGAAAGTTTTGCTTGACTTCTTCCGTTGCAAGGATTTCTTGAGGAGTCTTGGTGAGGGGTGTGAAACTTGTTCCTTTCTCCCTAGTGGAAGGGTTCCGGCCTTCAGGCCTTCGATGGTCGAAACCCTTTTGGCGTCTGTCATAGGAGTTAAAGTTTCCCCTTTTCCTGGCTGGATTGTTGCTTCGCCAACTGGATCCTCTTTTCCTCTGCTCTTTAATATCTACTGCCTCCTCTCCCCGGATATGGGCTTCAGCCCTTTCGAGAGCTTCTTCCAAGGTCTTGGGCAGGGATTTGTTGAAATCTCTTGTGAGATATTTTGAGGTGATAGCATTCATAAAACCGGCCACCCTCATTTTTTCGTCTGCCCCTACATATGTTAGACCTTCCTTCTTGTATCTTTCTATAAACTCTCGAAGACTTTCATCATCTCATTGTTTTATCTGAAAGATCACCGTTGCATCTTTGAAGTATCGCCTTTGTTGGGAGAAATTGGCCAGGAATCCCTTGCTGAGGTCATCGAAGCTTCGAATGCTTCGGGCAGGTAAATCATTGAACCAGATTCTGGCTGATCCGACAAGGGTTTGCATGAACATTAGGCAACATTCAGCGTTTGACCATTTCTCAATCCTTGCTGCGCCAGTGAAGATCTGAAGATGGTCCTCAGGATCTTCAGTCCCATCATATGTTTTGATGTGGGATGGCATCTTGATATTCGTTTGAAAATCATAATCGGCTATTTGCTGTGAAAAGCATGAGAGGTTACTCGGCTTGTAAGGTTTGGCCAAATCTTCTTCAGCCCTTGCACCCGTGTTGTTGCCATTGTTATTGTTCTCTTGAGTGGCCAGCACCTGATTAATAAAGTGCTGCCATGGGAAGTTGGCCATCATCTAGGCCATCATCTGGGGCATAAGGTTGAAGCCTTGAAGGCTTCCGGGTGCAACAGGGCAACTAACTCCCAAAGGGGTGCTCATTACAGCACTTCGTGCCAAGGGGAGCACGAACAAAGCTTGTTCCCATGAAGTTGTCGTAGAGGGTGGAAGGCTTGTCACTGGGGATTGTAGGAGCTGGTCAAGGGTCAGCTCATGGCCCAGAGGAGCACCACTCGTAGCTGGTTGGGATGAGGAGAGAGGATGTGTTGTAGGATTCGTCCTTGCGGACAGATACGGGTTAGGGTTTGGAGTATTACTGGGACCAGCCTCATCCCTAGATGCAAAAGGAGGGATAGGAGGTTCAGGAGATAGTGTTGGTTCTGGCTCATCATAGTCTAAACGAATCCTCACTCCCTTGTCCCTTTCCCTAATCACATATTGGTTGCGGAGAGACCTCAACTCAAGGAAATTATTGGAAACCCCCTCAGGGGTAAGTTCAACACGTGATGGGGTGCCAGAGACACCAACATTAGGGGAAGGGACTCCGGATCTGGACGGAGTTGGAGTGTTGAAAGTGAGAAACTCGGGAGTGCTTCCCGGAGTTGAGAAAGAAGTTGGTATAGCCACATGAGCTTGGCTAGTACCTGGGGTAGAGGTGTTCGGAACCTGATTTACTTCTCCCGGGGATCCACTTTCTGACATGTTAGTTTCAAGAGAAATGAGCTACACTACTAGGTCTTTTGGGGAGAAATAGTGGCGTAGCCCCACGGTGGGCGCCAACTTGTTGATGCAACAAATAATAGACCAAGGATAGTAGCTGGGACGGTTAGGCAAAAGGGTTGAAGGGTTCAACTTTGCCTAACGCAGGTCGTGGGGTCCCCCCACGTTTGCAAGACGTGAAGAGAGGTTCACTAGATTTGTTTTGTTGTTTGCTAAAGATCCTCATCTGAAGTGTGTTCAGATTCGGATGTACAAGCAAAAGGAATGTGTGTGTTGAGTGCGAAAGAAAGTAACTTGCATGAAGCAAGTACTCGAGAGCAATGATCAGAGATTCTCCAAGAATCAGTGCTGATCGGAATGTGTCCTTTAGTAAATGAAGTGTCTAATTTATAGGAGAAGACATCACTCAAAGAGGAATGTATTTGACTAGTGACCATGCTTGCAGTGGGGGACTTACCCTTTCAGGGGTTGAAGCCTTTTGTCCCACGGACAAAAGAGTGTGCTCTGTGGACCTGCGTTGCTTTTGCGGCTGGTGAGTTGGTGAAGCAATCCAGAGACGTGACCTTTTACTGTTCCTGCATTGCCTTGTCTCAACTCCCCAGGTTTTTAACCTTTGAACCATTTTACCTTTTGAGCATTCACGTATTTAAGTCATTTATATTTGGTCTTGGGCTACCCCCGTCATCAGTTGATGAGATGAGAAAAGAAATTAGAATTGGAAAACATTCACTCATTCAATTGAATTCAACTTTATGTGTTTTAAAACCTCGAGTGCATAGAACATAATCACGCTAAAACAGAAGCATGATCATATTAGAATAAAGACATGGCCATGTGTAAAATATAAACATGGCCATGTTAAAACTCTATATGATTTAGAAACTGGAGTGTAAAGAACATGATCATGTTAAAACAAAGGCATGACCATGTTAAAAAAGAAACATGACCATATTAAAATTCCATCGCGTTTTTAGAACCTACAGTGCAAAATCATGATTTTGGGTTTCTTTGCGTTTTAGAACCTGGAGTGCAAAGAACATCAAAGAACACGATCATGCTAAAATAGAAGCATGATCATGTTGGAACAAAGGCATGGCCATGTTAAAACCCATTGATGTGTTATATAACCTACCTGCCCGGAGTGCGAAGAACATGATAATGCTAAGACAGAAACATGATCATGTTGGAATGCAAAGAACCTGATCATGTAAGACAGAAATATGATCATGTTGGAACAAAGACATGACCATCTTAAAACATAAACATGATCATGTTAAAACTCAATTGTGTTTTAGAACCTGTAGTGCAAAATCTTGATTTTGGATTTCATTACGTTTTACAACCTGGAGTGCAAAGAACATCAAAGAAAATGATCATGCTAAAATAGAAACATGATCATGTTGGAATAAAGGCATGACCATGTTAAAATATAAACACGGCTATGTTAAAAACCATTGTGTTTTAGAACCTAGATTATAGTGTGTTGTTCTATCCATTGCATTTTACGCATCTGGGTTTTAGAAATTATTTTTTTTCAAAAGTATAACAATAGAATACGAGTTTTAAAGATTAAAAAACGCTCGTTTTATGGTGCAATTTAAAAAAAATAATGTCGTATGAAAGAATTATTAACGTTTTAAGAACGAGGAGGAATTGGAGGAGAGAGAAATTATTGTCTTGGATAGACTAAAATACCCCTAAACAATCTCATGTGCCTCCAATTTTTTATTTTATTTTTTGTCAATTCAACCCATTTAATCCAAACTTTTAATTAATTAATAGATTATTAAAATTACTTACTAACCTTTCTACTAAAACAAACTTTCTATCACATCCTGACCCTACTTTATACTAGACATATTATTCATAACCATCCTTACCACTTTGATGTTGCTACCACCACATTCCAACATGTTTAACAATTTTAGTAACCAAACATAATTACAAATATAAAATCCAAATCCTCTGGATTCTAACTATTTTGACGAACTTCAAACAAAAATCCAAATCCAATTTCTTTTAACAGATTTCAATTATTTTGATAAGCTCTGTCCAGTTTGCCGCAAGTTTTGTTTAGATACTTTTGGTGAGAATGAGGTCCATTGCAAAGAGTTACATGGGTTTAAATACATGCATGATTTGGTTGGGAATATTCTTTTTGATGTTCTAAAGTGGGCAGGGATTTCGGCAAAAAAGGAGGCTCTGGTGAACTTTCTGACGGATCAGCTCGATGGGAGATCTACTCTTCGGCCAACTGATATTCTTGTGTTTGGGTGGGCCAGGGGAAAATACGCTTGTGTGGACCTTACAGGAGTGTCCCTCTTGTTGGGCTCAGGGATATAGTTTGTTGTTGGCCAGGCGGCGTTGAAGGCGGAATCAGGTAAGGTCGCTAAACACGAGAAAGCTTGTTTAGAGAATCAACATGTGTTTATCCTATTTGCCTTTTATACATTTGGTTCCCTAGCCCCAGAAGCCGTGGAATTCCTTAATAGATCCAGCGAGTCGTGAATAGTAATCTCTCGACCCTTAAGAGTCGCTTCGTCTTTAGTATGATCGATTTTGCAATTCAAAATAGCGTTGCGGCGCAGCTTGTTGCCCATTTACCTGTTATTTAATTGTAATTTGTTATTTTTCCATTTTAATGACATTGGAAACCATAAAGAAATATGTAAATTAAACACAAGTATACTATATTATACACTTGCTTGTTTCAGTTTCATTGAACGGGTATTATATTTTGTTCATTTGAGAAACTCAGTCTTTTTAACATATGAGACTTATAAAAGTCCAAATATTATGTGATCACTCTCAAAGCCCATAGTAGACCATAATCAATAATCGTATGCCTTTAGCCCAATGTTATTTCCACAATTCCACTCAAATACACTCCTTTGGCCCATTTTGTAACGGGTAAACAGATTGCTTAACATTTGTTTGTAAGATTAAATATATTATGTCTTAATATTTAATCTAGTAGCCATTATAATTATTTACATAATATAGATCAAAATATATAATAACCTATTAAATAATTAGTTGGTAATTGTTGATGGACCACATTACCCTTATTAACTAATTAGGTTTCCTCTTGGGTGCTTATATAAAGAGACTTATGTAGAGGTTAAAAGGTTACACACTTAGACACACAACCTAATAAGCATAACATCAATATCGACCTCTTCTCCATAGCCGATACCCTTTTGGTTTTCATCATCATCATCATCAGTCGCACCCTAAGGAGGAACCATATCACGTTGACAAGTATGTCGAACTCGATGGCATCATCTATCGCTGGATTCTCCACTGCATTGTCTGCTGTAACAGATATGTTTTCATGTTTTCCATTATGCTTAAAACATAACTGAACCAACATTGTTTTTGTAAGTTGGCACAAGGTTTTAAGAACTGGTTTAAACTGGTCGGTTTAACCAGTTAAACTGGAATCGCAAGCTTGCCCGATACGAATCATACCGGTAAACTGAGGGAACGACAAAGAAGTTGTATCGCCGGTTAATTGGGTTATACCGGTTTAAACCGGTATACAAGAACCAAGTCAAGGTTAAAATTTGGACTTTTAATCTTTTATGGGCACAAAAAGGTGACGATTTACCTTCTTTGTAAAACCCAGCGTCCACAATCCACATCGATCAAACTTCATCCACAATCCACATCGATCATTGGGTTATGTATTTATTATGGATTAACTTTTGGGATATTTTTTATAATGGAATGATGTAGTTTTGGATTTTTTTTTTTTTTTAATTGAAGTTGTATTTTATGAATTTATAGGGTTAATTAGTCAACCCGGTTGAACCATTTATAAGCCTAACACGGTATGATCTAAAAAGCAGTTGTTAAAACATTGAATTGGCATATTGGCTTCGATTTCCACACATTTTAAAGTGAAAGAGGTAACTAATGAAATGGATCTTACTGTAAGCAATGTTGTGAAAACCAGACCGGACATATAAATGGTTGCATTACCAGGTCATTAGTTTAACAAGATTGATCGGACTAGAAATCTAGACAATTAGCATGCCTTATGTTTTTTTATTTGACCAGAAATATTTTACTAGATGATCCAACCAGAAAAAATAAACCAGTGTTCTAAACGTTTATAACATTTTTAAAACATTTAACATGGGGTAAGTATGATGTTGTTCTTACGTCATAGATTTGGTATTGGTTTCTATTCATGTTGACTAGTACCTAACTTAATAGATCTTTGTTCCAAATATCTTTGTCAGTGATAACATATGGAACCTTATTATGGTACCTACCTAAATTGAAAATTCACAACTTTTTGATGCTACAACTCATAAATCTGTTAACATTTATTTTGTAATAAGTTGGTATTCAAATACATTAAGTTTATCCAAAATTTAGTTATATAACATAAGTTAGAAATATACGATAAGGATGTATATAGTGTAAACTTTACATTTTACTTTTTCTTTATAATTGTTGCACATAATCTTTGTTCTTCTCTTTGATGAAATTTACGAGACTAATAGAAATGGAAAATTGCAAATAAATCAAATTAAATAAAAGATGATGAAACATAAATTATGATTGTCAATATATATTATTAATTTACGAAGTACCATGATATTCCCCGAGTAGTCGAACAAGGTAGGTTGCCGGGGCCCGAGTACTGTTCGCCTAGGTCGATTACTCTCCGAGTAATCTCCGCCTCGAGTACTTACCAAATACTCTCAAATCCAACTAGGAAGCGTCTAACGACTTTTGAAACCATGATTGAAAGTTTAAAACGTCTCGTTCTCTTCCACCATCAAATTAAGATTTGATGTTATGAATCATACATTAATTATGTTACAATTATGTGTTGATCAGTTCTGTTTAGATATAAAGGAAAACATGTGAAAACATACCTTTGATTTCATCAGTACAGGCCAACAGAGAATCCGGATGGAGACGCAGCAATAGTGTTTGACATGGTTGTCAGCTTGATCTGGTTCCTCCTTAGGGTGCAATCTAATGATGGTGATTGATGAACCGAAAAGGGTAATCGGTTATTGGAGAGAGAGGTCGAGATGATGTTATGAGTAATTAGGTTATGTGTCTAACCCTAGAACCTTTACATAAGTCTCCTTATATATGCACCCAAGAGGAAACCCTAATTAGTTAATAAGGGTAATTTGGCCCATCAACAATTACCAACTAATTATTTAATAGGATTGTTATATATTTTGATCCATATAATGTAAATGATTATAATGGCTACTAGATTAAATATAACATAAAATATATTTAATCTTACATTCTCCCACTTAGCCGAGTAATCATTTACCATGAGTATTAGATAAGCCTGATCAGGAGTTAACACTCATTTTAGCCTTAAACAAGTACTATAGCAGAGAAATACAGCCGTTGAATCATTATGCGACTCAGGACCCCCATTAGTCATACTATAGCCTTAATTTAAAACCTAATCGTCATGATCAAAATATGCATAAGCCCTTTGTTTGATTTGTAACTTTATTTGTCTATATGCCATTATGTCGACTTGACATATTCTTAGAGACATACAAAATCAAACTGATGAGGAAAATTAACTAATACTTAGTCATTCATAGTACGATATGCAATTGCGCATGGCCATTAATTAATACCCGTCTATGAGCTCTCTTAATAAGACTTATGGGTAATAGCCCTTCAGTTATAGGATCCTTAAGCATATCATGAATGTATTCGATACAAAACTTAGTTTCCTCAATTCGTTCATAAACGAATAATTAATTGCGTATCGAAATTTAATGCAGCACCTCTTGAACTGTCACTGTTCAAGGAGTCATGGTAGCTGACTTTATCACACTAAGTCTTCAAAACATTAATTATATGGAGTTAATAAACTTATGAGTCCACTGATATATTTCCAACAACATTTAGTGACTATATTATGTCGTTATAACTTAGGTTGTTATTATCAGTTTATTATGACTCCTCCATAAGATAGGTTTTGTCTGCTGACATAAGGATATACCCGAAATTACATTTTGTCATCTTTGAACATCATAAAGTAAGAGTAATAAACCGGTTTTAATTCTCACTTCTTCTTTAAATTGTAGTCTCTCGTTTCTTTTAAAGATACTATAATACTCCATTAGATGCTTCACATTAATCTAGACATATCTAGTGTGTTGCAATGTGAGTAATATCTAAACGAGTATAGACTTGAACTTACATAAGGCTTCCAATTAATGAAGCGTAACGAAATAATCTCACATACCCTATTATCCTCTAAAGGAGAGCAGTATTGTTTGTTACATATGTAAGGACCCATTTAATGTTAAACTTATGGAACGGAACTAATGTCCCATTGGGTATATCTCCGTATGTTATGATATCTATCACTTAAGAGATATCTCTGAGATCTATTTTATCAAAGTTTGTGTTAACAATGCTTTGACTTATGTAACATATACCTGTCAAAAGAATATCATCTATATAGACAAGTTTATTTTAGTTGCTCCCACTCATTTTGAGGTATGTACATTAATCCACTTGGTTCTTGATGAAAAATAATTACGTTAAGATTTCACCATATTATGATGTTTGCATTAACCCATACATGGATTTTATTGACTTACAAACAAAGTGTTCCTTAACATTCAGTTTAGAACTTTCAGGTTGTTTTATGAACATGTAAATGTGTCAGCCAGTTTGTTAGGGAAAATTGTTTTTAATGTTCATCTAATGTAGCTTTAAACTATTATAAGCTACTAGAACAGTGATGATCCTCAAAGAAATCTTTTGTTAGATATGTAATAAAGATTCTTTAATAATTTATCTCTTCCTGAGTACAACCTTTGACAATCAATCATGCTCCTTTGTGTCTTAACGCTTATATATAAGGATTTGGTTTAGTTATGAACACTCCTAGGTAATTCAATCAAATCCCGAACGTTATACGAACACATAAAATCAGTTTTACTAGAAAACAATTTTATTCCATTCAGAAGATTGATTGACGCTAATGGCTTAATTAGAAGAGATAGGATCAGTAAACTTTTCCAAAATCCATTTCAACTTCAGTTAGGGAGGTTATGTAATCATCAAAGTTAGTAGGCTTTTAAACCTAGATGACCTCCTGAGTTGATTATTGGGTTTTATTAGAAGTTTCAGTTTTATGGATTAGCTCTTGGTTAGGTTGCTATCATTTTCAGGATTCTAAGTTTGTAAGAGTTGGTGCAGTATGGTGTACAAGAGGTGTAATCGGAGTTAAATTCGGAGTGAAATTTAATGACACTCTTCCCCCCGCCTCTTGTATTCCTTACAAATCATGATAAGGACTTTGACTTCTCCCACTGAACTTAGAAAACTTTAGGAACTCAGTATGCTTAGGGTCAATGTTTAATGACCAACAAATTCTAATAGAGAAACAAGTTAATGACGTTAGTCGTTGTGATTTCTCTTGTTGAGGATTATGTTAGTTTAGTTAAGAAATCTAAGTGTGCCCACAATTAAGCAACAATGAAACTTTTGTAAGAGTAGCATTAGATTTTAAGGAGACAAGTTATGATAGAACAGTGTCGTGATGGAGCGGTGTCTTGTACAAGAGGTGCAAATTTAGGTAATGTAAAATTTTCACTCTCCCACCTCTTGCAACTATTGCAAGTTATTATTAAGACACTTAATGCTCCCACTGATCTTTAATATCTCTAGAAATGCTACAAGAGAAGTTTCAATGAGGTATGTGACGTGGGAACCTATCATATATATGTTAGACTTTATTTGATTTCTTTAATGTCCAGATATCATAAGAAACTTTAGGGACATATTTAATAGAAATCTTATTAAGTGTATATATGAATAGATTTCTTCTAAAACCGTGAGCCATATGCGACAAAATTTAGATACAAGTTGATAGTCTTTTAAATGATAAATGAATTATGTCTGAATATTCCGTTTGGAATAAGTTCCACGAATGTCAATGAATGACTTATGATGGACCCATACTTATTCCTTAAGCCAAGTAATATTTAGGGTTATAACGTCATGATTTAAAATCACTTAGAATGAGATTAGATAAAAAAAATCATCCTCATTAACCATGTAATGATTTCTCATGAATTTTGGTTATAATTGATGAAATCTGTAAGTCTCATTTTCCTTTTGTCAAATTCTCATTTACATGATGACAAAAGTTGTGAAAGTGTAAGGTATCATCTAGTTTTATCTTAGTAATGTTTCAATCCAGATATTTAGAACAAATAAAATGAGAGTTTAAGGTAAGTGTGACTTTATGTTGACTATGCAAACCTCACAACCTTCATAACATTACTTAATTATGATACTATATTCTGATTAATCTTCAGAATATTTAAGGTATCGAAAAGCGTTATTAGAAGACTGCTTATTATGGTTCTTATAGGCTTAACATTTAATTTTGTCACTAACTCTCATGTTAGTTATTTGTTGACTTCTGGTAAGGAAACGTTTAAAACTAGAGTCAACTAATCATGTGTTAATAGGAATATTATAATTAGTAGACTTAAATATCTTTAATAAGTGACTATCTAATTAATTTATCCAACTGTTCTTTAGAATAATGGATAGTCTCGTTGCTTATGTCTAGTCTAATAACATAATTATGCAGTGAGATTTTCCCTTGAAGAACCTTAAAGTTGGAATTAGCACTTGTAATTTGTCTATGGACCTTAGAACAATCCTCTTTTAAACTATTAGTGGTTGTAAGGTGAATAACATCTTATTTTCCAGTTTCAAACATTTATTTCTATGTACATATATTGCTTATCAACACGCTCGTTATACTTTGGTACTTTTGAGTGTTATAGTTGATTTATAAGGCATCAAATTGTACAAGTGAAAATCTTAGTATGTAATATACTGGAAAAAATGTACTTATTTCCATGCGTAAGCCCTTAACTTTATGGGTCATGGTATTGCACATTATTATGTATTCACATATACCGCTTAGCTTTATAGTTTATAATTTTAAATGAAGGCATGCATCTTAGGAGTTCTAGTGATTATTCCACAATAATAGATTAGTCTTAGGAAAGACTTAATCTGTAATAGCATTTTAGTGACAACACTTATTCTTGATTATCATAAGAGACATCATGTTCGATTTATCCTAATCATCATGCTCTACTTTTCTTCTGTAGTGCTTTATCAGAAGAGAGCAATAGGATTATCGTGTCTTAAGAGATAATCAAGGATTTAATTTAAGAGCTAATTCTTATAGAAACTTTAACAAAACATATTAGATTTAGGAATTAGAGTGGATGAGATATAGATTTATAGAAGAAAATTATAGTGAGTAAAATTATGGGTACTAAGAATAAGGCAGACGAAATGATCATAAAAATTAATTAAGGATCATTAATATAAGGATCATTGTGTGAAGAGGTTGTGATATGTCTATTACTAACATCAAAATAATAGACTTATTTAAAGTTCTACTTAAACGAAGACAAATCAGCTTTGGCCAGAAGTGTAATCATTTAAGCATGTGTGCAAAATGATTGTAACAAATCAGCTTTGGCCAGAATTGAAACAATCACTTTAGTTATGCACTCGTTAAGTATGCCATCTATGAAGGAATTAAATCAGCTTTGGCCAGATATTAAGACATTCATGTTTATGATGCACACTTAACATAGCTTTCGTAATACTTGAACGATAAGTAGATGCATCAAATCAGCTTTGGCCAGAAGTGATACATCAGAAGCTCATTCAAGTTAAGCCATTTTGGTTTTGTAAAACATTATTTGATCTTTGTTAATTAACTAAGTAATTACAAAAACCAATTATTTAGTAGCAAACCACCTGTTAGCGCGGATCGAACTCCGCGGTGAGTTCGCTGGGGGTTGCAGGGGGACAGCGTACCCCCTGCACGGGGTTCGGGGCGGAGCCCCGAGCTAAATCTTAGTTCACATTAAACAGCCTAAAATAATGAGGTTTCGAGTCAGGTCTCGACTGAGTTATGAGATCTCGAGTCAGTTATGAGGTCTCGAGTGAGATCTCGAGTCAAGTCTCGACTCAGCTTATAACATTATGAGGTCTCGACTCATTAATGGTCTCGAGTCGCAACCTTAGTGCCTCGAGTCGTAATCATGGTCTCGACTGCTGTGAATTATGAGATCTCGACTCCTTATGAGATCTCGAGTTGTGACCTTTATGGTCTCGAGTCGCAACCTTATGGTCTCGAGGTATGACCTTATGGTCTCGAGTCGAGACCTTCGTCTCGAGTTGTACAGATTTAAGCCCTTAGTCGAAACCTCAGTGGTCTCGAGTCGAGACCTTATGATCTCGAGTCGAAATCGTTGTCTCGAGTTATAAACATTTGAGAACACTTATGATTTCGAGTCGAGTTCTTGTGGTCTCGAGTCGAGACCTTTGTCTCGGGTGGTTAAAACTTATCTCGAAACTTCTGTTACAGCTAGTAATGTGAAAACATAACCGAAAATTCGAATTGTTAGGGATTTTGAGATATGGTTTCCTGTTTTAGTGATGATCTAATTTTATCATAATATTTCGAAAATTATAACTGTATATCTTTTAACAGTTTTCGAATAAACTTAACAGATTAAATTTGATCAAACAGGGAAATAACACTCAAAAATCCAAATTATATTCCAAAATATAAAGGAATTTCGAATTTTCCTAAGAACACATAATGAACCCTAAAAATAAAAACATGATTCTGGAACCCGAAACCTGAATTTTAAGGCTTTAAACAGATTTCGGTACAATTAAGATTTACCATTATGATTCCGAGTCATTTAAAAAACATTATTTTCCCGAAAACATTGATCTCGGCACATAAGACCCGAAAACAACCGTGAATTTTATTGAGTTTTCAAAACTTCTGTTTTCCAGATTTCAATCCCAGAATAATGGATACGAAAACAGAACTGACTAATCAACATATGCTCTGATACCACATGTTGATCAGTTCTGTTTAGATATAAAGGAAAACATGTGAAAACATACCTTTGATTTCATCAGTACAGGCCAACAGAGAATCCAGATGGAGACGCAGCAATAGTGTTTGACATGATTGTCAGCTTGATCTGGTTCCTCCTTAGGGTGCAATCTAATGATGGTGATTGATGAACCGAAAAGGGTAATCGGTTATTGGAGAGAGAGGTCGAGATGATGTTATGAGTAATTAGGTTATGTGTATAACCCTAGAACCTCTACATAAGTCTCCTTATATATGCACCCAAGAGGAAACCCTAAGTAGTTAATAAGGGTAATTTGGCCCATCAATAATTACCAACTAATTATTTAATAGGATTGTTATATATTTTGATTCATATAATGTAAATGATTATAATGACTACTAGATTAAATATAACATAAAATATATTTAATCTTACATTATGCTCTTGTTAGCATGTCCATTTCAATGTCTCGTCAAATTAAGAATGATTGATCATTACACTTGTATTGGTTATTTGGTATATTTATACCATATCATTGTTTTGGTACTTTCTTTTGATACGTTACACGTGAAGATAGTGATTTTTGTTGTTGTATATTGTTTGACATATGTAATATAACGATTTTAGTTTGGATTTATTATGTAACGCATTGCATTTTGTTTATTTAAACGATCATATATGTGTAAGTTTTTCTAAGCTCATGTAAATATGTGTGTATATGTTCTAGATATATACACAAATCGTGTAAATCTCAGTGTAATACTATTCGTTTTACTTCTCATTTTCGAAACAAATTCAAAATAAAACGTATTGAAAGACTTAGAGTTCACATACTTGTTCAAATTTACCATTGATATTCAAAACAGATATGTACAACCGTAAGTATGGTCGGGGTGCATAAGTTGAAATCAAATGATAGGTTGAAACCAAATGATAGTGTTTAAAAGAGAGCTTGTCATCATAATATAAATGCCGAGCTACTTAACATTCAATCAATCCATGTTAGACCATGTGTAATGTATAGGGGCTTGACGCACAACATAAGTGTGTGTGTGGGGTGGGGGGGGGGGGGGGGGGGCGCTTATACTATAACACCAAATGAAGAGAAAAAAATAAATAAAAAGTAATGATTGAATGTGATCGGAGTGTCACGCCCCAACCAAAGATAATATTTATAAACCCGAATTACCCTTAACTATGAGTTAGCGGTAGTACGGGGTTGATCCATGAAGAGTTTATGGTTTGTATATGGAGGTGATTGTTTATAAATGGTTTGTCACTAATTTACGAAGCTTGCTACGAAAATGGTTAATTTGTTTGTTTGTTTGAAAAGAGATGTCGGATTGAACCAACAAGTTTGTTACTAAATTACCCAACTAAGAAAATTTGAACATTTTCCATTGCACGAAACTCGATTACTTGATTGAAACAATAATGAGAAAACAAGGTTTACACCCGGTTCGACAATTGCAAGACCTAGGGTTGCTACACGTTTTTAACTTGATTTAATTGAATTAGTTCATTAACGGTTTTAGAATCACGAGGCTTAGGTGCCAATTGCTATTAACGTTCACGACGGACCGCAAGTAAATCCTATCGAAAGATAAGGCATAATTGGACATATTCATTCCTCAAAGTCAAATTTCATAACTCACTCGACAATCTATAGATTCAATACAAATGCAAAAACAATTATTTATCAATTCAAATACAATTCAATTTGTCACAAACCAAATACAAAACATGTAACAAACCCTAAAAATCCTTACAAAATTCTACACCGAGGGGAAACCCGAGAAAATTAGCCGCTCATGACGAACGGAACTTGATCACCGGATGAATGAAACTCGAACGCAAACATCTTGAAGCTTGATGATGGGGATGGATGATGGTTAGGGTTTATGGTTGATGGTGATGATGAATGAATTGGTGAAATAATGGTGATGATGATGGATTAGGTTCAGGATGGATTAGGGAATGATGATTATGGATGATCGGGTGAATGGGATGGATTGAGATGGAAGAATGGTGAAGGTTGGGGTATTCTTGGCTCCAAGATGGTGTTCCAAACTCAAGAATTACGTAACTCCCTAAAAATACCCAAAAACCAATGATATAACCCGCCCCAAATATTCAAAATGAAAATTCAGCGTTTCGTATCAGCTGAGGGCGTCGGCGACGGCCTGTGGTTATTCAGATTTGTCTCGACGCACTAATAAGCTGTCTACGAGCTTTTCTCCCGACGAGGCTTTCTGAAGGGCGTCGCCGACTGGCAACTAGGGCGTCAACGACTAGCCCTCTAAACCTGTTTTTCTGATTTTTTTTATTTCGCATGTCCTGTTGATCTGTTTTCCGTCCTGATGCTCCATAAAGCTCTGAAATGCTCCTTAAACTTCGTTAACCCGCAAAAAACACAAACCACATAAAAGTAAGCAACTTGAAACTCAAGTTTATGTAAAAACACAAACTTTACATACAACAAAACATCGGTTTTCAATCACACGTCAATGTGCCAAAAAAATGTCCATTAAGAGCATTCACATCTCATTCTGCATTTTTATGTGAGTGGGTTCTGCATATTATAGATTATAAAAAGTAGTTGTAAGTGGAGGAGAGTGAAAATGTTAATGTTTATCTGTATATTTGGGGAGACAACGTTCACTCTTATTAATTTTTTAATATATATATTTGAAAATAATTGTAAGCGGAGGAGAAATAAAAAATAATGATAAAAGTATAAAAAAATTATTTAACTGATAAAAAGAGAGAAAATATAGTGATTAAAAAAATAAAAATAAAGATAAAGGAAATGATGTAAATACTAAGACATTAACCATTACGGATGAGTTTTTTTTTTTTTTTTTTGAAAAGTAAATTTCAATAGAAACCATCAACCCACAAAACGGGGCGGCCACACAACAAACACAAGAACTCTTAGGGGTGGGCCCACATGGTCCAGCTCGGGTCCACGGACCCCAATTTTTTTTTAGAAAATAGTAGAACCGGTATGTTAAATTTTTCAAGGACCCCATAAAATAAATTAATTGGACTCCATAGTATTAAAAGCAAAGATGATGTGGTGGTAAATCCCCTTGTGTTCCAACAAATAGATACAAATACAAATAGATCCTAAGTTCAAGTCTTACATGTCTTGTTTTTTTAGTTTATTTTTTTCCATCAAAATTAAACTAGTGTTTTAAAACAACATAACCGCCCATTGATCCTCTAATTTGCTTTTTTAAAATGATAAATTCAATGTCGATTTTATTTAACACTTGATTACCAAATAAAACTTCCAACATATAATGTAGTGGTTTCATGTCCACTAAATGTTTCTACGTTATTTCCTAGCCCCGACCCGACTACGATGACCGACCCGAAAATTTTAATGTTTGGTTGTGAAGAATCCTTACACAAAAAATGGACCCCAACGAAAAAAAATCTTGGGTCCGCCACTGAGAACTCTACATAAATACAAAGTTACATCACTCGGTCCAAGATACCGACCTAACTTTTAATCTACTTCTAGCCACCGACTTAATTTCTCTAATACTATCTTCCACCCGAACTTGATTATCGGAGAATTTAAAACCATTCCTAGCACGACCTGATTATGACAATCCCATGAGAAAGCTCTTTAGCCACACATTTCAGCCCGACATGATCATAAAGCTCCAGCATCTTTCTAACAGTGTAAGCCGCAAAAAGGCCCACTCTACACCATCTCGAAATGTGATGCCAGACCTTGCTCGCCACCAAACAAGATGTGAAGAGATTGTTACTCGTCTCGTCTCTCGACCCACAAAGAGGATAGGAAATGTCATCGATCTCAATATTTTTGTCTCTGAGCGTCGTTCCCACTTTCAGCTCTCCAAGCAAAGACGTTGCATTTCATAGGAACCCATTTATACCACTTCATCACAAAACTATTACTGATGGTAATATAACAAGAAATAGCATCTTAAAAAATCTAACAAAATAAAAGGACACTAGATAAAAACACTAAAAACTTAAAACCTTTAAAATTAGGGCTGACAATAGGTAACCTGCTAAGGCACGATAACGGAAAAGTACACCATGTGATTTTTTACATTTTTAAAAATAATCAAAATTTGAAAGTTAGGATCCATTATTTCTCCTTCTAGATGCATAAAATATACATTTGTCTTATAGACATTGGATATAAAGTAGTTAAACGAGTCGTATTCATGTTTAAAATTTTTGTTGTTCGCGTTATCAGATGTTAAACTTGCTAAGACACGATTTACCATCCTATTTAAAATATCAAAAGTAACTTCCAAAAACAACCACAATAAAACATTTGAATTTTCAAAAATAAAACATTCAATTTTTCGTTTCAAAAGTCTCCATCCTTCTTTTGTGTTCTTCTCTTTCAAACCCAAATTTCCTTTTTCAGTTTCAAGTTTCTGCAACCCATCATCTCTTGATCCAAACCCTAAAAATTCAAAACCATAAATTCAACTTCAAACCAAACCAAACAAACATGTATCACCAGTCATCTCAGCACTTCGATTTGGACCAAGACAGTACTACTTCAGGATTTAATGGTGGAGAACAAACTTCATGGCTTTCCGGCGAAGATCTCCGCCCTAATTCGCCGTCCCACCACCGGAATCCTGTCGCCAATAACGTCGACCGGCTTCTCTACAATGATCTTGTTCAGATCGTTCCTCTTGTTCAGTCATTGATTGTATGTTACCCTCTCTCTCTCTCTCTATATATATATATATATATATATGTATGTATCTCTCTCTCTCACACACACATACACACAGTTATGATTGTGTTTATGTATATTTTGAATTTTGGGGATTTTAGTGATGATGTATGTTACAAGTGAAGCAGATAGGGCTCTTTTGTTTGGATTTGTATTGTGTTTTATGCATACTTTAATTGGATTAGGGTTTGTTAAATTGGGGATAGGGTGAAGGGGGAGCCTTTGGGATGGGGGTTTCGGGTTCATCGGGTTGGACAGGAACACCGCTGCAAAATGGACCAGGATGGGATTCCGATTGCCGAAGAGATGACAGTTAGGGGGCGTGATGTTACCCGTAAGTGGGTCAGACTCGCAGAATCAAGGAGAAGAAAAGAGACGATCTTGGGACAATTTTCTCATATTTTTCATTAGAAATAACCAAACTAATTTAACAAAAGAAACAACTAAAATTCAGGAATTAACTTCTACCACTACTCCATGATTCACGTAAGAGATCATGGCACAATTAGGAAACATGCAGAAAATAAAATACTAATAAAAAGGAAGTTGGTTACTGACTTCTTCTTGACCATCACGTTTCATAATCATCAAAACGGCTGGGCTTCTTAATCATTCTTTTGGGTCGGCCCATTGCAGCTGGATTAGGAACTAGCTGGGCTTCATCATTAAGCTGGACTACATCATCAGATTGGGCCGCATCAATGCCCTGGTCCCGAAAAGATACCTCGTCCTCGAGGTTGACTTGAAAGCTTGGAAACTGCAGAGTAAACTCATCCATATCCTCCCATGTTGCTTCAGCTAAATCGCGATTAATCCATTTAACCAGCAGTTGTTCCACGCCATGCTCGTTGACTCGAAAATTGACAATGTGCTCTGGCTGTTCAGTATTCACTTCTTCAATGGTGACGTCGGAATCCGGTACTTCTTCTGATGGTTGGGAACTGGAACTAGGCTTCAATAGCGATACGTGGAACACCGGATGAATTTTAGCATTAATTGGCAGCTCTAATTTGTAAGCCACCGATCCAATCCGTTCGATGATACGGTATGGACCGAAGTAACGTTTCGAAAGCTTGTGGTTCCTTTGGTTGTCAACGGAATTCTGCCGATACTTCTGAAGTTTGAGATACACATAATCATTGACTTGAAATTCCTTGTCGATTCGGTGCTTGTTTGCTTGGGACGTCATCACCTCCTTTGCGTGGCTCAGAGATTCTTTAAGCATGTTTAGTAACCTTTGATGTTCTTCCAATGATGATTCAATGGAGGCTGTCTTAGTGGTAGCAATTATGTCGCCATGAATAGCAGTGGCTTCTCGGCCGTACACGGCACGGAACGGAGTCATCTTAATGGCTGAATGGTGTGAGGTGTTATACCAAAATTCTGCAAGGTATAAGTATTGAAACCATTTCTTTGGTTCATTATGCACATATGCACGTAGATAGCTCTCGAGGCACCTGTTCACTACTTCAGATTGACCGTCGCTTTGTGGATGATATGCACTTGAGTGGTGGAGTTTTGTACCGAGTTGCTGGAACAATTGTTTCCAGAATTGACTAAGAAACAAAGGGTCCCGGTCGGACACAATTGATTTTGGCAGACCATGTAGTTTGTAAAACTCTCGCAAAAAAATTGTCGCCAATGATGCTGCGGTAAAATTTGGTGCCAAAGCAATGAAATGAGCCGCCTTGGTGAGGCGATCGACAATAACCCAAATGGCCGATTTACTTTGGGAAGGAGGTAATTGTGTTATGAAATCCATTGAAATGTCCTCCCAAGTGTTAGATGGAATTGGCAATGGCTGTAATAATCCATACGGTTTGTGGTTTTGTGGTTTGGTAGCTTGACAAGTCACACAATTTTGGATGAAGGCTGCCACATCTTTCTTAAGATTAGACCATGCAAAAATTTGTGATAACCGTTGTGCTGTAGCTTTAATACCCGAATGTCCCCCCAATGGAGTTGAGTGAAATTCTTCAAGCAAATAATTACGTAATTCAGTGAGTTTGGGGATGTAAAGTTTACCATGAAGAAGGAGAACACCATCTTTAACTCTGTGATGTGGGAACGCAGCCGGATCGTCACGCACCGTCGACATTAATTTTTGACCATCTTCCGTGTCGGTATAGTAACGTCGGACAACATCCAACCATAATGCTTTTGGTGTCGAAACAGCCAAGAAGGTGGTTTCATCAAGCCGGCTCAACGCGTCAACGACTCGGTTATCTTTGCCCGGTTTAAAATGCACCTCAAATTCATAACCCATGAGTTTCGATATCCATTTGTGTTGCTCCGGTGTTTGAATGGTCTGAGTGAGAAGGTGTTTGAGACTGTGGTGGTCCGTAAATATACGGAATTTACGTCCCAGCAAGTATTGCCTCCACTTTTTAATTGCTTCGGTGATGGCGTAAAGCTCTCGGGTATAGGTGGACTGAGTTTGCATTCTCGGACATAACTTCTTGCTAAAGAACCCAATGGGTCGGTCATTTTGGGCAAGCACCGCTCCGATAGCCAAGCCCGAGGCGTCGGTGGTAATGTCAAAGGGTTGTGAAAAGTTAGGTAAGGCTAGGGTAATAAGGTTAACCATGGCATGTTTGAGTTGTTGCAGAGAGTGTTCAGCTTGACTTGACCATGTAAACTTAGGTAGCTTGAGGATATCAGTGAGTGGAGAGGCTATTCGAGCATAATCTTTGACGAACCTACGGTAGTAACCCGTAAGGCCCAAGAATGCGCGTAAGGTAGTCATGGATGATGGTGTTGGCCAGTTTTGAATGGCGTGTATTTTCTCTGGCTCGGCCCGTACACCGTCTGCCGAAATGATGTGTCCCAAAAATGGTAATTCTTTGGCTCCAAAAATACATTTGGATTCTTTTGCATGATAATGGTGGAGTATGAGTGTGTTCATGACAAATTGGAGGTGTTGGTAATGTGTCTCAATTGATGGGCTATAAACGAGAATGTCATCGAAAAAAACTAAGACGAAACGTCGTAAAACTGGACGGAAGAGATCATTCATAGCTGATTGAAAGGTTGACGGGGCATTCGTGAGGCCGAATGGCATTACCAAAAATTCGTAATGCCCGTCAATGGTCCGAAACGCCGTTTTACCGACATCACAAGGTGCCACCCGTATTTGATGGTAACCTGCTCGTAAGTCGATCTTAGAGAAGATCGTTGCACCATGTAATTCATCTAGTAATTCGTCAACTGTTGGAATGGGAAAACGATCGCGGATTGTAATGGCGTTCAAGGCTCTATAATCGACACAAAAGCGCCAGGACCCATCCTTTTTCTGGACCAAAAGGACAGGAGATGAGTAAGGGCTGTGGCTCGGTTGGATGATTCCCTCGCGTAACATCTCCGTGATTAATTCAGTCATCACTTGTTTCTGGTAGTGGGGGTAGCGGTATGGACGGACCTTTACTGGTTTGGCATTGGGTAGAGTGGGAATGAAGTGGTCATGTGGTCAGGGAGGTGGTAATCCATGAGGGGTATCGAACAATTGGCTACATGTATGTAGTAAGTGTTGGATGGTTGGGTTGGGGTGTGTCAGTGGTGTTATGGAAGGTGGGGTACTAGGCTGGTGTTGAAAAACCATAGTGTGGAGAGATGCAACAGATGTGTGACGCATTAAGGATGATAAGGAACTAGGGGAGACCAATGAGTTAAAGGAGTCACCTTGTAGAATACACTGTTGGCCATCTTTGTTGAAGGTAATAGAAGGTATAGAGAAATCGGCAGTAACGGGTCCGAGAGATGCGAGCCATTCCATACCCAAAACCAAGTCGGCACCTTCAATGGGTAAGACATAACAAGGAGTGTGAAACACATGTTTATTTAACGTGACCGGCACCTGAGGTAAGAAACCATTGCATTGGAGATGTTCACCATTACCCACCATGACCGAGAAGGGTTTAATGGGTGTTGTCGGTAGGCGTAGGAGTGACGCAATACGTGGTTGAAGGATGTTGTGGGTACTCCCGGAGTCGACCAAGATGGTGACCTGTTGATTTTCTATGAAGCCGATAAGTCGGAGGGTACGGGGAGATGAAAGGCCAAAGTAGGCGGCAACGGAGAGTGCCAAAAACTCAGTGGTGTTATGGGTTGTGTTAATGGTTTCTGGCGTGAGAAGAGAGTCTGGTGCTGGCATATCAATGGCTTCGTCATTATCCGCGATCAACAAAAATTGCGGGGGATTGCATTTATGTCCCGGGTAGTAGCGTTCGGGACAGCGAAAGCACAAGCCCTCGGCTCTCCGTTTTTGAAGAGCTTCGGGTGACAATTTGGTCATGGGTAGAGGTTGAGTGGTGTTTTGTATGGTAGGTTTTGTGGGTGGTGGTAATAGGGGTGGTTTGGATACTGAAGTGGAGGAAGGGTTAATTTTTAGAGGTGGTGTAGAATTAAATGTTGATTGTCGTGGGGTATAAGTGGGTGTGGATATGGGTGTGACAGCAAGTTTATCTTCGATGGTTCGAGCCAGGCCAAAGGTTTGATGGAGAGTAGTGGGTTTATGAACGGCGATTTCTGATTTAATAGGAGGTTTCAGCCCGGAAATAAAGCAATTCATGAGAGCCTCGGTTGGTAGATTGGTTACGAAGTTGCTGAGGCGTTCGAACTCAGCTTGGTAGGCTTGAACGGACGTGGTTTGGCGCAGTTTAAACAACGTCGCCTGGTGGTTTTCATAGTCGGACGGGCCAAAGCGTAATTCAAGAGCTCTGGTGAATGTTGCCCAAGTACCCAGTGAGTTATTGTTCTTGAGGTGTTTATACCAACTGATTGCTTCTCCGGTGAAATAAAAGCTAGCAAGTTGGATTCGCTCTTCCTGTGGGATGGAATGATAACCGAAAAAATTATCCGCTTGAAAAATCCAGTCCAGCGGATTCGTGGTACCGTCGAAGGTCGGAAGAACAAGTTTTGGTGGTCGCGGGTTGTTGTGGGAAGGTCCGGCGAAAGTGACTGCAGGTTTGTCGGGCTCGACTGTTTTTGGGAGTGATTTGAGTGTTTCGGTGAGGTTTTGTTGCAGGGATTCGAACTGGGCGGTATTTTGAGCGGTGGTGGCGTCATGGTTGAGAAGGACTCGGTCCAGTCGTTCGATCATGGAAGCTATGGGATCATCCATGGCGGAACCATCTTTCCGAGGAGGCATGAGTACGTAGATGAAAGCACCAAATGATGTTACCCGTAAGTGGGTCAGACTCGCAGAATCAAGGAGAAGAAAAGAGACGATCTTGGGACAATTTTCTCATATTTTTCATTAGAAATAACCAAACTAATTTAACAAAAGAAACAACTAAAATTCAGGAATTAACTTCTACCACTACTCCATGATTCACGTAAGAGATCATGGCACAATTAGGAAACATGCAGAAAATAAAATACTAATAAAAAGGAAGTTGGTTGCTGACTTCTTCTTGACCATCACGTTTCATAATCATCAAAACGGCTGGGCTTCTTAATCATTCTTTTGGGTCGGCCCATTGCAGCTGGATTAGGAACTAGCTGGGCTTCATCATTAAGCTGGACTACATCATCAGATTGGGCCGCATCAGGGCGTTTGGTTCGCGGAATGATTTGGGGAAAATGGAATTTGGGTTCATTTTTGGATATAACAATTTGTGTTCATCGGGTTCAATTTGGGTAAAAATGAGGTGGCACTCTCTCATTGGTGGGTTCATTGAGTTCAATTAGGGAACAGTTTTGTTTTTTTTGTTTTTAATTGTTTTCTCCTAATTATTGGAAATCCTGAACTTGATACGGGCGTGTTTCTCTTTGTAGGATCGAAAGGCGACTAGTTCGTTTACTCGTAGGGGGTCAATGATCTACACGAAAACACCGTCAAGAGAATCAATCTCCAGTAGGGTAATTAATTATTCTCACTTGGGAACAGTTTAAGTTATATTTTTTTTTCAAATTGTGTTGAAAAGTTATAATCTTTGAAGCATTATCTTTCAGATGACTGAAGGAAAAGGTAGAAATGCGCAGTCGATTCCCGGGAAAAAGCGCAGGGAAAACGGTGGTGATGAGCAAGTTGGAGGTGGTGATGGGGCTTCCATTTTTTCCTCAAGTGCGCTGTTGACAAAAGAAAGGGAAGAATTGGCGGAATTAAGGGAGAAAGTGGAGGATTTGCAGAGAAAATTGTTGGAGAAAGATGAAATCTTGAAGGCAGCAGAAGCTTCAAAGAGCGAAATGAGTTCTGTGAATAACATGCTCAATGAAGTGAAGAAACAGGCATCGGAAAAGGATGCTTTACTGCGGTCTACTCAAGCGCAACTAGCCGATTTAAAGGTATGTGTATAAGGTGGCGTTGTGTAGAGTATGTTGTTGATACTAAAATGTGTAGATTATATGTTGTTGATAACCTGCTTCATCACAGATTAAACTTGCGGATAAACAAGCAGCTGTAGAAAAGTTACAGTGGGAAGCAACGACATCCAACAAAAAGGTGGAACAACTTCAGGAAGATTTGAACGCCTTTCAAGGAGAGATGTCATCATACACTCTTTTATTTGAAGGCTTGTCAGAAGACCATTTTACCCTTCCAGACCAAGACTACGATGTCAACCCACATGGTGGTCAACTTCCTGAACTAGTAAGCTATGTGCCACTTAAAAGTTAAAACGTCCTCATTGGTTCGTTTTCATTGCAAGATGTATACTTTTATCTAAATGGTTTATGTTAATGATATGTAGGATGATATGGATGAGTTGGAAATGAGCAAAATGGAAGAAGCACAAGAAGCTTATATGGCTGCCGTTGCGGCTGCAAAGGAGAAGCAAGATGAAGAATCGATCAACATAGCTGCGAATGCTAGGCTGCATCTGCAATCTTTTGTTCTAAGAGGTTGACCGGTGTTGAAGTCAACAAGTTTGGAGTTCCGATGAATGTGGGAAACCCTTCTGGTGTAATGTTATTTTTTTTATTAACTGTTGTGTGAGTTTGGATTACATATCCAATTATCCACCTGTAATGCTTATTCTCATTCTCTAACTAAAGAACATGACAAGGGAATATACTGACATGTGTGTATATCAGTTTCTCTGTGAAACGAGAATCGGGTTTGACCTAATCAGTGTTTGAATGTCATTAGTCAAAGTCAAAGTCCAACACTCAATTCAAATGCACCATGAAAATATGTATGCAGAGTTGCAAAGAATTTAAACCAACGACTCTTTTGGTAATTAGTAATTTGGATTAACGAATTTTGCCCGAGATTAAAGAGCCAGATGGAAAGAGAATTCAAGAGATAAAATTAAGGAAAAATGACACGTTTTGTCCTTTATCTTGATACCCTTTTTCAGGCGGTGTTCTTTTCAATGAATTTTGATAAGTTTTGCCCTTTATAGGCAAAATCTTTGCATGTCTTGTCCTTTAGCCCTAATTCAGTTAGATTTTTTTGTTAAATCAGATCACACAAGGGTAATTTAGGCAAAATCCTTGCATGTCTTGTCTAAATAAGAACTTTTTTAAGAAATGATTAAAACTTGAGAACTTATTTACCATTAAAACTTAAGCAGGTTAACGAATCAACCTGTTCAAACGGGTCATGCTCAGGCTCATGATCTGAAGACTACAAGTTCGAATCATGTCCCCGCCTAATCACTTGAGAACAGTCGGGTTAATGGGTCAACCCGTTTCCTAAAACATATCAAGCACTTCACACCTTATGCATGCGGCAAAGGCACTCTTTTAAACCAAGCATTTAAGGTCTCTTGTGAAGAAAATAACACATGTTGAACTTATTGGATATATGAATGTGAAATACAATGACCTCCTTTAACTTGATTTGGTAAATATGGTAACAATGATTTGGTACAAAGTACCCAAAAAATAAGCATGCTAGCCGACCCAAACTGATAATAAATTAGATAATATCCTGGGCAAATTAGCGAAAATCCTGAGGCTTGCCAACATTTATATTCTTCTCTTTCAAGTAACCCAATATAGCATTTTTCTGCCAACTCTTAAAGCTCCTGCATTTGAACATAAAACCCAAAAATCATATTAATCTGAATATGCTAAAATTAAGAAATAAACATTCAAGTAAAACTATAGTGCGATAAGGATCAACTGTGTTTTTAAGTTTTAACAATTACAGAAAATAGTATTTTTTGTTGATTCATCATCGAGGTGACAATTTATAGCCATTTACTTGGATAGGATCAATTTGAGTTTCATGCGTAATATAGAGGATTCTTGTTAATCTTGAAACTTTGATTATAAAAACCAAGAGAACACCACAACGTTGATACTTGATAAAAGACAAGATACCACAATTGTTGATAAAGATGTGAAGGCGAAGTACTCCGAATTTGTGAACAAACTAAAACAATAATACTCAAAGTTCTTTGAACAATATTATAAAGATCTATTTATACTAAAAGAAATCTAATAGATTAAATATTACTTGCCTTCAATACCAGAAGATTTTAACAAGAGCAAGTTTACGAGATAATTCTTACTTTTGATCAAGATGAGCAAGAATTTCTCCCCCTGGGAATGCTTCTTTAGTAACCTCGTATGCAACTTTAATCGCTTCCCTCCAAGTTCCACCTACTCCCGCCTCTCCATTGTCTTCCATTGGCAATGAATAACTCGACAGTAGGTGGCCCACCCAAACATCATCTTTCCTAAAAGATGAAACTTGAGGGGGTAAGATGTAACAAAATTCTTAAAAACCATGAAACTTACAATCATATAACATCTTAAGTGTACCAAAGGTATTAAGAGTAAGTTAAAAAGAAGTTGGTTAAAAGTGTCAACTTACAGAATAATATCCATATGCCTGGGAACATAGTGTCCACCACCAACCCCTAAAAGGATTTTGTTTTTCCCATTATTCCTACACAATTGAATTTAAGCAAAATAATAAGAAAAGTTGCAAACTTTATTCCAGCATCTTCAAAATACACAACTCTTTTTGTATACAACTATATCAACAATGTCTTTTAACTGAAGGTGGAAGATAGGCGGGACAGATAACGGGCAAAAATAGTTCAGGTTGATTCGGGTATTTTTTTAGTACGTTATGTAACAAGCCGAGCTAAGTTGACCCACAAACAATTTTATGTTTTCTAAAGAAATTATAAATACTTAAAGCAATAATTATAATAATAAAACAGTACAATCGCAATAATAACCTAGATTTTTACATAAAAAAAGATTACCTGCGCCAGTCTCCAACAGGAATTCCTCCATCAAGTCCCAGTCCTTTCCAAACTAACTTCAATGCAACATTAGAAATAGATTATAATTGGATTTGCTTTGTAAAGTAAATTCATCTTTAAGGTTAAATTTTTAGTGTAGCAGAAAATGTGTCCCTCACTCCCTTATGAGTCATGACCCTTTACTCATTGTTGTATTTTTCATCACACATTTTATTTTTATGTATATCATCATGGCTAAAAGGGTTATATAAAATTATAACTATAAGCGAATTATTTTATCTAACGGTTAAGCTTATGCTAAAAAGGGATACCGAACTAAAGCAATGGCTTGTGCTGCATCCTGCCTCTTCCAATACTCTTCGGTGCTGCCTGATATAATAATAACATCAAACAATATTATTAATGGCCTTTTTTCATCATTGTGAAATATTGGCATGACGGGCAAGCGAAAGGGGTCATTTTTTAGTATGAATTAAAGCATGCCGGATCAAACACTTTTGTCCTTTTTTTTTTATAAATAACTATTGTTAAGTATGAGTACAGAAACAATATTATTACATGATAATCCAAATCTAAAAGAAGATTTAGAAAGTTGTACGCATTAAAAATTTGAATTTGGACGACTTTCAACCCCTTGGACACATTCCCCTTCTACCTAAATTTTATGATTTGAACCCTTTTTAGATAACCACAACCCATTCGTAAGCAAATGGGTCAAAACTGCCACCTCTGGAGATACATACCGATTTCTACAAACATTGTGGGAGAATCAGTTAGAGGTCCATGATGTGTGGCCTCCAATGTAACCTATACCCAATAATAATTAAAAAATCCAAAAATAAAAAAGCAGCCACAACTTACAATATTTCCAAACAAAAGGAAAACAAGATCTATCATCTACCTGAATTTTGATTGTTATGACATTAAATAGTAGAGTAAGAACAAAATACATACGCCCTTGTACACAAACACACACACACACACACATATTCAAGTTCAAACAATTCATTCAACTTATACTTTGACTTTCAGATGGTCAAATTTTAAACAGTCTGAACCGTATACATCACAGATACCTCAAATTCAGGAGTCAGATTATGTGATTCTGCAATGTCCTTTAATAGTCGCAACCACGGGCCCATCCGGGCATTAGGAGGTGCAGCCCAGCCCGGCTTACCACCCGCAGGCGGCACCTCATCTTCTCTCAAATGTGGAACACCTAAAAGACACCACAATTAACACCTAACACTCGATTAGTACACGTATAACACGCGACACAATTCTTGATCCATTCATAAATCATACAATCATATACCAATTGGATGAATAGTTAGTGCAGGCCGATTCGAGGCCGCAGTGTGCCTGCTAAGAAATATAACCTCATCCACAACCTCTCCGGTTGCAGCCTCCCACCTTTTATCCAAATGATCCTCTCTAACATTAGAGTAATCATGCTTCAATAGTCTTACATATTTGTTCACAAAACTTGCCATGTCCTACACCAAATAATTTAACAACAAAATTAGGCTTGTAAACGAACCAACCGTTCGACGAACAGTTCGCTTCACAGTTCATTGAACATGAACATAATTACATAAATTTTTATTCATTTAGTTAAACAAATGAACGAACGAACATGAACACATGTCTAGTTCGTTCATGTTATTTATTTGTTCATTTAAGCCTATCTAAAATTAAAATAAAAAAAAATTGTTAGAATATGAATCAATTACGCATGTAAAATTTGTAAAACTGAAATTGATGATGGAAATTGAAGAAGAGGATGAACCTGGAGAAAAGGGCCGGGGTGCCAGCCGGGCATGGACAAGAGGGCGGAGGCGGGGCCGATTGAGGCCGGGTCGATGGTGGTCGCCACCACTAGCGTCACCATATTCCGAGAGAATGTGAGGCTGCGGAAAGTGGTCAGTCGTCCTGTTAAAAACCAAGGCATTTCGTCGAACACTTGGCGTCTATTTTAAGGCTTTAAACAACTAGGGAAAATGTCTCGTTTGCGCCCTTTAGGTATAGAGTGAATTCCAAGATGGTCCTAAATAGTTTATAGGACAATATTTTATATTATAACAAGCAAGGGTGTGTTTGGGGTTGAGTTTTGAAGGAGATTTTTAGATTATTGAGTTTTGAAATCGTAAATAATCAGTTTTGAGTGTTTGGGTAAAAAAATTAAAAAAATTGATTATTTGCGTTTAGAAGGTTACAAAACGCAGTTTTCCAAAAGCAGCTCCCCCCTACTGCAATAAAACGCAGTTGTCCAAAAATTGATTATTTGCGTTTAGAAAAGTATTTTCACTTGTTTATTTTTTTAAATATATATTTGCCAAACACTCAAATAGTTGATTATCTGATTATTGTGATATCAAGCAACATAATCAAATCCAAACACTATCTTTCAACATCAAGTTTTGTTACAGTTAATTATCTGATTCTGATTATTCAAAACGCATAATCTATTTTCAAAACTCAACCCCAAACACCCTCTAAATAAGTAACTGAGAACGTGTCATGTTTGAGTCATATTCCGAGCGTCAAACTTCTAATGACAAAATCAACCACAATTCTATCATTACTCCCAATCTCCACAATTTTCTACCCAACGAGCGTTATACGAATTCCATCTCATGCACAATCAAGCCAACTTGGATCCGTTGCATTTGTCAACCCCAAACTGACACATCCGAGAAGGCGAATGACATAATCGTATTCGAGACACCATGCAACAAAAAAAACCCCGAAGAAGAACACAAGAGAGCGCATAACTATTCACTAATATGAAGTCAAAAGGTCCTTCAGCATATTAACTCAAATTCCTTGTAGCGACCGCACAAACCATCTACAACAACAAGTACATGAATCGCGAAGTAGTAAATCCGACGCGAATCTATTGTCGAAGACAATTCAAGAAGAATGACTTTAAGCATCTTAAGGAATGGAAAGTTGTTAGAAATTACTCAAAGTGTGTTGTCGCTCCTATTAGTGGCGGAGCTAGCCCATTAATTTAGGGCTATTCCAAAAAAATTTACTGTGCAATCATACAATAATTAGAAAACGATAATAAATAAAGTAAAATGAATATCTAATAGATTTGCCTTATTCTTGTTTTCATAGCTTAAAACCGTTCCATCACATTGTCGACTTTTACTTCATCAAAATTTTCTTTTTTGACCATTGTTCAAATATTCCGGGCCCATTGTTCAAATATTCCGGGCCCATTCTTTTTTGACAGTTCGGTTTTTGGATTTTTAAAAACCGAAAATTTTGGTTCGGTTTTCGGATAATCATTTTCTATAACCGAAAAAAACCAAACCGAACCGATAAGTTACAATAGTAGGCTTAATCTATTATGTTTGAGTTTAAGTTGTTTAAGTGTTTAACCCATTCTAGTAGAAACTATTAATTTTACTCTTAAATGTTAAGTATTTATAATAAAAATATTAACATGTTTTTTTTTTTTTATAATTGAGATGATTTATTTATTGCCTACAAGAAATAACAAAATTTAATATAAAAATTAAATAATCTTTAAAGTATATAAAAGAAAATGTCTTAATAGAGACTTTGGAGAAACATAAAAATAGATTAGAATGTTATGTTTATGTGAACTATATTAATTAAAAAGGTTACAAATAATAAGTTAAATGTAAACATATAAGAAAGATTATTTAATTTTAAATTATACTTTTTATTTTTTGAATCTTACATAATTTTGTTCCAAAATCCGAAATAACTGAAAAACCTAACCGATCTGGTGTAAAAACCAAAAGATTGAAACCGAACGGTTTTCAAAGACCGAAAACCGACATTTCGGTTTCGGTTTTGATTTTGCCCAAAAACCGATCCGAACCGTGCACACCCCTACATTCAATTGTCGCCCTTAATCAAAAAATGGATATTTTATTGTTTTGGACTTTGGGGCTTGGGTTAAGTTTATCAAATGAGTCTCCTTTCAATTAAACTAGTCTTAATTTGGATTAACTTTATCATTTGGGCTAATTAATTATACAAGTTTGAGGTTATAAAATGTTAGGGCTTAAAAAATTAGGGGTTTTAATAAATTAAGGTATCATATTTTTTTCAGGGGTATCCTCGTATTTATTCATGGGTATCCTTGTATAAAACCGAAAAAAATAATAATAAATTACACTTCGAAGACGGGGTTAAGTCGTAGCCCGTGCTACACCTAACAACACTGTACCTCCGCCCCTGGCTGCTCTAGTGGGCCATGGGTGCCGAGTTTCGAGAATCATAAAAAAGATCGAAGATGTTGAAGTAAAATAATTAGTTAATTTAATATATTCAAATTAATTAACTAAAATGGTTTAGGGATTAAACGAGGCATGATTGATTTCTAATAAATTAAACGAGGCATATAATGTGTTTAGAGATCATAAAAGCATTCACAATAGCTTCTTTATCTCTATATGTATAATTTATCTAAAAATTAAAACTGAACCATTGAAAATTTAAACTAAATCATTGAAAATTAAAATTGATTTCTAATAAATTAAAACCGAACCAAACTGAAACCGAACCGTTAAAAGTTAAAACCAAACCAAACCATTACTAACGGCTTGGCTCCGATTTGACTTCACAGTTTGAACTTCTTATGTCTTTATTTAAAAAATAAAAATTAACATGTAAATTAAAGTTGTCCAAAATATAGCTTTGTATAAACCTTGCTGGGCAAAAATGTTGTGTCATTCCATGTTTCTTAGTTTTGATTGTTTAGGTCAAGAAGATATAAAAAGATTGGGCAACAATGATTTTTAAGATACTATGTAATGGATTTTTTGACAACAGCAGATGCATCTATGCTGGTGTTGCGGTGCACCACCACCTGATTTTTAAGATACTACTGGTAACAAGACCCGCGCGCGTTGCGGCGCGAGTACTTCGCAAATATCGAACGGATTAGCCCAAACGTTATGTGATGTGTTAACCATATGAAAAAAACACACGTTTTGACGTATCCGATTGAACTCAATGTATCCTATAGTTGCATTGTGATTGGATCAAAACGTAACATAAATCGAATTTATATCGGACAATCATAACGTATCATACGCGACCCGACTAACTCGAATTTATATAGTCAAGACAAAAACTCTCGAGGGGGTCAAAGTGGCATTTACAAAGTTCATAAAAAGTTAAGTGGTTAAAAATTGCATTTCCTAAACTTAAGGACTAAGAAAGGGTAAAGATAAAATTTGAAAAAGTTTTGAGGTAAGAAGGAAACTATAACAAAGTTGAGCCTGAAAAGGAAACTACCACAAAGTTGGGGTGTCAAAAGCAAACTATTTGTAAAATGGAGTAGTAGTTTATGGACTAAATTTGTCATTTTATGAAACTTTGAAGGTATAAAAGTTAAAGGGCTAAAATTGCAAAATCGTGAAAGTATGGGGGAGGGGGAGGCAAAGCCGATGGAGTTTCCACCGACTTTCTCATTTAAGAGTATTAGTAAGTAGTATTTTGCCCGTCGCGTGTTGCGGCGACGCACGGCGGGTGGAAACGTCTAGTATGACATCACATGATTTGTAAAATGCAATGTGTAAAAGAAAGTTACAAAAAAGTGTAAAACACAATTTGTAAAAGAAAATTACAAAAAAAGTGTAAAACACAAAGGTAGATACGAAGTGAAAAACACGATGCATTGGCATTTGCAAAATTAGAAGTAGTAGTCTAAGGGTTAAAATTGCAATTTTTAAAGTAGGAGTAACAGTCCCGTCGCACATTGTGGCGGCGCATGACGGGTGGAAACGTGTAGCAAGACATGAACCGTAAACCACAATACGTAAAAACAGAATTTACTACAAACGATTCGTAAAACACGATACATAAAAGCCGATGTATATAAAGCATATGGGCCAAAATTTTAAATTAGAAAAGTATATGCAAAATATGTAAATAAGGGGTAAAAAAAAGAAAAAGTTTATGAGCCAAAATATGGATTACAAAAGCAAGGGCAAAAAATATAATTTATAAAAGTGTTGGTAAGAATTGCAAAATTTAAAAATGAGAGGGCCAAAATGTAGATTATATTTTTGGGCCCAAAATGTAATGTGTTAGAACTTGAGGGAGTGGTGTGGAAAAGCCACCGACACTCCCTTTTAAGATATATAACTAGTAATAAGACACGCGCGCATTGCAATGCGGGTACTTCGCAAATATCGAACGGATTAGTCCAAGCGTTATGTGATGTGTTAACCATATGAAAACGCACGTTTTGACGTATCTGATTGAACTCAATGTATCCTATAGTTGCATTGCGATTGGATCAAAACGTACAATAAATCGAATTTATATCGTATAATCATAACGTATTATACGCGACCCAACTAACGCGAATTTATATCGTCAAGCCAAAAACTATTGAGGGGGTAAAAGTGGCATTTACAAAGTTCATAAAAAGTTAAGTGGTTAAAAACTGTATTTCCTAAACTTAAGGGCTAAGAAAGGGTAACGATAAAATTTGATAAAGTTTTAGGGTAAGAAGGAAACTATAACAAAGTTGGGGCTGAAAAGGAAACTACCACAAAGTTGGGGTGTCAAAAGCAACTTATTTGTAAAATGGAGTAGTTGTTTAGGGACTAAATTTGTCATTTTATGAAACTTTGAAGGTAACAAAGTCAATGGGCTAAAATTCTAAGATCGTGAAAGTATAGGGGGAGGGGGAGGCAAAGCCGGTAGAGTTTCCACCGACTTTGTCTTTTAAGAGTTTTAGTAATATATTATATATTATATATTTTACAGATAAAGACTTAAATAAAGGATCAGAGGTAAAAGAGAGAAAAAAACATGTTCTATTTTATTTTTATTGATGGAGAGGATTATGAAGACACTGATGATGTGAATGCTCGCCACATCTTTTTAACTAATTTATCACTTTGTTTAGAAAACAAAATAAAAAAATAAAAAAATAAAATAAACCCCTTGTGCTTTGGTGATTAAACTTCCAGAACTAATCAGCATAAGGTGATAAATTCGGCCAAACTAGAGGTAGGAACATACATACCATCATATGGGGTGCAACATAATACCCTTCTTTTGCTGTTTAATCATTAGGTTGTTTATCAAGTTTTCACTAATATCCGTTTAATTACTATGTTTAAGCCATGAAAACAAAATCTATACCTAACTGTTAAAATATATAAAACATATGTTTTATCATTCTTGAGCTAATTCATACAGTTTGCTATTTATTGGGTTCGTTACAAGTTCAAGTGGGCTTATTATGTTGGGCTTTGGTCTGATTGTTATATCCTAGATATTTTGTTATAACTGATTTCGTTCCAAGTTTGTTATTCAGAAGATGTGCAAGGGTTCTTTTGTAACATTCCAGGGGGTCCGATCAGTTGTGCTATATCTTGTGGACTAAAGTGTAACTATTAAGTTACAGATTATAAAAGGAGAAGTGCAGCTAGGGTTTCCTCATTCTCTCACTTGTTACGCACATTCAAAGCTCTTGACTCTCTCTGGATTGTTCAAGTTCTGGAGAGCTGGTGTTGAAGATCTGCTACAGATCTTGAAGATCTATTACAGATCTTGTTTAGTTGTTCATTTGTATTGTTAGATCCTGTGGATCGTTGTCTGTTTTGGTTGTATCGTTCCAGTTAATCAACTGATTATCATCAGTTGATTACTTGTTGTCTATATTGTTCATAGATCTTACACTTTGTAAGATCAAGGGTTGTTTGGGTGTTTTCTGGGTTGGTTAAGAAATAAAATTTTACGTCACGTTTTTGTCGCTATTTCTGGTGTTGTTGTTCATTTGTCTTGATTAATTGCTGTTCATACCATTTTTACATGGTATCAGAGCGAAATCGCTCCTGATCTATAGTTTCCGATGTTGATTACTGATCTGTTTGTTGTTTTTTGTGTTTAGGATCGCTCCTGATATTCTAGGGTTTGCGATTTGTACTGGTGGTGGTTTAGATCATCTCGGATCTTGGGTGTATTATTCCGATATGTGCGGTTGAAACCCTAACTTAGGGTTTCCTGGTTCTTGTGAGGATTCTCTTGTCTTCTGGTGGATCTTCTTTCTGCGTTGGTCTCTAAAACACTTGAATGTTTTAGAGCAAACTGACCAGAAGTGATCTTTGGTTTTCTATATATCATATTTTGTAGTTCTCGAAAACTACGGATCTGATATTTGTTGTGGCTTGTGCACCCTCTGTAAGATCATTCCTGTCTCATCTCTTGTATTTTTTTTTGCATCATATTTATCTGAGTCTAGGCATCCACTGTTTACCGGACTAGTCGGGCCAGCACTTGATCGAGTCTACGTGCTAGTTGTGCATAGTCCTTTCTGTTTGTTGTTGTTGATATTTTGTTTATCTGTTCTGGTCATCTGTGTTTGCTTGTTCAGTTCATTTGTTTTGTTTGTTTAGGGTTTCTAGGCTAGGTTGGCTCCTGAGTAAAGGCTTGTCCAGGCACCTCTGAGTGATGAACCTGGAATCTGGTCCCTGACTCAGCTTCGCCTTAGGTTATCTTTGTCTATTTTGTCTGATTCTTTGAGTGTTATCTGTTGATAACTGTTTGATTGTTTTTTGTTCCTCTGTTGTGTATTTTTTTGTGTTTGTCATTATGGGTGATGGTGAAGGTACTTCACAGACCTTGATTAGTAAACTTGATATAGGAGACCTGTTGTACTTACATCCTAGTGACTCTAGTAGTTTAACCATTGTTAGTATTAAACTTAAAGGAACTGAAAACTATGCTGTGTGGTCTAGTGCTATGAAGTTGGCTTTAGAAGCAAAAAATAAATATGGGTTTATAGATGGTAAAGTTGAAAAATCTAAAGATGATGAAATTTTGGCAGCCCAATGGGATAGATGCAACTTTGTCGTGTTAACTTGGTTATTAAATTCTATTTCGGAAGAACTTTTTCTTGGTCAAGTTTTTTCTAAGTTAGCTTCCAAAGTCTGGACTGATTTAAAAGAATCTTTTTATAAGGTTGATGGTTCTGTTGTCTATGATCTGTATAAAAGATCAATTGTATTTCACAAAATGGTAGCACTGTTGCTGAGTATTATAACAGGTTGACAACAATGTGGAAGCAGTTTGATACTATGCTTCATGTGCCTTCATGTTCTTGTCAAGCTGCTAAAGATTTTAATGATTTTTCAACACTTATAAAACTAATGCAGTTTCTCATGGGTATTGATGATGTATATCAGCCTGTGAGAACCAATATTCTGACAAGAGAACCACTTCCCTCTGTTAAAGTGGCATTCTCTATTGTATCTAGGGAAGAGTCACATAGGTTATCTAGTACTGGATCTAAAAATCAGAATGTTTCATTTGTCTCTAAGGCTAGCCAAGGTTTTGATAGAAAAAGGAGACCAACAAGAGGACCTAATCCTAATTTGAAATGTACACATTGTAATATGATAGGTCATACTATAGACAGATGTTTTGAGATTGTTGGTTATCCTCCAGAGTTTAAGAAAAGAGTAAATAGTAACAATAATTCTAATAAAGGTAGTTCTACCAATAATAATAGTAAGTCTAATTTTGTGATTGGTAAGTCTGCTGTTTCTACTGTGTCTGGGTTACCTTTTACTTCTGAGCAGATTACCAAGTTGTTAAGTTTAGTTGGTGAGAATACCGGGTCAGAATCTCAGAATCCTAGTATGGGAGGTGAGTGCTTTAATGTGTTTAACTTTGTTAGTTGTTCTAGTTCCGGTGTGTTTAATAGTAATTTTGGATGGATTGTTGACTCAGGGGCGAGTCAACACATGGTTAAATCTGATAAACATTTAATAAATGCTATTGATGTTTCTGAGTTTAGTATTACTGTGGGTCATCCTAATGGGACAAAGGTTAAGGTTTTAAAAACTGGTAATCTAAAGCTAACTGAGGATATAATTTTACAAAATGTTTTCTATGTTCCAGACTATTGTGTAAATTTGTTGTCTGTGTATAAGTTAGCTAAGGATAACCATGTTTCAGTTGTGTTTAATGAGGAGAGTTGATTATTACAGGATTCCAAGTCAAGGAAAATCCTGATGAGTGGTAGGCAGGATAGTGGGCTGTATGTTGTAGGAAATAATGGTAATTCTGTTGGTGCTTGTTTTAATAGTTCTGTGAAATCTGTTACATGGCATACTAGACTAGGGAACCCCTCTGATCAGGTCTTGGCTGTGTTAAAACAACATCTTAATTTAAATTCAAGTGACCATGGTCCTTGTGACATATGTCATAGGGCTAAACAAGTTAGAGTCCCATTTCCTTTAAGTGAGCATAAAACCAAATCTGTTGGTGACTTAGTACATTTGGACTTGTGGGGTCCTTACAAAGTCACAAGTTATGAAGGCTTTAAGTATTTTTTTTTGACAATTGTTGATGATTTTTCAAGGTCGGTATGGTGTTATTTTTTGTCAAACAAAACTGAAGTTTTTGAGAATTTAAAGAGTTTTTAAGAATTGGTATTAACTCAGTTTAAGGAAAAAATTAAAGTGTTCCGAAGTGATAATGGGACTGAATTTGTAAATAATAATATAAGCATGTTTTGTAAGAATAAAGGGATTTTACACCAAACTACATGTTCCTATACACCACAACAAAATGGTGTGGTGGAGAGGAAACATAAACACCTTTTAAACACAGCTAGGGCTTTGATGTTTCAGGGTGGTTTACCCTTGAGGTTTTAGTCAGACTGTATTCTAACTGTTGTATACCTGATTAACAGGTTACCCTCCTATGTGTTGAATAGTAAGAGTCCTTTTGAGGTTATGTTTGGATTTAAACCCTCCTTGTCTCATCTAAGGAACTTTGGATGTTTATGTTTTAGTACTGTTTTAAATGAGCCTGATAAGTTTGCATATCATGCAGACAAATGTGTTTTTCTTGGTTATTCTAACATAAAAAGGGCTATAAATTGTGGAGTTTAGACAGTAAGAAAGTTTTCTATTCTAGAGATGTGAAATTCTATGAAAATGTGTACCCTTTAAAACTTAAATCTTTTGATAATCAAGAAAATGTTTGTGAATTGAATCTGAATCATTTAAACTTTTTTGATACTATAACATCTGAAGTTCCTAACATGCCCAATGATGAAGAGGGTACAAGTGGTGCACATGATCCTGTTAGTGATGATCAGCAACCACTGTCGCCCTCTACATCAGCCCCTGTTTCTGGAGTTAAGCCTGGTCAACAAACAGAACAGGTTGGCAATAGTGGTTTAGGTAACAGTGGTAGGGCAGAGGACACTTCTGGGTCAAATGATGACACTGTCTAATCTGAGGGCACACAATATGTTAGACTTTCTTCTAGAAATGTTGCTATGCCAAAAAGGTTTGATCAGTATGTTGTTGAAGGTAGGGTTAAGTATGGTATAGAAAAATCTGTTAATTACTCAAATTTGTCTTTCGATAATATATGCTTTTTTTCAAATTTGAAAAAACCTGTTGAACCTACATGTTTTAATGAGGCTGTTAAGGATCCTAGGTGGGTAGATGCTATGAATAAGGAAATGGAAGCGTTGTATAAAAATGGTACTTGGACATTGGTTAATTAGCCTAAAGATAGAAAAGCCATAGGATGTAAATGGATTTACAAAATTGAATATAAGTCTAATGGTGAAATTGAGAGGTTTAAGGCCAGGTTAGTTGCTAAAGGTTTTAGTCAACGAGAAGGACTTTATTTTGGAGAAACATTTTCTCCAGTTGTCAAAATGGTTACTATTAGATGTGTCTTAAGTATGGTTGTAAAAAATAATTGGCAAATCTATAAATTGGATGTTAATAACGCATTCCTTTATGGGTCTATTTCTGAAGATGTTTATATGAAACTACCACCTGGTTATTTTCCTGAAAATGAGACTCGTGTGTGTAAATTAGTCAAGTCTTTATATGGGCTTAAAAAAGCCCCGAGAAAGTGGAGTGAAAAACTAAATGAAGTATTGCTTAAAATGGGTTTTGTGCAAAGTTTATGTGATCACTCGATGTATGTTATGTCTGTTAAATTTGTGTTTGTTGTTCTGTTAGTCTATGTTGATGATATAATTGTTACGGGTAATTCTGAAGTTGATATCATTAGAGTTAAGTCTGTGTTAAGTGACAATTTCCAAATAAAAGACTTGGGTGTCTTAAAATATTTTTTGGGAATTGAGGTGTTATATGTTGAGAATGGTTGCTTGAATCAACGTAAATATTGTCTTGAATTACTTAATGAATTTGGGTATTTAGGGGTTAAGCCGGTTAATACTCCAATAGAACAAAGTCATGTTGTTAGTCACAAGTTAAGTCAAAATCAAACAATCGTAAAAGATGTTACAAACTTTCAAAAACTTATTGGCAAGCTGATATATCTGTCTATTACTAGACCTGATATAAGTTATGTCGTTCAGTTTTTAAGCCAATTTATGCATTCTCCACAAGAGTGTCATTTGCAAATTGCTTTACGATTACTTAAGTATTTGAAACAATCCCCTGGAAAAGGGATTTTGTTTAAAAAGGAAAATGACTTTGTTCTAAAAGGGTTCGTTGATTCTAACTGGGCTAAATGTTTAGCATCCAGGAAGTCTGTGACTGGGTTTTGGTATTTTCCTAGGCAATTCTCTTGTGTCTTGGAAATAAAAAAAAACAAAGTGTTGTTGCGAGATCTACTGCTGAAGCGGAGTATAGAGCTATGTGCTCTGCGTCTTGTGAAGTTATGTGGATCTTAAATGTGTTAAAAGAGTTAAATATTGAATGTAAGTTACCTGTCAAACTGTTTTGTGATAGTCAGTCTGCAATTTCTATTGCATTTAATCCGGTGTTTCATGAACGGACTAAACATTTTGAGCTTGACCTGCATTTTTTGAGAGAAAAAATTGCAACTGGAGTTGTAATTCCAGAAAAAGTGACTTCTGAGGACCAATTAGCTGATTTATTCACCAAAGGGTTGAATGGGTTTCAACATGAAACTTTGTGTGAAAAGTTGGGTATGTTGGACATGTTTTCTGTATGAATTATGGGGGGATGTTAAAATATATAAAACATATGTTTTATCATTCTTGGGCTAATTCATACAGTTTGCTATTTATTGGGTTCGTTACAAGTTCAAGTGGGCTTATTATGTTGGGCCTTGGTCTGATTGTTATATCCTGGATATTTTGTTATAACTGATTTCGTTCCAAGTTTATTATTCAGGAGATATGCAAGGGTTCTTTTGTAACATTCCAGGGGGTCCGATCAGATGTGCTATATCTTGTAGACTAAAGTGTAACTATTAAGTTACAGATTATAAAAGGAGAAGTGCAGCTAGGGTTTCCTCATTCTCTCACTTGTTACGCACATTCAATGCTCTTGATTCTCTTTGGATTGTTCAAGTTCTGGAGAGCTGGTGTTGAAGATCTGCTACATATCTTGAAGATCTATTACAGATCTTGTTTAGTTGTTCATTTGTATTGTTAGATCCTGTGGATCGTTGTCTGTTTTGGTTGTATCGTTCCAGTTAATCAATTGCTTATCATCAGTTGATTACTTGTTGTCTATATTGTTCATAGATCTTACACTTTGTAAGATCAAGGGTGGTTTGGGTGTTTTCTGGGTTGGTTAAGAAATAAAATTTTACGTTACGTTTTTGTCGCTATTTCTGGCGTTGTTGTTCATTTGTCTTGATTAATTGTTGTTCATACCATTTTTACACTAACAAATATATAAATGGTTGCGTCACGTGCAGTGGCGGATTCAAGATGGATTCAAGATTTATTTTCTGCGAGGGGAGATTAGGAGGTTTAACCGAACTTTTAAGAGGGATGATCATTTTTTAAACCTATAAAATGCAAATCACACTGAACCTTTTTAGGGGGGGGGGGGGGGGGGGGGCTCGCCACTAGTCACGTGTCACTGTTTTGTGAGCCTAATATTATTTTCCCAATTTCTTATTTTACTCATTTGGGTTTATCTCTTATTTTTAACTATATATTATCCTAAAAATATCGTTTTTATTATTTCTAAATCTTTTTTCAGTTATTTAATATTATCTTTATCCCTGTCTAATACTCGAGTTTATAATCTAGTATAAGAATATAAGAATATTTATTATGACAAGTAAATCTGTATATAAAGTTGGATATCACCTAAAAAAACATGTATAATTTATAATCTAGACGATGTCAAGCACACCAGAAAAAATATAATAATACTAGGAAAATAAAAGACTGAGTGGACCTATGACTCAATACAAGTAAGCACGAATCATATAAGAATATACAAAACGGGAATATTAACATTGATTCACAAAACAACAACACTATTATCATGTTATACTTTTCTATTTATTTTTTAAACAATTTAGAGCAAAATCCAATAGGGCGAGAGAGGAATACAAAAAAAAAAGAGCAGATAGCTCAAATACATCAACAATGACAAATATAGATAACCAAAGTATACAAATTTTAAAAAAATATATATAGAAAATTTCGGATGAAAATGACAACAAAATTGAAACCACAGGGACCTAGATTCAAAAGGTTTGAGTTTTGAGCTAAAGTGACAAAAATGACATAAGTGAACAAACCTCAGGGATCAATTTGGCAGTTTACTCATGTATGGTGTCACCATTTGAAAAGGCCCTTTTATACACACACACACACCCATATAATCTTATTTTCACATCCCCTAGTGTATATGGGTCGTATAAGGTTATACGACCCGTATAGAATGATTTTGCACATAAATAAATGCATTGGAATCTTTTTTTTAGTTTTACATGTATACGGGCTGTATAACATTATACAACCCGTATACATGTGTATACGAGCAATATAATGTTATACGGCCAAATGTGTTTATTTTTTTGAGGTTTGATTAGTTTTTTGGATTTTAAGATATGTTTACGGGGGTCGTATAATGCTATAAGGGCGTATATACTTTTTTTATTTATTTTTTTGTGTAAAATCTAACAACCGTTTAATAAATTTTAGTAATTCTTTAAATAATGTTTTCAGTATCCGGAGTTTGTTGGTTTGTTGTAGCTATGGTTCAGAATGCTTGAATATGGTGATATTAGAACACTGTACACTGCATGTAAACACAGTGGCTTTGAGATGCAGGGATCTTCGAATGCGGTATGTACGTTAAATTTCATTAAATGATACTTTATTCGTCTGTTAACTACCGGTTGGAGTCCTTTCGTGGTCTAATCATATCAACTATGTAAGAGAGAGAGAGAGAGAGAGAGGGAGAGAGAGAGAGAGAGAGACCTTTAAGTACAGATCCTACAGCTGCATTTGGAACAAGAAGTCCAACAATTTGTTTATTATATGTTGTTGTCTCAATGCCCACAACACGCAGTCGTTGATGGGCTTTGCGGGCATGTTGTTGTTTAATAAATTTTAGTAATTCTTTAGATAGCGTTTTCAGTATCCGGAGTTTGTTGGGTTGTTTGTAGCTATGGTTTAGAATGCTTGAATAAGGTGATATTAGAAAAGAAAAAACACTACCATAAGTGAACCCTCCAGAAGAAATCGCAGGCTGATACATAAAAATACATATAACGAGTTATCGTCTTCTGAACCCTAACATCTTTCCATGTGGGTTGTCGCCAGAACCCTGCTGATGATCGTCTGTTAACTACCGGATGGAGTACTTTCGTGGTCTAATCATATCAACTATTCACCATATGGAGCAGATAACGGTGAAGTTTACGTCGGTGGGAATAAGTTGATTAACAGAGGATTCATCGCGTATAAGTTGGTTTATGGGAACCGTTTCTAGCTAGGGTTTATTGGGTTGTTTGTAGCTAGGGTTCAGTGTAACAACCCGCTTTTCGAAAGTCAAATTCAAAATTGAAGGCAAAGGAAGAAAAGGTTGCTAATTGCGATCTGTCATTCCTTGCTCAGCTACAGTTTTGACTTCTTTGACTTGTAATCGAATCTATTATTTATTTGCTTTAGTTGTATTATGTGGAGTATCTATTAATAATCGAGGTTTAATCGCATATTAATCGCTAATCGACTTATCACTTATCGCTATCGCATCGCAGCTCGAATTATGTGTTCTGGATATTGTTTTACGTGTGTGTGCCATTTAGGTGTTACTTGTGCATGTTATGTTTATGTTGAGGTGTTAATCGCAATCGCAAATCTATCGCATCGTAATCGAATCGCAAACGCTAAACGCAAGCTAATTATAGTGATTATATGTTAGATATAGTAGTTATGTTATTTGTGTAACTAATGGGTAATACTATCGCATCGCTCGCTCAAATCGCATCGCAACGCTCAACACGCGAATCGAAACGACAAAACTCATCGCTCCGAACACCTGGATCGAGTGGCTAACCGATCGAGTGGCCATCCGATCGGATTGTCATCCGATCGAGTTGTCACCCGATCGGATTGCCACCCGATCGGCCCGACACTTCACCACTTTCCTTTTTGGGAAACCCTATAAATACCCACCTGTCACATCATTTGTGATGTGATAGCTCCTTGTTCGACCAGCCACACTCAAGCTCTCATTTCTCTCGATTTCTCTCGATTCTTGTAAGTTTTCAACCTAAATCTTGTACTTCTATGATCTACACGTGACTTCTTCATCATTTTCACCTTTGAATCTTAACTTTTAACCGTGAAATCACCGGATTTGAGGTGTTCTAGGGTGATGTCACCATGGAGTTCTTATGAACTTCAAGGTTTGGCTTCATTCCACCAAGAACAACTTAGATCTGAAGGATTTCCACAAGATTAAACAACATTTTCGCATAGATCTACACAAATTCATGGTTAAAAGGATTGAAAGAAGGTTTTCCAACTCTTATACACTCAATGCACTCAAAACCGATAGAATCGGAGCTCGCTCTGATCTTCTACCCATTCTTAGTGATGTGTTAGTTCAAGATCTGAATTCTATCCAAGAGATTACAAATTTCGAGTTTGAACATGAACAACCGTCTCGAACCGTGAACGGGTCGGACTAGGGTGATTCCTGTTCGGTCGGGTCACTTGGGTCGAGATGAGGTTTCTGTTGTTTAAGCAAGTTATCACAACGTCTCGTTCAAACTACAAAAACTTTCAAACAACCAAGTGACGAAGACGATCAGGTCATTGGGACGGATTGCCGTCCGATCGGACAGCCATCCGATCGAACAGCCATCCGGTCGGCTTGCACTTGGTTCACACTTAAACTTTTAGTCAAGATTTCAAGGTCTGGAAGTCGAATGGATTGGCGTCCGATCGGATTGTCATCTGATCGAACGACCATCCGATGGTGTGACATTTGGGACTTTGGTACTTAACCAATTTTCAACATGTTCAATGCATACGGATTTCCACCCGATCGGATGGTCATCCGATCAAGTGACCGTCCTGCTGTGAACTTGTTCTCAACTGAGAAGCCTCGCCAATCGGATCGCCGTCCGATCGAACGACCGATCGATTGATCGACCTAAAGGGGAGAGATACTTCTCTATTTTCAAAATGCTACAACGAAAACTTCAAAGGGCAAACCATCATACACAAATGCATCCTTACCAAAACGAATGTCAATCCAATCGAATGGCCATCCAATCGGATTGCCATCCGATCGGATTAGCATCTGATACTTGGTACTCTTGCATCATTTTACGCACCGCTCATCGTTTATGCTATCGTGAACTGTTCAAGCTAATCTCTTAAGCGCTCCCTTCAATCCAAGAGAGTGTTTACTTGTTAAACACAATCTGTGAGTATACTCGATCCCTTTTTTCTTTATGCACTTTTGAGTGTTACATACATTACTTATTCTAAATCACATCGATCACACAATGCAAACACTATTTATACGCTGACCTCTAATGCATGTTATACGTGACTCGACGAATGCCTGTTTGTTATGTTTACACATTGATTGTTGTCTACCTGCCTTAGCAACGATAGTACTATAGTTTGGACTCAGCACCTGTTTACTAAGGGGTGTTAAGGACAATACTTCACGTGTTCGCAGTGGTGAACATGTGATGCGCACTCGCTACTCGCAGTCAACTTGCAGTCATTGGTATTGATAGGATCTTTGTCGATAACTTACATGCTTCACATTATACGTTGTACATGCTGGTTATGCGTAAACGATTTCGAACTCTATTATACTATCAAACTTGTATGCTCACCTTTACACTATGTGTATTGACTTTATTTTAACGTATGTGACAGGTTTTTGAATGCTAGGATTGCCGTGCTATACCTGCTTTTGTGGAAACGAATAGGATGGAGTCTAGAAACCAACGAACAATTTATTTATTTAAAATCTGAGTTGTCGGAACAGAACAATTTGTCCTTGATTTGTCTGTAATAACTATGCTACTTGTTATGTCATGGTATGGGACGTGATGTTTAAATAATTGGTAATCGTAGTTGTTATGGAAACTCCTAGACAATCTGTTTCGCTCAGTGCCATGCCCCTGATGTTTCCATCATCGGTTAGGGTGTGACAGATTGGTATCAGAGCCATAACTATAGGGAATTAGGCAAGACTCGACCTAGTCCGCGTTGATGTCTTAGAAACAACCTAGTCTATAGTCTAAGTACCAACAGACCGACTTGTGCATGCCCAGTTGGGGTTTTGTATGAACTTACTCGCTATAACTCGCTGTACACTACACACTTGCGCGAACATCATATACCACAATTCAGCGCAAGATCAGTCTTTCCTAAGGCTGATTACACACACAAACGAATGATCTGGTTAGGATTAGGTGTGAAAACCGCAAACTCTCGACCAAATTACTCATTCGAATTGCTATTTTTACGATAAAACAGGAGAAATTACGTTGAATCAGGAGTGAAATCCACACTTCGACGCGTATCTCCTTATCTATCTCGTGATTTCATCACACAAGCAGGAACGTAGTCGCCAAGTTAGGGGTGAAATCCGAACCTTGATGACTCATTCCACTCTCTGATGTGGTTTTACAAAACTCTCACCAAAGTAATGACGAACTCCAATGACTTGAGTCACACTGTAACTGGAAGAATGCGTGCCAATCGCTCAAATCGAAGAGAGACCACAGTCCCGAAGGCCAAAGTGTGCACTTACGAGCCCTTGTGAATAGTCGAATCACTTTGGGTAGTCAATGTCTACGCAAAACCCGAGACAATCTATCCTCGGATTTATGTGTTTCGATTCTGGAGTTGCTACCGCCAACTCTGTGATTTATTAAATTTATGTGGATTTTATATGGTTTTATGCTTATTTGATAGCGTTTTGAGATATTATTGGTTTGGATCTAATGCTTCTTGCTCCGCTTATCACACGACACACTACACAATCGTTAACAAATCGTTGTTACTCGTGGATGATCGCACGCTATGTCGCTCGCTTATGCTATACTACTTGCTGTGTACTCGCTAATCGCTATACTTAATCGCTATACGTGCTGTGAAGGATAGAGAATACGTGCAACATATAGAATGGTTTCAGTGTTCTGTCTGCCTTATGTGCTTCTGTGCCTTACGTGCTCTACGTGTTTATGTGCTTATGTGTTTATGTGCTTATGTGATTCTGTGTATATGTGGATACGTGTTCCTGAGCTTTATGGTGAATAGCTAGACTATACTAGGAATGATCGAATAGTGTTTTGAATCCTATGGCGCTGTCTGTTGCAGACAATGTCGTCATCTGGATCCCTATACTCACGAGCTGCTAGGCGTAAGCACGCCGATAAGCGACTCGCCTCTCTCGTCGCAAGCCAAATCGTCAAAGTTATTCCTCAGATCGTGAGTGAACTGAATGAGAATGCAAGCAAGTCGTCTGAAGAGTCCCGAACTGATTCGCCAAAAGCTGCTTTTAGCTTCAAGCAGTTCAAAGCCTGCGACCCGAAAGAGTTTACCGGCGAAGATGGTCCTACGGCCATGTTCCAATGGTTTGATTCTATCGAAGTCACCTTGTGCCAGAGTGGCTGTCCTGACAATCTCCGCACTATGAACGCAACTGGCGTCTTCCAGTCCAGCACTTTAGGCTGGTGGACGGCTGAGAGAAACAAACGCGGAAATGATGCAGCTTACGGGCTAACATGGGATGAGTTGAAGGATGTTATGATGCAAGAGTTCTGCCATCCCCATGAGCGCCAAAAGTTGGAGGATGAATTCTGGCACATTAAGCAGAAAGATGGTGACAATGCTGGTTTGACTGCGCGCTTCAAGTAGTTGAGTAATCTGTCCGAACCAAGTCAAGACGCTCGAAATCACCATCAAGAAGTATATCCGTGCTCTTCCGGATTGCGTGGCTGATTTCGTTCAAGCTGCAAAGACGACAACGATTGAATAAACCTACTTGCTTGCTGCTGAGATCAACGACAAGCGAGTCAAGTCTGGTGTCTGGGATAAAGCCCCTAAGAATCTGCAACAAGCTACTACTCCTTCAACCGCCACCGCTCCTCAGTCATCCAAGCTCTCGAGACGCAAGAGAAAGAACAACAGCAGTTCCAGCAACAAGAACTGTACTGTAACCAATGCTGCCCCACTCCAATCAGTTGCTCCTCAGCAACATCAACATCGCCAAGTAGTGGCCCCGGTTACCAATGCACCGCCGGCAAAGCGTGCGTATACTGGTCCTCACCCGACTTGCCCTACTTGTACTTATCACCACCCGATGGGAATCGCCTGCAGATACTGTGCGCATTGCAACATGTACGAACACTTCACCGGCAACTGCCGTACAGGTCCACGTCAAACCCCAGCTCCAACACAAGGTCAAGCTCCTGCTCAACAAGCTCTACTTGCTGCTCCCCAAGGCCATCAAACGGCTCATGCACCCGCGGTCAATGCTAGAGTTTGCTATGCATGTGGTGATCCCAACCACTTCGCCAACATGTGCCCGAACCGAGTAGTCAAACAAGAGCCACAACAGCAGCAGCCCCAGTAGCAGCCTTAGCAACAGCAACAACAACCAGCAGCCCGCGGACGTGCTTTCAACATTAACGCCCACCAGGCTCAAGCCGATAACAATGTGGTCAATGGTACGTTCCTTGTGAATGGTATATATGCTACGTGTTTATTTGATACTGGAGCAGATAATTGTTTTGTATCATTTGAATTCGAAAAGCTCCTCAATCGTAAGCGCGCTCATCTCCCCTCGACGTTCGATGTCGAAGTTGCCACCGGAAGAACCGTCGCTGTCAATTCTGTTCTTCATGATTGTACTCTCGAACTCAACAATCACATCTTCCCTATCAATCTTATTCTGATGCAGCTCGGTAGTTTTGACGTCATAGTAGGCATGGACTTTCTTCGTGAAAACCATGCTGAAGTTGTTTGCTTCGATAAGATGATTCGATTCTCGCTTGCGAATGGTGATCAATTGTGTGTTTACGGAGAAGTCGCGTCGAAGAAACTCCAACTCATGTCGTGTGTCCAGGCTAGCAAGTATCTCCGCAAGGAATAACAAGCTTTCTTGGCACACATCGTAATTGAGGAGAAGGAAAAGAAAGGAAATCCAAAGGTGAAAGACGTTCCCGTTGTTTGTGAATTCCCCAACGTTTCCCCCGATGATCTACCCGGTTTACCACCCGCTCGTGATATCGATTTCCGAATCGACCTCATTCCTGGAGCAAACGCTGTTGCTAAAGCGCCTTATCGTCTCGCTCCTTCCGAAATGCGCGAACTCTTGAGTCAGCTCCAGGAACTTCTGGATAAAGGCTTTATTCGCCCTAGCACCTCTCCATGGGGTGCGCCTGTCCTTTTCGTCAAAAAGAAGGATGGTTCGTTTCGGATGTGCATCGACTATAGGGAGTTGAATAAGTTGACAATCAAGAATCGCTATCCTTTGCCTCGAATCGATGATTTGTTTGATCAGTTACACGGTGCTACGTGTTTCTCGAAGATCGATCTGCGCTCATGCTATCACCAGTTACGCATTCAAGAGGAGGATATAACCAAAACCGCTTTTCGAACCCGCTATGGTCACTATGAGTTCATTGTCATGCCTTTTGGTTTAAACAACGCTCCTGCAGTCTTCATGGATTTAATGAATCGAGTGTGCAAACCCTTCCTTGATTGCTTCGTAATCGTATTCATCGATGATATCCTGATCTATTCCAAATCAAAAGCCGAACACTCGCAACATCTACGTTTGGTTCTTGAGTTGCTCTAGGGAAACCGTCTCTATGCCAAGTTCTCCAAGTGTGAATTTTGGCTAGAGGAGGTTCAATTCTTGGGCCACATTGTCAATAGTCAAGGTATCCACTTTGACCCTGCGAAGATCGAAGCTGTTAAGAGTTGGGTTACACCCAAGAATCCGTCTGAAGTCCGTTCTTTTCTCAGACTGGCAGGCTATTATCACCGTTTTATTGAATGTTTTTCTAATATCGTTGTGCCGCTTACCTCTCTTACACATAAGGATAAACCTTTTGTTTGGGGAACCAAACAGGAGGAAGCCTTTCAAACTCTCAAAGCCATGCTTTGCAATGCTCCCGTGCTCTCACTGCCCGACGGAAACGACAACTTCGTAGTTTACTGCGATGCCTCAAACCTTGGTCTTGGTTGTGTTCTCATGCAACGAGATAAGGTTATCGCGTACGCTTCTCGACAGCTCAAGATCCACGAGAAGAACTACACCACCCACGACCTCGAGCTTGGCGCAGTTGTTTTTTCGTTAAAGATTTGGCGACACTACCTTTACGGTACTAAGTGTACGATCTTCACCGATCATAGGAGCCTACAACATATCTTTGACCAGAAAGAACTGAACATGCGTCAATGCCGGTGGGTAGAACTGCTCAACGATTACAACTGTGAAATTCGTTACCATCCAGGCAAAGCAAACGTCGTTGCCGATGATCTCAGTCGACGAAGCTACTTACTTAGCATTCATGATTCCCAAGCCCAGTTTAATCTCAAAGCTCTTATCCGTGACACGCAACATGCTTGTTTTACTGAACGAACTTTGAAGAAGGAAAAGATTCTAAACGATGGCGCCCAACTCGAGAATAAATCGAATGGTATCTTTCATTACTTGGATCGAATTTGGATTCCCAAGCGTACGAATTTGCAACAACTTCTGATGGACGAAGCCCACAAATCTCGATATTCTATTCATCCCGGTGCTGACAAGATGTACCAGGACCTGCGCTACAAGTACTGGTGGCCGGGCATAAAGAAGGATATCGCAATCTATGTTTCGAAATGCCTAACCCGTTCTAAGGTCAAGGCTGAGCATCAAAGACCCTCTGGCTTACTCGTTCAACCCGAGATCCCGATGTGAAAGTGGGAGAGTATAGCTATGGACTTCATAACGAAACTCCCACGTACTCAATCTGGTCATGATAGCATTTGGGTTGTGGTTGACCGTTTGACCAAGTCAGCTGACTTCCTGCCGATACGAGAAGACTACAAGGTAGAGAAATTAGCCCGAATCTACACCGAGGAGATCATTTGTCGACACGGGATGCCTCGTGACATCATCTCTGACCGCGATGGTCGGTTTACCTCGCGTTTTTGGTAAACGTTTCAATCAGCTCTCGGTACTACACTTAATCTAAGTACCGCTTTCCATCCCCAAACCGACGGTCAGACTGAAAGAACGATTCGCACCCTTGAAGACATGCTCCGTTCGTGTGTCATAGATTTCGGTGGTAATTGGGACGCGCACTTACCTTTGGTCGAATTCTCGTACAATAACAGTTATCATTCCAGCATTCAAATGGCACCATTTGAGGCTTTATACGGAAGGAAACGTTGATCGCCTATTGTATGGCACGAGACTGGAGACGCGTAAATTACCGGTCTTGAGCTATTGCAAGAAACGACAGACAAAATCCTCCAAATTTGAGACAACCTGCTGAAAGCTCAGAGCCGACAGAAAAGTTATGCTGATAGACGCCGCAAGCCCCTTGAATTTGACGTTTGCGATCACGTACTCCTAAAGGTTGCACTTTGGAAGGGGGTGATCAGATTCAGCAAGAAAGGAAAGCTCGCGCCTCGATATGTTGGACCCTTTAAGATTCTGGAAAGAATTGGAAAAGTGGCCTACAGACTCGAACTACCAAAGGAACTGAGTAACGTCCACCCGACTTTCCACGTTTCGAACCTTAGAAAGTGCTTGTTGACCAGGAATTACATGTCCCTCTTGAGGACCCACAAGTGGACGAAACATTACACTTCGTGGAAAAGCCTGTCGAGATCGTGGGACGAGAAACCAAGGTGCTCAGTCGCTCACGCATTCCCATAGTGAAGGTTCACTGGGAAGGCAAACGCGGTGCCGAGTTTACCTGGGAACTCGAAAGCGACATGAAGGCGAAGTACCCACAACTGTTTGTTACGCCTACTTCTTAAATTTCGGGACGAAATTTCCTAAAGTAGGGGAGGATGTAACAACCCGCTTTTCGAAAGTCAAAGTCAAAATTGAAGGCAAAGGAAGAAAAGGTTGCTAATTGCGATCTGTCACTCCTTGCTCAGCTACTGTTTTGACTTCTTTGACTTGTAATCGAATCTATTATTTATTTGCTTTAGTTGTATTATGTGGAGTATCTATTAATAATCGAGGTTTAATCGCATATTAATCGCTAATCGACTTATCACTTATCGCTATCGCATCGCAGCTCGAATTATGTGTTCTGGATATTGTTTTACGTGTGTGTGCCATTTAGGTGTTACTTGTGCATGTTATGTTTATGTTGAGGTGTTAATCGCAATCGCAAATCTATCGCATCACAATCGAATCGCAAACGCTAAACGCAAGTTAATTATAGTGATTATATGTTAGATATAGTAGTTATGTTATTTGTGTAACTAATGGGTAATACTATGGCATCGCTCGCTCAAATCGCATCGCAACACTCAACACGTGAATTGAAACGACAAAACTCATCGCGCCGAACACCTGGATCGAGTGGCCATCTGAACGGATTGCCATCCGATCGGATTGTCATCGATCGAGTTGTCACCTGATCGGATTGCCACCCGATCGGCCCGACACTTCACCACTTTCCTTTTTGGGAAACCCTATAAATACCCACCTGTCACATCATTTGTGATGTGACAGCTCCTTGTTCGACCAGCCGCACTCAAGCTCTCATTTCTCTCGATTCTTGTAAGTTTTCAACCTAAATCTTGTACTTCTATGATCTACACATACTTCTTCATCATTTTCACCTTTGAATCTTAACTTTTAACCGTGAAATCACCGGATTTGAGGTGTTCTAGGGTGATGTCATCATGGAGTTCTTATGAACTTCAAGGTTTGGCTTCATTCCACCAAGAACAACTTAGATCTGAAGGATTTCCACAAGATTAAACAACATTTTCGCATAGATCTACACAAATTCATGGTTAAAAGGATTGAAAGAAGGTTTTCCAACTTTCTTTCAACTCTTATACACTCAATGCACTCAAAACCGATAGAATCGGAGCTCGCTCTGAACTTCTACTCATTCTTAATGATGTGTTAGTTCAAGATCTGAATTCTATCCAAGAGACTACTGATTTTGAGTTTGAACATGAACAACCGTCTCGAATCGTGAACGGGTCAGACTAGGGTGATTCCTGTTCGGTCGTGTCACTTGGGTCGAGATGAGGTTTCTGTTGTTTAAGCAAGTTATCATAACGTCTCGTTCAAACTACAAAAACTTTCAAAACAAACAAGTGACGAAGACGATCAGGTCGTTGGGACGGATTGCCGTCCGATCGGATTGCCGTCCGATCGAACAGCCATCCGATCGGCTTGCACTTGGTTCACACTTAAACTTTTATTCAAGCTTTCAAGGTCTGGACGTCGAACAGATTGCAGTCCGATCGGATTGCCATCCGATCGAACGACCATCCGATGGTGTGACGTTTGGGACTTTGGTACTTAATCAATTTTCAACATGTTCAATGCATACGGATTTCCACCCGATCGGATGGTCATCTGATCAAGTGACCGTCCTGCTGTGAACTTGTTCTCAACTGAGAAGCCTCGCCAATCAGATCGCCGTCCGATCGAACGAACGTTCGATCGATCGACCTGAAGGGGAGAGATACTTCTCTATTTTCAAAATGCTACAACGAAAACTTCAAAGGGCAAACCATCATACACAAACGCATCCTTACCAAAACGAACGTCAATCCAATCGAATGGCCATCCGATCGGATGACCATCCGAACGGATTGACATCCGATCGACTGGCCATCCGATCGGATTGCCATCCGATCGGATTACCATCCGATACTTGGAACTCTTGCATCGTTTTACGCGCCGCTCATCGTTTATGCTATCGTGAACTGTTCAGGCTAATCTCTCAAGCGCCCCCTTCAATCCAAGAGAGTGTTTACTTGTTAAACACAATCTGTGAGTATACTCGATCCCTTTTTGCTTTATGCACTTTAGGGTGTTACATACGTTACATATTCTATATCACATCGATCACACAACACAAACATTATTTATACGCTGACCTCTAATGCAAGTTATACGTGACTCGATGAATGCCTGTTTGTTATGTTTACACATTGATTGTTGTCTACCTGCCTTAGCAACGATAGTACTATAGTTTGGACTCAGCACCTGTTTACTCAGGGGTTGTTAAGGACAATACTTCACGTGTTCGCAGTGGTGAACATGTGATGCACACTCGCTACTCGCAGTTAACTCGCAGTCATTGGTATTGATAGGATCTTTGTCAATAACTTACATGCTTTACATTATACGTTGTACATGCTGGTTATGCGTAAACGATTTCGAACTCTATTATACTATCAAACTTGTATGCTCACCTTTACACTATGTGTATTGACTTTATTTTAACGTATGTGACAGGTGTTTGAATGCTAGGATTGCCGTGCTATACCTGCTTTTGTGAAAAAGAATAGGATGGAGTCTAGAAACCAACGAACAATTTATTTATTTAAAATCTGAGTTGTCGGAACAGAACAATTTGTCCTTGATTTATCTGTAATAACTATGCTACTTGTTATGTCATGGTATGGGACGTGATGTTTAAATAATTGATAATCGTAGTTGTTATGGAAACTCCTGGACAATCTGTTTCGCTCAGTGCAATGCCCCTGATGTTTCCGTCATCGGTTGGGGTGTGACATTCAGAATGCTTGAAGTTTTATTATAAACACCTTGGTGAAAGTTATAATCTTTTGGGTCAAGTGAAGCAATGAATGGAGGAATATATTTTACTTATTTTATGTTTAATATATGAAGCATATTATATAAGTTTTTAGATGGTGTTTGTAAGGTTTAATTGCCTTGTGTAACTATGATTCACATCTATCATTGACATCTATATACGGAATGAGATTCTTCGAGAACTAGAAAAGGAGAAAATACAGAACGAGATTCTTTGAGAACTAGAAAAGGAGAAAATACGGAACGAGATTCTTCGAGAACTAGCAAAAGGAGAAAATACGGAACGAATTCACGAAATGATGAGTAATGTAAGGAGAAGCATTGGGATTCAAGGATTTAGACGCCATGATGAGCATTTGGTCGATGACATGATAGATAAAGATCTTGTATATGAAGTTGCTTTCCGCCCTTCTGACACGCCTCATACAATGCTTTAATAGGTTGTGGTTAAGCTAAAATGACATCAAGCATGACTAAGGGTTCAAGTAAGTGTCTAAAAATCTGAAAATTCAGGTTAAATCCACAATCAATGTATAGAGCTGCAGTAACAGATTCAACAATATCGCTTTCAATATTACTCATCATTTCGTGAATTCGAGTTCATTAAGAAGTAATGACGCTGATCAGGAATTGGAGAACCGTTGTGTATTTGCTTACTTATTGTTGAAAACATTTGTTGAAATCGAAGAAACGAGTAAAAAAGATGAAATGAGGCGTGTTATGTTGGAAACTGAGGTTGAAAGTTTGAACATTTAACATCTCATTAGCGCAAATGCAATACTTATAAATTTTATAGGCACTAATTGTCAATACAGAAACTTAACAAGAGAAACAACTAAAAAAGCGGTGAACGGTGAGGAACACATTTAGCATCTCACTTCCCTTTGATCATCATAACCAATAACCTTCACCTTTTCACCATCACCATCACTGCACTCCATCGCACACTGTATACTGCCCGTATAAAGTTATACGGGTCGGATACAACTTTAATAATTTTTTAATCGAGCGTATACTCAACATACGAGCACTAATTTATGTCTTGTATACGGGTCGTATAATGTTATATGACCCGTATAAAAATAACCAACTTTCTTTTTTTTAATTAGTATATGTGGAATTGCCGAAAACGCAGTAACGTTAAGGATTTAGAACTATGAACTTTGTTTGAGTTAGTACATGATGCGTGTTAGGTGTATATGTAGGTTTAAGTATATTTTAAGCCCTTTTACACTTTCTTTAGCCAAGTTTTAAATTTATAAAACACGATATTTACTAACACTAAACACGCATATGGGCAAGTGCACCCATCGTGAGCGTAGTATAGTGTTGGTAAGATACCGAGGTCGTCCAAGGACACAAGAGCTTTTAGTACCGGTTTATCCTCAACGTATAATCAAATCAAAAGTTTAGAAAAATGTTTTAAACTAAGAAAATAAAAACTAACTAAATGCTGAAAAATAAAAATAAAAGAAAAACATATAGACAAGATGAATCCCTTGGCTCCGACTCGTGTTTAGTGTAACCTTTGATTATTTCCGCACTTTTGCACTATTTAAGAGATTATCTTAGTTATTGTAGTAGGCCCCTCTTTTGGAGGTGACGTTACCCTCAACCCAGTAGTTTGAGTAAGCAAGGATACAATCCTAAAGGGTCGGATTATTGAAACATAATTAATTAAGTTATTAATGCATAATGTCATAGGCCCCTCTTTTGGAGGCGACGTTACCCTCGGCTAAGTAGTCTGAGTCAGCAGGGATACAGTCCTAAGTAGCCGGGTTAAAGTTTTAATAGTAGTTTAACTTATGAGGGGATCAAAGAGTTCGGACCCCCGCCATCCAATACCGTTAAGTATTGAAGGAGATCCTACTAAATTTGACCCAGGTCCTTTGCAGGACCTATACACTGAACAATGGCAAGACTCTTACCAAACCGTTCCCTTAACCCCCGACCAGGTAGCCAACATACCTCCATATAGACCGTGGAGATATGAATGGGGAAAATCTTTTATTTTATATAGACAGTAAAATAATGCCAAGACACCACGGACAAACGATAAGGAAGAATCACCTTCAACATAAGAAACTAGTTATTAAAGTCATTAATACATAACCAATTAAAAAGTGCGAAAAGATTAAAAATAAAAAGTATTACACTAGATACTTTGTCTTCACCAAGTGATGTAAGAGACTTAGGCAAACATGGCCTTGATTGTCAAGAACTCTTACGATCAATCTTTGATCCCGAGACGACTCACACACTCTATGATGGACAATGGATGATGGTGGTGGATGATGGTGTTATGGTGGTGGTGGGTGGTGGGTGAAGTGTGAGAGAGGTGGTGTGCCAAGGGATGGTTTGAGCTTGAGCCAAGCACTCCTATTTATAGGCTGAACAGAAGCTCGGGCACGGCCCCGTGTCCAGTGGGCACGGCCCCGTGTCCATCCTCTTCTCTGTCTTCATTAATTGCTCTTGTCTTTATTAGTTGACCACGGCCCCGTGTCCGCTGGGCACGACCCCGTGTGCAGAAGCATATCTGTACTATCAAGATTTGCCTGGATTCTGCGAATCTTATAGTTGACCACGGCTCCGTGTCCGCTGAGCACGGCCCCGTGGTGGGCGATGGAAGCTTCTACAACTTTGTCTTTTATGCTGACACTTGGGCACGCCCCCGTGCTCATTGAGCACGGGGCGTGTTCAGCCTTCTGTTCTCTTGTTTTGCTTGGAAAGATGCTTTCGGGGAGGTCGGGCATGCCACGTTTGTTCCTTTTCTTGTATTTATGTTAGATTTAGTTGCCTTTTTGCTTCTTTTGTTAATTTGAGCTCATTTAATCCTGAAAATACAAAAGGAAGACAAAAACACACTTTTTCCAACCTTAGTACTAAAAAAATGTTAGTTTTATACCATAATTGATGCAATTTATATGTTGCATTTTGCACACATCAAATACCCCCACACTTGAATCTTTGCTTGTCCTCAAGCAAAACTCTCTATAATGTGGCTTTACACTCACAAATGGAATGGGTAGAAGAGAAGGTTTTTGGGCTTGTCATAGAGTGTCGGGATTTCCAAGATTCTTTATTAAGTTTTATTTTTATTTATTTACAATCCTATTCGTCATGATTTATTTAAAACTTTTCATAAGATAAATTACTTATTTGGGCATAACATGCCTCTTTAAAATTCTATTTATATACAAGTTCACATACCTCACGGGGGATCACTCAACACTCGGCCGAAGATGTATTTTAGTGAATCACTCGAGTGCGGCATGGAACTTACTCCTACCATAGGCTTGCCAAGCAATCAATCCTCCTCATTTTTAACTATATACCTTTGTAAATATCAAGAGGACTTTTGGGTGAAGGGTTAGGCTTGGGTTAAAGGTAGGTGGTTGGGTTAGTGGTTAGTAGAAAAGGGCGAAAAAAAGTAAAAAGCGTCGGTTTGCGAAAGGCTTTTTATTTTTGCAAAATTTTTTATTTTGATGAAGCTATTATTCAAACAAAGTTATTTTTGATGAACTTGTTTGTTTATTTCTTTTGCTTCATCATTTTTTTTAGTCATATGAAAAACCGAGCTTGTTACTAAAACAAAGGGTTAAAAATAAAAAAGGTTTTGGTGGGTAAAAGGGTGTTTGGTTTGGGTTAAGAAATGAAAAGGTTTAGGTTCAAAGGGGTTAACTAGGGGTATTTTGGGTAGGTGGTAAAAAGAAAAATAACGGTGTAGAAATAAAAAGGGTTAGTCCTAATGCCTCCATCATTTACTTACTTGGGTTTAAGTTGGTAAGGACCGGGAAGGTATTGTCGTGGCAAGTTCTATAGTTGTAAGAACCAAGCGGCTATTCACACAAGAAACGAAAAATGAGCATTTAGTTTAAATATATGTATTTGTATGCTCAATAAAGGCTCAAAACTCACTTTTGTGGGAATGGGTTTTTATGTGATCAAATATATATAATCAAATTTTAACTAGATTTGTCATGCCGTTTCATAATTTTCTTATGTTGGTTCTTTTTATCACGACGCGATCGGTTGTAAATTTGTAAAAATATAACATTTTTAGAACTTGTTATTCCCAAATTAAACCAAGACAAGTAAAAAAATGAAAATTTTTGAAAAAAATTGGGGTGATTAGCGGTTCCAATAGAGTTTTGTGTAAGGCTTGTTATTAGGACTTGCAAGATTCAAGGTTTTAGCTTCCCCTCACACTTAAATTTCACATTGTCCTCAATGTGTCCCAAAAATAAGTTTTTCGGTTGATTAAAATGTGTAAAAGTGGGTTAAAAACAAGATTTTATGGTACTGGGTAGCTGAACACGGGGTGGTGTTGGCTGAGCACGGCCCCGTGGTCAGACTGCCAGTATCAAATTTAAACAGAAGGCTGGGCACGGGGGCGTGTTCAGTGAGCACGGCCCCGTGTCCAGTTACCTGAACTGGGCATTTTCTGCAGAACCTCGGGCACGGGGCGTGTTGGGGTGAGCACGGCCCCGTGCTGAACTTGCTGTAATGAAGAAAGATTATCGGGAGGCTCTGTTTTTATGCATGGGGTGTTGGTTCAAGCTTCCCTTATCATCCTTCACCATCCCGAGTGTGTTTTATTCCTGAAAATTAAAAACTAAACTAGAAAACATAAAGGTTAATCTAAACTAAACTACGGATAGTTTCGCGGAATGCCTCCGTGGTGCGCCACGTTTATAAGGGTCCTTGGCTAGACCCACCTTATCGGGTGGTTCTGGCTCATCTTCAATTAGGGGATCATCATTGCCGAATGGATATTTCATTGATCGCTCAAGGTCGACACTTTTTTTAAATGCCCCTAATTGAATAGATAAATTGTTGTACTTCCGGTTTTTCAAAGCTTCGTGGGTTTTTACAAAGGGTCGTCCCAACACTAGAGGAGCGTCATCTAGGATGACAAAGTCGGTTGGGATTACCATTTGATTTGTTTGCACCAAGACATCCTCAACTACACCGGTTCCATGTTTTTTTCAAAATTCATTTATTAGTAATGTCACAATTGATAAAGATCTTTGCGTTAACATAATGCCCAACTATATTTTCGAAAAATTAAGTATTATTGATTTTATTACCTTCCGATTGGATAGAAAAATGGGTATTTGAAGTGGAGAAAAATCAATAATACTTAATTTTTCGAAAATATAGTTGGGCATTATGTTAACGCAAAGATCTTTATCAATTGTGACATTACTAATAAATGAATTTTGAAAAAAACATGGAATCGGTGTAGTTGAGGATGTCTTGGTTCAAACAAATCAAATGGTAATCCCAACCGACTTTGTCATCCTCGATGACGCTCCTCTAGTGTTGGGACGACCCTTTGTAAAAACTCACAAAGCTTTGAAAAACCGGAAGTTCAACAAACTACATCTTCAATTAGGGGCATTTAAAAAAGTGTCGACCTTGAGCGATCAATGAAATATCCATTCGGCAATGACGATCCCCTAATTGAAGATGAGCCCGAACCACCCGATAAGGTGGGTCTAGATAAGGACCCTTAGAAACGTGGCACACCACGGAGGCATTCCGCGAAACTATCCGTAGTTTAGTTTAGATTAACCTTTATGTTTTCTAGTTTAGTTTTTAATTTTCAGGAATAAAACACACTCGGGATGGTGAAGGATGATAAGGGAAACTTGAACCAACACCCCATGCACGAAAACAGAGCCTCCCGACGATTTTTCTTCATTACAGCAAGTTCAGCACGGGGCCGTGCTCACCCCAACACACCCCGTGCCCGAGGTTCTGCAGAAAATGCCCGGTTCAGGTAACTGGACATGGGGCCGTGCTCACTGAACACGCCCCCGTGCCCAGCCTTCTGTTTAAATTTGATACTGACAGTCTGACCACGGGGCCGTGCTCAACCAACACCACCCCGTGTTCAGCTACCCAGTACCATAAAATCTTGTTTTTAACACCTTTTACACATTCAGTCAACCTAAAAACTTATTTTTGGGACACATTGAGGTCAATGCGTAATTTAAGTGTGGGGGGGATGCTAAAACCTTGAATCTTGCAAGTCCTAATTACAAGCCTTACACAAAACTCTATTGGAACCGCTAATCACCCCAAATTTTTTCCAAAATTTTCAATTTTTTTTAGTTGTCCAGGTTTAATTTGGGAATTTCAAATTCTAAAAAGGTTATATTTTTACAAATTTACAACCGATAGCGTCGTGATAAAAAGAACCAACATAAGAAAATTATGAAAAGACATGACAAGCTTAGTTAAAATTTAATTATATACACTTGATCACATAAAAACCCATTCCCACAAAAGTGAGTTTTGAGCCTTTATTGAGCATACAAATATATATCTTTAAATTAAATGCTCATTTTTCGTTTCTTGTGTGAATAGCCGCTTAGTTCTTACAACTCTAGAACTTGCCACGATGATACATTCCCGGTCCTTACCAACTTAAACCCGAGTAAGTAAATGATGGAGGCATTAGGACTAACCCTTTTTATTTCTACACCATTATTTTTTTTACCACCTACCCAAAATCCCCCTAGTTAACCCCTTTGAGCCTAAACATTTTCATTTCTTAACCCAAACCAAACACCCTTTCACCCACCAAAACCTTTTTATTTTTAACCCTTTGTTTTAGTAACAAGCTCGGTTTTTCATATGATTAAAAAAAATAAAAAAAATAAAAAAAAGAGAAAAAAATTTTTTATGATGAAGCAAAAGAAATAAAAACAAGCAAGTTCATCAAAAATAACTTTGTTTGAATTATGGCTTCTTAAATTTTTTTTTTGCAAAAATAAAAAGTCTTACGAAAAAACCGATGCTTTTTACGCTTTTCGCCCTTTTCTACTAACCACTAACCCAACCACCTACCTTTAACCCAAGCCTAACCCTTCACCCAAAAGTCCTCTTGATATTTACAAAGGTATATAGTTAAAAAGGAGGAGGATTGATTGCTTGGCAAGCCTATGGTAGGAGTAAGTTCCATGCCGCTCTCGAGTGATTCACTAAAATACATCTTCGGCCGAGTGTTGAGTGATCCCCCGTGAGGTATGTGAACTTGTATATAAACAAAATTTTAAGGGAGCATGTTATGCCCTAATAAGTAATTTATCTTATGAAAAGTTTTAAATAAATCATGACGAATAGGATTGTAAATAAATAAAAATAAAACTTAATAAAGAATCTTGGAAATCCCGACACTCTATGACAAGCCCAAAAACCTTCTGTTCTACCCATTCCATTTGGGAGTGTAAAGCCACATTATAGAGAGTTTTGCTTGAGGACAAACAAATATTCAAGTGTGAGGGTATTTGATGTGTGCAAAATGCAACATATAAATTACATCAATTGTGGCATAAAACTAACCATTTTTTAGTACTAATGTTGGAAAAAGTGTGTTTTTGTCTTCCTTTTGTATTTTCAGGACTAAATGAGCTCAAATTAACAAAAGAAGCAAAAAGGCAACTAAATCTAACATAAATACAAGAAAAGGAACAAACGTGGCATGCCCGACCTCCCCGAAAGCATCTTCCCAAGCAAAACAAGAGAACAGAAGGTTGAACACGCCCCGTGCTCAATGAGCACGGGAGCGTGCCCAAGTGTCAGCATAAAAAACAAAGTTGTAGAAGCTTCCATCGCCCACCACGGGGCCGTGCTCAGCGGACACGGGGCCGTGGTCAACTATAAGATTCGCAGAATCCAGGCAAATCTTGATAGTACAGATATGCTTTTGCACACGGGGTCGTGCCCAGCGGACACGGGGCCGTGGTCAACTAATGCAGACAAAAGCAATTAATGAAGACATAGAAGAGGATGGACACGGGGCCGTGCCCACTGGACACGGGGCCGTGCCCGAGCTTCTGTTCAGCCTATAAATAGGAGTGCTTGGCTCAAGCTCAAACCATCCCTTGGCACACCACCTCTCTCACACTTCACCCACCACCACCATAACACCATCATCCACCACCATCATCCATTGTCCATCATAGAGTGTGTGAGTCGTCTCGGGATCCAAGATTAATCGTAAGAGTTCTTGACAATCAAGGTCATGTTTGCCTAAGTCTCTTACATCACTTGGTGAAGACAAAGTGTCTAGTGTAATACTTTTTATTTTTAATCTTTTCGCACTTTTTAATTGGTTATGTATTAATGACTTTAATAACTAGTTTCTTATGTTGAAGGTGATTCTTCCTTATCGTTTGTCCGTGGTGTCTTGGCATTATTTTACTGTCTATATAAAATAAAAGATTTTCACCATTCATATCTCCACGGTCTATATGGAGGTATGTTGGCTACCTGGTCGGGGGTTAAGGGAACGGTTTGGTAAGAGTCTTGCCATTGTTCAGTGTATAGATCCTGCAAAGGACCTGGGTCAAATTTAGTAGGACCTCCTTCAATACTTAACGGTATTGGATGGCGGGGGTCCGAACTCTTTGATCCCCTCATAAGTTAAACTACTATTAAAACTTTAACCCGGCTACTTAGGACTGTATCCCTGCTGACTCAGACTACTTAGCCGAGGGTAACGTCGCCTTCAAAAGAGGGGCCTACCACATTATGCATTAATAACTTAATTAATTATCTTTCCATAATCCGACCCTTTAGGATTGTATCCTTGCTGACTCAAACTACTTGGTTGAGGGTAACGTCACCTCCAAAAGAGGGGCCTACTACAATAACTAAGATAATCTCTTAAATAGTGCAAATGTGCATAAATAATCAAAGGTTACACTAAACACGAGTCGGAGCCAAGTGATTCATCTTGTCTATCTGTTTTTTCTTTTATTTTTATTTTTCAGCATTTTAGTTAGTTTTTATTTTCTTAGTTTAAAACATTTTTCTAAACTTTTGATTTGATTAGACGTTGAGGATAAACTGGTACTAAAAGCTCTTGTGTCCTTAGACGACCTCGGTATCTTACCAACACTATACTACGCTCACGATGGGTGCACTTGCCCATATGTGTGTTTTGTGTTAGTAAATATCGTGTTTTATAAATTTAAAACTTGGCTAAAGAAAGTGTAAAGGGGCTTAAAATATACTTAAACTTATATATACACCTAACGCATCAATGAGTCCTCTCAAATGAATAGACGGACACTTGCTTCCTCTCATAGGGTTATGTTGTGGTTATAACAGCTGATCATGCTAAGGACTGTTATAATTAACCACTGCTCCTTATAAAGACTGATGTTCTTAAAGACTATTGAGGCCTATCCACTGTTGAAGACAAAGCCATGTTAAAGACAAGCACTTATGTAAGTAAAGCCTGATCAACGAAAGGAAAACCACTGCTCAGTAGCAGCAGTGCTTCAGCATCTACAGCTGTAACACTCTCACTTTATAAAAGGGTTTTAGTACTAAAAACGACAAGTAATTGTGTTCTTACGAAATACACGTACATTTAAAATACGGGTTTATTAAAACTTTTACAAATCATAAGTTATTCAACATAACGTGATCGGATTCGTCGTTTAAATTTACGACGAGGCAATGTGTGGAAGCATGAATCTTTATCGTGTTCGGTTCTTCGTTGAGCTTGATCGTCTTCCGGCATCCAAAATGTACCTACATTTCATAAACATGAAATGCTTTAGTCATACGGAGTTTAAAACATGTCTAAACGAGTCTGGAAAGCGAAACTGATTAAAATACATTTTTTTACAGGGTCACGGTAGCCCCTGAATGTTGATTTTTTTCCACCGTAAAGCAGTGGGTGTGTGGCGTAAAGACTTTAAGGCTACCGTAAGTTACGGTAGCTACCATAACTTATGGTGGCCTCTGCAGGATTTTCCAAGTTTGCCGTTTTCTAAAACGAAAACCTTCATAACTTTTAATCCGCTTGTCCGTTTGACCTACCGTTTCTTCCTACATGATTGTAATTTGATCCTTCGTCATCCGGAGTTAAAATCCAACATCCAGATTAACAAATTTTGAGACTTTTATGCCTTCGGCTTATTACCTTTTTACAAAATTTTGACCCGTTTATGCATTTATCAAACAAACATATTTGTTTGATCATTATTTCACATGAACCTCTTCAATTCAATATTATCTACCATGTTAGGTTCTAATTACGGGTTTCTTATATATTTTAACCCGTTTTCGCTCGTATGCTTATTTTGACCACACTATTAGTTTACTACTTATATTCCACCACACTATACAAGTTCCTAAATAACCCATATGGGTCGTTTGCCCAATTCACCCGTCAAGGGCTTTTTGGTCAATTTTAGTCCTTCATTTACGACGAAGGACTTTCGCTAATATTTGACCAAAATATCGCTTTTAAGTATAATTCTAAATATGCGTACCTGGCTCGGGTCATAGCATTGACCCGTATACATACTTTTTGCTTTAATTTTTGTAGTTAAAGCATTGCGCACACATGTTATTTCCTGTGATCATAAAAACTCAACAAGTAGTCGTCAGTTATTATTGTCAAATGATTTTTTACCAATGTCATTTGACCCGTTTAGCCCGAATGACCATTTTCCATTATGAAATGATATCTAGTTACCATCTCGCTCTTTTACCCATTCCGGTTTACATCATAACGAATTATTTCAAAATTCGTTATTTATTAGTACTTACCCGACTAATCTACTATTTTACCCCTTTTTACCATAATTTATGGTTTCTTACCTTTTTACTTATTCCGACTTGCATTGTATCATGCCGGAACATCATAATTCAATTACTTAATATTATTCACAACCAAAATTCACAAGTAAGTGTATTGTAATTAAAAATGGGGTGTAAGCTTAACTTACCTTTTATCCGATTTCACTCTTTTCCGCGTATTCAAGCCGTTTGACCCGCTTCTTTTCCCCAAGCCGCCACCTAGCTCGTTAAGCGTCAAACTATCGTCATCATTTAGAAGGTGGTTAGATTAGTCATTAACAAACACAACTATTCCACCTTACGCATTTTCTATATCGAAACTTCTATTCGACTTCATCATTGGTTAGTTTAACGTATCAAATGTCAACTACTTTTGATCACATGATTTACACAATTTAGTCTAATTCAACATGATGTTTTGAACCCTTATCGCTTCATATTTCACATAAATTTCCCATATTATTCAAATGCGTGTTTCATTTCAAATTTCAACATTTGGTTTTCTCTTAGGCATTATATCAAACACCTAGTGAGCATACTTTTATAAAATTAACAATCAAACTCCATGACTACATATCTTGCCAATTTCATCATCTTTTACTAAATAATCATCTAGTTCATGGTTCAATGTCAAGATTAACTTCATAGAGTTCAAATAACACTAGTTTGATAATCATGATTCTAGTGTTCATCATGTTTCTACAAAATCCATTAAACACCTAGTTAGAGATCATGAGTTTTACTAACATGCACTCAAATTCCTTAGTTTATTAACTAGGGTTTGTTTCAAATCATGCATACATCCTATTTCCACCCAAATATCCATCATTCAAGCTCAAAATTCGAATTCCTAGAGTTCATCAAGAATTTGAGATGGAATAAAATAGTGAAATTTGACATACCTTATGATCACTTCACTGAGGTGATCATTAATCCGTGCTTGAATTTCAATTTGGGTGTGATTTGCCCTTCCAATTGCTTGAATTTAGGCCAGTTAGGGTTTGAACATGAGAGCTTCCTGGCTCCTCTGGAAGTCTCGACCAGAACACACACTTAAGGTGTGTGTTTTGGTGTTAGTGTTTTATTTAATTAAAACTAGTTTTCTAGTTTACCACTTTTAGTCCCTCTAGGTTTCAAGTTTTATAAAAAGTTTAACTAATTCATGTTTCCTTTGTTGCTTTAACCTCACTTGACATTATTCCTAGTTAACTTAATAGGTTCGGGAGTTATAACCCGTTATATTTTAAGTCCCGTTACCTCGAGTCTTTTATAAGCTTTATTTCCTCAAAAGCTTTTGTTCACTTTCTTATTTAATATCAGGTTTATTTATTTAAATCCTAATATTCACCGGGTTTACTTTTAGCACTTACGGTATTTTACCCGTTTATTTTCGGTTACTTTAATATAATTAATAAACTCGTTTTTGGGGTGTTACAACAGCGGAGTCAACTTTAGTATTTATGTATCAGTGTTTCTTTTGTAACAACGTTTAGTGTAGCAGTGGTTCGCTATATTTTATCTCTCGAGACAAACCCTATACAAACTCAAAGATGAACCACTGCCCAACAACAATGGTTCAGCATCAACAGCAGATATTCTACCTTTGTTTATGTTAACAGTATTTATATGTAACAGTATTTATCACATCAGTGTTTTATACTATGTTAGATTGTTAGATTTCATATCACTGAGATGTTTATATGTAACGGTATTTATCACATCACCCCACTGCTCCTTATAAAGACTGATCTACTTAAAGACTGATGAGGGCGATCCACTGTTGAGGACAAAGCCCTGTTAAAGACAAGCACTTACGTACCTAAAGGCTGATCAACGAAAGGAAAGCCACTGCTCAGTAGCAGCAGTGCTTCAGCAACTACAGCGGATTCAACTTTAGTATTTATGTATCAGTGTTTCTTATGTAATAGTGTTTAGTGTAGCAGTGGTTCATATAGTTTATCTCTAGAGACAAACCCTATACAAACTCAAAGACGAACAACTGCCCAACAACAAAAGTGGTTCAGCATCAACAGTAGATATTCTACCTTTGTTTATGTTAACAGTTTTTATATGTAACAGTATTTATCACATTAGTGTTTTATACTCTGTTAGATTGTTAGATTTCATATCACTGAGATGTTTATATGTAACGGTATTTATCACATCACCCCAGCATTCTAACTGATTATAAGTAATACTTTATTTTAATAATCTCAACATGCATCTTAAAAATAGTTAAAATGAAAAATTTTCATGAATTATAAGCATTAAAATGTTTTCAGGCTATCCACTGATAACTTAAAGTCTCCCACTGTTTTCAATGTAATCATTGCAACCACTGATATTATTCCATCAGTGGCTTCATAAAACAACTGTGTTGCATTACTCGTCAGGGGTTGGCTCGTGGACAGTTCATAGCCGTCAGATCTTTTGTAACCGCTGCCACGTCAGCATTCACTTTTTCCCCTATAAAACCCTGATCAAAACCCCCAAACATGGTTTTAACTGTCGAATCGAATTCAAAATTCCTTTTTCAAAGCAGTTATCCTCCATTTCTCTCAAAATTCCTCATCGTCCTTCTTCCTCAAATGGCAAAATTACGGTCTTCATCAGTTAAAAGGAAATCCAGTCAAAAGGCCATAGAAATTCGATACAAAGCTCCCCATAACTACTTGGGTCTGTTGACAAAACCAAGTAACACTAAAACGCTCAATTCCGTCATGGATGCCCTTTCGTCTTCAAAGTACAAAACTTTGTTGACTTATGATGCTCCGATTTACTTGGCAACCCAGAGGGAATTTTGGAAAAATGCAAAACTTGAATCTCAAGATGAAACACCCATAGCCATCAATTCCTCGATAAAGGGTGTTGATGTTAAAATCACACCACAAACCATCTTCGAAGTGTTTGAACTCAATGATCTTCAAGGTAAAACTTCTTTCGCTAAAATAGAGTATCAAACAGATTTTTTAGAAAGAGGGTATGCAAAGCAAATGAAAAAAGACACTTTGCAAAAAGGCAGTTTTCCCCCTGCCCCAAGGTTTTTGTTTCATACCATCTTAATGTGTGTTTCTAATAAGACCACTGCTTTCAATGAAATTCCATTAAAGATCCAATACCTGGCATATGCTATCTTGCATGGGGAAAACTTTAACTATTCACAGGAGATCTTTGATGACTTGGTAAAAAATGTTAATAGCAAATCATTTTTACTATTTCCAAGGTTCCTAAGCTTTTATTTTCAAAAGAAATTTGGAAAGGATGATGCTCATGTACTCATCCAAGGTGAACCTTTTCAAATAAATGGCCTTACATCTGAAACATTTACAAGGCTATCAAAAGTGTCCAAAACACAAGTAGAGGCTCCTGAGCAGACTTTAGCAGCTACCACTGCTCCTCAGGCACCTTCTGCTGAGCCCACTGCTCAAGGTGATCACAGCAGCAAAACAACTGCTGTGAAACCCACACCTAAATCCACCAAAAGACCAAGACAAAAGAAAACACAAAAGCCCCTCAAACCTAAAACAAAGGCAACTCTAGAAGATGAGATCCCAGAGCAACTTCCAGTGAAAACACAAAAGTCACCAGAAACCACTGCTGCTACTTCCTCACAGCAGATGGTAGAAATATCTCAACCTGATCCTCAAACTCCTCCTGCTTCTTTTAAAAAAGAACAGGTTGTAAGAATAGGGACATCAAATTATGTTGCTCTGGACTCACTTGAATCCATCATCCCCAGCCCACTGCCCGGGGAAAATTCTCTTTCCACTCCCATACTCACTGCCACAATTCCACCACAAACAAAACTTTTGTTGGATGCACTTGATATAACTCAGATAGCAATCAGTTCCTCTCAACCACCTTTCACTGAGAGCATGCCATAGAAAGTGACTGAGTCTGAGCTCCCTATCATTGCTAACCCACCAACAACACCTGAGGAGGTTACACTGCAGGATGTACAAGTACTTCCTGTCAGTAGTTCAAGTGAAGCAGCTACTACAAGTGTTGAACCCACTGGTTTACACTTGGACAGTAGTTTCATTAATCAGACTTCCTTGAAGGCAATTTCTTCTATGGGAACCTTTCTAAACACTGGTGTGTATCCTGTATTGACTGGTGAGCTTAGATTGGTAACCTCTGCTGAGGAAAGAAGTCCCCAGTTCCAAGAAAAAGGGGCAACAGGGGATGACTTTTGGAAAAGTCTCCCTCAGCCAACCACTGTTACAACCACCTCTGGTGGGAAATCAGATGATCCCATTAAATTGGGTGATGGTTTAATTTACCGAGAATTGACGAAGAGGGTTAACAAACTGGATACATCTGTTGCAGAAATCAAAACCATACTGCAACAGTTGTTACAAACACTACAGGCACCACCTGTTCCCACTGACCTTTGGGCATTATTTCAACCTCTGCTTCACCAACAAAGAGCAAATGCTGATCAGCAACATGAAATTCAGCTTCAAAAGATCAGAAATATCATGGAAGCCAGGTTCAAAGACACCCAGGCAGATATAAAAGCCATGAAGGCTCACTTGCTGAACACCACTGGCACTGCTCCTCCCTCTATCATCTTTGTGGACAACCCACCACCAAATGATGCCAAAAAGGTTGAGAAAATGAGGCAGTTGAAGAAAAAGGGATATGAAGATGGTCTGTACATTGCACCAGATAATTCAAGTATGCTTGCACACATCCCTTTGCCAGATGGTTCCAAAAAGGTTGATTTAACCTTAAATGCCATTGCTGATGCAAAAGCAAGGGTGAAAAAGTAATGAAGGCAAAGGATAAAGGAAGGTTTAAACAGGAGAAGAGAGTTTTTATGGAGATGAATGAGCAGGGTATTTCTGAGCCAAAGGATCAAGAAAATCCTCAGCCCATAAAAAAGTCTACTAGAAAAGCCATACAACCCAAAACCACACCTCCCAAATCTACAAAACAAACTCCCAAACCTTCCAAAAGCTCCACACATCAATCTTCCAAACCAACAGATGTTAAAACACCTGTTGTATCAACAGTTGTTGCTACTTCAGTGGTTTCAACATCTGTTATCCAAACAACTGCCACCACTACCACTTCAACACACACTACATCCACTGCCTTATCACCATTACCAAAAATCACTTCACCACCACCAATACCACCTGCCAAAAGGCAGAAGACAACAGTTGACACATCATCTGTGGTAATGGAAACAGTGGTTGAAACACCAGTTGTTTCAACAGATGTTAGTCAGACACACACCATCACTACTCAAACACCACAAACAAAACCATCATCACAAAACTCACCACCTGCCTTAAAGCAAAAGAAAACTGTTGATACATCAACAATTGTAGTGACAACAGTGGTTGAGACACCAGTTGTTTCGACAACTGTTAGTCAATTACCTACCACTTCTAACAATCCTTCCCAAGCCATAATTCTTTTTGCTCCAAAACCTCAAACAGAAATACCTCCTCCTGAAAATGTGTATACTAGAAGAAAAAAGTTTCAAGTGCATGATGATGACATACCAGCACCTGATCCTGTTTCATCTGTACCTTACAAAATCACCAAACCTAAATCTTTCATTCCTACAAAATTGGTCAATCCAATCAAAGATCCAATAGCTCTTCAAGGATATGACTCTGCAGATACTACCCCAGCAGCTGCCAGTTATCCACTGGAACTCCATGCAGTAAAGAATGAAATGAGGCAGTTCTACACAGTGGATGATCCTTCAAAAAGGAAATTCCCTTATCTTCTTGGTTTTAGAAATCCAAAAAACATGGATGGATATCTAAAACTAAAAGCTAGACAAGCTGAAATAAGAGCTAGGCTTGAATGCCAAGGAGAAAATGACAATGTGGTTTCAAGTCATTATCAGTTTTTACTCACCAAAGTCAAGCTCATGGAAGACTATGCTAGAGACTTGAGTAAAGAAATGTCAAATTTACCACCAGAACCTGGCCTGCAAAAAGATCTGAGAAAAGACTTTCTGGCACTAATCATGAGTGAGAAGTTCTACCCTGCCAAGGAAGAACAATTCCAAGATTGGCCACTTGTTGGTCTCAAGACATAACTTAATAGAATTGAAAGAGTAAAAAGAGATCCAAGCATGAAAAGGTCAGCACCAAACTGGCGTAAATACAAAAAGGCTATTGATGATCTTACCTTGGAGTATAAAAGAAAGAAACAAGAGTTGGTTGATGCAAAGGTTGGAACTGCCAAGGCCATAGCAAAATGGACAAAGCAGTACACTGATGAAGCTTATGAAAGGCTGAGAAAAAGGAGAGAAACAGATCCTAGCCTTCCAAAGAAGCCTGATTACAAAACTATTGACATGTCAAAGAAGCAGGTCCACAATTCTGAACCACTGTTCACATCATCAGATACCTCTGTCATTATGTTAAACCAAAGAAAGAGGCAAAAGCTGACTGATGCAGTAGAGAAAGAGCAAGAAGCTGTATATTTTAAAGAGGCTATTAAGAGAATGGCACTTGAAGATGACAGCTCAGCAAAGCTTCAACATACATTGGAATCCAAGCACTGATGAAGCATAAAAATTGAAGCTCAAACTACTGATGGGATCCAAGCATTGTTGAAGATCAAAGCATTGTCCATTCAAGGTCTGATCACCCTTTGAAGATAGCACTGATGCTCAAGATCAGTGCTTAGATTACAACAGTGGAATGAAGAATCAGTGTTTATGTATCAGTAGTTTGAATATAATCAGTGTCTGTAGTGTCTGTTGTTATAGATTCAGTGTTTATGTTCAACATCTTATTTTTTTTTGGTCAACATCTGTTTGAATTTTGGTCAACATCTTATTTTGTAAAGAAGTACAAAAACAAACATTTTTACAAAATCCCAAATCAACCTAACATGTAAGTGCATTGAAGTAAAAGTGGAAATGATATTATTCATGTGGTCCTGTTGTGCTTTTGTTTAACCTCTAATATGCGTTCATGATCTAATCCGGTGATTTGAAGACAATTTTTGTTGAATCTAATGAGATGGTTGATGTAATGTGGTCGTATTAGTAACTGATGACGGGGGTAGCCCAAGATTGAATAAAATGGCTAATTACGTAAATGCTTAAATGGTTAAATGGTTCAAAGCTTAAAAAGCTGTGAGAAAGGAAAAAGCAACACGGAAACAGTAGCCAGTCACATCTGGAGATCACTTCACCAACCCACAGCCGCAAAGGCAATGCAGGTCTGCACAATGCACGCTATTATCCGGGGAACAAAAGCCTTCAACCCCCAAAAGGGGAAACCCTCCACTGCAAGCGAGGTTGCTAGTCTAATCCATTCCACTTCGGGAGATGCTTTCCCTTATAAAATGACACTTCATTTACTTCAGGGGACATCTGGACCAGCCCTGATTCTTCAATCTCTGGTCATTCACATCGAATGCTTGTCTCGCACAAGTCATTCCCTTTCACATCCAATACACACATTCCCTTTGCTTCCACTTCCGAATCTGAGCACAATTCAGAGGAGGATCCATAGCAAAGAATAACAATAAACTAGTAAACCTCCTTCCACGTCTCGCAAACGTGGGGGGACCCCACGACCTGCGTTAGGCAAGGTTGAACCCTTCAACCATTCTGCCTAGCCAGTCCAGCTACCACCGTTGGTCTTGTATTTGTTGTATCAACAAGTTGGCGCCCACCGTGGGGCTACGCCACTATTTCTTCTCAAAAAGACCTAGTAGTGTAGCTCTATTCACTTAAAATCACCATGTCTGAAAGTGGATCCCCGGAAGAAGTAAATCAGATTCCAAACACTTCTACTCCGGGTAGTAGCCAAGCTCACGTGGCTATACCAACTTCTTTCTCAACTCCGGGGAGCACACCCGAGTTCCTCAACTTCAACACACCAACTCCGTCCCGATCCGGAGTTCCATCTCCTAATATCGGTGTCTCTGATGCCCCATCATGTGTTGAACTCACCCCTGAAGGGGTTGCAAACAATTTCCTTGTGCTAAGGACTCTTCTCAACCAGCACGTGAGTAAAGAAAGAGAAAAGGGAGTGAGGATTCGGTTAGACTATGACGAACCTGAGCCAACATTGTCCCCTGGACCACCTCCTCCTCTTTTTGCAACAAGAAGTGAGGCTGGTCCCAGTAACCTTTCAAACCCTCACCCCTATCTGTCCTCTATGACAAATCCTACGGTACATCCTATCTTCTCTTCCCAACCAATTACTAGTGGTGCTCCTCTGGGACATGAGTTAACTCTTGACCAGCTCCTACAATCCCCGGTGACAAGCTATCCAGCATCTACTACAACTACATGGGAGCAAGCTCTGTCCGTGCTCCCTTTAGCACGGAGTGCTGTTATGAGTGCTCCCCTCGGGATGAACTGCTCCACTGGCCCAGGAAGCCTTCAAGGCTTCAACCCTATGCCCAACATGATGACCCAGATGATGGCCAATTTCCCATGGCAACACTTCATCAATCAAGTGCTTGCCACTCAGGGAAACAACGGCAATAGCAGTACTATGGATGCAAGGACTGAAGAGGACTTGGCTAAACCATACAAGCCAAGTAACCTTTCATGCTTTTCAAGACAGATAGCCGATTATGATTTCCAGTCAAAGATCAAAATGCCGGCACACATCAGGACATATGATGGGACTGAAGATCCTGAGGACCATCTTCAGATCTTCACCGGTGCAGCTCGGATAGAGAAATGGTCCAACGCTGAGTGTTGCCTAATGTTCATGCAAACTCTTGTTGGATCCGCCAGGATCTGGTTCAACGACTTACCTGCTCAAAGCGTTCGAAGCTTTGACGATCTCAGCAAGGGTTTCCTGGCCAATTTCTCTCAACAAAGGCGGTATGTCAAAGACGCAACAGTGATCTTTCAGATAAAGCAGCGTGATGATGAAAGTCTCCGTGCTTTCATTGAACGATACAAGAAGGAAGGTCTAACTTATGTAGGGGCCGACGAGAAAATGAGGGTGGCTGGTTTCATGAATGCCATTACATCTAAGTACCTCACAAGGGATTTCAACAAATCTCTACCCAAAACCTTAGAAGAAGCTCTTGAAAGGGCTGAGGCCCACATCCGGGGAGAGGAGGCAGTAGACATTAAGGAACAAAGAAAAAGAGGGTCCAGCTGGAGAAGCAACAGTCCAGCCAGAAAAAGAGGGAACTTCAACCCCTATGACAGGCGGCCGAAGGGTTCAGATCCTCGAAGGACTGAAGGTCGGAACCTTTCAAGCAGGGAGAAAGGCATAAGCTTCACGCCCCTCACAAAGACCCCTCAAGAAATCCTAGCAACAGAAGAAGTTAAACAAAACTTTCGGCCTCCTAGACCTCTCCCCAAAAGCAGGAAAAATGAGAACTCCACCCAATATTGTGAGTTTCATGAAGAAAAGGGTCACCACACCAATGATTGCTTCCAACTCAAGAAAAGAATAGAAGAGGTTGTTAAATCCGGAGAACTCGCTCATTTGGTAAAGGGAGTCCGGGACAAAATGGCTGAAGGAAAGGGTAAGGAAGTCAATATGGTAGATTTTGACGGAAAGGTTCCTCACAAAAGACAAAGGTTGGAAGCTTGGGAGCTTCAATGTGTCTGTTTCCCCCCTACGGAGAATGACCCTCTCTCTAGCCCTCTCGTGGTAGAGGCTACCGTGGGAACGTTGCAAACATGCAAGGCATACATAGACACGGGTGCAGCCACCGAAATCATGTTCGAAAAATTCTTTAACCGATTGAGCAATGAAGAACGTTCAAGGCTTCAACCTTCTAGAACCTCTATAAAAGGTATCGCTGACATACCCCTCAAGCCTTTAGGGCAACTAACACTTGATGTTCGTTTTAGTGAAGGTTCAAAAGAAAGAACCCAACCACTCACCTTTGTGGTTATCAACATCCCCTCGAGCTATGATGTGATCATCGGAAGACCGGGACAGTGTGCATTTTACATGGCCGTGTCTGTTGGCCATGGTACAGTCAAATTTCCCACCGAAAGGGGCATAGCAACCCTTCAACCCTCCCAGGAAGCCTACATGGTTGAAGGTGAAAGTTCAAACAGTAAAGAAGACAGGCAAAGATTGGTCATAAACCATAAATACCCGGAACAAAGGATAAGGGTCAACCCTGACCTTTCTCAAGAGACCCTCTCATACCTTGAAAAGTTGCTAACACACTACAGTGATGTGTTCGCTTGGTGTCCTGAAGATATGACCGGGATCCCCCGGGATATTGCCGAGCATGAGCTAAGAATACCACCAGAGATCAAGCCTGTGGTCCAGAAGAAAAGAAGCTTGGCACCTGAAAGAAGTCAGGCAGCCTGCCAAGAGGTTGAAAAGCTTGTGTCAGCCGGCATCCTCCGAGAAGTCAAGTACCAATCATGGGTTGCAAACCCAGTTATGGTCAAAAAACCAGACAACTCTTGGAGGATGTGCATAGACTTCAAGGATCTTAACAAAGCTTGTCCTAAGGATTGCTATCCACTACCAGAGATTGATCTCAAAGTTGACTCCCTCACCGGGTACTCGTTCAAATGTTTTCTTGATGCATACAAAGGTTATCACCAAATCCTCATGAAGGAAGAAGATGAGGAAAAAACAGCTTTTCACACGGACAAAGGAATCTTTTGCTATCAAAAGATGCCTTTCGGCCTCAAAAATGCAGGAGCAACCTATCAACGGCTCGTTGACAAAGCCTTCGAAAGCCAGATTGGCAAAAACATGGAGGCATATGTCGATGACTTGGTTATTAAAAGCAAGACGGAATACCAAATGCTCGATGATATTCAAGAAACTTTCAAGAACCTCAGAAAGGTTAACATGAAGCTTAATCCAGAAAAGTGTTCATTTGGATTTGAGGAAGGAAAATTTTTGGGCCACATTGTTGGAAAACAAAGCATCAAAGCCAACCCTAACAAAGTAAAAGCTGTCCTCGAAACCAAGCCACCAAAGACCAAGAAGGAGGTTGAAAGCTTGAATGGGAAGCTTGCAGCCTTGAAGCGTTTTACCTCCAAGTTAGCCGAAAGATCTCTGCCCTTCTATAAAACGCTCAAGAATTGCTCAGATAAAAAGGATTTCAAATGGACTGAAGAAGCTGAAGAAGCTTTCAACCAGATGAAGCAACACCTAGCTTCCCTACCAGACATTGCGGCACCAAAAACCGGGGAGTTAATATCGGTGTACCTCTCAATCACGGACGAGGCCATCAGTGCAGTCCTCACCATTGAGCGAGACAAGGCCCAGGTACCCGTTTATTTTTTCAGCAAAACTTTAAAATTAGCTGAAACGAAATACCCTCCCCTTGAAAAACTTGCTTTAGCCTTAGTTCAAACAGCTAGAAGGCTTCGAAGGTATTTCCAAGCACACCCCATACAAGTGGTCACCGACCAACCTATTAAGAGTGTGCTTGAAAAACCTGAAAACTCGGGGCGATTAGCCAAATGGGCCATAGAACTGGGTGAACATAACATCACCTATGTCCCAAGGAAAGCTATCAAGGCTCAAGTCTTGGCCGATTTCATTGTGGAAGTCCCAAACCAAACACTTACTGAAGTAAACACTGCCACCACTGAACCTTCCAACCCTGAAGCTTGGAAGCTTTTTACCGATGGGGCTTCAAGCGTTGAAGGGTCAGGGGCTGGATTAATTTTGATTAACCCAAAAGGTTTGGAGTTCACATATGCTCTTCGATTTGATTTTCAGACCACCAATAACGAGGCTGAATACGAAGCACTAATAGCCGGCCTAAGGCTGGCCAAAGAAATGAAGGTTGAAAAGCTTGAAGTGTTCACGGATTCGTTGCTGGTCTCAAGCCAAGTGAATGATAGCTACATAGCTAAAGAGCCCAACATGAAAAAATACAGAGAAAAATCAAAGGAACTAATGAGTACCTTCCAAGCATGCAACATCAAACAAATCCCCAGATCTCAAAACAAAAAGGCCGATGCCCTAAGCAAGCTTGCATCTCTCACTTTTGCCCACCTCACCAAGAAGGTACTGGTAGAAGTGTTGAAGGCACCATCCATTAATGAATTGGAGGTTCAAGATGTGGTTACCGAAGAAGAACCAAACTGGATGACTCCCATAAGAAAGTTCCTCAAAAATGGTGAATTACCCAATGATCAAGTGGAAGCTAAAAGGGTTGAAATCAAGGCAAGACAATACATGCTGCAAGGAGAAAACCCTTTACAAAAAGGGTTACCTTGCTCCCTTGCTAAGGTGTGTCGGCCCCGAGCAAAGCAAGTATTTGATCAAGGAAATTCATGAAGGAGTGTGTGGAGCTCACTTTGGAGCTAGGTCGGTAGTTGCAAAACTCATGAACCTCGGATATTTCTGGCCTTCAATGCATCGCGACACAGCTGAAGAATTGAAGAAATGTGATGCCTGCCAGATCCATGCACCAATCCCAAAAAGTCCCAAGCACGATTTAGTCCCAATAACCCCCGCTTGGCCATTCCATAAGTGGGGAATGGACATTGTTGGTCCATTTCCCCCAAGCAAAGGAGGAGTAAAATTCCTACTAGTGGCGGTAGACTATTTCACCAAGTGGCCCGAGGTCAAACCACTTGCCAAGATCACAGGAAAGCAAGTCATCGACTTCGTCTGGGAAAACATCATTTGCCGTTATGGATTGCCAGGAGTACTTGTCACCGACAACGGAAGGCAATTTGCTGAGAAACCTTTTAGCGTTTGGTGCAAAGAATACAAAATCGATCAGGTTTTCAGCTCAGTGGCTTATCCACAATCAAACGGGCAGGTTGAGAGAACAAATAGAAGCATAGTGGAAGGAATCAAGACAAGATTGGGAAGATATGAAAGCAACTGGCTTGAAGAATTGCCTAGTGTTCTATGGGCAATTAGAACAACGGAAAAAACAAGCCATAAGAAAACACCTTACAGCTTGGTATTTGGATCCGAAGCTGTGATCCCTGCCGAAATAGGAGTTGTAACCCAAAGAATTGTCAACATGGATCCCGAAGCAAACCAAAAAGAGACCATGTTGAATTTACAACTCCTAGAAGAAGCAAGAGATCAAGCCGCAATTCAAGAAGCCAAATACAAGCAACAGATGGAAGCTTACTACAACAAAAAAGTCAAAAACGAACGTTTCAAGCCAGGGGACTTAGTCCTCAGAAACAACGAAGCCAGCAAGAAAGAAAATCAAGGAAAGCTTGGCCCAAAGTGGGAGGGTCCATACACCATCCTTGAAGCACACAAAGGTGGATCCTACAAGCTGGCTGATTCAGAAGGCAAAAGGCTTCCAAGGCATTGGAACGGCAAAACATTGAAAAGGTTCCATGTTTAAACGGAAAGTTTGGTTTGTATCAAAATATATCTCAAGCAGAATTATGAATACCTTTTGTAAAAAGCAAGTATTGCTTTAATGAATGAAGTTGTTTTTATCAAACTTGTCTTTCTATCCTAAAATCAGGTTGAGAACCTAGCAAAAAACTCCATGGCAAGTGCCATGTAAGGGGATGAGCTCCCAGGCCACATCGCTCAATAGGTTCAAGGGTTGAATGAACCTATATAAGGGGTGAGTTCCTAAATCAGTACAACTCCATGAGACTTGTTAAGAAAAAATAAAATGGTCTCATAGACGGGTTTGAACAGCCTACACCAAATGTTCCCTAAGCCTTAAAAATGTAATCAACAAACAGGCTTATAGAGTCAAGTGAAAAACAAAGAAATGATAAAAAGGATAGGTGCTATGTCTTCTTGTTAAAAATACCAAGGCTAAGTGACTGCAGCACTGAACCCTTTAGGGTATAAAAAACATAAGGGCAACACAAACTCGACAAAGACAAAGTTACAAGAAGACAAAGAAAATCTAAAAGAACAATACAACTTAGACAAAAAAAAAATTATACAAACCAAGTCAGATCACAAGACTAAGAAGCCTTCAAGGCTTCAAGCCATCCGGGTAACAACTCGAAACCTCAAAGGCTTCAACCTACTAACGGACAGCCAAAAGGCTTGGAAGGTTAAAGCCAAACAAACTGCCTTAACGAAAAAGGCGCAAGTATAAAAACATAACACAAAGAAAATAGTTAAACATCATACCATATTAAAGAAACCCCTAAAAGACTTTCAAACACAAGTTAGGGCAAGTCCTAGTAGCTTGCAAGTTTAACTATTGTTCAAACGGCCACACAGGCCTTAAACACAACCAACAGGAACCTTAGGGGTTCCTACCAAACCTAACATTGTTCAAGTTAACATTACAAACATAAGTTGTTTTCAGTGCTAAGAAAGCTACGAATCAAGCATCAACAGATGTGGAAACTCCAGAACCTTCGCCCTTGGCCTTCTTTGTTTTCTTCAACCTTTTAGTCTTCACACCTCCATCACCACCAACCGCCGAAGCCTCCAAGCTTGCATCCTTAGGAACATCCGGCTGACCTGAAAGGGTATCATCGCTATCCCCCGAATAGGACCTCTTCCTTGAAAGAGAGCCCAAAACCTCAGCACAAACCTTCTCATTTAGGCCCTCCGGTTTCAATTCCTGCAATACAGAAAGAGGTTTACCAAAACAAGTGGAAACCTGATGGATGTAGGGGTAGGTCAGCTTCTCCATTTGCTCAACGGAGCCTTTAAAAACATCAGAAGCCTCGGGACGAAACAGAGGTGACTTCTCCAAAGGATGACCGGATTCATGAAGTTTATACCCAGCAATGAGGCCTTGGTGTTTCCCCAGGTTAAGAAGCTTAGTGTAAACGTCACCAAGAGCAGAGTTAAACTCTTTGGAGTGCAATAGATAAGTAACCACTTGGTGAAAACCTTGCTCTATGAGCCATTGGTTATCCCCAGTAGCCTGAGCAACTGAAGCTTTCAACCCTTCTTTCTCCTTAATAAAAGCCTGCTGCTGAACAAACAAAGCTTCCCGGTCAGCCCTAAGTTTCAGCCTAGATGCCTCAAAGCTCTTTCTCAAATCACTTATCTCAATCTCATGCGTCTTTTTAAGATCACTAACCTTGTTGTCCCACGCCGATTCTTTCTCAACAAAACTTGCAATCTCCTTCTTCATCACAGCCATGGAGGCTTTCATTTTATCTTTCTTCTTGGAGAACTCTTCATACTCCTGCATCCTCTGACGAAAACGGGCAATGCCTTGAGGAAGCATGGCAGCAAGATTGCAAGTACTTAAAATCATACGGGACAACATCAAATCATCATCCATCCCAGCAATGGTCTCGTGAACTGATGGAGGAGCAATGTGACTTAGAGCATCCTCACAAACAGCAGCATCTTTGAAGCTGTCATCATTCTTCACTGACCAAGTAGGCACATAAATCCCTTCCGGGTCCAACCCTTCAACGTCCCTGCTCGAAGACTCCTGAACAGGAGTGGCAACAACCTTCTTGCTTGAAACCTTTTTACCATGAATAACCAATTCCTTATCCTTCTCAGCACCTGCTTCAACACCTTGATCTTCCGAAACTTCAATATCATCACTCAAGTCCACCTTCTCAGTAGAAGTGGATTGAGGACTAGCTTTCAACAACCGACGAGAAGATCGACGGGTTGAAGATTTAGGAGCATTAGACTTAGAAAAAACCCTTGACAGTAGCAGCACTAACATAGCCTGAGCCCTCAAACCTTTGGTCAGCAGTCCTAACCACAACATTCTCACCAGGAACAGACGGAGCATCCTCCAAAACAACGTCAGAAGTATCGTCGCTCTTAATAAAATCCAAAGCAGACATGACTACAAAAAACAACAACACATAAGTCATAAATTAGGAATAACATAAAAAGAACAAAAAAGGAGAATGCATACCCATGCCACTCCTCATAAGAACCGGATCCCGATCAACATTCCCCCAAATTTTACTAACCCCTAATAGAACAAGTAAGTGTTGTGAGACCCTAAATCAATTATGACTAAAGTCGCAGCGGAAATTCGTACCATAAAATTTTCTTTGCATTACAGCACCTTGACGCGCTTGAAATCAATTCTAAGGTTAAACCTTTTTATTTATTTCATTTATTACACTCATCTTCAATAAGAAAAACATAATTTATACTTACTAACAACACCCTCATAAACTTCCGTACAATCCGTTAAGTGACTCGATCTTCGATCCCCGCTCTTCGATGATTCCCCATGTCTTGTACAACCTGCACTCATCATAAAGGGTCGTATCATTAGTACATATCAGAAATAAAGACAAGATTTATCCTTATACATTCTTCGTTCCGTTATCTCTTTACTTTCAAACATTCCATCTGACCATCAATTTCTGGTGATATATCGACCTATGCCTGCATTATATTTTATACTCAAGGTACATCATTAATAACATTAACAGTCAATCATGTTAACAACCTGCATACACCCCTACAATTATACCATTGTACTTACATACCTACATGCATACCTACACACATACATACATATATACCTGCATACATACATACATACATATCCAGCTTTTCCATCCTGTCATATAATTCTGGGTGAGACTCCTTTGCTATTCCTGCATCACACTTATAACTCCATGTACACGAATTAAACAACATAAACACATAATCGTACCGAAAGAATTATGTTCATACTTAAACTTAATACACATTATCTCCCGACATACATACGTACACACACAAGTACTAACCTACATGCATTCTTACATATATATACACTTAAATCCTTCTATAAGTATCTACATACACACATACCTACCTTGTTACGTACAGTCATGACATCACTCATTCACATACATACATACATACTTGCCTGATTGCAGTATACCAAACTCGTACATGCCTATTCTCCATACACATACCTACATACACTCACGTACTTGTTCACATAGGGGCGATTGCCAATGAGAATTAAATTAATAATTCTTACCTGGGGTACGGGATCCCGCTTTAAGGTTCAGGAACCTGAGGTGGGATTCTTACCTGGGCTATGGGATCCCGCTTTAAGGTTCCTAAATAGAACCTAAGGTGGGATTATTGCATGGGGTATGGGATCCCGCTTTAAGGTTCCTAAATGGAACCTAAGGTGGGATTCTTGCCTGCAGATCCGTTTTAACGTCCGAACGCGCTAAAACTTGCATAACTTTCAACCCGTATACCCGTTTAACCTCCCGTCTCTTCCCACATACTTGTAAATTCACAATTTATCATATGAACTTAAAATCCCACATCCGGATTAATGAAATTCTTATCTTACGCCCTATCGGCTTATTATCATTTTCTAAATATTTGACCCGTTATGGGTATTTTGCGCATTAAACGGTTTATGACAACAAAACCATACTTCCCATTTCCATCCTTGTCCAAGACATTAAACTAATCGTATAACTTGTTCTTAAACCACTTATTAAGATCATTTGCCCAAAATACCCATCAAGGGCATTTTGGTCAACTTTAATCCCATCCTTTACGACGAAAGACTACGACACATTATTGACTTCAACCATCATGCTTAGTTAATTAAAACGTCTTATAACTTAATCAAACCTAAGAAGTGATTGCAGAAATCACTTACCTCGTGCATCCGAGTTCAAGCATAGCTGCCGTGTTTATCCTTGGCCCGTTGCCCCTCCATGATTATGTCCGCGTTAACATGACTCCTATCCGTACATGTCATTACATTCACGTTCTTGTTAGCATATATGATTGTACGTATGAACGATCATATCAAATTCATATCACATGTATGACTTTCATTAGTCAATTCAACAAGCATAAAGCATACTCAACATCAACCTAACATAATCTTCTTATGAATTATATCTAAAATGCATTCCTCATGTTAGTTTACTATCAATTTCGTTATTACCACATTTTATACATGTTTACCCATTAATCGCATACAATTTCACATATTATTGTCATTTAGACATTTCATCAAACACTTGGTGTGCGTACTACTTTCTAAGCATAACGTACAACTATGTTATGCATGAATCTTCTAAGTTCATATGTAATTCATCAAATTTTACTACCAATCAACATATAACATTCACACATAAACATCAACATAACACCATCACATTTCTCTCAATTCAACTCACACGAATTCATCATATCCATCCTAATTCATCAACAATCAACAAGAATTGAGCATGGATGATCATTCAAGTCATCATCCTTACCAAAACAAGTGGGTTTCACCTCCAAACATCAAATTTACACAAACCATACATAACCTATGTTCTATAGGATGATTCTAACACTTATACATGATAAATTTCACATTATCTTACGGATTAGGACATAACCCACTTCACACATGATCACAAATCTTTGATTTAAAACATACCTTACGATCCCCTTGTAAAGGTGATCACTAATTCATGCTCGGTTGTGAGTTTGGGCCTTGATTCGTTCTTTAATTTGAAGCTTTGATGAACTAGGGTTTTTGGGGCTCTTGAGAGCCCCTGCTCGAATCGTCCAGAACACACACAAGATGTGTGTGTTTGTGTGGGTGTGTTTATTAAATAAAACATAACTTTCCCTTGTTCATCTTTGGCCCCTCTAGTTTGTACCCTTGTTTGTTTTTTGCCAAACATTTGACCAGGTATAATAATCTAGTTATAACACCCCATTATATTAAACATGGGGTCACACTAACAAACTTAGAAAACATAAATTTTGGGGCGTTACAAGTCTACCCCCCTTAAAATAGGTTTCGTCCCCGAAACCTTTCTCACTTTCATTTAACACACATTATCTCTTCTTTCAATCCATCAATACGACCGCTAGCACCTCCTAATGACAACCTTCTATCTTCAAGAACCCGCTCTGGAGTTCTTATTAGCGTCGCTTTCATAAATAGCGTTAGTTCCTAACGCGCTTCATAGCTACTGGTTTATCCATCATCCTAATACTCGTATATCATATGCATTATATACCTTCTTACTTACTTGCAACCGTTCCAACATTCCATTACTAACATTCTCATTTGTTTATTTCTCATTCATAATGTTTTTATCAACTATACGATCTTGCATCGAAATTTGTATATACTCAGATATGTTTAACTTTAACTAATACATCATAGTAATGAGTAGCTATTCATTCTCAATTCATAACTGTTCATATAATTGACTTCTTCATAACCATTCCATTCTTTCCTTATCATACCTTCGCATATCATTTTCATTTCCTTAACATGTCAACAACGGGTCAATACACATACTTCCTCAATCTGTAATCATACATCCATTCATATGATCTGTTCATAACGGATCTACCAGATTCATCTTATCTCTTAAGATTTCATTCTATGCATATATTATTTAACATTTAGTTATTGTTTTGTTACCACACAAAACTACCATTTCATAGTCATATATACGTACTTTAACTTTAATGTGAACATCCTTCTACGTTTTCTACAGCTACTTGTACCCTACATACCTTTACGTTACCTTTGAATCATTTCATTCATTTCACATTTTACTAACCTCGATTTCCTTCCATACTTTAGTGATCCGTAATTCAGATCTGTCCACATTCTTCACGAGTGCTAGCCGTACCAGGCTAGATTTCATTTATCCGTGTAACGTGCCTTCACTCGTACGCGTCCTTCCATCAATTCGATTGGTTTCATCACATCAAGGCTTCTATAATTCTTATCAGCAAGTTTAGCAATTAGCATTTTTCATTCAAACATTCATTCTACAATTCCTTACGTACACGCTATAACGTGTCACACATTTCATTTCTCACATGCAATTTTTTTCATTCTAGTCACTTATTTCGCCTACCTTCGCAAGTTGACCTTTCAAGGCCAAACTAACATTTCTTAATTATCGTATATGTATTGAGGTACACGCTCATACCTCTTCTCATTCATGCTTACTTATAAAGGCATTCATTACATCCTTTTTATGTTTTAAATCCGTCCCACGGATTTAAACGTAACATCCATACCCTTCATTCCTTCTATGTTTGAATCCATCTAGCGGTTTCAAACATATCATTCATACCTTTTCTTCCTTACATGTGTTGAATCCGCCTCGCGAATTCAAACAGGTAATTCATACTTTATTCCTTTCATGCTTCGAATCCATCTCACGGATTCTAACACATCATTCATACTTTCATTCTTTCCATGTTTTGAATACATCTCGCAGATTATAACATATCATTCATACTATAACTTCTTTCATGTTTCGAATCCGTCTCGCGGATTCTAACATAGCATTCATACTTTAACTTCTTTCATATTTCGAATCCGTCTCGCGGATTCTAACATAGCATTCATATTTCGAATCCGTCTCGCGGATTCTAGCATAGCATTTCATGTTTCGAATCCGTCTCGCGGATTCTAACATAGCATTTCACACTCTCATTCTTGAGAGTCTTACATTTCTCTTCACCCTCACGTCCACCTACTACTTAATTCTAACGGACATACCTGTATTAATTATCACGGTCCCACGAACGTCATATGCTTCACGTGTACTGGCCAGGTACACAATCCACATACTAGTTTCGTGTCTTCGTGTAATTGTCACCTTATGTCCGAAGAATTAGGTTTCGGCACGTGTATCATTTTTCAAAACATGTTTACTATACCATCATGGTCCTTCATTTAGCATTTTTCTTCCCTTAATGCATTTTACCATTTCATATACCGACATATTGAATTTACGTACCTGGGTTCAACTTTATCTTATTTCATGCCTTGGTGTCGGTACTTGACCGCACTCGCGGATCATCCTCTTCAAACGCTTATACTTACCTTGCATATACAAAACCGTCAGTTTCTTTATGCGTATACATAAGTACATACTTACATTCTCTTTTACCTTTGGATCTTGACCGAGTCTTGGATTGTACGAGTTTCTTATCACAAGAGCACACAGGTTTGAGTTCAAGCACTTACCTTTTTACACTTGATTCTCTCAAACCAGGGCTCTGATACCAACTTGTGAGACCCTAAATCAATTATGACTAAAGTCGCAGCGGAAATTCGTACCATAAAATTTTCTTTGCATTACAGCACCTTGACGCGCTTGAAATCAATTCTAAGGTTAAACCTTTTTATTTATTTCATTTATTACACTCATCTTCAATAAGAAAAACATAATTTATACTTACTAACAACACCTTCATAAACTTCCGTACAATCCGTTAAGTGACTCGATCTTCGATCCCCGCTCTTCGATGATTCCCCATGTCTTGTACAACCTGCACTCATCATAAAGGGTCGTATCATTAGTACATATCAGAAATAAAGACAAGATTTATCCTTATACATTCTTCGTTCCGTTATCTCTTTACTTTCAAACATTCCATCTGACCATCAATTTCTGGTGATATATCGACCTATGCCTGCATTATATTTTATACTCAAGGTACATCATTAATAACATTAACAGTCAATCATGTTAACAACCTGCATACACCCCTACAATTATACCATTGTACTTACATACCTACATGCATACCTACACACATACATACATACATACCTGCATACATACATACATACATATCCAGCTTTTCCATCCTGTCATATAATTCTGGGTGAGACTCCTTTGCTATTCCTGCATCACACTTATAACTCCATGTACACGAATTAAACAACATAAACACATAATCGTACCGAAAGAATTATGTTCATACTTAAACTTCATACACATTATCTCCCGACATACATACGTACACACACAAGTACTAACCTACATGCATTCTTACATATATATACACTTAAATCCTTCTATAAGTATCTACATACACACATACCTACCTTGTTACGTACAGTCATGACATCACTCATTCACATACATACATACATACTTGCCTGATTGCAGTATACCAAACTCGTACATGCCTATTCTCCATACACATACCTACATACACTCACGTACTTGTTCACATAGGGGCGATTGCCAATGAGAATTAAATTAATAATTCTTACCTGGGGTACGGGATCCCGCTTTAAGGTTCAGGAACCTGAGGTGGGATTCTTACCTGGGCTATGGGATCCCGCTTTAAGGTTCCTAAATAGAACCTAAGGTGGGATTCTTGCATGGGGTATGGGATCCCGCTTTAAGGTTCCTAAATGGAACCTAAGGTGGGATTCTTGCCTGCAGATCCGTTTTAACGTCCGAACGCGCTAAAACTTGCATAACTTTCAACCCGTATACCCGTTTAACCTCCCGTCTCTTCCCACATACTTGTAAATTCACAATTTATCATATGAACTTAAAATCCCACATCCGGATTAATGAAATTCTTATCTTACGCCCTATCGGCTTATTATCATTTTCTAAATATTTGACCCGTTATGGGTATTTTGCGCATTAAACGGTTTATGACAACAAAACCATACTTCCCATTTCCATCCTTGTCCAAGACATTAAACTAATCGTATAACTTGTTCTTAAACCACTTATTAAGATCATTTGCCCAAAATACCCATCAAGGGCATTTTGGTCAACTTTAATCCCATCCTTTACGACGAAAGACTACGACACATTATTGACTTCAACCATCATGCTTAGTTAATTAAAACGTCTTATAACTTAATCAAACCTAAGAAGTGATTGCAGAAATCACTTACCTCGTGCATCCGAGTTCAAGCATAGCTGCCGTGTTTATCCTTGGCCCGTTGCCCCTCCATGATTATGTCCGCGTTAACATGACTCCTATCCGTACATGTCATTACATTCACGTTCTTGTTAGCATATATGATTGTACGTATGAACGATCATATCAAATTCATATCACATGTATGACTTTCATTAGTCAATTCAACAAGCATAAAGCATACTCAACATCAACCTAACATAATCTTCTTATGAATTATATCTAAAATGCATTCCTCATGTTAGTTTACTATCAATTTCGTTATTACCACATTTTATACATGTTTACCCATTAATCGCATACAATTTCACATATTATTGTCATTTAGACATTTCATCAAACACTTGGTGTGCGTACTACTTTCTAAGCATAACGTACAACTATGTTATGCATGAATCTTCTAAGTTCATATGTAATTCATCAAATTTTACTACCAATCAACATATAACATTCACACATAAACATCAACATAACACCATCACATTTCTCTCAATTCAACTCACACGAATTCATCATATCCATCCTAATTCATCAACAATCAACAAGAATTGAGCATGGATGATCATTCAAGTCATCATCCTTACCAAAACAAGTGGGTTTCACCTCCAAACATCAAATTTACACAAACCATACATAACCTATGTTCTATAGGATGATTCTAACACTTATACATGATAAATTTCACATTATCTTACGGATTAGGACATAACCCACTTCACACATGATCACAAATCTTTGATTTAAAACATACCTTACGATCCCCTTGTAAAGGTGATCACTAATTCATGCTCGGTTGTGAGTTTGGGCCTTGATTCGTTCTTTAATTTGAAGCTTTGATGAACTAGGGTTTTTGGGGCTCTTGAGAGCCCCTGCTCGAATCGTCCAGAACACACACAAGATGTGTGTGTTTGTGTGGGTGTGTTTATTAAATAAAACATAACTTTCCCTTGTTCATCTTTGGCCCCTCTAGTTTGTACCCTTGTTTGTTTTTTGCCAAACATTTGACCAGGTATAATAATCTAGTTATAACACCCCATTATATTAAACATGGGGTCACACTAACAAACTTAGAAAACATAAATTTTGGGGCGTTACAAGTGTTCAGGAAAGGGACGAACCCTCGAAGGGCACTCCCGGATGGCATTGAGAAAAACAGCATTCAATTCAGACTCGGAAGGTTCCGGATCATTGAGGACGGCATCCGGTTTCCTCCACACCATTTTAAATGGGAGAATAGCATCGGAAACCCAGAAAAAGCGGTCCTTCCAAGCCCCAAGGGAAGTAACCATCGAGGAAATAAGGCAGGTATCAACTTTGGATATTTCGAAAGTAAACCAATCGCCATTCTTAGCCAAGCGAAAAAACCGGCGAAATAGTAAAAGAGAAGGATCATACCCAAGAGCACGACATAAAACCTCAAAATGCAAAACCCTAGCCATCCCCTTTGGATGGACTTGCCCAAAAGAAACCCTATAATACTCCAACAAGTTCAAAACAAAAAACGAAAAGGGATATCGAAGGTTTGAGAACTCAAAATGACTACAATAAAGGGCAATCGAACCAGAAGGTGGTTTATCAACGGGAACATCACAAGCAGGGGCAGTGGGGTTAAACTTCCTATCAATACCATATTCCATACAAAATAAATCTATCTCCTCTTGTGTTAACCGGGAAAAAGATTTTGCTAAGTCCTTACGAGCACCCATTTTTTGAACGAAAATGAAGAATATAAGATGAAAAGGAAACCGGAACTAACCTTAGGGAAGGAGAGAAAATGGTAGAAACTTGGAAAAGATTATGAAACAAATGGATAAGTTTGGAAATACAAAATAAATATAAGCCTACAATAGGGGTAATAATGGCAACACAGTAACTTCTGCGAAAACCGCCACCCTATCAACTGCCATACATCAATCACATCAATTGTCAGTTATTTGAAATTCAAATTCAAAACATTAACTGCCTTCAACCTTTCAAGCCTTCAAGCATGGAACCCTTGAAACTTTTGGGCAGTAAAACACGCGTATAAAGTCAGAAGTCTTTGAGCTCATCTCCCAAAAACCTCTGACTTGGGGGGCTGATGACGGGGGTAGCCCAAGATTGAATAAAATGGCTAATTACGTAAATGCTTAAATGGTTAAATGGTTCAAAGCTTAAAAAGCTGTGAGAAAGGAAAAAGCAACACGGAAACAGTAGCCAGTCACATCTGGAGATCACTTCACCAACCCATAGCCGCAAAGGCAATGCAGGTCTGCACAATGCACGCTATTATCCGGGGAACAAAAGCCTTCAACCCCCAAAAGGGGAAACCCTCCACTGCAAGCGAGGTTGCTAGTCTAATCCATTCCACTTCGGGAGATGCTTTCCCTTATAAAATGACACTTCATTTACTTCAGGGGACATCTGGACCAGCTCTGATTCTTCAATCTCTGGTCATTCACATCGAATGCTTGTCTCGCACAAGTCATTCCCTTTCACATCCAATACACACATTCCCTTTGCTTCCACTTCCGAATCTGAGCACAATTCAGAGGAGGATCCATAGCAAAGAATAACAATAAACTAGTAAACCTCCTTCCACGTCTCGCAAACGTGGGGGGACCCCACGACCTGCGTTAGGCAAGGTTGAACCCTTCAACCATTCTGCCTAGCCAGTCCAGCTACCACCGTTGGTCTTGTATTTGTTGTATCAACAGTAACAAATAGTAATTAATATAACTAAGTTTCCCGAGCCCGGGAAGCAATCCCGGGTAAAAACCTAGTCTCTAAATATAATAAAGCAAAGTTGCAAAAGATGATGTGTCAAAATTCTAGCATTCATGTCCTATGTGTCAATCTCACAAGCCCCCCCCCCCCCCCCCCATTTAATTTCATCCTATGTGTAATTTTCTAAGATTTTTTATTTTTTTATAAAACTGATGTATCAGTGTCCTCTTGCAACAGCAAAGAGACAAATCTCTGAATCAAAAAGTAGTCTGCAAAACTCTTCACCTCATCCCAGAATTTAAAATTCAAAATTTAAAACCCCCACTCTCTTCACACCCATATCAACTCACATAATCCCCACTCTCTTCACACCCATTCACATCATAATCTCATCTGGGTTTTGATATTAAAACAACATGTACGGAAGAGATCCGTGGGGCGGGCCGTTGGAGATCAACAACACGGATTCAGCCACCGACGATGACCGGAGCCGGAATCTGAACGATTTCGATAAGGCAGCGTTGTCACGGCCGTTGGATGAGACACAGCAAAGCTGGCTCTTGGTCACCGGAAAAAGTTCAGTAATTTTTTTACTATTCATCACCACTTATAGTTAATATGTATGTATAATAATAGGTTGAAGGAGTTGTGTTGGAAGATGGACGTACTTGCAGCATTTGGGACACAGTTGCACATGCAGGTAATAATAATACGGCATCGTTCAGCTGTTTAGTTGGAACTTGTAGTCGACTCATTCAGGTGTTTGGATGTGTGTTTTCGGTTTGAAGTATAATTTACTAATGAGTTGTCCTCAATGGGACATTATGGTGGTTAACTGGTGTGCTCACAACCAACCAAAAGCTAGGAGTTGTTGTTCAAAACTTTTTTACTAATAAGTCTTCATAACTACTACAATAATGTGATGTAACAAGTTTTATTATTTGTTATTGTTTGATGCAATTGACTTACTATAACTGGAAAAAAACCTTGCCAAGTCATCTTTTTTTACCAGCTATACATGCAAAAATGTGTGCCATGTCGTTTTTTTCGTGGTTATAGCAGTCTATCACATCTAATGGTGACAGAATAGGATGGTCCTTGTGTAACACCCTATGCAAATCCCACAACGATAGGAGAGATGTTGGGTTCATAAGGATTCCTAGACTTCAAATATCACTAATTTGTTTTGGTTAAAATGGTTGTGGATAAAAGGAGTACCATGAGCTCTTTGTAGGCAAAGCAGACAATATTGGTTGGTATGAGGGGTCATTGTGTATGCTTTTCTTGTATAAGAAAGAATCGGCCATGAATGGACCTCTTGTGATTGTTCGAATGTAAAACTAAGGGCATGATGATTCTATCTATGATAAATTTATGTTTGTTAGGGTCTGAGTGTTAATGTTTTGGATCCAAAATCTTAGGAAACTATAATGGAGCAAATGGTGTTGTAGCATGTAATGGGTATCATAAATACAAGATATATACCATGTAGGTCTTTTACGACCCACAACTCATCTATTTGTTAAGGTCTGAGTGTTAATGTTTTGGATCCAAAAAATGGCCTTTAGCTATTTGTGTTGGGTTTGGGTTGACGACCACCCCGTTTTCCACCCGCCAAGCCATTTAAATTCAGAAAATATATATTGAACACTGAAACTTTTTTATACATTTTCTAAAACATGTTGACCCGCCTGCTTATGTAACCCGTTTAGACACCTAGGTTACACATGTCGCGTTTGGGTTACCAACATTGTAAGCAAATCTGGATTACCGTTCAACAACTTGACGTGAGTAACTGCTCATGTGCGGGTTGGGTTATACGGACCAACGAAGGTTTGGCCCGAACCACACACAATCTGTCACCAGTGGTTTTATGTGATAAAATACACTTTAAGAAACTTCTGACCCGTTTGACTCATTATCCGTCTCTGATAAACATAACTCGTCCATAAGTCAATGAGCCGAAACTGCCACATCTAATAGATTATCGTATTATAGCATCGTTGAATCGAACCTTCACTTGTATATTCATTTCATGGTTCCTATTTCAGGTTTTTGAATCCATTGGTAAACGGGGATTACCCAGAAATAATGAAGAAAAACGCAGGCAATCGAATTCTAAATTTTACCAAACTTGAATCAGAGAGAATCAAGGGTTCACTTGATTTATTGCTACGAACCTTTTGCTCCAAATACATCAGCAGCAGCCATCAGGGCAAGGGAGTGGAAGTGGTTCTCTTCATTAAGGTATTACCAACTACCAAGCCCATGTATTCTTTTTTAAATTTTAAATTAAAATGAAATTATGATTGATTTCGTTTATCTAGAGGTCATTAGAAAAGTTTCAGAGTAGATTCAGAGTAGATTAGTTAGATTTTGGAAAGAAATGAAATCAGTCAGTTGCAAGTAATCTCATACATAATCAAGTGACATATACCGTCATACACCCGTCTTTTAAGTAAATTTCTTTTAGGTCTCCACTATCCTTTAACTGTACCTTCTTTGCAGCTACATCTTTCGATGGCTCACAGTTGCGCCCTTTGATACCCATGTTAGAAGCCATGTCAAAGGAACTCGATGCTGGCTTAGGTTATATTCTCAATAATGTGCCAGGTGCTTTTAATTTTTAAATTATAACTTCTTATACATACATTGTTATTTTCAACTTCTGCTGGAATCTAGAAAGATACAAATATATATAGGGTTAAACTACTCGAAATGCATATATAGGCATGGACTCGACAGTGGCACAAGAAATCTCAAAGTTTCTTGCAACAATGTCCTCTGACCTTCCTGTAAGTTTACGATGTTGAACACTCGGTTGCATTACTCTAAACTTAAATTTTATCCAGTATTCCAGTTAATTATTATCAGATAATGATAACAGATTGATGGTTGCGGTCACAGGGCCTAAGCGAAGTATTTTCTGTGGAGACACTTGTATGGAAACTGGGGTTGCTTGGCTCTTGGCTCTTGGCTCTTGGGTCCCGGTGAAGAGAAGAAGAAGAAGAAGACATTGCTTGAGATTTTACTGTCTCTACAAGATGCTGATCCGGAGTATTATACAGATGAAATGATCAAAAGCCTTTCACAGGTATTATAAATAGTTATACTTATAAATTTGATAGCCAAGAGAGAAATTCATACATACATGTCTGCAACTTTTTTAGACAATCGATACAAAAGAAAATATATAAAAGGAAAAAGGTAAAATACTAGTTGATCAAAAAGGAAAATATATGGCTGAGAATAAGAAGGAATATATGGCTGAGAATAGGCAATAATTCCATTTCCAATACTCCCCCTCAAGTTGGCGCATGAAGATTGAGAATGCCCAACTTGACGAGTAAGAACTTCAACTGTTGTCCGCTTAATGGTTTAGTTAACAAATCTGCAATCTGATGGGTCGAATTGATGTGCACAGGGGTAATTTCTTTGGATTCAACACGTTCTCTGACAAAATAACAGTCCATTTCCACATGTTTTGTACGCTCATGGAACACTGGGTTGTTGGCAATATGGCGGGCAGCTTCATTGTCACAAAACAGCGGAGTCGGGTCTGGTTGTGCAGCATCGAGCTCGGTGAGAAGCCAACGAAACCACAAAATTTCACTAACGGTGGTAGCCATCGCCCTGTATTCGGCCTCGGCTGAAGATCGAGAGACCACTGATTGCTTCTTTGACTTCCATGAAACTGGAGCTCCACCAAGTAACAAAAGATAACCCGTGCGTGACCGTCTTGAAAATTGGCAACCTAACCAATCTGAATCGCAATAGGTCACTAGGGTTGTACCTCCTGCCTTAGGTAAAAGAATCCCTTGGCCTAACGTAGTTTTGAGATAACGAACAACACGAATGGCTGCGTCAAGATGCGGTTGTCGTGGGTCGGCTACAAACTGACTCAATAGGTTCACTGAGAAAGCAATATCTGGTCTTGTGGCTTGTAAATACAATAGACGCCCGACCAATCTCCTGTATTGCTCTGCATCAACACGAGGTTCTTCCTCTCCCTTATCAAGCCTCAAGCCTTGTTCCATAGGCAAGGAACTGGGTCGGCACCCTTCAAGTCCCATGTCTCGCAATATATCCAAGGTATATTTTCTTTGGCTAAGCACGAGACCATCTTTTATTCTGGCCACCTCTATACCGAGGAAGTACGTCAAACGCCCGAGATCCTTAATTGTAAATTGTTTGTTAAGAAGTGACTTGGTGGATTGGATCTTGATCATGTCATTTCCAACAATTATGACGTCGTCAACGTAAATAAGGGCGGCAACATGAATAGTACCTTGCTTATAGATGAATAGAGAAGGGTCTGCTACCGATTGTTTGTATCCCATATCCACTAATGAGCGTGTGAATTTGTGATACCAATTTCTTGATGCTTGCTTGAGGCCATACATTGACTTTCTAAGCCGACAAACACGTTTCTCATTCTCCTTTGAAAAACCTTGGGGTATCTTCATGTAAACTTCCTCATCAAGATCTCCATGCAAGAACGCGTTGTTAACGTCTAATTGATGTATGAACCAATCTCGTTTCACCGCCAAGGTAAGAAGTGTCCGCATAGTCACTAACTTTGCAACAGGAGCAAACGTGTCGTGATAGTCAACCCCTTTCATTTGTGTAAAACCCTTTGCCACGAGTCTTGCTTTATATCTTTCGACCTCCCCGTTTGGTTTGTACTTCACCTTGTAGACCCATTTTGAATCTATGGCTTGCTTTCCCAATGGTAATTCTTCAAGTGTCCATGTTCCGTTTGTTTCCAATGCTTTTATTTCTTTCTCCATCGCCTTTCTCCAATTTTCATCCTTTATTGCTTGGTTGAAAGACCTCGGCTCATCATTCGAATCGATGGCTGCTAAAAAGGCCTTATGAGACTTGGTAAACTTTTCATAAGAAATGTAATGGGCTAAAGGGTGTGCTGTGGAGTTCAAAGGTTCTTGATTAGAAGTGGGTGTGCTGTGATCAATAGACGGTGGCAGCTTCACGTGAAAATCATCGAGCCGTTTAGGTCGCGTTTTAATTCTTTGTTGCCTGCTTAGTTCTTGCTCCTCTAGGTTCACCATGGTTTCAGTTTGTACCTCACTATGGGTACCACTTTCTTGCTCAACGTGGGTACCACTTTCATTTGTTTCATTTGATACATTGATATCTTCCACATGTGGATTTTCACATGGGCTTTGCTGGTTCGACTCAGATGTGGATTCTTCATTTGCATTTGGGTTGTTTTCTTGTTGCAAATTTTGTGGTTCATCAACATTGACTTCTTCGTAATACCAAGGAGGAAAACTGAAAAGTCTCTCATTTTCTTGTTTATCAATTCGGTCGGAACTTCCATAAGGAAACATATTCTCAAGAAATTTTACATCTCTTGATACAACTATTTTGTTGTTGCTCATGTCAAATATCTTATATCCCTTCGTTCCCGGTGGATATCCCAAAAACACCCCCGGACTCCCTCTCCATTCAAATTTATCACCCTTTGCATCTGTGACTCGATAGTAAGCAAGACATCCAAATACCCTCATGTGTTCATATTCAGGCTTTTGCTCATACAATATTTCAAATGGAGTTTTGTTATCTATAGGTTTAGAAGGAAGACGGTTAATTATATAAGCTGCCGTTAAGACACATTCTCCCCAAAACCTTTTAGGAAGATTTGCCTCTATCCGAAGAGCTCGTGCGGTTTCAAGTAAGTGTCCGTGCTTCCGTTCAACAACTCCATTTTGTTGCGGTGTGTGAGGACAAGTGGTCTCTAGTATTATGCCTTGTTCAACATAAAAATTATTCATGCGACTTGAAACGAATTCTCCCCCGTTGTCACAACGTATCCTTTTAATCATTTTACCAAATTGAGTTTTTACCATCTTGTGAAAACCCATTAAAGCATCGCTCGCCTCATACTTGTGTTTCAAGAGAAAAACCCAAACAGATCGACTATAATCATCCACAATCGTTAAAAAATATATTTTCCCTGAAAGTGAAGGAGTTCTATACCTCCCCCAAATGTCACAATGTATCAAATCAAAACATTCTTTGGTTTTAATCGTGCTTGTGGGAAAAGGCAGTCTAGTATGTTTGGCTTTTGCACATGAATCACAATCTTCAATCTTAAAAGACGCCTTTTCGACAAAATCTAGATGAGAAAGCTTATTGCTAGAGGTATGACCTAGTCTCTTGTGCCAAACATCCACGGTAGCCACCATTGCCCATCTTTCACTCTGCCCCGCCTTGATCCGATACAATCCATTTATACATTTACCCATTCCAATCAATTCCCTCGAGTACAAGTCTTGCATAAAACAGAAATCCGGATAAAAGGTTATGGAGCATTGATGTTCTCTTGATAGTTTGCTTACGGACAAGAGATTACATTTAAATTTTGGAACATGCAAAACATTTTTAATAATGATTCCATTTGGCAAACGACTATTCCCTTTACCGATGACAGGCACAGATTCACCGTTTGGTATTAAGACCGGTGGCTCACTGATCGAAGCTCTTCTCCCATCAAGCCATTCGGTATATTGTGTTATATACTCGGTACATCCCGAGTCCAAAATCCAATCGTCTCCTTTATTTTCTTTCTATGCAAGGTGTTTTAAAAGAATATTATATTGTCTAGAACTCAAACCTGGTATAGGGCTTGTGTTCGGTTCTGATTTGTAACGATCGCCGCCATAACCACATCTGCTTTCCCGCACAGAACCTTCATCAGGTCCGGTTACATCAGCAGCCATAGAGCGTCCGTCGGGTCCTTCTTCAACAACGAACTCAACAGTTTCTCCGTCTCTAAGGCTACGGAATCCATTGGTTCTAATGGATGTTTGATGAACAAAGAGATCTTTACTGCCGGATTCTGGGGTGATGAAGCCAAAACCCCTTGTAACATTGAACCACTTGACAGTTCCCAGTTGTCTCGCCATAAGCGATTATGAAAGGATGGATTGGATTTAGTGTTTTGTTTGATGAGTGGTGTTGGTGTTAGAAACCTGCTCTGGTACCATTATAAATTTGATAGCCAAGAGAGAAATTCATACATACATGTCTGCAACTTTTTTAGACAATCGATACAAAAGAAAATATATAAAAGGAAAAAGGTAAAATACTAGTTGATCAAAAAGGAAAATATATGGCTGAGAATAAGAAGGAATATATGGCTGAGAATAGGCAATAATTCCATTTCCAATATATACACGATACCATATCGTGTATACATTTGTATATGTATAGTGGCGGATCCTGAACTTTTTTTAGTTTCGTTTTAGTAGATACAAATTAGTTGAAGCCAGTAAAAATAGATTACATATTTAAGGGTTTATACAAGTAAAAATAGATACACGAGCAAAGTTCACCAAACATTGTTTTGATATAACTATATTAAGACAAAAAAATAGCTAATTTTGTGTTTTTCTTTGTTTTCGTTGGTGACAGGCTCTATTACATGGAGGAATCAATACATCGGTCGAGACGATGGAGTGGGCGATGACGCTTTTACTTAACAACCCGCACGTTTTACACAAGGCGCAAACTGAAATCGACAGCTTCGTAAGATGCGACCGATTAGTGAACGAGGCCGATCTATCGAAGCTTCCATACTTGCAGTGTATCATCAAGGAGACGTTAAGAATGCACCCAACCGCGCCTTTACTTCTTCCTCATGAGTCATCCAAAGATTGTGTGGTTGGTTGTTACCATATCCCACATGGTACAATGTTGTTTGTGAATGTGTGAGCTATACAAAATGTGTGAGCTATACAAAGATTGTGTATTTGAAATATCCCGTTTCCACACATGGCCAACTTTATGTCGCATTGTCAAAAGTAAAAAAACAGAACTGGTGTGAAGTTACTTATATTAGATGAGGATAGAAATGTTACAAGTAAGACAACAAATGTGGTGTACAAGGAGATTTTTAGATAAATTTGAATTATATTTTGTACTTTTAAACTATCCTATATATTTTTAACTATATTTTTTAAATTTAGAATAAAATTTCTATCTTCTTTTTATTAATTCCAAACAAAATTAAACTACTCTCATTTGTTCACTCTTTAGTTTGGAATTCTTCATTAATATTCCTGCTCTATTTACTTGGATATGGAGTTTCACTATGAAATATGCATGTTGTCAAGTAGGGATGAGAACCGGTACCGGTACTTAGGGGTGCAAACGAGCCGAGCTACTCGCGAGCTACTCGAGCTTGGCTCGAAAAAAAACTCGAACGAGCCGAGCTTAAACGAACTCGAGCTCAAGCCCGAGCCTAAAAAACAAGCTCGTTTAGTAAACGAGCCCGAGCTTCGCTTATCGAGCTCGATCCGGCTCGCGAGCCTAAACGAGCTTTCTGTTTATATATTTTTTATTAATATATAAGACATATATTTATATAATAATAATTACGATTTATATAAATATAAAAAATAACATAATTATATGTATAATGATAATTATAATTAATATAAATTAATTAATAAATACTAAACGAGTCGAGCCCGAGCCGAGCTCGAGCTTGAAGAATTACCTTTGAGCCGAGCTCGAGCTCGAGCCTGGTTGAGCTCGGGCTCGGCTCGGCTCGTTTGCACCCCTACCGGTACTAAATTCCCCATAGCGAATTATTTGGATACCCACTTATTGGCGTTTTCGATACCGGTATTCTTGGTTCGGTACAGTACCGATATTTGATCGAATTTTACCTCCTTCAAATACTGGTATCATATTGTACTGGTACCCATATTGGCGATTTTCTTTACCGGTATCGATACTGAGCTCATCCCTACTGTGAACATGAAATCATCGCTTAAACATATCAAAAAGTTTGTTGAAATTGAACGAATGAAGAAAAGTAGAAAGTTGCTTCAAGTGTATGATTAATCCAATTTTATTATATAGATTTTTTTGTTTTAGTACATAAAAGGTTAGATGGTATTCCAATACCAATTAAAAATTATAATATCTTCTCGAGAACAAAAATTTCCATTCGTGTGTTATGAGCATTTATTTTTCTTTAAAAAATGTAACAATTAGTGAGCTTGCAATTTCATATTGAATGATCATGTACACAAATGGGGCGAAAGGGTGAATTTTATGATGTTGTCTTTGTCTAGCAAATGTTTTTTAACATTAGATGTTATGTCTAATCCACATCTACACTCAATGTGTTTTTATATATTACTTTTTGTTTTTCCTTTTCTAATGTTAGTGTTCATTTTTAAAAGCAGTTTACAAGCAACAGTGTAACTGTAGTTAAATATCGCTACAAGGAGTGCCTGAACAATAGCTTTTAGGCCACTTAAGGTCTTTTGGTGTAACTGGGAATTTGACACTCCAACCAAGGTAAGTTTTGTTAAATACTATTCAAATCAAGAAAAAGAAAATTTTTGTTACTGTTCTTTATAGATAACATGAAATTTTGGTTTAATTAAGTGGACTTTGTTGTTTCTTATGCAAAGTACATAAATTAGTCAGTAATATGATATCTATGTGCATAAGATTCAAAATGAAATTTTGTATGGATGAGTCTCATGATAGATGGTATTATATAAAGATGATATTTTTTTTTGTTTATGGTTATTATAGGGGACAGTTTAATTTTCATTTATTCATTTATGTTGGTTTAGTGGTGTTTGTGACTTGTGTAGGTGATATTGACCCTTACTAACGGGCAAACTCAAAGTGGAGATGTACAATGGTAAATGACAACTCTTGGACTCCATTTAAAGAATCAGTTTTTAGAATTCTACATTTCCAATTTGTTTACAAGGGTGGAGATACAATAGGAAGTTAATTTGGCTAGGAAGGATAGGAAGTGATCTTGACCATCCATTAAGTTAATCAAGGGCTAAGATTAAATCAGGGAGATTGAAAGTAAGAAAAGAGGCGCGTGACTTTTTTCAGGGGCATTCTAGTCAAGTAAGTCAATAGTTTCTCTCTCCTCCAATTCCCCCCCATTTTTTAAACGTTAATAACTCTTTCATACGACATTATTTTTTTATAAAAATTGCACCAAAAAAACGAGCGTTTTTTTATCTTTAAAACGAGTATACTATTGCTATATTTTCAAAAAAAAAAAAATTCAAAACCCAGTTGCGTAAAACGCAATAGAAAAACCCCCAGTTACGTAAAACGCAATGAAAAAAAAAACCCTAAAAAATGACATTTTTCTAAAACGCAATGCACCAAAAACACAAAGAAATGACTTATTTGTAAAACGCAATGGCCAGAAAACACAAAGAAATGTTTTATTTCTAAAACGCAATAGCCTAAAAACTCAAAAGAAAATGTACTTTATAAAACGCAATGGACTAAAAACCCATAAAAATGTGTTTTACCTAACGTTTGTGTTTTACGGAAGCTCTTGAATGAATTGCGTTTTGCTGTTAAAGAGAGCTATAGGGAATTTTGAATATGCAGAATGTGATTACGATCTCTCCATATTTGCAGACTCACGAAACTTTCCAGATACAAGAATACTAGGTTATGTTTTTAAGGTGATTTGAGATTTGAACCATGGCAACTTTGTCACCCAATTGTTTCTTCATCCAATCACAGTTATATCTTCATTCTTGCTCGTTACTGAATAGCCAGAAAGGACTGAAAACACATAAAAAGTGTTTTACCTAAAACGCAATGCATAAAAAACACAAAGAAATGTCTTATTTGTAAAACGCAATGGCCAGAAATCACTTAAAAATGACTCATTCTAAAACGCAATGGACTGAAAACACTTCAAAAATGTGTTTTACCTAAAACGCAATGACTAAAAACACTTAAAAATATGTTTTTTCTAAAACGCAATAGCCAGAAAGGACTTAAAAATGACTCATTCTAAAACGCAATGGACTGAAAACACCTAAAAATGTGTTTTACCTAAAACGCAATGACTAAAAACACTTAAAAATATGTTTTTTTCTAAAACGCAATAGCCAGAAAGGACTGAAACTGTCTGGGAACTGTCTGGGACTGTGAAAACACTCTTATTTCTAAAACGCAATGGACATATAAAACTGTCTGGGAACTGTCTGGGACTGTTTTTTTCTAAAGCTCAACCCCAGCCAGGGGCTCTGCCCCTTGGACCCCGCCAGGGGCTGCCGCCCCTGGGACCCCGCTACCGGGGGCTGCCGCCCCCGGACCCCCGCCATGATCGTAAAACGCAATAAGTAAATCAAAAACCCAGATCGTAAAAATGAAATTAAAGAATTTCTTACATGGATCGAAGTGGTTTCTTCAACAATTGATGAATTTTGAATGATTGAAACACTTATCAACGCTTGAATCGAACGAATCGAGTGATTATCTCCAAAATCACCGGAAAAAACGAGATTTTTTTATGAAATTAAACTGGGTTTTCTTCAAAAAAAGCTGAAGAACACGTTGATCGGGTTCTGAATCATTGATTTGTGATGAAAATCGCACTATAATGTAGTGATTATTGAGATAGAAAGTGAAGAAATAGTTAAAGATGGTGGGTTTTGAAAATGATGGGTTTTTGAATTTACTGGGTTTTGAAAAAGGAAGAAGAAGGAGTTGGATTGACTAAAATACCTTTTCTCTTTATTTTAAAATTTGCCACATGTCATAATCCTATGGCTTCCTATCCTTCCTAGTGAAAATTAACTTCCTATTTGATCTTTACCCTTGTTTACAAACCCTTTTAGATAAAGAAATTATGTGAGATGTGTCCGGGTTTATGGGCATTTGTATTTATAGATTTGTAAATATAACATTATTCATCTTTCATTATTACATGTAATATGTTTATTTAGTTAAATTTAATATATATTTAACTTTCCCATTATTTGTACGTTACGGAATAGAGAGCTCTGTTTCGTCTTATGTTATAATCTCAACAAATATTAATTATTTTCTCATGCATTTTATTTGTTTACATAAATGGGTGTTTTGCATCTGTTTATTTCTATAGGAGTGAAGTGAGTTTTATTTCCATAAAAGTGAAGCGAGAGTGAGTTTTATTTACATCACTACTATTGGATGGGATCGTATCAAAATAAGACATGCCAATCAAAGATGATCACTTTATTGTAGATATGATTTCTTAGTCAAAGTTTGATATGAGAGTTCTCACTTCACAATAAGTTTTGATTCGTCCTCAACAACAACGTTTTGCATATGTTAAGCAAGAAGTTGGGTTCCAGTAATTTAATATTATTTTAATAATCATATAAACGAATATGATCAAGTTTGTTTTCTTTGTCTTATATTTGATAAGTACTTTTAAGTTTGAAAACATTGTTAACGTTTAATTAATACACCTTATTCATCACGCATTATTCATATTTTAAAATATATATAAAGTTGTCTTTAATAAAATTTAAATATCCGAACCCGTAGGTACCACGGGTGATAATGGAGAAGTGTCGTGTGAATGTTAACGGAGAAGCTGAGATCCAGATGATTCGAGGTAAGGTTTGAAAGATAAAAGGAAAGTCAGTGATGAAGAAGACCAATAATGGAGTTGGTGTGTTTATTTTATAGGAAGATATCCATCAGTGAAAGTTGGATGATCCGAACAAAAAAAAAACCGATCCACATTCACTCGGATCCCAACAGTGAAATGCATTCAATCTATGGTACCTTTTTTTTTGTTGGTAATGTTTGCCAAACATGAATGGTTATCCACTTATAAGAATTCAGATAAAAAAATTCTTTTGTAAATATAATTTTTTTTAACACAACTCATAACCCGTGAAAATCACATGTATATAACCTAGTTTCTTTATATATGTGAGTTTGGTTGTGTTTTACTATTAGATTCTATAGTGATCGAATATTGTCCACCAATAGATTCCAAACAAGGGAAAGAATCCAAAATTGCAAATACTATTAGATTCCACATCCATTTTAAACGACACAAAAGTAGTTTACCATTCTTTATATATGTGAGTTTGTTTGAATATTCTATAGTGATCGAATATTGTCCACAATGGAATCCAAACAAGGGAAAGAATCCAAAATAATGTATATGTGTGGGTTTTTAGGGGACAAAAGTGAAAGTGCACTACTTTTAACGTTATTTTACTAATTTCGTCAAAACAACGTTAAAAAGCAAGGAACGGTTAATCATGCATCATATAGTGTCGTTGATAGCCGAAAGACAAAATGGTACATGCACTAATTGGCTTTTGTTCCAATTACTGAGTGTTATGTGCCTTATGTCTAAAGCTTGATGCAAAATTACTATTGATTCGGGGTCTCACTGAAAGCAACATTTCACTGCAATGCTTATTATTTATTATTATTACTCGTCGCTCATAAAACTAAAACAAAAATGAACAAACTAGTTTGAATAATATGTACAATTTATAATACAGTGTAGGTAAATTATACAAATTTAAAACATACATTAACAAATTACTTTTACAATTAATTTATCAAAACAAATATACCTTTGTAAGGGTGAGAAGAGTGGATTCAAGATGGTTCAAGATGGGATGCCACGATGGTGAATTAAGCCGATGTAGAGTGTGATGGAAGATGCAAATGGTGAAATCGAGATGGTCATACTTGAGATGATACCGGGTGTGAGGGCATTAAAAGGGGTATTAAACGTCACGTGACAGTTACGTTAATAAGAAGGTGTGGTAAAAAAAACAGCACAGAGTGGGAGGGACGTGAAAATGATGTTTTTATAAAAAAAATAATAAAAATAAACAAGAACCGATCAAAACCAACAAAAAATCTCCCACCAATGAAACGTCGCCACCTTACCCACACATTTGCCCACACGCCACTGAAGATCCTAAAGCCACATCCACAAGACGCCCTCCACGCCATAGGCGGGCCGATGTACCTGGCGTTGAGTGGCTTCCATGCCATATTTCCACGCCCAATCCGTGTGTTCTAAGTGAAGAAACAACAAATGAAACAGGAAGTGGGTGACATGCTCGGGACGGAGGGTTAATGTGACACTTCTGGACAAGCGAGAACACCGCCCCTACCTTTTGGTACCGTCGCGATATGCCAACCTCGGGTCTAATAATAATATTATTTATTTATTTATTTATTTAATTAATTATTAATGGTCAGTGCCGGCTTTGATGGTTTGCAGGGAGGACCTCCACACAATGCTCGTGATTTCGAGGGACACACGATTTAAAAAAATCCGATGTGTATATGTTATTTTTTTTAAATAGGAAACAGATGTCAATTCCAATATAGACCCATTTACAAATATTTTTTTTATGGTTTAGAATTTAGTCAACTTGACATTAGGTTTATTGGACCCAATACTAATTTGATTATTACTTTTAAATAATAATAATACATTACGGAAGCAGGGGCGCAGCTTTGTAGGGGCCGGGGGCGCCCGACTCACCGAACATTTCGCTCATTAGTGTCCGGTATGTAGTTTTCGTATATAATTTTTTAGGTATATACGTTTTTGACCCCCCGGTTTTATAATTTTATTATGTATATACGTTTCGACCCCCGGTCGGAAATCTCAAGCTTCGCCACTATACGGTAGGAAATATTTTTTCATGCTCGAACAGGGTACGTGAATTTTCGGAGACGCCCTTGTTAATGGTTAATTAATAATCAGAAAAATAAAATAAATTAATAATAATAAATAAAAGACTATATAAAAGGGAAGAGGTTTTGGACACATTGGAGGTCGGAAGTAGTAAGCATGGGATGGGCGATCGCTTTGCACGGCGGAGCGGGGGATATTCCGGTGGATATACCGGCAGAACGCCGTGAGCCTCGAGAAGCCGCCCTCCGCCGTATCCTTCAGATCGGCGTCTCCGCTCTTAACGCCAAACAGTCTCCATTAGATGTCGTTGAACTTGTGGTATATATATATTCTCTAATCAACTCCTCTCATTTCAAATCATCACGTTCATTTCACTTTCATGATCTCTTCTCAATCTCTTGTTATGAAGATCATCGTCGTTATTGTAATCGTGCTATTAGACGATGTTAAATCTACACATCAATTTCAGTTTGATGAATTTTCTGTATGTAGATTAGAGTTGAGTTAAATTATAACGGTATGAGATATTTGAGTTGATTATAGTCGTTGATAATTGATAGATAGGATGTTTTGTTGTGTCAATTGTGACAAATTTACACATGAAAGTTATGTTCATGAGTTCTTCTAAAAGTTATGTTGATTATTGGTTGTAGTAGATGCCCTTGATGATTGATAGATAGCTTGTTTTGTTGTGTCAATTGTGACAGATTTACACATGAATGTTATGTTTAGTGGTCATGAATTATGATTAGGGTTAAATGAACCTTGTTAGGCGAGTTTATTACCTTTAGTAGTAGTTTATTATTATTTGATTTATTGTATATCTTTAAGTTTGATCGTTAGTCATTAGGATAGTTATTGACGTTTTATCCGTACCTCATTATCTCATCATCTTATAATTCGCTTACAATTTTATGTATAAAGAGGTGGATCATGGTTGATCAATATATGAAAAACCATGAAAATTTTTCAGTTTCGAATATGATAAGACAATCCAAACAGCAGAATGGGGACAAATCCAGAAACAGTTAAAAGGCTTGTAATAGTGCACTTTCTTTTGCGATTCGTTTCTTAGCTTCTTAATTCTTTCATGCATATTATTAATTTTAACGGTTTGAATGTGACAAGTTTTTATTAGCATAATTTACTTCTGTAGATGGCCTTTTGTTCATTTTCTGCAACGAGTTACTGTGTTAAGACTCCTAATTCCTTGTAAACTGCTGTACGATTTAAGGTACGTGAGCTAGAAAATTGTCCACACTTCAATGCCGGTAGAGGGTCTGTTCTGACCACCAATGGAACTGTTGAAATGGAAGCTTGCATCATGGATGGGAGTTCAAAACAATGCGGTGCGGTTTCTGGTGTCACCACAGTTGTCAATCCCATCTCTTTGGCAAGACGGGTCATGGAAAAAACTCCCCATGTTTATCTTGCATTTGATGGTGCCGAGGCCTTTGCAAGAGACCAGGCAAGTTACACATTCTTGTTTGATGCATCATACAGTCATACTACATGTATCTTTGTGTTTATAATCATTATTTGCAATATATTTTCTGTTCTGAATGCTTTTACAATTACTTGTTTAGGGACTTGAAACAGTAGATAAGAGTCATTTCATCACTCCTGAAAACATTGAGAGGCTAAAGCAAGCAAAGGAAGCAAACCGAGTTCAGGTATGCTCATTCAAATTCATAAAAAATATCATTTATTATTAATCGAAAACTTTTACCTGTGAATAGTGGTGGAAATTTTGACCCGTTCCATGATTTTGTTTATATATCATCTCCAACGGGTGACGGGTCAAACAAGTAAAATAAAATTAATAGTTTAAAAAAGGGTGGCGGGCGTCAAAGTAATAGTTGAGGGTGGCAGCGGCCAATGGCCAATAGTTAAGGGTGATAAAATCCAATAACCCTATAAAAAAATGAGTTGAAAGACACTGGAAGTGTATTTTCAATGTATTAAACCTCCTAAATATATTTGTTATAATATTATAATTTTCTTAATAGTACTTAAAACACTATTTTTAATAAAATAAATCAAATTTGGACATAAAGTGTTATGGGTCAACCTGACCCTCTCTGTTTAAACCCGTTCTGGCCTAAGATGCTTTATTTAATATCACGGTGGAACTATTTTGCCTGAAGAGATATTTATAAATGATTATATTTATTACTTAACTTTTAGCAATTTATAAATGATTATATCTATTACTTGTAGCAAGATTATACACAACCTATAAAACCCGAAGTGCCAGACGGGGATAGCAAACTTGGAACGGTTGGATGTGTGGCTGTAGACAGTCTGGGGAACCTAGCGGCTGCAACCTCAACCGGGGGTCTGGTGAACAAAATGGTGGGAAGGATTGGGGACACACCGATCATTGGTGCAGGGACATATGCCAATAAGTTTTGTGCCATCTCTGCAACTGGCAGAGGTGAAGCCATAATCCGTGAGACGGTGGCTAGGGATGTGGCTGCAGTCATGGAGTACAAAGGGCTAGGTCTGAAAGAAGCGGCTGCATATATTGTTGATGAAGTTGCACCAAAAGGAACCACTGGCTTGATAGGTGTATCTTCGACAGGTGAAGTTACCATGCCTTTTAATACAACTGGTATGTTCAGAGCTTGTGCTACTGAAGATGGGTTCAGTGAGGTTGCAATTTGGAAATCTGGATGATCGTGGTCGCTTAAGCGTTAAGATGCATAAAACGCCATTAAAAGCTCCTTATGTTATGGTCACATTTGTTTCATTCATGGGTTTGGAATCAACCATAGTATGATTAAAGAATTAAACTGTTGGGAATATCCTTAAAATGACAAATGCAAATGTGCATATTTGGGTTGATTCGTATGAAAAATAAAATAAAAAGAAGAAAAAAAAACCAGAATTGGCTTTGCAACAGTTTGGTAGGTTCAAAGGTACGCAACTGCCTTTGTGGGCTTGATTCAAGGGCCGTGACTGTTCATGTGGTTCACGTTCGTTGGTTCCATTAGGCTTGTCAATGGATGGATATGGATCGGATCATGATGTGATCCATTAATGATCCAAATTAAATGGATCGTGATCCGATTGATATCCAAATAATTTTAAATGGATGGATCACTATCCAGATCGATCAATATTAAAAAAATATATAATAAAAAACTCAAAAAAAATCACAAAAAATAAAAAAAATCGAAAAATCTAAAAAAATAAAAAAATCACAAAAATCACAAAAATGAAAAAAATTAAAAAAATCTAAAAAATAATAAAATTAAAAAAATTCGAAAAAAACAAAAAATAAAAAAATTAATAATAAAAATTAAAATAAAAAAATCTTAAAAATAAATAAAAATCTAAAAAATAAAAAAAAATCAACAAGTATTTGTGTTCGGATCGAAGGCTCTAATGATTGTGTTAGTTTGTATAAATTGAACAAATCAACAGAAATGAACAATGTTTAAGTGCAGCGGAAATGAATAACAAACTCCGTAAACACAATCAAAGGAGAATATAGTTTGATAAACATTTGCTTTTCATACAGTCGAAAGATTACAAATCAAAGCAAAAGATTGTAATGCAAGCTTACAAACTAAACTCCCCCTCAGCCTGATACCCCATGGTTGGTTGCACAAGATGAAATGATTGAATTGAGGAGAAAAACTCACTCAAAACGATCAAATGTAACAGTACAGAGTACTGCTCCATTTATAGACAATCCAAACCACTGAGACATCTCAGCTGACGTCACCATGAAAGCGACGTCTAACAGCCTAACAACTTGTATCTACTGATCCTATACAAACACTGCTAAACCTAACCACTGACTATACATAAAACAGATGACATACTAAACTACTGCTTTCTCTTTACATCAGTGCTTTCCTCAAGGTTGATCAGTCCTTGATTTGGCAGTGCTTTGTCATCAGTAGATTGTACCAGCAGTGCTTAGTTCTCAGCAGTCTTATGGGCTTCATCAGTAGTTTTGAAGAACAGCAGTAGTTGTATCCGGGCAGTGGATATAAGACCATCAGCTGTTATAATCACTTTCAAGGGAGAAGACTTAGTGTAAACAGCTGCTTATTGTGAATCCACTGTAGTGAACCAGTTTTGGCTTTCATTATCTGTTCCTCTGGTAGGGTTCAATCCCAACAATCTCCCCCTGGAACAGATAATGCCAAAACTCTTCATTATTGTGGAACTTTATTGCCTCATCAACAGTTCCCTTATTTTCCCTTTAAGTTGTAGTTCAAAGGTTAAGGCATCTGTGTCATCATCATCCCTGCTAAGTGGAAGATCAAAGAGATCCTGCAAATCTTCAAGACTTAGGCCAAGTGCTTGTTCCCTTGATATTTTCTTCACTTCTCCATCAGACCTGAACATAGTCAGTACATGGGTCTGTTTGTCAGTTTCCCACTTTAGTACTTTTGAGCCTGGTGGGTTTCTTGGGAGATTTTTATTTGATGAGGTGTTTGGTGAAGCTGGCCTATTCATGACTGACTGAGCGGTACTTGCAGTTTGATCCAAACCAAGAGTTTCTATAATCATTTTCTTTATGCCTTCTTTTACAAAGATATCTCCTTTTATCAGCTCTTGGATGGTTTCACCTCCCAACTGTTTTTGTGGCCTTCTTTTATAGATGGTTGCACCAGCTGGAGCAGTGGCTCTCCTGATTTGCAGTTTAGATGGTCTTTTTGAAACCTCTGCTTCAGGATAGTCAGGCTTTTGAGGAACTGTAGGATCTTTCTTTCTTAGTTCCTCCAACCTTTTGTAGGTGGCCCTGACTGTATCTTCTTTCCATCTTGCCACTTGATGTTTTGACCCATAATCAGTAGCAACCAACTCCTCTTTCATTCTCTTCAGCTCAAGTGATTTTTCAGGCACATTCTTTTTGTACTTTGACCAATCAGGAGGAGTGTGTTTGACCTTTTTGTTTATCATCTCTTGAATCCTGGCTGCTTCTTGTTCAAGCTCAGGAATGGTCCACTCCTTGTACATGTGCTTCTCTCCCTTGTATTTCTTTGTTGCCATAATGCTTTCAATGTAGTCTTTTCTCAGAGTTTCATCTGCTCTTTCTGAAATTTGTTGACATACATTTTTTGCAAACTGTTCCAGGGATCTGACTTGTGTGAGCAAGTATTGATAGTTCTGCTGTATTTCCCTATCAGATTTCCCTTGTGTATTTCTTTTTGAGATATCCTCTGCTTGCTTAGCCTTGATTTTCAAGTATTCTTCAATATTGTTAGGCCTGGGATATCCTTTAACTGATGGCAATCTCCTTTTAGCAGGATTATCCTCATAGTAGAAAGATTTGATTTCTTCTCTGACTGCTATTAGTTCAAGAGGAAATTGAACACCTACAGGAGCTAAGGGCTGTTGAACTTGTGCCGATGAGAGAGGAACAGGCTTGGGTATTGTGACAAGTGACAAAGATTTTGAAGATGTTGGTGGTGGTGAAGTGTCATTATCTTTCAGGATTAGTCTTCTCCTTTTTGTTTGAGGAGGGACTGATGATGCTTTGGATGGAACAATGGTGGTAGTTTGAGTGGCAGTGGTTTGTGGTTGACTAACAGCTGTTGAAACAACTGGTGCTTCAACCACTGTTGTCATTACAACAGATGTTGTAACATCTGTTGTCTTCTGCTTTTTGGCAGGATGTGATGATGGTGATGTTGTTTTTGGTGGTGATGGTGGTGGTGGTAAAGCAGTGGTTGTGGTGTGTGTTGAAGTGGTGTGTGTTGAAGCGATAACAGATGTTGAAACCTCTGAAGTACCAGCAGTAGTTGATACAGCAGGAGTTACAACAGCTGTTTGGGTGGAGGTTTGATGTTGGAGGCTTTTGGATGGTGGTTTTAGAGTATGCCTTATGAGTCTGGATGAGATGGACTTGGGTTTTCTTTTTGGCTTAGGATTTTTAGCATCCTTTGACTCAGAACAACCCTGCGCATTCAGCTCCATGTAAGCTCTTTTCTCCTCATTCCACCTTGAAATATCCTTCGCCGCTCTATCCCTTTTAACACTTGCTACTCCTTCATCAAGTGCTTCTTGGGTAGCATCAACCTTTTTGCTACCATCCGGCAAAGGAATTTTTCTGGTCATAGCATCCCTTTCTGGTTCAATGTAAAGACCATCATCTATCCCCTTCCTTATCCACTCCTGAATTTTCTCCCCCTTTTTGGCATTATCTGGGGGAAGTTGATCAATAAAGAGAACAGTAGGAGGAGCAGTGCCAGTGGTTTCCAATAAATGGGCCTTGTCTGCTTGAGTGTTCTTGAACCTAGACTCCATGATGTTTCTCAGCTTTTGGACATGTATTTCATGTTGCTGATCTGCCATTTCTTTTTGTTGTTGGAGAAAAGGTTTGAAGAGGTTCCAGAGCTCATTTGTAGCAGGTGCTTGTGGTGGAGCAGGTGCTTGAGGTGGAACAACAGTGGATTGCATCTTTTGTACTGTCAACAACTGTTGCAGCATTTCTTTGATATCTGCAACTGAAGTATCCAGTTTATCAACACGTTCCATCAATTCCAAATATTTTAAACCATCACCCAATTTAATGAGATTATCTGATTTCCCACTAGCAGTGGTTTTATCAGTGGTTAAAGTAGGGAGTGTACTCCAAACATTAACCAATGATGCCCCTTTTTTTTGGTACTGGGGTCTTCTCCCTTCAACACTTGACAATCTTTTGATGTTGCCAGTGGTAAAAAAGAATCCACTGGTAGATGTCAGAGGTGCTATGGAAGGAATTGCCTCCAAGGAAGTCTTATTAATGTAACCACTGTCCAAATGTAAACCAGTGGGTTCAACATTTGTAGTGGCTGCTTCACTTGGATTATCACCAAGAGTTACTTGTAACTCAAGGGGTGTAACCTCCTCAGGTTGTGTTGGTGGGTTAGCAAAGAGTGATACATCAGACCCAGTCATTTGTTGAGGCATGTTCTCATTGATAGGTGATTGAGAAGGACTGGTTAGTGCCTGGTTCAAATCAATTGCATCCAACAGAAGTTTAGTTGGTGGGGGAATTGTGGATGTGATGTTTGGTGTTGAAAGAGAATCTGCCCCGGGCATTGGGCTGTGGATGATGGAAGCGAGTGATTCCAGAGCATCATAGTGTGGAGTCCCTATGTGTACAACCTGTTCTTTTTTAGAAGAAGCAAGAGGAGTTCCGGTTATGGGTTGAGATATTTGTACCAACTGCTGTGAGGAACTAGCAGCAGTGGTTTCTTGTGACTTTTGTTTTGTCACAGGCAGTTGCTCTGTTATCTCATCCTCCAGAGTTGCCTTTTTGATAGGTTTGGGGGGTTTTTGATTTTTCTTTTTCTGTGGCTTTTTGGTGATTTTAGGTGTGGGTTTCAAAGCAGTTGTGTTGCTACTTTGATCACCTTGAGCAGTGGGCTCAGCAGCAGATACCTGAGGAGCAGTGGTAGCTGCTAAATTCTACTCAGGCACCTCTGCTTGTGTTTTGCAAGGTGTTGACATTCTTGTAAAAGTTTCAGCAGTTAAGCTGTGCATTTGTAAAGAGTCACCTTGATTTATTACAGCAATATCATCCTTACTGAATTTCTTTTCAAAATAATATCATCCTTACTGATTTATTACAGCAATATCATCCTTACTGAATTGTGCATTAGGAGGGTATGAAATAAAAATCTTGTTGCAGAAGGGAAGTAACCTTTTTGTAAGGTGTCCTTTTTGACTTCTGCATTATACCCTCTTTCCAGAAAGTCATTTTTTAACTCGTTTTTGGGAAAAGTAATTTTACCTTCCTGATCATCAAGTTGAAAGACCTCTGAGATGGATTGTGATGTAATCTTGACGGCTTTACCCTTTAAAGAAGAGTTGATGGCTATTACAGTGTCTCCTTGTTTTTCAAGGGTTGCATTCTTCCAAAACTCTCTTTGGGTTGTCAAGTAAATTGGTGCATCTGCTGTTAATAAAGTTTTGTACTTCGATGCAGATATGGTATCAATGATGGAGTTGAAGATATTTGTGGTGCCGGGTTTTGTGAGAAGACCCAGAAGATTGTGAGATGGTTTGTGTGGAATTTCAGTGGGTGTTGCCTTTTGAGAGGCTTGTTTTGAAGATGATTTGGAAGTGGGTTTTGTAGACGGCTTCGATTTTGTTATTTTGGAGATGATGATCGAAGAAGATATTTGAAGGAATTTGATGAAGAAACTGCTTTGAGAAGAGAATTTTTGAGAATTCAATTCGACAGTAAAACCCTGTTTTGGGGGTTTTGATCAGGGTTTTATTAAGGGAAAAATAAGTGCTGATGTGGCAGCGGTTACAAAGATCTGAGGGCTAAAAACTGACCACGTGCCAACCTCTGTTGAAGTGGATGAAGAGTGGAGGACAGTTGTTTTGAGAACCACTGATGTACCAAGCCTCAGTAGTTACAACGGTAATAATGTGATAACAGTGGATGATTTTTACTATCAGTAGATAGCATATCAGTGGATAAGACACTGATTTTGAACATCAGTGCTTGCCAAGAAATTGAAGGATCAGTGGCTGACTTTCAGCAGTGGACAGTATTTAGTAAACAAATGTTTGAGCGAAACAGTGGTTAGGGGTAAGGTAATGGTAATGATTTGAAAAACCAGTATGTCGGCAACTGTTTTGAGAATTTTCATTCAAGGTTTTGCCACATGTCATTTACACGTTTTGAAGCTTTTATAACTCCTTGACAGTGGTTTAGTACCCCAGATGATGTAAACTTTTTACCAAGGCTACTCATTCTTGCTATAATATTTAAATTAAGACAAGAGTACCCTAGTATTTCAAAGTCTTTTGGCAATAAATCTTTGATCAGTTTTAAGAAAAAACTTGAGTTAGACACGACCTTGATACTTGTACCAATTTCCTTTCGATCTGTTTTGAGGATAATATAACAAAAAAATAGAGGTTATACATCCTGACAGGAGATTGAAACTTTTACTATCAAAAACCAGTAAAAGTTCAAAATATATTATTCTTTTAAAAAAATGAAGAATGATATATCCTGCCTTATTCGAGAGAAACCTTCTACAGAAAAATAAGTAAGGATTTTCTGAAAACAACATAAAAAAGAATCTGGTATAATTTTCACTGAAACCCTAATCATATCAATCTCAAGCTTATGAAAATGGTCAGTGGTTTGACAACAGTGATATGAAATTTTAAATACATTTTGACCACTGTTTGGTACCATTCTCTTGTTGATTGATTGACAACAGACAAATGAGGACACAAGATCACATGAGTTTCCGAAAACCCTGGTGTAGATTTTGTTACTATGTGATGATTCTGAAAATTTGTCTAGTCCTTTTGAAAGTTTATTCTCTGCGAATACTATTGTTACCTGAACCTTTTCCTGAACCAATGAATGCACACAGTTGCTTAATGACCATTTTTACCCCAATCTTTGACTCTTAAGTGTTTTATGTTTATGCTCTTTTCTTCTGACTTCAAAAGTTTTGAGATAAACACACTTATGAGTTTTTATGATTATCTTCTTCCCTTTTTACACTTCCCATTCATAAGTACTGAAATACTCACTGTGAGGCATTATTGAGGGAATACTTATTCAAAAATCATTGTGCAGTAATGTTTTGAGAGATTTGGTCATTTATGCACATGCTCATGCCAAATTTCACATCACCTATGATCTGGACATTTTTTATCCCTGATTTTCTTAATGTATTTTTAACTAGGTTGGTTTGTTCCTTTTGAGGATCTCAACCTGTTTTTCAACACATAAGATCAAGTGACTAAAGTTTTAATTTCCCTCTTTTTCGTTAGCAAAAACACCAATGTTTTTATGAACACAGGTTTTTGTTAATCCGAGGTTCATACTTTAGAATCTAATATAATGAAAACATCACAAATTTCATAACAACAGTTGAAATCAATTTTGAAAAGAAGAAATAATATCATAATTTTACAGATATGTTTTCAGATCTGAAAACTATGAGTGACTTGTGTATGACATCACTTGTTGTGAGAAATTTGTGTGTCTTATGACATCTTGGTTGTTTTACAGAGTTTTTGGACTAACAGTTTTGAACTAATTACTCGTTACTCTGTTTTTCAACTGAATACAACCAACCTTAGTATCAATGAATTTTTGAGCTGAACTGTTATGTCAAATTGATTGTTAGATCGAATTTGACTGTCCGAGCTCTGATACCAATTGTTAGGATCGAAGGCTCTAATGATTGTGTTAGTTTGTATAAATTGAACAAATCAACAGAAATGAACAATGTTTAAGTGCAACGGAAATGAATAACAAACTCCGTAAACACAATCAAAGGAGAATATAGTTTGATAAACATTTGCTTTTCATAGAGTCGAAAGATTACAAATCAAAGCAAAAGATTGTAATGCAAGCTTACAAACTAAACTCCCCCTCAGCCTGATACCCCATGGTTGGTTGCACAAGATGAAAGGATTGAATTAAGGAGAAGAACTCACTCAAACTGATCAAATGTAACAGTACAGAGACTGCTCCATTTATAGACAATCCAAACCACTGAGACATCTCAGCTGACGTCACCATGAAAGCGACGTCTAACAGCCTAACAACCTGTATCTACTGATCCTATACGAACACTGCTAAACCTAACCACTGACTATACATAAAACAGATGACATACTAAACTACTGCTTTCTCTTTACATCAGTGCTTTCCTCAAGGTTGATCAGTCCTTGATTTGGCAGTGCTTTGTCATCAGTAGATTGTACCAGCAGTGCTTAGTTCTCAGCAGTCTTATGGGCTTCATCAGTAGTTTTGAAGAACAGCAGTAGTTGTATCCGGGCAGTGGATATAAGACCATCAGCTGTTATAATCACTTTCAAGGGAGAAGACTTAGTGTAAACAGCTGCTTATTGTGAATCCACTGTAGTGAACCAGTTTTGGCTTTCATTATCTGTTCCTCTGGTAGGGTTCAATCCCAACAATTTGGAAACATGTAAGTGGATGATACGTAAGTTATAGTGCTACGAGTTAAGGATGAAGAAAAAGGCAATCGAGTTTATTTGGAAATCTTGTAGGGCATTAAAACTCATCTCAATATAATTTACATGATTAGGGCTACAAATGAAGTGAACGTTCGGTGAATAGTTTGTGAACTGTTCGGTGGGAAATTCATTTATGTTCGTTTGTTTAATAAATGAACAAACATGAACAAGAAATTCCGTTCGATTAGTTAAATGAACGAACATGAACAAAGGTCCCGTTTGTTCGATTGTATCCGTGAACGTTCGGTAAGGTGTTCATGAACGTTCATTCATGTTTGTTTGTTTAAGTTGTCCGTGAAAGATTTTTATACATTATCTATTATATCTAAAAAAATTATATTCATTAAACCCTAACAATAAATATATGAAACCCTTTTCCCACTTTGTTTTCACATCGTTCCCCTTTCCTTCCTCATTAATTGTTAGGGTTTAATGAATATAGATTTTTTTAGATATAACAAATAATGTACAAAAATCTTTCACGGACAACATAAACAAACGAACATGAGTGAACGTTCATGAACACCTTATCAAAAGTTCACGAACACAATCGAACGAACGAAACCTTTGTTTATGTTCGTTCATTTAACTAATTGAACGAAATTTCTTGTTCATGTTTGTTCATTTATTAAACAAATGAACATAAACGAACTTCCCGCCGAAAGGTTCAAGAACTATTCGCTGAACGTTCACTTCATTTACAGCCCTAGCTATTTGGGCTTGGTAATTGACTATTTTAAGACTTAGAATAAATTTATAGATTAAAGTTTACTATAGTCCAAATTAAAGTTATATGTGTGTATTATATCTATCTATATAATAAAAGAAACCTGTTTTGGACAGGTGTCACTCATTGAGGGGCTTTTTAGACTTTTCTTCCCGCTCAATGCCTCCCTCTAATTGATCCCCGTGAGTTTCTTTTTGTGTGCCCGATTCCGATTAAAGGGTAATTGACTATTTTAAGACTTAGAATAAATTTATAGATTAAAGTTTACTATAGTCCAAATTAAAGTTATATGTGTGTATTATATCTATCTATATAATAAAAGAAACCTGTTTTGGACAGGTGTCATTCATTGAGGGGCTTTTTAGACTTTTCTTCCCGCTCAATGCCTCCCTCTAATTGATCCCCGTGAGTTTCTTTTTGTGTGCCCGATTCCGATTAAAGAGATAGATCCGACCCGGTTTTCCCCTCTTGCCTTAACTGGATCCTCGCAAACCCTAATCAGTTTCTCTGTCTCTCTACCCTTATTCTCTTTCAAATCTCTGATAACCTCGTGGAAGATGAATCCGATAATCTCAACCATCTTTCAAATCAAATCTCTGATAACATCTGCAGTTAAGTAAATCTCCATGATTTATTTTATATACAGATTGTTTTTTTTTTAATATTCGTAATCAAATCGAGAGGGTCAGGTTTAGGGTTTAAAGTAGTGATTTCATATGTGTTGTTGAGGAAGATGATGTCCTATTTAATTGTTGTATTGGTTCTAGCATTAGAATGACAATTAGTATTGCCAAGTGGACTTTCAAATCTACAATTTAAGGATATAGTTTTCTAGCAAAGTGTTTGTTTCCTCCGGTAATATGTTAAATACCCTACTTTTATTATCATGTTTTGAAGGGGCTTTTTTTTCCATTGTGAGATACAAATTGTGCTCTAATGATATGAATACCAAAACCAGAGGCCCTTTTGGTACCATGAGGTAAAAGGCTGATCTGAGCCACGGTGCCAACAATAGCCTTGAACATTGTTGCAAGGCTACTGGATCCTCTTAAAGAGCAGCCGTCCATCCGGTCATTGCAAGGATTACGCAGATAAATCGATCAGATCCTTCTGTTGTTTGATTTATTTGGATCTTGCACTCACCCAAAAATCCTAATCCTCATTGTAAACCATCATGATTTTGGTAGCCAACATCGCCATAGACTTTGTTGTTGAAATGATCTCTATCTCATCTTTTTCAAAATTTTCCTCCCAAAACATGATCATAGCATCATCAGCAACATAACCATGGTGGATGATCTCGAATCTCTGGAGACCGTAAGTTAATTGATTTAAAAGGTATGGTTTCTCGGCTGGTACCGGTAAGTCGCCGATATAAGGATTTTTTTAATGTCATGCAAAATTTTCCACAAGGATGATCTACGAGAAGCAAATAACAAGTAGAATCGTTCAAATAGTGGACCAGGCATTTTGCTATTTGTAACCATGATTTAAGGTTATAGGAACTTTTTAACCTGTATATGGTTTTTTAATGCAAATTAAAGTTCATACTTGTAAAAATGCAGAAGAAAAGTTTAAAACTTTGACAAATTATAAAAATATAAACATGGCATACTCAATTAAGTAAAAAATAAATGACAAAATCAAGAAATCTTTTTTATAGTCAACTAATACAAAATTGATGTTTTTTGGTATTAGTCAAAGCCAAGATTTTATTATTCGATGAAGGCGACTGGAGGGAGTTTAACATCCATTCTCTGGAATTTCAGATATGATTGAAGTAGGCTTTCTTTACTACAAGATTGTAAGTTTTTTTATTCATTTTAGGATAAGTAAAATGCTAATCACTTGGCATTATGTGTATGATACTGTAACTTCAATAATTACTGATATGCTTCAACGAATCGATCATTTATTTATATATGAAGTCAAACTTGAAGACTACTTTGGACTGGATGTGGTGTGCTTTATATTTACATTCATTAGGAAGATGATACGCGCTACTTTTTTTCTAATTAGTGACAAGGTTTTCATATTCTAGAGCTAATTTTTTTTTCTTCACCGTCTTCATGTTCCAATGTGTATATGTGTGGTTAAGGTTGGCAAAAAGGGGTGTCTCGGAATAGTTTTTTTGGGTCAATACGGGTCTAAGCAAAATGGGTTCTTCACGTTAAAGTGTGGTTTTGTGGGCAGGCATGTTCAATAAGCTCGCAAGTCGAGGAATATGCCTTTTTACTAATGCAACTATACTTTAAAAAGTGATCACTTGCTTGAACCATCCTACAAGGTTTTTGTTTCAAATAAAGTATGAACATGCAAACAACTTCATTTTAAAAGAATAAGTGAATTTGACAGTTTTATTCATTTAAACTTTAACAACCACTTTACAAAAATGATAATAGGTTTTCAAAATATTAACTGTTACATTTAGCATGTTGTCATGAACTAAAGATTTCTTTTGCTATTGTTTTGGAAAGACTTCATGGTTTTGAGTGGATGCAGCAATACAGGAAGCTAAACTTTGGTTCTTGTGATAATTATAAAGCTAATGCGAAAAAAATATCCATTCTAATAAGACACTATAAGTATACATTGGCTTACTTAGAATTAAGACATGCGTTTGTAATTCTATTATTGGTTCTTTAACTAAAAATGGATGAGTTGCTAAAGTTACAGTATGAATGAGTTAATTTGATTTTGTGTTCAATTTAATCATAAAACGGCCAGCTTGAAAAGGAACAAGTCAAATGGGGAGTGGAGAGTCTGAACTATTCTAAACCCCGAAGTACAAAGGTCCATGGAAGCGAATGTTTGTGGGTTATAATTTAAAGCTTTTTAGTATTTTCATTTGTTAAACCAATTTCAATTGATTGCAATTTAAAGCTTTATAATATTTTTATTTGTTAAACCGCGTGTACACGCCGGCTCTAACCTAGTTATGGTATATATAAATTTAATAAATAAATGTGTATAATTTGAATTCGAATTCTTAACAATCGAAACGAATTTTTGATAATCGAATCGAATTTTGAATTTTCTAAATCTGAATCGAATTCTAAACACCCATAGGCTGCAACACCAAATGAAAAACAAGATTATGAGGTCTTGGAGGTTTTATACGGTTATGTTCGAAAAAAAAAACTCAAAAAGTGAGAAAATATTATTAGAAACTTGCAGATGGGCCAAAAGATTTTAATTACAAACAAAGAATCAAGTGGGCCGGAACAAAAATGAATTTGTGGACTGAGTTTTATTAAATTAGATTGGGCCATTACACGTTATCACTACTGGAACTACCATTTGTTTAGCTTTTATTTTAAGTTTGATGCACATATCTGTAGTCCACATTTAAATTTGTATTGAGTTGTGACAGTTGGGTTTGTATTTATTCTCGTGATTGTTGTTTGATTGTGTGATTAATTAATTTTTTTGAGAGTTTTTTTTTTAACATAATAATAGACAAACTTATCAAGTTACATCAAAACAGAAGGTAGATAGGCAACAAGCTACGCCGTCACCCCTTTCTGAATTGCCAACCCTAACCTACCAAAGACAAAGCCCTGCCCCCCCTGAGGGTGAACAATAGCTGTGGATGATCCGTTGGACCTTGGTCAAGAAGTGATAGCTTCTGGCGCTAGGGAGCCAAATGTATCAAAGGCAGAAGGGACAAAACCATGTTGGTTCTCTGCGCAAGCTTTAACTAAATGTATCTAAGGGAAAATGAACACATAGGTTATAATATATTATCATTGTTATGCAATTGTTAATTCCAACATACTTGGTGTAATTTAGTAAAAAACAAGTTGTAGGAATGTACAGAATCCATGCTTTAAGTTAGTCAATCAAATTAATATTGGTTATGTCTAAGTAACCAATCGAATCCTTATGTTGCACATTGAGTTATCAAGTTGTAATCCTACTTAGTTGAATATTGTTAGGCCCTAAAGTGTGAGACTGACGCATCAAATTAACACAACGAGTTATGGTTACGAGTTGGGCCATACCGGGTTAGTTTATATTAGGTTGTGGACCTTTATAGGTCACTTGGGCCAAGCTTTAGGCCATGTGGGCCAAGCAGGCCCAAGGGGAGCCCATGTAGGGAATTGGGCTTGAGTTAGTATATAAACAAGTTTTTAACTTGTGTATAGGTGGGTTGGATAGAAGGTTGCGAGTTCCTTTGCTAGATCTTGTATCAGTCTACGTTTATCGTTGAATGCAAGAATCTATTGGTTTGTGATTTCTATTACTCTCAACTATTGTTCTTTATTATCATTGTTTAATCTTGAATCGTCTTGTGATTGATTTCCGCGCTTTCACAAGATATTGTTGATATCATTGATTGATCCTGCAAGGGTTTTACAATTGGTATCAGAGCCAAGAAACCATTCTTGGTTCGGTTTTGATATCAATCAGATTCAAGATTAAACCGTTATTACTAATCTGGTTTGTGGTGATTGTTTTGCAGTGAAAGGAACTAGTTTTACCGATCTGTTTTGGATCTGTTCTTGGTGATTTTGTTAAAAATTGTTACTGATTTGGATCGTATAATTTTCAGAAATCTGTTTGCTGTTTGTTCGGAGCTGATTGAAGAAAATTCAAAGATCTCAAATCTTTGAATTTTGGAAGTGCTGAAAATCCGGGATTACGAGTCAACAGTTCTTATCTCTTATCTGTTTTGCAGGTCTCGACTAGCAACAACTGTGGTCTCGACTTGTTCTGCTCTCGTCTCGACTCGCAACAACTGTGGTCTCGGCTTGTCCTGTATTGGTTTCGACTCGTAACAACTAGTTGCGGCTCATCACGTTCCAGTTACGACTCGCAACCATCACTGGTTTCGGTTCATCCTGTGTCAATTGCGACTCGCAATTCTCACTGGTTTCGGCTCATTCTGTTTTAGTTACGACTCGCAACCTCTGCAGTTACGACTCGCAATCACAGTAGATTTGACTCGCAACCTCTGTTACGACTCGCAACGACACTGATTTACGGACTGTTGGACTTTTGGACCTTTGGACTGTTGGACTGTTGGACTTTAAATAATTGATTTAATTAATTATATTTAAGAAAACATGTCAACTACTAATGACCTAGCTGTCACAAATGCTCAGCAAGAGTTGGACTCCAAAATTGGAACCAGCTCTCGTATTCCAAGGCTTTTGGATGCAAATGATTTTCCTGAATGGAAGTGGCGTTTTGAGCAACATATCAAGTTTAAGGAGCCTAAACTTTGGAGGGTTATTGAAAGAGGTCCTAGAGAAATCATGTATGAGAGGGAAACGAACCCTGGAGTCAAGGTCAAGAAACCTCGTGCCGAGTATACTGATGAAGATTATGCTATTGAAGAAGAAGATAATCGAGCAACGTCTTACTTGACTATGGGACTGGGGTCAGACATCGCTATGGGATTTCGCACTTGCAAATCGGCTAAAGAAATGTGGGAAGCTTTGATTGATGTGTACGAAGGGAATGAAGACATGAGGGAAAGCAGAAGGAACCTGTTAAGGCAAAATTTCAATAATTTCAACTACATCTATGGGGAAACCATTGAGAATCAGATTCAACGTTTCTCAAAAATCATTACTCAAATGGACCTAGAAGAAATTCTTCCTTCAAAGGCTGCTCAGAATCGACAACTTCTGAATGCCTTGCCAAAGAGTTGGGATAACCACGTTGCTATGATCAAGCGGACGAAAGATCTCGCAAGATGCACCTTGACTGAAATGATTTCTCATATCAAAGCTTGTGAGCTTGATGACAAGCAACGGGAGAATAATCACAAGTCCAGTTTGTTAGCAGCAGACATTTCTGTTTCTTCTACCAATTCAAGCAATGACAACGCTGCACTGATTTCACAGAATGGATCGAAAAAGGCTACTTCTGGGTCGACCACTACTGTGCATTACTCTAGCTCAAGCCCCTCATCGTCTGCAGCAAAGATTGCCACAACTCATTCAGCAAAATCCGAGCTCATTGCTTTCTTTACTCAGCAATCTAAAGAGAATCTGGAGGTCGCTGCTTCTGTTATAAATTGTTTAAATGCTTTTGTCGCAGGTAAAATACAACCTCCTAGCTGGTCGTTGAATGATCTATATCAGTATCATCCTGACGATGTGGAGGAGATGGACATCACCTGGCAAATGGCAATGGCAGCATTCAGAGCACAAAAATTCGCAAATAAAACTGGCAAAAATAGATGGGGATCTTCTTTTTCAAACTCTGCAAATGTTCCACTGAAGTTACGCTGCTACAACTGTCACGAACCAGGTCATTTGGCACGAAATTGTCCTAAGTCCAACAACAACAAAGATTATACACCTGCACATCCTGCCCCTCCAAATCCTGAAAGGGCTCTTGTAACGACAAACGATTCAACTGCTGCTGGTGAAGGAACTCTGAGTTCAGCCCTTGTTGTTCAACCAAGTGCAGAGTTCAATTGGGATGATGAAATTCAACGCCTGAACATCTCTCAACCAGAAATCCAGAGTGCTGCTGAAAACATAGCTTTCATGACTTCTGATGAAAAGGATTCTTCGCCAGATGCTAAGCCTCAAGCTGAGAACATTGCGTTCATGACCAAAATCCTGTCAGCTCCTGTTCATGGACTCACTGCTGAGGAGGTACGTTCTATTTTCTGTACTACTGAATGCAGAGAAAGAGTTGAGGCTTATAGGATACATAATGCTGAACTTATTCAAGATTATCAAGATCTTAAGAAAAAAAACTTTACTTTGGCCAAAAATGAAAAACTTTACAAAGAAAAAATTGAGGCCCAAAGAAAGGATATAGTTCAGCTAAAAGAAGACCTCAGTGCTAAAAACTGTAATTTCTTAGATGCTCTAGCCACAATTAGTGACCTGACCAAAGAATTAGAGGACTTGAAAGTCAAATATCAGATAAATGAAATCAATATTAAAAAATTTGACACCTCTAGTAATTTGGTCAAGAACATTTGTGATATACAACTAGAGTATAAAGAAAAGAAAGGGGCTGGTCTGGGATACACAAAAACTCCTCCTCCATACAATCATAACTACACTTATATGCCTTTCACGGAAGAGGAGTTAATTAATGAGGGCAAGATGACTTACGGTCCAAAAACCGATAAGTCATCAATCAACAGCAAATCTGTTGATAACAAACAACCAGCTCCTTCAATGAATTTTGTCTCAAAAGGAAATGTTGATCCTAACCAGTCGTTTGCATGTGCAGAAAAAGTTGATTTGAAATGTGAAGATACTCTTGGGGGAGAACACGTTTTAAATTCTGATTCACAAAAACCTTGTTTTGATGAAAATCATCCTGATGTTATTTTGGGACAAAATATTTTTAGCATGTTTCTTTCTTTAGCTGCTAATGGGCCTGATGTTTTGGGCAAGACTGATGATGGTTGTGTTGAATCTGTGAACATTATTTCTGGTGATGAATTTTCTTCAGTTAATAATTGTGAATGTGATGGTTCTAATCTGTCAGATGATGATAGTGTCACAGGTGAGGTCCCTCAGGATACATTCAGTGAAACCACTGAAACTTCTTCCCAAGAAAATCAAGAATGTCCTGATTCTTCTTCTGCATCGGCCTCAGTGGACGTCCCTAATGTTGAATCTAGTGGGACCACATTGGAAACTGTGACTGAAAGCAGACCTCAAGCAGATTCACATGATACATGTGTTGACGAAACACGTGTTGATGAAACTTTATCTTCTTCATCTTCTGAAATTAAAACTGAACCCGATTTCGTAAAAAAAGAAAAAGGAGTTGAAATAAATGAACAGTCACAGACAAATGTTTCTGAAATTAAAGATAAAATTGAAACACCGGTTTTTCAAAATGATCATGATAAAAGTGAGAAGGATGAATCTCATCATCCGTCTACATCTAATGCTTGTGCTGGTTATGATCAACAGGTACAAAAGAACTCAGAAAAGGCACATGGAACACAACCAAAGCAACCTAAGCAAGTGAAGCAAGTTCGGTCATCTAGACAAATCAGATCTGCTAATGCTGCTTGCTCTCAGAATCTCCATACATTGAAACGACAAACATGTTTCAACTGTGGAATTCCTGGACACATTGCTAGAAATTGTGTTCATCGTCAAAAGGTGCAACAAAATGCTAATATTCACTCTTGTTCTGGTGTTTGTGAGCCGGTTCACAACACACAAAAGGAGCCAAAACGAGCAGATCAAAGTCGAGGATATAAGAAGTATGCTCATCAAAGACAATCACGATCACATAAGGCTCATGACAAGGTGATTGAAAGCTCCAATCAAGGAGATAAGACGAAGAATGGTGCTCAAAGCAATAAGACTTCTGCAACCAGCACATACAAGCATCCAAATTCGTCTTTGTCTAAGAGAAATGTGCAGGAGCATCCAGCGCAAAAAGGACCGGTTTGTCCTTCAGGACCTGCTAGAGCGAATCAAGCTGCTCAAAACGTCTTTTCGATGAACAGACAAACTTGCTACAACTGTGACATTGCGGGTCATATTGCTAGAAACTGCATACGGCGTCCCCATGAACCGTATTATGCTCAAAATCAGAGGGTTACACCTAAGGATAACTACCATTCTAAGCCAATGAAGGTATCATCACCTAAGGCAATGAAGAATGTGAATCCCAAGGTTAAACCTTCTGATGGAGATTGGAACGCTGCTAAAAACAAACGCAAGGCTGTTCAAGAACAAAAACATCTTTCTAAAACTGAATCAGCTAAAGTTGCTCAACTAAAGGCAACGGACATGTTTGTTAAACCGAAACAGATTTGGAAACCCAAATCCAAAGCAGAAATGTCTCCAATCCTTGAAACTAAAGGGGACTTGTGTTTAAAGGAAGTGTCTTATTTTGATGCTTCAGGAAATCCCAGGACCACGATGGCCTGGGTACCCATGTCTTACTAATCTCCTTACCTTTCAGGAACAACCAAGGAGGAGCTGTGAACAATCTCTGGAATGTTGATAGCGGTTGTTCCAGAGATAAAAATGGGTAACATTTCACTGTTGCAAAAAGTTCAATTTTTTTACAGATGATATGTTTCCTTTGGAGGAGATAACAGAAGTAAGAAATGATCAGCAAAAGGTACCTTTTAAATTCAGTACTTTGCTTTGAATATTGATTAGTCTTCAATCTGATGACAGAACGGTTTAAAAAAAAAATATTTTCTTTTCTCTTTCTTAGTTCATTATTTTGTATATATAGTGTCCTTTCTCTAGTAAATGGTAAATTTGCGCAAAAATACAAGATTTATGCACAAATTTAGGGGGGAGAGGAACATATAGATAGATATAGAGTTTAGGGGGAGAAAATCGAGAAAATCCAAAAAGAGTTTGCTGTAAATATGTATTGTTTTAGGGGGAGAAAATGAGAAAAATAAAAAAAAAACATTAGAAAAATGAAAAAGCCAAAAAGAAAGATTGCATGATATGGGAAGTGAAATAAATGTTCGTGTTAAAGGGTTTGACTAACACATGTAAGGTGCCATAGCTGAAAAGAGTAGGATCTACTGCGATATGTCGATAGGCTTGACGCTCAACATGATAAAAGATACTAAGTGATATAAACATAACGAACTATGTACCATGTGGGTAACATACCAACGGCGTATGATTTTATGGTCTTAAATCTTGCGTTGATAGATAGCCAACATCTGAGGTTTCGGGTCTTCATATTGTTGAATCATCGGGGGATATCTTGGCTGTTCTTCTGTTCAGAACTAAAATTGTACATGAACCCAGGAAAGAAAGTCACTTGGAATTAGCTCATTTCTATTTGAATGTCTGTATGTTGTCCCGATACACACAATTTTGATCTGATTCTGAAATCTTCTCTGAAAAAGTCGTGTACCTCATCTGCTGCATCCAGATATATGCTGACCTGGAGGTGCTAGGCAACGACAGCTTCTGCTGCATCCAGATACATGCTGACCTAGCTGTACGTTGTCGCGCTATAGATCTAATACACCCAAAAGAGGCCCTCAAGTGCCCAAAAGAAACCCAAGAAACCTATATCAAACTGAGAAAAACTCATTTGATATGTATATTATACCATCTCTGCTTAAGATCTATTCTGTTCTCTTCTCAATCTATTCCCAGTTAAGATTTCAGAAATCTGGATTGGACTTGTGAAATATGTGGTAGGGAAAATACTTGCATGATAGAGTGTGTTGTTAATATTTCCAGGATTTGATTAGTATTTATTTGGGTGTTCATTGTTAAGAAATCAAAACATGATAAAACAGATTATATGCAGACCTAGACACAGTCAGGATATCTTAAAGGATGACATCACCTGCTACGATGAATCGTTGTGCTTACCTTGATCTCGGGGGTATGCCTTGGAATGGGACACACGGGTATAATAGTATAATATTACCTAAAGCATATCACGAAGTTGAAAAATTGAAAGTTGAGCGTTAAAGTTTAAGTGGACAAACATATTGGCAATCGCATAGACCAGTTTGATTAGGCTCGTACTGAAAAGTGTTCCTTAGTCTGCTTGAGAACGAATTTTGATCCCATTGCAATTGTAATTGTATATTATGGTAGTTGTTTATATTTTGAGTTTTTATTTGTTTTTTTTAGTTCTTAAATTAAAAATAAAAATTTGAAAAAAAATACAAAAATAGTGTCTTGTTTTTTTATATAAAATCAAAAATCCAAAAATAGAGTGCTTATTTGTTTTTCTTAAAATTAAAAAATGTAACCGTTCTTGAAGATTTGACTGATCATCAAAAGTTAAAAGAATTTAAATTGTGAAATTCCATGTACCTAGTGTTCATGTGGAACTCTCCCTGTTGCATAAGAAATGTTTGCTTATGAGTTTGTGAGCATGTGCAGAACTTGATTTTAATCAAGAACAGGGGTTGTTGAAGACTGAGATGCTGTTAGCTGCTGACGAAGCATGGAGCAGCACGACTACAAGATGTACCTGAGTCAGAAGAACCGGATACGAAACGTCGTCTGACAATGAAAGTGCATTTGAAGAAGTACCATGAACCTGCTTGAAAGACAAAGATTGAAAAAGAAAAGATTTGTTGAGAATCCTCCTCTCACATTCTTTTTGACAAAGATTTTCAAGCAAAGCTGATCGAGATCCTGATATGAAGATAATTTGATGGCATCAGTCTAGGGGGAGATTGTTAGGCCCTAAAGTGTGAGACTGACGCATCAAATTAACACAACGAGTTATGGTTACGAGTTGGGCCATACCGGGTTAGTTTATATTAGGTTGTGGACCTTTATAGGTCACTTGGGCCAAGCTTTAGGCCATGTGGGCCAAGCAGGCCCAAGGGGAGCCCATGTAGGGAATTGGGCTTGAGTTAGTATATAAACAAGTTTTTAACTTGTGTATAGGTGGGTTGGATAGAAGGTTGCGAGTTCCTTTGCTAGATCTTGTATCAGTCTACATTTATCGTTGAATGCAAGAATCTATTGGTTTGTGATTTCTATTACTCTCAACTATTGTTCTTTATTATCATTGTTTAATCTTGAATCGTCTTGTGATTGATTTCCGCGCTTTCACAAGATATTGTTGATATCATTGATTGATCCTGCAAGGGTTTTACAATGAATGTGACTTGTATTCGTACATCAGCTGATTGTGCCTAATACACCCTAGTTAGTTTAGTTAAGGATCATATCATGTAATCATGTATGGTGTGTAAGTACATGGATCATGCCCTAGGGCGGTGGTATGATCAAGATAATATATGTTTATGTAGCCGATTAAACATTATTATCACCTACTAAGTCTTGCAACTAAGTAATGAAATCCGAAACTGAAAGTGATTGTTCTCCTCTTCATAACCAATCTATTTTTTTTAAGAAAAAAACAAGAACTTAAATAATAAATGGTTCTCCAATCAAGAAACCAAATATGTTACATGTGAGTGAATAGGGATAATCACATTTGTGACTTCTCAAGCCTATAGATCAAAACAATTATATCATCATACCGCAAGTTTAACTCTTTCTTTGTATACACACATTTTTAACAACAAATCCTAGCTAATGATGTATACACCATGCCTCATTCTGCAAGATTTGAACTCCTAACTTCTTGATAATGCAATACACCACTTGTAGAACTACAAAGTGGGCTTTTAGCTTGATCACGACCTATACACACACACAAAAGAACCAATGCAATTTGATGGCAATAATTCGGAAAACTAAAGAACTTCGATTACTTGAATAAATTACAAGGGAAAAACAAACTTAAATACTAACCTTTTTTTTTTCAACGGCTAATTTCTTTAATCCCTGCCATCTGTGGGACTTGAACCCAAGACCTTTTCATTCCCAACCTAGGTGTTTTTAAAGGCTTTGTCTTTGCCAATGGACCACCACCACATTGGTTAAATATAAAATAATAAACTTTACTAAGGACCCCTTTAATTTAGACAGGGGCGCAACTTTGTGGGGGCCGGGAGGGGAGGGGAGAGGGGGCGCCTGACCCCCCGAACTTTTCACTCAGTAGTGAGCGATATGTAGTTTTCGTATAATTTTTTTTAGGTATATACGTTTTCGACCTGCGGTCGGAAATCTCAAACTTCGCCACTGGTTTAGGCAGATCTCCTCCTACCACCCTTGAGATCGAACTATACCACCCTTATGACAATATTACTTTACTCTCAATATTGACCATCTTCATGTTAACCTTCTCGGAGAAACCAACCAACTTTGCGTGTACCAAACTCTTAGTAAACATGTTGTCATTTACTTGTTGACTTGTATCATCATACATCAAAAATCAATTTACCCACCTAGCACCTTTTATCTAATAAAAAGATGTTGAACTTCGATGTGTTTAGACCTTGTTGATTGATTCCACAATTGCCATGTTTACCACATATTTCAGATTAGGCATTATGACATGATCCAAGCGTCTCAGCCCCGTTGACAGTCTTTCCGCGTATGTTGTTTGGGCCTAGCCATGGTCTTGACTGTGACCAGCTTTGGGTCAGGTTCAATACTTTTTTTTTGAATGGCTAACGTTGCACACCATGAGGATTGAACCCCTGACCTCTCATATCCTAAGCTCTATCTAAACTCACCAAAACCACTGGACTATTCCCAAGTGGATGGTCAGGTTCAATACTTGACTTCCAAAAAAAGTATATCTTTTTTAGAATTTGGGACCCTAGGGAAGCGTACGCCCAAAACCCTTACTTTATTTCACTCTCCATTAAGCCGGCCCGATCGCAACACCTCCAGCATATTTGTTGCTCATTATACCCAACGGATATACAACGAATTGCCTTCTTTTCCATCTTCTCACGTAGGTGGTTTGGTATGAATATGTAGCATACACACTTGAAAACCCTTAGATATAACTAACATTGGGTTTAATATTGAACGACTTTTCAAATGGAAATATATACCCAATATTTTGCGCGGGTGGCTGATTAATTACATAACATCGTGTAACACCCCAACCCCGCTAGAGCTGACGTGTCACTCTTACAGATATCAAAACCAAAATCAGTTCAATATAAAAGATCCTAATTACATTTTATTACATTACTGAAATAAACAAATAAATCCTGGTCTTTAACTTCTTTTAACGCTCCACACTGATTCCCCGAATTTCCCAGATTACCTGTAAAACATATAGACAAACACACACACAAAAAAAGAAAACCACGACAATTGCTCAGTAATAGAGAAATCAACAGTACAAGTAAAGTCAAAGTAACGGAAAGCATAACGGAGAATCAACAGTACAAGTAAAGTCAAAGAAGCGGAAAGCAGACATAAATTAACGGAATTGAACCGAAACGATTACTGACACGGGTACTGAAAACAGATGCGTACACAAGACTACCAAAGCTGATACAAGAACTTATCTGAAACTGTAACAGACACTTATACGGAAACAAAAGTCAGCCATATACATAACTGATACTGGTCCCAACACAAAACCGATGTAGAGACTGATACGTAGTTGACCATGATGACTAAAACCATTTTTCTTGTATAAATGGACTCATTTTAAAACATCATTTAATAATGCTAATATTTTTAATATGAGGTACTTGGCAAAACTATTTTCTCATATTGAAGGTTTGAATTTTATCAAAATATAATAATTTATCGTGCTTCATAGTAAATCATAACCGGACAAAATAACTAATTTTCTAATACTAAAAAGTTATATTTAAGAAATAGAATAATTCAAATAACTTGATTTTCAAAACGTAATACTTATGATAATTTTGTAGACCAACATGGGAAACCGATATGGAATTAAAAAAACATAGGTTGACCGAAACATTTCAAATATGGTTTAAAATCCTATAACTTTTAAAAGAAATGAACTGTCAAAAATATTATTTTTAAAATAAATGTTTGGATTTAAATTACTATCTATCAATTTGTCATATTTCAAAAGTTATTATTTAATCAAGATAATATTTTTTATAGCTTTGGATATTTATATTTAATAAACAAATAACTTAGAGAAGCTGAGTTTAAAAGTGTAATAATTTAATCCTTACGGAGTTTCTTAAATCGATCGGGAGAATCCACACGAAAGAAAGACAAATTCAATGACAAGTGTAGAACAGACATTGAATCAAATACTGAATACAAGTACTGACGTATACAAACTAAACGTATAACACGGAATCTAAATCCAAATCAAGACTAATACTCGGACGAAACTGATACTAAATGAGACATTGAGCCAAAACAGATGTAACTGATACTAACAAAATCGGACACTTAACATAATCAGAAGCATAATTAACCGGATACATGATTGGAAACAAAACCAAATGCGTACAAAACATATCTGAACAAATACTAAACATAATCAGAAGCATAACCCGATACATGATCGGAAACATAACAAGATGCGTACAAAACATATCAGAACAGATACTGAACATATTCACATACAGGAGCATATACTAACTTACACGACAGGTGTATCTATCTATTATACTAAATGAATTCTCTTAGGCCACAAGGGCTATTCTTAGCCAATCATTTTGATGATGTGGACATCCTCTTAATCAAGAGAATTCACCAATGGGCGCCAAACTCTTTTCCTCTTTTCTCCTCAATTCCTTCATTCTTCTTTCACACGCTCCTTTGATTTTAGTCAATCCAAACCCTAATTGTTCCTCTCTCTCCAATCAATCCAAACCCTAATTGTTCGCCTGTATACGTTTCATCTTTCTCAAATTCATCTATCTCAAAGTCCAAACCTAAATGCGAAGAAAAAAAAAATAAGCCAATGGATCTTCTGTTGATTTCTCAAATTCAAACCCTAATGGCGATTTCTGAAACTCAAATCCTAATGGCGATGCGAAGAAAAATCTAAGCCAATCGATTGGATCTTCTGTTGATTACTCCTTTTCTAATCTTCTATGAATCATGGTCCCTCAACCAAGGTGGGTATGTATTTCCGATTTGTGCTCTGTTTCAAGTTATTAGAGTCAAAACCCTAATGGTTTATTTACTTGATCACTGAAGGTTTGTTTTAACAAATATTTATCAGGGATCTTTTAATTAACAACTTTCTATTGTATCTAAGATAAAGGTTGTTACTGAAGTTTCTGATGAAAATTGTATGTTAGGTTATGATGGGGATGCCAATGGTGGGATGATTACTCGAGATACGTAACCCCTGTTGTAGTTGATGATCAGGTAAAGTCGATAATTGTAACTAGATTGCTTGAATTTTAGGTCACATTATATCGTGTTGATGATTTGGGTTTTCATGTTTTTAATTGGAATCTCAAATTTGGCTTGAATTGTAAGATGAATATTGATGTTGAAATCAAATTAGTTGTTCTTATTCTTTGAGGTACAACTTTTTTTGCCAACGAAGCAACTTTTATTGCACAAGTGATTTTTGTTATTTTTATGTGTCAGCAATTCATCTATGCAAGTGGTCAAAGTTTGTATCACGGGTTAAAGCTGAAATACAGATTCAAAACATTGTTTTTTTTTCCTGTTATATATGGAGGTTGGTTTCTGATTTGTTGTTAGTTTTAGATGATATTAATGAAGAAGATGTAGTTATCGGGGAATATAATATGCCTATAACAAGCTTCCCACCACTAGAGATAGAGAAAGATACAGTTGTCAAGAACAGTAATTCCAGTGGTTTGTGTTACTTTTAGCTTTTTGTAGTGTCTATTTTTGAATCTTTATGACATAATTAGATCATTGCTTGCTTTTTGTGTTGTTTTTACGCATGCCCTATTGTTTTTTATGTTCTTGAATATTAAAATTTTTTCACTGTTTATGACTAGACTATGAGATGGATGATTTTGCATGTGCATAGAAAGTTCAAATCGGTTCTATTACGCTAATAAGATTAAAATTTCAGGGTAGGATATTGGTTTCATGTACTAGAAACATAAGATAAAAACCTTAAAATCTTGAAACTAAAATAGCATTATGTAATGGTGTATTAGGTATACATTGACAAGATGATCGGTTGAGTTTTATTGGCTGGAACACAAGATTTGTTTCATAAATTCTTTTACATTAAGCAAAAAAAGAGGATTTTTGAAAGATATATGATGTTAATGTCAAGAAGCCATTTGATAACCTTGGAAGGGAAAAGTTTTTTGTTCAGGTAAAAGTCCTGATTTATTGGTCTACTAGGACAGTATGACACTCTACTACTCTATATAATATATTATCTTATTAACCAATTATTTTTGGTCATAATCTTGGCTAGCCCTTCTGATCCTGAAAAATTCCCATTTGTTGTGTGGAGGAATAAGGTAGACGCTAATGGAGGCAATAGTCGAGTGGTAAGATGATCTTTGCTATTTGATTTTAATTAGAATTCATCAAACAATGATCTCTCATTTTGCTTTTAATGTGTAATACTAAGATGCAGTTAAGAGTCTACAAGGTTCAAGAAGAAAGTGGAGAGATGATTTGGTTTTAGGCGATAGTTGATAAGGTTATGGTGGGGGTGAGTGTCTTATTAATATTGACTGGTATGGCTTTTATATATTTCTTTAGTTTATGTGGCTAATACCCGATTGTCAGAGCACACACCCGATTTTGGACTCAAAACCCGATATTCTTTTACATTGTAAGTTGTCAAGGACTTTATTTTTAAATAGTAAGCATTTATTTTTAAATTTTTAAGAACTCTTCAATATTATACTTCAATCTTTAGCTTTTTAGAGGTTACTGATATAATGAATTTTACAACCAGTTTTTCACAGATAAGCACAAGAAAGCTTTGTTTGAAGCTCTAGAGAAGGTCAAAGCTGGTAATTAAACTACACAACATCTCTTTTAAACTTTCATTAATTCCCATTTTTTTCTTCAAAAACAGTTCTTATATCTAACCATTGGTTGTTTGTCATTTGTAGAGTTGATGATTCTGGGGTTCATCTCACTGATATTGACTTTTACTCATTATTACATTGCGGAAATATGCATCCCAGTTGATGTTGCTGATACAATGTTGCCATGTGCTATAAAAGATAAAGCGGAGAAAAAAGAAAAAGGAGTCCGTCGATTGCTTCTATGGTACGAGCATGGTAGATCATTGGCTGGTGACTCAAAGTCTACCTGCAAGGAGGTGAATAATTAGTTAGTCATTTCATCTTAAGCAATGTGTATGAAGGGTGGCAATAGTGTCGGATTGGCGGGTTGAATTGAATATGACCCATATATTTATGCGTCTCAAATATATCAACACTAACCCAGACAGTACACTATTACACTAAGAATCATGCAAACCGAACATGACCTGTCTACTCATTTATTTATATGGGTCAAACGGGCTAACCTGTTTTACATGGGTTGGTGGTTGTAAGTCGGTCTCAATCGGTTAATCGGGTCATACTTGGGCTGTAATAAATGGGTTAAATGGATCGTAATGGTGTTGGTGGGTTAATCGGGTCATATTTGCTGAGGTTAGTTATCCTTCATTAATATAGTTTTTTGGTTAGTTATATTTTACTCTGGAATGGGTCGCATCAATCTTTGGGGTACCAACTGAATTAATAAGAAAGTTTTGGTCTTTCTTATCACACTATGATTTAGTAGTCTAAAAACTTCATTAGTAACACCAAGTGTACTTTTCAGGCTCATGGGTACAAGACAGTATTAATGATCGGTAGTTGTTTTGTACCAATTCGACTGAGTGAATTCAAATGTATTAAAGAATATACTCCAAATGAAAACGAATGGACTTTACCAAATTGATGTCGGGTGTCCATGAAAAATACCGGTACTAAACTGAACCGTACCTATTGAATTTTGCCACCTATTTTTTGTATTTTTCGGGATTGGTACTTCCGATTCGGCAAGAAACGGTATTTTACCCAATTTTTTTACCTTTGAATACCGTACTTCGATGCCGGTACCGCTACCAAATTTTCTGCAAATTAAAGCCAAAAACTTGCAGATTTTTTCAGAAAAAAAATCCCAAAAAAATAGCATACTTTTTCAGCAAAAAAACGTTAAACAAGTGCAGGTTTTTGCAGCACCCGGTTCGGCCAAAAAAACCACAATTTTACCAGCAAAAAAACCTCACAAAATGTAGGTTTTTTCTGCGAAAAACCACAAAAAACGCAATTTCTTTCAGCGAAAAAGGCAACCAGTAGCAGTGTCGCTGCCGGTTTTTTCGACGAACGTTTTTGACAGACGAAAATGCGTCGCTGCAGGTTTTTTGAACTGACGAAACGTTGTTTTTTCAGCGATCTGCAGCTGCAGGTTTTTTGGACTGACGAACCGATTCAGCTGGGAATAGTTTGGGTTTTAGTCAAAGCAACTTAACTAACATTCATACCTTTGATTATGCAGAGTGTTAGTTGTTACAACTTTTATCATCCCTGGATTTAGCAATCACCAATCACCTGGTATATCTCAGTGCTTTTTTTTTTTTAATTTGGGTTCAATTTTAACTGGGTTGATTTGCAACGCAATGAGATTGAAATAGAATATCTCATCAAGGTAAATTTATGGTTGTTTTTAATACTCTGGCTTTTAGCTTATGAATTCTATGCTGCTGATATTGGTTACGAGTGGAGAATGAATATTGATGGGAAGTTGTCTTTTAAACATGAGTTATTTGGAAGCTCTGTAATCAATAGTTTTTCTAGAACACCTACGACTAGACCCATATTGCTATTGTATGACTAATATGCTTACTTATTAATAGACTTGATTAAAACTAGAACGTGTCAATTGAGTCAAAAGTAACCCAAAATGTATTCAAATAAGAAAACAAATATTTTCGTCTTACGTCGGTTGACTCAATGATTTCAGGTTACTACTTGGCGCCACAAATCGATAATTCAGCCGAGCACCATCGCCGCTACAAACTCTCAGACCGCTGATCATTTGCACGGACTTGACAGCTGGTCTTAGGGATTGGGATAACCGAAACGCCTAAAGACGACTTTTGTAGTGGATTGGGATAACCTGGGAATAACAAATTAGTTTTCATGGAAGGTTAATCTTATAAGTTTGATCTTGAAGACTTACTTCTGCCTCTACTGAAGTTCTGGGAAAGGGCGGTTATGGTACAACTTATAAAGTTGTTTCAGGCGAAGGAACAATGGTGGTCATAAAAAAAGGCTGAGAGAAGTTGTCGTTGGAAAAAGAGGATCCGACCAGCAAATGGAAAAAGAGAAAGCCATAATTAGGGGACATGGACATGTTTCAGTAAGTATAAATGAATCTTGAAACGTTCCTTTTTCGTAGTATTGCTTAAAAATCTGTAATTAAGAAGTATCAGTGACAAATATCAGTTCTTAAACAAGAGCTTGATCAGCTTAAAGGGGGATATAGGGATGCTTATTGGTGAGATAGTGACTTTAAAACAAAAGGTAATATTTCAATTTTTGGATAATGTTTCTGGTAGCTACCTATGTATACAATTGTTTTCATTTAAGGCCACATATATATTGAAGTAAATTATAGGCCGTCTAAGTATGTCTCCAGTTTTTATATAAACTTAAAAGGTGGCACAGACATGTAGTCAGGGTAACGGGTCAACATGAGTTTGGGTTCAAAATTAAAATTGAGTTAAAATACTACTAGATTAAAGCGTCAACTTTACTCCTAAAATTACTCATAATAATATCCTATAATTTTTTAGAATACTTATTAAAATATCCGACTTCACTTACTTAGCTATTTATCATTCTTTCTTGAGTAAATTACAAGAATCATCCTTTATGTATGTCACTTATTGTAAACTGTGTCCTTTATCTTCAATAATTAAAGAAAACGTACTCGATGTTTGTAAACCCTTGAAAGTTATGTCTTTTAGCTCTAACTCAATTAATTTTTTGTGGTTAAATCTGACCAAATGGACATCACATGAGGGTATTTTGGTCATTTTACTCTCATGTGAGATCCATTTTGTCAGATTTAACCACAAAAATACCCTCATATGAGGTCTATTTGGTCAGATTTAACCACAAAAATTAACTGAGTTAGGGCTAAAGGACATAACTTGCAAAGGTTTGCAAACATCGTGTACATTTTCGGTAATTATTGAAGACAAATGGCACAGTTTGCAATAAGTGACATACATAAAGGATGATTTTTGTAATTTACTCTTCTTTCTTTAAACAAAATACAACTGATTCTAGCATGAAATATACTCCTAAAATTATTCAGGTGTATGGGCTAACATAAATAAGGTATTGGGATGTCTTAATGCTCAAAATGTCCGGTTTGTAATCTTATTCGAGGATCGATATGCTCTGGATCTTTTATACGCTTTTGGATCGATACTTAAATAGGCAAAGTTAATTTCAAATGTCTTTTTCCTTCCTTATTTCGGTTGGAAAGGAACAAACTATGTGTGGTTAATGATATATTACGGAGGGAAGGAAATGTTCTATCCTTCTCTTGGAACTGGAGTGTAGCGCCCTCTACAATCTTCAGCCGGTAAGCGTTTTACCATTACGTTTTGTTAGATATATAATTCCTTTTTTATAATTACATCAGTTAACTTTTGAATGGTTGAAAATTAAAAGGTTTGATGTAGTTGTACAAATAACGAATGGTTGATCTAAGAGCTCAGTTTATGATTTATGATTCTGGAACCAAACAAAGACAGGTACGCAGCGTGTCTCTTAACAACTTGCAAGACTAATTTAGGTTGAATTAAATTAAATTTTAGCTTTAGGTTGACTAATGGTTTTGCATCACCTATGAATTATTAAACTTTTATTGTATCATTTTAAATATTAAGTTTACTTTACCCATTTTTAATGGTTGTCAGGGTACGTGAGTCTCATGTGATGATACTAGAAAATTTGTCCTGTCACCCAAGATGATGGCCTGGGTCAAGCTTCAAGGTACACACAAAGTGACGATAGCACAAACTTGAGACACAATGAGAGTAGAGTAGTGCATCAGGTATATTTAATGACCAAAGGACCCATTTAGACAATATTTTTTATGAGTTTGTGAAGCATGAAATCAGCATTTGGTAATTTTGCTTGAAAAAGAAAATGCATATGGGATAATATTTGATAAATCTTAATGAGATCAACTACTTTATTTCTTGATACATCTTGCTATTTTTCTTATAATAAGCAGTATATAAGTTTACCTACGAATAAAGTTTGGACAATTTGTGTGTTTGTTAATGTGGGAGTTTATGTTGGGGAGGAATCAAACAAGACAGTTTAATGTATCTTGAAATAAATTAAGCCTTTTGAAATGTTAGACCTCGAACTTACTAGGCATCTACATTTTATAGTTTGAGATCACTGGTGGGAAACAAGCATAAGATTTCTATTAAAATTAGTGGTACTGCGAATGTTCCGCCAACTGATTAAGGAATGAACCCCCAACCCTTTAAAATTAGATTTTTCTTTGCATTTTTATGTTCCTCAAAGGACAAGTATTCATGATGCTATTGTTATAAAAAAATTATATTACCATGCTTTCATTTGCTAAAAACATTTTTATTACAAGTTTTGTCATCTTTAAAATGAAGTTCGAGTACGAAGACTTCGAGAAGTTGCACCTGTCCCTGTCCGACCATTTGGTGTGTAGTCTAGGGGATGAAACTAAAGCAAGGTTTTGGGTTAATCAGTTTAAATGTATTTTTTTTTAAATAAAAAACATATCATTTCTCAACATTTTTATTACAAGTTTTGTCATCTTTAAAATGAAGTTCGAGTACGAAGACTTCGAGAAGTTACATTTATCACTTCTTAACCGGTCCACAACTCATTGTGCATCAACGTTTGTCAATCTTATAGTCAAACTCTATTATTTTGACTTCAGAGTCGGAATCAAATTTCACACAAATGAGTTCAAATACGACACACTTTAACTTTTCTAGATTAAAATACATGAGTTATGATATCTTATGAAGTTTTACCCGTTTCAAAAGAAGTACTTATAGATTAATTGTCAATATTTTCCGCTAACATATTTATGTTTATTTAGTAGCAAAAGCAATAACAATATACAATGAGGATATCATTTCTTTACACTTTTTTATTTTTTAAGTTTTTTTAATTTCCATGTTTACATTTTTAAAGTTTAGCATACATTTTTTGCTTAATTGTAACGTCAATTACTATGTAATTTCATTAAGGCATTATAAGTAATATAATTAATATATTTTATAAAGAATAAGAGATGGGTCTATTAAAAGCTGGCCTATCAATTAATAGAATATACATGTGTGTTAGGGGAGGATTTCTCAGTGATCAATGATCCTCATTTACTGTTGGGTTTAGTGATCCTCAATTCTGTCTGAAGTAGTGATCCTCAGAAGTGTTGCAGGATCAGGATCATGGATCATCATAAGGATCCTTGTACTAACGGTTGTCTACTTTGAATTCGAAACTGTTTTGCAGGAGTACCAGCTTGGACTTGGTCTCGGCGATATTCCTGGAGCATATTCCATGACTTATTCCGCACGTGCTTACCTGTAAGTGGACGTTATGGAGTTCGTGGGGGACTTGCACCATTTGCGGAATGTTAGTTAGTGTAGATATTTTCCATTTTTAAAGGGGTAGCGAACTATTTAGAAACACTTGGCTATTTATGGCTACACACACACTCTCACAACTGCTCTCACCAGCTCTCGTTAACTCACTTGGCGATTACACACTTTTTTACACAATACACTATAGTGATCCTTGTACTTAGCTCGCTATCATCCGAAGTTGTATTACATTTCTTGTTTAATTTGAGTTGGTGATCGGTAGTTTCCATCACCCGAGGTTTTTTTATGCCGGAGATCATTCATTGATCAAGGGCTTTTTCCTCGTATAAATCTTCGTGTCACTTGTTCATTACATTTCATAGTGATCCTTATCGTTGTTCATCAATTCAAGCATCATACCTCACAACAGAAAGTTTGGTTGCATTATCATTGCTTGATTTTTGACCAAAACAGTTTGGCGCCCACCGTGGGGCAATTGGTGCTTCATTCCTAAGAAGATTCGTATTTTCGTGCTCATTTCGGTTCGTTACAACCAAGCAGATGGCTTCCTCAGCGAAGAATACTTCAAGTTTGATGCCCTCATTCAGTTCTTCACAAGGCGTTCCTCCTTTGTCTCCACCACCTTCTGGATCCCATAAGAATGCTGAGAATGCTGCGAAGAAACCAACCCCCATTTTCCAAAAACCACCAACTTCTTCTGTTTCAACTAGTCCTACTACTAATGATCTTTACACTCTGATTTTGCAGATGAGGAATCATGCACAAGAGCAGGACAAAACCAACGAAAGGATCCTCCGGGAGATCGATGAGATCAAGAAACAGAAGAAATCAGTGGAGGATCACTCCCCTCTGATGCCAAGATCGCTAAACTTCGACACTCCAGTCATAACTTCCCAACACTTAGCAGTTCCGGACGTGCAATACGTGGGTGAATTACCAGGAAGGCGTTATGGAACAGCAACTATGAGTCAGGCATTTGGCTCTCACTTCCAGCCTCAAGGATTCTCTTCTCAACTGTCAGGATCCTCTTCTCAGCATCAGGGATACTTCACGTCAGGAGGATATTTGGGAATGCATGCAGTTCAAGGATCTTCCCAGGTTCAAGGATCCTCCCAGGTCCAAGGATCTTCCCAGGTCCAAGGATCCTCTCAGGTCCAAGGATCCTCCCAGGTCCAAGGATCCTCCCAGGTCCAAGGATCCTTCCCGGTCCAAGGATCCTCCCTTGTCCTAGGATCCTCTCTGGTTCCAGGATCCTTTCAGGTTCAAGGATCATCTCAACTTCAAGGATCCAATGTCCTTCAGGATCAAGGATTCTTGAGAAGTATGCAGCCTCAGAGCTCGGACGTTCATCAAGGAGACTTCATACCAATGCAGACCATTGCTCCCTCTGGTCCTTCAATCATACCAGAGTCTCGACAATATGGATTCACATCCGTAATTCCAAACACGAATCCTGTGGGAGGTAACACTTTTAATAATTCATATAACACTAACCATGGCTTAATGCAGGATACATGTATTAATCAGGCTATGGCTAGAGAGCTACAGAAGCTTAAGGATATGATATCCAGTGTACCGGGAGTGGTTAAACCCATTCCTGAAATTGCAGATGATAGCCATCGGATATCTCGTTTTGCACCACTCTTGTGTGATGTTGAGATCCCTAAAAGATTCCAGATACCATCTATGAAGCTGTATGATGGTTCAACGGATCCAGAGGAGCATGTAGCTCAGTACAGGGAGAGGATGGAGATCAATCCAATTCCTGAAAGGTTAAAAGAAGCATGTCTATGCAAGGGATTTGGATCCACACTTACAGGATCTGCTCTTAAATGGCTGCTAAGTCTTCCCCCTTACTCTATTACTTCATTTGCTAACCTAGTTAATTTGTTTAATAGTCAATTCTCTTGTAGTAGAAAGTTTGAACGATTAACTAGTGATCTATATAGGGTAACACAAGGTCAAAATGAATCACTTAGAGATTACATCACTAAGTTTAGTAAAGAATCCTTGGATATTCCTAACTTGGATATTGCTACGGCTGTAGAAGCCTTTAAAATGGGATTACTTAGGGATTCATTATTCTATGATGATCTTGTCATGACACCTTGCAGGAATCTTGATGAAGTAAGAACCAGGGCCCTTAGGTTCATCCGCCTAGAGGATGACAAAAGGATCCAGGATAGATTAGCAGGATCCTCAAAACAGGAGAAACAAGGATCCTACTTCAGGAACAACAAATCCAAGTTCTACAATAAGTCTGACAATCAGAACGTGCATTCAGTGGAACAAGAAGAGGATGATGAGGATTATCCTCCTATTTCTGAATATTGTATTTCTGTTGATAACAATGAACTAATCCTTGCAATGCAGAATTTAGGTGAGAAAGCTAGATGGCCAAGGAAAAGTGATAAACCAGCTGCTACAAAGGATAAGTCCAAATGGTGTGCATATCATGAGGATTTTGGGCATCTCACTGAAGAATGTATTGCACTGAGAAAGGAAATTGGTTACTTGTTGAGCAAGGGGCATTTGAAGGAACTCTTGGGATGGAAGAAGTCAAGGATCCAGGATCCTGAAAGGATCCCAGAAAGGGCTCCTGCTCCTCCAGCAGATGCACAAGTCATAAATTTCATATCCGGTGGATCAGATATCTGTGGTACCTCCTTTTCAGCAGTAAAAAGACATGCTAAGGAAACCAAGATGGATAATGGAGACAGACCCGTCCGGACCTCCGTTGTCACCCAGGATAAAGTCATAACCTTTGATGAGGATGATCGTGTTGACGTCCAGGATCCTCATCATGATGGTCTTGTAATTACGTTGTTTATTTCTAACCACTTTGTTCGCAGGATCCTTATAGATGGAGTAAGCTCTGTGAACATCATTCAGCTTGATGTCCTCAAGAAGATGAATATCCCGGAGTCTGATATTATCCCAAGATCCTCAGTACTTGTGGGATTCCGTGGAGAAACTAAGAATACATTGGGGGACATCAAACTCCCAATCTATATTGAAGGATTGCATTCTTATCAAAAGTTTTGTGTTATAGATTGCTTATCATGTTGTAATGTTATCCTTGGCAGGCCATGGATACATGACATGAAGGCAGTTCCATCCACCTATCATCAATGTGTAAAGCTTCCAAGTCCTTGGGGAGTGGTGAAAATTGAGAGTGATCAACAGGAGGCTAAAAATTGCTATACCTCATCAATGAAGCCAGCCTCAAGACCAAGGGAGCAATAGCAATTAAAGTATCCTTCAAGAGATGTCTTGGAGGCAAGAGAACAGGATTTGAAAGAAATCCTCATGGATCCTGATGATCCTGAATCCAAGATCTTCATAGGATCAGGGATCCTTAGCGATATTGAACAGGAGCTAGTATCCTTCCTCAAAAGAAGGAAAACCACCTTTGCCTGGAAACATGAAGACATGACAGGTATATCTAAGGATATAATTACTCATAAACTTGGCATTGACAGGTCATTCAAGCCTATACATCAAAATAGGAGAAAGTTTGCACCTGAAAGAAATGCTATTATCCAGGAAGAGGTAGATAAGCTACTTCGAGCAGGTATGATAAGAGAAGTTAAGTATCCAAGGTGGTTAGCCAATGTGGTTGTTGTTCAAAAGAAGAATGGAAAGTGGAGGGTATGTGTCAATTTTACTGATTTAAACAAGGCATGTCCCAAGGATCCTTTCCCATTACCCCACATTGACTCCATGGTGGATGCTACCGCGGGTCATGAGTTGTTGACTTTTATGGATGCTTCATCTGGATTTCAACAAATTCAGATGGAACCATCTGATCAAGAGGATACGGCCTTTATGACCCCAACTGGTATATATTGTTATATTGCTATGCCATTTGGACTAAGGAATGCAGGTGCTACTTACCAAAGGCTTGTCAATATGATGTTCAAGGAAAAAATTGGACACACTATGGAAGTCTATATTGATGACATGGTGGTTAAGTCCAAGAAAGCTGAGGATCACCTTAAAGACTTGGAGGAAGCATTCGATATCCTTGATAAATTTAATATGAAACTAAATCCTTCTAAGTGTCATTTTGGTGTTAAGGCAGGTAAATTCTTAGGATATATGGTAACAAAGAGGGGCATTGAAGCAAGTCCAGAACAAATTAAGGCTATTGTGAATATCAAATCTCCTGCCAATGCTAAGGATGTGCAAAGATTGACGGGCAGGATCGCAGCCTTGAACAGATTCATATCCAAATCCTCAGAAAAGTGTAAGGAATTCTATGATATCCTGAGGAAGAACAAGAAATTTGAATGGACTGAGAAGCATGAAGGTGCCCTCAAAGCTCTTAAAGATTACCTATCCTCAGCCCCAGCCTTGATGAAACCAGAAAAAGGGGATGTATTATCCTTATACTTGGCAGTATCCTCAAAAGCAGTAAGTGCGGTCCTTGTTAAGGATCACCAAGGTACACAACATCCTGTTTATTATGTAAGTAAGAGTTTACTTGATGCTGAATCCCGGTATTCACACTTAGAAAAACTTATTCTTGCATTAATTATGGCATCTACTAAATTGAGACATTATTTCGAGACTCATGCCATTATTGTTAAGACTAATTTTCCAATTAAGAATGTTCTCAGGAAACCTGAAATGTCAGGAAGGATGGCTAAGTGGGCAGTGAAGCTGAGTGCATATGATATAAGATATGAACCAAGGACTGCCATCAAATCCCAAGCCTTAGCTGACTTTGTGGCAGATTTTAGTAGTGACTTGCAAAAGGAAGCTGAGTTAGAAGTCCAACAGCTTGAAGAAACTAAGGATCCTTGGATACTCTTCACTGATGGAGCCTCTAATGTAAAGGGAACAGGGCTTGGAATACTACTAAAATCGCCACAGGGGGACATAATACCCCACTCCATAGCTTGTGAATTTCAAACTACCAACAATGAGGCTGAGTATGAAGCCTTGATAGCTGGTTTGCAAATTGCAAAGCATATTAGGATCAGGTATCTTGAGGTACATGTAGATTCTTTACTGATCACTAATCACTTTAATGGATCCTATGCTGTTAAAGGTGAAAAGCTAATCAAATATTTGGAGATAGTCAAAGAATTGGCACTCTCTTTTGTATCCTTTAGTTTGACACAGGTACCAAGGGAAGAGAATGCAGAAGCTGATGCATTAGCCAATCTAGGATCATCTTTGAAGATTCCTGAGGATATCAAGATCCCTATTATCCATATCTTGACCCCTGCTATCGAGGATCATGTAGCTATGGAAATAGGAGAAGATTCTGCAGTCATTCCTAGTGATGATACTCAATCTTATTCAGGATCATGGATCCTCCCAATCATGAGATACATACAACATGGAGAGATCCCTACAGGAGAAAACCCTAGGGCTTTCAAAATTAAGGTATCTCAATTTACAATATTGAATAATATGTTGTATAAACGATCTCTTGCAGGACCATATTTAAGATGCATTGAGGATCCTGAAATCCAAGAAGTCCTAAAGGATTTCCATGAAGGAGATTGTGGAAACCACACTGGGGGCAGGGCATTATTCTCAAGGATCCTGAGGACAGGATACTACTGGCCCACTATGAAGAAGGATGCTGTGGAGTATGCCAAGAAGTGTGATCCTTGTCAGAGGCATAGTAACATCCTTCACCAACCAGCAGAGCTCTTGCATCCTATATCCTCTTCCTGGCCATTCATGAGATGGGGAATGGATAAAGTTGGAAAGCTTCCTAAGGCACCTGGTGGAAAAGTATTCATGCTTGCTATGACTGATTACTTCTCTAAGTGGATAGAGGCTGAAGCCTTTGCTCAAGTCAGAGAAAAGGAAGTTATATCCTTTATTAAAAGAAACATTATTACTAGATTTGGTATCCCTTCTGAGATTATTTGTGATAATGGATCCCAATTTATTGGGAATAGAACCACTAACTTTTGTGACAGTTGGGGGATTAAGATGATAACATCAACACCAGTCCACCCACAAGCTAATGGTCAGGCAGAATCATCCAACAAGATCATCATCAACAATTTGAAGAAGAAGCTTGGATCCAAGAAAGGAAAATGGGCAGAAGAACTACCTTATGTGCTTTGGGCTGATAGGACAACTCCCAAGAATGCTACAGGCCAAACTCCATTTTCTTTGGTATTTGGGGCAGAATCAGTGATCCCTACAGAGATGGTGGTTCCAACTGCAAGAACAAGCATTCATAATCCTGAAGAAAATGCTGAAAACTTGGTTCAAGACCTGGATACTATAGAAGAAATCAGGGACTTGGCAAGGATAAGGATGGCCAGTTATCAACAAAGGATGGCTGGAGCTTACAACAAAAATGTCAGGATCAGGAAATTCCAAGTTGGTGATATGGTGTTAAGGAAAACATTTCAGAATACCACTAATCCCGCTGATGGAAAGCTAGCACCAAAGTGGGAAGGCCCCTATTTGATTGAAGCTGAAGCAGGAAATGGGGCATATCGATTGCTAACAATGGAAGGTGATTTGCTACCAAGGGCTTGGAATGCTGTCCATTTGAAGAAATACTTTATGTGACAAGGATCCATGATCCTTACCAGACCAGTATCCTTGAAGGATCCTTACAGAACGGATGATCCTCATCTTGGTAATCTTCTAATCTCAAACTATTTCATTCTTTTATTCCCTTATATAGGGATAAGGATCCTGCATCCTTTATCCTCCTTTCACTTGATTCTGAGTTTTGAAGGTTCAGGTATCCTTAACTAAGGATTGAGTATCCACAGAAGTATCCTGTTATTTGGGCTTGACCCCAGTTATTTGGGCTTGACCCCAGTTATTTGGGCTTGACCCCAGTTTGGGCCTGTCCCCAGTTTCGCCAGTAGCGCACGATGATCCTGGTATAGTTCATGGCAATGGGACCAGTACTCGCTTTAGGGGCTGACAATTTCATTGTACTGGCTATATTCAGGATCCTACATATAATGGTAGACGTACCATACATCCGTTCCTAAGGTTTCTAACGTTTTCACGTTAGCTAAGGTTTTGGCATTTTCATGTCACTAAGTTTGGATAGTCGCCAGTAAGGGCCATACTCCAGTTTACATACGATCCTTTGGGCTTATCCCCAGTTATCCTTTGGGCTTGTCCCCAGTATATTGGGCTTGTCCCCATAATTGTTGGGCTTGTCCCCAGTTACTAACTCTTATCTTATAATGGCTTAGTCCCAAGTTGTACCTTATTTCAGGTTTTTGGAGATAAATGACCAAGGATCCTTGATCCTTACCTTTTACTAAGGTTTGTCTTTTGGGTTATCCTGATTATAAGTGTTAAAGGATAGGATTCTAACTTGGATTCTCAGGTATGATCCTTAACTATTTTGATTTTATTCATTATTTATTTGAATAACCCTTATCCTTTGACAACTGAACTTATGATCCTTAAACTATATTACTTTTCAGAACTTATCGATTATGGGATATGTGATCTTTGATCATATCCTAAATTTTTTGGGGATATTTCTTAAATTTTTTCTCTACTTGATAAGTTTAAACAAAATAAACATCACGACAGTTGGAAAGTAAAATATTAACAAGGATATCAACACGGGATATAGTAAAAAAGTTAAAGTTATTTTATTCACAAAAGATTAAACCCTTTAAGGTTGTCAAAATTGCCAACCCACGTTTCTACCAGCAAAACGTGGCCCGTCCACATGGGTTGGCAAAGGGTGTCCATTGTCTAAGGGTCTTGGTAGTGCAGGAATCAAAAGACGACAGGGTCACAATGGCTTCATCCCCCAAACAGAGGATCCCTCCACCATTTGTAATCCTACCTATTGTTCAAAGGATCCATGATCCTTAGCCCTAATTACTATTGTTTGAGTACAACCCATCATTGTTCAACAAGAAAACATCATAACCAAAACAAACTATCAAACTTAAAAAATGGGCTCCGACTACGTCTAGAAATGTCCTTCATCGCCCATTCATGCAGCCTACACCTTCACTGCATCTTCATCTCCTCCAGCTCCCGTATCCTTCGCCTGATCCTTGCCACTACCACTAGCATCGATTGCCAGAACCTCGTCAGCCTCGTCCTCATCCTCCAACTCAGCCAGCCTGGCCTTCCAGCCTTCCATGTCCCAGTTGCTCCTATCAAAGGCGGGATCCTGAGCTTCTTGAGCCATCTGTAGCTTGGTCTTGTACATGGCAATGGCAGCGGAGACCTTAGCATCCTCCGTGATCTCGCTCTTCTCATAATCAAAATTGATCAGAATTGAAGCTATCTGAGTTTTGGCATCCTTGAGATCCTTTTCAAGGGAGGCAATTTTGTGATCCTTAAGCACCGCCACCTTTTGGAGATCAGAGTATTTCTCCTCAAGATCCTCAACATTTCCAACGTAGTCCTCAATTTCAGCAAATTTCTGCAAACAAGACAATGCAAAGTTAGGATCATACGATCCTTAAGTGGATAGGATAACTAAGCTAAGTCAGTGATCCTTACATCATTAAAGTACTCGAGGAATTGATGGCGGATCAGAGGCAAGCCTTGAAGGTTGTCAGCTTCAGAGGTTTTTCTTTTCTTTCCACCTCTTCCCTTTGAAGTGGTAGCCTTGGGGATTACAATGGAAGGGCTAGCAGCAGACTTTTTCTTTGAGGATCTGACAGTGTCAAGATCAGTTACACTGAATTTGGAGGCAGATTTCGAGGATTTCCCAGCGCCTACACATTCAAAACAGATAAGTATCCTTATCCTATTTCTATTCAACTATTTATTTAAATATTTGACTATACAAAATACAGGATACTTACTTGACATAGTGACAGAACCTGAGGATACTTCTTGTGAATCCTGGGTGTTTGTTTTGAATGACCTTGTTGCAGGATCAAGTCTTCTGAAAGCAGCGAGCCTTTCCTTGGTGGCAGGTGATGGTATAAGGTGCGAAACAGAGATAGCTGCACAATGGAAACAAAAGGGTGTTAGTGATCCTTATACAAAAACAAGGTTATCTGGTGATCCTTCTCAGGATCCTCTATCCTACCATGGGTGGTCCACTTCCTTGGCAGATCATTTCCATCAGAGAGAGAATCCCTTCTGACAAAGAAGAATCTCTGTTTCCAGTTAGTATCATTCTTAGTGGCTTTGAAGATGGGGTGTTCTTCACCGGGTTTACGCTTGAATAAGTATCGGTGGGATCCAAATGTTGTGAGATCATACATCTCTGCCAACTCCGACATTCCTAGCGCAATTCCTTCTTGCTCAATGATCCTTTCAAGGGTATATAGGACCCTCCAGATCATTGGCATAGCTTGAATGTAGGAGATGCCGGTGAGGGAGAAGAAAGACTGGGTGAATTCAGGGAAAGGATACGTGTATCCTATTGTGAACGGTGTGACCGGGAAAGCTACCCAAGTTTCAAAAATGTAATCACTTAGAACGGTGGGGTCAAATGGCTTGAAATCGGTGTTCGCCGGAAAGCAACAGCGGATTCTGTCTATTTGTGGGTCAGTGAAGCAACACCTTTCATTCGCCAGATCTTTGATGATCCCCTGGCTCTTAAGAGGAATGTCCTTCTTGTGATCCTTCGCCGGTGAGGATCTTAGCATCATCTTGATTGTGAAGAAGGTGAAGAAAGAAGGGGCAGAGAAAGAAAACGTAAAGGAAGAAGAGAAAGAGAGATACCTGTTTGATCTTCGGATATGAATTTAAAGGGAGTTTCTCTTGAATTTAAATGCAGATTGATCCCTATCTCTAACTCCTATTTATAATGATGATTTTGCAGGATAGTCACCTCAGTGACGTCATGTTCGTAACGGCTAGTCCGATTACAACGGCTAGTTATCCGTTGGTTAATTGCGGATAAGAACAAAATACAACTCGTTTATTTACATAATTACTCCTTATATTTTGGGGGCAATTGTTAGGGGATGATTTCTCAATGATCCTCATTTACTGTTGGGTTTAGTGATCCTCAATTCTGTCTGAAGTAGTGATCCTCAGAAGTGTTGCAGGATCAGGATCATGGATCATCATAAGGATCCTTGTACTAACGGTTGTCTACTTTGAATTCGAAACTGTTTTGCAGGAGTACCAGCTTGGACTTGGTCTCGGCGATATTCCTGGAGCATATTCCATGACTTATTCCGCACGTGCTTACCTGAAAGTGGACGTTATGGAGTTCGTGGGGGACTTGCACCATTTGCGGAATGTTAGTTAGTGTAGATATTTTCCATTTTTAAAGGGGTAGCGAGCTATTTAGAAACACTTGGCTATTTTTGGCTACACACACACTCTCACAACTGCTCTCACCAGCTCTCGTTAACTCACTTGGCGATTACACACTTTTTTACACAATACACTATAGTGATCCTTGTACTTAGCTCGCTATCATCCGAAGTTGTATTACATTTCTTGTTTAATTTGAGTTGGTGATCGGTAGTTTCCATCACCCGAGGTTTTTTTATGCCGGAGATCATTCATTGATCAAGGGCTTTTTCCTCGTATAAATCTCCGTGTCACTTGTTCATTACATTTCATAGTGATCCTTATCGTTGTTCATCAATTCAAGCATCATACCTCACAACAGAAAGTTTGGTTGCATTATCATTGCTTGATTTTTGACCAAAACAATGTGAATATTAGAAAAATATGCACATCTTATTTGTGATGTGAACATATCGTTCACTGGGAGCTTCGTTACCTTGTGATGTTATATAACGTTTGTCTTTTAATTTGCAAATCTATAGTGATGGTTGTAGCAAAAAAATTTAGATGGCTCTGAGAAAGAGTAAGTGGTTGTTTGTTTACCTCTTAATGAGGCTCTTAATGGTTTAGACTTATTACTCGTTCAGCACTTAATGGTTCAGACTCTTTGTTTCATGAGCAGATCTCTGAATGGTTCAGACATTTGCCTCTGAACGGTTAAGATTTATAAAGAGTCTGAATGGTTAAGACATCTAATCTGAATTGGTCAGACATTTCCCTCTTAATGGTTCAGACCTCTTACTGGTAAGTAAAATGAAAGTGTGTTGCTATCTTTATGAAGAAAACGATTATGCACTGTTTTTGTAGAAGTTTTTAAAGAAAGTTTCGGTCTCAAATTATAGTATAGATACCGAAACAAATCTTTCATTAAAAGATTTATGAAAACACCGTTAAATAATATTTTTTTTGAGGCCACCCGTGTAACACACGGGGTCTTAAGCTAGTATATCAACAAAATAAATCGTCTAACACAAAGCACCCAAAGCCAGAAACAGAGGGGTACACAGATAGCTACTCTATAACTTTTTTATTCTATACTATTTTTCAAAATTTTATATCATAAATTGAAGATGTTATTACCTTTAATGTGAGATATATTTAGAAACTATTACCTTTAATTCAAGATATATTTAGAAACCGGTTAAAAAAAGAAATATAGTGCTTTAGGTGCATACAACTGGGCATCCCTTTATTATAGGGTAGTTGCGTAATTATATTTATAAATGTACGCTATTTATGTTGCATACTTTGTCCTCCACTTCATACGCTTCACATGGAAAATCCATTTTTATATACACAGGCAGGGCGGATATAGCTTGTATTTTGTAAATAGGGGTAGCCCCCGCTACCCCTTTACACTTCGGTGGTAGTATAAATTTTGGAAGAATTTGACGTTTTTTCGATTTCGTTACCTCTTTTTTTTCAAACGTTGCCCTATAAGGATTTTCTAGATCCGTCGGCCTCTTAAGTCATTATGTTATTGCATATAGAAGTCATTATTTTAAAATTTTGAACTCGGGATAACATGAAAAGTTTTTTGATGAACACCACTAATTAGTAATTTTAACAAGAAAAATAAAACAAAAGTAGACCCAGGTTGTAAATTACATACACATTTATTACAACTTGTATAAACATACCATATTGTTTTAACATCTACGTCTGTTATGTTCAGGAAACATATATATAAAGATTTGACCTCTTCATTCCTCATCAACCGTACCTGTCTGTCTTTATATATATATATATATATAGAAATTCATCTACTGGCTCATGAGATTAAGCATCCAATAAGGAATGGCGGTCAATGGTTGACTTTCTCTCTGTGTATCTTCCAATTCTCCATCACATCCTGCAGCTTGGTATGCCTCACTGCATACGAATCTCATCATATATCGTTTTTATCTCAAACGGGTCAAAATAAAAAATATTATATAATGAAAGGAAAACGGATCAAATGGGGTGAACGGGTCAAGAGTTATGTAAAGTATGTGCTTGATGTATGTACCCTCCTAAATAAAAGTACCTTTTTCTTGTTACGGTGATAACCATATTTAACGCGTTAAGTATTTATACAAATTAAGAATGACCCGTTTCAATTCCCATCTTGCCCCTTACGGATCGGCCCTGTTGAGAAAACAACTTTTATGCAACCCAAGGGTGAGGTGAGAGGCTAACCCAAGGTTTAACTGAAATGAGACCATATTCTCTTGAGTTTGCTGGTCCACAAGAGGCGGTTCGGCTAATTCTTTTTCCTTTCCTTTAATCTGCGCGTTTAGTTTAAGATTTTAAATAACTAGACGAGTATATAGGTAACCTGTAAATTGGACGATTCAAGGGCGAGTTATGTATCTTACCTTCTTCAAGAGCAAGCTATTTTGATCCTGCAAAGACTTGTCCTGTGGTAAAAATCATATTAGTTATCACATAATGCATTTACTTTTGACCCAAGTGGCACACTTTGTTCAAATTTTAAGCATAAGACATTTACTAAAATGCCCTTAGTTCGCACATAATAGGATTGAATATTTAAGGGTGTAGTTAAAGATACACCAACCCTCATGTCACATCATACCGGCCTTATGATAAGGAGAAGAATGGTCACATAGGCCAAATGGGTTCCTCGGCGGTCATATTAGTCATTTCTTTGTCAGTCAAAACATCATACGAGCCATATGATTTGTCCCTCATACAACCCATATGGTCACTTTTCGCCATGACATATGGCCAATATGGCCATATTCTCCATGTCATACGAGCTCATATGACCATTTTTCCCATGTCATACGGCCCATCTGGGCCATATAGCCTGTATGACATGTCAGTGGCATTTGTTTATTTTGTCCTCATATTTAAACATGTTACACCTGGTCTAAATTATGTCACATGAAAATGGGCATACCTTCTTTTGGAGCTCCGAAATTGATTCAAGCATCATCTGGTTCTGCAGATAAAGAAGTTTCGCTTAACATATATCATCTTTTTAAACTCGAAACTAAAGACTTCTTTGGAGGTTGTTCGTTTAAGAAGTCACAAGCAATCTCAATTCCCAGACACCACCTTAAATGACACATGTGTACCTTTTTCAATCTAAGACGTCTAAGAGCCGCTTCAAGCTGCTGTTCCAAATTCAGAAGCTCCTTGATACTCAAGGAATCAAGGTCTTCTCCCATAAAATTCCTGTGATGAGCAAACAACATAGTATCATTGCTTTATTGCATCTTATAGTGAACACCATCCTCAAAAAAAAAAAAAAAAAACCATCAAGAGGTGGCAAGATCGAGTGGTCACAAACTTACACGGGCTCCTAGTCCGTTTTAGTACGATCCAAAACGGGCCAGTCAGTTGTAAGACTTTACAAACCTTTTTTAAACCTCATACGAAATAATTAATAATGCAGTGATTATGATTAAAAATCAATATCTTTACATTAATAATCTAAATTTTATAATAATGTTGTATAAAATTTTATGCTACCCCCCCCCCCCCCTCGTTTGACTCATTCCCTGACCCATTTGCCACCTTTAAAAACTGCAGTCACACATATGACAAAATATGATTACATTTCACTATTTTGTGGGTATATTATATATATACCTTTGGTTTTTCTGCAAGAGCTCAAATTTAGCCTTCAATTTTGCATGTTCCAGAGTCCAGCTTCCCTACAATTATTTAGAATTTGGGTTTTAAACAGTAGCATAAATTTGGTAAGAAAATAAAAAAAGCTACAATAAAAATTATTTCTTACTTTAGATTGATTATTGGTCCCATTAAGCTCCTTTTCTGTGTATGAATGTTGTTCATACCTTTCAAGGATCCTTACCATTCTTTTTGTCAAAATATATAAAGAAAGATGTTGTCAGAAATATATACATGTTATCTCAAGCTTCTTATGGGTGGCATTCACAATCCATACTTCAAATTATACAGGTTCATTTGGATCTAACTCAAATTATACAACGCGTCAATTTAAGTCTACTCAAATTATACAATGGGTTACGTACTCTTCTAAAACTTGCTAAGAGTGGTTGCTTGATGCAATAAAAGCATATGTATAATTTAATGCAAAGTGGGGTTTTATGCCAAGAAAACAAGTCAAGGGACTAAAGATGTCAAATAATGAAGTCTTGGATTTGAAGAAATCATTGTTTTTAGGGTTTTGTATGTCATTTTACATAATCTAGTGGAGTTCTAGAGAGAATAAAAGTGAATAAGTCTGCATTTAATAAAGCTAGGATATACTTTTCAAAAAAAAAATTAAGCTAGGATAAGAATGAACGTTAAAGACCCATTGGCCATAAGAGTAAATAACATGTGCCCATCTACAAATCTTGTTAAAACATTGTTTATGTTCTTAAAGCAAGAGTTGAAAAAAAATCAAAGGCCATCCAAAAAAAAGAATAAAAATCAAAGAAAAATGTTAGAAATGTGTAAGTGTTAAGCGCTTTAAACACGTTAACCCGAACGAGACCCCTTTAATTAAATGGGTTAAACATGTCAATTTGAACACGACTTGTTTATTAGACAGGTTAGATATATGTATGGGTGTCTGGAATTGCCCCCTCTAGTATAATGTATAATTTCTTTTAAAAATGTCTAATTACGAATAAATCTAAACAACCACAGTCAGGGGCGGACCTACACTATAGCGTGCGTGGGTGGCCGCACCCCTTGAAAAAAAATTAGTGGTATTTTCCACGAAAAATCCCGACCGCACCCCTTGGAAATTGTCGTCCGCACCCCTTGGAAATTTAAAAAAGTTAGGAATTTATATATAAAAAAAAACTATGAACACGGATTGAAACCCAACCTAATTATGTAAACAAGTTAGCCTACTAACCCCTTTAATAAAACTTGAATTCATTCCATCAAGCCCAATAAGTTATTCAAATTCAAGCCCAACCCAAGTACATCTTTAATTAAACAAGATCAGTCCAGTTTACAAAAAAACCCAATCGACTGCCAGCTTTCTGCGACTCCCGCCCTCCCTCTGCCTCACCTCACTGCCGACCTGCGACACTCCCAACCTCGACGGCGACTACAAAATTCCGTCCACGAACAACGTAATTCCGGCCACGAATAGGTACATGTTTTGTTTTTTGTTATTTTGATGTTTATGTGATTTTGTTCAAGACTCATGAGATAAGAGGATGAGTTAAAAAAGTTTAGTCTTTTATGTGTTTGAGGTAATTTGAGGTTGTTCTAGTCTTTATAGGATGGGGTTGTTGTCAATTAATCTCTTATTGATTATATGATTCTAGTATATGGTTTGAAAAGTTGAAATTCAAAACTTTTATGTGTTTTGAGATAGTTTTTATGTTTTTTGATGATTTTAGTTGATATTATAGGAGAAAAAGGGTAATAAAATTCTTAAATAGGTTTGAAATTGCATGTGTTATGATGTTGTTTATGGTTGTTTAGATGATTTTTAGGTGATTATGTTGTTTAAATGATTTTTAGGATGATTACACACGGTTTTTAGGGCTTAAATAGTTGAAAACTAAAATTGAAACATTATGTTATGGAGCGATGAACTTATGGATCAAAAAATGATGATTAAAATTGAAACATTATGTTTTGTATAGATTTCAAAAAATGAAAACCCATAGGGCGACGTTTTAGTTATGTTTGTAACAAGGTTTGACGTGTTTTGATTATATAAATTTACTTTGATGTTCTTTTGTTTTACATGACCCAAACCGATACGAACCGATTTTTTACTTATATACCTAGGGGCCTAAAATTTTTTTAAAATGTTCTGCACCCATATGAAAAATTCCTGGGTCCGCCACTGACTACAGTAAAGTATTAATGTCAAAAAAAATTCAAGGTCAGGATAGTCATCTATATATATATATATAGGTAAAGGGTAGGATACAAATCTCCTTATCGTACATTACGTACGCTACAATCTCAGCCGTCCGATCATCTTCCCGCATTGAATTCGCATGTTGTTTTTTTTGTAACAATTTCGCATGTTGGTTTTTTAACATGCGATTTCATCAAAATTACCACATGCGAAATTGTTACAAAAAAACATGTTATTTCATCAAAATTATCACATGCGAAATTTGTACAAAAAAACAACATGCGAATTCATCAAAAATTATCACATGCGAAATTGGTACAAAAAAACATGCGAATTCATAAAAAATTATCACATGCGAAATTGTTATAAAAAAAAACATGCGATTTTAAAATGCGGGAAGATGATCTGACGGCTGAGATTGTAGCGTACGTAATGTACGATAAGGGCATTTGTATGATAACCGACCTATATATATATATATATATATAGGGAGAAGATCATGCGAGAACCACCTCTTATTGCGAGAACCGCGAGAACCAATGTGAACACACAAAAAATGCCTAAAAATAGCTAAAAATCACACAAAATTTTTTTTTTTTGATTTTTTTAATATTTTTTAGGTTAAAATCGCTACTTTTCGCACCCAAAAAAAAAAAAAAAAATTTTTTTTGTTTAATTTTTTTTTTTTTTTTTTTTGGTGCGAAAAGTAGCGATTTTAACCTAAAAAAAATTAGAAAAATCAAAAAAATTTTTTTGAATTTTTTAAGATTTTTTTTTAGGTTTTTGGGGGGTTTAGTTTTTAGCATTTTAGCTTGGGGGGGGGGGGGAGGGTTAGGTTTTTTTTTGGGGGGGGGGGGGGTTAGGTTTTTTTTTTTTGGGGGGGGGGGGGGGGGTGGGGGGTTTAGGTTTTTGGGTGGGGGGGGTGGGGGTTAGGTTTTTTTAGGTTTTTTTAGCTATTTTAGGTTGTGTTCACATTGGTTCTCAAGGTTCTCACAATAAGGGTGGTTCTCGCATGAGCCCCTCCCTATATATATTGTTCAACATCTTACCCTCATATCCTACGTTAGCTTTGATATTGGTGAAATTTACTGAGTACGATGATGATGATATATTTTGTTCAACAAGGGATTAAAATTATATATATATATATATATATATCAAATACAAAACCAAAAGTAATTTTTGTATTTGTAATTAATTAAAAATAACATGTTTAACGAAATAGTTTGATTTTACAATATAAATAGATAACCAATTATATGTAATTAACTAAAAATAACATGTGCGATCGCAGCAGATAGCGCTAGTGACCCGGTCTGTCATCAATTTCAAGGAAAACAATGCCTGAAGGCCTATGTGCTAAAATCCCTAGTTCACGTATGACATTTTATCATGAATGAGGCTTGAATTGGCGATCTCTCCTAAAAAAAAATCACATACCTATAGCTAAAGCATTTCCCCTTTCGTTACTGATTGTAGTTACTATTTAGATTTATGATGCTATATAATAGCCCTTGATATTTTGATTCTTTTTATGATGAAAAGTATATATTGAATTCTCTAATTTCTCTCATTAGTTCTTATGATTACCCTCTAATTTTTGTCCCAACTTTGGTGCCACAGCCATTTTCCAAATCTCCATGCCTAATCCACATTTTATGTATTTCCTTTATTTATTAATTAGTGTAGTAAGTGAGTTAGTGGTGTAGTTTTATTTAGATTGCTAAGGTTATATATTATCCTTTGGTATTTTGGTTTATCGAAAAAATATGAATTGAGTTCTCTAATTTCTCTTTATAATTTTTCTTGATTTTTCTCTAATTTTTTGTCACCTTTGGTATATATCATTTGGTATCAGAGCCGCTGTCGTGATCCTCAAGTTATCCATGACTGTTAACACCCAATCTGATACCGAGTTCCGTCAATGGGTGGAATAAATCCTTTGTGAGACTCGAGTTCCAGTTTCAAACCATTTTCAACGAGCTCCGGTGAATCCAAACCGTGTGGGAAGCCCTTCAAACAGGGGCGGATCTACCTTGATGTAAGGGGTAGCCTCCGCTACCGCTTGGCCGGAAAATTTTTGACGTTTTTAGTGTAAATTTTGGAAAAATTTGAAGTTTTTTCGATTTCGTTACCGCTTATTTATAAAACGTTCCCGCTTGGTCGGAATCCTAGATCCGCCACTGCCTTCAAACCCTTATCCCATCACCACCTATGCAGTTAGTGCGGAAAAATATCGGATACCGGTCAAGGACCGATATTTATCGGTTATCGCTATGAAATATCGGTAATTTAAATATCATGCATATATTTATATATATAATTTTAAAACACTAAAACCTAGATAATATTAATAGTAAAATCAAAAGCGTCAATATTTTAATTAGAAAAATGATCTAATCATAAGCCATGAAATCTTCCTCCGATTCTACATCAACCAAGGCATCTAATTGTGAGATTGGAGTCGGATTTAGGGTTGACGATCAACATTGGAGTTGGGATATATCACGATATTAACTACAAGATCACCACCCGCCTCGCTCCCGAACCATTACCCGCGAAACCAACCCCAAAATCGCATTAGCCCCAAAATGGGCCTAGTCTACACTCAAGCCACCATTGAAACATGTCCCTTAATCCCCCGGTTAGCACGGAAACTTGCACTCGGACCAACCCCACCGCTCACGCTAGTATTAGCTAGCACTAACACCAAAACTAAAGGAGGTCCGAGTCTGGTTCAAGAAGTCTGAAACTTCCTCGACTGCAAAGGCAACGATAACAACCATTAAAAAAGGTGTAGTCAGGAAACCTAAGTGGTGTCCGCCGTGACACTCCGTTAATACTTCTCCGGAGAAACCGAGTGGCGGCCACTATAGTTGCATATTCAATTTTCATCTTTGAGGACACCCGGGAGGGATTGTTGTGTGCCATAATCTAATTTATGCCACATAGCCATTTTTCCACATGTGATGCACGTGTTTTTCTTAATTCATTAGTGTAGTAAGAAGGTGTTTGAGATTATGTTTTGAAGTGATTATTTGATTATTGCGTTTGTAAAACATGAATAATCTAAAAAAGTGTTTGGATGAAAAAGTGATTATCTGCCTCCAAAACGCAGTTTTGGAGAAGCATGTACCTACATGCTTTTGAAAACGCATAATCTATTTTGAAAATGCAGCACCAAACACCCCCTAATTGGGTTAGTGCCTTAGTGGTCTAGTTTCTATTTAGATTTAGATTTAGCCTTTGGTAATTTGGTTTATTTTATGACGACAGATATGAATTGATCTTTATTATTTCTCTCCATAATTCTTCTAATTTCTCTCTAATTTATGTCCCTATCACTTCTCTCTGATTGGTACCTATCACTTATAACACTGTGATTAATCATAAAATTTATTCTAGAGAAGGAACATCCTTAAGAAAAATTAATAGACGTTAAGAGTTAAGAGTGTGTGCATTGTAAAAGCATCTACAAATAACGATTCTTGAGTTGGAAGAAATATCATAGTGTATACATATATTGTATTACTAATAAGTATGAAGTTCTTTAACAATAACGCGGTTAAACATAGTTATCTTATTTTTTTAGTTTCAATTTCACGCCTTATACTATTTACAATATACTCAACATAACATAGATGAAAATCAGGGAGTTAAAAAACTAAGGAGACAATTGATTTGTTAGTTTTTTTTTTTTTTTTGGGAATTTAATAAAAATGGAAAATGAATTCTATTTCAAAAGTAAACAAGAAGGAAAACATGGAAAATCATTCTATTTATTCGTCTATCTCTCAACCATTCCATGTGTACTCTATATATACACATGCTAATTGTAACTAGGTTAACTTATAATTAGGAGAATTATCGTAGATGATGTATGCCCATTATCATCATTTATAAAAATTTCTTGTTTGTTTGGTTTGTAGAATTTGTTTGAATTAGAACCTAAAAGATAACATGTTGGAAAAAGAAGTTAAAATCGAAATAAATTCCTTTATAATAATTATATCTCAAATTGGAAAAAGAAGTTAAAATCAAAATAAATTTCCTTTAGCTCTTTTAATAATTAGCTCAACTAGAGAAGGAATTCAATCAAAAGAATTGAAATCGCTCACTCCCTCACTATTGTCACCACTATCATCCACAACAACTAGGTGGTGCCACTGCCACCACCATCGCCACTGTTAACACCATGCCGATCATCTTACCACCTTGTGCATGGTCACAACCAAAACACATTCCAAATTCTTTAATAAACTGGCAAACTATACATGACATATTTTTTCAACAAAATATATTATAACTAGGTTAGAACCCCGTGTAATACACGGGTTGAATAAATGTAATTTTATATACCAAATAATAAAAGAATATATCCTTAAAACTTCGTTTATTCAGGTTGAATGAATGTAATTTTATATACCAAATAATAAACAATATATCTTAAAAATCTCGTTTATTACATGGGTTGAATAAATGTAATTTTATATATTAAATAATAAAAAAGTTATATCTTTAAGAACACCGTGTATTGTATGGGTTGAGTAAATTTAATCTATACTATATATTAAATAATAAAAAAGTTACATTTTTAAGAACCTCATGTATTGTATGGGTTAAGCATACGTAATTTTATATACCAATCAATTAAAAGTTATATCTTGTTATATCTTTATAAACCATGTGTATTATACGGATTGTATAAATCTAATTTTATATACCACATAATAAAAAAAAGTTATATTTTTAAAAACCCGGTGTATTACACGAGTTGTATAAATGTAATTTTGTATAGTAAATAATAAAAATATTATATCTTTAAAAAACCTCAATTATTACACGGGTTGAATGAATCTAATAAAAAATTATATCTTTAAAAAACTAACGGATATACGCGATATATGATGGATGGGGTGATTGCGGTGATGGTTCTTATAAATGTCACGTAAACATAGTGAATACCGTATTTGAGTTGAGAGTTGAACACGAAAATAAAAGTATAGAACCAATAAACATTGATTAATACCGTTAACTACTTTAGTTTAATAAAATAGATAAATCATTTACATTATATTAATTTATATTTAGTGTACGTCTTTTGTTAATTTCAGGATAAATAATTTTGAAATCTAATAAATATTTCAAAATATTATATTATCTCTTATACGAATTGTTTAAATTTATATTAAATTAAATTAAATTTAATTATTATCTTTTAATTAATATTAATTGTCTATAATTAAATAGGAGAGAGCCAAGAAAACTAAAAAATAGATAGCTCCAATAAATGACATGTGTCCACTCATTGGTTTCTGTTATTATATAGTGAGTTAATTACATAGTTAGTCCCTATGGTTTGCCCAAAGTAACATATTTAGGTACTAATAGTTTAAAATCACATTTTAGGGTATTAACTTTTCATTTTGTAACGTTTGAAGGTATTAATGTTATTTGTAGGTTTAAAATCACATTCTGTTAGTACCTAAGTATGTTATTTTATGCAAACCACATGGACTAACTATGTTAATACCCTAAAAGTTAATACCTCCAAACGTTGCAAAATGAAAAGTTAATACCTTAGAAGGTGATTTTAAACTATTAGTACCTAAGTATGTTATTTTGTGCAAACCACAGAGACTAACTATGTAATTAACTATAGTTTCAGTTCCTTTGGTACTAAATTTGTTTCCTTTAATTTCAATTTGCTTTGACGAATTACAATCCTTAGAAAAAGAATTATGAGCCAAACATATCCTAAGGGTGGAGGGAGTGGTCTCGGGGAGTGCTTCGGGGGGGGGGGGGGTACCGATTGGGGATGTATTGCCGGTGGATGTTCGGTGATCGGGGAAGAGGAGAGAGGTGGTGTAGGCGGTGAGTAGTCACCGAGTGGGGAAGAGAAGAGAGGTGGGAGAGAGAGAGAGGAGGTTAATGGTGGGCCGCAACCCCTTTCAACCAATCACATTTTTTTTTAAAATTGTTTACCACTCTTCATGTATTTGACCATTTCTGGTGATTGAGTGAAAATGGGGAGTGGAGTGTGGATTTGACATGACATGACATTATTGGTTAGGGTGAACGGGGCGCTTTGCGGGGAGGGGTGCGGTGAGTGGTTTCCCCGCTCGGGAACACCGCCGCCGACCCCTCGGGGAGGCTTAGCGGGGAGTGGGGAGCGGTGGGTGTTCACCGCATAACTTCTTCCTCTTTTTGATTTTTTGAACGATATTTTCTTAATTAAAACAAAAAAAAGCAAGTCCCCCAAGAGAGGAGTGCCACCATCAAATTGAGGGTGTGGGGGGAGTTAAGTGCAGAGTTGACGTGGCGCGTGCTGATTGGCTGTGGGTAAGAGATGTCACTCCCCACTTAGAGGAGTGCCCCTTACACCCTTAGAAAATAAGTTTACCACTCCCCAAATGGTGACCACTTCCTTCACCCTAAGATACCTATCCCTAAGACTAGTGGGTATGGGGGCCGGCCCTGCCCCGACGAGCCCCGGCGCCGCACCCCCACCGCCCCCCTTCCCTCCGTCCCGTCGTCTCCGTCTGCTGAAGGACGATCTCGCCGGCCCACCTTTCTCTCTCTCTTTCATCTTTCTCTCTCCTCTCTCTCTCTTTCTAAAATCAAAACAATTTATATTTTTTAATTGTTTTTATAAATAGTGTGGGGCCCCATCCTCCACCCCTTTGGTTCATCCCCTTTAGGCCCATCCTCACTTCCGGTAATGTGACGGGTGACGTGGCGGCCCATCCCTTAGGGATGAGCCTCACCATACTTCTGGCCTAAAACCACTCTAATTATGCCTTTAACTAATCCTAGATAAAAACTAATTGGTTATCGAGAAGCAAACAAAACAAAATCTTTGATGCCCTAGACTTGTGGCCCATGTTGTTTGGAGCAAAATGACATGTGTTCAGGTTGAAATACAGTGACATCAATTGAAACTCAGGAAATCATTAAATCCATTGTAGACATATCTAGCCCCCCATTCTCATATAAATGCTGGCAACAAAAATCTGAAAAAACACTTTTTTTTTCTCAAAACTTACTCATATAATTATTAATTACAAATACATACATCTTAGAGGACTTTAACCTTTCAATTTTAGAATAAACAGGATGCAATCTACTATCACACCATATCCTTTAAGGAGTAAAAGAACACATTCTAATAATGGAACCAAGAAAGTTATATTAATGATTATATTAGGCCTTGAGGTGTGTACCCTAACATGAGGGGCGTTTAGGGTGACATGGCATGTTAACCGGTATTACACTTCTCCTTGTGTTAAGAGGCGTTAGGCTTTGGCGTATACTTTAACTCTTTTTTAACTCCACCTAGGTGCCACATCACTTAGTTTTCCTCATTTCACTTCACCTCATATCAAGGAAATGGTTTAATCCTATTAACTCCACCTAACTCTGTTCTTTTAGTGGTTTGGGTGCAAAAAAAGGAAAACAAATTAAGACAATCTCTTAACATTTGTTTAACATGTTAATAAACAATCACTTTCACGCCCCTTAACATAGGGAGAGAGTGGTGTGCAATGAAGGTTTACATGCCATGTTAACAAGATGTTAAAAGGTTGAATTTTTTTTAACCAAAAACACTTGAAAAATAGGTTAGGTAGAGTTAACAGGATTAGGGTGGAAGGAGTGCTCCCCAAATGGGGAGTGGTAAACTTTTCTCTTAACCATAATATCATGTCATGTCAACTTCCCCCTTCACTCCCCATTTTACACTCAAACAGTAGGGGTGCTCAAACACATGGAAGTGGTAAACAATTTCTTTAAAAAAAGGATAAATTTGTGATTGGTTAAAAAATTGGGGGGGGGGGGGGGGGCACCATTAACCCCCTCTCTCTCTCACCTCTCTCCTCTTCCCCACTCAGTGACTACTCACGGTAATAAGCTTTCACCAAATACCGAATCCACCCAAGGGGTGCCTCCCCGATCGGCAAAAAAACTCCCTGAAGGGATCACCGAAAGGTGCCCCTTCCACCCTTAAACTATTTCCTTAGGGTGAGATGGAATGAAATGGGGAAAAGTGGATCATGTGACACTTAGGAGGAGTTGAGAAGGGTTAAAGTATACTCCAATGCCTTAAGTAAATATTATACTTGGATCATGATTATATTAATGATCATTTAATAAGTTTGTATTAATTCTATTTTTTAAGTATTTTACATGGGTAAAAGATCAAATACAAATAAGTCTTAATATACTAATCGTGAGAGGTGAAGAAAGTTTTTTTTTTGATAGTTTTTCCCATCTAATTAAGCATGATTTTTAATTGCAAAAATATTTAAAAATTAGAAAAAAAGTATATGTTTTTGTATAATTACTCTACTAAAGTAGTTATATGTAATTACTCTAAAGTGATTATGTAATTACTCTGCTAAAGTAATTATATAATTTTTTTAAATTATTTCTTTTAAAGTTTTGGACTAAAATAGATTTTTGACTAGTTGAAAAAAAAATTAAAAAAAAAATCTTTCACTTCTCACACGTTTAATATGTCTTATTTGTAGAAAAACCTTACTCTATTTCACATAAAGTAGCAAATACTTTTTGAAAATTCTTACAACTTTAGATTACCTGAAATTATATTTTAAGCCAACTCATGATTTATATTATCCTTATTATATACATATTAATTAACTTCGATCACATTAAATTTCAGGTTTTTACCAAACACGAATCATCCTCGTATCTCCGGTGACTACCGTTCATCATCATCCAAACCACCACCACGTACCAAGTGATCACTGCCAAACGATTACTACTCCGGCTATAATCATTACCACCACGTACCAAGCGTTCACGATGCACATTTTGTTGTCATGTCATGACGGTCGATTATACATGATCTACTGGATGATCATGACTCATTCCAGCAAAAGAACCAGGAGAAGAGAAGTCTAATCTCATATGGAACTTGAGGGGATATAAAAGACTTGAAAGAAAATAAGAGTTACTGCCAATTAAACTTGTATGAATACTCTTTTTAGGAATAAATGGACACGTCTCAAAAAGGACATTTATTGGCCCTCCACAAATCTCCTTTTTGTAGATGGGGTTTGGCCTATGCTCAGTGTGACAGGAGAATAAAGAGTTGGCCCCTGGAGGATTAACAGATTTTTAACACCTCAATGACACTTCAAAGACCATATGCGCCCAGCATAATAAGATTTCTCTTGAAGATCACCTGCCTAACGTAACACTGTGCTTTATATAATCTCATTAATTAGTAGTGTCCTATGAGTTTTTGATGATGGTTTCTACTGGGTACAGAAAAAAAAATGTTTTGTTAAAAGAAGATTAAAAACTTAAAATTCTAGAATTAAGTACAAGGAAAAGCACAATAAGTGATGTAGACCAAGGATGGGAAATTTTGTACCGAATACCGGTGTCGTACTGATACCATACCATTACCGACCGAACATATATGGTTCAGTATGCGGTTTAGAATTTAGCTCAATTTCGGTATCGGTACTACGCTCAATGGTACTGGTTCGTGACTTTTAACGGTATCGTACCGGTACCAACCGAACACATATGGTAGGGTATTCGGTTTTGGCTTTAGCTAAATTTTGGTATCGGTACTATGCGGTACGGTACCAATTCAGTATGGTACCAATACCGACCTCATCCCTTAATTGTAGTGAAAGAGGATGGAGAGAGGAAATAAAAAAAGAATTTTTTACCCAAAAGTGTGAAATAGTAGCTTAATCCTAATTTAATATTGTTACTAACTTTTTTACCCATATATTAACCAGTAATTATGTAAATATTTTATTTGTCATATGTGAACCGTTATCTTAGATTATAATTTTATAATAACCAATTATTAATTAAACTGCACAACAATTATTAATAAGCATAAAAAATCTAATTTATAATATACTAATAAATTTATTTTTATTTACTTTAAATAAAACTTATATATAGAGTGCACACATTAATAAAAACAATATTATTTGTATACACTATTATATGTAATTTAATACTTCTCATATGGCAAACATATAACTGTATTATTATTTTTCAGTATTAACCTGTGTATAATACACGGGCTATTATTGTATCTAAGTGTTACTAATTAACATAAGTCAGTTTTTGTGAAAAGCTAAAGTTAGTTGTGTGAACTGTCATATGATAATTAAAACATGTCGGTTATATGATTTTTTACAAGTATAATTATATTGTTTCTATTGTATAACCTCATGTGATACATAAGTCAATAACCTAGTAGTAGTATATACAATTAAATGCCATATAGTATAAATCCACACACCTAATGCACACGGAATAATTTCAGGATGACCAATTTAGGGTAATACCGATGGTGGTTTGGAGTGATGACGGTGTCCTCGCACTCCCGGTCCCCTCCATCCCGGTCTCTGTTCTTCCCCTTCACAAATTTCTCTCCATCTTATCTCCCATCCTTCTATTGTTTCATCCACTCTAGTTAAAACTTCTTTTATTTTCTAGTCTTATTTAAGTATATAGTTTTTAAGAGAAAAGATGAAAGACATGTGTATTATCTCAAATGTGATGATATCTTGTCACATTAAATTTTTCTATTAATAACAAAAGCGTATTAGATTATATTTTATTGATATTAATGGATGAGTTTATAAATTCTTAGGATGGTGAGATTTTATAGTGGAGCATATTATTTTCTTTAGAAATAGAGGAGCATGTTATTTTCTTTTAGAAATGTCTTTCATTAAAAATTTCCAATATTGTATATTTGTATTGGATTTCTTCCATTTTCCCCGTTAAGAAAAAATAGAAGGTTTTCATTAGCTTTTTAGCACATCTTGGTTTTGAAAGGCGCGTCTCAGGCAGGGCTTTTTTGCTCAGCGCCTAAGGTAGATACAAAAAGCTTCCAGAAATCCAGATGACGTAGATTTTAGGGTTTTTTTTTGTCTGAGCACCTCATGTACTTGAAGCGTTTTTGTGCCGGAAAGTGTTGTACCCTTGGTTTTATGGCTTATACATGTAGGGAAAATCATATGAAAACCATATTTATAACTATATTTTGGGTAGAGGGAGTTAAAAACCTATATGATATATTAAAAAAATTACTTAATCATCGTGCGCCTCGGGTACTAAAAGCCCACCGCTTTTGTGTTTTGCGCCTCGGTTTTAGACCTCGTCGCTTTGGTACGCCTCACACTTTATAAAACCAAGTGTACATCTGACTCCCTCAAATAGGGAACATATATAGGGAGTGAAGAGTTATTCTATATACCAAAATTACCATTCACTCCCTATATATTCCCTATGATTTTTATGAGGCACTGCGAGTGAAAGAAAAAAAAATAATAAATAAAAAAATTAGTTAATTAAATATGAATAGTGATAGACATTGCATACGTATTAGTATATTGTAATAGTGTAAGGGGGGTTAGTGTAATTGTTACTTCTATAAATAAGGCACTAGTCATTAGTGAAGAGGGGGAGAGAAATTAGTAAGTTGTTAGGCTCATGCTTATGCATTGAGAAGGGAATAGCCCTGGCCACTTTGGTGGTTATTATTTTGTATTATCTTCTTCAATCTATCAATATAGTTCAGATTTAGCTTTCATCATCTCTATTCAATTCAGTCTTTATCATTGGTCCGACTTGCCTCACCTCTGCTCTCCACCAAATTCCAGTTTCTGCTTCTCAGATCTGTTACAGATCTGTGACCTACTTCTCGATTTCTACTTTCAGATCTCACTTCGATTCTCAGATCTGATTTCTACTTTCAATATCAATTTCCAGTTCATTTCAATTTCCAATTCTCAGATCTTAATTCGATTTCTACTTTCAGATCTATAATTCCAATTCCTCCATCTGTTTTTTTTTCCGATTCCGTCATCCTCACTTCTAGGTTTCTGATCCACTTTCAATTGCGTTCCTGCTTCCATTTTCCGATTCAATTTCCAGATTCATTCTAGGATTTAATTTCCGACTACATCTCAATCGCTAGTTTCAATTTCATTTTTCTGTTCCAGTTCGCTTGAAAATGCGCTATGGAGACTGATCTGACTTCGAGATTGAATCTTCACGACCAACAGATCCATCAAATTCACAGTGATATGGCTGAAATTAAAGCAACGTTGCGGGTTTTGAAAGCGGATCAAGAGGAACAGCGAGAATTCCAAAAGTTTTTTCTAAATTGGATAAAACAACAGAATTCGAGTGCAGTGGTGGATTCTTCAGGTGCGGATATCCGATCTTCGCCTTCGTCTTTACATTTGGCTGCCGTGGAGTCGTTATTTGCCGCGTCATCCGTTCGTCATGGCAAATCGGTAGCTCCGGTCACTTCAATTACTTTGTCAGATCTGGATGACTGTGTAACGGATCGTTCCTCAGGTTTAACTTATCGATCCTCGTCTTCCTTTGTCAAATTGGCTGCCGTCAGATCTGAATTTGACGTTCTTCCGCTTGGCCAAGAGAACTCAATAATGCAGAATGCAGAATGCAGATAGGGCCATGTCGGAGGATTTTACGTGGGTGTTAGGCTCAGATGCTGTATTGGGCCTTGGTAATTTCAACATTCGACTAGCCGACTTCCCGCCTAAGTTGTTTGATCTGGACCCTGATCCAGAACCACCTGACCGTCATACACATTCGCTTTCAGCTCCTCCTATTTGGGTTCCTTCAAGTCAACTATGGGGGTTCCTCCTTTTAGACCGTAGCTTGCTGCTGAAAAAACGTAATAGGCTAGCGCAGCTCGCTTCGCACTTCAAGCTCCGCCCCCTTACTCAACGTCTTCATCTATAAAGAAAGCCCTTTCTCTAGAAGAGAAGAAGGTAAGCTTTCAAGCCATAGCTTGCTGGTTTTTCCATCATCCAAGAAAGAGAATGAAACCTGGCGAAAAAGAAATGAACACTTTGCTGAGGAACAAAGCTTCGTCTTTGTTTTTCTTCAAAGCCCCAATCCACTCTCGCTCGCCGCTACTAACGGGGTCTCGGTTGATTTCCCTTCCTTTAGCTACTCAGATGTTTTAGTTCGCTAAGTTTGAAAAGTCCAAAGAGTGCAGACTAGCCACGGAGCTTGGATACGGTTTCCCGATCAGAGATCCATGGATCACAGACGGTATCTCCCCATGGCCTTTCGCCTCTGAAAGCGTCCTTCCTTCTCAATGCCCGGGCATCCATCCAATGCATTCTTTTCGATCTTGTACCCACGGAGCGGTACACTGAACACCAACCCAATCGAGACGAAAAAAAGAAAGAATAGCAACTACATCAACAACCTTGATTCCTAACGTGAACGACCACTTTCTTGGAACTAATTCATAGGCGCTTGAAAGTCATTATAGAACTAACACTACATAAACAAATATAACAAGTGGGCAGCAGCATCAACCAACGGAAAATCATAGTCACGGACTGTGCTATAATGCACGCCAAAAAGGGAAGAGCTCCTTCTCAATCCCATTCGTACCATGTCTACTTCTTTACTACGGATCATGTCTTTGGAGGCTAATGTCGGTGAATCGGTTAATATGACATAGATCGGAGAATGGTTAAATGCATCTTTGGGAAAGAACTCCTTGCTAACTGCTTCAACTTTCGACTAGGACAGCAGCTCCCTCTTGCACAACTCCCCCGAACAGCCCAGATCTGATTCATTTTGAGAACCTCTTCGTCGATTCCTAACCTTAATAACTTATTTAATCAAAAAGTCATTTTATAGAGTAAGACCGCTACTAAGAAGGAAAAACCCCATCTCATTCGACAACAAGCCCAAGCCCTTCTCCTCAAAGAGCACTAGTTGCCTTTCAAATTATAAAAAATCCAAAAGGTGTTCTCCAAGCCACTTCTTATATGTTTTGATTTGATTCAAAAAAAGTTCGCTTTCTCTGCTCTTCAAAAAACACAAATATCGCTTTAATTCATCATTGGACTGGTTTTCAGTTAAAGAGTCCCATATTGTGTATTTTGATGCCCCTATCTTTAAAGGCAGAAGAAAAACATCATATTTGAATGATTTAGAAATGAATATCAGAAAAAGGATTGACGGATGGAAGGCCAGGTTTCTCTCTTTTGGTGTAAGCTCGCTCTCTAAAAATCAGTCCTTTCCCCTATTCCTATACATACCTTGGCAGTGTGGTCTCCCCCTAAGATCGGGATTTCTAAGATGAAAAGTGTTATGGCTAATTGATTATGGGATTCCAATGGTGAGCACAGGCACCACTGGATTGCTTGGGACAACATTTGTCAATCCATGAAGGAGGGTGGGTTGGTAATTAGACAGGAAAGCTTTGCATGCCAAACTTGCGGGGGCTTATGTTGTTGGTCAGTTTGTCTGGGGCAAGTTTAGGAGATCTAAATAGGGTCATCCATTGGATGTGGTGTCTAAGCCTATTTCTTTCTGATTTAAGCTCTCATGTTCGGAGGAATATTTTCCCTCATGTTAGTACCATTCTGGGCAACTCTCATTGTGTGGTAGGTGCTGGTAACATCAGCTTGAGCATGGTTAACTGGGGTGCTGGTGCTTTTTCTGTGCAGAATGTGGATCTTAATACTCCTTTTAGAGAAGTTATTCAATCTGCTAATTTTTCTACCTTAGTTCTGCCTAGCTTATCCACAGAGGCTCAATCTATTTTGTAAGATATCTCTCTAGATTCCGACATCCCAGATAGACTAGTTTGGCATCATTCCCCTTCAGGTCTTTTCTCCTCTGCTTCCTATTGGCATTTTCCCAGAATTCATGGCTAAAAAAGTCCTTGGTGGTCTCTATTATGGAACCAGTGGCTTCCTCCTAAGATGGGTTGATTCTCTTCTTCTGGAGATTCCTCAGGAATGCTCTTCCTATGGATGACAGGCTCAGATACATGGGCGTTCAAATGCTTTATCAATTTCATTTCTGCATTAGAAGTCAAGAGGATTCTTTACTTCATTTGTTTTGTCAAGGTGAAACTGCCTCTCATATTCACAGTCAGAAGCACTAGCCTTCCTCTTCGATTCAAGCAAGTCGACCATTGAATCTATTAAACTGGGCCGCTTCTTTCCCCTCCGCAGGAAGACTTCCTTCTTTCCCTTGCCTGGCTGGTTATCTCAAACCGGCATTCGAACCCACAAAGCCTAGTCGCACCGCCATTGTGCTATTAGCCCTACGCCTAGAAAGCCTCAGTTACAAACTGAACTTACCTATAGGAGGAGGTTTGATTCCATTGCCATTTACTGTTCCATGCGATCTTTACACTGACACCCCCATCTATCCAAAGGAGAATCAGCTGAAAGAAGAGAGAGCCCCCTTCCCGTTGTTGTCTCTAACTAAACCACCACCAGTACACTCTTCCACTACAGATGCTGAAAACCCGATTCCTTCCCAAGTTTTTCTCTTATCCCTGACTTGCTAGTACTCAACCTAGAGATGAAAGAAATAAGAGCCCCCTCTTGCCGCAAAATAGTAAATTAGGTTCAGTTGGAAAAACAGCTATAAATGACCACTACGAACGAAGGATGCAAGTCCTCTCAACAAACTCCATATTTGCAGAAAAAATGCCACTATTCTAAATTAATATAGTAAGGCGTTTCTAATCTTCCTCACAGAAAGACTTCAGAAAGCCAATTGCTAAGAAAAAGATTAGAACAAGAGGGCTCTAGTGATTTCGGAACTAGCTTGACTCATTCCACCCAACAAGTCTGGGGTGAACGAGAACTAGTTCATCACCAACATGCTTAACTCCTAGGACTTTTGGGATTGGATACTCTTACTCTTTTTGACCAAAAGATGGTGAAGAGAGGAGCTAGATAGAAGTAGTTTTGAATGAGGAGAGGGAAATCTGGCCATTAGTTAAGTCATTTTTTGTTTGGTCATAAATTGGTTAGAGAAAAGTAATTAGTTCAGTTTTAGGCATACACTAATAGTAGGTTACGATTCAAAAGAAAGAGAGATTCAAGCCAATCGACCGGCTAAGAGGACTATTCAAATTCAAAAGTAGATGTTCATGCTCATATAGTTGCAAAATGACACTTGACCTATTTCCCTCATAGACAGACATGGAAATTAGAAAGTGTCTATCTTATATAGCTGTCAAATGAGACTTTCACTTTTCCCTTCGTAGAGCAGATCATGAATTGAAAAAGTTCTATCTGGGCAAAATCTCATTTTTTCTAGATTTCCCTTCATTTAGGGCACCAATGTCTTCATTCCTTTGTAAAAGGAAGCTTGTTGATTATAAAAGTAGCTTGATATATTAGAATATACATTCCATGATATATTAGCGATGAAGACACAACAGATACACATGCCTCTAGAATTAAGTAAAAGGATCAACCTCTAGAATCAATATATTTGTGGTTTGATGATTCATGCTTAATAGACATTGACAGGGCCACATGATTAAAATGGATGTGGGATATCTTAAAGAAGATCTATAAAAGGGTCGATTGAGTAAACTATGTTTAAAGAGAACTTCAAGTGATGAAGATGAAGGAGTCGAAAAGTATATCAAAGAACATGTCGAAGGTGGTTGTTGATGGACACCAAATGAAGAATGAGATGAAAACTCTCTCACACATTTATAAAAGACAAAGTTGTTAGTGATGAAGCAACATGAATTTCAATACGATTCGTGTCCAAGCATTTATATGTAAGTTGGGGACTTTGATGATAATAAATGAAGAATTTATCAGTAAATGTTTGTCAATATGTATTACAATTATTTATTAAAAGGAGCGACATTTATACGTGAAAATCACAATTGAAAATATTTATTAGTCGAGGAGTAAATCACAAAAAAACCAATAAAAACCATGTTATGTGAAAGTTTATATCCCTAAAAGAAGAATAACGGATATTAGTAATGGCAAAAGCCGAAAGAAAAATAAGAATCACAAGAGGCGCAAAGATAAAAAAAGATTAATAATGAGGGAAAGGGGATAGCCCAAGTTAAGATAAATTAAACAAAACCGTTTCCATTGGATGTTATAGTTTGATTATTATGAGTAAGAGAACATGCCATTATACCTGCAAAACTTGCAGGGGCAAGTTGAGTATGCTGCAAGAACTGGATTAATTGCTCACACTGCTCTGTTGTAAGAGTGGTTCCAGAACTCATCACATGTGCAGGAGGATCTTTCACTTGACTGTCAACATCACTTTTGCAAACATTGGCAGCTACATTCTTTGACTTAGTGAACTTAAAGTCTTTAGGAAAACCAATTAACCTATAACACTTATTTGCTGAATGGCCTGGTTTTTGACAGTGACTACAAACAGGTTTCTTAGAATCTCTTTGAGTCCTAACATTCATTGATGAAATGTCAGGAAAAGCCTGTGCAGTAGGATGAATTTCTTTTTGTTTCTCCTCTTGAAGCAAAAGAGAATAAACTTTGCTAACAGTTGGTAAGGGTTGCATCATAAGAATAGTTCCCCTAATGTTCTCATAACTAGGATTCAGTCCCATCAGAAATTGAATTAACTTTTGTTCTTCATCTTTTTTCATCATTTCCATATGAGCACCACAAGAACAAGGTGAAACAGCAGATAAGGAACTAATTTCATCCCAAATACTCTTGATTTTAGTGAAATATGATGCTATATTACTGCTTCCTTGAGAAATTTCACAAAGAGTTTTCTGTAATTGATAGTGTTTTGCACCATTAGACTGACCATACCGTTCATTCATTTCTTTCCACAATTGATCAACAGTTTGAACATGCAGAACACTATCACTTATGTCTCTAGATAAAGTGTTAATGATCCAAGAAATTACCATATCATTGCAGTGATTCCATAGGCTAGGGTTTTGCCTTTCTTGTAACAGAACCATCAACGAATCCGAGCTTGTTCTTGGCTGATAAAGCAATTGTCATTGCTCTCTTCCAGGATCCGAATCCAGTTCCATCAAATTGCTTGGCAACGGGAATCATACCAGGATGATCTGAGGGATGAAGATACAACGGATTTGAAGGATCAATTGGAGAAGATTGACCTTGAGTGTCTTACATGATTCAAGAACAGATTTGAAGAAACGAGAGAAGAAATCGATGAAAAGAAATGAACGAAAAGAGATTGACGAAGACGATTGAAACGAAAAGAGAGGAATCAAAGATCAAATCGAGAGCAGATTCGAAGAACTCTGCTCTGATACCATGTAATTTTGAATGAAATGATTTGGGGAAAAGTTGTTATCTCATTAACTAACTGAGTATTTAAACTATTTACAAGCTTAAACCACTGCTCTAAACAACTGTCTAACGACTAACTAACTGACTAACCGAATATTTACTAACTACTAACAGAATAAATAAGCTAAGTAGTTGAGTAAACTAACATGTTGTTGGTAGAAATGATTATTCGAAGCTTTGGAATTTACAATACATGCATCACATAGGAACAGAAGTGTTGAGTTGTGGAGTCTGATGTTTTTCCGAAAGGACCTAATCGTTGACATGATCATGAATTCCGAGATTGCAACACCTCGGTTGGGGACCAACTCCGAACTGGTCGAGCATGGATCAAGAGGAGCCCATTACAAGGTCCTCTAGGGGCAATGCCCCTACTACTATTACTATTATTTATTTAAGAGATTAAACACAGAATGATTCGGTGCTATCTAAGACTACCGAACTCGTCTCTAAGAGTGTAATTGATGTTGTGGTTGTTTTATCAAAGGCGAGTATCTTGCTTGTTCAATCCTTAGATTTGTAGATAATGGTTTAAATTCTTTGATTTATGTTTATGTAATACGTATTGTAACATTTTATAATAAGTATGTGATTTGTATAAACAATCTTGTATGCTTCTCATAAAATAAGGTGAGCATCTTTATTTAATTTACGTACGTTATAGTGTTCTGTCTTACCTCATACTTAGTACTAATTATTTTAATTTAATGCCTTACGAGTTGTAAGAATTTAAACATTATAGAGAATGTAAAATTTGTATTCTACAAAACCTTTTAGATTATAATTTTTAATCCTTTTTTTTTCATATTTCTATTTGCTTTTTGTTTTCTTCTCGTACCAGCAATCTAGAACTAACGAAAACATGTCGGATGAGAAAATTACTTCTAATGAGTTGTCAACATAAGAAAAATATTTGTCTTCGACATTTTAGTCAATAAACCTAGGCCATGACTTTCCGTAAAGTATACAGTATGAAGAAAGTTAGCAAAACCAGTTTATTCCATCATTCCAATCACTATAAATTTGATCTTCCGTTTCGAATAATCGATGACTATTCGTGTCAAAGACGTTTAACAAATAGTTGGTTCACGCAGTCTCATATACTGAACTGATCGAGTTATATACACTCCATTTCTCATAATATCTATTCATATAATAATTCATGAGCATGCAGTTTTAAGATGCTTTGAAGTGTAGAAAGACCCTAAACAATGCACACTAATAACAATTAACAACTAGTAATATGCTAAATACAAAGAAAACAGTTTATATCTAACACTTTAACTGTAGAGACAGTATATACATTACTAAAAATATAGACATATAATTAATATATTGATACGAAAATATTATATCATTTAAAAGAAGAAATCAGTGACATAACTAATCTAATCTAAATATATTAAAATAAAAACATGGTCTCTCTTTTGAATTTTACATTTTATAGTTAGAGTAAATTTTGTAAAATCAAACTAATATATTTTTAGTATGAATATATATAAACATAGATAGCATGCCTGGTACTGTATGAGCATCAGCAAGCAAGTACTATAAACATATATATAGCTTTCTCAAAGTTGAATTAAACTTATGTACTATGACAGAAAAAAGCTGGTTAATTCATTGTTTTTGAAGAATTAAACAACAATTCTCAGCTTCATGATCATCAATAAGGTTTATTATCACATGTGACAAGTTCAAAAACCAAAAATATTTCATTTCCTTTTATAGTCAAACATATAATCATCAGAAATATGTTTAACAAAAGGAAGAAATTAAATTAAATCATTGTGTTTAAATTTAAAAAATCGAGTAGATGGAAAATTTGAATCCAGATATCATGATCAAACCGAAACCGAAACCGAAAAACATAATCGATAATTCGTTTACTCGCACTGTGTACGGATTCATAAATCATAACCTAAGTATAATCCATAAACCCTAGATCCTCACTCGAACAACCTATGTTTACAGTTTCTACAGCATAAAATAACTGTAAATCCATATAAACAGTTATCATATCGAAATCGAACACACGATCGATAAACAAATCAGTTAGGTTAACCTAAACCGTTTAGATCGAGTTATGAACAAACATGAAGTCAGGAAGATAACAGTGATTTAGGTCTACTACTGTCTACATATCGTAAGATGTAGTAATTACGAGCAGAAAATAGCAAGAAATTAGGGCAAAATTAGGGAGAATAAGAGAGAGAAATCGTACGAAGCATTAGTAGCGTATTCAGAAAGCTTTCCTTTGGTGGAGAAGACGATGAGAGCGACATCAACGTCACACAGTACGGAGATCTCGTGAGCTTTCTTCAACAATCCAGACCTCCGTTTCGAGAAGGTTACCTGTCGATTGATTTTGTTTTCGATTCTCTTCAACGTCACCTTACCTCTCCCCATCGTGTAACCGCCGGTAACAACCACCAGTTGTTTATGATGCTTCTGTTGCTGGTGGTGGTGGTGGAAGAATATATTATTATATCACCTAATTTGGGAATATTATTAATACTTGCTATAATGTTTACACGTAAATGTACCCCTTCCTATTTTTAACGATTCTACTCCACATATTAATTTGGGTGTGTGTGTACGAATATATTGCAAATTTGACTTTAATTCTATCTTTTAGTGATAATTATGTTTTGCGGTCTTAAAAGACCGACGTGGTAGTAGTAGTAGTAATAGCGAGGACATGAGGCGGGTATAGGTTGTGTTTTCGTAATCTCATTTAATGTGGAGTTTCACACTTGTTAAGTACCATTTACTCGTTACTTATTGGGTTCACAATCCTTCTAGCAAGAGATGGATACACTCTTTTCGACCGATTTTCGAGCATTCACATCACTTTCGTCATTGTTACCCTGTAATTACATTAAAAACAACTATATTTTTATGTTTTTTTCAATTAAATAATATTTTTTGTACATTTATTAAAAAATATAGAAAGTGAACAATGTCCCCTCTTCCCTATGTGAAACACTCGTAAATACCGGTACTGTACCGGTATATTCAGTACTAATACCCACATTTTCCGTTTTTCGATACCAAACGGGTACTATGCTCATCCCTGTGTGAGTGTGTGAGTTTGTTGTTCTAAATAAAAAAAATGGAACATATCTTTCTTAGATGATATGAATTTTCTTTTAAAATAATTAACTTTTAACTTGTAAAATTCATATGTGATAGAGAACTATCTTATGTTATGTTTCGGTAATTGTTTAACATGCTAGTATACATATTATTATTCTTTAATAAATATAGAAATATTGTATATATTTATAACTCAGTATAGAGCAACAAGTATAGGTTTTTTAAGGAAAAAAAATAAAGATAACCCCATGAAGGGTATATGTACAAAAAAGGAGAGGGGTTGAGATGACTTAAACCGGTATGGTGGTATTGCAGACTAGATTGGGTGGTATTGTAAAACCAGAGTGGTATTATCGAAAACGTTGTCTAGCTGTGATTGGTGGAAGGACAATATGACGCTGAGATTGTCTGTTCCTTGGCTGGCCACATCGTACACGTGCGTGTCAACGTCGGCTTGCTTAGGGCTCCACTCTTGTTTGTCGTTTACCCTTTTCATTTGTTGCAAAAAGAAAAAAAAATCTAATACACTCCGATTTTAGATTCTTGGAAAAGATATATGTTACCAGCTTTAAATATGAAACTAGAGAGGCCGAAAACAGAAACTATTGTTTTTTTTTTAACGGCGACTTTCTTTCATTAAGCTACTACACTCCTTAAATTAAAGAGTATTGTTGTCCCACTTCGATCAAACTATGTTGTCTTAATCAGGCACACGCTGGCTTCAGAGTTTGACTTGAGCGTCCCCGGGAAACCATACCGCCGGCTGCCACTTAACAGTCGTGTCACCACAAGAGCAGAACTCTCTGGCGTAACACACACGGTGGGACGAAAACCCGGGTAGGCTCAGGATAGAGCCTGACACCTATGCAAAGAGACTAGGCTCTATCTATCATTGTCTTATCCACCAAAGTGATACAGTCGTTGTGCCACCACAAGAATATAAAATATTGTTAATACTGTATTACACCTAATTACATAAAAATTATACGAACAAGGATTATATTGAAACATAGATGAAAAAGAACATGTTGCAACGTTATAATTGAGATTTTATAAGACAATGTATATTTGTATATAAAGAGTTGCAAGAAAATGTTATTGATAATGGTTTAATTACCCAAAAGTTGTCTCGCGTAATAAAAAAATAAAGTTCTGATATGCCGAAAATGATATTGATACGTGTTTTGCATCGGTTAAAACCCATAAAAATGATTAGCAGTACCGGTTTCGATAGTATCGATACCGGTAATGATGTTGTTTGGCCGGAATCGTTCGGTATGGTACTGGCACAAACTTATGGTACAAAAAAATATTTTTAATAATGTTGAAAAAAAATTTGAACACAACCGTGCATTCAGTTTTTCTTAAGTTAACGAACGATAGTTATTGAATAAAACCAATTTATGCAAAGATTAAATGGGGATAAAATCCACAAAATCATTCATATGGTTTTTGAATCTTTAATTACATAATCTCTAGCTCTAATGACATTAACTAGTTAATAATATATTCATTACGTAAATGCCCATCTTCATAAAAAACAAAAGGATGAGAGTTAAGCGCTGTGAGGGTTCTACTTGTGTATAGAGTTTGTAATCCGATAATTGTCTTAGTTTTTCTCAAGGATTATAAGTTGTAGATTTAAGTTACACCTAATAATCAACCAGTCACGCCAATGAGGTACGCCAATGAGGTAGTGGTGGAGTGGTTGGGGGGAAAAACTTGGTTTTCCTTGTGATCCATGTTCGACTCCCACTCTCACCATTATTTTCTGCGGCGTCTAGGTGAATCACGAATACGGGTGGCGCCCGGTTCGTCTTGGATAGGAGGCGAGGTTTTACCTATTATTTCTCTGCCGTGCCTTCGGGCGTGTGGAGGTCGGGTTTCCGCGCATCTGGGAGAGCCAAGGGGCTGGCGGCAGTCGAGTAATCGACCTTGGCCACAGCGGCCGGTGTCACGGTGATTGACACGTCGTTCCATACCGTTAAAAAAAGAATAATCAACCAGTCACGTGTTTTATTCAGACAAATTCTTTGACTCGTATCACTAAAGAATTCAACGTGGAAAACTTTTCCAACTTTTCCCATTCAGTATGCAACTCAAATAATTGAATCAGGAAATTTATGACCAACAACCTTTTAAATTTATTAGTTTTCATTAAAAGGTGTTAGGTGAAACAGGAGTCACTGGTTCTTTATTTTCTTATACACCAGTCTAAATTACTTAGGTGAACGGGGCACTATGCGGGGAGTGGTGCGGTGATTGAAGTCCCCGAGCGGGAATACCGCCGCCATCACTTCGGGGAGGGTATTCGGGGAGGGGGATCGGTGTATGTTCACCGCACAAGAATTGCACAAGGATCGAGAGAGGAACGTTGGGCAATGGTCAAATGTTAAAAAAAAAAAATCAATTTTAACCAATATAAATAACCAACTTAAATCTAATTTTTTACCACACCCATTCTCAAACTTATACTTTAAAAATCTATCAAATACAACACAAAGCCAAACCGAATGGAGAACCAACCCCGCGAAGCCAAGAAAAAATCTAAGGGACGCGGCTCGCAACCGTCTCGTGGTGGTTCGAGCGGTGCAAGTGCACAACCACAACCCCCTTTCGGATATACTTCACAACCCCCGTTTTTTACCAACAATCTTCACACCCCTCCTTTTACAACACCCAACCACAACCCACTTTCGGCTATTTTCAAAATTTGTTATCAATGGATCCTCAAACCCCCCTTTCGGATATACTTCACAACCCCCGTTTTTTTACCAATAAACTTTTTCAACGGCCTATACCAACAAACGGTAAAAATTATATTTTTTAACGTTGTATATTTTTTTAATTTTGTTTACTAAGTTCATATGTTTTTAACACTTGTTATTTTATAATATGTAGGATCGCACACGAGGAAGCGGGTGTAGCGATCTCAACGTGATGAAAGTGGCTTTAAAGGAATTTAAAGAAAAATATCCGAGCGGTTTTCAACATGTCGAGGCATGGGAAGTCGTTCGAAAACACGACAAATGGGCCCAAGTCCCATTGTTGGGTGAGGAAGGGGAAGGTTCGGCACAAAAAAGAAAGCCCGTTGAGGTGGACCCTTCCATACCCGATATGAACGAAGACCCATCGCCACAAAGAACACAACGGCGAGACAAGCGTCAAGCGACATCGTCCGAGGGCTCGGCCGAGTTGGCGGCACAATTCAAAGAGTACACCGCCATGAAAGAAGCGAAGCACGCGATTGAATTGGAGGCGATTGAATTGAGGAAGAAAAGAGAGTCGGAGGCTCGCGAGCTCATAACGGAACAACGCAAGACGATTAGAAACTACGCGCACGATCGAGATATGAAAACATTCCTCAAGCCGCACGACGATGTTCCGCCGGAAATGTTGCCGTTCATCCTCGCCCGAAAGCGCGAGATCGCTAACAAGTACGGGTGGCCGTGCAATTTCTAAAATTTTTTATGTAGTATTGCGATGTAATTTTTATTTTATTAAATGAAATGTAGTTTTTTATCTTATGAAATTATGTTTTACTTTTTATATTTTCTTAATTAAAAAAATAAAAAAACAAGTCCCCCAAGAGAGGAGTGCCGCCATCAAATTGAGAGTGTGAGGGGAGTTAAGAGGGGAGTTGACGTGGCACGTGCTGATTGGCCGTGCGTAAAAGAGGGGACTCCCCTAAGAGAGGAGTGCCCCTTACACCCTTATAGTAAGTAGTCTGGAAAGCTCTTTTTAACTCTTTCAAGCGAACTAGGATTGATAGTAAGTAGGGTGAAAGGAGTGTTTAAACCCATTACCCTAACTTCCTCTAACCTTCTTGTGTCACGTCACTTTAACCATCAACTACCATCTCTTACCCTCTTTAATCGCGTTACGCCGTCACTTACACTGTCATACTCTCTTTCTTTTTTTATTACGAATATAAATAATTAAACACATAAATAACTATTCTTAGAAATTAAAAATAATACATTCCTTAATAATTTAAAAAAAGTTTACACTCATAAAAATAAAAATACATTTCTGATAATTAAAATTATACATCCAACACAAAATTAAAAATAAAATTTTGATACACCATAAAATACAAATAAAAAACATAGATTAATACTCGGAGTCTGACTCCTCAAGGTAGTGTAGATCTAGAGATGCAGTGTGTTTCGTGAGATTATACCGAGGCCGGAAATGTATGTCTTCATCATGCAACCGTGCAAGAACGTTTTCATCAAAAACTGGCACGACGGACGGATCTCTTATGTGGACCGGTGATATTGCATGGCCCTCGTCCTTCAAGATCATGTTGTGCAATATCATTCATGCATAGACTGCGCTCATATTCTTATCAACCGTCATTGCCCACATTGATCGATTAAGTATACCTCATTTCCCCTTTAGTACACTCCAAACAAGCGCTCCATAAACATTAACCAAGTAAGGTAGATGCCATCAATAAGATGGTATCCACGTTTGTATGTGTATCCGTTTAAATTAAACGGACACTGCGACGCGGTTTGATTTCGTTGGTTAGTAAAAGCTGGAGATTGTTGGAGAACATCGATGTCGTTTAGTAATACGGGCGAACAAAAAAACCATTCCAAAACCACAAATCTTGTGAGGTAGTCGCTTCTAGCATGATCGTAGGGTATTGGTTGTCATCCCGTATATATTGTCCCCGCAACTCCTTAGGACACATTCTCCAATTAAAATGTGTGTAGTCAATGCTACCGATCGTACCTAGAAGGTGGTGTCTCTCTTCGTGTGCTTAGTGCAAGCATGCAATGTCGTGGCTTGTTGGATTTCGTAAAAACTCTTTGCTGTATAATCTAATCACGGCATTACAAAAATGTTGTAGACATTCACACGAAGTCCTCTCGGCCGTACATAAATATTCATCGTACTCGTCTGGGGGATTACCGCTTGCAAGTTGTTTAACAACGAATATGCATTTTTGTATAGGCGTAAAACTCTTATTCATCTGCCCATCCACGCCCTCTCGAAACCACTCGAAATTTGCTTTTATGTCGGCTGTTATTTTAAAATAATAGACGTTTCAACATACGGAATCTTTGTCTAAATAAACCTCCGTGATATTTAGGCTCGTTAGAAAAATAATCTTCAAACAAAACGTTATTTGCTTTCTCATTATTACGCCGAACAAATCTTTTTTTAGATGTTCCCGTGTCTTCTAATTCGGCTCGCTCGACAGCATGCAAAAAAATTTTGTAGACCACTATTGTCTGTTAATAATGTATTCAGGATTTCGAATGATGGAGTGAAAAACTCGTGAGACATGGTGTAAAAATATTGTGGGTGAATGATTGTATTGAGAGTTTGTGGTTAAATTTGTAATTTGATATGGTTATGGCTTTCTAGTGTTAAATGTGACAACTGGCAAATAACTGGTAATTCCGTACAAACTAATCGCTATTTTATTTACAAAATCTCATGCATTTAGCATAATTTAATTACGTAACCGTGTCGTAAAACAGATAACAGTGTTAGTACAAGAAAACAATGCTGAAACATATGTTGGTTTTGGTCGTATTGCGAAACCAATCAAACAATGTCCTAAAAGTGTTGGTAGATAGTGTTGCGCGCACTATTTACGGTTACACTATTCATGCCAGCAAACCGTGAAAATAAAACGAAACAATGAAAAATGACACACTAATAACATAACTGAGTCCATTTACATGGGAAAACACTAATGTGAAAACATATCTTGAATTAACAAAAGACTTTCCGGTACAACGCCCAAATCGCTAAATCGTCCGTTTCGGCTAAAAATATAACATTTTTAACTCGTCCGTATTAATAATTAAGCATTTCTGGAACTTCGGAATTATGACAATTGATGACATATACACTAAAACACATTGGGAATATCATTGTAGTGTCCAAAATTACAAGCTTCCGGTATTATATCGCTATACACATAACTACTCCGTTATCGACCCGAAAACTAGTAAGCGGTATTTTCGTCAAAAAACAACCAAACGAAGAAGCTAGTGAACTAGTTAAGCTTATTTTGGGATCCAACATCACTTCATAATACTTCCGGTCGCGGAAAAACAACTTACGAAAGACGTCTGTCGGTAGGATGTCGAAGCACCGTTAGCAATCCGACACTTAAACGGAAGCCGTTTAAACTATCAAAATACCATTTCTAATAGTTTAGTGAACTAGTTAATAATAATAATTATCATCCTAGTTCATTAATTACCCCCTAATGGTGTACTTAAACACCTAATCACCGTACTTTGGCTAATGACTAAAATATCTTTATCTTTAACAATTTTTATTAAAAAAATAATATAATACCCCCCCCCCCCCCCCATCTTGAATTTGGTCAATAATATGGGTCCCACCCACTTGATTTTGTTGAAAAACTAGAGATTTTATGTATGGGACATGTATGGAAAAGTATGGTGATAAATCTTAAAAGGATTGAAAAATTATAACAAATCAACCTACCATATCTCCATTCTCACAACACATTTTAAAAGCACAAAACCTTCCTTTTGTTGCTCCTTGTTCATGGCTCATAAGACCCCCCACAAACCCACTTTAAATTTCCACTAAATCACCCTAAATTAGTTACTTTCTAAGCCTTTTCAAGATCATCCAAGTATGGGTTAAGCATGAAACATCATTAGGAGCTTTCTTGGAGCTTAACCTTCTTATTATTCTTCTTATTTGGCTTGTGCAAAGTTGTAAGTCTTCTAAACACCATATTTAAGCTTCTTGTTACTAGTAGATTACAAAAGTATAAGTTGATCATCTTACAAATTAATAAAAATCAAATCAAAAACCCTAATCTCAAAGCTAATAATCTAAACTTATTATGTGGTTATTTGAGTAGATTAGTGTATCTTGTAACGCCCTGCTCTTTCGTACTTTCCATAATTAGAAAGTCTTGCTTGTATTTCTATTTTTGGAAGCCTTATGTTCGTGTAATCGTTCTTTCGTTGTAATCGTTGTAAAATTCGAGACTTGGATCATAAATAAAACTCGTATTTCTTTAAATTTGTGTTATACATGCTTCATACATATTCATACGTTTGATTTTGTGAAACAATTGATTCATATTCGTAATTTTTGGAAACTATGTGTTAAACTTGCAAATACATGAAACTTATGCATAATACGTCTTTTGAGCCAATACGATACTTAAATACGACATTCTTACACTTAATTATACTTGGTTTATATTCTCCATACTTGTGTTGCCCTTATACTATGCTTATATGTTGAAAATAACCCCTAAAACACCTTAAAACCCTAAAATACAAACTAGAGGGGCCTAAAGTGTAATAAACCAAAACTTGTCTGGAGGAGAGTCGCAGGCCGCGAAGCACCCCCCAGACCTTACACTGGCCGCGAGCCACTCCCCAGATCAGAAGCCTCATTTCAGCTCACGAATTTGAGCGGGATTAGTGTTTAATTGAAGTTTAAACGCGTTTTGGGCATTAAATACCCAACTACAACCTACCCTAGCATTCTCCTATAAATACCAAGCCATCTCCAAGCCATTTTCACTTTTCTAAACACTCACAACACTCCTAAATGACTCTAAATTCGCAGCAACATCAGAAGTTCGGACAGATTCAGCAAGCTTCACTAAAGTCAGCATAACTCACTCAATTCTTGTCCGATTTACCCCATTCTTTTTCCTATGTGCTTGGATTAACCTTAGCTTCGATTCCATAGGTTTTTCACAGAAAACTAGTCCCTGGAACATCGCCAAAAGGGCTCCAAAGTTCACTAATTGTTTCTATTTTGGTTCAAACTTTACTAAACATGATTCAACTTGAGTCTAACTCATCTCAAACCTATGTCCTTATACTTATAACCACTTCTATGGTTAGTTAGGCTTAAAAACAAGGTTGAGACATTCAACATCAGTGGTATAACCTAATAAACTTTCTGTTTTGTTCAAGGGTTTAACCCACAAGTGATGTTCAAGCTTAAAGCTTGATGAATGTGTGATTTAGGATTAACTTGGGTTATCCTACATAAAATCCACACATTGCTTGATGATTTCTCATAGATTAGTGGTTCATATTCTTGTATTACTTGTAAGTTCATGACACTCCTTGAATGTTCATAACATTAAGTGTGGTGGTGAACACTTAGAGGTGCCTAAATGGAAGATTTTTCTTCCTACCTCCTACATGATTTCTATGATACTTAAGAGGGTCCTAAATGGAGGATTTATCCTCCTACCTCATGCTTGATCTATTTGACATATTAATATATTATATATCTTATATATTATTATCTAAGTAATCAACCTTGATGATGAACTAATGTTCACTTGTCAAAGTGTTGGTTACATCATCTAAAACATCATATGTCTTAAAGATGATTATTTTCACATGTCTAGGTTCATGTTGTTTAAATTCCTAATCATTAATCTTCTGAATTCCCAATACTCATACACTTTGTTTCTTCGTTTAGAAGGACTTGGTGTTCCAACCTCCCACAACAACTCACTCGCGGATTCACAAGTTGAAGCAAACCCCCTTTTTATGTTTACCACTTTTGGGGTGTAACATGTTAAATTATTAAATTACACTTAAACTTTAATCTTTATGTTGCACGAAAACAATCCTTATACATGAATGCTATGTTGTTATATTTGATGCTTATACTTGGGTGATTCTTATGTGATACAATAGTCAATAGCTTATTACTAGCCTCCATTTGACATGCATAGCGCTATAGGAGTAATGCACCACCCGTGAACGAGAGGCCATGTTGAATTATATCTTTTTGCGTAAACAGAGGGTTGCTAGAAATATTGCATGCGTTGTATGATGCTATTATATAAACTAAGTTGCCATGTGGATTCATTTTTAAACTTTTAAACTTATACTTATACTTATTCTTAAACTTGTATACTCGCCCTTTCTTTTGCATTGAATTATATTTTAAACATGTTACAGGTTGAGGATTGATGATGCTATGAAACAGATTAGCAATGATGCCTAGATACTCACTTAGACGTTTAGGTTTAAAGTGTTGTATCAATTTTGTTATGTTTATGTTATGAACAATGTTGTTATTTGAATTTCCTTGTAATGTTTTGACAATTTGATTATGAAATGAAATCGGTTGAATTAAATATTGTCACAAATAGTGTTATGAAGTCTCTTGCAATCTTGAACTAGTCCCACTCCGATGATTCCGCCGTTGGTTGGGGTGTGACAGTTTGGTATCAGAGCCATAACTATAGGGAATTAGGTAGAATTGCCATGATCGACCTAGTCTATCGTAGGACCATATTTTTGACCATTCTTGATTCTTGCTTAAAATGTTATTCTTCCTACTTTGCTTCTTTCTCTTCTTCTTGGTCTTAATGCTTACATGATGTCTTTCCTAAGAAATTTTACACAATACACTTGAAGACTTGAAGACACTCTTTATACAAAAGAGACGAGTTTACCAAAATAGGCGTGAAACCCACAATTTGGTGAACGACTCTCATTCCGCTTATTCTTATTTTGCATGAAATTTCGCCATTAAGCTAGGAGTGAAATACACATCTTAATGGTAAATTTTCAATTCAAACTCTAGTGGACCCTCGTCAAAGTGTTGAAATTATATTTTGACCCGACGAGTACCAACTACATTAGGGTACGAAATCGTCAAGTTAGGGGTGAAACCCGCATCTTGTCGATTAAGTCCCATTCCTCGATTTTCAATCTCGCCAAAGTTTTGATTGTTTCGATCAATTAGAGACGTGTAGTAACTGGAAGGGTAAGATACCGTTAATCGCTTCTCGACGAGAGTATCTTACCTATAGGCCAAAGCACGTTTCTCTAATTTGAAAGGACTTTCGATTCACTTTGGAATAGTCGACGTTTCTCTACCCAAAACAATCCCATGTTTTATGAGCCTCTCTTTTATGTGATTCAATTTATATGTGATTTTTATACTTGTTACCTCGTTCATTTCAAAACTGTTACACAATTCGCACGTTTCTCGCAATAAAAAACAATAATAATCCTCGTGAACAAACTAAATTTATACTCTTTATACGCATTCTTATGTGTTTATACTTGTGACTACATGTTGAAATCTTACAATTGTTTGAATTATACGTGTTACGTCATGCTTACATGCTTATACATGCAAAACTTATTTTCAATTTAAGATCAAGTCTCATCCGTTCCTTCTCTTTCAATTCTTAGATGTCGTCCAATGCCATGTCGAAGAAATTGACAAAGAAAAGCAAGAAGGAATCCACCTCCGACTCCAAATCAAAGAAAGGGTCGACATCCACCGCTAACTCCGACACGATGTCGAAAACGGATTGTATGAAATTCATGGCCAAGCAAATAGCTAAGGTCATACCCGACATTGTGAGCAAGCTTCAGCCTAACCCCAACTCTCCACACGATTCTGTTGATTCGAAAGTGGAAACACCCAAACCGAGCTTCCAATTCAAGAAATTTATGGCATGTAAACCCTTGGAGTTTACTGGCAAGGATGGCGCTACCGCCATGATGAATTGGTTTGACGCGATTGAGCTTACTTTCTTGCAAAGTGGTTGTCCTGATGAGCTACGAACCTTGAACGCGTCTGGAGTTTTCAGCTCGAGGGCACTCGAGTGGTGGCCACCGAATGCAACACGAGGGGAAACGATGTTGCACATTGATGTGCGTTAGGTGTGATATGTTTTTATTAATATTTTAAGCCCTTTTTAACACTTTAGTCAAGTTTTAAATTTATAAAACACGATATTCTACTAACACTAAACACACATATGGGCAAGTGCACCCATCGTGAGCGTAGTATAGCGTTGGTAAGTGACGTGTGCGTATATATACATAATATTGCAATGAAATTACACACGATTTGGTTTTAAATTTATAAAAGTGATTATTACTTTTACATCAAAACACACACGAAAGAGGCAAGTGTACCCCGTCATATATGTAATAAAGTATCGGTAAGAACCAAGTATCGATCCAAGGAAATGGGCGGAGAAATAATACTAGACCTTTGTCACTAAACTACCGGTAAAAACATAAGTTTTGTTTGATTTTAATTAAACTAAAGTAAGCGTAAACAAATACATAATAAAAACATAATAGATAATAGATAAAAAGCCTTGCTTAATACGCAACCACAACATGTCAACTAAGTCGGTTTTGGCACTAAAAGCATTCGGTCAATATTCCAATTTAAGACAATTAGTATCCCTTTCGGGAATCCTAACATGACAATCATTCGGAAAGTTAAAACGATAAACACACTTTAACCACCTAAAATTGTTCTTTAACGTGCAATTGATAAATGTCTATGAAAATCTCTTAAAAATAGGTTAGTCATCCGTTAGGAGTTTTCTAACCGCACTTAAACAAGGAAAGCGACACCGATAAACACAATGCAACCACCAACTGTCAAGCATAAACTAGATTAAATCACAACCGAGTTCATTTTACAAACCTTGCACAATAATTCACTAAGATAGCAATTTTGGCCTAAACTACTAACTAAGCTAACAAATCATGGCAAGAATTTGTAACGACACCATCTAACCCGTTAAGGTCCTTACGTGACGGCAAGCTCTCTTGATTAACAATAATTACATTTTATTAAATCACTAACCATTTCTAGTATCATGATGCATACATTTAAACCAAGCTAAACTAGTTAACCAAGTTCAAAGTCTACTAATATAAGATTACTTAAGCTTCATTTTTCAACTATCTTAACTAACCAAGCATCAATCATCCAACATAATTACTTATAATCAAGAAATCAATATCAATAACAAGGTTGCAAACTAATCATCAAAGATTAACATAGAAAATACTTCAAAGTGTCATTACAAACAAAGCTTAACACACTAATGGCTATAATCAAGCAAGGGATTGTTGTGTTTTTGCCCAAAGGCTACAATAATACATAAACATTAATCTAAGTACTTGAAAGATTAACAAAATCATGGAAAGATTAGAAAACCAAACCATAAACAAGCACTAGACTAAGAATCCAGATAGTAATGGAGCTAAACGGCACAATGTGGCTTGAATCCGGGTCAAAAGCATAGCCTCCGGAGCCTGTAAAATCGCCTGTGAAGCTCCCAAAATTCCAGAATATCGAACATAATTTTTCTGTTCTGTTTTTATATTTTTTCGATGTCGCACGGTCGTTCTTCCTGTGGCACACATGAAATATCCTCGAGCTTCTGTTTATTTGAGAGGATATCCTTAAGGAATTTCGCATACTTTGGCATTTGGGCCAAGGCTTCAACAAACGGTATATTGATGTGTAGTTGCTTAAACAACTCAAGAAACTTACCGTATTGTTCTTCATTCTTCTGCTTCTTCAGCCTGCCTGGATAAGGTACTGGAGGAGTGTAATCTTTGACCGGCTCCTGGACTTGTGCTGTACTTGCTGGGCGTAGCCTGGCTTGCACCTCGTTCGGTGTGTCAGTCGGGACCGCTTCAGTGATTGGTGATGAGTCCGATATGACGGGTCCGGTAGTTTTTCCACTCCTGGTCATGATCGCATTCACATCCCTGTGCCCGCTTGGGTTTGGTTCTGTATTACCCGGAAGACCACCCTGGGGTCTCTTTGACATCATCTGTGCCAGCTGACCAACCTGATTCTCGATATTCTGAATCGAGGCTTTATGACTCCTCATTTCCCCCTCATGAGAGAGAAAACGATCCTCGCTCTGCTGATAGCATTTTTCAGCTAACTGATTCGCGCTCGAGGAGCTAGTAAGAAGCTGAGCCATCATATCCTCCAGCTTGGAACTAGACTGAGGGGTCTGCTGCTGGGAACTGCTCCTAGTGCCCTGATTCTGATATGAATATGGACGCTGCTGGTAAGGTTGGTTGTATTGCTGGAACTGCTGACCCTGACCTTGCGGTTGCGCTGGAGCGCGCGGAGTAAATCCCAAAGGATTTTGATTGCCTGTATTCGCATGCCACCCAAAATTTGGGTGATTTCTCCAGCCGGGATTATAGGTGTTGCTGTAAGGGTTGTTCTGAGGCCTAGTTTGATTACTTATGAAGTCTACCTCCTCGTGACCCTCATACATGACTCCCTGAAAGCATGCACCAGGCTCGTGTGACACTCCACACTGGTCACATCCCGAGGCAGCCTGCGCAACTGTCTGGGATCTATCAAACTTCGATGCAAGAGCCGAGATCTGTGCAGTGATGGCTGTATAGTCGTCTACGGCATGAACTCCTGCGCGGGATCCTGATGATGATGATGTAGCCCGACTTCTATCTCCTTCGCGACGAGAGCTAGACTTCAACGCAGCTTTTTCAATGATATCATAAGCCTCATTCGGCGTTTTCGTTCCCAAATCGCCTCCTGAATTCATATCTAATCGCTCCTGCGTATTGTAGCTAAGCCTCTGATAGAATGTCAAGACTAGCTGTCTCTTGGAGAATCCATGATGTGGAACATCAAGTAACAGATCCTTGAATCTCTCCCAAGCTGCATGCAACGACTCTCCCTCATCCTGACGAAAGGTCACCACTCGGTTTCTTAACTTGGTTGTCTTCTCGGGTGGAAAGTATTTTTTCATAAACAGCTCCGCCAACCCAGTCCAGGTCCTGATGGACCCAGCTGGCAGTGACATAAGCCACCCTCTGGCTTTGTCACGCAGTGAGAAAGGAAACAACCTCAACCGAACAACATCCTCCGAAACATCTCTAATCTTAAACGTGGAACAAACTTGGAGAAAAGCCGCTATATGTCGTCCCGGATCCTCATGTTCACGCCCGTCGAACTGCACCGAATTCTGCACCATATTAATAATACTAGATTTAATTTCAAAAACAGGTGCATCTATAGTAGGTCTAAGGATACTCGGCTCCAGGCTGATTAGACTCATTCAAAGGTCGCTCGTCATCTGCCATGATTGTGTTCCCTGCTGCCCCTGAGCCCTCGGCTTCAGTGGGTACCACCTGCTCCTGCTCACCAGATGCGAGCAGTAGCCCAACCGCACGCCCTCTCTCGCGAAGACGTCTCCTGAGATCGCGTTCGGGTTCGTTTGACGGTTCAACAACTTCTGGAGCGGGGGTCGAGAACATCAACCCGCAAACGAAAAAATTGACACAATGAATATTTTATTAATATAATAATGCTGTTTTTTTTTCTTCAGCTGAATAGAAACAGAATGTTATTAAAAATGGGCTGAAAATTTTATAAAAATCCGAAAATGGGCCCGAAATTTTTATAAAAATCAACACAATAAAATAAATGAATCGGCTAATACAAAAATGGTTTTAGGGTGCCGAAAACCCAAAGAATAAGTGAATAAATAAATCCGGATCAAATAAATAAACGGAACAAAAATATACACGAAAACGAATAAATCGAATTAAAACAAGAAATACTCACAAATAAATAAACAAATAAATAATCAAGAAAGTATTCACAAATATAAACAAGTATATACGCCGACAACACAATGACTCGGGTCGTTCCTAAAACTCGCCATTTCCCCGGCAACGGCGCCAAAAACTTGACGTGTGCGTATATATACATAATATTGCAAGGAAATTACACACGATTTGGTTTTAAATTTATAAAAGTGATTATTACTTTTACATCAAAACACACACGAAAGAGGCAAGTGTACCCCGTCATATATGTAATAAAGTATCGGTAAGAACCAAGTATCGATCCAAGGAAATGGGCGGAGAAATAATACTAGACCTTTGTCACTAAACTACCGGTAAAAACATAAGTTTTGTTTGATTTTAATTAAACTAAAGTAAGCGTAAACAAATACATAATAAAAAAATAATAGATAATAGATAAAAAGCCTTGCTTAATACGCAACCACAGCATGTCAACTAAGTCGGTTTTGGCACTAAAAGCATTCGGTCAATATTCCAATTTAAGACAATTAGTATCCCTTTCGTGAATCCTAACATGACAATCATTCGGAAAGTTAAAACGATAAACACACTTTAACCACCTAAAATTGTTCTTTAACGTGCAATTGATAAATGTCTATGAAAATCTCTTAAAAATAGGTTAGTCATCCGTTAGGAGTTTTCTAACCGCACTTAAACAAGGAAAGCGACACCGATAAACACAATGCAACCACCAACTGTCAAGCATAAACTAGATTAAATCACAACCGAGTTCATTTTACAAACCTTGCACAATAATTCACTAAGATAGCAATTTTGGCCTAAACTACTAACTAAGCTAACAAATCATGGCAAGAATTTATAACGACACCATCTAACCCGTTAAGGTCCTTACGTGACGGCAAGCTCTCTTGATTAACAATAATTACATTTTATTAAATCACTAACCATTTCTAGTATCATGATGCATACATTTAAACCAAGCTAAACTAGTTAACCAAGTTCAAAGTCTACTAATACAAGATTAATTAAGCTTCATTTTTCAACTATCTTAACTAACCAAGCATCAATCATCCAACCTAATTACTTATAATCAAGAAATCAATATCAATAACAAGGTTTCAAACTAATCATCAAAGATTAACATAGAAAATACTTCAAAGTGTCATTACAAACAAAGCTTAACACACTAATGGCTATAATCAAGCAAGGGATTGTTGTGTTTTTGCCCAAAGGCTACAATAATACATAAACATTAATCTAAGTACTTGAAAGATTAACAAAATCATGGAAAGATTAGAAAACCAAACCATAAACAAGCACTGGACTAAGAATCCGGATAGTAATGGAGCTAAACGGCACAATGTGGCTTGAATCCGGGTCAAAAGCATAGCCTCCGGAGCCTGTAAAATCGCCTGTGAAGCTCCCAAAATTCCAGAATATCGAACAGAATGTTTCTGTTCTGTTTTTATATTTTTTCGATGTCGCACGGTCGTTCTTCCTTTGGCACGACCGTGCACTTTAAGCAATTATTGGAGTATGGTGCACCATACTACATACGTCATCAGATCTTTGACCAGATTCGAAATCGCACGACCGTTCTTCATATGGCACGGTCGTTCTTCGCCGGGTTCTTATTGCACGCTTGGTCGCACCGATCGTTCAGTTCCGAGGTTTTGGCTGGTCATCGGATCCGCACGGGGTGCAGATCATGGAACGACCGTGCGTCACCGGGCTGGCCTTGTTTGCCTTGCACGCCTCGTCGCACTGGTCGTTCATTGCCGGACCAAGTTGGTTTTGTCGGAGATGCACGGTCGTGCATCTGGTAGCACGACCGTTCCGCACGCCCAGGTCAGTTTTCTAACAGAAGGTTTGCAGCTTCGTCGTTTTGTCCGGAAAGTCCTCGTTTTTGCTATCATCTTGTCTGGTATGCTGTTTTAGGCCTGTAAACAAAAGTGTAGATATTTAAATATCCGAATGACGGTTTTACGGCCAAAAATGCATAAAATAGGGGTAAAACGGGGGACTAAAATATGTGTAAATTAGCGAATATCAGTAAGATACCGAGGTCGTCCAAGGACACAAGTGCTTTTAGTACCGGTTTATCCTCAACGTCTAATCAAATCAAAAGTTTTAGAAAAGGTTTTAAAAATGAAAATAAAAACTAAAATTCTGAAAAATAAAATAAAATACAACAGATAGACAAGATGAATCACTTGGATCTGACTCGCCTTTAATTTAACCTTTTATGATTTCTGCACTTTTGCACTTTTTAAGAGATTATCTTGGTTATAGTAGTAAGCCCCTCTTTTGAAGGTGACGTTACCCTCAACCCAGTAGTTTGAGTCAGCAAGGATACAATCCTAAAGGGTCGGAATATTGAAAGATAATTAATTAAGTTATTAATGCGTAATGTGGTAGGCCCCTCTTTTGAAGGTTACGTTACCCTCGGCTAAGTGGTTTGAGTCAGCAGGGATACAATCCCAAGAAGCCGGGTTAATGTATTAATAGTAGTTTACATATGAGGGGATCAAGCCATTCGCACCTCCGCCATCCAATAACAGTGGGTATTGAAGGAGGTCCTAGTAAGCTTGACCCAGGTCCTTGCATGATCTATACACTGAACAAGGCAAGAACCTTACCAAACCATACCCTTAACCCCCGACCAGGTAGCCAACATATCTCTATATAGACCGTAGAGATATGAATGGTGTAAATATTTTATTTTATATAGACAGTAAAATAATGCCAAGACACCACGGACAAATGATAAGGAAATTTTACCTTCAACATACGAAACTAGTTATTAAAGTCATTAATACAAAACCAAATAAAAAGTGCATAAAAATTAAAAATCAAAAGTATTGCACTAAATTCTTGTCTTCACCAAGTGATGTAAGAGACTTAGGCAAACATGGCCTTTGATTATCAAGAACTCTTACTATCAATCTTGGATCCCGAGACTACTACACACACTCTAAGATGGATGATGGTGGTGGATGTGGGTGTTGTGATGGTGGTGGAGTGTGGGTGAAGTAGGAGAGAGGTGGTTTACCAAGGGATGCCTTTGAAGTGAACCAAGCACCCCTATTTATAGCCTGCACAGAAGCCCGGACACGGCCCCGTGTCCATCCTCTTTCTCTTTCTTCATTAATTGCAATTTGTCTGCATTAGCTCAACACGCCCCCGTGTTCGCTGGGCACGGCCCTGTGTGCAGAAGTGTATCTGTACTATCAAGATTTACTGGATTCTACGAATCTTAGCGTTGACCACGGCTCGTGTTGAGCTGGGCACGCCCCCGTGTTAGGAATAGAAGCTTCTATGGCTTTGTCTTTTCTGCATGTATCTGGCCACACCCCCGTGTCCGCTGGGCACGGGGCCGTGGTCAGCCTTCTGTTTCTTTGTTTTTGCTTGGGAAGATGCTGTCAAGGGGTCGGACATGCCACGTTTATTCCTTTTCTTTGTTTGGCTGCATATTTGTTCCTTTTGTTCGATTACGCTCATTTAGTCCTGAAAATACAAAAGTAAGACAAAAGCACACTTTTTCCAACATTAGTATTAAAAAAGGGTTAGTTTTATGCCTCATTTGATGTAATTTATATGTTGCATTTTACACACATCAAATACCCCCACACTTGAATCTTTGTTTGTCCTTAAGCAAAACTCTTTATAATGTGGCTTACACGCCCAAATGGGATGGGTAGAAGAGAAGTTTTGGGCTTGTCTTGAGTGTCGGGAATCCAAGATCTTTATTGGGTTTTATTTTTATGCTATTTACAATCCTATTCGTCATGATTCATTTAGAACGTTTCATAGGAGAAATTACTTATTTAGGCATAACATGCCTCTTTAAAATTCCATTTATAACCAAGTTCACATGCCTCACGAGAGATCACTCAACACTCGGCCGAAAATGTATTTTTGTGAAACACTCGAGACCGGCATGGAACTTACTTCTACCATAAGCTTTCCAAGCAGTCAATCCTCCTCCTTTTTAACTATAAACCTTTTGTAAATATCAAGAGGACTTGGGGAAGGGTTAGGCTTGGGTTAAAGGTAGGTGGTTTTGGGTTACTGGTTAGTAAATAGGGCTAAAAGCGTAAAAAGCATCGGTCGTCGTAAAACTTTTTGTTTTTGTGACTTTTATTCAAACTAGATACTTTCAAACAAAGTTTCTTTGAGGAACTTGTTTGTTTATTGATAGACTTCATTTTTTTATAAGGAACGTCATAAGAAAACCGAGCTTTTTACTAAAACAAAAGGGTTTAAAAGAAAAAGGGGTTGGTGGGTGAAGGGTGTTTGTTTTGTGGGTTTAGAAATGAAAAGGTTTAGGCTCAAAGGGGTTAACTAGGGAGATTTTGGGTAGGTTAAAAAAAAAAGAAAAATAATGGTGTTGAAAGGAAAATAGGTTAGTCCTAATGCCTCCATCATTTACTTACTTGGTTTAAGTTGGTAAGGACCGGGAATGTAACGTCATGGCAAGTTCTAGAGTCGTAAGAACCAAGCGGCTATTCACACAAGAAACGAAAAATAAGCATTTAGTTTAAAGATGTATGCTTATATGCTCAATAAAGGCTCAAAAATCACTTTTTGTGGGAATGGGTTTATAATGTGATCAAGTATATATAATCAAATTTTAACTAGATTTGTCATGCCGTTTCATAATTTTCTTATGTTGGTTTTTTTTATCATGACGCTATCGGTTGTAAATTTGTAAAAATATAACCTTTTTAGAACTTGTTATTCCCAGATTAAACCAAGACAAGTAAAAAAAACTAAAAATTTTTGAAAAAAATTTGGGGTGATTAGCAGTTCCAATAGAGTTTTGTGTAAAGCTTGTTATTAGGATTTGCAAAATTCAAGGTTTTAGCATCCCCCCACACTTAAATTACACATTGTCCTCAATGTGTCCCAAAAATAAGTTTTTAGGTTGATTGAATGTGTAAAAAGGTGTTTTAAAAAACAAAATTTTATGTTACTGGGCGTCTGGGCACTGGCCCGTGTTCAGATCGCCAGTATCATATTTTACAGAAGGAACACGGCCTCGTGTCCAGTTACCTGAACTGGGCGTTTTCTGCAGAACCTTGAGCACGGGGCGTGTTGGGCTGAGCACTGCCCCGTGCTGAACTTGTTGTAATGAAGAAAAATCGTCGGGTGGCTCTGTTTTCGTGCATGGGGTGTGGGTTCAAGTTTCCCTTAGTAACCTCCACCATTTAGAGTGTGTTTTATTCCTGAAAAGTAAAACTAAACTAGAAAACATAAAAGTTAATCTAAACTAAAACTAAGGATAGTTCCGCGGAATGCCTCCGTGGTGCGCCACGTTTATAAGGGTCCTTGGCTAGACCCAAAGTCAGTCATATGTTACCCAAGTGGGATGTTTTGCATCCCATGTTGCACCGTCGGAGAGCATCATCCAAGCTTGAGTCTATGACATTCATGTAGTTGACTGGTTCGCCGTCTTCTACTCTTTTTCCAACCCCGAACTCCATCTCTTTGTCCCCAACCCTCAATGTTAATTTCCCACCATTCATGTCCACCATTGCGTGAGCGGTGGCTAGGAATGGTCTTCCTAGGATGAGTGGTACTTCGGTATCTTCCTCTATATCTAAAATGACAAAGTCGACCGGGAAGACAAAGTCTCTGACTTTTACCAATAGATTTTCGGCGACACCTTGTGGATATTTAATGGACCTATCGGTGAGTTGTATGCTCATCTTTGTGGGGCTTGTTTTACCTAGTCCGAGTTGGTCAAACATTGAGGCGGGCATGAGATTGATGCTAGCCCCAAGATCGGCTAGCGCATTGCGTATGGGTGATCCCCTAATGGAACAAGGGATAGTGAAGCTCCCGGGGTCGATTTTCTTTTGTGGAAGTTTGTTGAGTAGCAAGGCGGAGCATTCTTCACTTAAATTAACTATTTGAAATGAATTAATTATTCTTTTCTGATTGAGGAAATCTCTCATAAATTTTGAATATTTAGGCATTTGAGTGAGGACCTCCACAAATGGAAGATTGACGTGCAATTGTTTTAGTAAGTTTATGAATTTTGTGAATTGCTCATCGGTCTTTTGGCGAAGTAACCGTCCGGGATAGGGTACCAGGGGATTCTTAGAAGGCTCTTGAGTTGGAGGAGTCATCTCTTTTTGGGGCGTCGGTGAATTTGCGGGTTGGTCGGACGGACTCTTTTATGTTGGAGGTAATGGAACCTCCTCGGGACCTACGGTATGGTTTCTCAATGTGATGAGATGCACTTGCACCTTTGGGTTGGTTTTGGTATTGCTGGGTAACGCGCCTTGTGGTCTCTCGGAGAAATTTTGAGCTAGTTGATTTAGTTGCTTTCCAATGTTTTGAATACTAGCTTGTTGATTTCTAAAGTTCGATTCCATTTGTTGAAATCGATCTGAGTTTTTCTTTTCGGTGTCGGAGATGAGGCGTGAGATAGTATCTTCAAGCCTCTCTCGTCCCCCTTATTGAGAGAAATTTTGTGACTCATTTCTTGGTTGTTGAAAGTTTGTTCGTTGGTTTTGACTTTGTTGGTTACTACTATTGCCGGGTTCTCTCCAACCAAGGTTAGGGTGATTACGCCATCCTTGGTTGAAGGTACCCATCGGAGGACCTGACGGTCTAGGTCTATTATCAATGTAGTTTACCGTTTCTGTTTGATTATCCATTTCTTTCATACAACTCCAATTTTCATGAGGCCCACCACACCCTTCACAAGCCATAACCGAGGCTGTTTTTGCCATTTCTAACTTTTTGATTTTCGAAGAGAGGGCCTCGATTTGGGCTTGTAAAGAAGTGCCTTCGTCTACCTTATGGGCGCCCGTGGCAATAGATTTTGTGCCTCGGGGAGTGTGCCACTAAAAATTGTTTTGAGAAATTTCCTCAATTTGATTATAAATTTCATTTGGGCGACGATTACCTAGAAGTCCCCCGGAGCTAGTGTCAAGTGTTTGTCTTGTGTGTGGCAACAACCCATTATAGAAAGTGGATACTTGTTGCCATACCGCAAGACCATGATGGGGACACTTTCTTAGTAGCTCCTTGAACCTTTCCCAAGTTTCGTATAAGGATTCCCCGTCCTCTTGTGAGTATGTATTAATTTCAGTCATTAATTTAGCCGTTTTTGAAGGAGGGAAATACTTATACAAAAACTTTTAGGCTAGTTCATCCCAGGTGTTTACTGATCTAACTGGGAGGGTGTTAAGCCAAGCCTTAGCTCGGTCTTTTAGCGAAAATGGGAACATTCGGAGGTGGATGGCGTCATTTGATGCTCCGTTGATCCAAAAAGTATCACATATTTCCAAAAATTTGGTAATATGTAAATGGGGATCTTCGTCCGCAAGCCCATGGAAGGTTGCGGAGTTTTGGAGCATTTGAATCAAATGCGGCCGAAGTTCGAAGTTGTTGGCATCGACATTCGGTGCATAGATAGTGGCACCGAGATTACCTACCGTGGGTCGTAGGTAATCCATTAGGGTACGTTGATCCGCCATTGGAAGTGGGTCCCCCGAAACTTTCTATTGGGTTTTAGCTTTAAGTCTTTTTCTTAGAAAGCGTTCGGGTTCGTCTAGGGGTTCTTTTATGTCTTTATTGGAACTTGAGCTCATGCACAACGTAGGAAGTTTACGTGCGGCGCCTGGGTTCCAAGTCCTGTAATAAAAACAAAAAGATTGTTGGTCAGAAGTCTCACCACGGCCTCGTGCTCAGCTGAACACGGCCCCATGGTCGTGGTTACAGTGATTGTTTTCCAGATCTCTGTTACTGGAGAGCTCGACACGACCCCGTGCTGCACCAACACGGCCCCGTGTTTAGCTTTCTGTAACTCGGAAAATAAAAACTGCCAGTAAGTATGCTGAGCACGGCCCGTGTCTGACCAGGCACGGCCCCGTGCTGCAGTCTGCAGAAGCTGAAAAATTAGAAAAATTCCTAAAAAAAAAATAGAAAAATAAGAAAAATGATTAGGCCGTTGATTCCTAACTTTCTTAAAATCCTTGTGTCCCTGGAAACGGCGCTAAAAACTTGATGTGCGTTAGGTGTGATATGTTTTTATTAATATTTTAATCCCTTTTTAACACCTTAGTCAAGTTTTAAATTTATAAAACGCGATATTCTACTAACACTAAATACACATATGGGCAAGTGCACCCATCGTGAGCGTAGTATAGCATTGGTAAGATACCGATGTCGTCCAAGGACACAAGAGCTTTTAGTACCGGTTTATCCTCAACGACTAATCAAATCAAAGTTTTAGAAAAGGTTTTAAAAATGAAAATAAAAACTAAAATGCTGAAAAATAAAATAAAATAAAACAGATAGACAAGATGAATCACTTAGATCCGACCCGCCTTTAATGTAACCTTTTATGATTTCCGCACTTTTGCACTTTTTAAGAGATTATCTTAGTTATAGTAGTAGGCCCCTCTTTTGAAGGTGACGTTACCCTCAACCCAGTAGTTTGAGTCAGCAAGGATACAATCCTAAAGGGTCGGAATATTGAAAGATAATTAATTAAGTTATTAATACGTAATGTGGTAGGCCCCTCTTTTGAAGGTGACGTTACCCTCGGCTAAGTGGTTTGAGTCAGCAGGGATACAATCCCAAGTAGCCGGATTAATGTATTAATAGTAGTTTACATATAAGGGGATCAAGCCATTCGCACCCCTGCCATCCAATACCAGTGGGTATTGAAGGAGGTCCTAGTAAGCTTGACCCAGGTCCTTGCAGGATCTATACACTGAACAAGGCAAGAACCTTACCAAACCATTCCCTTAACCCCCAACCAGGTAGCCAACATATCTCTATATAGACCGCAGAGATATGAATGGTGTAAATCTTTTATTTTATATAGACAGTAAAATAACGCCAAGACACCACGGACAAGTGATAAGGAAGTTTCACCTTCAACATAAGAAACTAGTTATTAAAGTCACTAATACAAAACCAAATACAAACTGCATAAAGATTAAGGGGCTGTTTGGTAGCCTCTTAATGATTCCATTAAGAGGCTACATCTGAATGTGATAGTGTTAAGAGTGTTTGGTTTGTTAAGTGGACACCTCTTAATGGTTCATGGGCCTCTGAGCGATTCAGTTTTAAAACATCGCTGAATGAAAAATAAAGACCTAAATACCCACGTACGTAACACGTTCCTTGCATCTTCTCTTCTCTTCTGGCGACCACCATCCAAGCAAATCAACTGCCGATTCCAAGCAAAACTTTGATCACAACCTGGTATGTTCGATCGCTCTGTCTGCGTTTTGAAAACTAGGGTTTTTTTTAGGTATGTTCGATGGCTTCTGTATGTTTATGTGAACTTTTAGTTGCTTAGTTTGATTAGTTCTGGTTTAGAAAACGACTGTGTTAGATGGATTGGCTGGGTTAAATTAATCCTGTTTATGACACTATTATCTGTTTAAATTATAAGCAATTTAATGGTCGAGTATATATAAGCAATTCCAATAAAATCCTGAGATTGTAGAATTTGTAGTTTTGTTAATTGTTATTGGAGCATGTGCGTTGGATTGGATATATAGTTTTAGCCAAAAAAACTATTTTGTATTGATTAATGGTGAGTATATATAATCCTGAGATTGTTTGGAATTTGTAGTTTTGTTAATTGTTATTGGAGCATGTGTGTTGTAAAGATAAAATTGGATATATAGTTTTAGCCAAACAATACGAATAATTGAAAGCAGTTCACAGTAATAAACTAATTAAAGCTAGCAAAGATTGTGTAAAGCTGCACAATATACCATAATTGTTATTATTTAAACAAGATTTATGGACATTTTTGTTGGTTGATTTTTTAACAAGATACTCACTTTTTGGCATAACTTTTCTGTTGTTGTTAATGAGATTATTGTACCTACCTAGGGGTGTAAACGAGCCGGGCCGAGCCCGAGCTCGTTAGGTTTTTATGAAGCTCGATCTCCAGCTCGGCTCGGTTAGAGCCTACTTCTTTGAGCTCGAGCTCGGATCGTGATTAAAACCCAAAGCTTGAGCTCGGCTCGCTTCGACTCGACTCAAATTATTTTGAGAACAACCTTAAACGAGCTAAAAGCTCGGCTCGAGCTCACTTCATCATCGCTTAAACGAGCCAAAGCTCGGCTCATCAATGCTATCACTTGCATTTATTTAAATTGAGGACCACAGGGTGGGGAGTGTATGTTTTCAAATTGATTACAGTAGCTTATTTCATCAAAATGCAATATGCCTTTAAAAGATCTGATAGTTTCAAGATATATTATATTAATGAAACTATCAGACAACTGGGTGGGGAGTGTATGTGTGTCTTTTTGGTAAGAATTTGGTCAACAATACATGGTGGACTTGATATAACTAATATGTACTTTTAGGCATGCAGTTCAAATATAAGTTATCCTTGAACTATACAAACAGTCAACGTCCCATGAGTTTCATTAATATTTCCAATATGTAACACCTGTGCCTCCACGGCCATCAAACAAATACTGAACCAATGAAATATTATATTTCATACTTGGGATTTGTAAAAATATGTGTATCATTTGCACATATCAATTTTTGTTCAATTCCAAACTCTAAATCGCTTTCTGGAAGGTTATACGCGCACCGATGCGTAAATATAACCAGTTTAATGCAACAAACACTCCAGAATAGTGACATAGGCTTAACATACCTTAAATAACCTTTACATAACTTAGAAATAGGCTTTGAGGGGTTCAGTGTGCTAAAATAAACTTTTGGCTCATTCAGGTACTAAAAGCGTCAAAAAGTGCACAAGTTTGCATTTTCGTGCATAACTTACGTTCTGAATACATCCGGACATCCAAAAATTTATGTAAGCACTAAAATATTTTATTTTAGTGTTTGGCATAAGAAAAATCCATTCGTCACGCCATTTGGATCATTTTTCGCGCTTATGCGCATTCCGTCGTAATTAACCGAACAACGTAACCGTACGGCTAAACGAACCGACACCCGAGATATTTTTGAACACATTTTAAGTTCCCTATACTTTAACTTCATTTTAGAGCTTTGAAATGGGGTTAACAGGGCTTAAACGTGTCAAAAAAACGCATCGAAAACCAAGTTTTGAGGTTGCAGGGACTGAAACTGTACATCTGCCAAACTAGGTCCGTAAACAGGGGCCAGATGCAGCAAAATGTTTTTTTTTCATCTTTTAACAGCCTTTAACACTCTCCAAAGGTCAAGTGCCAAGTGTCAAACTCTTATGGTGAGTGGCCTTTTTGGGTACCATAAGGTTCCGACACATGTACGGATGAGATTAAGGCACGTATTTCGACAAACGATCCTAATGGTGGACCATTCACTATAAATACCCCTTGCCATCCAACCTCTAAACTCACTAGAATCTGATCTCAAATGCTCTAAGTTGAAACCTTTGTTTCATACCTGAGCTATTTTGATCTAGATTAGCATTCGGGGACCCTACGTGAGTATTCTTTCGTTCTTTTATTGCTTTTCGAGTCTGAAAGTCAAACTTTGTTTGAATTTCTGCATTGACCAGCTTATGGTCAATGCGAAGTTCGTTTGAAGTGATTGTAATCACGATGGTTATAGTCCTTTGTGACCATACCTACTGATTACCACGTTATCTAGGCTCAGTGACGAGCCGTAGTTTCGGTCAGAATACGTATTCTTGCGTATTTTGTAACCAAACTACTTATGGGTATCAAAACCGTTTGTTTTGATACCAAACCTGTTTTCTAAACTTAGTTAAGCATGTTTTAACATGCTTAGCTCGTCACTTTTAGTTTAGTGCTTATATAGGGTCGTAAGGTAAGCGATTTAAACAATCGCTTATACTTTCGAACCCGACCCGTTTGGTCGATCATTAGGATCCGACCAAGCACATTAGGTGACCATAGTATATAGGGAATAACCTTCCGAGGTTATACCTTATGGTCGCTCCGTTTAAGTAGTTGTATGATAGGTAGCTTATATGCCTTAGGTAAATTACCAAAATGCCCTTTTGACGCCAAAATTCATTTTAAGCATATGTAACATAACTTTTGACATCTAAACTGATTTGACAACAATATTAGACATGTTAAGGCATATGTTACTTGTCATAGGACTAGTTAGGCGGTCCGAACGCGTTTTACGCGAACGACGCGTTAAAGTAGCATAAGCTACCTAAACGGGTCGTAATGGGTCGTAAGCACTTAGGTTAGGTTTCATTTAGTATGTAGGCTTTGTTAAACCATACTACATGAGTTCCCATACTCATTTGGTTTACGAGCCCTCATTCTATCCGATCTTCCGATTTAGGTCCGGTTTATTAATGTAGTTACCTATATTAGGTGCCGTTTGATATTCCGAGATCTCTAGCATTGCTTGGTGGTTATCTTAGGACTTCTGAGCAATCTCAAGTGAGTACATAGACCCCTCTTTTACTGTTTTCCAAACGTTTTGGGGTGGAACACATGTGCCTACTTGTTACTTTCATGCTTTCCATGTTTTCACATTATGTACATGCTATGTTCATTAGTACACTATTAGTACATGATTTCATTACATTTTATGCTATGTATGTCCATTGTGTGCATACTTAGTACATTGTTTTACATCACATCACATCACATGCTATGTATGTCCATTTAGTACATGCTTAGTACATTATTTTACATTGCATCTCTGTTGCATATGTTCCAGTAACATATGGACACATTGTTTTACAGCTCTACCTTGTATGTTTACTCTAGCATACTAGGTACATTATCTTCATAAAACATGCTTACATTTTGGTATGACATTTGGTTTGTTTAAACTATACTATACATTCATTAACACCGATCACGCCGCTCGGTAGTAGGTAGTGGTACCATAGGACTTGACAAATCCCATTCCTGAAATCTCGGGTTTGTTTGGACGTAAGGAATGACCGAATCCGAATACATATTCTTTTGATAACTCATTTTTACATAGTTATCCGACTGTCGCAAGGCTTGGATGTATGAATTTTTACAATACCGCATAAATGTTCATATTCAGTACAGCATGCATATATTTTACAAAACATAACTTTGATTTAAACCAAGTTTTACTTCAATACTTTGTTTTGTGCATTTCATCTATGGTTTAGTTGATGCATTTCACTAGCCATACATAAACATTTGTTACACATTACTTGACTACTTTTGGACTATCAACATTTGACATGGTTTATACAAGGACTTTTGACAATTGGTTTAAACATAGACAACTTATATTGGTGGTTTGGTTTGAGTAAGTGATTTAAGTAACGAGGCGTGTGTAATATGATACAAGCATGGTGGATACGCCGCTGGTACTTCCTATATATAAGTGATTGTATGGTATTACATATCGTTGCGTTATTTGAAATCATTTCAATTTAGACATATAACATTTTATACAAATAACATACTTTTCACAATACATTGTTTTACAAACAACTTAACTTATACAAACTCATTTTTACATGGTTATTCATTTAACCATGCATTATTCTCTTATTTATACGTATCATCTGAACTTATTGTTTTTCAAATGATTTACAAAGACAAAGCAAATTACAAGGTTCATGACTAAACATTTTCTTAAACAGATGTCATGAATCTTATTTTCACAAAACCTATGTACTCGCCGGCATTTTTATGCTGACGTACCTATTTTCACATGTGTTTCAGGAAATGAAGCATAGGATTGATCAAGATACACTTAGGCGGACATGGGCCTTAGTGACAATAAAAGATGCAAGACTAGTTATTTTGTTATGTTTCTTTGATTGTCAAGACATTGTAACTCTTTTAATCAATAAAACAATATTTCAAGTTCCATGTGTTATGAAACAATGATTCTGTTACAACACTCCCCGATGTTTCCGCCACGTTTTGTAGGTTCTACGTGGTCGGGGTGTGACGGAAAAGTTGGTATCAGAGCTCATGCTTATAGGGAATTAGGTTATTAGTAATACTTTGACCTAGTCTATAACCTTCTTAGGACCCTAACGCGTGTTTACTTGCGTTTAGTCATAAAACAATACTGTCACCTATCCTTAGGCGACAACCACAACAAGAACATAAATTTCAAAACCACTTTGAAAACTAATCATCTGTTCTAGGATGATTGATTACTAGGTTTTGAACCCTTTATTGTAAGGTTTTGAACCCTCTGTTATATGGTTTTGAACCCCTTTGAATTTTTCAAAACCTCGTCAAGGTCTTGGGTTTTAAATAATGTGAACACGTGCAAACTGGATGGGTGAATGCCTGTATTCTGGGTTTTCTGTCTAGGCAAGCACTTCGTATACATCTCATCAGACGCGAGACCAGTTGTGCTTACCTGGGAATTCTTGGGATGAGTGTTCACTTATAGGCGAGCATGTCTTCGCGATACATTATTTTTGACCCATTTACTTTGATTTGTCACCATCTCATTTGTTTGCCTTAGGAAACAAACAAATGATCACAATTTTCATTCGTTACCATTCTGTATTGATTATCCAATAACCTTTCACCTGTTTCTTCCTATGCCTTTCATTTACTTCTAGAATGTCTCTTCCTCTCAGCACCGGTCAAATGTCCGAGCAGACAGCCAAATTCGCTCAACGAATAGGCGAAGTAGTCCTGAAGACTGTTGAATTAACTACTACCATGTATCGTCTCCAAGATGAAGCCACTCAAGAGTCACCAAGACAGGCAGGACCTAGTCAGGTGACAGCACCATCAGCCAAGAAACCAATCGAGGAATCAAAGACCATGGATGAACGATCTCCTAAGAAGTCAAAGAAGCGAAAGGCTTCTCAGAATTTCGCCGTGGTCGCTCACAATGATCAAGCCGTCCCCAACCAACCAGCTCAACCCCCTACTAGGAAGCCATACAATGGAACTGCACCTTTGTGCAACCAATGTAGCCTCCATCATCATGCTAGTGTGAAGTGCCGCAAATGCCAGATTTGTGGACTTATAGGTCATACAGCAAGGGTTTGCCCAACTGCAGCTGTACCAAATCAAGCTGATGACAATCCTGCTCAAGTTCGTTTCTCGCCGGGGTCTTGCTACAACTGTGGCGAGATGGGCCATTTCCGGAGGGATTGCCCAAAGCTTGCTAATGCAAATCTGACCCTCGGATGAGCATTTGACTGAACAAAGGATGTTGCTGTCTTATGCTTTTGTTCTTTTATTTTCTTGTAATGTGAAACAATCTGTTTTGTTTATAAATAAATTATTGTTCACAAATTCTGATGTACAATTGTAGTTACATATGTGTATGACTTTTCCTATGATACCTACATTAAGGAACTATATTCCTTACAAACTACTTTTGCGAATTTCCCATTCTTGCGTTTGTTCATGATTCCTTTGGAAAATTCTAAGTACTCGTTTCATTCTAGGAAACGAAGTACAAGAAATAAATCGAAATTATGAGTAATCGTGCTTTTCACACATCTGTACCTTTGAATTCTTGGATAGATAACTAAGAGTATTTTCAAATCTCATACCCATTACATTCTGATTTCTTCAACATGCATAACATAAGTTTTCAAAACAACCTACATGATTTCAAAACATCCTATACATAGTTCGAAAACATTTTTAATATAGTGTATTTACTTAAACATAACAAATGCACAAAGCTTTGTCTGTATTTTCAAAAACAACCTTCATGATTTCAAAATGTCTCATATAGCCTGAAAACAATATTAGTACAATATATTTTCTTATCAAGTGCATGATTTCAAAAGCATCATTCATGTTTTCCAAAAACCTTATACATAATTTCAAAATTCATTTCGCATGATTTTAAAACATTTTTATGAATATACCTACCTAATACAACTACTTTATGATTTCAAAGGTATTATATATAAGGTTTCAAAAACATTGAACACATTTTTAGAACCCCATGCATAGTATTGCAAAAAAAAATATTTTTCTCATGCATTGACTTAACCTTCAAATTTCGCTTCATATGTCGCCTTGGCATATCGAGCATCTCAACTTCATAAGCATTTCAACTTCATGTTTTGACTTAAGCACGTCCAGTGCAAGGTTTCAAAACATCTTCAACCTCTAAAATCCATATGGGATCTTTTTATCTTCACAATTAGATCCTTGTGGATAATTGTCATACAAATCAGAGTCCTTAATTGGATTCCTTATGTACCTAAATTCGAACATTTCGGTTCCTAATAATCGAAATCGAATTTTCTTTTTGAATCTTTCTATCTTTATAGTTAGATTATTGATAACGTTTAAAGTACCAAATGAAATCCACGGAATGGATTCCTAGTGTGCTTTAAATGCATGTACGCAATTAACAAGACAAATTAACAAACAAGTTTGTGGTTATGTGACTATGTGTTTATTCATCTTATGTTTTCTTTTATGCATTTTGTGTTTTTATACTCTGGATATTTGTTATCCAAATCCTCGCAGGATCTTTCATATCTCCATATGAGGGATTCGTAGCAGGATAGTCAAAAGGTACTGCCTTAAATCCTTAATGGGCTTCTATATAATAGTTAAGACCCTTGGATTATATAGTACCACTCCATGTTTCATAAGAGACCCTTTTAGAGGTCTAGTCAAAAAGATTGATTCACAATCTGGTTAAAGGACGACATCTAGTAATGTAGCTGAACAGACTCCTTGATAGTCTATTTAGATCATTTATTGACTTAATTAAAAGGACTCTATGGCGGTCTAGCCACACTCATCACAGGTTTGTTCATTTGGTTTTACACTACACATTATAAAATAGACTGTGTGAACTGTGCAAGGAATTGTCTAATTATGGACGCGTACATAATTAAGAAATTTAGTGCACAGAAACCCAGTAAGATTTATTATGTGTAAGAACCGATAGCGACAACAATAACAAAATGAGAACGATGTAATGGAGGTACGGTGGACGCACCAATGACGCTTCATATAGTTGTATATAAGTGTCCCTCTTACATTGCAAGCATAATGTTATTAAGGTTACTAGAAGTTCAGAACCCTAACCAATATTGTTCGATCTTTTCAACTTCATGTATTAAACTCTCACAAGTTTCCTCTAAATAAATTTCGGGACGAAATTTCCTAAAGTAGGGGAGACTGTAACACCTGTGCCTCCACGGCCATCAAACAAATACTGAACCAATGAAATATTATATTTCATACTTGTGATTTGTAAAAATATGTGTATCATTTGCACATATCAATTTTTGTTCAATTCCAAACTCTAAATCGCTTTCTGGAAGGTTATACGCGCACCGATGCGTAAATATAACCAGTTTAATGCAACAAACACTCCGGAATAGTGACATAGGCTTAACATACCTTAAATAACCTTTACATAACTTAGAAATAGGCTTTGAGGGGTTCGGTGTGCTAAAATAAACTTTTGGCTCATTCAGGTACTAAAAGCGTCAAAAAGTGCACAAGTTTGCATTTTCGTGCATAACTTACGTTCTGAATACATCCGGACATCCAAAAATTTATGTAAGCACTAAAATATTTTATTTTAGTGTTTGGCATAAGAAAAATCCATTCGTCACGCCATTTGGATCATTTTTCGCGCTTATGCGCATTCCGTCGTAATTAACCGAACAACGTAACCGTACGGCTAAACGAACCGACACCCGAGATATTTTTGAACACATTTTAAGTTCCCTATACTTTAACTTCATTTTAGAGCTTTGAAATGGGGTTAACAGGGCTTAAACGTGTCAAAAAAAAAAACGCATCGAAAACCAAGTTTTGAGGTTGCAGGGACTGAAACTGTAAATTTGCCAAACTAGGCCCGTAAACAGGGGCCAGATGCAGCAAAACGTTTTTTTTTTCATCTTTTAACAGCCCTTAACACTCTCCAAAGGTCAAGTGCCAAGTGTCAAACTCTTATGGTGAGTGGCCTTTTTGGGTACCATAAGGTTCCGACACATGTACGGATGAGATTAAGGCACGTATTTCGACAAACGATCCTAATGGTGGACCATTCACTATAAATACCCCTTGCCATCCAACCTCTAAACTCACTAGAATTTGATCTCAAATGCTCTAAGTTGAAACCTTTGTTTCATACCTGAGCTATTTTGATCTAGATTAGCATTCGGGGACCCTACGTGAGTATTCTTTCGTTCTTTTATTGCTTTTCGAGTCTGAAAGTCAAACTTTGTTTGACTTTCTGCATTGACCAGCTTATAGTCAATGCGAAGTTCGTTTGAACTTCGCAACGTGATTGTAATCACGATGGTTATAGTCCTTTGTGACCATACCTACTGATTACCACGTTATCTAGGCTCAGTGACGAGCCGTAGTTTCGGTCAGAATACGTATTCTTGCGTATTTTGTAACCAAACTACTTATGGGTATCAAAACCGTTTGTTTTGATACCAAACCTGTTTTCTAAACTTAGTTAAGCATGTTTTAACATGCTTAGCTCGTCACTTTTAGTTTAGTGCTTATATAGGGTCGTAAGGTAAGCGATTTAAACAATCGCTTATACTTTCGAACCCGACCCGTTTGGTCAATCATTAGGATCCGACCAAGCACATTAGGTGACCATAGTATATAGGGAATAACCTTCCGAGGTTATACCTTATGGTCGCTTCGTTTAAGTAGTTGTATGATAGGTAGCTTATATGCCTTAGGTAAATTACCAAAATGCCCTTTTGACGCCAAAATTCATTTTAAGCATATGTAACATAACTTTTGACATCTAAACTGATTTGACAACAATATTAGACATGTTAAGGCATATGTTACTTGTCATAGGACTAGTTAGGCGGTCCGAACGCGTTTTACGCGAACGACGCGTTAAAGTAGCATAAGCTACCTAAACGGGTCGTAAGCACTTAGGTTAGGTTTCATTTAGTATGTAGGCTTTGTTAAACCATACTACATGAGTTCCCATACTCATTTGGTTTACGAGCCCTCATTCTATCCGATCTTCCGATTTAGGTCCGGTTTATTAATGTAGTTACCTATATTAGGTGCCGTTTGATATTCCGAGATCTCTAGCATTGCTTGGTGGTTATCTTAGGACTTCTGAGCAATCTCAAGTGAGTACATAGACCCCTCTTTTACTGTTTTCCAAACGTTTTGGGGTGGAACACATGTGCCTACTTGTTACTTTCATGCTTTCCATGTTTTCACATTATATACATGCTATGTTCATTAGTACACTATTAGTACATGATTTCATTACGTTTTATGCTATGTATGTCCATTGTGTGCATACTTAGTACATTGTTTTACATCACATCACATGCTATGTATGTCCATTTAGTACATGCTTAGTACATTATTTTACATTGCATCTCTGTTGCATATGTTCCAGTAACATATGGACACATTGTTTTACAGCTCTACCTTGTATGTTTACTCTAGCATACTAGGTACATTATCTTCATAAAACATGCTTACATTTTGGTATGACATTTGGTTTGTTTAAACTATACTATACATTCATTAACACCGATCACGCCGCTCGGTAGTAGGTAGTGGTACCATAGGACTTGACAAATCCCATTCCTGAAATCTCGGGTTTGTTTGGACGTAAGGAATGACCGAATCCGAATACATATTCTTTTGATAACTCATTTTTACATAGTTATCCGACCGTCGCAAGGCTTGGATGTATGAATTTTTACAATACCGCATAAATGTTCATATTCAGTATAGCATGCATATATTTTACAAAACATAACTTTGATTTAAACAAAGTTTTACTTCAATACTTTGTTTTGTGAATTTCATCTATGGTTTAGTTGATGCATTTCACTAGCCATACATAAACATTTGTTACACATTACTTGACTACTTTTGGACTATCAACATTTGACATGGTCTATACAAGGACTTTTGACAATTGGTTTAAACATAGACATCTTATATTGGTGGTTTGGTTTTAGTAAGTGATTTAAGTAACGAGGCGTGTGTAATATGATACAAGCATGGTGGATACGCCGCTGGTACTTCCTATATATAAGTGATTGTATGGTATTACATATCGTTGCGTTATTTGAAATCATTTCAATTTAGACATATAACATTTTATACAAATAACATACTTTTCACAATACATTGTTTTACAAACAACTTAACTTATACAAACTCATTTTTACATGGTTATTCATTTAACCATGCATTATTCTCTTATTTATACGTATCATCTGAACTTATTGTTTTTCAAATGATTTACAAAGACAAAGCAAATTACAAGGTTCATGACTAAACATTTTCTTAAACAGATGTCATGAATCTTATTTTCACAAAACCTATGTACTCGTCGGCATTTTTATGCTGACGTACCTATTTTCACATGTGTTTCAGGAAATGAAGCATATGATTGATCAAGATACACTTAGGCGGACATAGGCCTTAGTGACAATAAAAGATGCAAGACTAGTTATTTTGTTATGTTTCTTTGATTGTCAAGACATTGTAACTCTTTTAATCAATAAAACAATATTTCAAGTTCCATGTGTTATGAAACAATGATTCTGTTACAACACTCCCCGATGTTTCCGCCACGTTTTGTAGGTTCTACGTGGTCGGGGTGTGACACAATATGCCTTTTAAAGATCTGATAGTTTCATTAATATTTGATGACAAACATTAGGAAGAAAAACATCATAAATATTTGATCATTAAATGCCAAACCTCTTTTAGTTTTTGATGGGCTTGTATGGTTCTTGATGTTCGATTTGATTGAATTTTGCTTTTATTTTGTTTTGAAATGTTCAAAGAAATGGCACAAAGAAAGGGTAGGATTAGTTGGAAGCAAGAGAGTGTTGACAAAACATTTCTTGAAGCATGTATTATAGAAGTAACACTCCATGGCCGTGAAGGAAGCAGCTTTAAACAAAGCTCATGGAAGAATGTGGCGGAAATGTTGAAAATCGAACACAATTTCATAGCGGATCAACAAAAAATGAAGAACCGCTATGATTATCTAAAATCAAAATTTGCTGGTTGGTCAAAGCTTAAGAACAAAACCGGCAACGTTTATAATCCTGTAACAAACACCTTTAACTTGTCAGAAGAAGAATGGCAACTAGAGATAAAGGTATTTAGTTTTTCTAAATAATAGTTATTATTATATTTCAATTATCTTATACTATTTTATATTATTTTTCTACACAGTCAAACAAATATGTAGAAGCTTTGAGAAGCGCGCCACTTTCTTTCCCCGAGCTTTGTGTTCAACTGTTTGAGGGATCTACTTCGAATGGCTTTGACAGTTGGGGGCCATATTCTACACTTCCTCATCCTTCTGAGGAAGTTTTTGACCACAATTTAAATGGTATTGAGGATGTCGAGTGCGGTCAAATGGAACCCCCAACTCAAGGTGCTACTGAGGAGGCATCCGGTCGGTCTAAAAAAAGGGAGAAACGAAAAGATAAGGCAACAATAGATGAAGTTGGGGACTGCATTACTAAGGTGGCAAAGATATTGATAGAGAAACACAATCTTTCTAATGATATTGATGCATGCATGGAGAAGTTGGAGACAATGGGATGGGGAGAGTTAGATGTGAAATATCAAACGACACTTTTGCTTTTTGGTGAAAGTGCTGATATTAGGAAAGTGTGGTTACGACTTCAGCCGCAAAGTTGTGAGCTATGGGTCAAGAATGCAGGAGCAAAGTATGGTTTGATCGGATAGGGTTTTGTGGGTGTCATGTTATGGATGTTTTATGCATAGGGTTTTGTTGCACAAATTGTTATGGATGTTTTTTTAGATGTTTCTGTGGATATTATGTCAAGGATGTTTTTTGTTTGGATTGAATTTTGTGGATCTTATGTATCGATGGTTTTTAATATTTTGTTATGGATATTTTTTGATGTTATGATATGGATCTTTTGTTGATCTTGAATTTTGTTTAATGTTTATGACAGGTAGCCTATGGATCCTGACGATGAGATTATAGTTTTCATTTTCCTTTGCTGGTATTGGAAACGGTTAGACTAAAAAAGAAACGAAAAGATAAGAGACCTGCATTCGGCATTGACCGGTCATGCATACACACAAGAATTGTTGCATGGAACTTCTACACAGTGTCATGAGTTGATGCGTCTTTCACGTGATGCATTTGTACTATTGTGCAATCATTTTAAAGAAAAAAATTGGTTGCAAAGTAGTAGGTCAATAAGCTTTGAAGAAAAGTTGGCTATGTTTTTAACAGTCATAGGCCATAATGAACGTTTTCGAATGGTTAAACGAAGGTTTCAGCACTCAACAGAAACAATTCATAGATGTTTTCATGAGGTCCTAAATGCAATGATGAGTTTTGCAAGAGAAGTTATAAATCCAACATCTTCTAATGCAATTGCAAATACCTCAGAACGACATAGAAAGCTAAAACAAATATTCCCTGGAGCAATAGGTGCCCTAGATGGAACTCTTGTACATGCAGTCGTGCCTGTTGATCAACAGACTCGTTACAGGGGAAGAGGAAAGGGTGAATGCTTTCAGAATGTCTTAGCAATTTGTGATTTTGATATGATATTCACGTTTGTATGGGCCGGATGGGAGGGGATTGCACATGATTCACGAGTTTTAAAAGAAGTAGCATTTAACCCGACTTCCGGGTTTTCCTTCCCCCCACCAGGTTTTTAATCATTTTAACTTTAATTATTTATAAATTACCTATTATTTATGTAACAGTTTTGATACTGGTGTTTACAGATAAGTATTATCTTTGTGACGCTGCATACACCAACACTCGTGGATTTATGACTCCCTACCGTAATACGAGATATTGGTTAGCCGATTTTCGACGACAACGTGCGTTAACTAAGGAAGAAAAATTCAATCATGCCCATGCACAACTCAGAAATGTTATTGAGCGGTCATATGGTGTTTTGAAGGCGAGATTCCCAATCCTAAAGCAAATGGCTCCCTTTTCTTTTCCAATCCAAAGGGACATAGTGATCGCCTGTTTCGCCGTCCATAATTTTATAAGGAAATGCAATATGGCGAGAACACTGTGTTTTCTGAAATACAAGGTGGAGAAAAGGTTGGGCAGTTCATTCACGACATAGAATGGGGTTCACAAGACATCGAGTATATGACTACTTTGCGTAACCAGATAGCTAGTCAGCTAATTTGAAATGTTTAAAATTAAAATTCTACGCAAATTATTAATTTCTAGTTGAATTTTAGTACGTTTTTAAGAATTTTGAAGGATTTATATGTAATTTGGATTTTCTATAATGTTATGTGTTTTCATTTTATTATTATTAATCTTCCAGAACCGTCATTCAGAGCACTGATCAAACAGATACATTTCATTCAACATAAAATAGTTCAGAGGGTAAAGTAGTCATTGTGCATAGCCATTCAGAGGTCCAACCAAACAACACTTTTTGGTTCAGCTCTTCCTTGTTCAGAGTCTCTTACCCATTCAGACCTCTTACTGGTTCAGCACTTACCCATTCAGAGGTTGCCAAACGGCCCCTAAAAATCAAAAGTATTACACTAAATGCTTGTCTTCACCAAGTGATGTAAAAGGCTTAGGCAAACATGGCCTTTGATTGTCAAGAACTCTTACTATCAATCTTGGATCCTGAGACTAATACACACACTCTAAGATGGATGATGGATGATGGTGGTGGATATGGGTGTTGTGATGGTGGTGGAGTGTGGGTGAAGTGGGAGAGAGGTGGTTTGTCAAGGGACGCCTTTGAAGTGAACCAAGCACCCCTATTTATATCCTGAACAGAAGCCCGGACACGGCCCCGTGTCCACTGGGCATGGCCCCATGTCCATCCTCTTTCTCTTTCTTCATTAATTGCAATTTGTCTGCATTAGTTCCACACGCCCCCGTGTTCGCTGGGCATGGCCCCGTGTGCAGAAGCGTATCTGTACTATCAAGATTTGTTGGATTCTGCGAATCTTAGCGTTGACCACGGCACGTATTGAGCTGGGCACGCCCCCGTGTTGTGAATAGAAGCTTCTATGGCTTTGTCTTTTCTGCAGGTATCTGGCCACGCCCCCGTGTCCGCTGGGCACGGGGCCATGGTCAGCCTTCTGTTTCTTTGTTTTTGCTTGAGAAGATGTTGTCGAGGGGTCGGGCATGCCACGTTTATTCCTTTTCTTTGTATTTATGTTAGAATTGGATGCATATTTCTTCCTTTTGTTCGATTACGCTCATTTAGTCCTGAAAATACAAAAGGAAGACAAAAGAACACTTTTTCCAACATTAGTACTAAAAAAGGGTTAGTTTTATGCCTCATTTGATGTAATTTATATGTTGCATTTTACACACATCACACATGCGTTACCTTGGGATGAGCTTAAACAACTCATGAAGGACCAATTTTGCCCTCCCCATAAACTCTAAAGGTTGGAGAACGAGTTCTGGCACCTAACACAAAAGGTGAGCGACATTGATGGTCTGATTACCCGTTTTAAGAAACTAAGTGTCCTCTGTCCTGGACAAGTCGACACCGTTCCCAAGTCCATAGCCAAGTTTATCCGTTGTCTCGCACCCTCTTTGATCAACCACGTTGCCTCCGCTTGTCCTAAAACCATCGAAGACGCCTTTAGTATAGCCACCGAACTTAACAATTGCGTTCTTCATGGAACCTATGACAAGCAGTAGCTGTCGTTACCGCCGCAAACACCGAACCTTGTACCTTTACAAACAGTAGCTGTCGTTACCGCCGCAAACACCGAACTACCAAAACGAGCCTACACTGGATCTCATCCCAAGTGTACTACCTATTTGTTCCACCATCCTACCAATTCACCATGCCGCAAATGCGCCAGCTGTCACAGGTTTGGGCATTTTGCCGACCGATGCCGCAACATCCCGCAGCCCCAAAACAACCAACCTCAAGCTATTGTTGCCAACCTTGCTCCTAATCAGGTTTAACCTCAAGTGGCTCCTGTGCGAGCGTGATTCAAGTGTGGCGATCTTAATCATCTCGCCAACATGTGTCCTCAGCTTAATGAACCACAGCAACAACAGCAGCAACAACAACCACCACAACAGCCTCAACAACAAGCTCGAGGCCGAGCATTTGTCATCACTGTCGCTCAGGCTCAAAATGCGAACGATGTCATTACTGGTACGTTTCTTGTGAACCATGTTTATGCTTCTTTTCTGTTTGATACTGGCGCCGATAAAAGTTTTGTGTCGTTAGAATTCGAACCTTTGCTTAAGTGTAAACGCTCTAAGTTGCCAAGATCTTTCGATGTTGAAGTCGCTGATGGTAAATCCGTCACTGTTGATTCTGTTCTTTCCAACTGTTCTTTGATTCTCATCGATCATACGTTCTCGATCAATCTTATACCTATGCAGATGGGTAGCTTTGACATCATAGTAGGCATGGACTGGCTTAGGCGAGTTCATGCTGAGGTTGTTTGTTCTGAAAAGTTTATCCGCCTTCCTCTTCCAAACGGTGATTCCTTGCACGTCTATAGCGAGAAACCTTCTCAAGGTCTCAAGCTTATGTCGTGTTTTCAAGCGAACAAGTGCTTACGCAAGGGTACCTTCGCCTTTCTCGCCCACATTGTGGAAAAGAAAAACAAAGGCCCAAGCATAAGCGACGTTCCCGTCGTACGTGATTTTCCTGATGTGTTTCCTGACGATCTTCCTGGTCCGCCTCCTGCTTGTTCTGTCGACTTTCGCATCGATTTAGTCCCTGGCGCTAAGTCTCCCTACCGTCTAGCACCCTCTGAGATGCAAGAGCTGTCGAGTCAACTTCAAAAGCTTCTTGATAAAGGCTTTATACGCCCTAGTACTTCTCCTAGGGGCGCTCCCGTTCTGTTCGTCAAAAAGAAAGATGGGTCATTTCGTATGTGCATTGACTATCACGAGCTCAACAAGCTTACTGTCAAGAACTGATACCCTCTTCCTCGCATCGATGACCTCTTCGATCAATTGCAAGGCGCGACCTGCTTTTCAAAGATCGATCTTCGTTCTGGGTACCATCAACTTCAAGTCCTCGAAGAAGATATACCTAAGACCGACTTTCGTACGCGATATGGTCACTACGAGTTTGTGGTCATGCCCTTTGGTTTGACCAACGCATCTGCTGTCTTCATGGATTTGATGAACCGTGTGTGTAAAGCGTACTTAGACCGTTTCGTGATCGTCTTCATCGATGATATTCTCATCTATTCCAAGACACAAGGAGAGCATGAGCGACACTTGCGTCTTATCCTTCAACTTCTTCGTACTGAACGTCTATACGCCAAATTCTCCAAGTGCGAATTTTGGTTAAAAGAAGTTCAATTCCTTGGTCATACAGTCAACGAACTTGGTATTCACGTTGACCCCGCTAAAATCAAAGTTGTGAAGAATTGGATTGCACCAAAAAATCCGTCCGAAATTCATTCTTTCCTTGGTCTTGCTGGTTATTATCGTCGTTTTATCTCCAACTTTTCGAAGATCGCTGTTCCTTTGAGCTCCTTGGCTCAAAAAGAGAAACCTTTTGTTTGGGGTCCCGAACAAGAGGAATCCTTTCAAACTTTGAAGGACATGCTTTGTAATGCTCCTATTCTCGCGCTTCCTGATGGTAACGACGACTTCGTCGTGTATTGCGATGCCTCAAACCTTAGTCTTGGCTGTGTCCTTATGCAACGCGACAAGGTTATCACTTACGCATCGAGACAACTCAAGATACATGAGAAAAACTGTTAGTGCATTTATGTCTGTCGCCTCCGTCAAATCAAGTCCGTAGCAAGAAACTAAAGAAAACGTGATTATATTGTAATATCTAGTTAGTAAAGGCAAGGTGGCATAATTGTAAATAAGGAAACACTCCTTATTACCTTGGCCTATAAACAGAGGACTTAGGGTTCTCATTTAAAACTTTTGGCATTTGCACTTTTGGAGATCTAGAACTAGAGAGAGAAAGTAGAGAGAGAAAGTGCTGTGTACATGATTCAGGTGCTGTACGTTTTCAGATCATTCAATAGAATCACGGTTATAATTACGTCGTGTGTGTTCGGTCACGTTCGTGTACGGATTCCGCACGTTACACGAGTCGGTTCGCAATCGTTTCGGAGTCAAAAACCGATCCTACAAGTGGTATCAGAGCAGGAGCTCGATTGCGTAGATCAATCACACAAATTTGTACAGGATTTCATCAGATTCAGATCCAAATTTCATCCAGATTTGTCAAATTTCTTCATTTTTCTATCTTCTACACTTTCTGTCTTAAAATCTCAAAATTAACATGGCTTTTACGGTTAAAATTGGCTGATTTTTGGATATTATGTGCGAAAATCATTGATCTATAAGCCTACAAAATTTCAGATCAAAACTCCAAGTAATTTGAGAGATATTAAGATTTTTCTGTCTGATTCGCTGAATATGTTCGTCATTGTTCTTAGTGATTTTCACCGATCGGATGGCAATCCGATCGGATGACCACCCGATCCTTTGAACATTGATTTGTTAAAAAAATAAGTGTCAAGCCTCGGATTGCGACCCGATCGGATCACCACCCGATCCATTGCAATTCATTAAAAAGTTTGACTTTGTTGACTCACTCGATCGGATCACCATCCGATCTGTGGCATATTGATTGTTCAAGAGTTTTTAGTGCAAGTATCGAGTGGTAATCCGAATGGATTGCCATCCGATCCTAATCACTCTATTCTGCTTTTGTGTCTCAGGTCAAGTATCGGATACCCGCTCGATCGAGTAGCCACCCGATCCAAGGCACATTGTCACTCAATCGGATCACCACCCGATCCAAGACACATTGTCAATCATCGAATCGTCACTCGATCGGATCACCATCCGATCCGCTGCTACCCGATCATTGTTACTGTTGACTTTGTTTGACCTCACTCGATCGGATACCCGTCTGATCCCGTTGTTTGATATTTTTTTAACTGATTGTGTTTGTTCGTTTGTTTGATTCAGGTGCTGTGCTGTAACTTGAGTTGATAAATGAGAAACGTCATGGCTGAAGAATTCTACAACACATTTTACAAAGCTTTCACATCAGAATCTACGGAAACTCAAACCGTTACATCAAAAACAATAACAAAAGAAATCAATGATAACATTAAACATGATAACTTCTATGGGACTTATTGGAAACCACCTAAACTTGACAACATAGAAGATTATACATGGTGGAAAGAGTGGTTTCTGAACTGGACAAAGGCATACGCTCACGAGAGCTGGTTCTGTTTGGAGTTTGGATATAGCCGACCGATAAACGACAAAAATGAAGAAATTCATCTCAATGATCTTTCCGATGAAGACAAAAGAAAATTTTCATATTTTCATATGAACAGAAAATGATTGCATTGATTCAGCAATCTATCAGAAATGATATTTTCTCTTTGTTAACACATGATGGTTCTTCAAAATCGGTTTGGGAAGCTTTGAGGGTTAAAGCTGAAGGGGGTCAACAAATAAAGAAAAACAAAATTGCTTTGTTAAAGAAAGAGTTTGATTTGTTTGATAGTCTAAAAGGAGAGTCAGTGAGGCAAATGATTGAGAGATTTTGTCATTTAAAAATTGAGCTTGATAGTTTGATATTGTTAAAACACGAGAGGAAATTATTGATAAAATCATAGAAGCATTACCACGAGCTGATCAGTGGCAAACGTTCGTGTTTATCTTGAAAAATGATGTTTTATCTGATTCCATTACTCTTGATGTTTTGATAAAAAAGATTGAAACTCATGAGCTTGAATTGCAGAAACAGAGCAAGATGAACAGTTCTTCACATCAGCAGAATGTTGGTCTTTATTACAAAGGTAGCATACCTTCGGTGACAGTTGGTGAATCACCAAAGACAACATTTAGTGTTGAAAAGACAAAGGATTCACAGGAAAGTTCATCAAGCTACAATACAGGATATAATTCATTTTCTGTAAAAGCAAATCCTGAAGAATCAGAATAAGTTCTTTGCAACATTGCTCTGTAGTTAAAGAATTCTCCTGCAATGAGCATCAAATCTGCTAAGCAGCAAATGAGCTTCCTCGCATCTATTCTGGAATCATATGAAGGTCTGGTAGCTGGTAAAATAGGAAATTCTGAGTTAATCAAAGAAGACTACGACCAGATCGATCCGGAAGAAATGGAACTCATTGACATACGTTGGTGTTTAGCAAGCTGTATTCGAAGAGCTCAAAGATACATGGAGATTACTGGCAAACAGTCAATCGGTGGTCCATCAACGAAGCTGGGATTTGATAAATCCAAAGTGACCTGCTTCAAGTGCAAGCAAAAAGATAATTTCAAAAGAGAATGCACAAATTCTGCAGTTGATGGAAATGAAAATCTGTTCAAAGACAATTATTATCAGAAAGCAATATACCACTGTAGTAAAGAAGAACTGCCAAATTTGAAGCAGATTGAAAACAATACAAAAGAAAAGTCAAGAGCATGTGCAGTCATTCAAGATGACGATGGGTTTGACTGGAGCAAATTTCTACCAGAAGATGATCTTGTTGATGACCGTCTCACAGCTCATGGCAAAACTGTATCAAAGAGAAAACATCGTGCTTTTGTTGCTGAGATAAAGGAAAGAAGTCGAGAAGAAATTCTGAAAGAAAAAACTGAAAGAGAAAGATTCTTTGCAGGTTGTCGGATTGAGAAAATGCATGAAGAATATGTGTAACAACCCTAAAGAAAACCGACACCCTCGAATTATTTCCGACACCCCAAAATATTTTAAAATGTCCCAATATGTCTTTAAATACATCCCGTACGTGAAAACCAAGCCCGAAATACAATATAGCATTAAAAATAAATAAAAAACAAGAAAAATTATGTTTAGGCGGGCCGCGACACCCCTTTTCGTTAGTTTACGCGGGCGGTTTAAAGGTAAAAGGTAAAACCTGATTTTTGAGTTGAGGCGGGCCGCGTAAACCTTAGTTAACATCTACGCGGGCCGTGACAACTTAAAACCTGGCGCGACCTTGGGCCGCCACGTGGCCCAACACACGGCGAGCTTACATAGTGACCCAGCCAAGCTACGCATTGAACGGGGGTTGACGCGGGCCGCGTAAGCCCCTGTCTTGTTTTATGCGGGCTGCGAGAGAACCAAACTCAGCAACTATAAATAGAATGCATCGGATCTTCAGTCTGTTCGTCCATTTTTCTTTTCTCAATCTCAATTTCTGATAGTATACTTTATAGTTGGGTATAATATCCCCCTAAATAGCGAAGTTCTGCTCCGTTGTAAGTATTATAACCCCTGGATATGTATTAGATACGCTGCCCGATTGATCTAGGGTTCCGTAACGATTGTCGTGGTTCTGCCCGACGTTGTCGTTGGAATGCCGTCTCGAGGAGGGTATTACTAATGTTAAAATGGGTTATTATACTAATGCGTGTGCATTTGTGTAAATTATAGATTGTCACCAGGAAACCCTTACGAAAAATCTAAGACAGCAATGTGAGTAATCTTCTTTTTGTAAACTGTTTTTACAAAACCTTAACTATTTTACAATGCAATTTAGCAGTGATTGAGTCTTTGTAATTCTACGATTACTGCCGGTATGTTGGGGTTTTGTATACAAAATGTGAGTAACGTTACCATTGGATGAAGAGTTAGCCAATGTGTAATATGACCCACCAGTCAGGATTGACAGTACTGAATGAGTAATTGGGTAGATATAAACATTGTAATCGCCCTCAATACTGTTAAGTTTGAATTAAATTAATGCTTCTTGATTAAACTGGGATTCACTCACCAGTATTTCCCACTGACAAATGTTTTTAAAACGCGTTTCAGGTAACACAATGTGAAAGCCAATTAGGAAAAAGCCAGCTGAAGACCACTGAAGGCTTGGAAAAATGTGGCTATAAAAGTTACCTAAAATACGATGTTTTTAATTCAATAAAATGAGATTTATCCCTATAAATCATTTTGTAATAAAAACTTGGGTTTTATCCCAATATGTGTATTTCTATAAAATATGGTGTTTTACTCTGATAAAATATTTCCTAACTACGGCCCTGATGTAATTTCCGCTGCCAAATTAATAAACACCGATACCACCGAAACTGAGTTCGCGGTCGCCCATTCCTGGGACAGCTAGGGGGCGGGGGTTACGACAGTATGAGGAAGCAAAGTACTACGAGAGATACGACAAGAAAAAAGATTGTTACATCAACAGAAATGGTGATCCTGTAGTTCATCGAAAAGAAGTTGTTTTTGATGATGTTCTTGCAGTAATTCCTCTGTCTGGTGAATATTATTCAAATGTTGCAAAAGATAAAACTTATTTGAAAAGGTTGGACAAGATAATTCATGATGTGATGACCGCGAGTTTGAAAAAGAGGGATGAAGAAAGAATGAAGAAGAATGTTGAAGAAATGGTTGATGATTTGAAGAAGGTTGCTGAGGAAGTTAAAGTTGAAGCTGTGAAAGAAGAAGAAGTGAAGATAGAAGAGGAAGAGAAAAGAAAAGAAGAAGTTGTTGAAAAGAAAGTTGTTAGCGAAGAAAAGCAGACTGAAAAAGAGATGAAGAAGAAAGAAAAAGAAGTGAAGATAGAAGAGGAAGAGAAAAGAAAAGAAGAAGTTGTTGAAAAGAAAGTTGTTAGCGAAGAGATGAAAAAGAAAGAAGAAGAAGAAGTAAAGATAAAGAGATTGGATGCTGATGATGATGGTAATGCTAGTACTGGTGAAGAAGAACAGAAGAAAGAAGCTGATCAGGCGCAGATGGAAGCAAAAGCCGAGGTGCCAATCACTAAGGTAAATACTTCAACTGATTCTGAAGTTTTAAAAATTGCTGAACAGTGCAAGAAATGCATGGAAACGTGCAGTGCTTGTACTGAAAAAGATGAGAAATTCAGAAAAAGAGACTTAGAATTCACTAAAATCGAAGAAGTTTTCAAAAATAAATGCAAAGAAATGCTAGAAAATGAAAAGATTTTGAAAGATAATGACGAAAAGACAACACAAAAATGCAAGAATTTAGAAAAAGAAAATGAAATTTTGAAAGAAAAAATTTCAAAAATAACAGAAGAATGTATTCAAAAGGAAAACTTTTTTCAAGAAATGAAGAAAGAGTATGATTCAATAAAATTGGCTTACAACATTACAAAACAGTCATATGAAGATGTGAAGAGTCAAATGAAACTTGTTCAACCTAGATTGAGATACTGTTCTGAAACAACTGATACGCTTAAGCGACAGTATTCAATAAAGCAACAAGTTGTCAATTCTTACATTGAGGATGTTGCTAAGCTAAAGCGTCAAATAGCTGATTTAGAATAGGATAACAACAAGTTACATAGTTATCATGCATCATCATATGTGCTTGAAAGAATTTTCAACACAAAAATGGGTGATGATGATTCTGAGAAAAACAAAAAGGGTATTGGCTCAGAGTATCATCAAGTTCCTCCACAGGAAAAGTTTGCATTTTATGATAATGAGAAAGTCGAAAAAGCTTTCAACATGGTCGATAAGTTGCCAGAAAACATTGACATTGCCTATTCCAAAGCTGATGATTCTAGTGATTCAGAGGTGGTAGGTAAGGTCGTTGAAAGTGTTTTGAAAGAAGAGTCGGTTGAGACAGGTAATTCTAAATCACAAGATGAAAATGAAGGTAGTTTTCATGAAGGTTATCTGAAAAACTCAAAATCCGAGAAAAATGCGAATGATGATTCAAAAGGATTGGTGTATACCATGATTGGATCAGACAAATTATTTTCAGATCTTGAAGTCCCGATTCAGAATGTGATTTCAGAAAAGATTGACAAAGTTTTCAAGATGGTTGAAATTGAAAAGTCTAAGATTCCAAAGTTTGCTGGAAAGAGTCACAAAACTTTTTATAACAAACCTGGTTTCAAAAAGAAAAACATGAAGGCTGGTTTGGGTTATAAAAAGAAACAGAATTGGAAAAGAAATGAAACTCCAAATTATCAACAAAAGATGAACTTCGTTCACGGAACAAGTTCAGAAGAAGAGAAAGAACTCCAATTTAGACGACAGTCTAATGAAGAGTTCTATGCTCAAAAGAAAAAGCAACAACAACAGGTGAAAGATGTTTCAAAAAGAACATGTTTTAAATGTAATCAAACTGGACATCTTGCTCGCAAATGTCCAAATCTGAAACCTGTTAGTGCGGAGACGAAAAAGAAGTCTGAAGTTGTGAATCAGAATTCAACCAAGTTTGATTCAAAGCAAACTTGGAAGCCGAAAATGTCAAAGGCTGACTCACAACCAATATGGAAACCAGAGACACCTAAACTTAGAACAACACAAAGTTATAAAACAACTGTTGGTGCAACAAAACTAAACTAGTTTTGGAAACAAAAGTTGTTGTTTAAAATGAAAATGTTCAAAATAAATCACGTTTTTACAAAAGAGGTGCTCCAAAAGGTCAAACATGGATAGTTAAAAAACAAATGACTTCAGTAAATAAAGAAAAAGATGATGTTAAAATTGAAAAAATCTTTGTACAAAATGACAAAGATTTTCCAAAGTTGAATGAAGCATATTGTGTTGAAATGCCTAAGGTCAAACATACCTGGGCTAAATTGTTCAAGTAATTGAGTAAGAGTGAATGTGCAGGTGCTCAAGAAAATAGATGATTTTCAAGAAGGATATGAGAGCAGCCTGGCACGAGAGGAGGAGGCTGCCGATCCCTGCAACTGTTGAAGAGGGAGTTTGTTCGTTTCTGTAAATAAATAAACCATATTTCAAAACTCCTAAAAATTGAAAAATTAAAAAAAAACCAAAAATATGTTTTTATTTTGTCAAAAATTTGAAAAATCAAAAATATGTTTGTTTTTTATATTTTGTCAAAAATAAAAAAAATTCAAAAATATTTTACCTGAATACGCCAAAACCCTCACGGCTGAACAAACATGATTAATATTCACAAGATTGAAAAACGGTTTTCAAACTGTAAAATATCAATGTGTCGTTAATCATGGGGGTAAATACTGCTTTACATGTTATATTTTCTGCAAAACAGAGCATGAGATGCAGAAAATGGATGGCGAGACAAAGCTATCTACATCGGTTATCAAATTTTCTTTAAATGTTTTGAATTTTAGGGGGAGTAAGAAAATTTCAGAAAATCCAAAAACATTAGAAAATTTGAAAAAGCCAAAAACATGATAAAATTCAAAAATGAGTTTTGTGTAAAACGAGGAAATGATAGTACATCAGTAGACAATCACAGTACGCTAAGGAAATGGAATGTTAGAATGTGATAAACGGTCTGACTGATGATATGCCAGTAGGTTTTTACACGCTTAGTAGATTGTTTTCGAGATATAAACCTAAATATCAAATACTTACTTTTCTCGTGGGGAACATCTCTCGGATATATGGGTAACCCCCGAAATCTTGTTTGAGAGATTGTCTGATTCTGAGATACTAGGTCTTTATACTGTTTGATATCTGGGGTATTATACCTGGTCTTCTGATATTGCGGAAGCAATGACCTAGACCTCGTATAATACTTTACGCGCTTTAAAAGCTTACCCTCTGCATAAAAATTGAAAAATATCGAAAGATATGAATCACTTGCAGTTGAAGAAAAGATTCCCTAAAGGGAACACACCTAAAGTCGAGCCTTCATCTCTTTGACTGAACGGAAGTTCATACCTGAGCTCTCAAGGTCTCGCACTAACCCAGAGAACAGATATCAAATTGGTATACTCACCTGTAAGATTGAATCTAGGGAATTTTGATACAGGAGTATATTCTGAGGTGGGACACGCGAATAAGTTTAAGTTCTTAAAACACTAATCCGTATCTCGAATCGATTGAACTTTGTGTGAAAATTTAAGTGGATCAGTATACTGACAATCTAAGTGAATCATTTAGAACTTAAAGTGTTTAAAGCTCAATGGTACCAGTGATTTGTCATAAACTGATATGATCCTCTGACGCGAATTCAAACAAAAATATTGTCTGTAAACATGTTTGTAAATATTTCTTTACTACATTTTATTTCAGAAAAATACAAAAAGATTTTGATTCTATTCTAGTTTCGACAACCGATGTCTGAATGCTGAGTTTCAAAATCTGAGTATGCTGATTGTGTTTCTGAAAATAAACAAGTTCATTAATTTGAAACTTGGATGATAAATCGTGAAGGTTTTGGATGCTTAATTTGTTAAAATCAGTTGTAAAGAGTTAGTTTTCGATGTTGGATTCTTAATAGTGCCAAATCTTTGAAGATTGTTGATAGGGGAAGAATATCAAGTGAATCCTGGATATATTCATATTTTTATATTTTAGAACCAGGTTCTTAATTAAAAGTTTTTAGAGAGCCAGGTCACGACTCCTGGACAACCGAAAAATGCTTTCACTGTCGAAATATTATGCTAAGAGAGCTAGGTTTTCAATCCTGGATGTTCAAAACCTTTTCACTAATAAATGTTTGAGATTTGCAGATGCTATTCCAGACTACGATCCCGATAGCCGAGTCTAAGGGGGAGTCTGAAGACGAGCTCGACGCAAGGGGGAGCTTGTAACCGGAAAGCCAGGTGTCGATCCCAAAAGCACGGAAGCTTGACGAAAGGGGGAGACTGAAGAAAGAGTCTAACCGAAAGGGGGAGAAGATGAAGCTGAAGACAGATCCATGGGGATTCTGTTCAAGCAAGAGGGAGTCTATGTTGCTGAAGATGATAAAGCTTCAAGAAGATTCAGAGAGAGAGAAAGACTAGATGCTACGAGATTGACTGCGACAATATCCAAGGGGGAGTCTGTTAGTGCATTTATGTCTATCGCCTCCGTTAAATCAAGTCCGTAGTAAGAAACTAAAGAAAACGTGATTATATTGTAATATCTAGTTAGTAAAGGCAAGGTTGCATAATTGTAAATAAGGAAACACTCCTTATTACCTTGGCCTATAAATAGAGGACTTAGGGTTCTCATTTAGAACTTTTGGCATTTGCACTTTTGGAGATCTAGAACTAGAGAGAGAAAGTAGAGAGAGAAAGTGCTGTGTACGTGATTCAGGTGCTGTACGTTTTCAGATCATTCAATAGAATCACAGTTATAATTACGTCATGTGTGTTCGGTCACGTTCGTGTACGGATTCCGCACGTTACACGAGTCGGTTCGCAATCGTTTCAGAGTCGAAAACCGATCCTACAAAAACAACTGAACATGCGTCAACGTCATTGAATCTAGGGAATTTTGTCGCAGTTGTTTTTGCGTTGAAAATTTGGCGAAATTACCTTTATGGTACTAAGTGTGTGGTCTTCACCGACCATAAGAGCCTTCAACATATCTTCAACCAAAAACAACTGAACATGCGTCAACGTCATTGGGTGGAATTATTAAACGACTACGACTGCGAAATTTGCTACCATCCTGGTAAGGCGAATGTAGTGGCCGACGCTCTTAGTTGTAAAACTCATGTGAAGAGTATTCGTTGTCTCCAACTCATTAACGACCTTCAAAACCGTATTCGTGAAGCCCAATATACCTCTATTAACGAAGGTAGTATCTCTGTTGAGATACGAGGCGCTGTTGAGCAAGTCCTCGTGTCCAAATCCGATGGTATTTTGTACTATTGCAACCGTATCTGGATTCCTAATCGTGAAAACCTTCGAGACTTTCTAATGAAGGAGGCACACAAATCAAAATATTCTGTTCATCCTGGCACTGAAAAAATGTACCAAGATATGCGTATATCCTACTGGTGGCCTGGAATGAAGAGGGATATCCCTCCTACTTTGCAAAATGTCTCACTTGTTCGAAGGTAAAAGCCGAACACCAACGTCCCTCTGGTTTGCTCGAACAACCAGAAATTCCTGTTTGGAAATAGGAGAGCATTGCCATGGATTTTATCACTAAACTTCCTCGTACTTCTTCTGGTCACGACAATATTTGGGTGATCGTCGATCGATTGACCAAATTGGCTCATTTTCTCCCCATTCGTGAAGATTTCAAAGTCGAGAAATTGGCTAGAATCTACACTGATGAAATCATCTGTCGTCATGGTATCACCATTGACATCATTTCCGATCGTGATGCTCGTTTTACGTCTCATCTTTGGCAAACTTTTCAATCTGCTATGGGTACTGTTCTTAACCTTAGCACCGCCTTCCATCCTCAGTCAGACGGTCAAACCAGGCAAACTATCCAAACTTTAGAGGATATGCTTCGTTCCTGCGTAATAGATTTTGGTGGCAACTGGGATTCACACTTGCCTTTGGTCGAATTCTTGTATAATAACAGTTATCATGCGAGTATTCAAATGGCACCTTTCGAAGCATTGTATGGTCGCAAGTGCCATTCGCCTGTCTGCTGGCACGAGATTGGTGAATCTCAATTCACTGCTCCCGAGCTTATACAAGAAGCAACGAACAATATTTTACAGGTTCGAGACAACTTACTGAAAGCCAGGAGCCGATAAAAGAGTTACGCCGACAAACGTCGCAAACCCTTGGAATTCGAGACAGGTGACTTCGTACTTCTCAAGGTATCCCCTTGGAAGGGCGCGGTTCATTTTGGTAAGAAAGGTAAACTCGCACCTCGCTACGTTGGTCCTTTCAAGATCCTCGAAAGGATTGGCAAGGTTGCGTATAGATTGGACCTGCCTGAAGAACTCAACAATGTACACCCTGTCTTTCACGTATCCAATCTAAAGAAGTGTCTAGCTGACGAAGGACTTCAAGTCCCACTCGAGGACCTCCAAGTTAATGAGACCTTGCATTTCTTGGAAAAACTCGTCGAAATCATGGACCAAGGAGTCAAGATATTGAGGCGAAGTAAAATTCCTATCGTCAAGGTTCGATGGGAAGGAAAATGTGGCACTGAATTCACTTGGGAACTCAAGAGGGACATGAAGACGAAGTATCCACATCTGTTCGTTACTTCTTCCTAAATTTCGGGACGAAATTCCCTAAAGGAGGGGAGACTGTAACGCCCTGCTCTTTCGTACTTTCCATAATTAGAAAGTCTTGCTTGTATTTCTATTTTCGGAAGCCTTGTGTTCTTGTAATCATTCTTTCGTTGTAATCGTTGTAAAATTCGAGACTTAGATCATAAATAAAAATCGTATTTCTTTAAATTTGTGTTATACATGCTTCATACATTTTCATACGTTGTAATCGTTATTATGCTTAATTATACTTGGTTTATGTTCTCCATACTTGTGTTGCCCTTATACTATGCTTATATGTCGAAAAAAACCCCTAGAACACCTTAAAACCCTAAAATACAAACTAGAGGGGCCTAAAGTGTAATAAACCAAAACTTGTCTAGAGGGGAGTCGCAGGCCGTGAAGCACCCCCCCACACCTTACGCTGGCCGCGAGCCACTCTCCAGATTAGAAGCCTCATTTCAGCTCGCGAATTTGAGCGGGATTAGTGTTTATTTGAAGTTTAAACTCGTTTTGGGCATTAAATACCCAACTACAACATACCCTAACCTTCTCCTATAAATACCAAGCCATTTTCACTTTTCTAAACACTCACAACACTCCCAAATCACTCTAAATTCGCAGCAACATCAGAAGTTCGGACAGATTCAGCAAGCTTCACTAAAGTGAGCATAACTCACTCAATTCTTGTCCGATTTACCCATTATTTTTCTTATGTGCTTGGATTAACCTTAGCTTCGATTCCATAGGTTTTTCATAGAAAACCAGTCCCTGGAACGTCACCAAAAGGGCTCCAAAGTTCACTGATTGTTTCTATTTTGGTTCAAACTTTACTAAACATGATTCAACTTGAGTCTAACTCATCTCAAACCTATGTCCTTATGCTTATAACCACTTCTATGGTTAGTTAGGCTTAAAAACAAGGTTGAGACATTCAAGATCAGAGGTATAACCTCACAAACTTTCTGTTTTGTTCAAGGGTTTAACCCACAAGTGATGTTCAAGCTCAAAGCTTGATGAATGTGTGATTTAGGATTAACTTGGGTTATCTTACATAAAATCCACACATTGCTTGATGATTTCTCATAGGTTAGTGGTGCATATTCTTGTATTACTTGTAAGTTCATGACTGTAATACCCCGTGTTTTGAAAGTCAAAGTCAAAGTCAAGATTGAAGTCAAAGGGAGACAAGATTGCTAATTGCGACTTGTCACTCCATGCTCAATTCCTGTTTTGACTTCTTTGACTTGTAGTTAGTCTATTTTATGCTTTATTTTAGTTGTATTATGTGGAGTAATTATTAATAATCGAGGTTTATTCGATATTTATCGCATGTTTTACCGCTAATCGCACTCGCAACTCGAATCAAGCGTTCTGGATATTTTTCTATGTGTGTGTGTGCCTTACGTGTTACTTGTGCATGTTTAATTATGTTTATGTGTAGTGATTAATCGAAACGCAATCAAAACTCAATCGCAATCGAATCGCAAACGCTAAACGAACACGAGATAAGGATGATTGTATGTTAATATAGTAGTTGGGATTAAAATTAATTTGACTAGGAAACTCTATCGCATCGCAACGCTCGCAATCGAAATCGAAACAGCAAAACTCGTCGCACCGAACACTTGAATCGAGTGGCTAATCAACCAAGTGACCAGTCGATCGACCAGCCGCTCGATCGAGCTACCACTCGATCGAGTGGCCATTCGATTGGGCTGCCACCCGATCGATCAGCCCCTCTCATCCCCTTTCCTTTTATGGTAAGCCTATAAATACCCCTGTCAACATCACAACTTACCACTTTTGCACTCTCATGTCCGACCAGCGCTCCAATCTTACCTTTTCTTCTATTTCTCGCGATTCTGGTAAGATCTCATGTCACACCCCCAAAATACCACATGCGTAAACCCCCGCGAGGTGTGTAACGTACCAGGATCTAGCCACCGATCATACTGAACTCATAGGTATATTTAAATAAAACTTTCATTTATTAGCATTAAGTGTTACAACATTACAAATAATTCACAGTGTACAGCGGAAGCATAATTCATTCGTTAAGTGTTTATAAACCACATGTAAAAACCATTAGTCTTGTTTTGAAATTCCATGTATCTCGACCCATGACCACTCCAGCCTCCCAGACAGCAAGTTCCAACAATATGCACCTAAAGGCCTGCAAGGCATGTAACAACGAATCAACAACAAAGTTAAGCGAGTTCACAGTTGGTTGTCCAGTTTAAAGTTGTTTCAAAAACCATAAGTTCATTCGAAAACCAGTAGTTAATCAGTTCTTTGTTTCCCAAACCATAACCAGTGGGGGCTACCCCATGTAACCACTAGACCGTTGCCATATCGACAACTGACTGAGAAAGTTGTGCCCTACGTCAATGTCTATCATCATTGACTAAGTGCCCAGATCCATTAGTACACGCCCGTCCTCCCGGCACAGTGTGAGGCTTGTCAACCCTAATAGCGCTATTAACTAATTACCCGCTCGCCATTGGCCCGGTGATTAAGTCGATATAAAAATGAGGGACTTCATGATAGTGTTTTGTCTAGTAAGTTATATGTTGTCGTCCTTCCCAACCGAGGATGGAGGTACGTAATCTATCCAAAGAGAATATGCAGGTTAATGTTTTCATCCTTCTCAGCGAGGATGGAGGTACATATTCTGTTAAAGGTGAATATGTAGGTTTCATTTTAGCTTCTTAACCCATTCCCAAACCACCGGGAATCCCATGCCTTATAAGAAGTGTGAACTCACCTTGGTTTGCTCGGTAAGATTAGTTACCTGTTTACCGTTGACCGACCAACCCTAGAATGGTTATCATTATCCATCAATTTTGTAGTTCCAAATCATACATCCTTTATATGTACTATGCAAATAACACCACATATTGCCATGCTAGTTGTCACATTCATTCATGCAATCCAACCTTTTAACATACATCATAAAGTCATCGAATAAACGTGTGGTTCACCTACTGTTCATTTACACGGCCCATTAGTCCATGTTAACAGTTTTTAACCTCTTTCATGCAAGTATGTTTCACAATAATTCAAATCCCGATTCAAGTGTACAACAAGTGTGTGTGTGAGGCCCAACGGTCTCGGACCCACTAACTGAAGCTGTTTCCGGTTGCCTGTATCCAAGCCCAGCACCCCGGGGTGGCCCAACAACGAATGGCCCAAGAGATGTGCGGTTCAACTGGGCAAAGCCCCATTTCATTCCCTCGGCCCAATATGCTTTCGTGAACAATTTGTTGAGTTAGGGTGGTCCGATTTCATGTAAAGCCCAATGATTCATTCATATAGTTTATGGGTTATTTGTGATACCATCATATGCATATTTATGGCCCAATTTAGTTATAGCTATTGTGTCAGGTAACTAGATTGTATAATCAGTAAGATAACAACAACAATACTTCCAAATTATCAAGTGATATAACATCAAGATTCACACCAGTTATCATACATAATCATCATCCAATCACATAACCTGAACATCATGCTACCCTAGTATTTAACACCGAACCCATGTTTACACTTGTTAATATCCGCAAGCCATCAAGATTTCACATAAAAGGAAACTACACTAGATCATCATATACCAACATCACTAAATCCTATAATTTGTATTACCGAACTAGCAACTTAAAAGTGACCCGGCCCAATAACCCCACAACATCATTGATTTATATGAATCATAAAACAAAGATTTGGTAAACTCGCAATACACTCACATCGAATCAATCATCATCATGTTGAATCTTCTATCAAGTGCACCCTAATTAACATACATACTTCAACTCACATATTATTTCCATAGCATGATCATCATCAGAGGAACAATCAATATCATATAACACAATCATTATCATATAACACTATCATTATCATATAACACTTTTGCTAAATAAAATCTCATACCGAAACAATCAAATAAAGGTTAACATGAATATGTATGAACTAACCGAAAGACAAGATGCTAAGACTAATCCACACGGTGTATAAAGCTTGGCACGAAGTGGAGGGGGTCTGCTACTGCCCGTCGCAAATCAGAGATGAGGGGGTAGGGTTATGTTTTGAGTTTTATGATAAGCAACCATATATTACGTATACTAATAGATATAGGTTTTGTTTGGGGCGGTTGTTTCCTTTGACCGAACTGGGCCTAAGGTTCATAAGAGTTTTATTGGATAAGTGTGTAAGGGGACCTAAACAATTAATAAACATTTCAATTATCAAACACTCGGGCCGGCCATGGTCTAAAGCTAACATGTGTGCGTGTGAGTGTGGCCCGACACACTCGCGTCCCAATGTGTATATGGTGACCCAGTTTCATGTCCTAAAAATAACCCAACACTTAAACGGACCCCCAACCACACCAAGTTATAACCAAGCAAATACGCATTCGACAAGTTTAATATAACAAGAGCGTGGAAAGAAAGAGTTATGAGAAGTTAGAGTCACTAGGTCAAACCAGTACTAACCTTGGAAGTTCGGGTTGTCACATCATCCCCAACTTGAAAGAAATTTCATCCCAAAATTTAGCACGTAGTTACTGAGGAAGCTAGTTAGGTTGTATGGTTTCCTGGTTTTCCTGGGGTGTCACATCATTCCCCCATTGGTTTGGAATTTCTTCCCGAAATTCCGCAGTAGCTTCAGCCTCAGTAATGGTTTCATTGTTCTCGAACAACTGGGAATATTTGTGTTTCATTTGGTCTTCTTGTTCCCAGGTAAACTCTGGGCCACGACGGGAGTTCCAATGAACTAGAACAATAGGTATCCTGGTGCGTTTGAGAATCTTGACCTCCCGGTCCAAGATTTCCACTGTTTCTTCGACAAATCGCAACTGATCATCGATGGTGAGCTCCTTGAAAGGAACTATGAGGGTTTTATCTGACAGACACTTCTTCAGATTCGACACATACAATACGTTGTGAACTCCACTGAGTTCTTCGGGTAGATTCAATCTGTAGGCCATCTTGCCAATTCTCTCCGTGATTACGAAAGGTCCAACATCTCGCGGTTTGAGTTTGCCTTATTTACCAAAACGAACTACACCTTTTCCAAGGTGAGAATTTTAAGTAGTGCTCGATCCCAAACCTGGAACTCGAGTGGTTTCCTGCGCTTATCAGCGTAGCTTTTCTGACGGTCACGAGCTGCCGCCATCCATTGTCGTATCTGAGCAGTCTTCTCTGTTGTGTCTACGAAGAGTTCTGGGCTAGTGATTTGGCTGTCGTCAACCTCTGCCCAACAAAGAGGTGATCGGCACTTCCGTCCATACAATGCCCCGAACGGAGCAGCCTGGATGCTGGTGTGGTAACTGTTGTTATACGAAAACTCCACTAAAGGTAGATGCCGCTCCCAGCCGTTAACAAAGTCGATTACACATGCTCGAAGCATGTCTTCAAGAGTTTGGATGGTGCGTTCAGTCTGCCCATCCGTCTGTGGATGATATGCTGTGCTCATGTCTAGACGTGAGCCAAAGGATTTGTGCATCGCTTGTCACAAATCAGATGCAAATCGTGGGTCGCGATCAGAGATAATGGAGGTTGGCACCCCGTGCCTAGCAACCACTTCTTTCAGGTAGATAACTACAAGTGTAGAAAACTTATCCGTTTCCTTGATGGCTAGAAAGTGTGCTGGTTACGTGAGACAATCAACGATTATCCAGGTGATATTGTTTCCGTTTCGAGTTGTAAGTAGACTAGCGACCAAATTCCATGGCAGCCTGTTCTCATTTCCATGTGGGTATTGCTGGTTGCTGATACTTCACTTTCACTTTCCCACAAGTCAATCCATCATTCACATACCTAACTAGGTGGGCCTTCATGCCCGATTATCAGTACAAGGTTTATAAATCCTAGTGTCTCTAATCCAAACCCAGACGACTAGAATATCGAGGCCGGTGTGCTTTGCTCAACACGAGTTCCCTACAGTTGCCGCAAAATGAGACCCGCCTTCATTCCATGAGGTAACGAGTATCGTCCGACCGGTCAAAGGTTGCTTCACCATGCCCCGCATGGGTTCGACTTGAAAATCCTCTTCCTTCAGTTCTCCAGTTTGAGCAGAGCGAGTCTGATCAAGTAAGTTAGAGTTGATAGCGAGCTGTAGAGCTGCAGAGCTCGTGTACGTTCAGGTTTCACGGTCGTACTCATTCAGAAGTTCCCTCCATCGATGCCAATAACTGATTTAGCTCTGTCGAAGCCAAGGTACACGGGAGGCCCTTGTGATCGGTCTAAATAACGCATCTGGCACTGTCCAAGTAATGCCTCCATCTATTATATCTATCAAACTTGTATGCTCACCTTTACACTATGTGTATTGGCTTTTACTTTAACGTATGTGACAGGTGCTTAGGATGCTTATTTGCTTAGCTTGCTATGAAATCGAGGCTAGGAAAGACCTAGAATAATAAACAATTGTCTGTAATAAAAATCTGAGTCGTCGGAATAGAACAATTTGACTAGATCTTGCCTGTAATAATTATGTTATCTTTTATGACATGGTATGGGACAAGTTGCTTTAAATGATTGGTAATTATAGTTGTTATGGAAACTTCTAGACAATCTGTTTCGCTCAGTGCCACGCCCCGATGTTTCCGCCATCGGTTGGGGTGTGACAGATTGGTATCAGAGCCATAACTATAGTGTATTAGGCAAGACTCGACCTAGTCCGGGTCGATGTATTAGAAACGACCTAGTCTATAGTTAGGAACCAACAGACCGACTTGTGCATATCCTGTAGGGAATATGTACGAGCTTACTGCTATTTTTCGCTATTCTCGTCTACGCTACACTATCACTGCACTTTAGTTTTCAAAAATGAACGAGCGATTAGCCGAGATTAGGTGTGAAAACTGCAAACTCTTGACTAAATTGCTTGTTCGACACGCATTTTTATCTACAAACACGAGAATTTGCGTCGAATCAGGAGTGAAATCCATACTTTGACGCATAATTCTCCTTTACTTTATCAAAACAGGGACGAAGTTGTTAAGTCAGGGGTGAAACCCGAACCTTGACGACTTATTCTGCCCAATTTTGTTTTACAAAACTCTCACCAAAGTCTCGACGGACTCCAACGACTTGAAGTCACACTGAAACTGGAAGGATGCGTGCCATTCGCCCACATTCGAGGCGAGAACACAGTCCCTAAAGTCAAAGTGTGTACCGAGAGTCCTTGTGAATAGTCAAATCACTTTGGGTAGTCGACGTCTAAACATCCGCAGACAATCTATTCTCGATTCTTATGTGTTTCGATTCTGATCTCGCTACTGCCGACTCTGACATTTGTCAGTTTATGTGGATTTTATGTGTTTTATGTGATTTTTATCTGTTTATGTGTCACGAATTTTGGTGATTTATTTGCTTTCCGCTATCTCTTTGATCGACACACACGACTCGCACTGCTCATCTACCTCAAAACGCTGACAAATCGCTAAATCGTGGACGACCTTATGCTATGTTGTACGCTTATACTATACTACTCGCTATGATTATTCGCGATCGCCATTTTCGAACACTCACGGACTTTGAATGATAGGTTTCTGTATTCTGACTGCTCCCATGTGCTTCTAGGTGAATTACGTGTTTATATGCTTCTGTGCTTTTTGTGCTTCTGTGCCTTACATGCTTATGTGCTTCTGTGCTTATGTGAATCTGTGGTTATGTGCATACGTGTTTACATGATCATATTCCTGAGCTTTAGTAGTATTAGACGTGTGAGGTGAGGTTCGATTGTACTATGTCTGAGACCCAAGACGATTTCTGTTGCAGACAATGTCAACTGGACCCTCATCTGGACCTCATCACCCACGAATCACTCGTCAAGAACAGAGAGACAAATGCCTTACTGCTATCGTCGCTAAGCAAGTAGCAAAAGTCGTTCCTCAGATCGTGAGTGAAATATACGAGAATGTGAGCAAATCGTCTGTAGAGTCCAGAACCGAAGCTCCTAAAGCTACCCCCAAAGCTGCCTTTAGTTTCAAACAATTTAAAGCATGCGGACCAAAAGAGTTCACTGGAGAAGATGGCCCTACGGCCTTGTTTCAATGGTTCGACTTGAACGAGGTCACTCTGTGTCAGAGCGGATGTCCCGACGATCTCCGCACTCTAAATGCTACCGGCGTCTTCCAGTCCCGCGCACTAGACTGGTGGACGGCCGAGAGGAACAAACGCGGAAATGACGCAGCTTATGGTCTGTCATGGGATGAGTTGAAGAACGTCATGCTCGAAGAGTTCTGCCCTCCCCATGAGCGCCAAAAGTTGGAGGACGAATTCTGGCATCTGGAGCAGAAGGAAGGTGACAACGCTGCTTTAACTGCTCGCTTCAAGCAGCTCATTATTATCTGTCCTGATCAAGTGAAGACTACCGACATGACGATCAAGAAGTACATTCGAGCTCTGCCAGACTGTGTTGCAGATTTTGTGCATGGTGCAAAACCAGCGACAATCAAAGAAACTTACCCGCTTGCCGCTGAAATCAATGACAAGCGCATCAAAGCTGGCTTCTAGGATAAAGCTACTAAGAACTTGCATCAAGCTACCGCCTCACCATCCACTGAAACCGCCGCCACTCAATCATCAAAGTCCTCACGCCGCAAGAAGAAGAACAACAACAGTAGCTCCAGCAACAAGAACTGTGCTGTCACCACCACTACTGCTCCACTTCAAGCCGTACCGGCTCAGCAGCAATCTCAGCATCGATCAGCTCCAGTTATCTATGCACCACCTGCAAAGCGTGCATACACCGGTCCCCACCCTGCCTGCCCAACATGTACTTACCATCACCCGGTGGGTATCGCCTGCCGATTCTGCGTGCACTACAATATGTATGGCCACTTCACTGCTAATTTCCGTACTGGTCCCCGACAAGCACAAGTTCAAGTTACTTCTCATCAAGCTTTACTTCCAGCTCCTCAAGGCAAACAAGCGGCTCAGGCACCCGCGGTCAACGCCAAAGTCTGCTTCGCGTGTGGTGATCCCAACCATTTCGTGAACATGTGCCCGAACAGGGTTGTGAAAAAAGAGCCTCAGCAGCAGCAACAGCCTCAGTAGCAACAACAACAAGCCGCCCGCGCCAGAACTTTCAACATCAATGTGCGCCAAGCCTAGGCTGACAACAACGTGGTCAATGGTACGTTCCTTGTGAATGGTATTTATGTTTCGTGTTTGTTTGATACTGGTGCCGATAACTGCTTTGTGTCGTTTGAATTTGAGAAGCTCCTTAGTCGTAAGCGCTCCCATCTCCCCTCGACGTTGGATGTCGAAGTCGCCTCCGGAAGAACCGTCGCCGTCAATTCTGTTCTTCGTGATTATACTCTTGAGCTCAACAATCATGTCTTCCCAATCGACCTTATTCCGATGCAACTTGGAAGTTTTGACGTCATAGTAGGCATGGACTTTCTTCGTGAAAACCATGCTGAAGTTGTGTGCTTTGATAAGATGATTCGATTCGCGCTCGCTAATGGTGATGTATTGTATGTTTACGGTGAAACTGCTTCGAAAGGTCTCAATCTCATGTCATGTGTCCAAGCTAGCAAGTATCTCCGCAAGGAATACTGAGCTTTCTTGGCTAACATTGTAGTAGCGGAGAAGGAAAAGAAAGGAAGACCAGGTGTAAACGACGTTACAGTGGTTCGAGAATTTCCTAACGTTTTTCCTGAGGATCTTCCCGGACTACCACCAAGTCGTGATATCGAATTTCGTATCGACCTCATTCCTAGAGCAAACCCCATTGCTCGAGCTCTTTATCGACTCGCTCCGTCCGAAATGCGCAAACTCTCGAGTCAGCTCCAGGAACTGCTTGATAAAGGCTTCATTCGCCCGAGCACCTCTCCATGGGGCACACCAGTCCTTTTCGTCAAAAAGAAGGATGGGTCATCCAGGATGTGCATCGACTATCGGGAATTGAATAAGCTGACTATCAAGAATCGCTATCCCCTGCCTCGCATTGATGATTTGTTTGATCAGCTACAAGGTGCTACATGTTTCTCGAAGATCGATCTACGCTCAGGCTATCACCAACTACGCATTCAAGAGAAGGATATACCCAAAACCGCTTTTCACACTCGATACGGCCACTATGAGTTTGTTGTTATGCCTTTTGTTTTAACCAACGCACCCGCGGTTTTCATGGATCTGATGAATCGTGTGTGTAAACCTTACCTCGACCGCTTCGTCATCGTGTTAATCGATGATGTCTTGATCTATTCCAAATCGACAGCCGAACACGCGCAACATCTACATTTGGTTCTCGAGCTACTCCCGGGAAATCGACTCTATGCCAAATTCTCCAAGTGTGAATTCTGGATGGAGGAGGTTCAATTTCTTGGTCACATTGTCAATAGTCAAGGTATTCACGTCGATCCTGTGAAGATTGAAGCAGTTAAGAGTTGGATTACACCTAAGAACCCATCTGAAGTCCGATCTTTCCTCGGATTAGCGGGCTATTATCGACGATTATCGAAGGATTCTCAAAAATCACTGTGCCGCTTACCGTCCTCACGCATAAAGACAAGCCTTTTGTTTGGGGAACTGAACAGGAGTCCGCTTTCCAAACCCTCAAGCATGTGCTTTGCAATGCTCCCGTTCTCACTTTACCCGATGGAAACGACGACTTTATCGTCTATTGTGATGCCTTGAACCTTTGTCTTGGTTGTGTCCTCATGCAACGGGACAAGGTCATTGCTTACGCATCTCGTTAGCTCAAAATCCACGAGAAGAACTATACAACCCATGATCTCGAGCTAGGCGCAATTGTTTTTGCGTTAAAGATTTGGCGACACTACCTGTATGGTACCAAGTGTACGATCTTCACGTATCATAGGAGCCTACAACATATCTTTGATCAGAAAGAACTTAATATGCGTCAACGCCGATGGGTAGAACTTCTCAACGATAACGACTGTGAGATTCGTTATCACCCAGGCAAAGCAAATGTCGTTGCCGACGCTCTCAGCAGATGAAGCTATCTGCTCAGCATTCGGGATATCCAAACCCAATATGATTTCGAAACCCTAATCCGCGAAGCTCAGCATGCCTATTTTAATGAACGCACTCTGAAGAAGGAAAGAATCTACCACGATGGAGCCCAGCTTGTGAATAAGTCAAATGGGATATTCCACTTTTTGGACCGAATTTGGATCCCTTAGCAGACCAATTTACGACAGATATTAATGGACGAAGCCCACAAATCCCGGTATTCTATTCATCCCAGTGCCGACAAAATGTACCAGGACCTTCGCTACAAGTACTGGTGGCCTGGCATGAAGAGGGATATCGCTCTCTACGTTTAGAAGTGCCTAACTTGCTCGAAAGTCAAGGCTGAACACAAAAGACCCTCTGGCTTACTCGAACAACCCCCGATCCCTATGTGGAAGTGGGAGAGTATAGCTATGGATTTCATAACCAAACTCCCGCGCACGCCATCAAGTCACGACAACATTTGGGTTGTCGTTTACCGTTTTACCAAATCAGCTCACTTTTTGCCAATACGGGAAGACTACAAGGTAGAAAGATTAGCCCGAATCTACACCGACGAGATCATTTGTCGACATGGGACGCCTCGCGACATCATCTCTAACTGTGATGCTCGGTTTACCTCGCGACTGTGGGAAACATTTCAAGCGGCTCTCGGTACTACGCTTAATCTAAGTACCGCGTTCCATTCCCAAACCGACGGTCAGACTGAAAGAACGATTCGTACTCTTGAAGACATGCTCCGTTCGTGTGTCATAGATTTCGGTGGTAATTGGGATGCTTACCTACCGTTAGTCGAATTCTCGTATAACAACAGTTATCATTCCAACATTCAAATGGCACCATTCGAGGCTTTATACAGAAGAAAATGTCGATCGCCAATTGTATGGCACGAGATCGGTCACTCGTAATTAACCGGTCCTAAGCTATTGCAAGAAACGACTGACAAAGTCCTCCCAATTCGAGACAATCTGCTGAAAGCTCAGAGTCGACAGAAAAGTTACGCTGATAGACAATGCAAGGCCCTTGAATTTGACGTTGGCAACTACGTACTCCTAATGGTATCACCTTGGAAGGGTGTGGTCAGATTCGGCAAGAAAGGGAAACTAGCACCTTGATATGTTGGACCTTTTAACATTCTGGAAAGAATCGGAAAAGTCTCCTACAGACTCGAACTACCAGAGGAACTTAGTAATGTCCACCCGACTTTCCATGTTTCGAACCTCCGAAAGTGCCTAGTTGAGCATGACTTAATTGTACCTCTCGATGACCTCCAAGTAAACGAAACACTACACTTCGTGGAGAAGCCTGTCGAAATCATGGATCGCCAAACCAAGCAACTCAGACGCTCGCGTATTCCCAATGTGAAAGTACGATGGGAAGGCAAACGAGGTGCAGAGTTCACTTGGGAACTCGAAAGCGACATGAAGGCGAAGTACCCACAGTTGTTTGTTACAGCTTCGGCCTAATTTCGGGACGAAATTCCCTCAACTAGGGGAGGCTGTAACACCCCGGGTTTCGAAAGGCAAAGTCAAAGTCAAGATTGAAGTCAAAGGGAGACAAGATTGCTAATTGCGACCTGTCACTCCATGCTCAATTCCTGTTTTGACTTCTTTGACTTGTAGTTAGTCTATTTTATGCTTTACGTTAGTTGTATTGTGTGGAGTAATTATTAATAATCGAGGTTTATTCAATATTTATCGCATGTTTTACCGCTAATCGCAATCCCACTCGCAACTTGAATCACGCGTTTTGGATATTGTTCTATGTGTGTGTGTGTGCCTTACGTGTTACTTGTGCATGTTTAATTATGTTTATGTGTGGTGATTAATCAAAACGCAATCGAAACTCAATCGCAATCGAATCGCAAACGCTAAACGAACACGAGATAAGGATGATTGTATGCTGATATAGTAGTTGGGATTAAAATTAATTTGACTAGGAAACTCTATCGCATCGCAACGCTCGCAATCGCAATCGAAACAGCAAAACTCGTCGCACCGAACACTTGAATCGAGTGGCTAATCAACCAAGTGACCAGCCGATCGACCAGCCGCTCGATCGAGCTACCACTCGATCGACCGGCCATTCGATCGAGCTGCCACCCGATCGATCAGCCCCTCTCCTCCCCTTTCCTTTTATGGTAAGCCTATAAATACCCCTGTCAACATCACAACTTACCACTTTTGCACTCTCCTGTCCGACCAGCGCTCCAACCTCACCTTTTCTTCGATTTCTCGCGATTTCGGTAAGATCTCAACCTAAATCTTGTACTTTCTTAATCTACACGCACTCCTACACCTTTCTATCTTTTGAATCTTAACTTTTAACCGTGAAATCACTAGATTTGAGGTGTTCTAGGATGATGTCATCGTGTTGTTCTTATGAACTTCATGATTTGGCCTCAATCCACCAAGAACGACTCAGATCTGAATGATTTCCACACAAATAAACAAAGATCTTGCATAAATCCAAACATATTCAAGGTGAAAAAGGATTGGAAGATTGTTTTAACTTTCTTTCAACTCTTTTACACTCAATGCACTCAAAATCGATAGAATCGGAGCTTGTTCTAACCTTATACTCTTTCTTGTTGATGTGTTGGTTCAAGTGTCACACCCCGACCACGTAGAACATACAAAACGTGGCGGAAAACGTCGGGGAGTGTTGTAACAGAATTATTGTTTCAAATCCATGGCAAACAAAGTTATAATTTATTTATCAACAAGAGAGTAACATTGTTTTAAACAGGAATCAAAGAGTTCAGAACATAATTAAACATAGTCTATCTTCATTTTAAGTCTCTAAGGCACAGGTCCGCCCTAGTGTCACGATCATCATCCTACGCAAAAGCTCCTGAAAACACATGTGAAAATAGGTACGTCAGCATAAAAATGCCTGTGAGATACATAGGTTTTGTGAAAATAGGATTCATGACTTAAGTTTAAGAAAAAGTTGTTTAGTAAAAGTCAGTCACGAACCTTGTAAATTGTTTTGTTTTGTAAGTCATTTAAAAGCGATAAGATCAAATGATAGGTATAAATAAATGTATAATGTATGGTTAAATGAATAACCAAGTAAAATGAGTTGTATAAAATAAACTGTATTGTAAACCAAAGTCTTGTGAAAACATGTTACTTATGTAAAATGTATAAGTCCAAAATGAATGATTTAAATAACGCTATGATATGTAATATAATACAAACACTTATATATAGGAAGTACCAGCGGCGTATCCACCATGCTTGTATCATATTACTCACATCTCGTTACTTAAGTCACTTAAACCAACCAACAATGTATAATGTCTATGTTTAAACCAATTGTCAAAAAGTCCTTGTATAAACCATGTCAAATGTTGATAGTCCAAAAGTAGTCAAGTAATGTGTAACAAATGTTATGTATTGTAAGTAAAGTATTGTCACATAGTCCAAATGTAGTAATGTACAAAACAAAGTATTTTGAATATATCAAAAAGTTATGTTTCGCAAAGTTAATGCATGTTACATTGATACAAACATTTATGTGGTAAGTTAACGCATACATTCAAGCCTTGAGACAGTCGGATAACCCTTTCAGTCAAGGTTATCAAAAGAAATGTTTTCGGATTCAGTCATTCCTTACATCCAAACAAACCCGAGATGTTAGGAATGGGATTTGTCAAGTCCTATGGTACCACTACTTACTACCGAGCGGCGTAGCAAATGTTAATGAACGTAATAAAGACCCGTTTGTGCAAACCAAATGTTATAGCAATTGTATACATGTCATATGAAAACAATGTACTAAGTATGCTAAGTTAACATACAAAGCAGAAAAGTCATGTAAATCAATGTGCTAGCATGTTATCAGTCAACATACATGGCAGAAATGTAAAGCAAAACAATGTACTAAGTATGCACACAATGGACATACATAGCATGAAATGTATTGAAATCATGTACTATAATGTACTAACAAACATAGCCGGTATATGATGAGAAAACTGGAAAGCATGAAAGTAACAAGTAGGCACATGTGTTTCACCCCAAAACAGTTTGGAAAACAGTAAAAGAGGGGTCTATGTACTCACTTGAGATTGCTCAGAAGTCCTAAGATAACCACCAAGCAATGCTAGAGATCACGGAATCAAACGGCACCTAATATAGGTAACTATGTTAATAAACCGGACCTAGATCGGAGGATTTAGATAGTATGAGGGTTCGTAAACCAAACGAGTATGGAGACTCGGGTAATATGGTTTAACAAAGCCTACATACTAAATGAAACCTAACCTAAGTGCTTACAACCCATTACGACCCGTTTAGGAAGCTTATGCTACTTTAACGCATCGTTTGCGTAAAACGCGTTCGCCTAACTAGTCCTATGACAAGTATTATATGCCTAAAATGTTTAATTATGTAACATAATTAGTTAAGTGACGAAAGTTTAGGTTACATATGCTAAATTACCAATTACACATGAAAATGGTATTTTGGTAATTTACCTAAGGCATATAAACTACCTATCATACAACTACTTAATGAAGCGACCATAAGGTATAACCTCGGAAGGTTATTCCCTATATACTATGGTCACCTAATGTATTTGGTCGGATCCTAATGATCGACCAAATGGGTCGGGTTCGAAGGTATAAGCGATTTATTAGATCGCTTACCCTTACGACCCTAGACAACGTGGTAATCAGTAGGCATAGTCACAAGGGACTATAACCATCGTGATTACAATCACGTTGTGAAGTTCAAACGAACTTCGCATTGACCATAAACTGGTCAACGTAGAAAGTCAAACAAAGTTTGACTTTCAGACTCGAAAAGCAATAAAAGAATGAAGGAATACTTACGAAGGGTCCCCGAATGCTAATCTCGATCCAAGTTACTCAGGTATGAAACAATGCTTTCAACTTAGAGTTTCTCAAATCAAAATTCTAGTGGGTTTTGCAATGGCATGGGGGGTATTTATAGGATTTCCCGAACCGTTAGGATCTTTTATCGGGAAACGTGCTTTGATCTTGGCCATACACTTGCACCCATGGTATTGTAATACCATGTGCAAGAGTGGAAAGGACCAGATTCAAAGTTTCTGCATGTTTATGCTATCTGGGGAATGACGCGGGCCGCGTAAAGATACAAACAACCTTACGCGGGCCGCCTGGCCTGCACAGATCAGAAACATGTTTCAGAATTGACAGTTTTGGTCCCTGTTGTGTTTTAAGGCCATTCCCGACACTTCTAAGGCCCCTAAATCCAACGTTAAGGCCCTAAAATGATGCCTAAACATTGTGGACATGAAACATGCTCAAAAATATGTCGGATGTTGGTTCGTTTGGTCGTACGATCGCGATGTTCGCTTAATTACGACGGAATGCGCATAAGCGCGAAAAACGATCCAAATGACGCGACGAATGGATTTTTATTATGCCAAACACTAAAATTAAAATATTTTAGTGCTTACATAAATTTTTGGATGCCCGGATGTATTCAGAACGTGAGTTATGCGCGAAAGTGCAAACTTGTGCACATTTTGACGCTTTTAGTCCCTGAATGACCCAAAAGTTTATTTTAGCACACCGAACCCCTCAAAGCCTATTTCTAAGCTATATAAAGGATATTTAAGGTGTGTTTAACTTATGGTCATGTTCTGGAATGTTCGTTATAGTTCAAATTGGCATACTTTCACAGTTTGTCAAGTTTAGTCCCTGTAAGCGAATTAACTTGTTTTTGCCATACCAAAGCCTTCAAAACTTAGTTCTAAGTTATGTGAAGGTTATTTAAGGTATGTTAAGTATGTGTTGATGTTCCGGAGTATTTTTCATGTTAAACTAAGTACGTTTACGCACCAGTTTGCGTATAACTCTCCAGAAAGCGATGTAGAGTTTGAAATTGAATAAAAGTCAAAACATGAAAAATGTAAAACACAACCAAACAAACATTGGGATCAAATAACATTGTTTTATTGATAATAGAACTGTTCACGATGATTACAAGCACAGATGTTACAGTCTCCCCTACTTGTGGAAATTTCGTCCCGAAATTTATTTAGAGGAAACTCGTGGGAAAAGATGCGGATATTTCGCCTTCATTTGATCTTCGCGTTCCCAAGTATACTCGGGTCCACGTTTAGCTTCCCAGCGAACTTTGACCAAAGGAATGCGCTTGCGTTTAAGCCACTTGACTTCACGTTCCATGATTTCCACTGGCTTCTCAACAAATTTCAGTGTTTTATCAACACGAATTTCGTCAAGTTGTATGTGGAGGTTCTCATAAGCTAAACACCTCTTGAGATTGGACACATGAAAGGTTGGATGAACATTTCCAAGTTCAGGAGGTAACTCAAGTCTGTAGGCTACCTTACCGATTCTTTCGACGATCTTGAATGGTCCAACGTATCTAGGTGCAAGTTTTCCTTTCTTTCCAAATCTGATAACACCTTTCCAAGGTGAGACCTTAAGTAATACACGATCACCGACTTGAAATTCCAAGGGCTTGCATTTTGGATCCGCGTAACTCTTTTGACGGCTTCTAGCTGTCTGAAGGTTATCACGAACTTTCTTGACCTTATCAGTTGTCTCTAAAATGAGAGCAGGTCCAGTAAGCTGAGCCTCGCCGATCTCATTCCAGCAGACTGGTGAACGACATTTTCGACCATAGAGAGCCTCGAAAGGAGCCATTTTGATGCTGGTGTGATAACTGTTGTTGTAGGAGAATTCAATTAACGGAAGATGTGAATCCCAACTACCACCAAAGTCGATCACACAAGATCTAAGCATATCCTCCAGAGTCTGGATTGTTCTTTCAGATTGACCATCCGTTTGCGGATGATATGCGGTACTCAGATTAAGTTGGGTCCCCATAGCAGATTGCATGGTTCTCCAAAAATGAGAAGTGAAACGAGCATCTCTGTCAGAAATGATGTTCAAAGGAACACCATGTCGAGCTACAATTTCATCCACATAGATTTTTGCAAGTTTGTCAGCAGGAAAATCCTCACAGATTGGCAAGAAATGCGCTGACTTAGTAAGACGATCAACGACTACCCAGATGGCATCATGACCTTTCTTTGTGCGTGGAAGTTTGGTAACAAGATCCATAGTAATGTTTTCCTATTTCCAAACTGGGATTTCTGGTTGCACCAATAAACCAGCAGGACGCTGATGGTCAGCCTTAACCTTAAGACAAGTAAGGCATTTTGATACATATAAGGCAATGTCTTTCTTCATACCAGGCCACCAATACTAAATACGAAGATCATTATACATTTTATCTGAGCCCGGATGAATAGAATAACGAGACTTATGGGCTTCATCCATAAGAGAGGTACGAAGATCATCTTGGCTTGGGACCCACAAACGGTCCATGAAGTAATACGATCCATTGTCCTTCAGTTCCAGAGCAGGTGTTATGTGATAGGGAAATTCCTTATCCATTAAACCTTGTGAAACACAAGATTGTTGAGCTTGAGAAATGCGGGCTTGGATATCGGATCGTGCTTGAATAATAGATTGAACATGAACACAATGAAGCTTAGTACATTCCTTACGACTCAATGCATCGGCTACGACATTCGCCTTACCAGGATGGTAGCGAATTTCGCAGTCATAGTCGTTTAGGAGCTCCACCCAACGTCGTTGTCTCATGTTGAGTTCTTTCTGATTGAAGATATGCTGAAGACTTTTGTGGTCCATGAAAACCACACATTTTGTACCATACAAATAGTGTCTCCAGATCTTTAGAGCGAAAACAACTGCACCCAACTCAAGATCATGAGTGGTGTAGTTCTTCTCATGTATCTTCAACTGCCTCGATGCGTATGCTATGACTTTGTTCCTTTGCATCAGAACACAGCCAAGACCCAATTTAGATGCATCGCAATAAACGACGAAATCATCATTGCCCTCAGGCAAAGTCAGAACAGGCGCATCACAAAGTTTTTTGCTTCAAGTGTTGAAAAGCTTCCTCTTTCTTAAATCCCCAATCAAAGGGCTTGTTCTTCTGAGTTAGAGCAGTTAGAGGAACTGCAATCTTTGAGAAGTTCTCAATGAAGCGGCGGTAATAACCCGCTAGACCAAGAAAAGAACGAACTTTAGTAGGAGTAGTAGGCGTATCCCAATCCTTAATCGCACTAATCTTGGAGGGATCTACATGAATACCTTGTTCGTTGACAATATGTCCTAAAAATTGAACTTCTTTAAGCCAGAATTCACACTTGGAGAATTTGGCGAAAAGTTGCTCTTTCTTTAGGAGTTCCAAAGTAAGACGAAGATGTTGCTCGTGATCAGCTCGCGTCTTAGAATAAATCAAGATGTCATCAATAAAAACAATGACGAACTGATCCAAATAAGGTTTGCAGACCCTATTCATTAAGTCCATGAAAACAGCAGGAGCATTAGTCAAACCGAATGGTATGACTGTGAATTCATAATGCCCATAACGAGTACGGAACGCTGTCTTGGGAATATCTTCTTCATGCACCCGAAGTTGATGATACCCAGAACGTAGATCAATCTTCGAGAAATAAGAAGCGCCCTGTAGCTGATCAAAGAGATCATCAATGCGAGGTAGGGGATATCGATTCTTGATGGTAAGCTTGTTAAGCTCACGATAATCGATACACATCCTAAATGATCCATCTTTCTTCTTGACAAAAAGAATGGGAGCACCCCAAGGTGAAAAGCCAGGACGGATAAAACCTTTGTCAGAGAGCTCCTGAAGCTGCTTAGACAACTCTTGCATCTCAGATGGTGCAAGACGATATGGAGCTCTGGCAATGGGATTTGCACCAGGTACGAGATCAATACGGAACTCGACTTGGCGTGCTGGAGGTAGACCAGGTAAATCTTCAGAGAATACTTCAGAATAATCCCGAACGACAGGAATATCTGAAATAGACTTACCCTTGCCTTTATCTGCTGTAACATGTGCTAAGAAGGCCACATAATTCTTTCGCAGATACTTCCGAGCTTTAAAACAAGACATGAGTTTAAGACCACCAGTAGGTTTCTCACCACGAACCTGTAGGATCTCGCCTGTCGAAAGCGGCACCCGAACGATCTTCTCAAAACAAACTACCTCTGCGCGATGCTTGGCTAACCAATCCATACCCACAATAACGTCGAAGCTTCCAAGTTGCATTGGCGTGAGGTCGATAGGAAAAAGATGATCATTAAGGTTCAACTGGCAGTTGCGAAGAACAGAATCAAGAACAATGGGTTCACCACTAGCAACTTCTACTGTGAAAGGTTTACCTAGTTTCGTTCTAGACACGTGAAGCATTGGCTCAAAATACAATGACACAAAACTCTTATCGGCACCCGAATCAAAGAGAACAGATGCAGGCTGATTATTAATAAAGAACGTATCGTTCACCACTTCATTGTCTGCCTGCGCCTCTTGGGCATTCATGTTGAAGACTCGACCTCGAGCCGGAGCCTGATTCTGATTCTGATTCTGGTTAGCTAGCCTTGGGCACCGGTTTCTGTAGTGGGTCAGATCCCCACAATTGTAGCATGAACCAGGAGGAAAATGAGGTCATGCAGCTTGACCTTGTTGTTGAGCAAGAGGCTGGGCAACTTGTTGGGCTTGGTTTTGAACTGCCTGATTCTGGTTAACAGGAATGCGGCAGGTGGCAGCAAGATGACCATTTCTCCCACAGTTAGTGCATTGACGACATTGGAGATGTGGTAGGTGATGGCCGTTACACCTGTTGCACAAAGGTGCATTGCCAAAATAAGGCTTCTTGGCGGGTGGTTGCGCAGGCTGATTTGGTGCAGCTTGAGCCTGTGCAGTAACGTCATAGTTTTGGGAAACCTTTCGCTTCCTAGAACCCTTTGAGGAACCAGAATTCTTCCCATTCTTGTTTTCACCTTTCTTGCCATCCCCCTTGTCAGATGCCTGCTTCTTACCCTTGTCACCCTTTTTGTGTAGTTTTCCCTTTCGAACCTGCGACTCAGTCAATGTCGCTGCTAACTCGATTGCCTGACGGAGTGTGGTAGGGTTACTACCAGTAAGGATGTCTTGCACTGAGTCGGGTAGGCCGTCGATGTACCTTTCGATAGCCTTGTCGAGTGGGGTAACCATAGTTGGGCAAAGCAGACTCAACCCCTCAAACCTATCAGTATACGCCCGATGCTCACCACTATCTTGCTTCAAATTATCAAACTCTTTCTCCAAAGCTCGTAGTTCATGACGAGGATAAAACTCCCTCATCATAAGAGCTCTAAGTTCAGCCCAAGTTTGTGCTAGAGCAATTTCTGCACCACGGTCTCTCATAACCCCGTTCCACCATGTGAGAGCCCTCTTCTGAAACACACTTGAAGAAAACTCGACTTTGCGATTGTCAGGACACTGCACGTGGCGAAAAGTATTCTCAATGCTCTCGAACCATTGAAGAAGCCCAGTCGCTCCTTCAGAACCACTAAATTTGAGTGGTTTAGCCGAGTTAAAATCCTTGTATTTGCATGGAGCATTGTTGTTGTTGTTGGCTTGGTTCCATTGAGCAAAGAGATTTGGGAATTGAGCAGCCATCTGCTGCGCAATGATTTCTGCCAGTTCGGCAGTCGCTATCTGGTTTTCGCGTCGAGGAGGCATTCTAAAAGAGGAAAACATGAAAGGGAATGAGTGAGATGATTGGATGAAGAGAATGAGATGAAACAAAATTAACAAAAGCAAAGATGGTGGTCATTTGTCCGCATTACCAAGCAAACAAACGACACACAGTGACTAATCAAAGTAAATGGATCAAAAATAATGTATCGCGAAGACATGCTCGCCTATAAGTGAACACTCATCCCAAGAATTCCCAGGTAAGCACAACTGGTCTCGCGTCTGATGAGATATATACGAAGTGCTTGCCTAAGCAGAAAACCCAGAATACAGGCATTCACCCTTCCAGTTTGCACGTGTTCACATTATTTAAAACCCAAAACCTTGACGAGATTTTGAAAACTCAAAGGGGTTCAAAACCTTATAACAGAGGGTTCAAAACCTTACAATAGAGGGTTCAAAACCTTGTAATAAATCATCCAAAAACAGATGATTGTTTTTCAAAAATCGTTTCGGAAAATTTGGTTTTTTGTTTTGATAATCACCTAAGGATAGGTGATGTGCATGTTTTAAGATCTAAACACAAGATAACTCGTGTTAGGGTCCTAGAAAGGTTATAGTCTATGTCAAAGCATTACTAATAACCTAATTCCCTATAACCATTGGCTCAGATACCAACTCTTCTGTCACACCCCGACCACGTAGAACATACAAAACGTGGCGGAAAATGTCGGGGAGTGTTGTAACAGAATTATTGTTTCAAATCCATGGCAAAAAAGTTATAATTTATTTATCAACAAGAGAGTAACATTGTTTTAAACAGGAATCAAAGAGTTCAGAACATAATTAAACATAGTCTATCTTCATTTTAAGTCTCTAAGGCACATGTCCACCCTAGTGTCACGATCATCATCCTACGCAAAAGCTCCTGAAAACACATGTGAAAATAGGTACGTCAGCATAAAAATGTCTGTGAGATACATAGGTTTTGTGAAAATAGGATTCATGACTTAAGTTTAAGAAAAAGTTGTTTAGTAAAAGTCAGTCACGAACCTTGTAAATTGTTTTGTTTTGTAAGTCATTTAAAAGCGATAAGATCAAATGATATGTATAAATAAATGTATAATGTATGGTTAAATGAATAACCAAGTAAAATGAGTTGTATAAAATAAACTGTATTGTAAACCAAAGTCTTGTGAAAACATGTTACTTATGTAATATGTATAAGTCCAAAATGAATGATTTAAATAACGCTATGATATGTAATATAATACAAACACTTATATATAGGAAGTACCAGCGGCGTATCCACCATGCTTGTATCATATTACTCACATCTCGTTACTTAAGTCACTTAAACCAACCAACAATGTATAATGTCTATGTTTAAACCAATTGTCAAAAAGTCCTTGTATAAACCATGTCAAATGTTGATAGTCCAAAAGTAGTCAAGTAATGTGTAACAAATGTTATGTATTGTAAGTAAAGTATTGTCACATAGTCCAAATGTAGTAATGTACAAAACAAAGTATTTTGAATATATCAAAAAGTTATGTTTTGCAAAGTTAATGCATGTTACATTGATACAAACATTTATGTGGTAAGTTAACGCATACATTCAAGCCTTGAGACAGTCGGATAACCCTTTCAGTCAAGGTTATCAAAAGAAATGTTTTCGGATTCAGTCATTCCTTACATCCAAACAAATCCGAGATGTTAGGAATGGGATTTGTCAAGTCCTATGGTACCACTACTTACTACCGAGCGGCGTAGCAAATGTTAATGAACGTAATAAAGACCCGTTTGTGCAAACCAAATGTTATAGCAATTGTATACATGTCATATGAAAACAATGTACTAAGTATGCTAAGTTAACATACAAAGCAGAAAAGTCATGTAAATCAATGTGCTAGCATGTTATCAGTCAACATACATGGCAGAAATGTAAAGCAAAACAATGTAATAAGTATGCACACAATGGACATACATAGCATGAAATGTGTTGAAATCATGTACTATAATGTACTAACAAACATAGCCGGTATATGATGAGAAAACTGGAAAGCATGAAAGTAACAAGTAGGCACATGTGTTTCACCCCAAAAAAGTTTGGAAAACAGTAAAAGAGGGGTCTATGTACTCACTTGAGATTGCTCAGAAGTCCTAAGATAACCACCAAGCAATGCTAGAGATCACGGAATCAAACGGCACCTAATATAGGTAACTATGTTAATAAACCGGACCTAGATCGGAGGATTTAGATAGTATGAGGGTTCGTAAACCAAACGAGTATGGAGACTCGGGTAATATGGTTTAACAAAGCCTACATACTAAATGAAACCTAACCTAAGTGCTTACGACCCATTACGACCCGTTTAGGAAGCTTATGCTACTTTAACGCGTCGTTCGCGTAAAACGCGTTCGCCTAACTAGTCCTATGACAAGTATTATATGCCTAAAATGTTTAATTATGTAACATAATTAGTTAAGTGACGAAAGTTTAGGTTACATATGCTAAATTACCAATTACACATGAAAAGGGTATTTTGGTAATTTACCTAAGGCATATAAACTACCTATCATACAACTACTTAACGAAGCGACCATAAGGTATAACCTCGGAAGGTTATTCCCTATATACTATGGTCACCTAATGTATTTGGTCGGATCCTAATGATCGAACAAATGGGTCGGGTTCGAAGGTATAAGCGATTTATTAGATCGCTTACCCTTACGACCCTAGACAACGTGGTAATCAGTAGGCATAGTCACAAGGGACTATAACCATCGTGATTACAATCACGTTGCGAAGTTCAAACGAACTTCGCATTGACCATAAACTGGTCAACGCAGAAAGTCAAACAAAGTTTGACTTTCAGACTCGAAAAGCAATAAAAGAACGAAGGAATACTTACGAAGGGTCCCCGAATGCTAATCTCGATTCAAGTAACTCAGGTATGAAACAATGGTTTCAACTTAGAGTTTATCAGGATCATACGTTTTAACTGGTTTGATAAGGATCGTTTATCAGGAAACGTGCTTTGATCTTGGCCATACACTTGCACCCATGGTATTGTAATACCATGTGCACATCAAACCAGCCCATAGTATTGAGAAATACCATGTGCAAGAGTGGAAAGGACCAGATTCAAAGTTTCTGCATGTTTCTGCTGTCTGGGGACTGACGCGGGCCGCGTAAAGACACACACAACCTTACGCGGGCCGCCTGGCCTGCACAGATCAGAAACATGTTTCAGAATTGACAGTTTTGGTCCCTGTTGTGTTTTAAGGCCATTCCCGACACTTCTAAGGCCCCTAAAGCCAACGTTTAGGCCCTAAAATGATGCCTAAACATTGTGGACATGAAACATGCTCAAAAATATGCCGGATGTTGGTTCGTTTGGTCGTACGATCGCGATGTTCGCTTAATTACGACGGAATGCGTATAAGCTCGAAAAACGATCCAAATGACGCGACGAATGGATTTTTCTTATGCCAAACACTAAAATTAAAATATTTTAGTGCTTACATAAATTTTTGGATGTCCGGATGTATTCAGAACGTGAGTTATGCGCGAAAGTGCAAACTTGTGCACATTTTGACGATTTTAGTCCCTGAATGACCCAAAAATTTATTTTAGCCCACCGAACCCCTCAAAGCCTATTTCTAAGCTATATAAGGATATTTAAGGTGTGTTTAACTTATGGCCATGTTCCAGAATGTTCGTTATAGTTCAAATTGGCATACTTTTGCAGTTTGTCAAGTTTAGTCCCTGTATGCGAATTAACTTGTTTTTGCCATACCAAAGCCTTCAAAACTTAGTTCTAAGTTATGTAAAGGTTATTTAAGGTATGTTAAGTATGTGTTGATGTTCCGGAGTATTTTTCACGTTAAACTAAGTACGTTTACGCACCAGTTTGCGTATAACTCTCCAGAAAGCGATGTAGAGTTTGAAATTGAATAAAAGTCAAAACATGAAAAATGTAAAACACAACCAAACAAACATTGGGATCAAATAACATTGTTTTATTGATAATAGAACTGTTCACAATGATTACAAGCACAGATGTTACATCAAGATCTGGATTCTATCCACGAGACCACCGATTTTGGGTTAACCAAGAACAACTGTCTTGAACCGGTCAACTGGTTGAACTTGGGTGATTCCTGTTCAATCGGGTCACTGGGGTCAAGATGGGGTTCTGTTGATTAGCACGTTGTCACACCGTCTCGATAAAATGACAAACTATCAGAATGACCAAGGAAGAAGACGATCAGGCCGACCAGTTTGGAGTGTCGCCCGATCTGACCACTGTCCGATCGGATTGTCACCCGATCGGCTTGCCACCCGATCGGCTTGCACCTTGGCCCCACACTTAACTTCTATTTCAAACGTCAAGAGTTTTGGAATACCAAACGGATCGTCGTCCGATCGGGTTGCTACCCGATCGACCGACCATCCGACCATGTGATGTTTTGAAACTTAAACTATTTTCAACATGTTCAATGCACAAGGGTGCCACCCGATCGGGCTACCATCCGATCGAGTGACAAACTGCTGTGAACTTTTTCTTGCTAGAGTGTCCAACCAATCGGACTCTCGCCCGATTGAACGGTCGTTCGATCGATCGACCTGAAAGGTAGAGTTACTTCTATGTTTTCAAAATGCTACAACGAAAACCTCAAAAGTCAAGCCATCGTACACAAACACATCCTTCCCAAAGGAAGAAACAATCCACTCGAAAGGTCACCCGATCGGATGACCATCCGAGCGGATTGTCACCCGAACGACCGGCTAACCGAACGGACTGCCATCCGATCGGACTGCTGTTCGACCCACTGACACTTCACTCTGTTTTACGAATCGCTTATCGTTATGCTATCAATCTGTTTAGGCTAACCTTACTCTCTAGCGCTCCCTTCAATCCATCATCGCTGTGAGTATACTCGATCCCTTTTTGCTTTACGCACTTCTGGGTGTTACATACGTTACTTATTCTAAATCACATCGAACACACTACGCAATACTTTAAACGCTAACCGATTACCGCATGTTATACGTGACTTAATGAATGCTTGTTTGTTATGTTTACAAATGGAATGTTGTCTACCTGCCTTAGCAACGATAGTACTATAGTTTAGACTCAGCACCTGTTCACTCAGGGGTTGTTAAGGACAATTTGTTACATGGCTCACAGTGGTGAGTGTGTATTACGAACTGCCTTGGGCAGTCAACCCGCAGTCATTGGTATCGATAGGTTCATGTTGATAACTAACATGCTTCATTTCACACTGTGTACGTGCTGGTTATGCGTAAAAAATTTCGAACTCTATTATATCTATCAAACTTGTATGCTCACCTTTACACTATGTGTATTGACTTTTACTTTAACGTATGTGACAGGTGCTTAGGATGCTTATTTGCTTAGCTTGCTGTGAAATCGAGGCTAGGAAAGACCTAGAACAATAAACAATTGTCTGTAATAAAAATCTGAGTTGTCGGAACAGAACAATTTGACTAGATCTTGCCTGTAATAATTATGTTATATTTTATGACATGGTATGGGACATGTTGCTTTAACTAATTGGTAATTATAGTTGTTATGGAAACTTCTGGACAATCTGTTTCGCTCAGTGCCACGCCCCGATGTTTCCGCCATCGGTTGGGGTGTGACAATGACCCTCCTTGAATGTTCATAACATCAAGTGTAGTGGTGAACACTTAGAGGTGCCTAAATGGAAGACTTTTCTTCCTACCTCCTACATGATTTCTATGATACCTAAGAGGTTCCTAAATGGAGGATTTATCCTCCTACCTTATGCTTGATCTATTTGACATATTAATATATTATATATGCTATATATTATCTAAGTAATCAACCTTGATGATGAACTAATGTTCACTTGTCAAAGTGTTGGTTACATCATCTAAAACATCATATGTGTTAAAGATGATTATTTTCATATGTTTAAGTTCATGTTGTTTAAATTCCTAATCATTAATCTTCCGAATTCCCAATAGTCATACACTTTGTTTCTTCGTGTAGAAGGACTTGGTGTTCCAACCTCCCATACCAACTCACTCGCGGATTCACAAGTTGAAGACTTGCAAAACCGTGAGTATACTCGCAAACCCCCTTTTTTATGTTTACCACTTTTGGGGTGTAACATGTTAAATTATTAAATTACACTTAAACTTTAATCTTTTTGTTGCACGAAAACAATCCTTATACATTAATGCTATGTTGTTATATTTGATGCTTATACTTGGGTGATTCTTATGTGATACAATAGTCATTAGCTTATTACTAGCCTCCATTTGACATGTATAGGGCTATAGGAATAACGCACCACCCGTGAACGAGAGCTGATGTTGAATTATATCTTTTTGCGTTAAGAGAGGGTTGATTAGAAATATTGCATGCCTTGTATGATGCTCTTATATAAACTAAGTTGCCATGTGGATTCGTTTTTAAACTTATTCTTAAACTTGTATACTCGCCTTTGCTTTTTCATTGAATTGTATTTTAAACATGTTACAGGTTGAGGATTGATGATGCTATGAAACGGATTAGCAATGATGCTTAGATACTCATTTAGACGTTTAGGTTTAAAGTGTTGTATCAATTTTGTTATGTTTATGTTATGAACAATGTTGTTATTTGAATTTCCTTGTAATGTTTTGACAATTTGATTATGAAATGAAATCGGTTGAATTAAATATTGTCACAAATAGTGTTATGAAGTCTCTTGCAATCTCGAACTAGTCCCAGTCCGATGATTCCGCCATTAGTTGGGGTGTGACATATCTAGTTGAAGAAATCATGTTCAATATATTGATTTTGTTAAGATTAGTGGTTTAAAGTTTATAGTTATGATGATCTTGTGATTTGTTTTATGTAGTATTTTAGATTAGTGTTAATCTAGCTATAATAGACTTAAAAATGTTATTTAAACATTTATATGTTTAAATCATACAAGATCATCAACGTCAAAGATCAAGAGTATTATATGTATGAACTTGGATTAGTGATTTTTGGAAGACAAGACATGAAATAATTATGATTCAAAACTTGTTAAAAACACTAATAACTTGGTTTTATTTAAAACAAGTTTATATGAAAACATCCATAAAAAGTGTGGTTTAAAAGACTTGAAAATTGCTAATAAACTTGAAAAGTAGTTAATTTTATAGTCTTGAAAGTTAACTAAATAATGCTCATGAGAAATCTTTGAAGGAATATGTGATTACATGTGGTAAATATGATTTTGTTGATACTTGATGAATTAGTGGTGATTTGGAAAATTGATTATGGTTTAAATATGTTTTTATAACGTGGAAAACGCCATAGTTTTAGGGGAAACTATGGCAAATTTTTCTTAAAATCTAATCGCGATTAAAAATGGGGTTAAAGGGTGATTAACAAAGTGAAACGTGATTAGTGGTCTTAAGCGTCATTATGGAAGCTTTGATGAAAATGGTTAAGTCCTAAATATTCAAGAGTTCTTATGAACTTGAATATATATTTTCACAAAAATAAATGGGTGAAAATATTAACCATATATAAATATAATTTTTGGCAAAAAAAAAAAACTTATATATTTTGGAAACTCATCAAGTATATGTATTACGTGCTATGTGTATGTACTTAGATACACTTAGGGTGATCAAAATAATACACCCATGATACCAAGAAATACTTGTAGGAAACAAGTATAAAAAGACACAAAAATACATATACATGTTTTCTACATGTTCCCAAAGAAATGCAATGAAAACGGATATAGATAAATCCTAAATATATTATATCCATAAGCGAATAAACGGACGAATAAACAAAACGGACAACGAACGAGCTCACAAGAAATCTATATTAAGCGATCACAACGACGTGTCTAACAATATATTTTTAGACAACTGGGCGAATATATGTATATATATCACCAATAACAATACCGGAAAGTTGAAAGAAAAATACAAAAATATATAAGTATTCTTTAATAGAAGAATGAACATTATAAAAATGACATACTTAGTAATTTTTACAAAATGCAAGATTTTTAAATATATGGACTCCTAAAAATCAAGTTGGGCTAGGCCCAAATTACTAAAATGCATGGGCTGGAGCCCAATGACAAAATACATGGGCCAAAGGCCCAATGACATTAAAATGTGGGCAAATGCCCAATGACATAGAAACGTGGGCAAAGGCCCAATGACATAGAAACCTGGGTTAAGCCCAATGACATAGAAACGTGGGTTAAGCCCAATGACATAGAAACGTGGGATAAGCCCAAAGACAGGGTTTAGGCCCAATGACATGGGTTCGGCCCAATAACACGCGCGCGAAGCACGAGGACATGTGATGGGCGAATCCCGATCACACATAGTTCAATACATATAAAATATATGTATACACTTATGAAAACAATATGCATAACAAGCGAACGAATAAACTACCAACACTCTAAAATACAAAGTTGTTCCAAAATGACAAGTGAAAACATAATAAGAATTCAATATTAACAACTTGTACGAGGTCCGAAAGACCTAGTGTCTAATAAAGTTAGTACACATGTAGGTTACTCACACGGACGCTCACTTTCGATAGTACGATTACAAGGAACGCAAACTTGTGAGTTCTTGTCCCTCCTTTCAATGATTTCAATGTTTTGTTTTTAAAACAATCGAGGGGAAATACATGTTAAAACTATGGGCATGTTAGCTATGGGTTTAGATGATAACACGATCAATGTACGTAAGTAGGATGATGACATAGTAACCATTAATCACTTAGTGACCAAGGTGCAAAAGGTGTAGATCTATTGAGCTTGAGACATGCTCCACTCCTGGTTGGTATACCCTGGAGTGCTTTTTGATCCCATAAATGTCAAAGTTATCTCGGGTTGGTTACGTACTTATGGTACATAATGTCAGGGGGCTCGCTACCCACTGATAGATCCTTAAACTCCATGAATGCTAATAACATACCATGATTTCATTACAAGAATACAAAGATTTCATATGATAACAATAACTGCATGAACTCGCTCAACTTTTGTTGACTTTTTAAAACTACATACATTTCAGGAAACAAGTCTTGAGCCGGTGATACACTACAGGAAACGGGAAAGTCAATGACAACGATTGCCGCTTTTAGAGGGTTTGTCTTTAATATACCAACTTCGTATGGGTATATAGGGGACAAAACCTCACTATGTTTATGTTATAAACAAACTTTCGGGTTGTGTAACATAACTTAAACTATGTCATGTTTAACGTTGTGAATGTTGGTGAACTTGAAACTATTTTGGAAACTTGTAAACTTTGTTTGGAAAACAATATATCTATGGCATCGTTGTTGTTTATTATGTTTACACATTTGGATGCAATGATTACCTTTCTTACGTCACACACAATACGCTTCCGCTACTAGCAGGGTGTGACAGATTGGTATCAGAGCTCCGATTGTAGTGAACATGGGAAAAACTTTTACAAAGTTTGGTCTACAATCACTATGGGCTCTCACATGAAAACAATGTTGATAACATTTCAAAAATGATTTCAGAGATACGACAAAAATGACAAAAGGTTTTCTTTGTGTCACGATAACATGAGGATCTATCACGCGAGCTCAATCATAAGTAACGGATAAGGATCAATACATGGTTAGTCTATAAGGATTAGACTCGAAACATTAGAAATTACATGTGAAACATGAGAACAAAAACAACATGAGATTTTGTGATTATATATATAATGTATTTATATATGTGTTGTACGGAATATTTTACCAAGAATGAAAGTACCTTCGACTACGAATTTTACACTTGGCTCACGCGATGAGAATAACGATCTCGCGCCTATTACGAAGCTTATGGCGGACGTGGTTCCTGAGTAAGACCCTAAAGCATTGATCCCGTGGAAGATGTTTGTTTTCCCTCAGATGGGTATAAGTCTGGCTTCGGTAGTGACGACGAGGCGGAGGTGGCGGCCTTGGACAACAACTCTACTAGTGGGATGAGGTCCCTGAGGCTCATACTAATCGTGATTGATGACACTCTTGTCTAGACAAGGAAGATGAAGTACTCATCTTAAAGGTGCCCCTCCAATTGTATTGTAGCGGATTCCCTCTACTTCTATTTCGGCTAACGTTGTGCCCTATCACGAATAAAGACAACAGGCGTTAGCACGTGGGCTATCACGAAGGTCCCTCCTATGTTGAAGGTATATAGACAATAGTGTCCTCTCTTTGACTGGTTGTCTGTTTGAACGAGAAAATGCTAGGGTGACCATGCAAGACAATTTATTATTACGGGGGCCCACGTAATAACAACTTGTAGTGTATGGAAATCCTGGTGAGCTCTGCGGGTCAAGCTAACGATCACTATCCAATTAAAATTCCTAAGTTGTTCAAGTTTCTATCTAGTAAGAACACTAACCGGGATGGTTACTATAACACTCTACGATACAGGAGGACCATACGTATTATTCACACCTAACATTCAATCTATAACACGAGTCATTCGATACTAGTCATCGAAAGCAAACAAAACTTGTTAGCCACTCATGGAGGATTTTCCTCAACATTCTTGGAGTTCTTGTACATGGGCTGGTTCTTTGGTGTCCATGACACCTTACCTTATCTTAGTAACTGGAAATGATTACATTTAACTCTCTCGGTTGACATTTGTCTTATTCCAAGGGATGATATGGCATGAGCCATGCTACAACCCATTCCTTGCATTTTATCCGACATCTATGGAAGTCATAACAATTTTGTTGGAGCTCATGGAGCTCAAGGGATATCAATGTATTCGTCACACGGGTTAGTGCGGCGAAGGATCTTCCTACCTTGGACGATCAAGGTCCACAAGGTAGGGAATACATACTGTAAGGATGGAGATGACCGTTGGGTCTCTCCTCCCAAACGAATTACCTCTCCCCTAGGCATTTGGCCAATACACACAGGTGGTACTACGCATTTTGAATTGCGATTATTCATATTATCATGGTTTCAAACATGTATAAACAATGAGATCTTGAGGTTTCCATGACCAATTATATTCTTGATTCTTAGGCGCATGGTAGGCTATATCTGTCTGAATATAAGTCTAGACCCTTTGATATGATGTATCAAAAATAACATAGCGCCGAAAAGAAAATCTACGCGCAAAAAGGGTCAAGGAATCAGCACGCTACTATTAAAGTCGAACTCGAGTTTTTATGGAACAACATGAGGTTGTGGAAATTGCACAACATGGGGTTGTTGAGTCGACACTAATGATGGTGCTGATGGTACCAGCAACTCAAGTGGTTCAAATTCCTAAGGGACAAGAACAAGTAGCAATGCCACACCTGGAGATGCAATCACTCAAAATGTTAATTCTAAGGCTTTTCCGAATTATAAGCCGCGAGGCCTCATTGGTATGGGAGGTGCGGTAAGTTCTGTCCACTAGATAGAGACAATGAAGTAAGTTAACTATGCTAGCAGTTAACTGGTAAACGAATAGCCTTCTGTTGAATGAGACGTTAATTTGGTGGAATCTCCAAGTACAAACTATAGGGAGTAACACAGCAAAAAGGTTGTCGTGGGTAGAACTCAAGGATCTTACGCGAGAAGAGTATTACTCGCTAGCGGAAAAATTCCAAGGTTGGAAACCGAACTCTAGGACTCGATCATGATTAGAACCAATGTTATTGGTTACCCCCGATGCCTCTACGATCTCCCAAGGATTGTTGCATACTAGATAACACCCGAATCCAAACGCACTGAGCGCTATATTTGGGGTTTATCCCTGAGATACGAAGCTGACATCAAGAAGTACGCTAATAACTTATCAAAATTCTGAATGAGATAAGTGAAACTTTCACCTTGAGGGCAATTGCAAAAGTGCCAAGAGTAGCAGTGTGGTGAGACTGGGCACAAAACGAAAACTAATGAGTTAGTTATATTCAAGAAAGAACAAAGAGGCGTTAACTGTGGCAAAGAGATCACTACGAAGATGGATGTCTGAGGACGAATCCAACAAGTAAATGAGTGAGTGTATGAGTAGAGCTAGGAATACTCCCCAAAATCCCAACGTTGCCATGGGTACGTTCTACTCTACAACCAGCATGTATCAATTCTTTGGATACCAACGTTAGCTTAACTTAGTGTCTCTAGATATTAAGCCTATACATGAATTAGAGTCATATAGGTTAGACATGCCGTACCCTATCAAGTTAGCTAATGGGGAATTATCGGAGTCATGTGAAGTCATTAAGGGTCACCGATACGTTTCCTATCAACCGACCCGTTACATCCATTTGTTTTATACCGGTGTCGATATTAGTTACACCCCCTAGAATTCAAAATATACTTGGCCTAGAGTCAAGTAAGCTAGACGTCCCCCCATTTCCATAGGATAGGCCGATGGTGAATTAGTTGAGTCAGGAGAAAACATTAAAGGATGCACAATAGAACTTGGAGCACAGAAATTTAACATTGACCATTTTTACCCGTTCAATTGGGTTGCTACGACGTAGTTTTTGACATAGACTAGTTATCCGATAATCGGGCCAAAGTCATATGTCATAAGAAGATCATTCGCATTCCCCTGTCTTACAAGAGAACATCTTTTAGTGCATGGGGAAAATCAAGACACGCCACTACAAATTATTAATTGCATGAAGGCCCGGAAGAGTCTGAGAAAAGGATGCATTGCCTTTCTTACCCGTGTGGTTGACAAGAAGGCCGAGGAGCGCAAGGTGGAGGACATCCTTGTGGTAAGGGAATACCCCGAAGTCTTTCCAGAAGACTTGCCGGGACTGCCTCCGCAATGACAAGTGGAATTCCATATCGATCTAGTGCCAGGAGCTGCACCGGTGACAAAAGCTCCATACCGACTGGCGCCCTTGAAGATACAAGAATTATCTACTCAGCTTCAGGAACTGCTTGACAAAGGGTTCATTAGACCGAGTTTCTCACCTTGGGGACCTCCGGTGTTATTTGTTAAGAAGAAGGATGGAACCTTTCGGTGGTGCATCGATTACAGAGAACTAAACAAGTTAACAATCAAGAATCAATATCCTTTACCGAGGATCGACGACTTGTTCGATCAGTTACAAGGTTCCAACTTTTATTCCAAGATTGATTTAAGATCCGGATATCACCAGCTGAGAATTCAGGAGGGAAGCATTCCTAACACAACGTTTAGGACTCGCTATGGGCATTAACAAATGCTCCCGCCATGTTCATGGATTTATGAACCAGGCGTGTAAGCCATACCTCGACAAGTTCGTGATCGTATTCATTAAGGACATATTAATATATTTACGAATCGAGGCAGAATATGAACAACATTTGAGAACTATTCTGGAGCTGCTTAAGAAAGAACAGTTGTATGCCAAGTTCTCGAAATGCGAATTTCGGATTCGCGAAGTACAATTTCTCGGTCATGTGGTGAACGAGAACAGAATACATGTTGACCCATCTATGATAGAAGCCATAAAGAACTGGAATGCCCCAAAGACCCCAACAGAAATAAGACAATTTCTAGGCTTAACGGGATACTATTGAAGATTCATTGAGAATTTTTCTTAAATTTCTCAACCGCTAACCCGCTCACTCAAAAGGATAGAAAGTTCGATTGGGGTGAAAAACAAGAAATGGTACTTCAACTACTCAAAGATAAACTATGTCAAGCGCCAATCATATCGCTCCCTGACGATACCGATGACTTTATGGTGTATTGTGATGTATCGCATCAAGGCTTGGGTTGTGTGTTAATGCAACGTGAAAAAGTCATCGCGTACGCGTCGCGACAGTTAAAAGCTCATGAGAAGAACTATACCACTCAGGACCTAGAATTGGACGCTGTGGTATTTGCTTTGAAGATTTGGCGTCACTATCTGTATGGTACTAAGTGTACCATATTCACCGATCACAAAAGTCTTCAACATATATTCAATCAAAAGGAATTAAACATGCGCCAACGGTGATGGGTAGAATTGTTGAATGACTATGACTGTGAAATCAAGTACCATCCGGGTAAAGCAAACATTGTAGCAGATGCTTTAAGCCGGAAAGAACCAGTCAAAACATTAGGGGCACGAGCTTTAGAGTTGACAATTCAGACGAACTATACTACTCGAGTGCACAATGCACAACAAGAAACCCTAGAGCCGGAAAACATTCAAGCAGAATCCTTGCGAGGATTGGAGAAACAAATGGAAACGAACAAGGATGACACTTCATATTTCATGGGAAGGATCTGGATTCAATACTTTGGCGGTCTACGAGACTTGGTGCTGGACGAAGCACACAAGTCAAGATATTCAATACATCCAGGATCCGATAAAAGGTTATCAAGATCTAAAAGAATACTATTGGTGGCCTAATCGCAAGGGAGATATTGCGACCTTTGTTGGGTGATGCCTAACATGTGCAAAGGTCAAGGCCGAATATCAAAAGCCATCTGGATTATTACAGCAACCCGAGATTCCCGTTGGAAATGGGAACAAATATCAGTGGACTTCATTATAGGACTCCCGCGGACCTCTCGAGGTCATGACATGATATGGGTTATCGTTGATAGATTAACCAAGTCGGCTCACTTCTTACTGATTCATGAAAAAGACAGTACCGAGAAGTTAGCTGAAATTTACCTCAACGAGATTGTGGCACGTCATGGAGTGCCTATTTCAATAATCTCGGATCGGGATGGTCGCTTTGTGTCAAGGATTTGGCAGTCATTCCAAGAATCGCTTGGATCTCATTTGGATCTAAGCACAACATTTCATCCGCAAACCGATGGACAAAGCGAACGAACCATCCAAACGTTGGAGGACATGCTTCGTGCCTGTGTGATGGATCTTGGCGGAAACTGGGATACTCATTTACCTCTGGTAGAGTTCTCATATAATAACCGTTATCACACAAGCATTAAAGCCGCCCCATTCGAAGCACTATACGGACCAGAAGTGTCAATCGCCGCTATGTTGGGCGGAATTCGGAGACAAACAACTCATAGGCCCCGAACTAGTCCAAGAGACTACCTACAAGATATCAAGGATACGAGACCGTATTAAAGCGGCTCGTGATAGATAAAAGAGCTACGCGGACAGAAGACGCAAACCATTATCCTTCGACGTCGGAGAAAAAGTCTTACTGAAAGTCTCGCCTTGGAAAGGCGTAGCTAGATTCGGGAAACGCGGAAAACTAAACCAGAGATACATTGGGCCATTTGAAATTCTAGAAAAGGTCGATACCTTCGCGTACAAGTTAAAACTACCAGAAGAACTCAACAATGTACACGACACATTTCATGTGTCGAATCTCAGGAAAAGGCCTGCCAAAGAGACATTCGTCATCCCAGCGGATGAAATTCATGTAGACGACACACTGCAGTTTACTGAAGAACCCGTTGAGGTTATGGACTGGAAAGTCCACAAGACAAGGATAAGTCGTATCAAACTAGTCAAGGTCCGTAGGAACTCACGTCACGGACCCGAGTATACCTGGGAACGTGAAGATCAGATCAAGGCAAAATATTCCCACCTGTTCAAGAAGACTCCTGCAAAGGATAACTCAACTTGAATTTCAGGACGAAATTCTTTTTAACAGGGGGAGAATGTGACAACTGGCAAATAACTGGTAATTCCGTACAAACTAATCACTATTTTATTTACTTAATCTCATGCATTTAGCATAATTTAATTACATAACAGTGTCGTAAAACAGATAACAGTGTTAGGACAAGAAAACAATGCTGAAACATATGTTGGTTTTCGTCGTATTGCGAAACCAATCAAACAATGTCCTAAAAGTGTTGGTAGAAAGTGTTGCGCGCACTATTCATGGTTACACTATTCATACCAGCAAACCGTGAAAATAGAACGAAACAATGAAAAACGACACACGGGTAACATAACTGAGTCCATTTACATGAGAAAACACTAATGTGAAAACATATCTTGCAATAACATAAGACTTTCCGGTACAACGCCCAAATCGTTAAATCATCCGTTTCGGCTAAAAATATAACATTTTTAACTCGTCCGTATTAATAATTAAGCATTTCTGGAACTTCGGAATTATGACAATTTTTGATGACATATACACTAAAACACTTTGGGAATATCATTGTAGTGTCCAAAATTACAAGCTTCCGGTATTATATCGCTATACACATAACTACTCCGTTATCGACCCGAAAACTAGTAAGCGGTATTTTCGTCACAAAACAACCAAACGAAGAAGCTAGTGAACTAGTTAAGCTTATTTTGGGATCCAACATCACTTCATAATACTTTCGGTTGCGGAAAAACAACTTACGGAAGACGTCCGTCGGTAGGATGTAGAAGCACCGTTAGCTATCCGACACTTAAACGGAAGCCATTTAAACTATCAAAATATCATTTCTAATAGTTTAGTGAACTAGTTAATAATAATTATCATCCTAGTTCATTAATTACCCCATAATGGTGTACTTGAACACCTAATCACCGTACTTTGGCTAATGACCAAAATATCCTTATTTTTAACAATTTTTATAAAAATAATAATATAATAACCCCCCACCCCCCCAATCTTGAATTTGGTCAATAATATGGGTCCCACCCACTTGATTTTGTTGAAAAACTAAAGATTTTATGTATGGGACATGTATGGAAAAGTATGGTAATAAATATTTAAAGGATTGGAAAATTATAACAAATCAACCTACCATATCTCCATTATCACAACACATTTTCAAAGCACAAAACCTTCCTTTTGTTGCTCCTTGTTCACGGCTCACAAGACCCTCCCCCCCCCCCCCCTAAACCCACTTTAAATTTCCACTAAATCACCCTAAATTAGTTACTTTCTAAGCCTTTTCAAGATCATCCAAGTATGGGTTAAGCATGGAACATCATTAGGAACTTTCTTGGAGCTTAACCTTCTTATTATTCTTCTTATTTGGCTTGTGCAAAGTTGTAAGTCTTCTAAACACCATATTTAAGCTTCTTGTTACTAGTAGATTACAAAAGTATAAGTTGACCATCTTACAAATTAATAAAAATCAAATCAAAAACCCTAATCTCAAAGCTAATAATCTACTAATCTAAACTTATTATGTGGTTAATTGAGTAGATTAGTGTATCTAGTTGAAGAAATCATGTTCATTATATTGATTTTGTTAAGATTAGTGGTTTAAAGTTTATATTTATGATGATCTTGTGAATTGTTTTATGTAGTATTTTAGATTAGTGTTAATCTAGCTATAATACACTTAAAAATGTTATTTAAACATTTATATGTTTAAATCATAGAAGATCATCAACTTCAAAGATCATGAGTATTATATGTATGAACTTGGATTAGTGATTTTTGGAAGATAAGACATGAAATAATTATGATTCAAGACTTGTTAAAAACACTAATAACTTGGTTTTATCTAAAACAAGTTTATATGAAAACATCCATAAACTGTGTGGTTTAAAAGACTTGAAAATTGCTAATAAACTTGAAAAGTAGTTAACTTTAAAGTCTTGAAAGTTAACATAAATAACGCTCATGAGAAATCTTTGAAGGAATATGTGATTACATGTGGTAAATATGATTTTGTTGATACCTGATGAATTAGTGGTGATTTGGAAAATTGATTATGGTTTAAATACGTTTTTATAACGTGGAAAACGCCATAGTTTTAGGGGAAACTATGATGAATTTTTCTAAAAATCTAATCGCGATTAAAAATGGGGTTAAAGGGTGATTAACAAAGTGAAACGCGATTAGTGGTCTTAAACGTCATTATGGAAGCTTTGATGAAAATGGTTAAGTCCCAAATACTCAAGAGTTCTTATGAACTTGAATATATATTTTCACAAAAATAAATGGGTGAAAATATTAACCATATATAAGTATAATTTTTGGCAAAAAAACTTATATATTTTGGAAACTCATCAAGTATATGTATTACGTGCTATGTGTATGTACTTAGATACACTTAGGGTGATCAAAATAATACACCCATGATATCAAGAAATACTTGTAGGAAACAAGTATAAAAAGACACAAAAATACATATACATGTTTCCTACATGTTCCCAAAGAAATGCAATGAAAACGGATATAGATAAATCCTAAATATATTATATCCATAAGCGAATAAACAGACGAATAAACAAAACGGACAACGGACGAGCTCACAAGAAATATATATTAAGCGATCACAACGACGTGTCTAACAATATATTTTTAGACAACTGGGCGAATATATGTATATATATCACCGATAACAATACCGGAAAGTTGAAAGAAAAATACAAAAATATCTAAGTATTCTTTAATAGAAGAATGAACATTATAAAAATGACATACTTAGTAATTTTTATAAAATGCAAGATTTTTAAACATATGGACTCCTAAAAATCAAGTTGGGCTAGGCCCAAATTACTAAAATGCATGGGTTGGAGCCCAATGACAAAATACATGGGCCAAGGCCCAATGGCATTAAAATATGGGCAAAGGCCCAATGACATTAAAACGTGGGCAAAGGCCCAATGACATAGAAATGTGGGCAACGTGGGCAAAGGCCCAATGACATAGAAACGTGGGCAAAGGCCCAATGACATAGAAACGTGGGTTAAGCCCAATGACAGAGAAACGTGGGTTAAGCCAAATGACATAGAACCGTGGGTTAAGCCCAATGATATAGAAACGTGGGATAAGCCCAAAGACAGTGTTTAGGTCCAATGACACCCGTGCGAAGCACAAGGACATGTAGGGCGAAGCCCGATCACACATAGTTCGATACATATGAAATATATGTATACACTTATGAAAACAATATGCATAACAAGCGAACGAATAAACTACCAACACTCTGAAATACAAAGTTGTTCCAAAATGACAAGTGAAAACATAATAAGAAGATTAACAACTTGTACGAGGTCCGAAAGACTTAGTGTCTAATAAAGTTAGTACACATGTAGGTTACTCACACGGACGCTCACTTTCGATAGTACGATTACAAGGAACACAAACTTGTGAGTTCATGTCCCTCCTTTCAATGATTTCAAAGTTTTGCTTTTAAAACAATCGAGGGGAAATACATGTTAAAACTACGGGTATGTTAGCTATGGGTTTAGATGATAACATGATCAATGTACGTAAGTAGGATGATGACATAGTAACCATTAATCACTTAATGACCAAGGTGCAAAGGTGTAGATCTATTGAGCTTGAGACACGCTCCACTCCTGGTTGGTATACCCTGGAGTGCTTTTGTGATACCAGAAATGTCAAAGTTGTCTCGGGATGGTTACGTACTTATGGTACATAATGTCAGGGGGCTCGCTACCCACTGATAGATCCTTAAACTCCATGAATGCTAATAACATACCATGATTTCATTACAAGAATACAAAGATTTCATATGATAACAATAACTGCACGAACTCGCTCAACTTTTGTTGACTTTTTAAACTACATGTATTTCAGGAAACAAGTCTTGAGCCGGTGATATACTACGAGAAACAGGAAAGTCAATGACAACGATCGCCGCTTTTGGAGGGTTTGTCTTTTATATCCCAACTTCGTATGGGTATATAGGGGACAAAACCTTACTATGTTTATGTTATAAACAAACTTTCGGGTTGCTTAACATAACTTAAACTATGTCATGTTTAACGTTGTGAACGTTGGTGAACTTGAAACTATGTTGGAAACTTGTAAACTTTGTTTGGAAAACAATATATCTATGGCACCGTTGTTGTTTATTATGTTTACACATTTGGATGCAATGATTACCTTTCTTACGTCACACACAATACGCTTCCGCTACTAGCAGGGTGTGACATTAAAAAGGAAAAAATAATAATAATAAAAACGATTGTTCAACGGTCAGATTTTTAAACAAAACAACAATTGCATGCGGCTTTTTTCCAACCCATCCCTTACCCGTCGGGCCCTACCCGCACCACCGCCGGTGGTGTTTGGGTTGCGGGTAGGGGTACCCACCCGCCTTAGACCATGCGCCCTTGTTCCCCTGAGTTGGCCCATAGCTTTCTAAACTAAGAAATAAGCTAGATAATCATTGGATAATTGAAGGTTTCTAAGGTGCTGTTTGTTTTTCTGAGGTAAAACGTCTGCAGTCTGCGGACCACATCTGCAGACATCTGTAGCAGAAGTGCTGGACCATATGTCTGCAGTTTGCAAGAAGAAGACTGTTTGTTTTTTTACTTCTGCAAACTGCTGAAATAAATTGAAATATAAATAAACTGATTTATCAAACAAAAACTCTAATCAAACAAACAAGCGAAAGCATCACACAATCTTTAATCAACTGATTCATCAAGTTGAACAACCATATCCCATAACATAAATGAACAAAAATTATACCCAAAGAAGCAAAATATTTAACTTTATAAGCGAAAGCATCAAGTAGAACAAACAAAAACTCTAATCAAACAAACAAGCGAAAGCATCACACGATCTTTAATCAATCGATTCATCAATTTGAACAACTAATCCAACAAACAAACTAACAAAAATAACAATTATAAACAAAAATCAGAATTAAACTAACAACACAATAAAAAGAACAATTTTTTGAAATTTTTTATAACTTAAAACTTACCTGTGTCGGCTGGAGTGGGTTTCGGCTGGATAGGTGTTGGCTGCAGTGAATTGACCAACTACAGTTCTGTTAACGATTGTATAAATCAGTAATCTTCCTATTATAATAAATCAAACCATTTTTGGCTGATGTGTCATCACCACAAGCAACCACCATTGTCTCTCTCTTATGTGGCAACTTCTGCCTTATTCTTCATACAGGTGTCACCCTCCCACCATTCTTTCCCTTTCCTCGTCTTCTTCTTCTTCTTTCCTTCTCTACCTTTCAGTTTTCCAAAAATAACTTACCATTCAAATTAAAATTCAAATTCAAATTCAACTTATTCTCAAAATCCTATCTCTCTCTTACACCGCACACTTTCCTCTTTCCTTTCTACTGCTTCAATCCTCTCAATTCCTACACTAAACTGTCATCTGAGATCTGAAACCCTAACGGCTGGAATCACTATCTCTTCCTTCATTCTTCCGATTCAACAACCAACAGGTTTGTGTTTTTGAATCTGAGTATCCATGAGTTTTGGAACAATAATTACGATTTTTGAGGTCTAGGGTTTCAATATCCATGAGTTTTGGAACAATAATTACGATTTCGACATCTAGAGTTTCATAACTCACCAAATCGGGCATCGAGATGATCCAAGTATTCAACCTGTTCGATGAGATAACAAAACGATTAGTTTCTGGTGTGATTTTGTTTTTTTCCAGCTCTTAAAGAGGCAGAATTTGATATTGTACTGCAGTTCCATAAATCTACAGGTATGAATCATAACCTATGAGTTTGAGAATGATGCAATTCCATATAAGAACGTTGACATTTTTAAATGTTCATTTGGGTTTTGATTTTGTGTCGAATTGACATTTTTCCAAAGAATTATTGATGTTTACTGATGTTTGTGTTTGGATTTGTTTTGGGGTTCTTGAACTTGTGTTGATTTGTTTGGATTTGAAGTTTTGCTTTTTGGGTTATTCAAACTTTGAAACCCTAATTAGATTCTGCAAGTTTTGTGATTATATATAATGTTAACTGTTGAATTAGGTTATTTGAAGATAAGCTTTAATTCTCTTTTGACTTTTATGTTATCATTTGAAGATAAGCTTTCGAGAGCCAATGTTAAATTGGTTGGTGCAAGCCCAAAAAATTGGAGTATTAATAATTTATATAAATAGTGTGTAAATATAGAAGCACGAGCAACATTGTCGTTATTTTAATAATAATCTGATTTTTATATAACCATAAAATGAAAAAAATAGGGCGGTGCCACCATCAATGAATGCATGTGTGCATCGGGTTCTACCGGTTGATGTTTGGAAATAGACTTCAGCTCCAATAAGGTCATGTTTTTTTACTTTTAATACATTGTAGATATATTAAATGCATTTGATATTTGAATTTTAAGGCTTTTTTCTGTCAAATTGCAGGGGCTAGAACAGTTATATACGAGACTTGGGAAGGCGAGCAAACAATTAAGTATCTAATGCTCACTTGGTTTGTTCTACCTTTTCAGTTTTAATTTGGATGCTTCCTTTATGTTCACATTAAGTTTCTGGCAACAAAATATATAACAGAGTTACTGGTGCCTCCTATTAGAACCATTTTTTCAGTTCATGTTTTCTCTACCCGACGTTGTTTTAATAAATTATGATGACTTAGTGGATGATTTTAGGCCATTTGACCTAAAAGGTCAAAATTTACCTTCATTTAGATCTGGGTAACAATGTTGCAGGGAGACACTCAATCTTTTAAGTCTTTACCGTCATTATACTGCAGTGGCAAGTACCAAGTCTCTTTTGAGGCATCAAAAGTACTTCACCTTTTTGGTAATCTATTGAGAGGGCTTATAATAAATCATTGAATTATCTTCATATTCAGTTTAATCAAGTATGTGATATTCTTCTCATTTGTCAATTTAATTTGGATTAACAATTTGGGCAGACCGAATTTATTATTCAAGTATGTTTTTGTGTTTATGATGTATAAATGGTGTGTCGCAGGAGTTGTATTGTGTTTCAAATTTTGTGTATTTGACTGACATCTGCAATAGCAATCTTATAAGTATAACAAACATAATTGTATAATCAATTATGAAGTTGAAGGTGACAATTCTTTGATTGACGTTATCTAAATCGAGTTCAGTTTTGTTATGAAAAATCAATTACTTTTGTTATGAATAATCGCGTTTAGTGTTTTCATTTGTTTTGTTATGAAAATCGAGTCAAGTTTGTAGTATGTTTGATGGTTTGCTAATCTTATTTTGGTATTTGTTGACAGAGATTAGGTGGGTTATCTTTTTTTGATGGGGCAGGAAAAAAAGATGAGAACAATTTGGCACCTGATGTTTTTTTTACTGGTATTTATGACAGGTTTGCCATTAATTTGTTGTTTTCTTAATTCAGTGATGTTACGTTTATGAAGAGTCTTGGGTTTTGATGATAGATTATTAGTTTTCATTAGTCATTACGTTTGGTTGCATTTCTCCATGACTAAAGTTGTAAAAAAAGAACTATTTCAAATGTTTTACAGCGTAAATATCGGGGAGGGAGGAATAGCTCTAGCTGAGGTTGTCCATGGTTCGGCTCCTGACATCGCTGGAAGGGTTAGTATTATAACTACTTTATTAAGCAACTGACCCGCTGGTCCAAATCGATAATATTATTAACATATATGATCTGATTAATTTTTTGTAGAATCTGGCGAACCCGTGTGCTTTGTTGCTGAGTGCGATGTCTATGAAAGTCTCTTGGGACTTGATTATCAAGCCGACAGGATACAAGATGCGTTCTAGAAATACCTTTGTGGGCACTCCATATTAGTATGTTTCATTTCTTGCCCTTTGCATCTTATTTTTTTATGTGGGTATTCACATCTCGCTAATGTTTTCTTTAGGATGGCACCAGAGGTAATGCAATAATTACATGGATACGACTTTAAGTAAGTGGTGATCATATATATGCATAGTCGTTACTGTTCTACTATATTTCTTTCATTAAATATTTTTTAGTCATATATGCTTATAAAACTATATACGATGGAGCTATGTTGTCCTTACAGAGAGCAAACATCTTTTCATTTGGAATCACGGCACTTGAACTTGCTCATGGTCATGCACCGTTTTCAAACTATCCAAAAAATGAAAGTAATTCAATTATAGAATTACTTAACTAGAACATAACTTTTCCCATTTTTTTAATCTACTTTAGTAAACGACTTGAAAGAAAAATAATATATATATATATATATATATATATATTTCAATTTTCGAAGTTAACCAAATTTTAAAAAACCATGATTTTAGCTCCCAACTCATATCAACTATAACTAGTTGTGCATGATCTTTAATGTGCCATATCACCCCATATTCAACTGTAATGGATCTTGAATTATCAATTGGCGTTCGTAATGAGTCTATTCATTTATATACGATGAACACTTCTCTGATTTTGTTTATTTTAACACAAGCGCACACACACACCTATTTCTTCTAGCCGATTTTATGTTTATTTTGCAGGCCAACGACATACACATCTGGCACTGTTGTTGAAACTAAGCGAAAGGCTGAAGGTGGTTATAAGAAAAGGTAGTCTGTCTTTTTCCATACATGTAATACATAATTTAAATTTTATGAAGTATTTAGCAACTTGAGTAGTATCTTTTTGGTTGTCTATTTATATGGAAAATGGAAATAAACACTTAATTTGAGAAGTACAGGCTTAGCTTTTCATGTTTTTCAAAAGTTGGGTGTAGCCCACCTAATTTTCTCTGTTTAACTAGAAAAAGGTATAAATTGAAATACATAGTTTTTACTTTGTTTGTAATAAAATAGGCAAACAACTCATGTTTTCATTGCTTATTTACTAGAGGAGTTTGTACCACATGTTGACTTTAATTGGTCAACTGAGAAAATGTGTATGCAAATCAAAATTGACAGGTTTGGTACTTTTTTATGGCGCAGTTCATTTGGTTCCAAATGTTTTAACCTTGGTTTAATATACATTGATTGTGCAGTGTGTTGGTTCAGTTCTGTTTTGAACATAATGTAAAACATGAAAACATACCTTTGATTGCATCAGACAGGCCAGCAGTAGTGTTTGACATGATTGTCAGCTTGATCTGGTTCCTCCTTAGGGTGCAATCTAATGATGGGGACTAAGAAAACCGACAAGGGAATCGGTATAGGAGAGGAGGTCGATAATGATGTTATGCTTATGGGTTTTTTGTGTCTAATTGTGTAACCCCTTAACCTCTACATAAGACTCCTTTATATAAGCACCTAGGAGGAAACCTAATTAGTTAATAAGGGTAATATGGTCCATCAACAATTACCAACTAATTATTTAATAGGCTATTATATATTTTGATCTATATTATGTAAATGATTATAATGGCTACTAGATTAAATATTAAACATAATATATTTAATCTTACATTCTCCCACTTAGCCGAGTAATCATTTACCATGAGTATTAGATAAGCCTGATCAGGAGTTAACACTCATTTTAGCCTTAAACAAGTACTATAGCAGAGAAATACAGCCGTTGAATCATTATGCGACTCAGGACCCCCATTAATCATACTATAGCCTTAATTTAAAACCTAATCGTTATGATCAAAATACGTGTAAGCCCTTTGTTTGATTTGTAACTATATTTGTCTATATGCCATTATGCTAGCGTGACATATTCTTAGAGACATACAAAATCAAACTGATGAGGAAAATTAACTAATACTTAGTCATTCATAGTACGATATGCAGTTGCGCATGGCCATTAATTAATACCCGTCTCTAAGCTTTCTTCATAAGACTTATGGGTAATAGCCCTTCAGTTATAGGATCCTTAAGCATATCATGAATGTATTCGATACAAAACTTAGTTTCCTCAATTCGTTCATAAACGAATAATTAATTGCGTATCGAAAATTAATGCAGCACCTCTTGAACTGTTACTGTTCAAGGAGTCATGGTAGCTGACTTTATCATACTAAGTCTTCAAAACATTAATTATATGGAGTTAATAAACTTATGAGTCCACTGATAAATTTCCAACAACATTTAGTGACTATATTATGTCGTTATAACTTAGGTTGTTAATATCAGTGCATTATGACTCCTTCATGAAATAGGTTTTGTCTGCTGACATAAAGATATACCCGAAATTATATTTTTTCATCTTTGAATATCTCAAAGTTAGAGTAATAAACCGGTTTTAATTCTCACGTCTTCTTCAAATTATAGCTTCTCGTTTCTTTTAAAGATACTGTAATACTCCATTAGATGCTTCACATTAATCTAGACATATCTAGTGTGTTGCAATGTGAGTAATATCTAAACGAGTATAGACTTGAACTTACATAAGGCTTCTAATTAATGAAGCGTAAATAAGTAATCTCATTTACCATATTATCCTCTGAAGGAGAGCAATATTGATTGTTACATATGTAAGGACCCATTTAATGTTAAACTTATGGAACGGAACTAATATCCCATTGGGTCTATCTTAGTATGTTATGATGTCAATCACGTAAGAGATATCTCTGAGATATATTATATCAAAGTTTGTGTTAACAATGCTTTGACTTATGTAACATATACTTGTCAAAAGAATGTCATCTATATAGACAAGTTTATCTTAGTTGCTCCCACTCATTTTGAGGTAGGTACATTAATACACTTGATTCTTGATGAAAATAATTACGTTAGCTTTTCATCACATTATGATGTTTGCATTAACCCATACATGGATTTTATTGGCTTATAGACAAACTGTTCTTTAACCTTCAGTTTGGAACTTTCGGGTTGTTTTATGAACATGTAAATGTGTCATCCAATTGTTAGGGAAAATTGTTTATAATGTTCAGCTAATGTAGCTTTAAACTATTATAAGCTACTAGAACAGTGATGATCCTCAAAGAAATCTTCTTGTAAGATAGGTAAGAAAGACTCTTTGATAATTCATCTCTTCCTGAGTATAACCTTTGACAATCAATCATGCTTCTTCGTGTCTTAACGCTTATATTAGGATTTGGTTTAGTTATGAACACTCTTAGGTAATTCAATCAAATCCCAAACGTTATTTGAACACATAAAATCAGTTTTACTAGAAAACTGTTTTATTCCATTCAGAAGATTAATTGACGCTAATGGCATAATTTGAAGAGATATGATCAGTAAACTTTTCCAAAATCCATTTCAACTTCAATTAGGGAGGTTATGTAATCATCAAAGTTAGTAGGCTTTTAAACCTAGATGACCTCCTGAGTTGATTATTGGGTTTATTAGAAGTTTCAGTTTTATGGATTAGCTCTTGGTTAGGTTGCTATCATTTTCATTCTAAGTTTATAAGAGTTGGTGCAGTATGGTGTACAAGAGGTGTAATCGGAGTTAAATTCGGAGTGAAATTTAATGACACTCTTCCCCCCGCCTCTTGTATTCCTTACAAATCATGATAAGGACTTTGACTGCTCCCACTGACCTTAGAAAATTTTAGGAACTCAGCATGCTTAGGGTCAATGTTTAATGACCAACAAATTCTAATAGAGAAACAAGTTAATGACGTTAGTCGTTGTGATTTCTCTTGTTGAGGATTATGTTAGTTTAGGTAAGAAATCTAAGTGTGCCCACAATTAAGCAACAATGAAACTTTTTTGTAAGAGTAGCATTAGATTTTAAGGTGACAAGTTATGATAGAACAATGTCGTGATGGAGCGGTGTCTTGTACAAGAGGTGCAAATTTAGGTAATGTAAAATTTTCACTCACCCACCTCTTGCAACTATTGCAAGTTATTATTAAGACACTTAATGCTCCCACTGATCTTTAATATCTCTAGAAATGCTACAAGAGAAGTTTCAATGAGGTACGTGACGTGGGAACCTATCATATATACGTTAGACTTTATTTGATTTCTTTAATGTCCAGATATCAAAAGAAACTTTAGGGACATATCTAATAGAAATATTATTAAGTATATATATATGAATAGATTTCTTCTAAGACCGTGGGCCATATGCGACAAAATTTAGATACAAGTTGATAGTCTTTAATTGATAAATGAATTATGTCTGAATATTCCATTTGGAATAAGTTCCACGAATGTCAATGAATGACTTATGATGGACCTATGCTTATTCCTTAAGCCAAGTAATATTTAGGGCTATAACGTCATGATTTAAAATAACTTAGAATGAGATTAGATAAAAAATCATCCTCATTAACCATGTCATGATTTCTCATGAATTTCGGTTATAATGGATGAAATTTATAAGTCTCATTTTTCCTTTCGTCAAATTCTCATTTGCATGATGACAAAAGTTGTGAAAGTGTAAGGTATCATCTAGTTTTATCTTAGTAATGTTTCAATCCAGATATTTAGAACAAATAAAATGAGAGTTTACGGTAAGTATGACTTTATGTTGACTATGCAAACCTCACAATCTTCATAACATAGCCTAAGTAATGATACTGTATTCTGATTAATCTTCAGAATATGTAAGGTATCGAAAAGCTTTGTTAAAAGACTGCTTATTATGGTTCTTATAGCCTCAACATTTAATTTTGTCACTAACTCTCATGTTAGTTATTTGTCTAGTTCTGGTAAGGAAACGTATGGAACTAGAGTCAACTAATTATGTGTTAATTGGAATATTAAAAATTATCAGACTTAAATATCATTAGTAAGTGACTACCTAATTAACTTATCCAATTGTTCTTTGGAATAATGGATAGTCTCGTTGCTTATGCCTAGTCTAATGACATAATTATGCAGTGAGATTTTCCCTTGAAGAACCTTAGAGTTGGAATTTTGTACTTGTAATTTGTCTATGGACCTTAGAACAATCCTCTTTTAAACTATTAGTGGTTTTAAGGTGAATAACATCTTATTTTTCCAGTTTCAAACATTTATTTCTTTGTACATATGTTGCTTATCAACACACTCATTATACTTTGGTACTTTTGAGTGTTATAGTTGATTTATAAGGCATCAAATTGTACAAGTGAAAATCTTAGTATGTAATGTACTGGAAAATGTACTTATTTCCATGCGTAAGCCCTTAACCTTATGGGTCATGGTATTGTACATTATTATGTATTCACATATACCACTTAACTGTATAATTTATAATTTAAATGAAGACATGCACCTTAGGAGTTCTTGTGATTATTCCACAATTGTAGATTAGTCTTAGGAAAGACTTAATCTGGAGTAACCTTTTAGTGACAACACTTATTCTTGATTATTATAAGAGACATCATGTTCGATTTGTCCTATTAATCATGCTCTACTTTTATTCTGTAGTAATCATTATCAGGAGAGAGCAATATAATTATCGTGTCTTAAGAGATAATCAAGGATTTAATTTAAGAGCTAATTCTTATAGAAACTTTAAGCAAAACATATTAGATTTAGGAATTAGAGTGGATGAGATATAGATTTATAGAAGAAAATTATAGTGAGTAAAAAATTATGGGTACTAAGAATAAGGCAGACGAAATGATCATAAAAATTAATTAAGGATCGTTAATATAAGGATCATTGTGTGAAGAGGTTGTGATATGTCTATTACTAACATCAAAATAATAGACTATTTAAAGTTCTACTTAAACGAAGACAAATCAGCTTTGGCCAGAAGTGTAATCATTTAAGCATGTGTGCAAAGTGGTTGTAACAAATCAGCTTTGGCCAGAAATTGAGACAATCACTTTAGTTATGCACTTGTTAAGTATACCATCTATGAATGAATTAAATCAGCTTTGGCCAGATATTAAGACATTCATGTTTATGATGCACACTTAACATAGCTTTCGTAATACTTGAACGATAAGTATATGTATCAAATCAGCTTTGGCCAGAAATGATACATCAGAAGTTCATTCAAGTAAAGCCATTTTGGTTTTGTAAAACATTATTTGATCCTTACTAATTAACTAAGTATTTACAAAACCAATCATTTAATGGCAAACAACCTGTTAGCGCGGAGTTGTAATGTGCTTCAAATTTTGTGTATTTGACTGACATCTGCGATAGCAATCTTATAAGTATAACAAACATAATTGTATAATCAATTATGAAGTTGAAGGTGACAATTCTTTGATTGACGTTATCTAAATCGAGTTCAGTTTTGTTATGAAAAATCAATTACTTTTGTTATGAATAATCGCGTTTAGTGTTTTCATTAGTTTTGTTATGAAAATCGAGTCCAGTTTGTAGTATGTTTGATGATTTGCTAATCTTATTTTGGTATTTGTTGACAGAGATTAGGTGGGTTATCTTTTTTTGATGGGGCAGGGAAAAAATATGAGAACAATTTGGCACATGATGTTTTTTTTACTGGTATTTATGACAGGTTTGCCATTAATTTGTTGTTTTCTTAATTCAGTGATGTTACGTTTATGAAGAGTCTTGGGTTTTGATGATAGATTATTAGTTTTCATTAGTCATTACGTTTGGTTGCATTTCTCCATGACTAAAGTTGTAAAAAAAGAACTATTTCAAATGTTTTACAGCGTAAATATCGGGGAGGGAGGAATAGCTCTAGCTGAGGTTGTCCATGGTTCGGCTCCTGACATCGCTGGAAGGGTTAGTATTATAACTACTTTATTAAGCAACTGACCCGCTGGTCCAAATCGACAATATTATTAACATATATGATCTGATTAAATTTTTGTAGAATCTGGCGAACCCGTGTGCTTTGTTGCTGAGTGCGATGTCTATGAAAGTCTCTTGGGACTTGATTATCAAGCCGACAGGATACAAGATGCGTTCTAGAAATACCTTTGTGGGCACTCCATATTAGTATGTTTCATTTCTTGCCCTTTGCATCTTATTTTTTTTATGTGGGTATTCACATCTCGCTAATGTTTTCTTTAGGATGGCACCAGAGGTAATGCAATAATTACATGGATACGACTTTAAGTAAGTGGTGATCATATATATGTATAGTCGTTACTGTTCTACTATATTTCTTTCATTAAATAATTTTTAGTCATATATGCTTATAAAACTATATACGATGGAGCTATGTTGTCCTTACATAGAGCAAACATCTTTTCATTTGGAATCACGGCACTTGAACTTGCTCATGGTCATGCACCGTTTTCAAACTATCCAAAAAATGAAAGTAATTCAATTGTAGAATTACTTAACTAGAACATAACTTTTCCCAATTTTTTAATCTACTTTAGTAAACGACTTGAAAGAAAAGTAATATATATATATATATATATATATATATATATATATATAAATCAATTTTCGAAGTTAACCAAATTTTAAAAAACCATGATTTTAGCTCCCAACTCATATCAACTATAACCAGTTGTGCATGATCTTTAATGTGCCATATCACCCCATATTCAACTGTAATAGATCTTGAATTATCAATTGGCATTCGTAATGAGTTTATTCATTTATATACGATGAACACTTCTCTGATTTTGTTTATTTTAAAACAAGCGCGCACACACACCTATTTCTTCTAGCCGATTTTATGTTTATTTTGCAGGCCAACGACATACACATCTGGCACTGTTGTTGAAACTAAGCGAAAGGCTGAAGGTGGTTATAAGAAAATGTGGTTATAAGAAAAGGTAGTCTGTCTTTTTCCATACATGTAATACATAATTTAAATTTTATGAAGTATTTAGCAACTTGAGTAGTATCTTTTTGGTTGTCTATTTATATGGAAAATGGAAATAAACACTTAATTTGAGAAGTACAGGCTTAGCTTTTCATGTTTTTCAAAAGTTGGGTGTAGCCCACCTAATTTTCTATGTTTAATTAGAAAAAGGTATAAATTGAAATACATAATTATTACTTTGTTTGTAATAAAATAGGCAAACAACTCATGTTTTCATTGCTTATTTACTAGAGGAGTTTGTACCACATGTTGACTTGAATTGGTCAACTGAGAAAATGTGTATGCAAATCAAAATTGACAGGTTTGGTAGTTTTTGATGGCGCAGTTCATTTGGTTCCAAATGTTTTAACCTTGGTTTAATATACATTGATTGTGCAGTGTGTTGGTTCAGTTCTGTTTTGAACATAATGTAAAACATGAAAACATACCTTTGATTGCATCAGACAGGCCAGCAGTAGTGTTTGACATGATTGTCAGCTTGTTCTGGTTCCTCCTTAGGGTGCAATCTAATGATGGGGACTAAGAAAACCGACAAGGGAATCGGTATAGGAGAGGAGGTCGATGATGATGTTATGCTTATGGGTTTTTTGTGTCTAATTGTGTAACCCCTCAACCTCTACATAAGACTCCTTTATATAAGCACCCAGGAGGAAACCTAATTAGTTAATAAGGGTAATATGGTCCATCAACAATTACCAACTAATTATTTAATAGGTTATTATATATTTTGATCTATATTATGTAAATGATTATAATGGCTACTAGATTAAATATTAAACATAATATATTTAATCTTACACAGTGTATATGCATTGTTGGGAAATTGTAACTTTATATGTATTCATAGATTTGTAACTTGTAACTAGAACACTTATCATTTTTCATCATTTTTCATTAGTACACTATAATATGTACCATACCTGTTAAAATATTTGGTATCAACCTAAGTGAATGTTTTATAGGTGGCTGGATGGATCAAACTATTGGCTAAGAGGGTTTGTATTATAGGGGGCGATGGTTTCTTTGAAGCTGGATATGGAGGTGTTCAGGGTTCAATAACGGGTTAGGGCGAATGTTGTTAAATATTTGAATAAAGAGCGGTAATGTGGTGTAGAAGGAGTTTTTTAGTGAAATTTGAATTATATTTTGTATTTCTAAAACTATCCCATGTATTTTTAAGTTTATTTTATTGTACACGCGGGCTCTAACCTAGTATATTATATGACACAATATATACAAAAGAATACATACCTTTCTTCAAAGCATATAACATTATAACCTTTGAGTGGTGGAGAAGACGTTAGAGGAGGTGTCGGCTGGAGTGGAGGGGCGGCGGAGGTGGGTGTCGGCTGGAGTGGAGGGGAGACGGAGGTGGGTGTCGGCTGGAGGAGGAGGGCGACGGAGGTGGGTTTCGGCTGGAGGAGGAGGGCGACGGAGGTGGGAGTCGGCTGGTGGAGGAGGGCGACGGAGGTGGAGGGGGTGGCGGAGGTGCAGGGCGGCGGAGGTGGAAGGGGTGGCGGAGGAGGTGAGGTGCGATGGAGGAGGAGATACGGGCTAGGGTTCAGTGCGTTTTGAAAGAGGGAGGATTGGAGAAGAGGAATGAAGATGTTGGGACTTGTCTGCATGAGGAAGTGGTGGGGAAGGTTTTTTAATGAAACCTCTTCCAAAAAACAAACAGGCTGCAGACCCCACGTCTGCGCGTGGTCTGCGTGAAGAAGACAAAAGATGTTATGAAGTACTTTTTCAAAAAAACAAACACCATCAAAATCTTTAGTAATTCGTTTTGACCCTCTAAATCGCAAGTTCAAAATAAAAACTAAATGTTTTCTTTTCCTGAAGATGATAGGTTTATTTGATCACAAAGTGGGCAGTGGTGGATCTAGGGGTGTTTTGGGGGTTTCCGGGAACCCTCTCGGTTTGAAAAAAAATGAAAAAAATAGTGGAAATTTTATATGATTTTAAAAAAATAGTGGAAATTAGTGAAAAACTAACAAAAGGAACCCGGTAGAAAAAAATACTGAATCCGCCACTAAAAGTGGGATTGTAGTTCAAATCAGTTTGCTTGTTCGTTAGCATTTTTAAGATAGTAAATTCTCAAATATATCAAAAGCAGGGTGTGGACAAATTTATGCTTTTTATGCATGTTGAATTTGATTTGAAAACTCATATATCTTTAATTTAACTACTTTTCAAGTAAATCATATATGTAATGTTCATATGCATGTCCTGTCATATCTATGTACTAAATAACACCAAAAGCCATGAATTGTAGCGTCAATTTTGCAAGTGGTTTGGGATTTTCTTGTGAAATGATTATTCATATCCAGTGGGTTATTTGGTTATTTGGTTATGGGTATTGTTTATGTAATAATTTTTAGGAACTAAACAAATCACAAGCAAGAAATAATACGTAACTTAATAGAAACAAACCAATTAATCCATTAGGCCGGAGGGTACGGAGGCGTCAACCAGGCCATGTCACCATCTATAGCGCCCCTAGGCGCTATACCTTCACACCGACCGATTCAAGAGGGGGGCGCTATAGGTGAGGCTCCATGGTGGTAACGAGGCATTGTCGCGTGGAACGAGGAGAATTTATGATTTTGTTACCGTTGAACGGTAACATTTAAAAAAAAATTAATTTCCTTTTTTATAAATTAATGCTATATATGTAGTTTTTTTCCTAGTACCTTGTGTTTTTTTAATGACTTTGTAATGTTTTTATTTTTTTTAATGAAACTAGTGGGGAACCCGCGCGTTGCGGCGGAGTCGACAATACATGGCGGGAACATAGTTCAAACGTTAGCCGGGTCGACCCGTTAGAGAACCTATACGAAAGAACAAAAACATATGTTGAAATGTATATGATGGCAAACCTTTAATAACTTCTCAATTGTGACAATGTTATTTGTTAAAAAGATGAGAACACGAATGTTATTTGTTAAAGATATTGCTGAATTTCTGTCAGAATAACATGGGTTTCGTTTCTCAAATGGTGTAGCAGATCTTATAAACAAATAAAACCGCCTCTTCAATGACTTCTCAAGCCCGTGAAAATGCTTCTCGATTTGTTTCCATTTCAAGTTCAACGTCACCGCAGGCAGACTCTCCAGCTCAACAAATGCTTTCTGAAGTTGCTGTATTTTGGAGGTTGTAGACTCCAACAGCACAGCAGCTGAATCCGAATCTTCCATTGTAACTATGCACTTTAAACCTTTAAGCATAAGCAGAATTATTATTTTTATTTTTATTTTTATTATTATTATTATTATTATTATTATTATTATTTGATATTAATACCAAACAAATAAAATTGCGTAAACCTAAACTTAATTAAACTGATCCGACCTAATTAACTTTCAACAGACAAAATGTGGATCCCAATTCGTAGAAAAGCAACAGCCACCCTGAGTAGTGTTAGGGGTCATTTTCTTAACATACGTATCCTGACCAATATCCTGCCTTTGTTTGTTTATTTGTGACCAGGATGCTGGAAGAGGATATTGCTAACATCTTGGGCGATATCCTGAGGTTTATTGAATTAACCACGTGCAGGTTAAAGGCTGAGACTTGCTAACGGTCAAGAGGACTTCTTCTCCTCAAGACTCGGACGAGTTTGTTGAAGGAGAGACGTTGAACCCGAAAGACCAGGTCTACAACGTTCGATTAAGGAATATTCGGTGGATCCCGGAAGTTTAGGATAGTTTGTTAGCTTATCTTTACTATAAATAGATGGGTACGGATCAGTTTAAGTCACATAATCTACACTTACACTCTCGCATACTTTCACTTTCTAGCTCATTGCAAACACCACACTTGTATTCAAATTTCGTTGTAACACTTAGTCGATCCGTACCACATCCTGCACTGTATCCTGATATTTGAAGCAATAGAAGAACAAGGCAGCTGCGATTGTCAGCTCCCGAGGTTTTATGCCGGCGATCTAGATTGATCAAGGGCTTTCCTCATACATCTCGTGTCGTTCACTTTACTTTTGCTCATTGTTTGATCATAGATACAGCTCGATATCCTGAGCCGTATCCTGAATACTGATTTCCTAATTAACTCAACAAGCACATTTTCAAATACACTTTCTAGCACACTACCTCACTTTACTAATTTGATCACTTAATTGCTTCGGTAATTTTTGACCAAAACAATTTGGCGCCCACCGTGGGGCAAGTGGTGCTCACTTTACTAAAAATTTTTGTGAAATCACTAATCGGCTTTCTATTTTCAAAACTTTTTGCCACATTGTCCATAATGGCCTCAAGATCAAACATGAGTCCCTCTACTGTGTCTGCTATGACTTCTGCTACTACCGGTCCGGTGCTTCCACCACCTCCTCCAAGGATGCCAGCCTCTTCACGGCCTCAGGATATTATCCCTACCCGCAGTGTTCAGGAATCTGCTCCCGTTCTGGCTTCTAATGATGAAATTCTTACTTTATTTGGAAGTGTGCAGGAACAAATAAGGCAGCAACAGGAAACAAACCAAATGCTTTTAAGGGAAATACAACTCCTGAATTCTGGCTCGAGCAGATCTGCTGAGGATAATGTCATTCCCTTACACCCCAGAGCGTTGAACTTCAGTTCAGCTGTGTATACTGAGGATAACAGGGGGAATATTGTGCCCAGTCTTCCTCAGGATCATACTCCTGAAATACCCTCCTCGGTCAGGATGTCAACCATGAGGAGCTCAGGATATGCTTCATGATATGGGCAAAATCCTCCAATGGGTAACGTGTCAAATAATAATAATACTCATGCTACTAACAATAGTGGATCTTTGCAGGATACAGGTGTGACATCAGCACTTACTAGGGAACTTCAAAAATTGAAGGACATGATATCCAGTGTACCTGGGGTGGTCCAGCCGATCCCAGAAGTGTCCCAAGACAGCCATAAGATATCTCGTTTTGCACATCCTATCTGTGATGCTGAGATCCCAAAGAGATTTCATACCCCCAACATGAAGCTTTACGACGGAACTCCGGATCCTGAGGAGCATATTGCTCAATATAGGGAAAGAATGGAGATTAACCCTATCCCTCCGGAGCTCAAGGAAGCGTGTTTATGCAAGGGATTTGGTTCTACCTTAACAGGATCAGCCTTGAAATGGCTGTTAAACGTTCCTCCTCACTCAATTACTTCGTTTGCTCATTTGGTTAATTTATTTAACAGTCAATTTTCTTGTAGTCGGAGTTTTGAGAAACTAACCAGTGATCTTTACAGGATAACTCAAGGGCCTCAGGAATCCCTGAGGGATTATGTGAACAAATTCAGTCGAGAATCCTTGGATATCCCACATCTTGATGTTGCAACAGCTATGCAAGCTTTTAAGATGGGATTACAAAAGGATTCTCAGTTTTATCAGGATCTTGTAATGAATCCCTGCAGGAATCTCGACGAAGCTCGTAACAGGGCTTTGAGATATATCCGTCTGGAAGATGACAGGAAAATGCAAGAAAGGATGAACTCATCTAACACTTATGAGTCAACTAACAGGAAGTCAGAATCCTCATTCAAGTCATATCGGCCTAAGCCATATGGTAGAAATGAAAACAAGAGAGTGAATGCTGTCGAAGATGAGGATCCTGAAGAGTATCCTGAGTTGTCTGAATATTGCTTTTCTGTTAATATTCCTGAATTGATGTATGCTATGCAGGGTCTAGGAGACAAGGCTAGGTGGCCTCGAAAGAATCAACAAAAGGCTGACTGGAAAGATAAGTCAAAATGGTGTGCTTTCCACGAAGATTTCGGACATGTAACCGAGGATTGCATTGCTCTAAGGAAAGAAATAAGCTATCTTCTAAGCAAGGGATATCTGAAAGATCTCTTAGGAAGAAAGAAGAATAAGGGTCAGGATACTGAGAAGGATCCTGAGCGAGCAGCATCACCTCCCGCGGATGCCAAGATAATCAACTTCATTTCGGGGGGATCCGACATTTGTGGAACTTCGTATTCGGCAGTAAAGAGACATGCAAAGGAAGCTAAGGCCGAAAGGGGAGACAAACCTGTCAGAATGACTACCCTCACAACTGACAAAGTGATCACTTTTGATGCTGATGACAGGGATACTGTCCAGGATCCTCACCATGATGCTCTGGTAATAACGTTATATGTGGCTAACCATTTTGTACGCAGGATACTGGTTGATAATGGCAGCTCCGTCAACATAATCCAACTAGAAACTCTGAAGAGAATGAATGTATCTCCAATGGATATCACTTCAAAGTCTACCGTGCTTGTTGGGTTCAGTGGAGAGGCTAGAAATACAGTGGGAGAGATAAAGTTGCCAGTATACGTTGAAGGAGTCAACTCGATACAACGTTTCTGTGTGATGGATTCTCTATCCTGCTATAACATCATACTGGGAAGACCGTGGATTCACGATATGAAGGCCGTGCCATCAACATATCACCAATGCATCAAGATACCTACCCCTTGGGGAGTGGTCAAAGTTGATAGTGATCAGCAGGAGGCGAAAGAATGCTACTCATCCTCGATGAAATCCTCAACCAAACCTAGTGCAGCATAGCAATTAAAGACGCGGGCCCAGGATATTGTGGAGGATCCAGAGCGGGATGTGAAGAAAATTATCCTGGACCAGGATAATCCCGATATTTCAGTGCTCGTAGGGACCAATATCCCTCTGGATATTGAAGAACAATTAATTAACTTTTTGAAATGCAGGATGTCAACGTTTGCATGGAAGCATGAGGATATGACAGGCATATCCAAAGATATTATCACTCACAAGCTTGGAATTGATAAATCATTCAAGCATGTGCAACAAAAAAGAAGGAAGTTTTCCCCTGAGCGGAACACTATTATCCAGGAGGAAGTTGAAAGACTATTAAAGTCCAGAATGATCAGAGAGGTTAAATTCCCAAGATGGCTAGCAAACGTGGTTGTGGTACAAAAGAAAAATAGGAAATGGAGAGTTTGTGTAGACTACACAGACTTGAACAAAGCCTGTCCTAAAGACCCATTTCCTCTTCCACACATTGATGCAATGGTAGATGCCACTGCCGGGCATGAAATGCTGACCTTCATGGACGCATCTTCAGGATTTCAACAGATCCAAATGGAGCCTTCTGACCAGGAGGATACTGCCTTCATGACACCAACAGGTATTTATTGTTATACAGCTATGCCTTTTGGTTTGAAAAATGCAGGTGCAACATACCAAAGATTGGTAAATATGATGTTCAAAGACAAACTGGGGGACACCATGGAGGTATATATCGATGATATGGTGGTGAAATCTAAAAAGGCTGAGGATCACCTCCAGGATATCAAGGGAGCATTTGATATCCTGGATCAATACAACATGAAGCTGAATCCTGCTAAATGCCATTTCGGAGTGGGGGCATGAAAGTTTCTTGGATATATGGTGACAAAAAGGGGGATAGAAGCAAGCCCAGAGCAGATCAAAGCTATCCTGGATATAAAATCACCCTCAAATATGAAGGACGTACAAAGATTGACAGGCCGAGTAGCAGCTTTAAACAGGTTTATCTCGAGATCCTCAGAGAAATGCATAGACTTTTATGATATCCTAAAGAAGAACAAAAGATTCGAATGGGGGGAGAAGCATGAAGCAGCATTGCAGGATTTGAAACGATATCTATCAACCGCACCTCTATTGATGAAGCCTGAAAATGGTGAACCACTATCCTTGTACCTTGCTGTATCAGGGAATGCTGTAAGTGCCGTTCTCATAAAGGATCATGAAGGTCAGCAATATCCTGTTTATTATGTTAGTAAAAGTTTGCTAGATGCTGAAACTAGGTATTCTCATTTAGAAAAATTGATACTAGCATTAGTCATGGCATCAACGAAACTTAGGCATTATTTCGAGACACATAGGATACATGTTAAAACAAATTATCCTATCAAAAATGTGCTTAGGAAACCAGAGATGTCAGGCAGGATGGCCAAGTGGTCAGTAAAGTTAAGTGCTTATGATTTAGTATATGAACCTAGAAATGCCATAAAATCTCAGGCTTTAGCTGACTTTGTGGCTGACTTTAGTAGTGACATTCAGGACGAGGTAGACCTAGAAGTTCAACAGTTAGGAGAATCCTCAGGATCCTGGACATTATATACTGACGGTGCATCTAATGTAAGAGGAGTAGGATTAGGAATACTACTAAAATCGCCACAGGGGGACATATTACCCCAGGCTATTAGGTGTGAATTTCCTGCTACTAATAATGAAGCAGAGTATGAGGCTTTAATTGCAGGATTAGAATTGGCTAAGAGCATGAGTATTCAAAAATTGCAAGTATATGTTGACTCTTTGTTAATTACTAACCATTTTAATGGATCCTATGCAGTTAAGGGTGAGAAATTAATCGAATATCTCGATATTCTAAAAAAATTAGCAGTATATTTCGATGTTTTTATACTTGAACAGGTACCAAGGGAGGATAATGCTGAAGCGGATGCCTTAGCAACTTTGGGATCATCGATCAGGATACCTGAAGGGACGCAAATACCAATATTACATGTCTTATATCCTGCAACGAATCCTCAGGATAAAGAAGTAGCTGGTATTCAGGATCCTGGAGCAGAACATCCTGAAGAGGATCCTAAATCCTGGACGGCTCCAATCATGAGATATCTCAAAGAAGGACACATCCCTGGAAATGAAAATCCTAAGGCATTTAGGATGAAGGTATCACGATTCACTATTATAAATAATATTTTATACAAGAAATCTCTTGCAGGACCGTATTTGAGATGCTTGGAGGATCCTGAAGCCAAAGAAGTACTTCAGGATATACATGAAGGGGATTGTGGTAACCATGCTGGGGGCAGGTCGTTATTCTCAAAAGTGTTAAGGACAGGATATTATTGGCCAACAATGAGAAAAGATGTCGCAGAATATGTTCGAAGATGTGATGCATGTCAAAGACATAGTAACATACTGCATCAGCCGGCTGAACCATTGTATCCTATTGTTTCCCCTTGGCCATTTATGAAGTGGGGTATGGATATAGTGGGAAAGCTACCAAAAGCTCCGGGAGGAAAAGTTTTTATGCTAGCAATGACGGATTATTTCTCTAAGTGGGTTGAAGCAGAAGCATTTGTTCAAGTTAGAGACCAAGAAGTAGTATCCTTCATCAAGAGAAATATCCTGACCAGATTCGGAGTACCAGCCGAGATAATCTGTGACAATGGTTCTCAGTTCATAAGTAAGAGGACTACTGACTTTTGCAAGAGTTGGGGAATCAAAATGATTACGTCTACTCCGGTACATCCTCAAGCAAATGGACAAGCAGAATCCTCAAACAAGATAATTGTCAATAACTTAAAGAAAAGGCTTGGAGCCAAAAAAGGAAGATGGGCAGAAGAACTACCCTTTGTTTTATGGGCTGATAGGACAACGGTAAAAAAATGCAACAGGCCAAACCCCATTTTCCTTGGTGTTTGGAGCAGAAGCAATGATTCCAACGGAAATGACAATACCTACTGCAAGATCTATCTTAAGTGATCCTGAGCAGAATCCTGAAGCCTTGAGTCAAGATTTAGACACTATAGATGAGAAGAGAGATGCGGCAAGGCTAAGGATGGCAGCATATCAACAGAGAATATCCAGGGTATATAACAAGAATATTAGGACCAGAAGATTTAAGATTGGAGATTGGGTGTTAAGAAAGGCTTTTCAGAATACTACTAATCCTGCCGATGGTAAGTTAGCTCCAAAATGGGAAGGACCATACGAAGTTGAATCAGAAGCAGGGAAAGGAGCATACAGACTCAAGAATATGGAGGGGGATATACTACCGAGATCTTGGAATGCTATACACCTTAAGCTCTATTTCAAGTGAGTTTAGAATTTAATTTCTAACTCAGGATGGTATGAATTCTACCTTTTTTAAATATGTTTGGTTTAATTTGTTCTTTGTTACCCAATACTGACTTAAGCATCGGAGGGGTGTTAGCCAAGCTAAAACCCACCTTAGTTTACAGTTGTTTTGCAAGATATGTTTCAGGATATAGCTCCAGGATATGTACTCAGGATAACTCGAAAGATTAGAGGATTGGCCCCCTCTCTCACGTTTAAGGGATACTGATCCCTTCACAGGTTTAAAGGTATTCACCTTTCTTCCGAATTGGGTTTAAACACCCCGCCTGGAGCGCAAGTTATTCAGGAATAGTTCAAGGTGGCGGGACCAGTCCATGTAAAAGTGGCTGACAATTTCGTTACTGTTGGCTATATCCTGAATCCTAAAGGTATATGAGGATTGATCACCCTCTCTCACGAAAGGGTATTTTCATACTCTCTAAGGTTTAAAGGTTTTCACCTTTCTAAGTCTTGGAGTTTATACACTCCCGCCTGTAGCGCATGAAAATTTGGGATTTTCCCTAGGATACAAGGGATTTATCTCCAGTACATCCTTGGGTTTCACCCTTGGGACGTAAAAAATTGCCAATGCAATGGAAACTGACATTCAGTAGATTTCTAAAGTATTTGAAGACATTGTACACAGGGGACATCCCTGCCAAGATGGTGATGTAAAGCTAAAAGGATGAGGCTCGGAACTAATGCACTAAGTACCTTGCACAGGGGACACCATCGTTGGGAGAGTTGCAAAGGGATTGAAGTTTGGTAATAGGTTTATACCCTATTTCTGGTATGATCTTTCCTTTGTAAACGTCGTCTAAGTAACATTATTTTAAGTATCCTGATATATTCTCAAAGTCCTTTTCAGGATATTTGATTAGGGTGTTTGAAACTAGTATTAGTTTGGAACTCTGATAATTTAAATATTATCAAAACTTGGTTGACTGTTTTTCACTTTCTAAAGAAAGTTTTACAAAGTTGAAGGAATGTTTGGAAGTTCTATCTAATAAAAGGTTTTTACAGTATACCGCTGAGCATACTGATCAGGATATTTTATAAGATAACAGTATGAAATTTTTTGCAAAGCTAAGATTTACACTTAGAATAATAAAAAGATGAAATTATTCTTAAGCAATCAATACTGGTTGATAACCGAAGGTTTCATCCTGAAACCCAGGACCCATCCACCTTCGGCTATCAAATTGTTTCGATACAGAAATATAAATTGTTCATAAAAACATAAAATTATTCGAATGATTTAAAGGAAATAAGATCTAGGGGGTAGTGCCTTCTTGGTCCATAGTGGTTTCAGCAACATCCGTCTTGGGATCCGCCTCAGCATCCTTCTCAGCATCGGTTGCTTTTTCAACTGCTTTGGAAGGTTCTTCGACGGTTGATTTGGAAGAGGTGCCGCCGAGGTTCTTCAGCTTGGTCTCCCAAGCACCAACATCCCAAGAAGGACATTCGAAACCTAATGTTTTGGCTTCATGAGCCATCTTCAACCTGGCTTGGAGGAGAGAAATGACGACGGAACTTTTGAGGCTTTCCCGGTAGCTGACCATATCCCATTCGTATTGCACATGGGCGGCTTCCAGATCGGCCTGGGCTTGAAGAGTAGCTTTGTTGAGAGCAACTTGGTGTTCTTGGGTCATAGCTTTGTATTTCTCCTCGTAATGACGAGATTTGGCGGCCACAATCATACCTTGGTCGGAGATTGTGATTTCTGCTTCCTTTAGCTTAGATTCAAGTGTTTTGTTAAGCTTGCAGGATTCTTGATATAAATGAACCAGACGCTCAAGACCCTACAAAGGTAAGAGGACAGGGATTAATATTGTTAAATCTTTGAAAATAATCTAAATTGCAGGATATGATATGAGGATACTAACCTGGTTAAGAAAAGAAGTCATAAACCCGCTGGCTTCAATGAACCCGTGCTTCTCATAAGGAAAGGTGTCAGAAATGACAGGGGAATCGGGTTCTTTCCTTTTGCGGGAACTTGAACTCCGGGGCTTGGTAGCCGGTGAAGGTTTAGGAATGATGATGGCTTTGGAGCTGCTGGGTTTGGATGTAGCTGTGGTCTTGGGGCTAGGTTCTTTCTTGACCTGGATCTGGTCAGAATAGCTATCCAATTCGTCAAGATCAAAGACTTCAGGGATCTTAGCTGGTGCTGCATAAAGGGAAAAGTTTTACTCTTTATCTTATCATTATGCTGTTGTGACTAATTATTTTGAAAGAAATTCTTACCAGACATCTCGGATGATGAGTATTGACTGGAACTCGGGACGTGTGTGGTGAAAGTCCTGTCTATTTCAGGTAACCGGTAAACAGTATTGATTCTCTCTTCTGACTCAGCGGTAGGGGGAGCAACTTCCTTGAAGTTCACTGCATAAAGATCAAAAAGAAGAGTATTAATAGAAGATAACAATCAAATGGTCTATGAGGATATTTATGATCCTACCGGTGGTTAACCACTCCACTGGAAGGTTGGCACCCTCAGCAATTGAATCTCGTTTGACAAAGAAGAATTTGCGTTGCCATCCGTCTTCGTTTTTGGTGGCTTTGAGAATCAGGGGTTTGCTGGAGGTCGAGAAGAGCAAGAACCGGCTAGAGCCATGGGATCGGAGGCGATAAGCAATAGGTAAATCCTCGATGCAGAGGTCGGAGCAATGGAGGTTTTTGATTTGGTTGAGTACAATTAGTACTCTCCAAACCATGGGCATGGTTTGAGCAAAAGAGATGCCGGTAATTCGAAAGAATTGCATCATGAATTCAGGAAAAGGGTATCGAAGACCTAATGAAAAAAGATATGCTGGAAAACAGACCCATTCGGTGGAAGAAACATCCGATCGGATTGACCGATCGAATGGTCTAAAGACCGTGCTGTCAGGGAAAGCGCCGGAGGCTCTTAAAGCTGCAATGTCTGCGTTGTCAAAAGCGTAGATCTCCTTTTCGGGATTTTTAAGAAGATTCTGCTGGGTGAAGATCTCGGCGTCCATTGCAAGTAAGGTGAAGTAAATTGACAGGAAGAAAATCAGAAATGGAGAATTACCTGAAGGTTCTGTTGAAGATATCTGCTTTTCAAACAAGAAAAGAGAAGATATAGGGGCTTCGTGGATCTCCATTGAGTAAAAAACGCGTTGGAAGTTACGATGTGATCTTGACCGTCTCTTCGTTTTAAATGCCTTGAGTTATGGGATAAGTTTTTTGAAATATATCCGTTGGATTGGTATCCCAACCGATATATTTGGGGACAATTGTTAGGGGTCATTTTCTTAACATACGTATCCTGACCAATATCCTGCCTTTGTTTGTTTATTTGTGACCAGGATGCTGGAAGAGGATATTGCTAACATCTTGGGCGATATCCTGAGGTTTATTGAATTAACCACGTGCAGGTTAAAGGCTGAGACTTGCTAACGGTCAAGAGGACTTCTTCTCCTCAAGACTCGGACGAGTTTGTTGAAGGAGAGACGTTGAACCCGAAAGACCAGGTCTACAACGTTCGATTAAGGAATATTCGGTGGATCCCGGAAGTTTAGGATAGTTTGTTAGCTTATCTTTACTATAAATAGATGGGTACGGATCAGTTTAAGTCACACAATCTACACTTACACTCTCGCATACTTTCACTTTCTAGCTCATTGCAAACACCACACTTGTATTCAAATTTCGTTGTAACACTTAGTCGATCCGTACCACATCCTGCACTGTATCCTGATATTTGAAGCAATAGAAGAACAAGGCAGCTGCGATTGTCAGCTCCCGAGGTTTTATGCCGGCGATCTAGATTGATCAAGGGCTTTCCTCGTACATCTCGTGTCGTTCACTTTACTTTTGCTCATTGTTTGATCATAGATACAGCTCGATATCCTGAGCCGTATCCTGAATACTGATTTCCTAATTAACTCAACAAGCACATTTTCAAATACACTTTCTAGCACACTACCTCACTTTACTAATTTGATCACTTAATTGCTTCGGTAATTTTTGACCAAAACAAGTAGTGTATGTATAAGTTCTAACACGACTCACTCGGCAAACCAAATGGGTCAAAAACGACTTGATTTAACTCTTCAATGCCAGGCTAAGATGGTTGTAGACTACCCGCGGAAGGTGAACCAAACGTGTCAAAAACTACTCGTTTTGACTCTTCAATGTCATGCTAAGATGTTTGTAGACTACTCGCAGAAATAGATCCGCCCATTTTAAATAATCATTAGCTAGAGAGATTTTATTGACTTGTGTGACCCACACCGTTTGCACGGGTGGATGCCAACCAAAACTGGATGTGCAACCATGTAGGAAAACAGGCTCTAGGGAGGATTCCCAACGTTGAACTCTACATCCAGCAATGCCAACTTCTAATAAGTTCACTTTCGAATATAAAAAATACATACCTGAAATTATATTAAAAAGATTGAGGGGGGTTTTTTGGGGTTTTCGCTCAGTGCCTAAGGCAAATACAAGAAGCGTACAAAAGGGGCAGATTTTAGGGGGTGGGGTTTGGGTTTTTTGTCCATAGTTTAAGTTATTTATAATACATGATAATAATATTTTAATTGGTTAAATAAAATTATTTAAAAAGAACATCAATATTTTTTACATAACTGAATACATGTGAAATCCATAATAAGTCGAGAAGCATACCTCTGAAGTTGCCATAGAGTCTGATATCCCATAACCTGTTAGTGTACCCCGTAATTAAATTCCCTTCTTCATTTAAAACAGGCAGACCTTGCCGTAAAAAAACAGAGAGAAGAACAAAATTACGTAATCATCAACAACCATCAACTAACATGTTTGCTCCATTCAGGGTGCAATTTAGTAAGTTTGTTATGATAATTGCACATATAGGAATGATAATTAGAAATATATGAAACCAATCAAATAGTTATGTTAAGAATATTAAGACCTGACGGTTGGAGAACCCGTATGGATGTATGCTGAACTGAAGTTGTTACGGATGCCAACTTGCTACACCATTAATGGCCTTCATGTTTTCTCCATCACATCTGGCGTAATCTTCTCCATCACATCTGGCGTAAGCTTCGGAATCACATTAATGGCCTTCATGTTTTCTTGAATCTGCATTTCATGGCAACCCAAAACATGTTATTTTAACAAATGCAGAATGACGACAAAATTTGATTTAGAGGTGACGAAATGGGCAGGTCGGATAAAGGGTCAGAACTGTTTTAATAGTAATAAAAGCGTGAACACTTTTCGTCATCGAAACACTTAAAAGTGCTCATTTGTTTTTTTAAAGGCAAAAAATAATAAGCAAATCCCAAGCACACCCTAGGCACTAAAAGTACACTTTATCATCCCATTTTCTCATAAGCCACTAATTTTAAGAGAAAAAGGTAAACCGTTTGAATTCATAAGTAAACGGGTCAAAATTGCCCTAGGGCGTGTTTGAATAAAGGGTCGAAATTGTTTGTTCAAAACAATTTGTTTCACCCAATATAATAAGCATATGCACACTTTTCTTCATCCAAACACTAAAAGTGTTTATTTGCTCTTTTGAGCAATAAAAAGAAAAAAAGAAAAGATAAAAGCAATCCTAAACACACCCTTGGGCACTATAAGTACACTTTTTTCATCCCCTTTTATTCATAAGCTACTATTTTCAGGAAAAAAAAGTAACCCATTTGACTTTATCACAAGTAAATGAGTCAAACACACCACCTCTAACGATTATGATTCATACATATGGTGTGTGTGCGCGTGTGGTGGGGGGTGTTTTTAATAAACTAAAAGAAGGGAAAATGGAAAAAAAAAAGTAGTTGAATCCATGATGTGACCTCACCTGATGTTCCTTTGTAGCACCGGTAATAACCGATGATACATTGGGGTTTGTAGCACACCAAGCGATCGCAAGTTGAGACGTTGGCACATCTAGTTCATCAGCAATCGGTTGTAGCTTCCTCACTTTCTTCAGAACGTCATCCACCAATGATCGACTAGCCAGATGCTGCAATAGTTTAACATCAGTATACGATTTCAAAGTCAGCATAATTTTAACATAATGAATATAAACTTTAAGAATAAGTAATCAAAGAGCTTGAATGTTAGATAGTAAACTTCAAGATTACCTTATAATTTTCCAACGCAAAATCTACTGTCGGTGGAACCCCGGAATTGTATTTTCCGGTCAGAACTCCAGATGCAAGAGGACTCCATGTTGCAAGTCCGATGACGGCTTTCTCGTCCTTAAGAGCGGCGGCGGTGAGGGCTGGCGTTGCGGATCACCACCGGTTCCCAGTCCTGTGTGATGTGGCCTGACATGTTATTAGTCTACGAAGAAGAGGATATTTGTTTGTTGGATGGATGAGTATATTAGGGTTCTTTTAGAATTCCATGTGAAATCCCAACCTTAACCCTGTAGTGTGTTAAAAGTTTGGAGAACTTGCAAAATCACCCCCTCTCCAGTTCTAAAATCTTGAAGTTGAATGATCTCAGATCCTCGAAACTGCAAGCATAAAAAATTGCATATCAGTATAACGAAATTTCATTCTATCATGCATGTTCCGAAGCCAGTTATATAGAAATTAAATAAAGTGTAAAAAAATGATTCTTGGAAACTACCTTCGGTGTGAGCTCCACCTTCTCGAGAGCACAATCTGGGTATTCAAAAAGACTGAAACATCCATGTATTTCTGTATAGATACAAGATAATCACAAATACTTTTTGTGTTATATATGAAGAGGTCGTTACAAGATATTCACAAAAACTTGAATCTGGAATCCTTGTTTGATAAGTTATTTAATTGAAACTTGCAATAACGTGAATAAGAGTGTTCTTACATTCTGCTCACGCAAGATATTATTATATCTTCGGAGTGGTGATGGAGGACTCATGTAGGCAAGCACACGACTTGTCTAGCTAAACAAGAATAATAGCATACATACAATGAAACTCCTGGTCAGATTCATTTTGCAATCAATAGGATGTTCAAAAGACTGAAACATCTATCTATTTCATTTCTTATTATAAGCTTTGACTTGTTTCTACTTGATAATAATTTCAGTGTTAGTTTATTATAATAAACATACGTACACCACAGGCTTTATATGCATAACTATATCAAAAAGTCAATAACTTGAATCTGAAATCCTTCTTTCATACAAATTTTTAACTCTCTAATTGCAAAAGAAAGTGTTTTGGGGAAAAACAAAACCCCAAATCAACCAAGTAAGACAGATATATACTTTAACAATATGTTTAAAGCAAAAGAAAAGGATGATAAATGAAAGGTTTGATTGATGATAATCTTACATCCTCACTTGAGTTGCGCTTCCGATTATTCAAAAGAGATTGTTTGGGATGTTTGTTCACCAACATGAAACAAATATTGTGCGAAATCAATCAATTGAACACATGTAAACGAAGAGTATAGTACTACTGTAAGGTAAGTACGTACCTGGACCTCTTAATCGCTACACGAACCGTGGCGAATTAGCAAACCCTAACGCAACAAAACCAAAGACAAGATTAGAAACAGCCGACATATGGTTCATGATTTTGAACTCCGACGAACTTCACCGATCAGTGTTGGGTTTGATACAGCAACACCGGGGCGATCGATTAATTGATCGGACGGCAGCCGCTGTAGTCGCCATTGTTCCCATCTTCGTTCTCCGACCAAGTGACACGATCACTGTCATCGTGATCGCCTCGTCTCACCTTCTCATTGCCTCTCTCTGTCCCTCTTTCCCGTTCTCTCTCCCCTCGGTCTTTCACTCTCTAACCCCTGCTCTTCTCTGCGAGAGTGACGATTGAAGTAACTGGTTATAAATGTATCAGTTTCCATCGGTGAAATCTCTTAATTGCCCCCATGGTGTCTTAAACTTTTATTTTATTTAGCTTGTTTTTCCTTGTACGTAATACTTTAAAATTTATACCTTTCGTAAAATTACAATATTGTACATCACTTTTCCTTTATAATATATTATAGATTATGTTTTTTATTTTATTTTCTAGTTATTAAAATTGTCATTTAATTTAAAAAATAAATATATAAATAAAAAAATAATTAGGTAATGATGACGGGGGCTCCATCCCACACCCTGCAAGTTAAAGGGGGGCGTGATAAAGCCCCTAGCTGACGTGGATCATACGTGTCACTTACGTGTCTTGATAAAGCTCCTATGGGCTCCATCCCACACCCTCTAGCCTTATAAACAGTTGAACACACATAAATTCACATGGTTATGTCAAATCAGAATTCCTGATTTAAGATATTACTAGCGGTAAGACCCGTGTGCAAACACGGGTGATTTCTTAGAAAACCATGCATAATACATATTAATAATCTTTCTAAACAAGAGAGAAGATTGGTAATCTCTGCCAAGATTTGAGAGATTGTAACTGTGACATATACATTTATAAGAAAGAAGATTGATTATCTAATATCTATGTCATTATTATGATTTATGGAGAAGTTTGTAAACGTTAACCCTTCCAATTCATATAGAAGATAGTGAAGAAACTTCAGTTGTAAAACCGAGAGATGAATGTATGATGAATTAGTTAACATTTATCTAAACCGTTATATTGTTGGCTATCAGGCCCAAGAACACGAACAAAAAAAATTGATCTTAAGCATGATTGACTCTTTCTTGTTTATTATAAAACCTTGACTCTACAAAAATATATGGACCCTAACCATCTATTTATATGACATAACTTCGTAAACCTACTCAAACTCATACTCCTATCTTCTAGACATTTAAATAATTAGATAAACATGCAAATAATTTAAATAAAACTTTCAAACTAATCTAAAGTTACTAGATAATTCAAACTAATAATTTAAACTAAATTTTCACTTTGACCCTTCCATCTTTCTTTTAAATGCGTTTTAGGTTTATCACCTTCAATCTCTCCCTTAATCCTAAAACCCATTCATGCTTCTCTTGCTGTTTTCCCTGATCGAACCACACGGGTCTTGATCGTTCTTGCTTCATTCTAGTTCTTGCTACTTGTTCTTCGTCCTTTCATGCTTTCGCACTTTCTTTCTTCAAGAACTGGCTCTTAATGTCACACCCCAACCGATGGAGGAATCATCAGGGCGCGACACTAGGCAAACAAGATTGCTCAAGAGAATCCATAACAACTATCCATTACCAATATTTTTAACATTCATTGTCCCATATCAACGAACAAATATTCAATACATAGTTATTACATACAGCGAGTTCTCAAAAGCAAAACAAGTCCGACAACCTAGATTTCTATTAGATGAGTTTCTAGACTGCATAGCTTGATTTCAGCATATCATTCCATCAACCTGCCACATACGTTAAAATAAAGTCAATACATAAAGTAAAGGTGAGTACACAAGTTTTCATAGTAACAGTATGAAAAGCGTTTACGCATAACCAGCATGTAACACGTAACGGGCGAAGCATGTGACTATCAACAATGATTACAACTTAACCACGAGACTGCGTTGTAGAGTATGCGCGACACATGTTCAGCGAACACGTGAAGTGAAGTAATGTGATCCCTAGCAAACCCTGTCCACGATAGGTGCTGAGTCCAAACCATAGTACTATTGTTGCTAGAGGCGGTCTAGTGTAACACTGTATAAGCATAGTAACATACATTCAACAAATCACGTATAGCATGCGGGAGCGGTTAGCGTTTATAAAGTGTTTGCGTTGTGTGTTGTGTTTTGGTATAGAATGTATGTAACACCCAAAAGTGCGTTAAACGAAAATGGGTTCGAGTATACTCGCACTGTGTGTTTAAAGAGTAAACACAGTTTGGATTGGATTGAAGGGAGCGCGTTGAGTTTAGCCTGTGAATGGAAACAGAAGCACAAGTCGTTGAGCAGAGTGTTGAATGGTTTAAGTGTTCGACAGGTGATCTGAACGGATGGCGTAACACCCCGTGTTTCGAAAGTCAAAGTCAAGATTAAAGTCAAAGGAAGAAAAGATTGCTAATTACGATATGTCACTCCTTGGTTAACTCCTGTTTTGACTTCTTTGACTTGTAGATAATCTATTTACGTTATCGCATTAGTTGTACTATGTGGAGTACTTGTTAATAATCGCATATTAATTGCATGTTTAATCGATTTATCGCTTATCGCAAACGCATTCGCAACTCGAATTATGTGTCCTGGATATTGTTTTACGTGTGTGCTATTTATGTGTTACTTGTGCATGCTATGTTTATGTTGAGGTGTTAATCGCAATCTATCGCATCGTAATCGAATCGAAAACGCTAAACGCAAGTTGATTATAGTGATTGTATGTTAGATATAGTAGTTAGGATTAAAAGTAATCTAATGGGTAACTCTATCGCATCGTTCGCTCAAATCGCATCGCATGGCTCAACACGCGAATCGAAATGACAAAACTCATCGCGCCGGACTCATGGATCGAGTGGCCAACCGACCGAGTGGCCATCCGATCGGGTTGCCACCCGATCGGACTGCCACTCGATCGACCAGCCTTTCTCTCCACTTTCCTTTTTAGGAAACCCTATAAATACCCTTCATATGTCACATCACTTGATGTGATAGCTCTCACTCGACCCAACTCGCTCCAGCCCACATTTCTCTCGATTTCTCTCGATTCTTGTAAGTTTTCAACCTAAAACTTGTACTTTCTTGATCTACACGCACTCCTACACCTTTCTATCTTTTGAATCTTAACTTTTAACTGTGAAATCAGTAGATTTGAGGTGTTCTAGGATGATGTCATCATGGTGTTCTTATGAACTTCATGTTTTGGCTTTAATCCACCAAGAACAACTTGGATCTGGACAATTTCCACCTGAATAAACAAAGATCTTGCATGGATCTGAACATATTCATGGTGAAAAGGATTGAAAGATGATTTTCTAACTTTCTTTCAACTCTTTTACACTCAATGCACTCAAAACCGATAGAATCAGATCTTGTTCTGATCTTCTACTCATTCCTAGTGAAGTATTAGTTCCAGATCTGAATTCTATCCGAGAGATATTGATTTCGGGTTTGAACATGAACTACCGACTCAAACCATGAACCGGTCGGACTAGGGTGATTCCTGTTCGGTCGGGTCACTTGAGCCGAGATAAGGGTTCTGTTGTTCAAGCAAGATATCAAAACGTCTCGTTCAAAGCTACAAAACTTCAAACGAAATCAAGTGACAAGACGATCCGACCGTTGGGACGGATTGTCGTCCGATCGGATTACCATCCGATCGGATTGCCATCCGATTGACCGGCCATCCGATCGGGTTGTACTTGGTTCCATACTTAAACTTTTATTCAAACTATTGAAGGATCTAAATGTTGAAACGGATTACCGTCCGATAGCATTGCCATCCGATCGAGCGACCGTCCGATCGTGTGACATTTGGGGACTTGTATACTTAAACAATTTTCAACATGTTCAATATGTACGGATTGCCACCCGATCGGATAGCCATCCGATCGAGTGACCGTCCTGCTGTGAACTTGTTCTCAAAATGAGAAGCCTCGCCAATCGGATTGCTGTCCGATCGAACGACCGTTCGATCGACCGACCTGAAGGGTAGAGATACTTCTCTATTTTCAAAATGTTACAACGAAAACTTCAAAGTACAAACCATCATACACAAACACATCCTCATCCAAATGAGGTGTCAATCCAATCGAATGGCCATCCGATCGGATTACCATCCGATCCTTGGTACACCCATACGGTTTTGCGCGCCACTCATCGTTTATGCTATCATTAACTGTTCAGGCTAAACTCGCTCTAGCGCTCCCTTCAATCCATTAACTCTATCGCTGTACTTGAACCCTTTTTGCTTTACGCACTTTTGGGTGTTACATACGTTACTTATTCTAAATCACATCAAACACACTACGCAATACTTTACCGCTAACTACTAATGCATGTTATACGTGACCCGATGAATGCTTGTTTGTTATGTTTACACATAGATTGTTGTTTACATGCCTTAGCAACGATAGTACTATAGTTTGGACTCAGCACCTGTTCACTCAGGGGTTGTTAAGGACAATTAATCACATGATTCGAAGTGGTGAATATGTGTTACGAACTGCCTTACACAGTCAACCGCAATCATTGGTATTGATAGGATCATGTCGATAACTTACATGTTTCACATCACACATTGTATGTGCTGGTTATGCGTAAACGATTTCGAACTATACTATGCTATTATCAAACTTGTATGCTCACCTTTACACTATGTGTATTGACTTTTACTTTAACGTATGTGGCAGGTGCTTAAAAGGCTAGGATGCCTTGTTTGCTGTGTGATGAAATCGAGGCTAGGAAAGAGTCTAGAAATAAACAAACAAGCTATCTATATTGAAATCTGAGTTGTCAGATCAGTACTTGTTTATGAGATAATTATTTGTAATAACTGTTTTATTTGGATATGTTATGGCATGGGACATAACGTTTTAAATATCTTGTAATTAATAGTTGTTATGGATACTCATGGACAATCTGTTTCGCTCAGTGCCGCGCCCCGATGATTCTGTCATCGGTTGGGGTGTGACAGATTGGTATCAGAGCCATAACTATAGGGAATTAGGCCAGACTCGACCTAGTCCGGGTCGATGTCTTAGAAACGACCTAGTCTATAGTTAAGTACCAACAGACCGACTTGTGCATGCCCTGTAGGGGTTTTGTACGCACATACTTGCTATATCTTGCCATTCTCGCTTGCACTACACTATCACTGCATTCTAATTTTCAAAAAGGAACGAGTGATCAGGTCGAGATTAGGTGTGACAACCGCAAACTCCCGACCCAATCACTTGTTCAACCCACATTTATACCTATAAACTTGAAAATCTGCGTTAAATTAGGAGTGAAATCCGTACTTTAACGCACATTTTCCCTCTATTTATATTAAAATAGGAATAAAGTCGCTAAGTTAGGGGTGAAACCCGAACCTTGACGAATCGTTCCGATTTTATTTTGATTTTTTTCAACACTCTCACCAAAGACTCGACGGACTCCAACGACTTGAAGTCACACAGTAACTGGAAGGATGCGTGTCGTTCGCCCAAATCGAGGCGAGAGCATAGTCCCGAAAGTCAAAGTGTGTACCAAAAGTCCTTGTGAATAGTCGAATCACCTTGGCTGGTAGACGTGTTCCGATAGAAGCCGCAGACGATTCAATCCCGATTTTCTATGAGTTTCGATGCTGAGCCTGCAACTGCAGACTCTGATATTTGTCGATTTTATATGAATATTATGTGTTTTATGTGATTACGTGTTTCGATTTTGGTGATGTATCCATTTTTGCTGTTCATTTTGATCAACACTCACAACTTGCACTACACATCTACCTCAACAAGCCAACAAATCGCTGGCCATTATTCGCAAACGTTGCTCGATACTCGTAATCACTGTATTTAATCGCCTTATGCGCTGTGAAGGATAGGGAATACGTGCAACATATAGTTAGGTTTCTGTATTCTGACTGCCTTATGTGCTGCTGTACCTTACGTGCCTACGTGTTTCTGTGCTCTACGTGATTATGTGTTTCTGTGTGTATGTGCCTATGTGATTCGGTGTTTATGTGGATACGTGTTCCTGAGCTTTATGGTGAATCGCTAAACTATACTAGGAATGATCGATTAGTGTTTTGAGTCCTATGACGATGTCTGTTGCAGACAATGTCGTCATCTGGATCCCGTCACTCGCGCGCTGCTCGCCGAAACCAGAAAAACAAACGCCTTGCTGCTCTCGTCGTTAAACAAATGGCGAAGGTTGTTCCTCAGATCATCAGTGAACTGTACGAAAATGTGAGCAAATCGTCTGAGGAGTCCAGGACTGAAACCCCTAAGGCTGCTTATAGCTTCAAGCAGTTCAAAGCTTGCGGACCGAAAGAATTTACTGGCGAAGAGGGTCCTACGACCTTATTTCAATGGTTTGATTCGATCGAGGTCACCCTGCGCCAGAGTGGCTATCCTGACGATCTCCACACTCTGAACACTACCGGCATCTTCCAATCCCGAGCACTAGATTGGTGGACGGCCGAGAGAAATAAACGCGGAAACGATGCAGCTTATGGTTTGACGTGGGATGAGCTGAAGGATGTCATGTTGGAAGAGTTCTACCCTCCCCACGAGCGCCAAAAGTTGGAGGACGAATTCTGGCATATCAAGCAGAAGGATGGTGACAATGCTGCTTTAACTGCTCGCTTCAAGCAGCTTAGCATAATCTGTCCTGATCAAGTTAAGACTTCTGATATGGCAATCAAGAAGTATATCCAAGCTCTGCAAGATTGTGTCGTATATTTTGTGCAAGCTTCAAAACCAGCAACAATAGAGGAAACTTACCTGCTTGCCACTGAAATAAATGACAAGCGAGTGAAGTCTGGCTTCTGGGATAAAGCCGCCAAGAATCTACATCAAGCTACCACTGCACCAACCGTTGAAGCCGTCGCCACTCCTCAGTCTTCAAAGGCCTCTCGTCGCAAGAGGAAGAACAACAGCAACTCCAGCAACAAGAACTGTGCTGTCACCACTGCTGCCCGCTCCAAGCTGTACCAGCTCAGCAGCAAACTCAACACCGCCAAGTCGCGACACCGGTAATCCAAGCACCACCGGCAAAACGTGCTTACACTGGTCCTCACCCTGCCTGCCCGACTTGTACCTATCACCACCCAGTGGGAATCGCCTGCATATTTTGTGTGCATTGCAACATGTATGACCATTTCACCACCAACTGCCATACAGGTCCTCGACAAGCTCCAGCTTCTGCTCATCAGGCTCTGCTCCCTGTCCCTCAAGGCCAACAAGCGGCTCCGGCACCCGCGGTCAATGCTAGAGTCTGCTTTGCATGTGGTGATCCCAACCACTTCGCAAACATGTGCCCCAATCAGGTTGTGAAGCAAGAGCAACAACAGTAGCAGCCCCATCAACAGCAGCAGCAGCCTCAGCAACAACAGCAACAAGTAACTTGTGCTCGAACTTTCAACATTAATGTGCACCAGGCTCAGGCTGACTACAACGTGGTCAATGGTACGTTCCTTGTGAATGGTATTTATGCTTCGTGTTTGTTTGATACTGGAGTCGATAACTGTTTTGTAACATTTGAGTTCGAAAAGCTCCTTAATCGTAAGCGCGCCCATCTTCCCTCGACGTTCGATGTTGAAGTTGCCACTGGAAGAACTGTCGCTGTCAATTTTGTTCTTCGTGATTGTACTCTCGAGCTCAACAATCACATCTTTCCTATCAACCTTATTCCGATGCAACTCAGAAGTTTTGATGTCATAGTAGGCATGGACTTTCTTCGTGAAAACCATGCTGAAGTTGTTTGCTTCGACAAGATGATTCGATTCTCGCTCGCTAATGGTGATCAATTGTGTGTTTATGGTGAAGTCGCATCGAAGAAACTCCAACTCATGTCATGTGTTCAAGCTAGCAAGTATCTCCGCAAGGAATACAGAGCTTTCTTGGCTAATATTGTAGTAGCAGAGAAGGAAAAGAAAGGAAAGACAGAAGTGAAAGACGTCCCTGTTGTTCGTGAATTCCCTAACGTTTTTCCTGAAGATCTACCAGGCTTACCACCAAGTTGTGATATCGACTTTCGCATCGACCTCATTCCTGGAGCAAATCCTGTTGCAAGAGCTCCTTATCGACTCGCACCGTCCGAAATGCGCGAACTCTCGAGTCAGCTCCAGGAATTTCTTGATAAAGGCTTCATTCGCCCTAGCACCTCTCCTTGGGGCACACCAGTTCTTTTCGTCAAAAAGAAGGATGGGTCGTTCCGGATGTTTATCGACTACCGGGAATTGAATAAGCTGACAATCAAGAATTGCTATCCTCTACCTCGCATCGATGATTTATTTGACCAGTTACAAGGTGCTACGTGTTTCTCCAAGATCGACCTACACTCGGGTTACCACCAGTTACGCATACAAGAGGAAGACATCCCCAAAACCGCTTTTCGCACTTGATACGGCTACTACGAGTTCGTTGTTATGCCTTTTGGTTTAACCAACGCACCCGCGGTTTTTATGGATCTGATGAATCGCGTGTGTAAACCTTTTCTCGACCGCTTCGTCATCGTGTTCATCGATGATATCCTGATCTATTCCAAGTCGAAAACCGAACACGGGCAACATCTACGTTTGGTTCTCGAGCTACTCCAGGGGAATCGACTCTATGCCAAGTTCTCCAAGTGTGAATTCTGGCTAGAGGAGGTTCAATTCCTCGGTCACATTGTCAATAGTCAAGGTATCCACATCGACCCCGCGAAGATCGAAGCTGTCAAGAGTTGGGTTACACCTAAGAACCCGTCTGAAGTCCGTTCTTTTCTCGGATTAGCGGGCTATTATCGCCGATTTATCAAAGGATTCTCTAAAATCGTTGTGCCGCTCACATCTCTCACACACAAAGACAAGCCTTTTGTTTGGGGAACCAGACAAGAGACTGCCTTTCAGACCCTCAAGTGCATGCTTTGCAATGCTTATGTTCTCACTTTACCCGACGGAAACGATGACTTTATCGTCTATTGCGATGCCTCGAACCTTGGCCTCGGTTGTGTTCTCATGCAACGAGACAAGGTTATTGCTTACGCGTCTCGTCAGCTCAAGATCCACGAGAAGAACTATACAACCCACGACCTCGAGCTAGGCGCAGTTCTTTTTGCGTTAAAGATTTGGCGACACTACCTTTATGGTACCAAGTGTACGATCTTCACCGATCATAGGAGCCTACAACATATCTTTGACCAGAAGGAGCTAAATATGCATCAACGCCGGTGGGTAGAATGTCACACCCCGACCACGTAGAACATAAAAAACGTGGCGGAAACATCGGGGAGTGTTGTAACAGAATTAATGTTTCACAACCATGGATATTGAAGTTTCGTTTTATAGATTAAAAGTGTTACTATGTCTTAACAAACAAATAAATACAACATAATTAACTAGTCTTGCATCTTTTATTGTCACTAAAGCCCAAGTCTGTCTATGTGTATCTTGAACATCTTATGCAACAGCTCCTGAAAAACACATGTGAAAATAGGTACGTCAGCATAAAAATGCCTGTGAGATACATAGGTTTTGTGAAAATAAGATTCATGACTTATGTTTGAGAAAATGTTTAGTCATGAACCTTGTTATTTGCTTTGTCTTTTAAATCATTTGAAAAACGGTAAGATCAGATGATAAGTATAAATAAATGTAAGGTTAAATGAATAACCAAGTAAAATGTGTTTGCATAAGATAAGTTGTTTATAAATCAATGTCTTGTGAAAAGTATGTTATTTGTATGAAATGTTCTATGTCTCAAACTGAAATGATTCAAATAACGTTACGACATGTAATACCATACAAACACTTATATATAGGAAGTACCAGCGGCGTATCCACCATGCTTGTATCATATTACACACGCATCGTTACTTAATCACTTAATCAAACCAAACCAACCAATGTAAGAAGTTCATGTCAAGATGTAAATCATGTCAAAATGTCTATGTCAAATATCCATGTCAAATGTCTATGTCAAATATCCATGTCAAATGTCTATGTCAAATATCCCTGTCAAATGTCTATGTCAAAATGTCATGTATGGCAAGTGAAATGTCTCAACTAAACCATATGCACAAAAACAAAGTATTGAAGTAAAACTTGGTTTAAATCAAAGTTATGTTTTGTGGGAAATGCATGATCAAATGTCAATCATGTTAAAATGTCTATGCCGAAATGTCTATGTCAAATGTCTATGTCAAAATGTCATGTATGGCAAGTGAAAGGTCTCAACTAAACCATATGCACAAAAACAAAGTATTGAAGTAAAACTTGGTTTAAATCAAAGCTATGTTTTGTGTAAATGCATGCAAATATTTAATATGAACATTTATGCGGTATTGTGAAAATGCATACATCCAAGCCTGGCGACTGTGGTGATAAACCCTTTAAACAAATTAAAGGTCTATCTGTCTTATATCAACGAATTCGGTCATTCCTTTCATCCCCTTTCCCTGGGACGTCCGGAACGGGAGTTGTCAATTCCTATGGTACCACTACCTACTAACGAACGGCATGATCGGTGTTAATGAATGTATTGTCCCATGTAAACAAACCAAATGTCATACCAAAATGTAAGCATGTGATGAAAACAATGTACTAAGTATGCACGCAATGGACATACATAGCATAAAATGTAAATGTAAAACGATGTACTAAGTATGAACTAAATGGAGATACATAGCATAAAACACAATGAGATCATGTACTATAATGTACTAACGAACATAGCAGTATATGATGCGAAAACAGGAAAGCATGAAAGTAACAAGTAGGCACATGTGTTCCACCCAAAAACAGTTTGGAAAACAGTAAAAGAGGGGTCTATGTACTCACTTGAGATTGCTCAGTTGTCTAAAGATAACCACCAAACAGTGCTAGAGATCTCGGAATCAAACGGCACCTAATATAGGTAACTATGTTAAATAACCGGACCTAAATCGGAAGACTGGGTAGCATTAGGGTTTGTAAACCAAACGAGTGTGGAGACTCGTGTGATATGGTTTAACAAAGCCTACATACTAAATGAAACTTAACCTAACTGCTTACGACCCATTACGACCCGTTTAGGTAGCTTATGCTACTTTAACGCGTCGTTCGCGTGAAACGCGTTCGGACCGCCTAACTAGTCCTATGACAAGTGTTATATGCCTAAACATGTTACATAATCAGTTATGTGACAAAAGTTGAGGTTACATATGCTTAATTACCAATTATACATGAAAAGGGTATTCTGGTAATTTACCTAAGGCATATAAACTACCTATCATACAACTACTTAAACGATGTGACCATAGGGTATAACCTCGGAAGGTTATTCCCTACCTACTATGGTCACCTAATGTGTTTGGTCGGATCCTAATGATCGACCAAACTGGGTCGGGTTCGAAGGTATAAGCGATTTATCAGATCGCTTACCTTACGACCCTAGACAACGTGGTAATCAGTAGGCATAGTCCCAAGGGACTATGACCATCGTGATTACAATCACGTTGCGAAGTTCTAAAGAACTTCGCATTGACCATTACTGGTCAACGCTGAAAGTCAAACAAAGTTTGACTTTCTGACTCGAAAAGCAGTAAAATAAGGAAAAGAACGAAGGAATACTTACGAAGGGTCCCCGAATGCTAAACTCGATTCAAAAATCTCAGGTATGAAACAAATGTTTCAACTTAGAGTTTCTCAAATCAAGTTTCTAGTGATTATGAACAAAGGGGGGTGGGGTATTTATAGTTTTCGGGTAACCGTTAAGATCGTTTGTTGAATATCGTGCCTTAATCCAAGCCGTACAAGTGTTGGAAACTCATGGTGGTTAAAAACCATCCTTATCAACTGATTAGGCAAGTGGTGAGTGTGTGGTTGTGGTTAAAACAGCTGCAAACAGATGTTAATGCAGTTAATCTGGTCCAGAAGACTGACGCGGGCCGCCTAAGGATATACAGAAACTGAGGCGGGCCGCCTGGCTGTCTGATCAGCAAACTTCTTGCAGAATTGACAGTTTCAGTCCCTGCACGTGTTTAAGGCCATTTCCGACACTTCCAAGGCCCGTAAAGTCAACTTTAAGGCCCTAAAATGTTGCCTAAATATTGTGGACATGAAACATGTTAAAAAATATGCCGGATGATGGTTCGTTTGGTCGTACGAACGCGATGTTCGCTTAATTACGACGGAATGCGCATAAGCGCGAAAAACGATCCAAATGACGCGACGAATGGATTTTTCTTATGGCGAACACTAAAATATAATATAGTCATGCTTTCATAAATTTTTGGATATCCAGATGTATTCAGAACGTAAGTTATGCGCGAAAATGCAAACTTGTGCACTTTTTGACACTTTTAGTCCCTGGATGACCCAAAAGTTTATTTTAGCACACCGAACCCCTCAAAGCCTATTTCTAAGCTATGTAAAGGATATTTATGGTATGTTTAACTTATGGTCATGTTCCGGAATGTCTGTTACAGTTCAAATTGGCATACTTTCGCAGTTTGTCAAATTTAGTCCCTGTAAGCGATTTAACTTGATTTTGCCATACCAAAGCCTTCAAAACTTATTTCTAAGTTATGTAAAGGTTATCTAAGGTATGTTAAGCCTATGTCACTATTCCGGAGTGTTTGTTGCATTAAACTGGTTATATTTACGCATTAGTGCGCGTATAACCTTCCAGAAAGCGATTTAGAGTTTGAAATTGAACAAGAATTGATATGTGCAAATGATACACATATTTTTACAAATCCCAAGTATGAAATATAATATTTCATTGGTTTGGTATTTGTTTGATGGTCGTGGAGGCACAGGTGTTACAGTCTCCCCTACTTTAGGAAATTTCGTCCCGAAATTTATTTAGAGGAAACTTGTAAGAGTTTAAAACATGAAGTTGAAAAGATCGAACAATATTGGCTAGATTTCTGAACTTCTAGTAACTTTAATAATCATCATGATTGCAACGTAAGAGGGATACCTATATATACAAGTATATAAAGCATCATTGGTGCGTCCACCGTACCTCCATTACATCGTCCTCATTTTGTTATTGTTGTCGCTATCGGTTCTTTCACATAATAAATCTTACTGGATTTCTGTGCACTAAATTTCATAATTATGTGCGCATACATAATTAGAGAATTCCTTGCACAGTTCACACAGTCTATTTTATAATGTGTAGGGTAAAACCAAATGAAAAATCATGTGATGAGCGTGACTTAGACCGCCATAGAGTCCTTTAGACTAAATCAATAAATGATTTAAATAGACTATCAAGGAGTCTGTTTAGCTACATCACTAGATGTCATCATTTTTTTTTTTACCAAATTGTGAATCAATCTTTTTGACTAGACCACTAAAGGGTCTCTTATGAATCATGGAGTGGTACTATATAATCCAAGGGTCTTAACTATTACATAGAAGCCCATTTAAGGATTTAAAGGTAGTACCTTTTGAATATCCTGCTACGAATCCCTCATATGAAGATATGAAAGATCCTGCAAGGATTTGGATAAAGAATATCCAGAGTATTAAAAACACCAAAAATGCATAAAAGAAAACATAAGATGAGTAAACACATAGTCACATAATCACAAAATTGTTTGTTAATTTGTCTTGTAAATTGCGTACATGCATTTAAAGCACACTAGGAATCCATTCCGTGGATTTCATTTGGTACTTTAAACGTTATCAAGAATCCAACTATAAAGATAGAAAGATTCAAAAAGAAAATTCGATTTCGATTATTAGGAACCGAAGTGTTCGAATTAAGGTACATAAGGAATCCAATTAAGGACTCTGATTTGAACGATAATCATCCACAAGGATCTAATTGTAAAGATAAAAAGATCCCATATGAATTTTAGAAGTTGAAGATGTTTTGAAACCTTGCACTGGATGTGCTTAGGTCAAAACATGATGTAAAAATGTTTATGAAGTTGAGATGCTTGATATGTCAAGGCGACATATGAAGCAGAATTTTGAAGGTTAAGTCAATGTATGAGGAAAATATATTTTTTTTTTTTTGAAAACTATGCATGGGGTTCTTTTAAGAAAAAATGTGTTCACCGTTTTTGAAACCTTATATATAATACTTTTGAAATAAAGTAGGTGTATTAGATAGATATATTTACAAAAATGTTTTAAAATCATGCGAGATGAACTTTGAAATTATGTATAAGGTTTTTTTTTTGAAAGACATGAATGATGCTTTTCGAAATCATGCACTTGATAAGAAAATGTATTGTGTTAATGTTGTCTTCAGACTATATGAAATATTTTGAAATTAGGAAGGTTGGTTTTGATAACATGGCCAATGTTTTTGAAATAACATAGACAATGTATCTAGAAAATTGTTTTCAAACTATATGAAATGTTTTGAGATCATGAAGATTGTGTTGAAATACTTGTACTGTGTATGTTGAAAAATCAAAACGTAATGGGTATGAGATTTGAAAATATCCTTAGTTATCCAACCAAGGATTCAAAAATACTGGTGTGTAAAAAGCACGATTACTCATAATTTCACTTTATTTCCTGTACTTCGTTTCTTAGAATGAAACGAGTACTTAAAATTTTCGAGGGAATCATGAGCAATCATTTGAGAGAGAGAAATCACAGGAGTAGTTTGTAAGGTACATAGTTCCTTGATGTAGGTATCATAGGAAAAGCCATACACTCCTAGCAGGAGGTTGAGCTGGTTGGTTGGGGACTGCTTTACCATTGTGAGCGACCATGGCGAAGTTCTGAGAAGCCTTTCGCTTCTTTGACTTCATAGGGAATCGTTCATCCATGGTCTTTGATTCCTCGATTGGTTTATTGGCTGATGGTGTTGTCGCCTGACTAGGTCCTGCCTGTCTTGGTGACTCTTGAGTGGCTTCATCCTGGAGATGATACATGGCAGTAGCTAATTCAACAGTCTTCAGGACTACTTCGCCTATTCGCTGAGCGAATTTTGGCTGCTTGCTCAGATATCTGGGCGTCATCGTGATGAAGAGACATTCTTGAAGAAAAAGAAAGGCATAGGGAGAAACAGGTGAAAGATTATTGGACAATCAAAACAGAATGATAACGCATGAAGATTGCGATCATTTGTTTGTTACCTAAGGCAAACAAATGAGACGGTGACTGATCAAAGTAAATGGGTCAAAAATAATGTATCGCGAAGACATGCTCGCCTATAAGTGAACACTCATCCCAAGAATTCCCAGGTAAGCACAACTGGTCTCGCGTCTGATGAGATGTATACGAAGTGCTTGCCTAGACAGAAAACCCAGAATACAGGCATTCACCCTTCCAGTTTGCACGTGTTCACATTATTTAAAACCCAAAACCTTGACGAGATTTTGAAAACTCAAAAGGGTTCAAAACCTAGTAATCAATCATCCTAGAACAGATGATTAGTTTTCAAAGCGGTTTTGAAATTCATGTTCTTGTTGTGGTCGTCACCAAAGGATAGGTGACGGTATTGTTTTATGACTAAACGCAAGTAAACTCGCGTTAGGGTCCTAAGAAGGTTATAGACTAGGTCAAAGCATTACTAATAACCTAATTCCCTATAACCTGTGGCTCTGATACCATCTTTTCTGTCACACCCCGACCACGTAGAACATAAAAAACGTGGCGGAAACATCGGGGAGTGTTGTAACAGAATTAATGTTTCACAACCATGGATATTGAAGTTTCGTTTTATAGATTAAAAGTGTTACTATGTCTTAACAAACAAAGAAATACAACATAATTAACTAGTCTTGCATCTTTTATTGTCACTAAAGCCCAAGTCTGTCTATGTGTATCTTGAACATCTTATGCAACAGCTCCTGAAAAACACATGTGAAAATAGGTACGTCAGCATAAAAATGCCTGTGAGATACATAGGTTTTGTGAAAATAAGATTCATGACTTATGTTTGAGAAAATGTTTAGTCATGAACCTTGTTATTTGCTTTGTCTTTTAAATCATTTGAAAAACGGTAAGATCAGATGATAAGTATAAATAAATGTAAGGTTAAATGAATAACCAAGTAAAATGTGTTTGCATAAGATAAGTTGTTTATAAATCAATGTCTTGTGAAAAGTATGTTATTTGTATGAAATGTTCTATGTCTCAAACTGAAATGATTCAAATAACGTTACGACATGTAATACCATACAAACACTTATATATAGGAAGTACCAGCGGCGTATCCACCATGCTTGTATCATATTACACACGCATCGTTACTTAATCACTTAATCAAACCAAACCAACCAATGTAAGAAGTTCATGTCAAGATGTAAATCATGTCAAAATGTCTATGTCAAATATCCATGTCAAATGTCTATGTCAAATATCCATGTCAAATGTCTATGTCAAATATCCCTGTCAAATGTCTATGTCAAAATGTCATGTATGGCAAGTGAAATGTCTCAACTAAACCATATGCACAAAAACAAAGTATTGAAGTAAAACTTGGTTTAAATCAAAGTTATGTTTTGTGGGAAATGCATGATCAAATGTCAATCATGTTAAAATGTCTATGCCGAAATGTCTATGTCAAATGTCTATGTCAAAATGTCATGTATGGCAAGTGAAAGGTCTCAACTAAACCATATGCACAAAAACAAAGTATTGAAGTAAAACTTGGTTTAAATCAAAGCTATGTTTTGTGTAAATGCATGCAAATATTTAATATGAACATTTATGCGGTATTGTGAAAATGCATACATCCAAGCCTGGCGACTGTGGTGATAAACCCTTTAAACAAATTAAAGGTCTATCTGTCTTATATCAACGAATTCGGTCATTCCTTTCATCCCCTTTCCCTGGGACGTCCGGAACGGGAGTTGTCAATTCCTATGGTACCACTACCTACTAACGAACGGCATGATCGGTGTTAATGAATGTATTGTCCCATGTAAACAAACCAAATGTCATACCAAAATGTAAGCATGTGATGAAAACAATGTACTAAGTATGCACGCAATGGACATACATAGCATAAAATGTAAATGTAAAACGATGTACTAAGTATGAACTAAATGGAGATACATAGCATAAAACACAATGAGATCATGTACTATAATGTACTAACGAACATAGCAGTATATGATGCGAAAACAGGAAAGCATGAAAGTAACAAGTAGGCACATGTGTTCCACCCCAAAACAGTTTGGAAAACAGTAAAAGAGGGGTCTATGTACTCACTTGAGATTGCTCAGTTGTCTAAAGATAACCACCAAACAGTGCTAGAGATCTCGGAATCAAACGGCACCTAATATAGGTAACTATGTTAAATAACCGGACCTAAATCGGAAGACTGGGTAGCATTAGGGTTTGTAAACCAAACGAGTGTGGAGACTCGTGTGATATGGTTTAACAAAGCCTACATACTAAATGAAACTTAACCTAACTGCTTACGACCCATTACGACCCGTTTAGGTAGCTTATGCTACTTTAACGCGTCGTTCGCGTGAAACGCGTTCGGACCGCCTAACTAGTCCTATGACAAGTGTTATATGCCTAAACATGTTACATAATCAGTTATGTGACAAAAGTTGAGGTTACATATGCTTAATTACCAATTATACATGAAAAGGGTATTCTGGTAATTTACCTAAGGCATATAAACTACCTATCATACAACTACTTAAACGATGTGACCATAGGGTATAACCTCGGAAGGTTATTCCCTACCTACTATGGTCACCTAATGTGTTTGGTCGGATCCTAATGATCGACCAAACTGGGTCGGGTTCGAAGGTATAAGCGATTTATCAGATCGCTTACCCTACGACCCTAGACAACGTGGTAATCAGTAGGCATAGTCCCAAGGGACTATGACCATCGTGATTACAATCACGTTGCGAAGTTCTAAAGAACTTCGCATTGACCATTACTGGTCAACGCTGAAAGTCAAACAAAGTTTGACTTTCTGACTCGAAAAGCAGTAAAATAAGGAAAAGAACGAAGGAATACTTACGAAGGGTCCCCGAATGCTAAACTCGATTCAAAAATCTCAGGTACGAAACAAATGTTTCAAGTTAGAGTTTCTCAAATCAAGTTTCTAGTGATTATGAACAAAGGGGGGTGGGGTATTTATAGTTTTCGGGTAACCGTTAAGATCGTTTGTTGAATATCGTGCCTTAATCCAAGCCGTACAAGTGTTGGAAACTCATGGTGGTTAAAAACCATCCTTATCAACTGATTAGGCAAGTGGTGAGTGTGTGGTTGTGGTTAAAACAGCTGCAAACAGCTGTTAATGCAGTTAATCTGGTCCAGAAGACTGACGCGGGCCGCCTAAGGATATACAGAAACTGAGGCGGGCCGCCTGGCTGTCTGATCAGCAAACTTCTTGCAGAATTGACAGTTTCAGTCCCTGCACGTGTTTAAGGCCATTTCCGACACTTCCAAGGCCCGTAAAGTCAACTTTAAGGCCCTAAAATGTTGCCTAAACATTGTGGACATGAAACATGTTCAAAAATATGCCGGATGATGGTTCGTTTGGTCGTACGAACGCGATGTTCGCTTAATTACGACGGAATGCGCATAAGCGCGAAAAACGATCCAAATGACGCGACGAATGGATTTTTCTTATGGCGAACACTAAAATATAATATAGTCATGCTTTCATAAATTTTTGGATGTCCAGATGTATTCAGAACGTAAGTTATGCGCGAAAATGCAAACTTGTGCACTTTTTGACACTTTTAGTCCCTGGATGACCCAAAAGTTTATTTTAGCACACCGAACCCCTCAAAGCCTATTTCTAAGCTATGTAAAGGATATTTATGGTATGTTTAACTTATGGTCATGTTCCGGAATGTCTGTTACAGTTCAAATTGGCATACTTTCGCAGTTTGTCAAATTTAGTCCCTGTAAGCGATTTAACTTGATTTTGCCATACCAAAGCCTTCAAAACTTATTTCTAAGTTATGTAAAGGTTATCTAAGGTATGTTAAGCCTATGTCACTATTCCGGAGTGTTTGTTGCATTAAACTGGTTATATTTACGCATTAGTGCGCGTATAACCTTCCAGAAAGCGATTTAGAGTTTGAAATTGAACAAGAATTGAAATGTGCAAATGATACACATATTTTTACAAATCCCAAGTATGAAATATAATATTTCATTGGTTTGGTATTTGTTTGATGGCCGTGGAGGCACAGGTGTTACATAGAACTTCTCAACGATTATGACTGTGAGATTCGTTATCATCCTGGCAAAGCAAATGTCGTTGCCGACGCTCTCAGCAGACGGAGTTATTTGCATAGCGCCAGTAATATTCAAGCCCAATATAATCTCGAAACCCTCATCCGCGAAGCTCAACATGCCTGCTTTAATGAACGCACTTTGAAGAAGGAAAGGATTCTCAATGATGGAGCCCAGCTAGAAAATAAGTCGAATGGGATATTCCATTATCTGGACCGAATTTGGATCCCTAAACGGACCAAATTACGATAGATTTTGATGGACGAAGCCCACAAATCCTGATATTCTATTCATCCTGGTGCCGACAAGATGTACCAGGACTTGCGCTACAAGTACTGGTGGCCGGGCATGAAGAGAGATATCGCCCTCTATGTTTCGAAGTGCCTGACTTGCTCGAAGGTCAAGGCTGAGCACCAAAGACCCTCTGGCTTACTCGTTCAACCCGAAATCCCTGTGTGGAAGTGGGAGAGTATAGCTATGGATTTCATAACGAAACTTCCGCGCACGCCATCAGGTCATGACAGCATCTGGGTTGTCGTTGACCGTTTGACTAAATCTGCTCACTTTGTGCCGATACGGGAAGACTACAAGGTAGAAAAATTAGCCCGAATCTACACCAAAGAGATCATTTGTCGACATGGGACGCCTCGCGACATCATTTCTGACCGCGATGCTCGGTTTACCTCGCGTCTTTGGGAGACATTTCAATCTGCCCTCGGTACTGCGCTTAATCTAAGTACCGCTTTTCATCCCCAAACCGACGGTCAGACTGAAAGAACGATTCGTACCCTTGAAGACATGCTCCGTTCGTGTGCTATATATTTCGGTGGTAATCGGGACGCATACTTACCTTTAGTCGAATTCTCGTACAATAACAGTTATCATTCCAGCATTCAAATGGCACCATTTGAGGCTTTGTATGGAAGAAGATGTCGATCGCCGATTGTATGGCACGAGATCGGACACTTGCAATTAACCGGTCCTGAGCTACTGCAAGAAACGACTGACAAAATCCTCCAAATTCAAGACAATCTACTGAAAGCTTGGAGTCGTCAGAAAAATTACGCCGATAGACGACGCAAGCCCCTTGAATTTGACGTTGGCGACCATGTACTCCTAAAGGTATTACCTTGGAAGGGTGTGGTCAGATTCGGCAAGAAAGGAAAGCTCGCGCCACGATATGTTAGACCCTTTAAGATTCTGGAAAGGATCGGAAAAGTGGCCTATAGACTCGAACTACCGGAGGAACTTAACAACGTTCACCCGACTTTTCACGTTTCGAACCTCAGAAAGTGCTTGGCTGAGCATGATTTACACTTACCCCTTGAGATTCTTCAAGTAAACGAAACACTACACTTCGTGGAAAAGCCCATCGAGATCATGGACCGCCAAACCAAGCAGCTCCGACGCTCGCGCATTCCCATTGTGAAGGATCGCTAGGAAGGCAACCGAGGCGTAGAGTTCACTTGGGAACTCGAAAGCGACATGAAGGCGAAGTACCCGCAGTTGTTTATTACGGCTTCGGCCTAATTTCGGGACGAAATTCCCTTAAGAAGGGGAGGCTGTAACACCCCGTGTCTCGAAAGTCAAAGTCAAAGTCAAGATTAAAGTCAAAGGAAGAAAAGATTGCTAATTACGATCTGTCACTCCTTGGTCAACTCATGTTTTGACTTCTTTGACTTGTAGATAATCTATTTACGTTATCGCATTAGTTGTACTATGTGGAGTACTTGTTAAAAATCGCATGTTTAATCGATTTATCGCTTATCACAAACGCATTCGCAACTCGGATTATGTGTCCTGGATATTGTTTTACGTGTGTGTGCTATTTATGTGTTACTTGTGCATGTTATGTTTATGTTAAGGTGTTAATCGCAATCGAAATCGCAATCTATCGCATCGTAATCGAATCGAAAATGCTAAACGCAAGTTGATTATAGTGATTGTATGTTAGATATAGTAGTTAGGATTAAAAGTAATCTAATGGGTAACTCTATCGCATCATTCGCTCAAATCGCAACGCAAGGCTCAACACGCGAATCGAAACAACAAAACTCATCGTGCCGGACTAATGGATCAAGTGGCCAACCGACCGCATGGCCATCCGATCGGGTTGCCATCCGATTGGGTTGCCATCCGACCGAGTTGTCACCCGATCGGGTTGCCACCCGATCGGACTGCCACCTGATTGACCAACCTTTCTCTCCACTTTCCTTTTTAGGAAACCCTATAAATACCCTTCATATGTCACATCACTTGATGTGATAGCTCTCACTCGACCCAGCTCGCTCCAGCCCACATTTCTCTCGATTTCTCTCAATTCTTGTAAGTTTTCAACCTAAAACTTGTACTTTCTTGATCTACCCGCACTCCTACACCTTTCTATCTTTTGAATCTTAACTTTTAACCGTGAAATCAGTGGATTTGAGGTGTTCTAGGATGATGTCATCATGGTGTTCTTATTAACTTCATGTTTTGGCTTCAATCCACCAAGAACAACTTGGATCTGGACGATTTCCACCTGAATAAACATAGATCTTGCATGGATCTGAACATATTCATGGTGAAAATGATTGAAAGATGGGTTTCTAACTTTCTTTCAACTCTTTTACACTCAATGCACCCAAAACCAATAGAATCAGAGCTTGTTCTGATCTTCTACTCATTTCTAGTGAAGTATTAGTTCCAGATCTGAATTCTATCCGAGAGATATTGATTTCGGGTTTGAACATGAACTACCGACTCGAACCATGAACCGGTCGGACTAGGGTGATTCCTGTTCGGCCGGGTCACTTGAGCCGAGATAAGGGTTCTGTTGTTTAAGCAAGATATCAAAACGTCTCGTTCAAAGCTACAAAACTTCAAATGAAATCAAGTGATAAGACGATCCGACCGTTGGGACGGATTGCCATCCGATCGGATTGCCATCCGATCGACCGACCATCTGATTGGGTTGCACTTGGTTCCATACTTAAAGTTTTTTTCAAACTATTCAAGGATCTAAACGTTGAAACGGATTACCGTCCGATCGGATTGCCATCCGATTGAGCGACCGTCCGATCGTGTGACGTTTGGGGACTTATATACTTAAACAATTTTCAACATGTTCAATATGTACGGATTGCCACCCGATCGGATAGCCATCCGATCGAGTGACCATCCTGTTGTGAACTTGTTCTCAAAATGAGAAGGCTCGCTAATCGGATTGTTGTCCGATCGAACGACCGTTCGATCGACCGACCTGAAGGGTAGAGATACTTCTCTATTTTCAAAATGCTACAACGAAAACTTCAAAGTACAAACCATCATACACAAACACATCCTCATCCAAACGAGGTGTCAATCCAATCAAATGGCCATCAGATCAGATGACCATCCGAACGGATTGTCACCCGATCGACTGGCCATCCGAACGGATTGTCACCCGATCGACTGGCCATCCGATCCTTGGTACACCCATACGGTTTTGCGCGCCACTCATCATTTATGCTATCATTAACTGTTCAGGCTAAACTCGCTCTAGCACTCCCTTCAATCCATTAACTCTATCGCTGTGAGTATACTTGAACCCTTTTTGCTTTATGCACTTTTAGGTGTTACATAGGTTATTTATTCTAAATCACATCAAACACACTACGCAATACTTTACCGCTAACCACTAATGCATGTTATACGTGACCCGATGAATGCTTATTTGTTATGTTTACACATAGATTGCTGTCTACCTGCCTTAGCAACGATAGTACTATAGTTTAGACTCAGCACCTGTTCACTCAGGGGTTGTTAAGGACAATTAATCACATGATTCGCAGTGGTGAATATGTGTTACGAACTGCCTTACGCAGTCAACCCGCTGTCATTGGTATAGATAGGATCATGTCGATAACTTACATGCTTCACATCACACGTTGTACGTACTGGTTATGCGTAAATGAATTCGAACTATACTATGCTATTATCAAACTTGTATGCTCACCTTTACACTATGTGTATTGAATTTTACTTTAACGTATGTGGCAGGTGCTTAAAATGCTAGGATGCCTTGTTTGCTGTGTGATGAAATTGAGGCTAGGAAAGAGTCTACAAATAAACGAACAAACTATCTATATTGAAATCTGAGTTGTCGGATCAGTACTTGTTTATGAGACAATTATTTGTAATAACTGTTTTATTTGGATATGTTATGGTATGGGACATGACGTTTTAAATATCTGGTAATTAATAGTTGTTATGGATACTCATGGACAATCTGTTTCGCTCAGTGCCGCACCCCGATGATTCCGCCATCGGTTGGGGTGTGACAGATGGGCTCCGTCCGAGCAGATGGCTATTCGAAACATCGTGTGATTGTTTGTGAAATCGTTAAAATCCAGAGTTTAGTCAAAACGTTTAAACAAGGAAAATTATAAGGATCAGGTTATCTGGACGGATGGTCATCCAGACGGATGGCCATTCGGTCGAATGATCTGTAGTTGAAGTTTTGGTAAAATTTCTAAGTAAAAAGTTTGTTTTGAGTTAACAGAGATGGCGTGACGACGTATCAAACAACGGAATACACCAACCCCAGTTCACTCTGCCAGATGGGCCCAGCCTATTCGGACGGCAAGTTGTTCTTGATGAAGATTCATGTTTGACCCGTTAATCGGTCCATCTCTTTGGTGGAAATCCTTTTTCAAGTCGGCTTCTAACTAAGGAACGAGTTGAGAGTCTAGTTGAGTCCAAATTCCATCGAAATTTGTGTGAGAATGAAAAGAAACTTAGAAATAAGTTGAAAAAGATTGGAGATCTTTCATAACATAGTTGAAAAGTGTGAAAATCCTTTAGATCTGGAACCAATCTCGATCAAATAGTGTTGCACAACAGTTTGCCTAAGCGAAACGAGTGGAAACTAACTTCAAGGGGTCCAAATCAGTAATTTTCAGGAAAAAGTTAGTGTATGTGTGTGATTTTGATGAAGAAGATGATGTAGAAGTGATTAGAGATGAAGATTAGATAAGATTTGAGGTTAAAAGCTTTCAAAATTGCCTTGATTCGCGATCGAGAGTGACTGGGAGCGTGTGAGCTGATGGAAGTGTCAAACTCAGAGAATAGAGGGTATTTATAGAGTGATGGCGAGCATTAAGGCGGTGGCGAGTGGGGCTGTGTTCGGATGGCTTGTCCGGACGAATGGCCATCCGGTCGGATGGTCATCCGAGCGGATGTCCATTCGGACAGTCGAGTTGTGTTAGTTAGCTTTTTCCCTCTTTGGTTTGTTTGTTAAGCGATACGTTGCGTTTAATCGAGTTGCGAGTGAGCGTTTAAGCGTATAAGCGTTGCGTTGATAACCACATAATATTCAACAAGTAATCACACACATAATACAATTAAATCTGCGTTTCGAGTCTCCGTTGAGTTTGCGTTGCGATAGCGTTTAGTCTAAATAAGCGATGTAAAATGCGATGATATGCGTTTAAGTAGTAAGCGTTGTAAAATAGCGTTTAGTCGTGATAACTGCGTTTTGAATAAGCGTTGTAATATACGTTTGAAAAATAGTTTAACCCGTGGCGTAAATCGAATCCCAAGAGTATAAGCGGTTATAAAAGAAATGACAGCGATAGTAACGATCCGAAAAGTCGGGTTGTTACAGCCTCCCCTACTTTAGGAAATTTCGTCTTGAAATTAAGACAAGAAATGACAAATTGATTTTAAAGTTTGAAATTCTTAAAAGTCAAACCCTAAAGTCATTTTTAGTTTGCTGTTTGCTTTTTGAGCAAATTCTAATCTAGTTCATGTAAACTAAAGAATTAGAACTGTCTATTTTTACCTAAACCCAACCCAACCAGAATCCAAAGCCACCCAAACCCGACCAACCCAAACCTTATATGGGTCGGTTTTGGGTCACTTTTCTCGGCCAAAACCCCAAACAACTTGCCTCGAATAACCCAAAACACGAAAAAAACCCAAACTTTTATTGTTTTTTATAGATGTTAATTACCATTGATTTGATTATATTATTCGATAGTAGATGAGATTCATTAAGACGAACCAAAACCATCTCCTTCTGCTGCAACCCATTAAAAAAGGTTCACAACATTCAATATTCAAAGTATTTGGAATGCACAATCCATATTATGACAGGAAAAATTGCAAAGTCAGATTCCACATATCTACAAAAGCAACAAGATAAGTTACTACAAGAAACAAATTTCTAAAACACTTAGGCCTACCGATGGCATTTCAGAGTTGCATTGCATGACATTTGCTCACAAAAACCCTTCAATTATTCTTCATGGTTTTTATCCAAAACTTATTTTTATTTGTACATAATTCCTGAAGAATTTCATAATCTTTATTTGTATTTAATCTTGCTATTTTACTTTTCATTGACTTAAAGAGTAATGGTATCGCAAGAGCAACAAAAAAACAAATAATTAACTCAATTTAATTACAGATCGAAGAGAATGACAAACCTCATAATCTTGGATGTAAACTTTGAGACTGTTTCTTTCCCAATTGGTAGCATAACTGGTTGCAAAAACTCTTGGTTTCCTACTTTCCTCTTGATATTAGGTTGCAAAACCTCATGTGTTCCAACTTTGGCTGCAGCATAATCAAACAATTTATATTCCATAGAGATTTCTAGCATTAGTTATTGTGATGGTGATCCTGAAATTTTCCGGATGTATATAGATGAGTGGAAGGATAGACCTTTTAAATTGCCGTCGTTAATTTTACAATCTATTTAATTAGTTTTTCTTCTTCAATTTAATTATTATATAGACAGTCCACTTTACCCTCAACTAACCTCATTTAGTATTTGTACTGTAAGCATAAAAATTGTAATTTTGCAGTCATCCTTGTGAAATGTATTATAGTGAAATGTATTATAATATAGTATAGATATTATAGTCCGTATAAATCTATTTATTATATTTATACATACTATTAAATCATGAAAATCCTAAAGGTTGCATGTCTAACCTTTTAATCAATTAATTTCTTTAATTTAATCAATTAGTGAATTCAATTGAATGCATTATTTACAAGAACTTAAGAGTTCCTTATAAATAATTTATGAAGATAATTAGTGTCATTCTTAAAACTTTTATTTAATTCATTAATTTAATTCAATTAATAAAAGGCATAAGTGGGCATGGATTCCATGAATCAAATGTCTAGATTGCTCTCAAAGTGTCTTAAAACTTTGGACAATGTCCAAGTTTACCCCCTTTAAATGGTTTGTTTTATTTATACATGTGGCTTCAAAACTTGTACACATGATAAAATTACCAAAAGGGTAAAAAAGCTAGTTTACTTAATAAGGTATATTGTTTTGGTCAAAAATTACCTAAGCAATTAAGTGATCAAATTATTTTTGTGAGGTAGTGTGCTAAGAATGTGTATTGAAAATATCATGGTTGAGCTGTTTGCAAAAACAGTTTTCAGGATATAGCTCAGGATATTGAGATATATCTATAATAAAACAATGAGCAAAATAGTAAAGGGTGACACGAGATGTACGAGGAAAGCCCTTGATCAATCTAGATCGCCGGCACAAAACCTCGGGAGCTGACAATCGCAGCTGCCTTGCTCTTCTTATTACTTCAAATATCAGGATACAGTGTAGGATATTGACCAGATCGTTGCTAAGTGTTACAATGTTTTTCAGAAAGTGTGTGAATTGCGAGAGAAAGTATGAGAGCTCGAGAGTAGTGAATGTGATGTCCTATGTGATCTGGTTTATCCATCTATTTATAGTTACAAAACGAAAACAAAATCTCCTAAAATAGGGGGATGCCAGCGAATATTCCCACATGAACGTTGAAGACCACGTAATGCGGCTTCAACGTTCTTCTTCGAACAACTTGGACCGAGTCTTCAGGAGAAGATGTCTTCATGAACGTTGTGAACTTGTACTCGTACTCCTACACACAATTCGTTAGTAATCCTTAGGATACAATATCGGGATGTTACCAATATCCTGATTCAGCATCCTGGTTACGAACATATATTATGTAATCAAGATATAATTCAAGATACTATCTAGGATATGGGCTCAGAATTTCACCCATAACAATTGTCCCCAAAAATGTTACCGTTAAGGATCCTGGAGCCAACGGTTACATTTTTCACGATAACCAAGGTAATTAAGAGATAAGACTTGATGTGACCGCTTGTAACTGCTCAGTCTATATTTACTCATTGCTTCCCTATATCTTCTCATCCTCATCTCCATTTAATCTCCATCAAGAAGGAGAAAGGTAAAAGTCCTCTCTCTCTTCCCATCTCTTTTCTCTTCTTTTCTTCACACTATTCCGGCGAAGATATGGCGAGGCAAATAAGATCCAGCTCCGGCGATTCTGCTCCCACATTTATCCACCAGAATATCCTCCAAGAGCCGGAGAAGGAAATATGTTCATTTGACAGGGCTCACCTGTCGGCCCTTAAAACCTCCGGCATCTTCCCGGAAGGGACTGTGTTCTGGCCGTTTGATCGGGAAATCCGATTGGACATGGTTTCTAATGAATGGCTGTGTTTCAATGCTTTCCCATTCACCTTAGGGCTTCTATTTCCTTTCCCTGATTTTATCACTGAGTTTTTTCGTATCACCGAGATCAGCTTTAGTCAAACGATGCCAATGCTTTGGCGAGTCTTGCTTGTTCTTGAACGAATCCAGAATACCCACATTCCTGATCTTTCTGTTCATGACCTTCCTTTAGCATACCGGCTTAGATGCCATGGTTCTTGCCGATTCCTGTTTTACTCTACCTCCAGCGATCCACTGATACTCCGTGCCACCAGGAACGAGGAGGAATGGAAATCCAAATTTTTCTTTGTGAAAAGAGATTCGATCCCTGGTGGAGCGGAATATCCGGTGAAGTGGTTGAGAAAGGGTAGGATTTAGGGTTTTAGGATGATCCTGTCTTATATCCTATCCTGTATCCTGAACTGATCTTTGACTTTGTCGTATTCAGCTGCATCAGACTTCTTCAAGAAGTTGAAAGAAGTTTCAATCCGTACCCAGCGTCTTCAAGCCAACATTCCAGCTCAAACATGTCTGGTAAGAATCCTGCTCAATATCCTACATACATATTTTTTATTTGATATCATTATGTAAAGGGTTTTAAAGTTGCTCCCTGTATGCAGATACCAGCAAAGTTCCAATCCTCCTGGACCTTGATGAGCTTGACAGCTATCCTACTCCTGTCAACGTCAAGAAAGAGACCCCTACCGTCACCAGCTCCAAACCGGTCATTTCTCCTAAGCCTAACCCAAGGACTCGTGCTTCCATGTCCAAGAAGATAAAGGGTTCAGAGACCACCACTCCATCCTCTGAAGGATTCTCCTATGAAGAACTCAGCTTCACCGAGTCCTTGGAGCCTATGACCTCCTTCCTTAATAAGGTAATATCCTGGTACTACATCATGCACATATATCCTCATGGAATATCCTGGTTAGTAAATTTTAACCTTTACCTGTATCCTAAATTGCAGGGTCTCCAGCATCTGCTCCATCTTTATACTGATGCCTGTGGTACATCCAAGCTCTATGAGGCCAAGATCAAACAACTCGAGACCACCATAGCTGACCAGGGTACCATTGCTGAAGCCAAGACCTGACATTATGAGGATAAGCTGAAGAAGGTCACTCAGGATGCCGAAGTGAACCTGGCAGCCGTCCATGTTGAGCACGAACATGCCATGATCTCCTTCCGGGAGGGGATCAAAAATTCCGCTGTTGTCTCCCTGCTACAGGCTCGGATCAAGATGGCTTATGAAGCCAAGGAGACAGGTCTTGAGTGCCCATCCTGGCCGGTTGACTCCTGGGTGGCAAAGTTTAAGGAGCTCGGAGGCAATCCTGTGCCATATCCTGCCAAAGTTGGAGCTGGAGAGAATTCTAAAGCAGCCGAGGTGGTGGACAAGGCTGGAGAGAAGAAGGATGCTGGAAAGGATGCTGTTGAGGATGCTGCTCAGGATGCTGAAGCTTTGAAGGCGAAGAAGGTTGGTGGTGATGCCGCTGTGTGAGGGCATTCAAGTGGGCGATGATGGAGATTGATGCTTAGGCCGGAGCCCACTTTTTTAAATTTGAATGTTGGTCTGTAATCCCCAAAACAATTTACTTTTCCTGCATTTAGATACAATATGATGGCCAAAGGTGGATGGATCCTAAGTTTCAGGACGAAGCCCTTGGTCATCAATGTTAACATGCTTTTGAATAATCAACAGTTGAAGGTGGAGGGATCTTGGGTTCCAAGACGAAGCCTTCAACTATTTAGGTAAATATATTTTAGAACTATTTGCACTGTTGGTGGATGGGTCTCGTTTTGAGATGAAGCCAATAGTGCAACCTTTTGCTTGTGAATAATAAATAACTAACTTTTTAGCCTTATCTTTATTGTTGTATTTTTATCGCATGTGTTTGATTTCAAAAGCATTTCTCCTTAAATATCCTAGGAAACATTTTGGGAAAATATCCTGAAAAGTATTCTGAAAAATATCCTGATCAGGATACTCATAACTCTAAAAAAACTTAAGTTACTTAGATAAGATTTCAAAAGATAAAAAAGGAGAGATCATACCAAAGACTCTTAGAGAGTTGATTCCAATCTTCCATCTCATGAATGTCCCCTGTGCACATTCAGGAATCTGAGTTCATCCTTTGAATTGTATTAAGGTGTATGTCCCCTGTGTTTAGCATATCTGAAGACTTAGGAATTTCTCAATGTGAACATAGTCATATTTTGTTTAAAACCTGTCCTTAGACTTTAGTTTTTCTGGGGATAAACCCTTAATATGCTGGGGATAAACGTTGATTTTCATGCGCTACAGGCGGGAGTGTATAAACTCCAAGACTTAGAAAGGTGAAAACCTTTAAACCTTAGAGAGTATGAAAATACCCTTTCGTGAGAGAGGGTGATCAATCCCCATATACCTTAAGGATCCAGGATATAGCCAATAATAACGAAACTATCAGCCACTTTTACATGAACTGGTCCCGCTATCTTGAACTATCCCTGAATAACTTGCGCTCCAGGCGGGGTGTTTAAACCCAACTCGAGAGAAAGGTGAATACCTTTAAACCTTTGAAGGGATAAGGATCCCTTAAACGTGAGAGAGGGGGCTAATCCTCCAATCTTTCGATTTATCTTGAGCATTTATCCTGGAGTGATATCCTGAAGCATATTATGCAAAACAACCTTAAACTAAGGTGGGTGTTAGCTTGGCTAACACCCCTCCGATGCTTAAGTCAGTATTGGGTTCAAAAAGAAATAAAATAAAATTATATTTAAAAGAAATAGAATTCATACCACCCTGAGTTAGAAATTAAATTCTAAACTCACTTGAAATAGGCTTTGAGGTCTATAGCATTCCAGGATCTTGGCAATACATCCCCCTCCATATTCTTAAGTCTGTATGCTCCTTTCCCAGATTCTGATTCAACCTCGTATGGTTCTTCCCATTTTGGAGCAAGCTTCCCATCAGCAGGATTAGTAGTATTCTGAAAAGCCTTCCTTAACACCCAATCCCCGACCTGAAACCTTCTAGTCCTTAGGTTCTTGTTATATGCTCTGGATATCCTCTGTTGATATGCTGCCATCCTTAGCTTTGCCGCATCTCTTATTTCATCCACAGTATCTAATTCTTGGCACAAAGCTTCAGGATTCACCTTAGGATCCCGGAGGCCTGATCTTGCAGTAGGTATCACCATTTCTGTCGGGATCACTGCTTCTACCCCAAACACCAAAGAAAATGGGGTTTGCCCAGTTGCACTCTTTACTGTTGTTCTATCAGCCCATAAGACAAAGGGTAATTCTTCTGCCCATGTTCTTTTCTTAGCCCCTAGTCTCTTCTTCAAATTGTTGACAATTATCTTGTTCGAGGATTCTACCTTCCCATTTTCTTGAGGATGTACCGGTGTGGATGTGATCATCTTGATTCCCCAACTTTTGTAAAAATCGGTGGTTCTCTTGCTAATGAACTGAGAGCCATTGTCATATATTATCTCAGCTGGTATCCCGAACCTAGTCAGGATATTCCTTTTTTATGAAGGATACTACTTCTTGGTCTCTGACTTGAACAAATGCCTCAGCTTCAACCCATTTGGAAAAATAGTCTGTCATTGCTAGCATAAAAACTTTTCCTCCTGGAGCCTTGGGCAACTTCCCCACTATGTCCATCCCCCATTTCATGAATGGCCAAGAGGAAGCAATAGGATATAATGGCTCAGCAGGCTGATGTAGTATATTGCTGTGCCTTTGACATGCATCACATCTTCGAGCATATTCTGCTGCATCTTTCCTCATTGTCGGCCAATAGTATCCTGTTCTTAGCACCTTCAAGAATAGTGATATGCCCCCAGTATGGTTGCCATATCTCCTTCATGGATATCCTGAAGTACCTCCTTGGTCTCAGGATCCTCCAAGCATCTCAAGTATGGTCCTGCAAGAGACTTTTTATACAAAATATTATCTATAATAGTAAAACGAGATACCTTCATCCTGAAAGCCTTAGGATTCTCATCTTTAGGGATGTTTCCTTCTTTAAGGTATTTTATGATCGGAGCTGTCCATGACTCAGGATTCTTCTCAGGATACTCATCGTCAGGATCCTGGATACTTGACACTTCCTTATCCTGAGGCTTGAAGTGTTCCATCGCAGGATACATGATATGTAGTATTGGTATTTGAGTTCCTTTCGGTATCCTGACTGTAGATCCCAAGTTTGCCAAAGCATCTGCTTCAGCATTATCCTCTCTTGGTACCTGTTCAAGTGTAAAAACTTCGAAATATCCTGCTAATTTTTTTACAATTTCAAGATATTCGATTAATCTTTCACCTTTGACTGCATAGGATCCATTGAAATAGTTAGTAATTAATAAGGAACCAACATATACTTGCAAATTTTTAACATTCATGTTCTTGGCCAACTCTAATCCTGCAATCAAAGCTTCATATTCTGCTTCATTATTAGTGGCAGGAAATTCACACCTAATAGCATGGGGTAATATGTCCCCCTGTGGCGATTTTAGTAGTATACCCAATCCTACACCTCTCACATTAGATGCACCATCAGTGTATATTGTCCAAGATTCTAAGGTTTCTCCTAGTTGTTGTACTTTTAGGTCTACTTCATTTTTAATATCACTACTGATATCAGCCACAAAGTCTGCTAGAGCCTGAGATTTTATAGCATTTCTGGGTTCATATACTAGATCATAGGCACTTAGCTTTACTGACCACTTAGCCATTCCACCCGACATCTCAGGTTTTCTAAGCACATTTTTAACAGGATAATTAGTTTTAACATGAATCCTATGTGTCTTAAAATAATGTCTAAGCTTAGTTGATGCCATAACTAGGGCTAATATCAATTTCTCTAAATGTGAATATCTAGTTTCAGCATCTAATACACTTTTAATAACATAATAGACAGGATACTGCTGATCTTCATGATCCTTGACCAAAGCAACACTTACTGCATTCCCTGATACTGCAAGATACAGGGATAATGGTTCACCATCCTCAGGCTTCATCAATAAAGGTGCAGTTGAAAGATATTGCTTTAACTCCTGCAAGGCTGCTTCATGCTTTTCTCCCCACTCGAATTTCTTATTTTTCTTCAGTATATTGTAGAATTCTTTACATTTCTCTAAGAATCTTGATATAAATCTGTTCAGGGCTGCTACTCGTCCTGTTAATCTTTGTATATCTTTCATGTTGGAAGGTGACTTGATATATTGGATAGCTTTGATCTGTTCTGGGTTTGCTTCTATACCCCTTTTAGTTACCATATATCCTAAGAACTTTCCTGCCCCCACTCTAAAATGGCACTTGGTAGGATTTAGCTTCATGTTATACTGATCCAGGATATCAAATGCTCCTTCAATATCCTGGAGATGATTCTCAGCCTTCTTGGATTTTACTACCATATCATCAATGTGCACCTCCATAGTGTCCCCCACTTTGTCTTTAGAGCTTCATGTTCACCAATCTCTGGTACGTTGCACATGCATTTTTCAAACCAAAAGGCATAGCAGTATAACAATAAATACATGTCGGTGTCATGAAAGCAGTATCCTCCTGGTCTGAAGGTTCCATTTGGATCTGCTGAAATCCTGAGGATGCATCCATGAAGGTTAACATCTCATGACCGGCAGTTGCATCCACCATCGAGTCTATATGAGGCAGAGGAAATGGGTCTTTAGGAGATGCTTTGTTCAAGTCTGTGTAATCTACACAAACTCTCCATTTCCCATTCTTCTTTTGAACTACGACCACATTTGCTAGCCATTTGGGAAATTTAACTTCCCTAATCATTTTGGACTTCAATAATCTTTCAACCTCTTCTTGAATAATTACATTTCGCTCTGGAGCAAACTTCCTTCTCTTTTGTTGAACAGGCTTGAAAGATCTGTCAATTCCAAGCTTATGAGTGATAATATCCTTAGAAATACCTGTTATATCCTCATGCTTCCATGCGAATGTTGACATCCTGCATTTCAAAAAGTTAGTTAACTGATCTTTAATATCCTGAGGGATATTGGTTCCTACGAGCACCGAGATATATGGATTATCCTGGTCCAGGATAATTTTTTTAACATCCTGCTCTGAAGCCTCCACGATATTCTGGGCTCGCATCTTTAATTGCTATCCTGCCTTGGGCTTTGTTGAGGATTTCATCGAGGAAGAATAACATTCCTTTGCCTCTTGTTAATCACTTTCCACCTTGACAACCCCCCAAGGGGTAGGGATCTTGATACACTGATGATAGGTTGATGGCACAGCTTTCATATCATGGATCCATGGCCTGCCCAATATGATATTATAGCAGGATAAGGAGTCCATGACACAGAAACATTGCATTGAGTTGACTCCTTCAACATATACTGGCAGCTTTATTTCTCCCACAGTATTCTTGGCCTCTCCACTGAACCCAACAAGTACAGTGGATTTTGAAGTGATCTCCATTGGGGAAATATTCATCCTCTTCAATGTTTCCAGTTGAATAATGTTGACGGAGCTGCCATTATCCACCAGTATCCTGCGCACAAAATGATTAGCAATATATAAAGTTATTACCAAACCATCATGATGGGGATCCTGGAAAGTATCCCTGTCATCACTGTCGAACATGATCACTTTATCAGTTGTGAGGGTTGTCATCCTGGTTGGCTTGTCTCCCCATTCTGCCTTAGCCTCCTTTGCATGTCTTTTTGCTGCAGAATAAGAGGTCCTACAAATGTCGGATCCTCCTGAGATAAAGTTAATTACCTTGGCGTCAGCGGGAGGTGATGTTGCTCGTTCAGGATCCTTCTCAGTATCCTGACCCTTATTCTTATTTCTTTCCAAAAGATCCTTCAGATATCCTTTGCTTTGCAGGTAGCTTATTTCCTTCCTCAAGGCTATGCAATCTTCCGTAACATGTCCAAAATCCTCATGGAAGGCACACCATTTGGACTTATCGTTCCAATCATCTTTTTGTTGGTTTTTCCTAAGCCACCTTGCTTTATCTCCTAAACCCTGCATGGCATACATTAGTTCAGGTGTATTAACAGAAAAACAGTATTCTGACAGTTCAGGATACTCCTCCGGATCCTCATCATCAACAGCATTCACTTTCTTATTATCATTCCTGCCATATGGCTTAGAACGATACGACGTATACGAGGATTCTGACTTCCTGTTAGTTGATTCATAGGTTGAGGATGAAGTCATCCTCTCTTGCATCTTTTTATCATCTTCCAGTCGAATATATCTTAAAGCCCTGTTTCGAGCTTCATCCAGGTTCCTGCAAGGATTCATTACAAGATCCTGGTAAAATTGAGAATCCTTTTGCAACCCCATCTTGAAAGCCCGCACAACTGTAGCAACGTCAAGATGTGGGATATCTAAGGAATCCCTGCTAAACTTGTTCACGTAATCTTTCAAGGATTCTTGTGGACCTTGAGTTATCCTGTAGAGATCACTGGTTAGTTTCTCAAAACTTCTACTTCAAGAAAACTGACTATTAAACAAATTAACCAAATGAGCAAACGATGTAATTGAATGAGGTGGAACATTTAAGAGCCACTTTAAGGCTGATCCTGTCAAAGTGGAACCAAAACCCTTGCAAAGGCATGCTTCCTTGAGATCCAGAGGAATAGGGTTAATTTCCATCCTTTCCCTATACTGAGCAATATGCTCCTCAGGATCCGTTGTCCCATCATAGAGCTTCATGTTGGAGTTTGAAATCTTTTTTGGAATTTCAGCATCACAAATAGGATGTGCAAACCAGGATATCATGTGGCTATCCTGGGATACTTCTGGAATGGGCTGAAAAACCCCAGGTACACCGGATATCATATCCTTCAACTTCTGAAGCTCCCTAGAGAGTGCTGACGTCACACCTGCATCCTGCAAAGATCCAACACTGTTAGTAGCAAGAGTATTAGTATTATTAGACACATTACCATCATGAGGATTCTGGCCATATCCTAGAGCATATGCTGATCCTCTCACAGTTGAGACCCTGATTGATGAGGGTATCTCAGGAGTATAGCTCTGGGAATGACTAGGTACAATATTGCCCCTGTTATCCTCAGTATATACTGCCGAACTGAAGTTCAAAGCTCTGGGCTGCAAGGGAGTGACAATATCCTCAGCAGGTCTACTTGAGCTAGATTTCAAGAGTTGTATTTCTCTTATCAGCATTTGGTTGGTCTCCTGCTGTTGCTTCATCTGATCATGTATACTACCAAACAAAATTAGAATTTCATCATTAGAAGCCATAATTGGGGTTCTCCCTGAAGCAGCGGATCCTTGAACATTCTGAGTGGGAATAATGTCCTGAGCCAGGTGAGTTTCGGTCCTTCTTGGAGGAACTTGAGGCTGTGAAGAAGCTTGTGTCCTTGGAGGTGGTGGAAGCACCGAGCCAATTGTTGCAGAGGTTGTAGCAGACATGGTAGAAGAGCTCATGTTTGATTTTGAGGCCATTGAAAATAGTGTGGCAAAAAGATTCAAAAATAGGAAACCAAGTAGTGATTTTAAGAAAGCTTTTAGTAGAAATAGCACCACTTGCCACACGGTGGGCGCCAAATTGTTTTGGTCAAAAATTACCTAAGCAATTAAGTGATCAAATTAGTTTTGTGAGGTAGTGTGCTAAGAATGTGTATTGAAAATATCCTGGTTGAGTTGTTTGCACAAACAGTTTTCAGGATATAGCTCGGGATATTGAGCTATATCTATAATCAAACAGTGAGCAAAAAAGTAAAGGGTGACACGAGATGTACGAGGAAAGCTCTTGATCAATCTAGATCGCCGGCACAAAACCTCGGGAGCTGACAATCGCAACTGCCTTGTTCTTCTTATTACTTCAAATATCAGGATACAGTGCAGGCTATTGACCATATCGTTGCTAAGTGTTACAATGTTTTTCAGAAAGTGTGTGAATTGCGAGAGAAAGTATGAGAGCTCGAGAGTAGTGAATGTGATGTCCTATGTGATCTGGTTTATCCATCTATTTATAGTTACAAAAAGAAAACAAAATCTCCTAAAATAGGGGGATGCCAGCGAATATTCCCACATGAACGTTGAAGACCAAGTAATGCGGCTTCAACGTTCTTCTTCGAACAACTTGGACCGAGTCTTCAGGGGAAGAGGTCTTCATGAACGTTGTGAACTTGTACTCGTACTCCTGCACACAATTCGTTAGTAATCCTCAGGATACAGTATCAGGATGTTACCAATATCCTAATTGCGAACATATATTATGTAATCAAGATATAATTCAAGATACTATCCAGGATATGGGCTCAGAATTTCACCCATAACATATATAGATATAGATATAGGATCATGTTAATGAGATATTATAGATGGTAGAAGATCAAAAATCCAGTAGAGGTAAACAATCAAGATGCCATCTTAGGTGCAAATTGCTTGGGTCAAGTCCCTAACTCATATCACAATTTCTTTTATTAATGTAATATGCAATTAAGACGGTAGAAGATTAGAAGTTCATTAGAGATTTTTGAATTATAAATATGTTTGTGAGTTATAATTTTATTTTAATTTTTTTCCTTATGTAATGTAAATTATGTGATTTTACACACTTATATATTATATAAATGGATTCTAAACACATCGGAGGGATTTAAGGTATTCTTTTCTAAACATGACATGAAAAGAACCATACTTTACAAACTGTACCCAAATACTCTAATACTGGCATTTCTTTATTTTTTTATTATGGTTAGATTAAATTATTGGTCAAGACTGTTTTGGTAAAAAATCACACAAGGATAATGTAACCAAATCTGATTTTTGTGAGGTTAGATGCTTGGTTAAATGAACAAATGTATGAACAATGAATGAATGAAATCAACGATGAACACCGAGATTTATACGAGGAAAAAGCCCTTGATCAATGAATGATCACCGGCTTAAAAAAACCTCGGGTGATAGAAACTACCGATCACCAACTATATTGCATAAAAAGACTACAACTTTGGATGTTGATCAAGTGTGTTACAACTGATTGAATGCTAAGAGTGTTGTGAGAGCTTCTGGTTTGCGATGTATGAGAGTGTGTGTTCGTGAATGTGAATGTGTGTGTCTAACACTTGATCAACCCCTCTATAAATGAGCCAACAATAAGTCCTATTTTCTAGGAAGACCATGCCTACTCCCATAACCATTGTGAAAATAGCACATGTGGGGCATCTTGAACGAATATTCCCGAGATTCTAGCCGAGATTTAGTCCACTAAGTCCATTATCTGCGTATAAACATTAAAAACGTGACAATTGTTAGAAATCATAAGTAATGTTAAGGATCCTGGATCCTCAAACTCTGGATCCTCAGACTCCCTGCATAATCCGTTAAGGATCCATGATCCATGCCCAATCTCAGGATAGATGATCCTTAGAATAAAATCCATGCCCTAACAATTGCCCCCAATATGGCAGTTGTGATAAGGATTCACAGCTGTCATATTTCCGTTAGAAGTGGACTAGCCATTGTTGCTGGTATCTAGTCGTTACACTACTTGTCGTCTCTGATAAGACCTGTTATAATCATCATTGTAAAATATAGAGTTAGAGATAACTCCTCAAGTGCCTTTACAGATCAGAAGATCCTTCTGTTTGTGGAGAATGAATCCTTCTACACCGTTCGCTATTAACCTTCCTGCACTTTAATTTCTGCATAGACACTTTAACTGTTAAATAGCCCTATCCGGCCTGGGTGGATAGTCCACGGTTTTGCTGGTAAAATCCAGGTCAGATGATTTTGATACATAATGAATGGGTAATAACATTAAACTTTTTTAGCTACATCTGTTGTTGTTTCTTCCCTCTTTATTTTTCATTTATGCTTTCAATTTTCAAAGGTATCATCTCCAAACAACTGGAAAGTTATTAGAAATCTGATGATAATGTTAAACTTTTAACAGAAAACTTGAAGTGTTCATACAAATGTGGATTAATGATCCTTAACCAAAATGGATAAGAGACAACTTACAGCTTTTTTAAAAGTTAGAATATAACATACCATAGAATCCAAGTTAGGATTCTATATCCTTGTAAATTATTACTGAATAAACAAACTGTGAAAAGTAAAGTTTCGAGGATCCAGGATCCTTATTTTCAAAACTTGTACAACTTTAGAGCTCCAAGATCCTGTAAGAAAAACAAACTTGGGACCAAGCCAAATAATTGGGAATGAACCCATATTAACTGGGGACAAGCCCAAATAAACTGGGGACAAGCCCAACAAATTGGGGACAAGCCCAAATAACCGGGGACAAGCCCAAATAAACGGGTCTAAACTGGGGTCAAGCCCAAATAAACTTGTGTAAACTGGAGTATGGCCCAAACTGGTGACTATCCAAACGTGAGCGACATGAAAATGCCGAAACCTTAGCTAACGTGAAAACGTTAGAAACCTTAGGAACGGATGTATGGTACGTCTACCATTATACTTAGGATCCTAAATACAGCCAGTGCAATGAAATTGTCAGCCCCTAAAGCGGGTACTGGTCCCATTGCCTTTAACTGCACTAGGATAATCGTGCGCAACTAGCGAAGGTGTAAGAACCTGATTCGTAGAAGGTAGTAGATACCTTAAACTGGGGACAAGCCCAAAAGCTGGGGACAAGCCCAACAAACTGGGGACAAGCCCAAAAAAACTTTGGAGAGTTGGCCAACCACTTTGATCTTCTGTAAAATGATAACAACTCTGCAAAAGCTTAAACTTTATGAAAATAGATGTTAAATATTTAACATCTTTGACTTATGATAAGTAATAAGTATAAAATGAATGAAAATGAAAGTAATGTGTTACAAAAGATAGAATTATATATCCTTTGAGGATCCCAGATCCTTAATCACAATACTGGTATCACTGAGGATCTCTGATCCTTCTTACTTAAAGTATTTTTTGAGATGAACAACATTCCAAGCTTTTGGTAGGAGATCACCATCCATTGTTAACAAACGATATGCCCCCTTTCCAGATTTAGCTTCAATTAGATAGGGGCCTTCCCACTTTGGTGCTAGCTTGCCATCAGCAGGATTCGTGGTATTTTGGAATGCTTTCCTTAATACCAAGTTACCAACTTAAAACTTTCTGACCCTGACATTCTTGTTGTAAGCTCCAGCTACTCTTTGTTGATAACTGGCCATCTGTCACAAAAAGTTAGTAGTTCTATTCCCAATAAATTGGGATCCATTATCACAAATAATTTCAGAAGGTATTCCAATTCTAGTAATAATGTTTCGCTTAATGAAGGATATAACTTCCTTTTCTCTGACTTGTGCAAAAGCTTCTACTTCTATCCATTTAAAGAAGTAGTTTGTCATGGCTAGCATAAACACTTTCCCTCCTGGTGCCTTGGGAAGCTTGATTATCATATCCATTCCCCATCTCATGAATGGCCAAGAAGAGGATACAAGATGCAGAGGTTATGCTGGTTGGTGTAGGATATTACTGTGTCTTTGACAAGCATCACAATTCTTTGTATATTCCACAGCATAATTCTTCATTGTGGGCGAATAGTATCTTGTTCTAAGGATCCTTGAGAACAGCTCTGCCCCCAGTGTGATTTCCAGAGTCTCCTTCGTGAAAATCCTTTAAGACTTCTAGAATTTCCGGATCCTCAATGCACCGCAACTAGGGACCTGCAAGAGATATCTTATATAACATGTCATTTAGTATGGTGAATTAAGATACCTTAATCTTGAAGGTTCTGGGATTTTCCTCTGTGGGAATTTCTCCACTCTGGATATAGTTTAGAATTGGAAGGATCCAAGATCCTAAATTTGACTGCACATCATCGCTGGGTACAATTGTAGGATCTTCTACTATCTCCATGGCTACGTTATCCTCAATTGCAGGGGTTAGAACATGGATGATAGGTATTTTCAACTCATCTGGAATCTTCAATGATGATCCAAGATTAGCTAGGACATCAGCTTCTGCATTTTCTTCCCTGGGTACATGTGTTAGACTGAAAAAAGTAAAAGAATCTGCCAATTTCTTGACTATTTCTAAGTACTTGATTAGCTTTTCACATTTGATAGCATAAGAACCATTATAATGGTTAGTAATTAACAGAGAATCTACATATACTTGAAGATACTTGATCCTCATATTCTTAGCTAATTGCAAACCTGCTATCAAGGCCTCATACTCTGCCTCATTATTAGTGGTTTGGAATTCACATGCAATGGATTGGGGTATAATGTCCCCCTGTGGCAATTTTAGTAGTGTGCTGTGTCCTTTAACATTTGAAGCTCCATCCGTGAAGAGTGTCCAAGGATCCTTGGTCTTCTCAAATTGTTGAACTTCTAATTCAGCTTCCCTTTGTAAATCACTACTGAAATCAGCCACAAAGTCAGCTAAAGCTTGGGACTTGATGGCAGTCCTGGGTTCATACTTAATGTCATATGCACTAAGCTTGACTATCCACTTTTCCATTCTACCTGACATTTCAGGTTTCCTGAGAACATTCTTAATAGGAAAGTTAGTTTTCACAATAATAGTGTGAGTTTCGAAATAATGTCTATGTTTAGCGGAAGCCATAATTAAATCAAGAATTAATTTCTCTAAATGAGAATACCTGGCCTCAGCATCAAGTAGACTTTTACTTACATAGTATACCGGATGTTGAGAGCCTTCATGATCCTTAACTAGGACCGCACTTACTGCTTTAGCTGAAACAGCTAAGTATAAGGATAATGATTCTCCATTTTCTGGTTTTGTCAGGGCTGGTGCTAAGGATAGATAATCCTTAAGAGCCTTAAGTGCAGCTTCATGCTTATCAGTCCACTCAAACTTCTTATTCTTCCTCAATATGTCTTACCTGCCTTGAGCAATTTGTCTACCTCTTCTTGGATAATGGCATTCCTTTCAAGTGCAAACTTTCTCATTTTTTGGTGTATTGGCTTGAAAGACCTGTCAATACCAAGTTTGTGAGTAATAACATCCTTAGATATACCTGTCATATCTTCATGTTTCCAAGCAAAGGTATATTTTCTTCTTTTCAAAAAGGATGTTAAATCCTGCTCAATACTGTCTAGGATCCCGGATCCTATGAAAACTTTGGATTCAGGATCCTCTAGGTTCAACAGAATATCCTTGACGTCTTGCTCTCTTGCCTCCATGACGTCTTGCTTCTTGGAGGCTAGCTTCATTGAAGAAGTATAACAGTTCTTTGCCTCCTGCTGATCACTTTCTATACTTCACCACATCCCATAGAGTTGGGAGCTTGACACATTGATGATATGTTGAGGGGAACTGCCTTTATATCGTGTATCCATGGCATGCCAAAGATAACATTACAACAAGATAAGCAATCAATAACATAGAATATTTGAACAGAATTCACTCCCTCAATATAAATAGGAAGTTTGATGTCCCCCAATGTAATCTTTGTCTCTCCACTGAATCCCACAAGGACAGATGATCCTGGGACAATATCAGATTCAAGGATGTTCATTCTTTTGAGGACATCCAACTGGATTATGTTCACTGAGCTTCCCACATCAATGAGAATCCTGTGAATAAAATGGTTAGATATAAATATTGTAATAACCAAACCATCATGATGAGGATCCTGTATGTCCACACGATCATCCTCATCAAAGGATATGACTTTTTCCTGGGTAAGAATGGAAGTTCGAACAGGTCTGTCCCTATTCTCCATCTTTGTTTCTTTTGCATGTCTTTTAGCTGCTGAGAACCTCCGGAGATGAAATGGATGATTTGAGCATCAGCTGGTGGAGGAGGAGCTTTTTTAGGAACTTTCTCAGAATCTTGGATCCTTGATTTTTTCCTTCCAAGCAATTCCTTCAAGTATCCTTTGCTCAAAAGATAACCTATCTCCTTCCTTAATGCTATGCACTCATCTGTGAGATGAACAAAATCCTCATGGTAAGCATACCATTTTGATTTGTCTTTGGTAGCAGGTGATTTGTCATTCTTCCTTGGCCACCTAGCCTTGTCACCTAAATTACATTCTGGTTGTCATGCTTGGAGTATTGCTTGGATAAGTTATTCTTGAAATAGGATCCTTGTTTGTCTTGCTTTGAGGATCCTGACAACCTCTCATGGATCCTTTTATCATCCTCTAAACGGATGAATCTAAGGGCCATGTTCCTTACTTCATCTAGGTTACTGCAAGGCGTCATAACAAGATCATCATAGAACTGAGAATCCTTAAGTAAACCCATTTTAATAGCTGCAACAGCAGTAGCAATATCTAAGTTAGGGATTTCTAAGGATTCTCTACTGAATTTAGTTATATAATCCCTTAGTGATTCATTATGACCTTGGGTTACCCTATATAAATCACTAGTTAATCGTTCAATTCTCCTACTACATGAAAATTGGCTATTGAACAAGTTAACCAGATTAGAAAATGAAGTAATAAGTAAGGAGGAAGACTTAGCAGCTATGTAAGAGTTGATCTTGTCAATGTGGATCCGAAACCCTTGCAAAGACATACTTCCTTTAACCTTTCTGGAATGGGGTTGATATCCATCCTTTCCCTGCATTGTGCCACGTGCTCTTCTGGATTAGTTGTATCATCATAGAGCTTCATATTTTGTGTTTGAAATCGCTTTCGTATCTCCGCATTACATATGGGTGATGCAAAGCGAGACACCTTGTGACTCCCATCCAGGATCTCAGGAATGGGTTTAATCACTCCTGGGACACTAGATATCATATCCTTGAGTTTTTGCAACTCCCTAGCCATGGCCTGGTTGATCCCTGGTTCCTGCACAAGACCATGGTTAGTATTGTAAGATGTATTGAAAGTGTTACCTCCTGACTGGTTCGCGGTTGGGATTCCAGATGTGAATCCAAATTGAGGCAATTCTGGTGCAAGAGTGGGACCAGATGAAGCAATGGTCTGCATGGGAATGAAGTATCCCACATGAATCTCTGAACTTCTGGGTTGTACATTCCTTAAGGATCCTTGATCCTGAAAGATGTTGGATCCTTGATACAACAAAGCTGGAGGTCTTGGAGGATAATCTATGGATCCGTGAACCTGAGATGAGGATCCTTGAACCTGAGAGGAGGATCCTTAACCCTGAGATGAGGATCCTTGAACCGTCTGCGTTCCCATATATCCTCCCGAATTGAAGAAGGATCCTTGATGCTGGAAGGAGGATCCTTGAGGCTGAAGAGAGGATCCTGAAGGTTGAAAGTAGGATCCTTGATCCTGTGTCATTGCCGATGATCCATAGCGTATACTCGATGATCCACCCTGGTATTGAACGCTTGATGCTGTGGAGTGCTGGGTAGTTATGACTGGAGAATAAAATTCAGTAATCTAGGCATTAATGGAGAGTGATCCTCCGCTGATCTCTTCAATTTCTTGATTTCATCAATTTCTCGAAGGATCCTGTCATTAGTTCTGTCCTGCTGCTGCATGTAATCCTTCATCTGCAAAATCAAAGAATAAAGATCATTGTTAGTATGACCAGAAGAAGCAGCAGTAGTTGGTTTTGAGAAAACGGGGGTTTGTTTCTTCGCAACATTCTCAGCATTGTTCTAGGATCCAGAAGGTGCAGGAGGCAAAGGTGGAATGCCCTGTGAAGAGGTGATCGTCGGGATGGAACTTGAAGTAGTTTTTCCCTGAGAAGCCATGTGGTTGAAGGTAACGCACAGAAATGAATGAAAAGAACAAAATCTTCAGAATTGAAGCACCAATTGCCCCACGGTGGGCGCCAAATTGTTTTGGTCAAAAATCACACAAGGATAATGTAACCAAACCTGATTTTTGTGAGGTTAGATGCTTGGTTAAATGAACAAATGTATGAACAATGAATGAATGAAATCAACGATGAACACCGAGATTTATACGAGGAAAAAGCCCTTGATCAATGAATGATCTCCGGCATAAAAAAACCTCGGGTGATGGAAACTACTGATCACCAACTATATTGCATAAAAAGACTACAACTTTGGATGTTGATCAAGTGTGTTACAACTGATTGAATGCTAAGAGTGTTGTGAGAGCTTCTGGTTTGCGATGTATGAGAGTGTGTGTTCGCGAATATGAATGTGTGTGTGTGTCTAACACTTGATCAACCCCTCTATAAATGAGCTAACAATAAGTCCTATTTTCTAGGAAGACCATGTCTACTCCCATAACCGTTGTGAAAATAGCACATGCGGGGCATCTTGAACGAATATTCCCGAGATTCTAGCTGAGATTTAGTCCACTAAGTCCATTATCTGCGTATAAACATTAAAAATGTGACAATTGTTAGAAATCATAAGTAATGTTAAGGATCCTGGATCCTCAGACTCCCTGCATAATTCGTTAAGGATCCGTGATCCATGCCCAGTCTCAGGATAGATGATCCTTAGCATAAAATCCAGGCCCTAACAAAGACCCCAGGCTATTTCCTTTGAGTAAGTTATAATGTGGAAAAAAATCAATATAGGAATGTGCTATTAACGATTTAGGATATTGGCGGCCAAGAGAAGTTGCGGCCCTTGTGGAGGTATTACTTTAATTACACAAATGGATTGATAAACATATCCACATTTTATAACAGTTACCAATTTTATGAAACAACTTCGATATTTTTAGTGAGAGAATTCATTCTTAGATGTTATGGAAATTCGGATATAATCCTTTGACCTGTAAACTATGTGCTATAGTGATGTTATTTATACCCAGGTTGTTAACTCTTTGGATAGGGAGAGAATAAGCAAAGCAAAAGCCGAGTCATGGATTGTATTTTAATTATATGTATGTGGTTAGATTAAATTATTGGTCAAGACCCCGGGCCATTTCCTTTGAGCAAGTTATAATGTGGAAAAAAAATCAATATAGGAATGTGCTATACGATTTGGGATATTGGTGGCCAAGAGAAGTTGCGGCCCTTGTGGAGGTATTACTTTAATTACACAAATGGATTGATAATCATATCCACATTTTATAACAGTTACCAATTTTATGAAAAGACTTCAATATTTTCAGTAAGAGAATTCATTCTTAGATGTTATGGAAATTCAGATATAATCCTTTGACCTATAAACTATGTGCTATAGTGATGTTATTGACACCCAGGTTGTTAACTCTTTGGATAGGGAGAGAATAAGCAAAGCAAAAGCCGAGTCATGGATTGTATTTTAATTATATGTATGTTAAATAGTAAATATATATATTTCAATAGGTTTAAACATGCTAAATTTACACTTCGTTATTTATATGTCTCCGTCTGAAATACTTATGTTATGAAACCATTTTTTACACATTATAGACTTTTATAATTTAATTTGAGTAACCCATGTAATATACAAGTACTTAAACTAGTACGTAATATAAATTAAATTCTTTAGTATCCTAAAGGCTAAATTGAAATTATAAATATTAACTTAAGATTACATTTTTTATCATATATAATATGTTTATTATTTATAAATGATGATGATGATGATTGTTAGGGATGGATTTTCATAATGTATGGATCACGGATCCTCAAATGCGGTCAGGATCACGGATCCTCAGTTTAGTTTGAATTAAGGATCCTTAGAAGACGTAGCAGGATTAAGGATCCCGGATCCTCATTATTATCCTAACATTAACAATTGTTTCCATTGTATTTGAATTTGAATTTGTTTTGCAGGAGTATTCGAATGGGACTTGGTCTAACCGAGATTCTAGGGGAATATGCTTCATTATTCTGCATGTGCAAGGCCTTCGTGATCGTTGTGGAGATCGTGGGAAGCTAGCACCTTTTTTCGGATTGTTAGTTAGTTAGCTTATTTCTATTTTTAAAAGGGGATACAAGATTGTTTAGTCATAACAGTGATTAACAACACACACTATACTCGAGCTCTCAACAACTCTCGGCGATTACATACATTTTTGCACGATAGTGAACCTTGTACCAAGCTTGTTATCATCCCGATTTGTAAACATTGTTTGTGAAATATAGTTGGTGATCGGTAGTTTCCATCACCCGAGGTTTTTTATGCCGGAGATCATTCATTGATCAAGGGCTTTTTCCTCGTATAAATCATTGTGTTCAACATTCATTTCATTCATTCTTTGTTCATACATTTGTTCATATAATCAAGCATCACACCTCACAAAATCGGATTTGGTTGCATTATCCTTGTGTGATTTTTGACCAAAACAGTTTGGTGCCCACCGTGGGGCAATTGGTGCTTCATTTCTGATAAATTTTGTTCATTTCATTCATTTCTCTTCATTGCCTCCAACTACGTGGCTTCTCAAGCGAAGAACACTTCAAGCTCTATGCCGGCGATCACCTCTTCACAGGGCATTGGCCACCTTTGCCTCCTGCACCTTCTGGATCCCAGAAGAATGCTGAGAATGCTCCGAAGAAACAAACCCCTGTTTTCTCAAAACCAACTACTGTTGCTTCTTCTGGTCCTACTACCAATGATCTTTATTCTTTGATTTTGCAGATGAAGGATTACATGCAGCAGCAGGACAAAACCAATGACAGGATCCTTCGAGAGATTGACGAAATCAAGAAATTGAAGAGGTCAGCGAAGGATCACTCTCCATTGATGCCCAGATCACTAAATTTTGATTCTCCAACCATAACAGCCCAGCACTCCACAGCATCAGGCACTCAATACCAGGGGGGCTATCGAGTATACGCTATGGATCATCGGCAATGACACAGGCTCAAGGATCTTACTTTCAGCCTTTAGGATCCTCTCTTCAGCCTCTAGGATCCTCCTTCCAGCATCAAGGATCCTTTTTCAGTTCTGGAGGATATATGGGAGCGCAGACGGTTCAAGGATCCTCATTCCAAGGTCAAGGATCCTCCTCTCAAGTTCAAGGATCCTCCTCTCAGGTCCAAGGATCCTCTCAGGTTCAGGGATCCTCATCTCAGGTTCACGGATCCATGGATTATCCTCCAAGACCCCCAGCCTCGGTGTATCAAGGATCCAACATCTTTTAGGATCAAGGATCCTTAAGGAGTGTACAACCCAGAAGTTCAGAAATTCACCTGGGAGACTTCATCCCTATGCAGACTATTACTTCGTCTGGTCCCTCGATCATGCCAGAATCACATCAATATGGATTCACATCAGGAACCCCAACCTTGAATCCATTAGGAGGTAATACTTTGAATACTTCTTATAATGCTAACCATGGCTTTGTGCAGGATACAGGAATCAACCAAGCCATGGCTAGGGAACTGCAGAAACTCAAGGATATGATATCTAGCGTCCCAGGACTGGTTAAGCCCATTCCTAAAGTTCCAGATGGAAGTCACAAGATATCTCACTTTGCACCACCTATTTGTGATGCAGAGATACCAAAGAGGTTTCAAATACCAAGCATGAAGCTCTACGATGGTACAACTTATCCGGAAGAGCATATAGCTCAATACAGGGAGAGAATGGAGATCAACCCCATTCTTGAAAGGTTGAAAGAAGCATGTCTATGCAAGGGTTTCGGATCCACACTGACAGGATCAGCTCTTAAATGGCTGCTAAGTCTTCCCCCTTACTCTATTACTTCATTTGCTAATCTAGTTAATTGTTTAATAGCTAATTCTCATGCAGTAGGAGGTTTGAACGATTAACTAGTGATCTATATAGGGTAACACAAGGTCAAAATGAATCACTTAGAGATTATATTACTAAATTCAGTAGAGAATCCTTAGAAATTCCTAATTTGGATATTGATACGGCTGTAGAAGCCTTCAAAATGGGTTTACTTAAGGATTCACAGTTCTATGATGATCTTGTCATGACCCTTTGCAGGAACCTTGATGAAGTAAGAACCAGGGCCCTTAGATTCATCCGTTTAGAGGATGTTAAAAGGATCCAAGAAAGACTGGCAGGATCCTCAAAGCAGGAAAAGCAAGGATCCTACTTCAGGAACAACAAGTCCAAATCATACAACAAGTCTGATAATCAGAACGTGCATGCAGTGGAGCAAGAAGAGGATGATGAGGATTATCCTCCCATTTCTGAATATTGCTTTTCTGTTGATAGTAATGAACTAATACTTGCAATGCAGAATCTAGGTGAAAAAGTAAGATGACCTAGAAAAAGTGATAAGCCAGCTGCAACAAAAGACAAATCCAAATGGTGTGCATATCATGAGGATTTCGGTCATCTCACTGATGAATGTATAGCACTCAGGAAAGAGATAACCTTCTGGGGTAGCCCAGTTGGCCAGCCTCACCCATCCTCTCCCTAGAGGTCCCAGGTTCGAATCTTGGTGTCCGCATCCCACGGCCAAGCTCTTCGCTCTCGGTTGGGTATTCACCCCCAGGCAGCTATGGGGCTAAGCTAGCTTGTGGAGTGTGATCACTCCAACGGTTGTGAGGACCACGGAATATCCCCCCCCCCCCACTCAGGAAAGAGATTGGTGTTAAGCAAAGGGCATTTGAAGGAGCTGTTTGGAAGGAAAAAATCAGGGATCCAGGATCCTGAAAAGGTTCCAGAAAGAGCTCCTGCTCCTCCTGCTGATGCACAAATTATCAACTTCATATCTGGAGGATCAGACATATGTGGCACTTCCTTTTCAGCAGCCAATAGGCATGCCAAATAAACAAAGATGGATAATGGGGACAGACCCATTCGAACCTCAATCCTTACACAGGAGAAAGTTGTATCCTTTGATGAGGATGATTGTGTCGATATTCAGGATCCTCATCATGGCAGTCTTGTTATTACTTTGTTTATATCTAACCATTTTATTCGCAGGATTCTCATAGATGGAGGAAGCTCAGTGAACATTATTCAACTTGATTTCCTCAAGAAGATGAATATCCTTGAATCTGAAATCGTCCCAAGATCATCGGTTCTTGTAGGATTCAGTGGAGAAACCAAGAACACATTGGGGGACATTAAACTTCCCATTTACATAGAGGGAGTTAATTCTTTTCAAAAATTTTGTGTTATAGATTGTTTATCCTGTTGCAATGTTATCCTTGGCAGGCCATGGATACATGACATGAAAGCAGTCCCATCTACATATCATCAATGCGTCAAACTCCCTACTCCATGGGGTGTGGTGAAGATAGAAAGTGACCAACAGGAAGCTAAAAATTGTTACACTTCATCAATGAAACCAACCTCAAGACCTAGGGAGCAATAGCAATTAAAGTATCCTCCAAGAGATGTTCTGGAGGTGAGAGAACAAGATGTCAAAGATATCCTGATGGATCCTCAAGATCCTGAATCCAAAGTTTTTATAGGATCCGGGATCCTCAACAATATTGAACTGGACCTAGTATCCTTCCTAAAGAGAAGAAAAACTACCTTTTCCTGGAAGCATGAGGACATGACAGGTATTTCCAAAGATATTATCATTCATAAGCTTGACATTGACAGGTCATTCAAACCCATACATCAAAAAAGGAGAAAGTTTGCACCTGAGAGGAATGCCATCATCCAGGAGGAGGTAGACAAACTGATCCAAGCAGGTATGATTAGGGAGCTTAAGTATCCAAGATGGTTAGCCAATGTGGTTGTTGTTCAAAAGAAAAATGGAAAGTGGAGGGTATGTGTCGATTTCACTGATTTAAACAAGGCATGTCCCAAGGATCCTTTCCCATTACCCCACATTGACTCCATGGTGGATGCTACTGCGGGTCATGAGTTGTTGACTTTTATGGATGCTTCATCTGGATTCCAACAAATTCAGATGAAACCATCTGATCAAGAGGATACAGCCTTTATGACCCCTACTGGTATATATTGTTATATTGCTATGCCATTTGGACTAAGAAATGCAGGTGCTACCTACCAAAGGCTAGTCAATATGATGTTTAAAGAACAAATTAGACACATAGTGGAAGTCTATATAGATGAAATGGTGGTTAAGTCCAAGAGAGCTGAGGATCACCTTAGAGATTTGGAGGAAGCATTTGATATCCTTGATAGATACAATATGAAATTGAATCCTTCCAAGTGCCACTTTGGTGTGAAAGCTGGCAAGTTTCTAGGGTACATGGTGACAAAAAGAGGGATAGAGGCAAGTCCAGAGAAAATCAAGGCAATTGTGAATATCAAGTCTCCTGCCAATGCCACGGATGTGTAAAGATTGACCGGAAGGATCGCAGCCTTGAACAGGTTCATCTCAAAATCATCAGAGAAATGCAAGGAATTCTATGACATTCGGAGAAAGAACAAGAAATTTGAGTGGATTGAAAAGCATGAAAATGCTCTCAAGGCCCTCAAGGATTACCTATCCTCAGCTCCAGCATTAATGAAACCAGAAAAAGGGGATATATTATCCTTATATTTGGCAGTCTCTTCTAAGGCAGTAAGTGCAATCCTTGTTAAGGATCATGAAGGTACACAACATTCTGTATATTATGTAAGTAAAAGTTTGCTTGATGCTGAATCCAGGTATTCTCATTTAGAAAAACTTATCCTTGCTTTAATTATGGCATCTACTAAACTTCGCCATTATTTTGAAACACATGCTATTATTGTTAAAACTAACTTTCCAATTAAGAATGTTCTCAGGAAACCTGAGATGTCAGGAAGGATGGCACTTTGTGGTTGATTTTAGTAGTGATCTACAAAGGGAAGCTGAATTGGAAGTTCAACAGCTTGAAGAGACTAAGGATCCTTGGATACTCTTCACAGATGGAGCCTCTAATGTCAAAGGAATTGGACTAGGCATACTACTAAAATCGCCATAGGGGGGCATAATACCCCACTCAATTGCTTGTGAGTTTCAAACTACTAACAATGAGGCTGAATATGAAGCCTTAATAGCTGGTTTGCAAATTGCCAAGCATATGAGGAACAGGTATCTTGAGGTACATGTAGATTCTTTATTAATCACTAACCACTTTAATGGTTCTTATGCTGTTAAAGGTGAAAGACTAATCAAATATCTTGAGATAGTCAAGAAATTGGCAGACTCTTTTGCTTCTTTTAGTTTGACACAGGTACCCAGGGAGGAAAATGCAGAAGCTGATGTTTTAGCCAACCTTGGATCATCATTGAAGATCCCAGAGGATATCAAAATTCCCATTATCCACATTTTGGCTCCTGCTATTGAGGATTATACAACTACGGAAATAGTGGAGGATTCTGCAATCATACCTAGTGATGGTGCACAATCATAGTCAGGATCCTGGATCCTTCCAATCCATATATATATACAACATGGAGAGATCCCTACCGGAGAAAATCCTAGAGCTTTCAAAGTCAAGATATCTCAATTTACATTACTAAATAACGTGTTATATAAACGATCTCTTGCATGTCCATATCTAAGCTGCATCGAGGATCCTGAAATCCAAGAAGTTCTTAAGGATTTTCATGAAGGAGATTGTGGAAACCACACTGGGGGCAGAGCACTGTTCTCAATGATCCCTAGGACAGGATACTATTGGCCTACTATGAAGAAGGATGTTGTGGATTATGCCAAGAAATGTGATGCTTGTCAAAGACATAGCAATATCCTTCATCAACCAACAGAGCTCCTGCATCCTATATCCTCTTCTTGGCCATTCATGAGATGGGGAATGGATATAGTTGGTAAACTTCCAAAAGCACCAGGAGGAAAAGTGTTTATGCTTGCCATGACTGATTACTTTTCCAAATGGATGGAAGCTGAAGCATTTGCACAAGTCAGAGAAAAAGAAGTGATATCCTTAATTAAAAGAAACATTATTACCAGATTTGGTATCACTTCTGAAATTGTTTGTGATAATGGATCCCAATTTATTGGGAGTAGAACTACTAACTTTTGTGACAGTTGGGGGATTAAGATGATAACATCCACACCAGTCCATCCACAAGCTAATGGTCAAGCAGAATTATCCAACAAGATCATCATTAACAACTTGAAGAAGAAGCTTGGATCCAAAAAAGGAAAATGGGCAGAAGAGCTACCTTATGTGTTATGGGCTGATATAACAGCTCCCAAGAATGCTACTGGCCAAACTCCATTTTCTTTAGTGTTTGGAGCTGAATCAGTGGTCCCTACTGTTTTGGTCAAAAATCAGACTAGGATAATGCAACCAAATCTTCTGTTGTGAGGTGTGCTGCTTGAATCAATGAACAAATGTATGAAAAACTTGTGAATGAAATAAACAAGTGACACAATGATTTATACGAGGAAAAAGCCCTTGATCAAGAGATGATCTCCGGCATAAAAAACCTTGGGTGATGGAAACTACCGATTACCAACTATAATTAAACAAATGATGATAACAAGCTTGTTACAAGGATCACTAGAGTGTAATGTGTATGTAATCGCCAATGAACTGTTGAGAGCTTGCGGGAGTGTGTGTGTTTGCTAACTTGTTCTAATTCAAGCTGTTATCCCTTTTAAAAATAGAAATAATCTAACAAACTAACTATCCGCTAAATATGCAAGCTACCCACGACTTCTAAAATGGTCACCAAGCAATGCACGTGCGGAATATTGAGAGCATATTCCCCAAGAATATCGGCAAGACCAAGTCCCACTTGAATACTCCTGCAAAAACAAACTCACATACAATGGAAACAACCGTTAGTGTTAGGATAACAATGAGGATCCTGGATCCTTAATTCTGCAACGTCTTCTGAGGATCCTTAATTCAAACAGAATTGAGGATCCGTGATCCTGGCTGCACTTGTGGACCCGTGATCCTTAGATTTAGAAAATCCATCCCTAACACCTACAGAGATGGTAGTTCCTACTGCAAGAACAAGCATCCGTGATCCTAAAGGAAATGCTGAAAACTTGGTTCAAGACTTGGATACCATAGAAGAACTCAGGGATTTTGCAAGGATAAGATTGGCTAGCTACCAACAAAGGATGGCTTGATCTTATAACAAGAATGTCAGGATCAGAAAGTTTCAAGTTGGTAACATGGTGTTGAGGAAAGCATTTCAAAATACCACAAATCCCGCTGATGACAAGTTAGCACCAAAATAGGAAGGTGATTTGCTACCAAGAGCTTGGAATGCTGTCCATTTGAAGAGATACTTCATGTAAGAAGGATCTAGGATCCTTATTCATCCTCATGTCCGGTATCCATAAATGATCCTTAGAGGATATATGATCCTCATTCTGGTAATGATTTGATTCTAATTTTCCTGATCTTTTAATTTATTTGATTACAAGGAGAAGGATCCAAGATCCTTTATCCTTTTTCACTAAGTTCTGAGTTTTGCAGAAATGGGTGCATCTTTGACAAAGGATCAAGTATCCACAGAAGTTTTCTAAGATTTAAGGGCTTGCCCCCAGTTTTATGGGCTTATCCCCAGTTTTTAGGCTTGTCCCCAGTTTAAGGTATCCACTACCTTCTACGAATCAGGTTTTAACACCTTCGCCAGTAGCGCACGATTATCCTGGTGTAGTTAAAGGTAATGGGACCAGTACCCGCTTTAGGTGCTGACAATTTCATTGTACTGGCTGTATTCATGATCCTAAGTATAATGGTAGACGTACCATACATCCGTTCCTAAGGTTCTAATGTTTTCACGTTAGCTAAGGTTTTGGCATCTTCATGTCACTAAGTTTGGATAGTCCCCAGTAAGGGCCGGTTTTGGTCAAAAAATCTGATGAGGATAATGCAACCAAACTCTCTGTTACAGGGTATGATGCTTAAAATGTAGAACAATGACAAGGATCACTTCAATGTAAATTGCTCAAATGACACAAGGATTTATACGGGGAAAAAGCCCTTGATCAAGAGTTGATCTCCGGCACAAAAAACCCCGGGTGATGGAAACTACCGATCACCAAGCTCAAATAAATCAATAAATGTTTACAACTTCGGATAGTAACGAGCTAGGTACAAGGATCACTATGGTGAAATGTGTAAAAATGAGTGAAAACTAATAAGTGTTCGTCGAGAGCTTCAAGAGTGCGATTGTATGAGAGTGTGTGTAGCTGAAAATGGCTAAGTGTTCTAATTCTAGCTCGTCACCCCTTTAAAAATAGAAGTTAGCTACAATAACAAACTATCCGACTTTTGTGCCAAGCTCCCACGTTCTCCACAACGTCCATTTCCAGTCAAACGTGTGCGAAATACCCGTGGAATATTCCATAATAACGTTGCCAAGACCAAGTCAAGCTTGTTACTCCTGCAAAATAATACGAAACATAAACAAACAATCGTTAGTATGAGGATCCTTAAAGTGATCCATGATCCTGATCCTGAAGCTCTTCTGAGGATCACTATCTGTCACAGAAGTAAGGATCATTAATTAGGATAACAAGTAAGGATCACTAATTGTTAGAAAATCCTCCCCTAACAATTGCCCCCAAAATATAAGGAGTGATATGTAAAATGAGCGAGTTATGTTTTCATGATCTTATCCGCAACTAACTATCGTAAATATAGCCGTTATTGTTGAACTATCTGTTGCAACCATGACGTCACAGAAGTGACAACCCTGCACAATCATGATTATAAATAGGAGATAAAGATAGGATCGATTGCATTTAAAATTTCAGAGAGACTCCCTTTATAACTGCATTCCGAAGATAATCAGGTATTCTCTCTTCATCTTCTTCCTTCTCTTGCTCTGTTTTCATTTCTTTCCATCATTCCATCAAAGATGTTGCTCCGAAACTCCCCAGCTAAGGATCACCCGAAAAACAGCCCTCCGAAAAGCCAGGGGATCATCGAAGATTCCATTAAAGAATGCTGCTGTTTCAATGATGCACAGATTGATAGGATCCGCCACTGCTTCCCGGCGAACACCGAGTTTAGACCTTTTGATCCCAATGCCCTGAGTGATCATATCTCCGACAAGTGGGTTGCTTTCCTTGTCACTCCGTTCACCATAGGCTATACATATCCTTTCCCAGCCTTCACCCAATCTTTCTTTTCCCTAACCGGCATCTCTTATATCCAAGCCATGCCGATGATTTGGAGGGTTTTGTACACCCTTGAAAGGATCATCGAGCAGGAAGGGATAGACCTAGGAATGTCAGAGCTGGGAGAGCTGTATGATCTTACTACCTTTGGTTCTCATCGCTATTTGTTTAAACGTAAGCCTGGTGAGGAACACCCGATCTTCAAAGCCACCAAGAACGATGCTAATTGGAAGCGGCGTTTATTTTTCGTCAAGAGAGATTCTATTGAGGATGGAAAGGATCTACCCAAGAAATGGGCTACCCATGGTAGGGTGGAGGATCCTGAGGAGGATCACCAGAAAACTTTCCTTTGATGTAAGGATCACTTATATATTTTTGCTTTCTTGTTATGCAGCTATCACCGTCTCACATCTCAGACTGTCTCATGCTGCTAAAGAGAGACTCATCGCTTTCAAGAAACTTGATCCTGAAACAAGATCTTTCAAGACAACAACCCAAGATTCACAGGAGGTATCCTCAGGCTCTGTCACGATGTCAAGTAAGTATCCTTGTTTAAAATTTAAATAAATAGTGAAATATAAGTTAAGTGAAGATACTTATCTTGTTTTGGTTGTGTAGGTGCTGGAAAATCCACCAAGTCTACTTCAAAGTTCAATGTCACTGATCTCACCACCGTCAGATCCTCCAAGAGAAAAGCTCCTACCAGTCCGACAGCTTCGGTCCCCAAGGCACCCTTCAAAGGAAAGGGAATCAAGAAGAGAAAGGCCTCTGAAGCTGAGGATCTGCAGGGTCTGCCTCTGATCCGCCACCAATTCCTCGAGTACTTCAATGAAGTAAGGATCACTGTCTCTGCTTCGTATATCCTGTTGACATATCCTGCTGATATATCCTGCTGATTTGAGGATCACTTAGTCCTGACCTTATCTTTTATCCCTTTTGCAGAAATTCTCTGAGATTGAGGATTATGTTGGCCACGTTGAGGATCAGGATAGGAAGATTGCCGACCTCCAGCAGGTTGCATTGCTAAAGGACCTCAAAATTGCTGATCTTCAGAAGGAAGTCCGGGATGCCAAACAGGAGACGGCCAAGGTGTTGGTTAATGTTGACTATGAGAAGCATGAGATCACCGAAGATGCCAAAATCTCTGCCGCCATAGCAATGTATAAGACCAAGCTGCAAATGGCCTTGGAAGCTCAGGATCCTGCTTTTGACAAGAGCACCTGGGATGTTGAAGGCTGGAAGGCAAGGCTGGCTGAACTGGACGATGAAGAGGCTGAGGAGGTTGAAGAGATCCTGACGATCGAGGTTGGAGGCAAGGGTGAAGGTGGTGAAACAAGTGGAGCTGGAGGTGGTAATGCAGCGAAGGTTTAGGCTGCATGATTGGGCGATGATGGAAACTTCTAGACATAGCCGGAGCCCAATTGTTTTAGTTTGATGGTTGTTTTGTTGAACAATTTAATGGTTTGTACTGAACAATAGTTTTTAGGATTAAGGATCATGTATGATCCTTTGGACAACAGGCAGGATTGCAAATGGTGGAGGGATCCTCTGTTTGGGGGATGAAGCCATTGTGATCCTGCCGCCTTTATATTCCTGCACTATCTTTGAACTTATTATCATGGACACCCTTTACCTACCCCAGCGGACGGGCCACGTTTTGCTGGTAGATGCTCGGGGTAGGTGATTTTGACAACCTTTTAAGGGTTAGTCTTTTGTTAATAAATAAAATCTTAACATTTTGTCGCTTATCTTGTGTTGTTATCCTTTTGTTTCTTTAATTCTCCTTTGTTTTGATGCACACTTATTGAATAAACAATTTTGAATAAGTCAGATTGAAAATATTTAGGACATGATCCACGATCAAATATCCTATAGTTAAAGAATCCCAAAAAGCAATATATTTTAAGGAACACAAGTCTAGTTGTCAAATTTTAAGGGTTATTCAAATAAATAATGAATAGAATTAAAAATAGTTAAGGATCATACCTGAGGATCCAAGTTAGGATCCTAACCATAATAAGGATAACTATAAGATAAACCTTAGAGAGAAGTAAGGATCAAGGATCCCTAGTTGCTTATCTTCAAGGACCTGAAATAGATCATAACTTGGGACTAAGCCAATATAAGATAAGAGTTAGCAACTGGGGACAAGCCCAAGGATAACTGGGGACAAGCCCAAGGATAACTGGGGACACGCCCAAGGATAACTAGGGACAAGCCCAAGGATCGTATGTAAACTGGAGTATGGCCCTAACTGGCGACTATCCAAACTTAGTGACATGAAAATGACAAAACCTTAGCTAACGTGAAAACGTTAGAAACCTTAGGAACGGATGTATGGTACGTCTACCATTATACGTAGGATCCTAGGTATAGCCAGTACAATGGAATTATCAGCCCCTAAAGCGAGTACTGGTCCCACTGCCTTGAACTATACCAGGATCATCATGCGCTACAGGCGGAACTGGGGTCAAGCCCAAGGATAACTGGGGTTAAACCCAAAGGACGGATTGCTTCTGCAGATAACCAATACTTTGCTAAGGATTCCTGAACTTTCAAAACTTAAAATCACGTGAGAGATGGATAAAGGATACATGACCCTTATCCTTATATGAGAAAATAAAGAAACGAAATAGTTCAAGATTAGGATATTACCAAAGTAAGGATAACCGATACTTTAAGGATCCTTCAAGGATATCCCTAACGTAAGGATCATCTGTGCTATGAGGATCCTGCTCACATGAAATATTTCTTCAAGTGGACAGCATTCCAAGCTCTTGGTAGCAAATCACCTTCCATGGTTAGCAATCTATATGCCCCCTTTCCTGCTTCAGCTTCAATCAAATAAGGGCCTTCCCATTTTGGAGCCAATTTTCCATCAGCAGTATTGGTGGTATTCTGAAATGCTTTCCTTAATACCATATCTCCAACTTGAAACTTCCTGATCCTGACATTTTTGTTGTAAGCACCAGCCATTCTTTGTTGATAACTGGCCATCCTTATCCTAGCCATATCCCTGATTTCTTCAATAGTATCCAGGTCTTGAGCCAAGTTCTCATCATTTTCTTCAGGATCACGAGTACTTGTTCTAGCAGTTGGAACCACCATTTCTGTTGGGATCACTGATTCTGCCCCAAATACCAAAGAGAATGGCGTTTGACCAGTAGCATTCTTAGGGGTTGTCCTATCAGCCCAAAGCACATAGGGTAGTTCTTCTGCCCATTTCCCTTTCTTGGATCCAAGCTTCTTCTTCAAATTGTTGATGATGATCTTGTTGGATGATTCTGCTTGACCATTAGCTTGTGGGTGGACTAGCGTTGATGTTATCATCTTAATCCCCCAGCTGTCACAAAAGTTAGTGGTTCTGCCCCCAATAAATTGGGAACCATTATCACATATAATTTCCGAAGGAATTCCAAATCTAGTTATAATATTTCTTTTAATGAAGGATATAACTTCCTTTTCTCTGACTTGGGCAAAAGCTTCAGCCTCTATCCACTTGGAGAAGTAATCAGTCATAGCAAGCATGAATACTTTTCCACCAGGTGCCTTAGGGAGCTTACCAACTATATCCATACCCCATCTCATAAATGGCCAAGAGGAGGATATAGGATGCAATAATTCAGCTGGTTGATGAAGGATATTGCTGTGTCTCTGACAAGGATCACATCTCTTAGCATACTCCACAGCATCTCTCTTCATGGTTGGCCAGTAGTATCCTGTCCTCAGGATCCTTGAGAATAATGCCCTGCCCCCAGTGTGGTTTCCACAATCTCCTTCATGGAAGTCTTTTAAAACTTCTTGGATTTCAGGATCCTCAATGCATCTCAAGTATGGTCCTGCAAGAGATCGTCTATACAACATATTATTTAAAATTGTGAATTGAGATACCTTAGATTTGAAAGCCCTAGGGTTTTCTCCTGTAGGAATCTCTCCATGTTGTAAGTATCTCATGATTGGTGAGATCCATGATCCTGATCCTGAATGGGATTGAGTATCCTCACTAGGGATAATTGCAGAATCATTTCCTATCTCCATAGCCACATGATCCTCGATAGCCGGGGTCAGGATATGGATAATAGGGATCTTGATATCCTCAGGGATCTTCAAAGATGATCCTAAGTTAGCCAATGCATCAGCTTCTGTATTTTCTTCCCTTGGTACCTGTGTCAAACTAAAGGAAACAAAAAGAGAGTCAAATTTTTGACTATCTCTAAATATTTGGTTAGCTTTTCACCTTTAACAGCATAGGATCCATTAAAGTGGTTTGTAATTAACAATGAATCTACATGTACCTCAAGATACCTGATCCCCATATGCTTTGCAATTTGCAAACCAGCAATTAAGGCTTCATATTCAGTCTCATTGTTAGTGGTTTGAAACTCACAAGCTATAGAGTGGGTATTATGTCCCCCTGTGGCGATTTTAGTAGTATTCCAAGCCCTGTGCCTTTGACATTTGAGGATCCATCAGTATAGAGTAGCCAAGGATCCTTGGTCTCCTATAGCTGCTGGACTTCTAACTCAGCTTCTTTTTGTAAATCACTACTGAAATCAGCCACAAAGTCAGCTAATGCTTGGGATTTGATGGCTGTCCTAGGCTCATATCTTATATCATATGCACTTAGCTTCACTGCCCACTTAGCCATCCTTCCTGACATCTCTGGTTTCCTGAGGACATTCTTAATTGGGAAATTAGTTCTAACAACAATAACATGAGTTTCAAAATAATGTCTCAACTTAGTGGATGCCATAATTAATGCAAGAATAAGCTTTTCAAGGTGTGAATACCTGGATTCGGCATCAAGTAAACTTTTACTTACATAATAGACGGGATGTTGTGTACCTTCGTGATCCTTAACAAGGACCGCACTTACTGCTTTTAAGGATACTGCAAGATATAAGGATAGCACATCGCCTTTTTCTGGTTTCATCAAGGCCGGGGCTGAGGATAGGTAATCTTTGAGGGCTCTTAAAGCATTTTCATGCTTCTCAGTCCACTCAAATTTCTTGTTCTTCCTTAGGATATCATAGAATTCTTTGCACTTCTCTAAGGATTTGGATATAAATCTGTTCAAAGCTGCTATCCTGCCTGTTAGCCTTTGAACATCCTTAGCATTGGCCAGAGATTTGATGTTCACTATTGCTTTGATTTGTTCCGGGCTAGCTTCAATGCCTCTCTTTGTCACCATATATCCTAAGAATTTACCTGCTTTAACACCAAAGTGACATTTTGAAGGATTAAGTTTCATGTTATATTTGTCAAGGATATCGAATGCTTCCTCCAAGTCCCTTAGGTGATCCTCAGCTTTTATGGATTTTACCACCATATCATCTATGTAAACCTCCATAGTTTGTCCAATCTGATCCTTGAACATCATATTCACCAGCCTTTGATATGTTGCACCTGCATTTCTTAGTCCGAACGGCATAGCAATATAGCAGTATATACCAGTTGGAGTCATGAAGGCTGTATCCTCTTGGTCGGATGGTTCCATTTGGATTTGTTGAAATCCAGATGAAGCATCCATAAAAGTTAACAGTTCATGACCCGCAGTTGCATCCACCATGGAGTCAATGTGGGGTAATGGGAAAGGATCCTTGGGACATGCCTTATTTAAATCGGTAAAATCGACACATACCCTCCACTTTTCGTTTTTCTTTTGAACAACAACCACATTGGCCAGCCATCTTGGATACTTGACCTCTCTAATCATACCTGCCCGGAGCAATTTCTCTACCTCTTCCTGGATAATGGCATTTCTTTCCGGTGCAAACTTTCTTCTCCTTTGATGGATTGGTTTGAAGGACCTATCAATGCCAAGTTTGTGAGTGATTACATCTTTAAATATGCCTGTCATGTCTTCATGTTTCCATGCAAAGGTAGTCTTTCTCCTTTTGAGGAAGGATACGAGGTCTTCTTTCATATTGCCAAGGATCCCTGATCCGATATAGATTTTGGATTCAGGATCATGAGGATCCATGAGGATTTCTACCACATCCTGCTCTCTTGCCTCCAAGACATCCCTTGGAGGATACTTTGATTGCTATTGCTCCCTTGACTTTGAGGCTGGTTTCATCGATGAAGTATAGCAATTCTTGGCCTCCTGCTGATCACTATCAATCTTGACTATTCCCCAAGGACTAGGGAGCTTCACACATTGATGGTAAGTAGATGGGACTGCTTTCATATCGTGTATCCAGGGCCTGCCAAGGATAACATTACAACAAGATAAACAGTCAATAACACAAAATTTTTGATAAGAGTGTAGGCCTTCGATGTATATTGGGAGCTTAATGTCTCCCAGGGTATTCTTAGTTTCGCCACTAAATCCCACGAGCACGGAGGATCTTGGTATGATATCTGATTCAGGGATACCCATCTTCTTTAGAACATCAAGCTGGATAATGTTCACTGAGCTTCCTCCGTCTATAAGGATCCTGCGGACAAAATGGTTAGAAATGAAAAGAGTAATAACTAAACCATCATGATGAGGATCCTGGATATCAACACGATCATCCTCATCAAAGGTTATGATTTTTCCTTCGGAAACACTTGATGTTCGAACGGGTCTTTCTCCACTATCCAATTTAGTTTCCTTTGCATGCCTTTTAGCTGCTGAGAAGGATGTGCCACAAATGTCTGATCCTCCAGAAATGAAGTTTATTACTTGTGCATCTGCTGGAGGGGCTGGAGCCTTCTCAGGGATCCTTTCAGGATCCTAAGTCCTTGACTTTTTTCTTCCCAACAATTCTTTCAGATGCCCTTTGCTCAACAAGTATCCGATTTCCTATCTTAGTGCAATGCATTCTTCTGTGAGATGCCCAAAATCTTCATGGTATGCACACCACTTTGATTTATCCTTAGTTGCAGCTGGCCTATCATTTTTTCTGGGCCATCTGGCTTTATCACCTAGATTCTGCATCGCAAGGATTAGTTCATTGTTATCAACAGAAAAACAATATTCAGAAATTGGAGGATAATCCTCATCATCCTCCTCTTGTTCAACAGCATGCACATTCTGGTTATCAGATCTGTTATAGGATCTGAACTTGTTCTTGAACGAGGATCCTTGCTTATCTTGCTTTGAGGATCCTGCTAACCTCTCCTGGATCCTTTTGTCATCCTCTAGCCGGATGAATCTAAGTGCCCGGGTTCTTACCTCATCTAGGTTCCTGCATGGTGTCATAACAAGATCATCATAGAACAATGAATCCCTAAGTAATCCCATTTTGAAGGCCTCAACAGCCGTGGCTATATCCAAGTTGGGAATGTCTAAGGATTCTTTACTGAATTTGGTAATGTAATCCCTTAGTGATTCATTATGACCCTGGGTTATCCTATATAGATCACTAGTTAATCGTTCAAATTTCCTACTACAAGAAAACTGATTATTAAATAGGTTAACTAGATTAGCAAATGAGGTAATAGAGTAGGGGGAAGACTTAGCAGCCATTTGAGAGCTGATCCAGTAAGAGTGGATCTAAATCCCTTGCACAGACATGCTTCCTTTAACCTTTCTGGGATGGGATTGATCTCCATCCTTTCCCTGTATTGTGCTATGTGTTCTTCAGGATCTGTTGAACCGTCATACAACTTCATTGTTGGCACATGGAACCTCTTGGGTATCTCAGCATCACAGATTGGTGGTGCAAAACGAGATATCTTGTGGCTCCCATCTGCAATCTCTGGGATAGGTTTGACCACTCCTGGAACACTTGATATCATATCCTTTAGCTTTTGCAATTCTCTGGCCATGGCATGATTGATACCTGGATCCTGCATAAGACCACGGTTAGTAGTATAAGAATTATTAAAAGTGTTACCTCCCATTGGATTCAAATTAGGAAGAATGGATGTGAATCCGTATTGTTGGGGCTCTGGAATGATCGATGGACCAGTAGAAGCAATGGTCTGCATTGGAATGAAATCTCCCTGATGGATATCGGAATTCCCTGATTGCAAACTCTTTAAGGATCCATGAAACTGAGAGGATCCTTGAACCTGTGAGGATCCTGGGACGTAAGAGGATCCTTGAACCTGGGAGGATCCTTGAAACTGAGAGGATCCTTGAACCTGTGAGGATCCTGGGACGTAAGAGGATCCTTGAACCTGGGAGGATCCTTGAAACTGAGAGGATCCTTGAACCTGTGAGGATCCTGGAACATAGGAGGATCCTTGAACCTAAGAGGATCCTTGAACCTGGGGGGGGGATCCTTGAAACGGCCAGAACCCTTGAATCTGATGCGCTCCTGAATATCCTCCTGAGCTGGTGAAGGATCCTATATGCTGAGGATGGGATCCTGCTGGTTGGAAGTGTAACCCTGAAGCCTGAGTCATTGCTGATGATCCGTAATGCACTCCTTTTGGTCCTCCCACATATTGAACGTCTGGAACCACTGAAGGCTGAGAAGTTATAACCGGAGTATCGAAATTCAAAGATCTGGGCATCAGTGGAGAATGATCCTCTGCCGATCTCTTCTGTTTCTTGATGTCTCCAATTTCTCTAAGAATCCTCTCATTGGTCTTATCCTGCTGCTGTATATGCTCCTTCATCTGCAAAATCAGAGTAAACAAGTCACTAGTAGTGGGAGTATAAGAAGCAGAAGAAGTTGGAGGTTTGGAGAAAATTGGAGTCGGTTTCTTCTCAGCATTTTTCTGAGGTCCATAAGGTGGTGGAGGCAAAGGTGGAATGCCCTGAGATGAATTGGCCGCAGACATTGCAGTAGAGGTATTCTTCAATGATGAAGCCATGTATTTGTATGCAATGAACCGGAACGATCACCAACAGAAAAACTTCTCAGGAATGAAGCACCAATTGCCCCACGGTGGGCGCCAAACTGTTTTGGTCAAAAAATCTGATGAGGATAATGCAACCAAACTCTCTGTTACAGGGTATGGTGCTTAAAATGTAGAACAATGACAAGGATCACTTCAATGTAAATTGCACAGATGACACAAGGATTTATACGGGGAAAAAGCCCTTGATCAAGAGTTGATCTCCGGCACAAAAAACCCCGGGTGATGGAAACTACCGATCACCAAGCTCAAATAAATCAATAAATGTTTACAACTTCGGATAGTAACGAGCTAGGTACAAGGATCACTATGGTGAAATGTGTAAAAGTGAGTGAAAACTAATAAGTGTTCGTCGAGAGCTTCAAGAGTGCGATTGTATGAGAGTGTGTGTAGCTGAAAATGGCTAAGTCTTCTAATTCTAGCTCATCACCCCTTTAAAAATAGAAGTTAACTACAATAACTAACTATCCGACTTTTGTGCCAAGCTCCCACGTTCTCCACAACGTCCATTTCCAGTCAAACGTGTGCGAAATACTCGTGGAATATTCCATAGTAACGTTGCCAAGACCAAGTCAAGCTTGTTACTCCTGCAAAATAATACGAAACACAAATAAACAATCGTTAGTATGAGGATCCTTAAAGTGATCCATGATCCTGATCCTGAAGCTCTTCTGAGGATTACTATCTGCCACAGAAGTAAGGATCATTAATTAGGATAACGAATAAGGATCACTAATGGTTAGAAAATCCTCCCCTAACAATCACCAACAGAAAAACTTCTTAGGAATGAAGCACCAATTGCCCCACGGTGGGCGCCAAACTATTTTGGTCAAAAAATCTGATGAGGATAATGCAACCAAACTCTCTGTTACAGGGTATGATGCTTAAAATGTAGAACAATGACAAGGATCACTTCAATGTAAATTGCACAAATGACACAAGGATTTATACGGGGAAAAAGCCCTTGATCAAGAGTTGATCTCCGGCACAAAAAACCCCGGGTGATGGAAACTACCGATCACCAAGCTCAAATAAATCAATAAATGTTTACAACTTCGGATAGTAACGAGCTAGGTACAAGGATCACTATGGTGAAATGTGTAAAAATGAGTGAAAACTAATAAGTGTTCGTCGAGAGCTTCAAGAGTGCGATTGTATGAGAGTGTGTGTAGCTGAAAATGGCTAAGTGTTCTAATTCTAGCTCGTCACCCCTTTAAAAATAGAAGTTAGCTACAATAACAAACTATCCGACTTTTGTGCCAAGCTCCCACGTTCTCCACAACGTCCATTTCCAGTCAAACGTGTGCGAAATACCCGTGGAATATTCCATAGTAACGTTGCCAAGACCAAGTCAAGCTTGTTACTCCTGCAAAATAATACGAAACATAAACAAACAATCGTTAGTATGAGGATCCTTAAAGTGATCCATGATCCTGATCCTGAAGCTCTTCTGAGGATCACTGTCTGTCACAGAAGTAAGGATCATTAATTAGGATAACAAGTAAGGATCACTAATTGTTAGAAAATCCTCCCCTAACAGGGCCATACTCCAGTTTACACAAGATCCTTGGGCTTGTCCCCAGTTTTTGGGCTTGTCCCAAGTTTTTGGGCTAGTCCCCAGTTTTTTGGGCTTGCCCCCAGTTTATTGGGCTTGTCCCCAGATTGTTGAGCTTGTCCCCAGACACTAATTCTTTCTTTTACAGGTTGGCTTAGTCCCAAGTTATTTCTCATTTCAGGATTCTAAAGCTTAACAGTTAAGGATCCTGGATCCTAACTTTCCACAAGGGTTTGTCTTATAATTGTTGCAAGTATATTCATTAAGGATATAGGATCCTAACTTGGATTCTCTGGTATGATCCTTATTTACTTTCACTTTATTCTTGGTTTATCGATGTTACCCTTATTATTTGAGAACAGGATGTATGATCCTAAAGTTAACTTGCTTTTTAAACTTTTCGACTAAAGGATATTTGATCCTTGATCATATCCTAACCTTTTGATATAAACTAATTTTTACACCTTCACTAATAACTTGTAAATCCAAAAAAAATTTGTACAATAACAATTGAAAGGTAAATAGAGACAAAGTGAACAACACAAGATAGTCAAAAGGTTAAAGATTTATTTATTTATCATAATTAAACCCTTCAAAGGTTGTCAAAATTACCTACCCCGAGCATCTAACAGCAATACGTGGCCCGTCCGCTGGGGTAGGTAAAGGGTGTCCATACTAAAGAGTTTTGAGTCATGCAGGAAATCAAAAGATGAGGGGCATCAAAGGCTTCATCCTCCACAAACAGAAGGACCCATCCACCTTTGCTACCCCCTATTGTCCCAAGGATCCGTGATCCTTAAACCTAAATACTATTGTATAGTTACAGGCCATCATTGTTTAAAACGTCGCAAACAAAAACCATAATGTTTTGGTCAAAAATCAGGCTAAGATAATGTAACCAAATCTTTGTTGTGAGGAATGATGCTTGAATCAATGAACAATGTTGAGGATAACTCAGAAATGTAATGAACAAATGACACAAGGATTTATACGAGGAAAAAGCCCTTGATCAAGAGTTGATCTCTGGCATAAAAAACCTCGGGTGATGGAAACTACCGATCACCAGCTAAGATTGATCAAAAGAAGTTTACAACTCGGGATGATAACAAGCTTATTACAAGGATCACTAATGTGTAATGTGCAATAAAATGTATAAAATCGCCAAGTAGTGTTCGAGAACTGTTCGAGTGTTGTTACGAGAGTGTGTGTATGCCAAAAATAGCTAAGTGTTCTACTCAAGCTTGTTATCCCCATTTTAAATTAGAAATAACTAAAATAACAAACTGTCCGAGAATTATGCAAGCTCCCCACGATCTCCACAACGTCCATAAGAGCCAAGCACGTGCGAAATATTTTGGGAATATGCTCCAGGAATTTCGGTGAAACTTGTTCCATGCCTTTGCTCCTGCAAAATAAGCTTACGTACAAGGTAGACAATTGTTAGTATAAGGATAACAATAAGGATCCTGAATCATGATCCTGCAACACCTGCTGAGGATCCTTAATTCAAACAGAATTGAGGATCCATGATCCTGGCAGCACTTGAGGATCCATGATCCTTAGGATTGGAAAATCCTCCCCTAACAATTGCCCCCAAAATATAAGGAGTAAAGTGTAAATTAGTGAGTTATATTTTCTTGAACTTATCCGTAACAAACTAACGGATATATAGCCGTTAGGATCTGACTATCCGTTGCAATCATACATCATTGAAGCGACGTCCCTGCAGGATCATCATTATAAATTCAAGTTAGAGATAAGGGTCAATGTGCATTTAAATTCGAACAATACTCCCTTTAAATCCTCATTCGAAGATCAAGCAGGTATATCTCTCTTCTCCCTTTCTCTTCATCTTCTTGCTCTGTTCTTCTTTCTCAAAATCTCTAAGTCATGATGAAGTTACGATCATCCCCTGCTAAGGATCATCGTAAAGACAGTCCCTTGAAGAGCCAAGGGATCATCAAAGATTCTCCGAAGGAACGTTGCTGCTTCACTGATCCGGAAATAGACAGGATTCGTCATTGCTTTCCTGCAAACACTGTCTTCAAGCCTTTTGACCCTACCGCCTTGAGTGATTTCGTTTCTGAAACCTGGGTTTCCTTTCCAGTCACCCCCTTTTTGATAGGATACTCCTATCCTTTTCCCGCTTTTACCCAGTCTTTCTTCTCTCTTACCGGCATATCCTATATCCAGGCTATGCCAATGATGTGGAGGGTTTTATTTACCCTTGAGAGGATCATTGAGCAGGAGGATATAGATTTGGGAATGTCTGAACTTGCTGAATTGTACAACCTTGTGAGCCACGGTTCACATCGCTTTCTATTCAAACACAAACCTAGTGAGGCACACCCGATCCTGAAGACCACCAAAAATGACACTAAGTGGAAGAAACGATTCTTCTTCGTTAGGAGGGATTCTATCCCGGATGGGAAGGATCTCCCTAGAAAATGGACCACTCATGGTAGGATAGAGGATCCTTATAGAATGTCACACCCCTTTCTACGGCGGAAGCACGAGGTGTGATCATGAAAGGTTCTCATTGCATACAAAAGGTAAACATGCTAAATGCTCATAAAAACTTCAAATACCATAATTTGAAAACATAAGTTTAGCGTTTACATCGCTATATAGCATAAAACATTGTCTTAAAAAGTTTACATCTTTATTCAAAGATAAACATAAGCGACATCCAAGAGCATAAGCAAGACCGCGCGCACATCCATCCTAGTTACCTGAACTACATGTGAGTTTTGGAAAAACGTCAACATAATATTGGTGTGAATTCATGCAGTTTTGTATTTCACGTTTGTATACTTTGTATGAAAACATAGTTTGTGAATAAATCAAGTTTTCATATATAAATCCAGTTTCATGTGTATACCACGTACTCATGTATAATTCAAATTCTTCTTGAGTACCCCACGTACTCAAGTATAATTCCCATTTTCTTGAGTACCCCACGTACTTCAAGTATAATTCAAGCTTTTCTTGAGTACCCCACGTACTCAAGTATTCATCAAGTTTTAGTATGGTATGAATTTTGTGTAAATAAAGTATTCCTGTAAGTATCAGGATTGTTAATGGGTTGCAAAGCCATTAACATGTGACACGACATAGGAAGTCACCAAACCTTAGGCATTTAATTGGTATATTCTGAGACACAAAAGCACTACTCGATTCTCGCCCTCACCGAGAGTGTGGCTGCCCGGCACCCGTTAGATCTAACCTTTTGTTCTACGGTCTAGGTATATTGTTGATTAATGGTGCTTATGTACCCTATTCGTGACACGATTTCTCGTATCATTTCTCATAACGCATCAAACTTGGTACTCGTCCTCACCAAGCGCGCTTCTTGTATCCTTATATCTCATCACACTAGGTACTCGTTCTCACCAAGTGTGCTTCTTGTTTTCATATATCTCGTCACACTAGGTACTCGTTCTCACCAAGTGTGCTTCTTGTTATCATACCATTTGTAAATATAATAATATTTATACATGTATTTCACCCCCGAAGTTATAAAACTGAAAACAGTTAAAAGAAAAGGGGAAGCATGAACTCACAACTTTGCGTTCCTAGCGTCGTAAACTTCACCGGATTTGCTTAATTAACGTCGTGACCTATACGCGTTTTCTTAACGTTAGTCACTAGACTTGCGTCGCACAAGTACAGTCACTCTCTTTTGTGTATATATTCTTGTGTTAAAAATATATCATATTTTTATCTAAGTGTCTTGCTTATATTATTTTCTCAAAAAAATAAATATAAACTTTTTGTATTTCGCACTTTGCACCCGAATTATGTATCTTGTATGTTGTATGTGTATTTTTATGTTTATACTCCTCATGAGTATTTAGTGTATTTTTAAGTCTTAATACACTAGCACGTATAACACATACTATATACACTTAGCACAAAAGTTGGTGATAAAATAATATATATTTTTGTCTCAAAAATATACATACTTATATCCATTTTTATTCTTGAAGAAATCCTCATTTCTTATCAACAAAAATTATGGAAACCTTGGTAATACTTTTAAATACATTTTTAGGGAATAAGTTTCTCAAAAACTTATATTTTTCTAAGTGTCAAAATTTATAAAAATTTTGACAGAGTTTCCCCTAAAAATGGAGGTTTCCCATGTTTTCAAAACATGTGTTTATTTTCTTTTAAATCGTCAACAATCATCAACAACAATTATCAACAATAATCATCAACAATAATCACTAATTTCTCCATTTCATGAACTTGAATATTTACAAAAATGTGTAGTAACTTACTAGCACATTTAGTAAGTCATTCCATCTCTAAAAATAAAATCATTATCTCGAAAACTTTATTTTTAAAGAATATGAAGTTTTACAACTTCTAGTCGGTATTTACGAAAATTTCTTGGTTAAATCCTTTCGTTACACAAGTGTCAATACACTTTTTGGATCTCAAAAATGTCTTTATTTTGAGAAAGATCCGACTTTTTAAACATGATTTCATCATACACTTGGTTCTTCAAAAATACCACTTGTAGATCCGTAGATCTACTAGTTTAGAACTCCATTTCATAAGAAAAATCGTTTTTACACAAGTTCATGTTTGTGAGTGAAAGGGTTCGTCATCTAGTTCTTTTTACACTAAACATAGCGCTAGTTCATGTTCCATGAACATGACCTAGCGTGGTTAGATGACGATCCGTTCCCCTGCTAGCATCCAACAATAATAAATAACCATAACAAAACAAGTTCCATAAGTTTTACACTTATATTTACTCATTAACCACCATATTCATCATTCTAACAAGACTTTAAACTTTGATCTCTAGTGTTCATAATTTTTATCCGTTAAACCTCTTATTAACCACTCTAAACATGAACAAGAGGGTGTTTAGAATCACTTACAACTAGCACAAAGCTAGGGAAGATTCAAGACGAAAACTAGGTGGTTAATAGCGTTGTAGCGAGGTCCTTGCGATTCCGTATGCACCGAGCCTCCTCGTATGAACTCTAGCTTCTATGTATGTGTGTAAAATGGCTAAGCAAGAATTGAATGATGGTGAGGTGGTTGTGTGTGCGTTCGGCCGAGAGTAGCCAAGGGGAAGGAAAGGAATGAAATTTTTGCTAAGTGTTTGCAAATGAGAGCCCAATCCCTTAGGTTATATTTATTAACCATTCAATCTAATTATCCACCAAATAATATGTCTTGTAGATATTTAGCAAAGTGTTTAAAATAATCAACAAGTCAAAAGTGTGTCCCCTCATGGGGAATATCCGATCGGTTGGGGGTGGGGCATCATGGTTGGATTCCAACTTAATAGTTAGTGCTCTAGTTTGTTTAATTAGTAATTAGGATAGGTTATTTAGTGTGTTATTTATTATAACGGGTGTTAGGGTATTCGGGAACCCTAACTGGCTCAGAAAAGGAAAAACAATGTCATTGACAATATTTTTATGTTCCGGGTAAAGTCCGGTTGTTCGGTTGGATATCAATCCGTTAAAGTGCTAAATAAGCATTTAAAGTGTCGTTAATATTTGTTTTAGTGACACACTGAATTCCCGACACTTTGGAAAGTGTCTAGTATTATTTTCCCATGTTTTTGCACTTTACTAGTTAGCTAAAAGCTGAATTTATAGCTGATTTGTATAAATTTCTGCACTTAAAGTGCGTTTCGGGTGCTTTTTAGTGCTTATTTTTGCTCCCGGAGAGTATATATATTAAACCCTTATATGTACTCTTGGGTTTTAATGTATTCTTGTTATTGGACCTACACCTAGGCCTCAATTCTAAAGTTTGACTGCTTTCTGCAGTTCTGTTGACACAGTGTGTCTTACCGGTGAGTTTACTTAGTATTACTGACGCAACGCTCTCGTTTATGCATAAAGCAATATTTTGTAGTATACAACGTGCATGAATTCACTTGTTTAGCATGAAATCAGACATTGCTGATAATTAAGCACATAATTGCAGTCATTAAATAATAATTAAAGTGTACGGAAATTACCGGTTTCGTGCCAGTTGTCACAGTCTCCCCCCCGTTAAAAGAATTTCGTCCCGAAATTCAGGCTGAACTAACTCTCGCTGGAGTCTTCTTGAATAGGTGGGGATACTTTTCCTTGAACTGGTCTTCACGTTCCCACGTGTACTCGGGTCCGTGCTTAGAGTTCCAACGTACTTTGACAAGTTTTACAGTGCTCCTCCTGGTCTTGTTGACTTTCCAGTCTGTAACCTCAACGGGTTATTCTGTAAATCGGAGGGCGTCATCAATATGTACTTCATCCACAGGGATGATCACGTTTTCTTGTGTTGGACTCCTCTTCAGGTTGGATACATGGAACGTATCATGTACTCCATTAAGTTCATCCGGTAATTCCAACTTGTATGCCACGGCACCAATTCTTTCCAAGATTCTGAATGGTCCGATGTATCGTGGATTCAGCTTTCCACGCTTTCCAAATCTGACTACGCCCTTCCAAGGTGAGACTTTTAACAACACTTTGTCTCCCACCTCGAATTCTACTGATTTTCTTTTAGGATCAGCGTAGCTCTTTTGTCGATCTCGAGCCGCCTTAATGCGCTCTCAGATCTGCGCAATCTTGTCGGTTGTCTCTTGTACAAGTTCAGGACCAACCATATGTTTATCTCCAGCGTCTGCCCAACATAAGGGCGATCGGCATTTGCGGCCATACAGAGCTTCGAACGGCGTGGCTTTTATGCTCGTATGATAACTGTTATTGTTGGAAAACTCAACTAAAGGTAGATGAGTATCCCAGCTACCGCCCAGATCCATGACACATGCGCGAAGCACATCTTCTAACGTTTGTATAGTCCGTTCGCTCTGGCCGTCTTTTTGTGGATGGAATGCCGTGCTCAGATCTAACTGAGATCCACAGGCTTCCTGAAATGATTGCCAGGTTCTTGAGATAAAGCATCCATCTCTGTCTGAAATGATTGAGATTGGCACTCCATGACGTGCCACAATTTCCCTTAAGTGTATCTCTTCAAGCTTTCCAGTGCTATCCATCTCTCGGATCAGTAGGAAATGTGCAGATTTCGTTAATCGATCATCTATTACCCATATCATATCGTGCCCTCTCGGGGTCCTGGGTAATTTCGTTATGAAGTCCATCGAGATTTGTTCCCACTTCCACACGGGAATCTCTAGTTGTTGTAGTAGGCCGGACGGTTTCTGATATTCAGCTTTAACCTTAGCACAGGTTAGGCATTTTCCAACATAGACAGCAGCGTCGTTCTTGAGTCTCGGCCACCAATAGTATTCTTTCAAGTCTTGATACATTTTGTCCGATCCTGGATGGATCGAGTATCTCGATTTGTGCGCTTCATCAAGGATGACTTCTCGTAAGCCACCATAGAGTGGAACCCAAATACGCTTCTTAAAGTATAAGGCTCCCTCTTCGTTTGGCACCATGTATTTCAGCATACCCTGGAGGTATTCAGCTTTACGGTTCTCTCCTTTAAGAGCTTCTTGTTGCGCATCCCGAATGCGTGCAGTGAGGTTCGTTCGAATAGTCATTTCTAACGCCCGAACCCTTAGGGTTTTAACCCTTTCCTTTCGGCTTAGTGCGTCTGCTACAACGTTTGCCTTTCCAGGATGGTACTTAATCTCACAGTCATAGTCATTCAGCAGCTCGACCCATCGTCGTTGGCGCATATTCAATTCCTTCTGATCAAATATGTGTTGTAAACTTTTGTGATCTGTGAAGATTATACATCGAGTACCATATAAATAGTGTCGCCAGATCTTCGAGGCGAATACCACTGCGCCCAGCTCCAGGTCATGAGTGGTATAGTTTCTTTCATGTACCTTAAGTTGTCTTGAAGCGTAAGCGATGACTTTTTGGCGTTGCATGAGTACACAACCCAAGCCTTGTCGTGAGGCATCGCAGTATACCACGAAGTCTTCAGTGCCTTCGGGTAAGGATAGTATCGGCGCATCGCATAGTTTGTTTTTAAGTAGCTGAAAGGCTTCTTCTTGTTTGTGACCCCATTCGTATTTCTTGTATTTCTGTGTAAGGGTTGTTAGCGGTTGAGCTATTTTTGAGAAGTTCTCAATAAACCGTCGATAATAGCCCGCTAAGCCCAAAAATTGACGAACTTCAGTTGGGGTTTTGGGGGCTTCCCAATTCTTTATTGCTTCAATCTTGGACGGGTCTACATGAATGCCCTTCTCATTCACAACGTGACCAAGAAATTGTACTTCGCGAATCCAGAACTCGCATTTCGAGAACGTTGCATAAAGCTTCTCTTTCTTCAGTAGTTCCAAGATGGTTCTGAGATGTTGCTCGTGTTCTTCTTTCGTTCGTGAGTAAATCAGGATATCATCGATAAATACAATCACGAATTTATCGAGATATGGTTTGCATACGCGGTTCATCAGATCCATAAAGACCGCTTGTGCGTTCGTCAGTCCGAATGGCATCACAAGAAACTCGTAGTGCCCATAGCGTGTTCTAAATGCAGTCTTTGGTACGCTTTCCTCTTGGATTCTCAGCTGATGGTATCCAGATCGAAGGTCGATCTTGGAATAGTAGCTTAATCCTTGCAGTTGATCAAATAAGTCATCAATCCTCGGTAGCAAATACCGATTCTTGATAGTGAGCTTGTTCAGCTCCCTGTAATCGATACACATCCGCAGTGTTCCGTCCTTCTTCTTCACGAATAATACTGGAGCTCCCCAGGGTGAGAAGCTTGGCCTTATGAATCCCTTATCCAACAACTCCTGGAGTTGTGTAGATAATTCTTGCATTTCGGATGGTGCAAGTCGATAGGGTGCCTTGGCTACAGGAGTGGCTCCTGGAACCAAGTCTATACGGAATTCGACTTGTCGTTGCGGAGGTAGTCCTGGCAGATCTTCAGGGAACACATCAGGAAATTCCTTCACCATAGGAATGTCTTCGAGTTTCGGCTCCTCAGCCTTCTTATCTACAACGTGCGCTAGGAAGGCAACACATCCTTTCCTTAAGCACTTCTGTACCTTCATGCAACTGATGATTCTAAGAGGCGCGTCTCGCTTTAAAAGGATGGCACTTCTGTGCCTACGAGTTTTCTCCATGCACGACGAGAGTTTCACCATTCGCTAAAGGGATGCGAGTGATTTTCTCATGACAAATAACCTCATCTTGTTCTTGGACAACCAGTCCATTCCGACTACTACATCGAAGCTACCCAATTGAATAGGTAAGATGTCGATGCTAAATCTTCGTTCACCAAGTTCTAGTGTGCAGCCTCTAACAACTTCGCCCGATTCAACAAGTTTACCATTGGCTAGTTCTATGGAATAAGGAATTTCTAATCTACTAGATTCTATTCCGAGCATGCATTTAAATTCCACAGACATGCAGCTAGATCAGCGCCAGTGTCAAATAATATGGACGCAAGGTGATTGTTAATGAGAAACGTATCGGTGACCACGTTAAGGTTCTCGCGTGCTTTCCTTGCCCCAATCACAAACGCTCAAGTCTGAACGTTGTTTCCCCTTGGGCAATTTTTATTGAAATGATCCATGCTTCCACAACCAAAGCATCCTTGGTTTTGCCCAGTTCCATGGCCATTCCGGTTACCGTTGCCACTTCCATTTCTACCATTGTTTCCAGTTCCAGCACTGTTGCGGTTTCCTTTCCCGTTCTTTCCTTTTCCTTTCGCCGGACGACTCAGCATGCATCTCGACCTTTTCGGTTGAGTTTAGTGATAACCGCTTCCTACGAACACAATCTTTAGTCAGGCTGACAGCCAGAGTTACAGCCTCAGTGATTGTTTGTGGTTTGGCCGACGTCACCATGCCACGAAACTCTGGGGCCAGTCCCCAAATGTAGCGTTCAACGCGCTTGAATTCGGGAGTCACCATGTAGGGTAGCATTCTTGACAGATCGTGGAACCTTCGAGTATAACCATTAATGTCTGCACCTTCCATAGTCAAGTGCCAGAACTCCGTTTCCAGCCCTTGGAGTTCAGCGCGAGAGCAATACTTCTCTCTCATTCTTTCCTTCAGTTCCTCCCAGGTTAGGCCATAAGCGGCATTATCGACCAAAGTTTGGGCTTGCAAGTTCCACCAAGTCAGAGCTTCATCGACAAACAATCCAGTAGAAAAAGTGACTTGCTGATCCGCGGTACACTTGCTCATGCGGATACTAGCTTCAGTCTTCTCCGCCCAGCGTACAAATGCTACTGCACCTCCTGTGCCGTCATAGTTCATCGGCTTGCAGTCGAGGAACTGCTTGAAAGTGCAACCTTGAGTTGCATTGCCTCCAGACGAATCTCCATTCCCATTACGCCTAGCGTTGCTTGGTCCTCCACTGTCTTGAGTACGGTTCGCCTCGTACTGGGCGATAGCAGCGGAGATCCTTCCTTCCAGTAGAGCTTCCAGCTCTTCGGCAATTCTTGGCAGTGGGGGAGGAGGAGGTTGGTCACGAGCGTTCACAGCTCTTCTGGGTGCCATGTTCTGAAGAACACAACCCAATAACATTTGTTTGATATCGTCATACGAGACAGTAGTAGTATATATATATATACACAAGTATATACCACCTAAGTGAAATCAAACAATTTTTACTCTAGCAGAGTACTTAGTAGGCTTGCACTGAGGGGATCTATACGTGACAAGATTTGATGTGGTTTCTGTGCACCGAATTCCATAATTATGTATGCATCCATAATTACGTAACTCCTTGCACAGTCCGCACAGTTCGTTTCATCCTCGTATCTCTTCCTTCAGATGGGCCATCGCTTTCAGGTAAAGTCATGTATACTTGTGACATTCTACTTCTAGTATATGCTAATTATCACACATAATTACAAGTAGTTTCTCAGTTAAAGGCAAGTGCTACTCTAGTGCACTCTAAGTCTCGTAGTGTCTTTTCTAGACTCATGTAGACAGTTTCAGGTAGTGGATGTCGCGGGACGTTTTTATGCAATGAAAACTGTTTGAAAAATTGTTTTCGTGAAAGGATCCTAGAGATTGTAGACTAGACTCGAGAAGGAATCCTGGTTCACTACAATCGCAGCTCTGATACCAATCTGTCACACCCCTTTCTACGGCGGAAGCACGAGGTGTGATGATGAAAGGTTCTCATTGCATACGAAAGGTAAACATGCTAAATGCTCATAAAAACTTCAAATACTATAATTTGAAAACATAAGTTTAGCGTTTACATCGCTAGATAGCATAAAACATTGTCTTAAAAAGTTTACATCTTTATTCAAAGATAAACATAAGTGACATCCAAGAGCATAAGCAAGACCGCGCGCACATCCATCCTAGTTACCTGAAGTACATGTGAGTTTTGGAAAAACGTCAACATAAAGTTGGTGTGAATTCATGCAGTTTTGTATTTCACGTTTGTATACTTCGTATGAAAACATAGTTTGTGAATAAATCAAGTTTTCATATATAAATCCATTTTCATGTGTACACCACGTACTCATGTATAATTCAAATTCTTCTTGAGTACCCCACGTACTCAAGTATAATTCCCATTTTCTTGAGTACCCCACGTACTTCAAGTATAATTCAAGCTTCTCTTGATTACCCCACGTACTCAAGTATTCATCAAGTTTTAGTATGGTATGAATTTTATGTAAATAAAGTATTCCTGTAAGTATCAGGATTGTTAATGGGTTGCAAAGCCATTAACATGTGACACGACATAGGAAGTCACCAAACCTTAGGCATTTAATTGGTATATTCTGAGACACAAAAGCACTACTCGATTCTCGCCCTCACCGAGAGTGTGGCTGCCCGGCACCCGTTAGATCTAACCTTTTGTTCTGCGGTCTAGGTATATTGTTGATTAATGGTGCTTATGTACCCTATTCGTGACACGATTTCTCGTATCATTTCTCATAACGCATCAAACTTGGTACTCGTCCTCACCAAGCGCGCTTCTTGTATTCTTATATCTCATCACACTAGGTACTCGTTCTCACCAAGTGTGCTTCTTGTTTTCATATATCTCGTCACACTAGGTACTCGTTCTCACCAAGTGTGCTTCTTGTTATCATACCATTTGTAAATATAATAATATTTATACATGTATTTCACCCCCGAAGTTATAAAACTGAAAACAGTTAAAAGAAAAGGGAGAGCATGAACTCACAACTTTGCGTTCCTAGCGTCGTAAACTTAACCGGATTTGCTTAATTAACGTCGTGACCTATACGCGTTTTCTTAACGTTAGTCACTAGACTTGCATCGCACAAGTACAGTCACTCTCTTTTGTGTATATATTCTTGTGTTAAAAATATATCATATTTTTATCTAAGTGTCTTGCTTATATTATTTTCTCAAAAAAATAAATATAAACTTTTTGTATTTCGCACTTTGCACCCGAATTATGTATCTTGTATGTTGTATGTGTATTTTTATGTTTATACTCCTCATGAGTATTTGGTGTATTTTTAAGTCTTAATACACTAGCACGTATAACACATACTATATACACTTAGCACAAAAGTTGGTGATAAAATAATATATATTTTTCTCTCAAAAATATACATACTTATATCCATTTTTATTCTTGAAGAAATCCTCATTTCTTATCACCAAAAATTAGGGAAACCTTGGTAATACTTTTAAATACATTTTTAGGGAATAAGTTTCTCAAAAACTTATATTTTTCTAAGTGTCAAAATTTATAAAAATTTTGACAGAGTTTCCCCTAAAAATGGAGGTTTCCCATGTTTTCAAAACATGTGTTTATTTTCTTTTAAATCGTCAACAATCATCAACAACAATTATCAACAATAATCATCAACAATAATCACTAATTTCTCCATTTCATGAACTTGAATATTTACAAAAATGTGTAGTAACTTACTAGCACATTTAGTAAGTCTTTCCATCTCTAAAAATAAAATCATTATCTCGAAAACTTTATTTTTAAAGAATATGAAGTTTTACAACTTCTAATCGGTATTTACGAAAATATTTCTTGGTTAAATCCTTTCGTTACACAAGTGTCTATACACTTTTTGGTTCTCAAAAATGTCTTTATTTTGAGAAAGATCCGACTTTTTAAACATGATTTCATCATACACTTGGTTCTTCAAAAATACCACTTGTAGATCCGTAGATCTACTAGTTTAGAACTCCATTTCATAAGAAAAATCGTTTTTACACAAGTTCATGTTTGTGAGTGAAAGGGTTCGTCATCTAGTTCTTTTTACACTAAACATAGCGCTAGTTCATGTTCCATGAACATGACCTAGCGTGGTTAGATGACGATCCGTTCCCCTGCTAGCATCCAACAATAATAAATAACCATAACAAAACAAGTTCCATAAGTTTTACACTTATACTTACTCATTAACCACCATATTCATCATTCTAACAAGACTTTAAACTTTGATCTCTAGTGTTCATAATTTTTATCCGTTAAACCTCTTATTAACCACTCTAAACATGAACAAGAGGGTGTTTAGAATCACTTACAACTAGCACAAAGCTAGGGAAGATTCAAGACGAAAACTAGGTGGTTAATAGCGTTGTAGCGAGGTCCTTGCGATTCCGTATGCACCGAGCCTCCTCGTATGAACTCTAGCTTCTATGTATGTGTGTAAAATGGCTAAGCAAGAATTGAATGATGGTGAGGTGGTTGTGTGTGCGTTCGGCCGAGAGTAGCCAAGGGGAAGGAAAGGAATGAAATTTTTGCTAAGTGTTTGCAAATGAGAGCCCAATCCCTTAGGTTATATTTATTAACCATTCAATCTAATTATCCACCAAATAATATGTCTTGTAGATATTTAGCAAAGTGTTTAAAATAATCAACAAGTCAAAAGTGTGTCCCCTCATGGGGAATATCCGATCGGTTGGGGGTGGGGCATCATGGTTGGATTCCAACTTAATAGTTAGTGCTCTAGTTTGTTTAATTAGTAATTAGGATAGGTTATTTAGTGTGTTATTTATTATAACGGGTGTTAGGGTATTCGGGAACCCTAACTGGCTCAGAAAAGGAAAAACAATGTCATTGACAATATTTTTATGTTCCGGGTAAAGTCCGGTTGTTCGGTTGGATATCAATCCGTTAAAGTGCTAAATAAGCATTTAAAGTGTCGTTAATATTTGTTTTAGTGACACACTGAATTCCCGACACTTTGGAAAGTGTCTAGTATTATTTTCCCATGTTTTTGCACTTTACTAGTTAGCTAAAAGCTGAATTTATAGCTGATTTGTATAAATTTCTGCACTTAAAGTGCGTTTCGGGTGCTTTTTAGTGCTTATTTTTGCTCCCCGAGAGTATATATATATTTAACCCTTATATGTACTCTTGGGTTTTAATGTATTCTTGTTATTGGACCTACACCTAGGCCTCAATTCTAAAGTCTGACTGCTTTCTACAGTTCTGTTGACACAGTGTGTCTTACCGGTGAGTTTACTTAGTATTACTGACGCAACGCTCTCGTTTATGCATAAAGCAATATTTTGTAGTATACAACGTGCATGAATTCACTTGTTTAGCATGAAATCAGACATTGCTGACAATTAAGCACATAATTGCAGTCATTAAATAATAATTAAAGTGTACGGAAATTACCGGTTTCGTGCCAGTTTTCACATAGAAGGATCATAGGATAACCCTGTCTTCGCTGAGGATCACTAACCCTTTGTTTCTATTTTGCAGCTATTTCTATTTCACATATCATTCCATCACCTGCGACCAAAGAAAGGATCGACGCCTTCCGGAATCTTGATCCTGCAGTAAGAACATTTCAAGCAGACACCAAGGATTCTCAAGAAGTATCCTCAGGCTCAGTCACAATGTCAAGTAAGTATCCGAGTTTATATATGATTAAATGTTGAAATACAAATAAAACAAGAATACTTATCTGTTATTTTGGATTAATAGGTGCTGGAAAATTCTCAAGGTCTGCCTCCCGCTTCAGTGTTACCGATCTTACTGCTGTTGCTCCCAGGTCTGGGAAGAAGAAGACTGCTGCTAGCCCGAGTGCCGTAGTTCAAAATCCTGTTACCTCCAAGGGGGGAAAGATGAGGAAGGCCTCTGAGGCTGAAAATCTTGAAGGCTTTCCTCTTATCCGCCACCAATTCCAAGAATACTTTGCTGATGTAAGGATCACTGACACTGCTTGATTATCCTGCCCACTTGAGGATCATGTGATCCTGAACTTTACCTTGTCTTCTTTGCAGAAATTCACTGAGGTCGAAATGCTGTTCGATACATATGTTGAGGAGGCGGAGCAAAAGCATCTGGAGTATAAAAAATTCTTCCTAGCCAAGGATCAAACTATCTCTCGCCTTGAGAAGGATCTTGCTCTGGCAAAGCAACAGGTGGTCATGGCCCAGATAAATGCTGATCATGAGAAAGCTGAGCTACTGGAGGATGCTAAAATCTCTGCTGCCATCACCATGTACAAAATCAAGCTACAAATGGCTCAGGAGGCTGAGGATCCTGACTTCGACAGGACCACTTGGGACAAGGAGGGCTGGAAGGCGAAGCTGGCTGAGCTAGATGATAAGGAGGAGGCTACAGAGGTCTTGGCGATTGAGGCAAGCGGCAGCGGGAAGGACCAGGCTGATGGTGATGATGCTGGTGGTGATGCAGCCAATGTGTGAGCTGCAGAAATGGGCGATGATGAATATTTCTAGACGTGGTCGGAGCCCATTTTTTAGGATTTGGTAGTTTTTTGGTTGTGATGTTTTAAACAATACTAGGTTGTACTTTGAACAATAGTTTCTAGGGGTATGGATCATGGATCCTTAGACAATAGGTAGGATAATAGGTGGTGGAGGGATCCTCCGTTTGGGGGATGAAGCCACTTGTTATCCTGCTATCTTTTATTTCCTGCACTTTTATGACCTGTTAACAATGGACACCCTTTGCCTACCCCAGCGGACGGGCCACGTATTGCTGGTAGATGCTCGGGGTAGGTAATTTTGACAACCTTAAAAGGGTTTAACCTTTGTGAATAAATAAAATTTTAACTTTTCGGCTATTTCCCGTGTTGTTATCCTTGTGAATTCTTTATTTTTCTACTGTTGTTGTGTACTTTGTTTGAATTTATGAGTAAAGAACAAAGGCTTAGTAAATCATGTTTAAAAGTTTTAGGATATGGTCAAGAATCAAATATCCTATAGTCGACAAGTTAAGAAAAGTTATGTAACTTAAGGATCATTAGTTCTGTTATCAAAGGATAAGGGTCACTTATATAAATAAAGAATAAAACCAAAGTGTTTACGGATCATACCTGAGAATCCAAGTTAGGATCCTAACCCTTTAACATTCATAATCAGGATAACCAAAAGACAAACCTTAGTAAAAGGTGAGGATCAAGGATCCTTGGCTGTTTAGCTTCAAAAACCTGAAATGGAACATAACTTGGGACTAAGCCAATATAAGAGAAGAGTTAGTAACTGGGGACAAGCCCAACAATTCTGGGGACAAGCCCAAAGGATAACTGGGGACAAGCCCAAAGGATCTTGTGTAAACTGGAGCATGGCCCTCACTGGCGACTATCCAAACTTAGTGACATGAAAATGCCAAAACCTTAGCTAACGTGAAAACGTTAGAAACCTTAGGAACGGATGTATGGTACGTCTACCATTATACGTAGGATCCCGGATACAGCCAGTACAATGAAATTTCCATCCCCTAAAGCGAGTACTGGTCCCATTGCCATGAACTGTACCAGGATCATCGTGCGCTACTGGCGATACTGGGGACAGGCCCAAAAAACTGGGGTCAAGCCAAAATAACTGGGGTCAAGCCCAAATAACTGGGGTCAAGCCCAAATAACTGGATACCTCTGTGGATACTCAATCCTTTGTTAAGGATACCTAAACCTTCTGCAAAACTCAGAATTAAGTGAAAGGAGGATAAAGGATCCAGGATCCTTATCCTTATATATAGGATAATTAAAGAGTGAAATAGTTTGAGATTAGATCATTACCAAAATGAGGATCCTCCGTCCTGTAAGGATCCTTCAAGGATACTTGTTATGAAAATAGCTAAGGATCATGGATCCTTATTACATGAAGTATTTCTTCAAGTGGACAACATTCCAAGCTCTTGGTAGCAAATCACCTTCCATTGTTAGCAATCGATATGCCCCCTTTCCAGCTTCAGCTTCAATCAGGTAGGGGCCTTCCCACTTTGGTGCCAATTTTCCATCAGCAGGATTTGTGGTATTCTGAAATGCTTTCCTTAATACCATATCACCAACTTGGAACTTCCTGATCCTGACATTCTTATTGTAGGCTCCAGCCATCCTTTGTTGATAACTAGCCATCCTTATCCGTGCCAAATCCCTGAGTTCTTCTATAGTATCCAAATCTTGAACCAAGTTTTCAGCATTTCCTTCAGGATCACGGATGCTTGTTCTTGCAGTAGGAACCACCATTTCTGTAGGGATCACTGATTCTGCCCCAAATACCAAAGAAAATGGAGTTTGGCCAGTAGCATTCTTGGGAGTTGTTCTGTCAGCCCATAATACATAAGGTAGTTCTTCTGCCCATTTTCCTTTCTTAGATCCAAGCTTCTTCTTCAAATTGTTGATAATGATCTTGTTGGATGATTCTGCCTGACCATTAGCTTGTGGGTGGACTGGTGTTGATGTTATCATCTTAATCCCCCAGCTGTCACAAAAGTTAGTAGTTCTACTCCCAATAAATTGGGATCCATTATCACAAACAATTTCAGAAGGAATACCAAATCTAGTAATAATGTTTCTTTTAATAAAGGATATCACTTTCTTTTCTCTGACTTGAGCAAAGGCTTCAGCCTCTATCCACTTGGAGAAGTAGTCAGTCATAGCAAGCATGAATACTTTTCCACCAGGTGCCTTAGGAAGCTTACCAACTATATCCATTCCCTATCTCATAAATGGCCAAGATGAGGATATAGGATGCAAGAGCTCAGCTGGTTGATGAAGGATATTACTATGTCTCTGACAAGGATCACATTTCTTGGCATATTCCACAGCATCCTTCTTCATAGTAGGCCAATAGTATCCTGTCCTCAGGATCCTTGAGAATAATGCCTTGCCCCCAGTGTGGTTTCCACAATCTCCTTCATGAAAATCCTTTAGGATTTCTTGGATTTCAGGATCCTCAATGCAACTTAGACATGGACCTGCAAGAGATCGTTTATATAACATGTTATTCAATATTGTGAATTGAGATACCTTAATTTTGAAAGCCCTGGGGTTTTCTCCTGTAGGAATCTCCCCATGTTGTATGTATCTCATGATTGGAAGGATCCATGATCCTGAATGAGATTGTGTATCATCACTAGGGATGATTGCAGAATCCTCTCCTATCTCCATGGCTACATGATCTTCAATAGCGGGGGATAGGATGTGGATAATAGGGATCCTGATATCCTCTGGAATATTCAAGGATGATCCTAGATTAGCCAATGCATCAGCTTATGCATTTTCTTCTGTGTCAAACTAAAGGAAACAAAAGAGAGTGTCAATTCTTTGACTATCTCTAAATATTTGATTAGCTTTTCACCTTTAACAGCATAGGATCCATTGAAGTGATTAGTAATTAACAATGAATCTACATGTACCTCAAGATACCTGATCCTCATATGCTTGGCAATTTGCAAACCAGCAATCCAGGCTTCATATTCAGCCTCATTGTTAGTAGTTTGAAACTCATAAGCTATGGAGTGGTGTATTATGTCCCCCTGTGGCGATTTTAGTAGTATTCCAAGTCCAGTTCCTTTGACATTAGAGGCTCCATCAGTGAAAAGTATCCAAGGATCCTTAGTCTCTTCTAGCTGTTGGACTTCTAACTCAGCTTCCTTTTGCAAGTTACTACTAAAATCTGCCACAAAGTCAGCTAAGGCTTGGGATTTGATGGCAGTCCTTGGTTCATATCTTATATCATAAGCACTAAGCTTCACTGCCCACTTAGCCATCCTTCCTTCGTGATCCTTAACAAGGACCGCACTTACTGCTTTGGAGGATACCGCCAAATACAATGATAATATGTCCCCTTTTTCTGGTTTCATCAAGGCAGGGGCTGAGGATAGGTAATCCTTAAGAGCTTTGAGAGCATTTTCATGCTTTTCAGTCCATTCAAATTTCTTGTTCTTCCTCAAAATGTCATAGAATTCCTTGCATTTTTCTGAGGATTTGGATATGAACCTGTTCAAGGCTGCGATCCTGCCTGTTAACCTTTGCACATCCTTGGCATTGGCAGGAGACTTGATATTCACAATAGCCTTAATTTTCTCTGGACTTGCTTCAATGCCTCTTTTTGTCACCATATAGCCTAGGAATCTACCTACTTTAACACCAAAGTGACACTTGGAAGGATTTAGTTTCATATTAAATTTATCAAGGATATTGAATGCTTCCTCCAAGTCTCTAAGGTGATCCTCAGCTTTCTTAGACTTAACCACCATGTCATCTATATAGACTTCCATAGTGTGTCCAATTTGTTCCTTGAACATCATAGTGACTAGCCTTTGATAAGTAGCACCTGCATTCCTTAGTCCAAATGGCATAGCAATATAACAATATATACCAGTTGGGGTCATAAAGGTTGTATCCTCCTGATCAGATGGTTCCATCTGAATTTGCTGAAATCCAGATGAAGCATCCATAAAAGTGAACAACTCATGACCCGTGGTAGCATCCACCATGGAGTCAATGTGGGGTAATGGGAAAGGATCCTTGGGACATACCTTGTTTAAATCAGTAAAATCGACACATACCCTTCACTTTCCATTTTTCTTTTGAACAACAACCACATTGGCTAACCACCTTGGATACTTAACCTCTCTTATCATACCTGCCCGAAGTAGTTTATCTACCTCTTCCTGGATAATAGCATTCCTTTCAGGTGCAAACTTCCTCCTTTTTTGATGAATTGGCTTGAATGACCTGTCAATGCCAAGTTTATGAGTAATTATATCTTTAGATATACCTGTCATGTCCTCATGCTTCCAGGCAAAGGTAGTTTTTCTCCTTTTAAGGAAGGATACTAGATCCTGTTCAATGTTGCTGAGGATCCCTGACCCTGTGAAGACTATGGATTCAGGATCATGAGGATCCATAAGGATTTCTTTCACATCCTGTTCTCTTGCCTCCAAGACATCTCTTGGAAAATGCTTTAATTGCTATTGCTCCCTTGGTCTTGAGGCTGGCTTCATTGATGACGTGTAGCAATTCTTAGCTTCTTGTTGATCACTCTCAATTTTCACCACTCCCCATGGACTAGGAAGCTTTACACATTGATGATAGGTAGATGGGACTGTCTTCATGTCATGTATCCATGGCCTGCCAAGGATAACGTTACAACAAGATAAGTAATCTATAACACAAAATTTTTTATAAGAATGGAGTCCTTCAATATATATGGGGAGTTTGATGTCCCTCAATGTATTTTTGGTCTCTCCGCTGAATCCCACAAGTACTGAGGATCTTGGGACAATGTCTGATTCAGGGATGTTCATCTTCTTGAGGACATCAAGCTGAATGATGTTTACTGAGCTTCCTCCATCTATCAGGATCCTGCGAACAAAATGGTTAGAAATAAACAGAGTAATAACAAGACCATCATGATGAGGATCCTGAACATCAACACGATCATCCTCATCAAAAGTTATAATTTTATCCTTGGTAACAGTGGAGGTCCGGATGGGTCTGTCTCCATTATCCATCTTGGTTTCCTTGGCATGTCTTTTGGCTGCTGAAAAGGAAGTACCACAAATGTCTGATCCACCGGATATGAAGTTTATAACTTGTGCATCTGCTGGAGGAGCAGGAGCCTTTTCCGGGATCCTTTCAGGATCCTGGATCCTTGATTTTTTTCGTCCCAAAAGCTCCTTCAAATGCCCCTTGCTTAATAAGTAACCAATTTCTTTTCTAAGTGCAATACACTCTTCAGTGAGATGCCCAAAATCCTCATGATATGCACACCACTTGGACTTGTCCTTTGTAGCAGCTGGTTTATCACTTTTCCTTGGCCATCTTGCTTTCTCACCTAGATTCGGCATTGCAAGAATTAGTTCATTGTTATCAACAGAAAAACAGTATTCAGAAATTGGAGGATAATCCTCATCATCCTCTTCTTGTTCTACTGCATGCACATTCTGGTTATCAGACTTGTTGTAGGACTTGAACTTATTATTCTTGAAGTAGGATCCTTGCTTTTCCTGTTTTGAGGATCCTGCCAATCTCTCATGGATCCTTTTATCATCCTCTAATCGGATGAATCTAAGGGCCCTGGTTCTTACTTCATCAAGATTCCTGCATGGGGTCATGACAAGATCATCATAGAATAATGAATCCCTAAGCAAACCCATTTTAAAGGCTTCCACAGTCGTGGCTATATCCAGATTAGGGATATCTAAGGATTCTTTACTAAACTTAGTGATGTAATCTCTAAGTGATTCATTTTGACTCTGTGTTAGCCTATATAGATCACTAGTTAATCGTTCAAATTTTCTACTACATGAGAATTGACTATTAAATAGATTAACTGGATTAGCAAATGAAGTAATAGAGTAAGGGGGAAGACTTAGCAGCTGTTAGGGGAGGATTTCTCAATGATCAGTGATCCTCAATTACTGTTGGGTTTGGTGATCCTCACTTCTGTTTGAATTAGTGATCCTCAGAAGTATTACAGGATCAGGATCATGGATCATCGTAAGGATCCTTATACTAGCGATTGTCTACTTTAAATATGGTATTGTTTTGCAGGAGTACGAGCTTGGACTTGGTCTTGGCGATATTCCTGGAGCATATTCCATGGCTTATTCCGCACGTGCTTAACTAAAGTGGACGTTATGGAGTTCGTGGAGGACTTGCATGAAATGCGGAATGTTTGTTAGCTTAGATATTTTCCATTTTTAAACGGGGTAGCGAGCTAAATAGAAACACTTGGCTATTTTTGGCTACACACACACTCTTACAACCGCTCTCACCAGCTCTCGTTAATTCACTTGGCGATTACACACATTTTTGCACAATACACTATAGTGATCCTTGTAATTAGCTCGCTATCATCCGAAGTTGTAACACATTTCTTGTTTAATATGAGTTGGTGATCGGTAGTTTCCATCACCCGAGGTTTTTTATGCCGGAGATCATTCATTGATCAAGGGATTTTTCCTCGTATAAATCTTTGTGTCACTTGTTCATTATATTTCTGAGTGATCCTCATTGTTGTTCATCAATTCAAGCATCATACCTCACAACAGAAAGTTTGGTTGCATCATCATTGCTTGATTTTTGACCAAAACAGTTTGGCGCCCACCGTGGGGCAATTGGTGCTTCATTCCTAAGAAGATTCATACCTTTGTGGTCATTTCGGTTCATAACCACCAGGCAGATGGCTTCCTCAGCGAAGAACACTTCAAGCTTAATGCCGTCATTCAGTTCTTCACAAGGCGTTCCTCCTTTGCCTCCACCACCTTTTGGATCCCAGAAGAATGCTGAGAATGCTGCGAAGAAACAAACCCCCATTTTCCAAAAACCACCAACTTCTTCTGTTTCAACTAATCCTACTACTAATGATCTTTACACTCTGATTTTGCAGATGAGGAATCACGCACAAGAGCAGGACAAAACCAATGAAAGGATCCTCCGGGAGATCGCTGAGATCAAGAAACAGAAGAAATCAGTGGAGGATCATTCTCCTCTGATGCCAAGGTCGCTGAACTTCGATACTCCAGTCATAACTTCCCAGCACTCAGCAGCTCCGGATGTGCAATACTTGGGTGAATTACCAGGAAGACGTCATGGAACAACAACAATGAGTCAGGCATTTGGCTCTCACTGCCAGCCTCAGGGATCCTATTTTCAGCCATCGGGATCCTCTATTCAGCATCAAGGTTCCTTCAGCTCAGGAGAATATTTGGGATGCACACGGTCCAAGGATCCTCCCAGGTCCAAGGATCCTCCCAGGTCCAAGGATCCTCCCAGGTCCAAGGATCCTTCCCAGTCCAAGGATCCTTCCATGTCCCAGGATCCTCTCTTGTCCCAGGATCCTTTCAGGTTCAAGGATCATCGCAGCCCCAAGGATCCAACATCTTTCGGGATCAAGGATTCTCGAGAAGTATGCAGCCTCCAAGCTCGGATGTTCATCAAGGAGACTTCATACCAATGCAGACCATTGCTTCCTCTAGTCCTTCAATCATACCAGAGTCCCGTCAATATGGATTCACATCTGGAATTCCAAACACGAATCCTGTGGGAGGTAACACTTTTAATAATTCATATAACGCTAACTGTTAGGGGAGGATTTTCTAACAATTAGTGATCCTTATTCGTTATCCTAATTAGTGATCCTTACTTCTGTGACAGGTGGTGATCCTCAGAAGGGCTTTAGGATCAGGATCATGGATCACTTTAAGGATCCTCGTACTAACGATTGTTTATGTATTGTACTATCTTGCAGGTATAATGAGCTTGACCAAGTCTAGGCGACATTCCTGCAGAATATTCCTAAACTATTATGCACGTGCTTGACCAAAAATAGACGTTATGGAGAACGTGGAGGCTTGGCACGAAAGTCGGATAGTTAGTTTAGGTGGTTATTTTCTATTTTAAAAAGGGAGTAACGAGCTAGTAGAAAACACTTAGTCATTTTTCAGTTACACACACTCGTACAAACGCTCATACAAGCTCTCGTTCAAACACTTAGCAATCTCATACACTTTTTACACATTTCACCGTAGTGATCCTTGTACCTAGCTCGTTACTATCCGAAGTTGTAAACATTTAATCATTTATTAAAGCTTGGTGATCGGTAGTTTCCATCACCCAGGGTTTTTTGTGCCGGAGATCAACTCTTGATCAAGGGCTTTTTCCCCGTATAAATCCTTGTGTTGTTTGTGCAAATCTACATTGAAGTGATCCTCATCGCTATTATATAATCAGCATCATACCCCCATAACATAAAGTTTGGTTGCAATATCCTCATCAGATTTTTGACCAAAACAGTTTGGCGCCCACCGTGGGGCAATTGGTGCTTTGTCCTTAGAAAAATTCGCATTTCTATGCTCATTCCGGTTCACTACAACCAAGCAAATGGCTTCCTCAGCGAAGAGTGCTTCAAACTTGATGCCATCATCCACTTCTTCACAAGGCGTCCCTCCTTTGCCTCCACCACCTTCTGGATCCCAGAAGAATACTGAGAATGCCGCGAAGAAACCAACTCCCATTTTCTCAAAACCACCTACTTCTTCTGTTTCAACTAATCCTACTACTAATGATCTCTATGCCTTGATTTTGCAGATGAGGAATCATGCACAAGAGCAGGATAAGACCAACGAAAGGATCCTCCGGGAGATTGACGAAATTAAGAAACAGAAGAAAACGGCAGAGGATCGTTCCCCACTGATGCCCAGATCTTTGAATTTTGATACTCCGGTGATTACTTCTCAGCCGTCAGTGGTTCCAGACATTCAATATGTGGGTGGACCAAAAGGAGTGCACTACGGAACAACAGCTATGACCCAGGCATTAGGTTCATATTTCCAGCCAGCGGGATCCTATCCTCAGCATATGGGGTCCCTCACGAGTACAGGAGGATATTCAGGAATGCAGCAGTTTCAAGGATCCTCCTTCATTCCAGGATCATCCCAGGTTCAAGGATCCTCCTACATTCCAGGATCATCCCAGGTTCAAGGATCCTCCTTCGTTCCAGGATCATCCTAGGTTCAAGGATCCTCCTTCGTTCCAGGATCATCCCAGGTTCAAGGATCCTCCTACGTTCCAGGATCATCCCAGGTTCAAGGATCCTCCTTCGCTCCAGGATCATCCCAGGTTCAAGGATCCTCCTTCGTTCCAGGATCATCCCAGGTTCAAGGATCCTCCTTCGTTCCAGGATCATCCCAGGTTCAAGGATCCTCCTTCTTTCCAGGATCATCCCAGGTTCAAGGATCCTCCTTTGTTCCAGGATCATCCCAGTTTCAGGGATCCTTCCAGATGCCAGGATCCTTGAGGAGTTTGCAAACAGGAAGTTCAGATGTCCATCAAGGAGATTTTATTCCAATGCAGACCAATGCCTCTACTGGTCCCTCGATCATTCCAGAGTCTCAACAATATGGATTAACATCCATTCTTCCTAACTTGAATCCAATGGGAGGTAACACTTTTAATAATTCTCATACTACTAACCATGGTCTTATGCAGGATCCAGGTATCAATCATGCCATGGCCAGAGAATTGCAAAAGCTAAAGGATATGATATCAAGTGTTCCGGGAGTGGTCAAACCTATCCCAGAGATTGCAGATGGGAGCCACAAGATATCTCGTTTTGCACCACCAATCTGTGATGCTGAGATACCCAAGAGGTTCCATGTGCCTACAATGAAGCTGTATGATGGTTCGACTGATCCTGAAGAACACATAGCACAATATAGGGAAAGGATGGAAATCAATCCAATTCCAGAAAGGTTAAAAGAAGCATGCCTGTGCAAGGGATTCGGATCCACTCTTACTGGATCAGCTCTCAAATGGCTGCTAAGTCTTCCTCCTTATTCTATTACCTCATTTGCTAACCTAGTTAACTTGTTTAATAATCAGTTTTCTTGTAGTAGAAAATTTGAACGATTAACTAGTGATTTATATAGGATAACCCAGGGTCATAATGAATCATTAAGGGATTACATTGCCAAATTCAGTAAAGAATCCTTAGACATTCCCAACTTAGATATAGCCACGGCTGTTGAGGCCTTCAAAATGGGATTGCTTAGGGATTCGTTATTTTATGATGATCTTGTTATGACACCATGCAGGAACCTAGATGAGGTAAGAACCCGGGCCCTCAGGTTCATCCGGCTAGAGGATGACAAGAGGATCCAGGAGAGATTAACAGGATCCTCAAAGCAGGATAAGCAAGGATCCTCATTCAGGAACAACAAGTTCAGATCCTACAACAGATCTGATAATCAGAACGTGCATTCTATTGATCAAGAAGAGGATGATGAGGATTATCCTCCAATTTCTGAATATTGTTTTAGTGTTGATAACAATGAACTAATCCTTGCGATGCAGAGTCTAGGTGATAAAGCTAGATGGCCCAGAAAAAATGATAGGCCAGCTGCAACTAAGGATAAATCAAAATGGTGTGCGTATCATGAAGATTTTGGGCACCTCACAGAAGAATGCATTGCATTAAGAAAGGAAATTGGATACTTGTTGAGCAAGGGGCATCTAAAAGAATTGTTGGGAAGAAAAAAGTCAAGAACTCAGGATCCTGAAAGGATCCCTGAGAAGGCTCCAGCCCCTCCAGCAGATGCACAAGTAATAAACTTTATTTCTGGAGGATCCGACATTTGTGGCACATCCTTCTCAGCAGCTAAAAGGCATGCAAAGGAAACTAAAATGGATAATGGAGAAAGACCAGTTCGAACATCAAGTGTCTCCGAAGGAAAAGTCATAACCTTTGATGAAGAGGATCGTGTTGATATCCAAGATCCTCATCACGATGGTTTAGTTATTACTCTTTTTATATCTAACCATTTTGTCCGCAGGATCCTTATAGACGGAGGAAGTTCAGTGAACATTATCCAGCTTGATGTTCTAAAGAAGATGGGTATCCCTGAATCAGAGATCATACCAAGATCCTCCGTGCTCGTGGGATTTAGTGGCGAAACTAAGAACACCCTGGGGGACATTAAACTCCCAATATACATTGAAGGCTTACACTCTTATCAAAAATTTTGTGTTATTGACTGTTTATCTTGTTGTAATGTTATCCTTGGCAGGCCCTGGATACACGATATGAAAGCAGTCCCATCTACTTACCATCAATGTGTGAAGCTCCCTAGTCCTTGGGGAATAGTAAAGATTGATAGTGATCAGCAGGAGGCTAAGAATTGCTACACTTCATCGATGAAACCAGCCTCGAAGTCAAGGGAGCAATAGCAATCAAGGTATCCTCCAAGGAATGTCTTGGAGGCCAGAGAGCAGGATGTGGTAGAAATCCTCATGGATCCCGATGATCCTGAATCCAAAATCTATATCGGATCAGGGATCCTTGGCGAAATGAAAGAAGACCTCGTATCCTTCCTCAAAAGGAGAAAGACTACCTTTGCATGGAAACACGAAGACATGACTGGTATATCCAAAGATGTTATCACCCATAAACTCGGCATTGACAGATCCTTCAAACCAATCCATCAAAGGAGAAGAAAGTTTGCACCGGAAAGGAATGCCATTATCCAAGAAGAGGTAGAGAAATTGCTCCGGGCAGGTATGATTAGAGAGGTCAAGTATCCAAGATGGTTGGCCAATGTGGTTGTTGTTCAAAAGAAAAACGGAAAGTGGAGGGTATGTGTCGACTTTACCGATTTAAATAAGGCATGTCCCAAGGATCCTTTCCCTTTACCCCACATTGACTCCATGGTGGATGCAACTGCGGGTCATGAACTGTTAACTTTTATGGATGCTTCATCTGGATTTCAACAAATCCAAATGGAACCATCCGACCAAGAGGATACAGCCTTCATGACTCCAACTGGTATATACTGCTATATTGCTATGCCGTTCGGATTAAGAAATGCAGGTGCAACATACCAAAGGCTGGTGAATATGATGTTCAAGGATCAGATTGGACAAACTATGGAGGTTTACATAGATGATATGGTGGTAAAATCCTTAAAAGCTGAGGATCACCTAAGAGACTTGGAGGAAGCATTCGATATCCTTGACAAATATAACATGAAACTTAATCCTTCAAAATGTCACTTTGGTGTTAAAGCAGGTAAATTCTTAGGATATATGGTGACAAAGAGAGGCATCGAAGCTAGCCCGGAACAAATCAAAGCAATAGTGAACATCAAATCTCCGGCCAATGCTAAGGATGTTCAAAGGCTAACAGGAAGGATAGCAGCCTTGAACAGATTTATATCCAAGTCCTCCGAGAAGTGTAAAGAATTCTATGATATCCTAAGGAAGAACAAGAAATTTGAGTGGACGGAGAAGCATGAAAATGCTTTAAAAGCCCTCAAAGATTACCTATCCTCGGCCCCGGCTTTGATGAAACCAGAAAAAGGTGATGTGTTATCCTTGTATCTTGCAGTATCCTCAAAAGCAGTAAGTGCGGTCCTTGTTAAGGATCATCAAGGTACACAACATCCTGTCTATTATGTAAGTAAAAGTTTACTTGATGCCGAATCCAGGTACTCACACCTTGAAAAGCTTATTCTTGCATTAATTATGGCATCTACCAAGCTAAGACATTATTTTGAAACTCATGTTATCATTGTTAAAACTAATTTTCCAATTAAGAATGTCCTCAGGAAACCAGAGATGTCAGGAAGGATGGCTAAGTGGGCAGTGAAATTGAGTGCATATGATATAAGATATGAGCCTAGGACAGCCATCAAATCCCAAGCATTAGCTGACTTTGTGGCTGATTTCAGTAGTGATTTACAAGAAGAAGCTGAGCTAGAAGTCCAGCAGCTAGAAGAGACCCAGGATCCTTGGATACTTCATACTGATGGATCCTCAAATGTCAAAGGCACAGGGCTTGGAATACTACTAAAATCGCCACAGAGGGACATAATACCCCATTCTATAGCTTGTGAATTCCAAACCACTAACAATGAGGCTGAATATGAAGCCCTAATTGCTGGTTTACAAATTGCAAAGCATATGGGGATCAGGTACCTTGAGGTACACGTAGATTCTTTGTTGATTGCAAACCACTTTAATGGATCATATTCTGTTAAAGGTGAAAAGCTAACCAAATATTTGGAGATAGTCAAAAGTTTGGCACTCTCTTTTGTTTCCTTTAGTTTGTCACAGGTACCAAGGGAAGAAAATACAGGAGCTGATGCATTGGCTAACTTAGGATCATCTTTGAAGATCCCAGAGGATATCAAGATTCCTATTATCCATATCCTGACCCCGGCTATCGAGGATCACCAGACTATGGAGATAGGAAATGATTCTGCAGTTATCCCTAGTGAGGATACTCAATCCTATCCAGGATCAGGATCATGGATCTCACCAATTATGAGATACTTACAACATGGAGAGATTCCTACAGGAGAAAACCATAGGGCTTTCAAATCTAAGGTATCTCAATTCACAATTTTAAATAATATGTTGTATAGACGATCTCTTGCAGGACCATACTTGAGATGCATTGAGGATCCTGAAGTTCAAGAAGTTTTAAAAGACTACCATGAAGGAGATTGTGGAAACCACACTGGGGGCAGGGCTTTATTCTCAAGGATCCTGAGGACAGGATACTACTGGCCAACCATGAAGAAAGATGCTGTGGAGTATGCCAGAAGATGTGATCCTTGCCAGAGACACAGCAATATCCTTCATCAACCAGCTGAACTATTGCATCCTATATCCTCCTCTTGGCCATTTATGAGATGGGGTATGGATATAGTTGGAAAGCTCCCTAAGGCACCTGGTGGGAAAGTATTCATGTTAGCTATGACTGATTACTTCTCCAAGTGGATAGAGGCTGAAGCTTTTGCCCAAGTCAGATAAAAGGAAGTTATATCCTTCATTAAAAGAAATATTATAACTAGATTTGGAATTCCTTCCGAGATTATATGTGATAATGGTTCCCAATTTATTGGGGGCAGAACCACTAACTTTTGTGACAGCTGTGGGATTAAGATGATAACTTCAACACCAGTCCACCCACAAGCTAATGGCCAAGCAGAATCATCCAACAAGATCATCATCAACAATTTGAAGAAAAAGCTTGGATCCAAGAAAGGGAAATGGGCAGAAGAACTACCCTATGTGCTTTGGGCTGATAGGACAACCCCCAAGAATGCTACTGGTCAAACACCATTCTCTTTGGTGTTTGGGGCAGAATCAGTGATCCCAACAGAAATGGTGGTTCCTACTGCTAGAACAAGTACCCGTGATCCTGAGGAAAATGATGAAAACTTGGCTCAAGACCTGGATACTATTGAAGAAATCAGGGATATGGCTAGGATAAGGATGGCCAGCTATCAACAAAGAATGGCTGGTGCTTACAACAAAAATGTCAGGATCAGGAGGTTTCAAGTTGGAGATATGGTGTTAAGGAAAGCATTTCAGAATACCACCAATCCTGCTGATGGAAAATTGGCTCCAAAATGGGAAGGCCCTTATTTGATTGAAGCTGAAGCAGGAAAGGGGGCATATAGATTGCTAACCATGGAAGGTGATTTGCTACCAAGAGCTTGGAATGCTGTCCACTTAAAGAAATATTTCATGTAAGCAGGATCCTTATAGCATAGGTGATCCTCACGATAGGGATATCCTTAAAGGATCCTCAAAGTATCGGTGATCCTTACTCAGGTAATATCCTAATCTTGAACTATTTCATTATTTTCTCATATAAGGATAAGGATCATGTATCCTTTATCCATCTCTCACGTGAGTTCAAGTTTTGAAAGTTCAGGTATCTTTAGCACAACGTTGGTTATCCACAGAAGCAATCCGTCTTTTGGGTTTAACCCCAGTTATTTGGGCTTGTCCCCAGATTTCGCCTGTAGCGCACGATGATCCTGGTGTAGTTCAAGGCTTTGGGACCAGTACTCGTTCTAGGGGCTGATAATTCCATTGTTCTGGCTATGCTTAGGATCCTACGTATAATGGTAGACGTACCATACATCCGTTCATAAGGTTTCTAACGTTTTCACGTTAGCTAAGGTTTCTAACGTTTTCACGTTAGCTAAGGTTTTGGCATCTTCATGTCACCAAGATTGGATAGTCGCCAGTTAGGGCCATACTCCAGTTTACATACGATCCTTGGGCTTGTCCCCAGTTATCCTTGGGCTTGTCCCCAGTTATCCTTGGGCTTGTCCCCAGTTATCCTTGGGCTTGTCCCCAGTTGCTAACTCTTTTCTTATATCGGCTTAGTCCCAAGATATGCTCTATTTCAGGTCCTTGAAGATAGGCAGCTAGGGATCCTTGATCCTTATTTCACTCTAAGGTTTATCTTATAGTTATCCTTATTATGGTTAGGATTCTAACTTGGATCCTCTGGTATGATCCTTAACTCTTTTGATTTTATTCATTATTCTTCTAAATAGCCCCTATACTTGACAACTGAACTTGTGTTTCTTAAACTATATCACTTTTTAGAACTTATCGGTTATGGGATATGTGATCCTTAATCATATCCTAAACTTTTTGGATATCTTTTCTAATTTTTCAAGGCTTGATAAATATAAACAGAATGAACATTACAACAGTTGGAAAGTAACATACTAAAAGGGATAACAACACAAGATAAGCGACAAAAGGTTAAGTTTTTATTTATTAACATAAGGCTAACCCTTTAAAGGTTGTCAAAATTACCTACCCGAGCTTCTACCAGCAAAACGTGGCCCGTCCGCTGGGGTAGGTAAAGGGTGTCCATGATAATGAGTTCAAAAGTAGTGCAGGAATATAAAGGCGGTAGGATCACAATGGCTTCATCCCCCAAACAGAGGATCCCTCCACCAATTGCAATCCTGCCTATTGTCCAAAGGATCATACATGATCCTTAATCCTAAAACCTATTGTTCAAAGTACAAACCATGAAATTGTTTTAAACATCACAACCATCAAACTAAAAAATTGGGCTCCGGCCTTGGCACATATATCCATCATCGCCCAATTGTGCAGCCTACACCTTTGCTGCATCCTCTTCTCCTCCAGCTGCGGTATCCTTCACCTGATCCTTCCCACTGCCACTTGCTTCAATCGCCAAGACCTCAGTAGCCTCTTCTTCATCATCCTCAAGATCGGCCAACCTTGCCTTCCAACCCTCAACATCCCAGCTGTTTTTATCAAAGCTAGGATCTTGAGCTTCCTGGGCCATCTTCAGTTTTGTCTGATACATCGTAATGGCGGCAGAGACCTTAGCATTTTCAATGAGGTCATGCTTCTCATAGTCAAGGTCGATCAGAAGTTTGGCTGTCTTAGTCTTCTCATCTAGGAGTTCCTTCCGAGCATCAGCAAGTGCAAGATCCTTGAGCACGGCAACCTGTTGGAGGTCGGCAATCTTTTTATCTTGATCCTCAACGTGGCCCACATAATCCTCAATCTCAGCAAATTTCTGCAAAAGAAAAGGATAAAAGCAGTTCAAGACCAAGTGATCCTCATACGAGTAGGATACTAGGCAGAATAAAGGATCCTTACATCATTAAAGTATTCAAGGAACTGGTGGCGGATCAGTGGTAGACCCTGAAGATCCTCAGCATCAGAAGTTTTCCTCTTCTTGACACCCTTTCCTTTAGTGGGTGCCTTTGGAATGGAAATGCTAGGACTGGTGGTGGATCTTTTCTTCCTGGATCGTACGACATCAAGGTCAGCCGTGTTGAATTGGGATACAGGCTTGGCAGATTTTCCAGCGCCTACACATTCATAGCAAGATGAGTATCCTTATCCTATTTCAATTTATTTATTTATTCTAATATTCAAACTATGTAAAAGGCAAGATACTTACTTGACATGGTAATGGAACCTGAGGATACTTCTTGTGAGTCTTGGGTGTCTATCTTGAATGTCCTTGTTTCAGGATCAAGCTTCCAGAAAGCAGCGAGCCTATCCTTGGTTTCAGGTGATGTGATGATGTGTGAGACAGAAATAGCTGCGTGATACAAAACAAAAAGGGTTAGTGATCCTATTACAAAAACAAGACTACTTGGTGATCCTTCTCAGGATCCTCTGTCCTACCATTGGTGGACCACTCCCTTGGTAAATGCTTTCCATCTGGAATGGTATCCCTTCTCACAAAGAAGAAGCGACGTTTCCAATCTTTGTCATTCTTGGTGACTTTAAGAAGGGGATGTTCTGCACTGGGTTTTCGTTTGAATAAATAACGGTGGGATCCAAAGGTGGTAACATCATACAATTGTGTCAGCTCTGACATGCCTAAATCAATACCCTCCTGTTCGATGATCCTCTCCAAGGTATACAAAACCCTCCAAATCATCGGCATGGCTTGGATGTAAGAGATGCCGGTAAGAGAAAAGAAGGATTGTGTAAATTCTGGGAAAGGATAGGTGTATCCTATAGCAAATGGAGTAACTGGAAAAGCAACCCATGTTTCTGAAACATAGTCACTCAGGACAGTAGGATCGAAGGGTTTGAAAAAGGCATTCGCCGGAAAACGGTGACGGATGTTATCTATTTGTGCATCGTTAAAGCAACATCTCTCATTCGCCGAGTCTTTGATGATCTTTTGACTCTTCAAAGGGCTATCCTTTTTGTGATCCTTGGCCGGAGAACGTCGGAGCAACATTTTCGAAGTGATAGAGATAAAAAAAAAAAGAAAAACAGAGTAAGGGAGGAAGAAAGAGGAGAAAGAAATACCTGATCGATCGTCGACTGAGAATTTAAAGGGAGTTTCTTTCGAATTTGAATGCATAATGATCCTATCTATATCTCTATTTATAATTATGATTCTGCAGGATTGTCACTTCCGTGACATCATCATCGCAATGGCTAGTTCTATTTTAACGGCTATATATCCGTTAGTTAGTTACGGATAAGATCAAGAAAATATAACTCGTCAATTTTACAAATTACTCCTTATATTTTGGGGGCAATTGTTAGGGGAGGATTTTCTAACAATTAGTGATCCTTATTCGTTATCCTAATTAGTGATCCTTACTTCTGTGACAGGTGGTGATCCTCAGAAGGGCTTTAGGATCAGGATCATGGATCACTTTAAGGATCCTCGTACTAACGATTGTTTATGTATTGTACTATCTCGCAGGTATAATGAGCTTGACCAAGTCTAGGCGACATTCCTGCAGAATATTCCTAAACTATTATGCACGTGCTTGACCAAAAATAGACGTTATGGAGAACGTGGAGGCTTGGCACGAAAGTCGGATAGTTAGTTTAGGTGGTTATTTTCTATTTTAAAAAGGTAGTAACGAGCTAGTAGAAAACACTTAGTCATTTTTCAGTTACACACACTCGTACAAACGCTCATACAAGCTCTCATTCAAACACTTAGCAATCTCATACACTTTTTACACATTTCACCGTAGTGATCCTTGTACCTAGCTCGTTACTATCCGAAGTTGTAAACATTTAATCATTTATTAGAGCTTGGTGATCGGTAGTTTCCATCACCCGGGGTTTTTTGTGCCGGAGATCAACTCTTGATCAAGGGCTTTTTCCCCGTATAAATCCTTGTGTTGTTTGTGCAAATCTACATTGAAGTGATCCTCATCGCTATTATATAATCAACATCATACCCCCATAATATAGAGTTTGGTTGCAATATCCTCATCAGATTTTTGACCAAAACACTAACCATGTCTTAATGCAGGATACAGGTATCAATCAGGCTATGGCCAGGGAGTTACAGAAGCTCAAGGATATGATATCCAGTGTTCCAGGAGTGGTTAAACCCATTCCTGAAATTGCAGACGGTAGCCATAGGATATCTCGTTTTGCACCACCCTTATGTGATGCTGAGATACCCAAAAGATTCTAGATACCATCCATGAAACTGTATGATGGTTCAACGGATCCAGAGGAGCATGTAGCTCAATACAGGGAGAGGATGGAGATCAATCCAATTCCTGAAAGGTTAAAAGAAGCATGTCTATGCAAGGGATTTGGATCCACACTCACATGATCTGCTATTAAATGGCTGCTAAATCTTCCCCCTTACTCTATTATTTCATTTGCTAATCTAGTTAATTTGTTTAATAGTCAATTCTCTTGTAGTAGAAAATTTGAACGATTAACTAGGGATTTATATAGGGTAACACAAGGTTAAAATGAATCACTTAGAGATTATATCACTAAGTTTAGTAAAGAATCCTTAGATATCCCTAACTTGGATATTGCTACGGCTGTAGAAGCCTTTAAAATGGGATTGCTTAGGGATTCACCATTCTATGATGATCTTGTTATGACCCCTTGCAGGAATCTTGATGAAGTAAGAACCAGGGCCCTTAGGTTCATCCGCCTAGAGGATGACAAAAGGATCCAGGATAGATTGACAGGATCCTCAAAATAGGAGAAACAAGGATCCTACTTCAGGAACAACAAATCCAAGTCCTACAACAAGTTTGATAACCAGAATGTGCATGCAGTGGAACAAGAAGAGGATGATGAGGATTATCCTCCTATTTCTGAATACTGTTTTTCTGTTGATAACAATGGACTAATCCTTGCAATGCAGAATCTAGGTGAAAAAGCTAGATGGCCAAGGAAAAGTGATAAACCAACTGCTACAAAGGATAAGTCCAAGTGGTGTGCATATCATGAGGATTTTGGTCATCTCACTGAAGAGTGTATTGCACTGAGAAAGGAAATTGGTTACTTGTTGAGCAAGGGGCATTTGAAGGAACTCTTGGGACGAAAAAAAGTCAAGGATCCAGGATCCAGGATCCTGAAAGGATCCCAGAAAAGGCTCCTGCTCCTCCAGCAGATGCACAAGTTATAAACTTCATATCCGGTGGATCAGACATTTGTGGTACCTCCTTTTCAGCAGCAAAAAGACATGCTAAGGAAACCAAGATGGATAATAGAGACAGACCCGTCCGGACCTCCGTTGTCACCCAGGATAAAGTCATAACTTTTGATGAGGATGATCGTGTTGATGTCCAGGATCCTCATCATGATGGTCTTGTAATTACATTGTTTATTTCTAACCATTTTGTTCGCAGGATCCTTATAGATGGAGGAAGCTCTGTGAACATCATTCAGCTTGATGTCCTCAAGAAGATGAATATCCCGGAGTCTGATATTATCCCAAGATCCTCAGTACTTGTGGGATTCAGTGGAGAAACTAAGAATATATTGGGGGACATCAAACTCCCAATCTATATTGAAGGATTGCAATCTTATCAAAAGTTTTGTGTTATAGATTGCTTATCATGTTGTAATGTTATCCTTGGCAGGCCATGGATACATGACATGAAGGCAGTCCCATCCACCTATCATCAGTGTGTAAAGCTTCCAAGTCCATGGGGAGTGGTGAAAATTGAGAGTGATCAACAAGAGGCTAAGAATTGTTATACATCCTCAATGAAGCCAGCCTCAAGACCAAGGGAGCAATAGCAATTAAAGTATCCTTCAAGAGATGTCTTGGAGGTAAGAGAACAGGATTTGAAAGAAATCCTCATGGAGCCTGATGATCGTAAATCCAAGATCTTCATAGGATCAGGGATCCTTAGCGACATTGAACAGGAGCTAGTATCCTTCCTTAAAAGAAGGGAAACCACCTTTTCCTGGAAACATGAGGATATGACAGGTATATCTAAAGATATAATTACTCATAAACTTGGCATTGACAGGTCATTCAAACCAATTCATCAAAAGAGGAGGAAGTTTGCACCTGAAAGGAATGCTATTATCCAGGAAGAAGTAGATAAACTACTTCGGGCAGGTATGATAAGAGAGGTTAAGTATCCAAGATGGTTAGCCAATGTGGTTGTTGTTCAAAAGAAAAATGGAAAGTGGAGGGTATGTGTCGATTTTACTGATTTAAACAAGGCATGTCCCAAGGATCCTTTCCCATTACCCCACATTGACTCCATGGTGGATGCTACCGCGGGTCATGAGTTGTTGACTTTTATGGATGCTTCATCTGGATTTCAACAAATTCAGATGGAACCATCTGATCAAGAGGATACCGCCTTTATAACCCCAACTGGTATATACTGTTATATTGCTATGCCATTTGGATTAAGGAATGCAGGTGCTACTTATCAAAGGCTAGTCAATATGATGTTCAAGGAACAAATTGGACACACTATGGAAGTCTATATTGATGACATGGTGGTTAAGTCCAAGAAAGCTGAGGATCATCTTAAAGACTTGGAGGAAGCATTCGATATCCTTGATAAATTCAATATGAAACTAAATCCTTCCAAGTGTCATTTTGGTGTTAAGGCAGGTAAATTCTTAGGCTATATGGTGACAAAGAGGGGCATTGAAGCAAGTCCAGAGCAAATCAAGGCTATTGTGAATATCAAATCTCCTGCCAATGCTAAGGATGTGCAAAGATTGACAGGCAGGATCGCAGCCTTGAACAGATTCATATCCAAATCCTCAGAAAAGTGCAAGGAATTCTATGATATCCTGAGGAAGAACAAGAAATTTGAATGGACTGAGAAGCATGAAAGTGCCCTCAAAGCTCTTAAGGATTACCTATCCTCAGCCCCGACCTTGATGAAACCAGAAAAAGGGGATGTATTATCCTTATACTTAGCTGTATCCTCAAAGGCAGTAAGTGAGGTCCTTGTTAAGGATCACGAAGGTACACAACATCCTGTTTATTATGTAAGTAAGAGTTTACTTGATGCTGAATCCAGGTATTCACACTTAGAGAAACTTATCCTTGCATTAATTATGGCATCTACTAAATTAAGACATTATTTTGAGACTCATGCCATTATTGTTAAGCCTAATTTTCCAATTAAGAATGTTCTCATGAAACCTGAAATGTCAGGAAGGATGGCAAAGTGGGCAGTGAAGCTGAGTGCATATGATATAAGATATGAGCCAAGGACTGCCATCAAATCCCAAGCCTTAGCTGACTTTGTGGCAGATTTTAGTAGTGATTTGCAAAAGGAAGCTGAGTTAGAAGTCCAACAGCTTGAAGAAACTAAGGATCCTTGGATACTCTTCACTGATGGAGCCTCTAATGTAAAAGGAACAGGGCTTGGAATACTACTAAAATCGCCACAGGGGGACATAATACCCCACTCCATAGCTTGTGAATTTCAAACTACCAACAATGAGGCTGAGTATGAAGCCTTGATAGCTGGTTTGCAAATTGCTAAGAATATGAGGATCAGGTATCTTGAGGTACATGTAGATTCATTGTTAATCACTAATCACTTTAATGGATCCTATGCTGTTAAAGGTGAAAAGCTAATCAAATATTTAGAGATAGTCAAAGAATTGGCACTCTCTTTTGTTTCCTTTAGTTTGACACAGGTACCAAGGGAAGAGAATGCAGAGGCTGATGCATTAGCCAATCTAGGATCATCCTTGAAGATCCCGGAGGATATCAAGATCCCTATTATCCATATCCTGACCCCTGCTATCGAGGATCATGTAGCTATGGAGATAGGAGAAGATTCTGCAATCATTCCTAGTGATGATACCCAACCTCATTCAGGATCATGGATCCTCCCAATCATGAGATACATACAACATGGAGAGATTCCTACAGGAGAAAATCCTAGGGCTTTCAAAGTTAAGGTATCTCAATTTACAAAATTGAATAATATGTTGTATAAACGATCTCTTGCAGGACCATATCTAAGATGCATTGAGGATCCTGAAGTCCAAGAAGTCTTAAAGGATTTCCAAGAAGGAGATTGTGGAAACCACTCTGGGGGCAGGGCATTATTCTCAAGGATCCTGAGGACAGGATATTATTGGCCCACTATGAAGAAGGATGCTGTTGAGTATGCCAAGAGGTGTGATCCTTGTCAGAGACACAGTAATATCCTTCACCAACCAGCAGAACTTTTGCATCCTATATCCTCTTCTTGGCCATTTATGAGGTGGGGAATGGATATAGTTGGTAAGCTTCCTAAGGCACCTGGTGGTAAAGTATTCATGCTTGCTATGACTGATTACTTCTCCAAGTGGATAGAGGCTGAAGCCTTTGCTCAAGTCAGAGAAAAGGAAATTATATCCTTTATTAAAAGAAACATTATTACTAGATTTGGTATCCCTTCTGAAATTGTTTGTGATAATGGATCCCAATTTATTGGGAATAGAACCACTAACTTTTGTGACAGCTGGGGGATTAAGATGATAACATCAACACCAGTCCACCCACAAGCTAATGGTCAAGCAGAATCATCCAACAAGATCATCATCAACAATTTGAAGAAGAAGCTTGGATCCAAGAAAGGAAAATGGGCAGAAGAACTACCTTATGTGCTTTGGGCTGATAGGACAACTCCCAAAAATGCTACAGGCCAAACTCCATTTTCTTTGGTATTTGGGGCAGAATCAGTGATCCCTACAGAGATGGTGGTTCCAACTGCAAGAACAAGCATTCGTGATCCTGAAGAAAATGCTGAAAACTTGGTTCAAGACTTGGATACTATAGAAGAAATCAGGGATTTGGCAAGGATAAGGATGGCTAGTTATCAACAAAGGATGGCTGGAGCCTACAACAAAAATGTCAGGATCAGGAAATTCCAAGTTGGTGATATGGTATTAAGGAAAGCATTTCAGAATACCACCAATCCTGCTGATGGAAAGTTGGCACCAAAATGGGAAGGCCCTTATTTGATTGAAGCTGAAGCAGGAAAGGGGGCATATCGATTGCTAACAATGGAAGGTGATTTGCTACCAAGAGCTTGGAATTCTGTCCATTTGAAGAAATATTTTATGTGACAAGGATCCATGATCCTTACCTGACAAGTATCCTTGAAGGATCCTTACAGAACAGATGATCCTCATCTTGGTAACATTCTAATCTCAAACTATTTCATTCTTTTATTCTCTTATATAAGGATAAGGATCCTGCATCCTTTATCCTCCTTTCACTTGATTCTGAGTTTTGAAGGTTCAGGTATCCTTAACTAAGGATTGAGTATCCACAGAAGTATCCAGTTATTTGGGCTTGACCCCAGTTATTTGGGCTTGACCCCAGTATGGGCCTGTCCCCAGTTTCGCCAGTAGCGCACGATGATCCTGGTATAGTTCATGGCAATGGGACCAGTACTCGCTTTAGGGGCTGACAATTTCATTGTACTGGCTATATTCAGGATCCTATGTATAATGGTAGACGTACCATACATCTGTTCCTAAGGTTTCTAACGTTTTCACGTTAGCTAAGGTTTTGGCATTTTCATGTCACTAAGTTTGGATAGTCGCCAGTGAGGGCCATACTCCAGTTTACACATGATCCTTTGGGCTTGTCCCCAGTTATCCTTTGGGCTTGTCCCCAGTTATCCTTTGGGCTTGTCCCCATTTATCCTTTGGGCTTGTCCCCAGTATATTGGGCTTGTCCCCAGTTGCTAACTTGTATCTTATATTGGCTTAGTCCGAACTTGTATCCTGTTTCAGGGTTTTTGGAGATAAGTGACCAAGGATCCTTGATCCTTACCTTCTACTAAGGTTTGTCTTTTGGGTTATCCTGAAAATAAGTGTTAAAGGTTAGGATCCTAACTTGGATTCTCAGGTATGATCCTTAACTATTTTGATTTTATTCATTATTCATTTGAGTAACCCTTATCCTTTGACAACTGAATTTATGATCCTTAAAATATGTTACTTTTCAGAACTTGTCGACTATAGGATATCTGATCCTTGATCATATCCTAAACTTTATGAGGATATTTTTTAAAATATTTCTTTATTTGAAAAAATTTAAACAAAATGAACATCACAACAATTGAAAAGTAAAGTACTAACAAGGATAACAACACGAGAGATAGCCAAAAAGTTAAAGTTATTTTATTCACAAAAGATTAAACCCTTTAAGGTTGTCAAAATTGCCAACCCACATTTCTACCAGCAAAACGTGGCCCGTCCACATGGGTTGGCAAAGGGTGTCCATTGTTCATAGGTCTAAAAAGTGCAGGAATCAAAAGATAGCAGGATCACAATGGCTTCATCCCCCAAACAGAGGATCCCTCCACCATTTGTAATCCTACCTATTGTTCAAAGGATCCATGATCCTTAGCCCTAATTACTATTGTTCAAATACAACCCATCATTGTTCAACAAAAACATCATAACCAAAATAAACTACTACCAAATCCTAAAAAATGGGCTCCGGCTACATCTAGAAATGTCCTTCATCGCCCATTCATGCAGCCTACACCTTCGCTGCATCACCATCTCCTCCAGCTCCGGTATCCTTCGCCTGATCCTTGCCACTACCACCAGCCTCGATTTCCAGAACCTCTTCAGCCTCTTCATCATCCTCCAATTCAGCCAGCCTAGCCTTCCAGCCCTCCATGTCCCAGTTGCTCCTGTCAAAGGCAGGATCCTGAGCTTCTTGGGCCATCTGCAGCTTGGTCTTGTACATGGCAATGGCAGCAGAGACCTTAGCATCCTCCGTGATCTCGTGCTTCTCATAATCAGTATTGATCTGAGCTGTAACTATTTGAGTTTTGGCATCATGGAGGTCCTTTTCGAGGGAAGCAATCTTGTGATCCTTGAGCACCGCCACCTTTTGGAGGTCAGAGTATTTCTCCTCAAGCTCTTCAACATTCCCAACATAGTCCTCGATTTCGGAAAATTTCTGCAAAGAAGACAATGTAAAGTTAGGATCACATGATCCTCAAGAGGATAGGATAACTAAGCTAAGTCAGTGATCCTTACATCTGTGAAGTACTCGAGGAACTGATGGCAGATCAGAGGCAAGCCTTCTAGGTTGTCAGCTTCAAAGGTCTTCCTTTTCTTTCCACCTCTTCCCTTTGAAGTGGTTGCCTTGGGGATTGCGATGGAGGGGCTAGCAGAAGACTTTTTCTTTGAGGATCGAACAGTGTCAAGGTCAGTGACACTGAATTTGGAGGCAGATCTTGAAGATTTTCCAGCACCTACACATTCAAAACAGATAAGTATCCTTATCCTATTTCTATTTAACTATTTATTTAAACATTTAACTATACAAAAAACAGGATACTTACTCGACATAGTGACAGAACCTGAGGATACTTCTTGAGAGTCCTGGGTGTTTGTTTTGAATGACCTTGTTGCAGGATCAAGTCTTCTGAAAGCAGCAAGCCTTTCCTTGGTGGCAGGTGATGGTATAAGGTGCGAAACAGAGATAGCTGTACAACAGAAACAAAAGGGTGTTAGTGATCCTTATACAAAAACAAGGTTATCTGGTGATCCTTCTCAGGATCCTCTATCCTACCATGGGTGGTCCACTTCCTTGGCAGATCCTTTCCATCAGGGATAGAATCCCTTCTGACAAAGAAGAATCGCCGTTTCCAGTTGGTATCATTCTTAGTGGCTTTGAAGATGGGGTGTACTTCACCGGGTTTACACTTGAATAGATATCGGTGGGATCCAAATGTTGTGAGGTCATACATCTCTACCAACTCCGACATTCCCAGAGCAATTCCTTCTTGCTCAATGATCCTTTCGAGGGTATATAAGACCCTCCAGATCATTGGCATAGCTTGAATGTAGGAGATGCCGGTGAGGGTGAAGAAAGACTAGGTGAATTCAGGGAAAGGATACGAGTATCCTATTGTGAAAGGGGTGACCGGGAAAGCTACCCAAGTTTCAAAAACGTAATCACTTAGAACGGTGGGATCAAACGGTTTGAAATCGGTGTTCGCCGGAAAGCAATGTTGGATCCTGTCTATTTGTGGGTCAGTGAAGCAGCATCTTTCTTTCGCCGAATCTTTGATGATCCCCTGGCTCTTAAGAGGACTGTCTTTTGTGTGATCCTTAGCCGGAGAGGATCTTAACATCATCTTGGTCATAAGGGTAGAGAAGAAGATGAACAGAGAAAGAAAACGTAAAGGGAGAAGAGGAAGAGAGATACATGCTTGATCTTTGAATGTGGATTTAAAGGGAGTTTCTCTTGAATTTAAATGCGAATTGATCCCTATCCATAACTTCAATTTATAATGATGGTTTGCAGGATAGTCACCTCACTGGCGTCATGTTCGTAACGGCTAGTCCGACTCCAACGGCTAGTTATCCGTTGATTTGTTACGGATAAGAACAAAAATACAACTCGTTATTTTAAATTATTATTACTTATATTTTGGGGGTAATTGTTAGGGGAGGATTTCTCAATGATCAGTGATCCTCAATTACTGTTGGGTTTGGTGATCCTCACTTCTGTTTGAATTAGTGATCCTCAGAAGTATTACAGGATCAGGATCATGGATCATCGTAAGGATCCTTATACTAGCGATTGTCTACTTTGAATATGGTGTTGTTTTGCAGGAGCACGAGCTTGGACTTGGTCTTGGCGATATTCCTGGAGCATATTCCATGGCTTATTCCGCACGTGCTTAACTGAAGTGGACGTTATGGAGTTCGTGGAGGACTTTCATGAAATGCGGAATGTTTGTTAGCTTAGATATTTTCCATTTTTAAACGGGGTAGCGAGCTAAATAGAAACACTTGGCTATTTTTGGCTACACACACACTCTTACAACCGCTCTCACCAGCTCTCGTTAATTCACTTGGCGATTACACACATTTTTGCACAATACACTATAGTGATCCTTGTAATTAGCTCGCTATCATCCGAAGTTGTAATACATTTCTTGTTTAATCTGAGTTGGTGATCGGTAGTTTCCATCACCCGAGGTTTTTTATGCCGGAGATCATTCATTGATCAAGGGATTTTTCCTCGTATAAATCTTTGTGTCACTTGTTCATTATATTTCTGAGTGATCCTCATTGTTGTTCATCAATTCAAGCATCATACCTCACAACAGAAAGTTTGGTTGCATTATCATTGCTTGATTTTTGACCAAAACAGCAGCCATTTAAGAGCTGATCCTGTGAGTGTGGATCCAAAACCCTTGCATAGACATGCATCTTTTAACCTCTCCGGTATGGGGTTGATCTCCATCCTCTCTCTATATTGAGCTACATGTTCTTCTGGATCTGTTGAACCATCATACAGCTTCATAGTTGGAATCTGGAACCTTTTGGGTATCTCAGCATCACAAATGGGTGGTGCAAAATGAGATATCCTATGGCTCCCATCTGCAATTTCAGGAATGGGCTTGACCACTCCTGGAACGCTGGATATCATATCCTTCAGCTTCTGTAATTCCCTAGCCATAGCTTGATTGATACCTGTATCCTGCATAGAGCCATGGTTAGTGTTATAAGAATTATTGAAAGTGTTACCTCCCAGAGGATTCAAGTTAGGAATTGCAGATGTGAATCCATATTGACGGGATTCTGGTATGATTGAAGGACCAGAAGAGGCAATGGTCTGCATTGGAATGAAATCTCCTTGATGAACATCTGTGCTTGGGGGTTGTATACTTCTCAAGAATCCTTGATCCTGGAAGATGTTGGATCCTTGAACCTGAGAGGATCCCTGAAGCTGAGAGGATCCTTGAACCTGAAATGAGGATCCTTGAACCTGAGAGGATCCTTGAACCATGGAGGATCCTTGGACCCCGGAGGATCCTTGGACCCCAAAGGATCCTTGAACCCCAGAGGATCCTTGGACTGTGTGCATTCCCAAATATCCTCCTGAGCTGACGAAGGATCCCTGATGCTGGAAAGAGGATCCCAAAGGCTAAAAACAGGATCCTTGAGGCTGGAAGTGAGACCCAAAAGCCTGACTCATAGTTGTTGCTCCATAACGCCTTCCCAATCACTCTGGTACTGGATGTCTGGAGCTGCAGATTGCAGGGCAGTTACGGCCGGAGTGTCAAAATCTAGTGACCTTGGTATCAGATGAGAGTGATCCTCTCCTGATCTCTTCTGTTTCTTGATGTCACTGATCTCCCGGAGGATCCTTTCATTGGTTTTGTCCTGCTCCTATATGTGATCCCTCATCTGCAAAATCAAAGTAAAAAAGATCACTAATAGTAGGATTAGAAGAAACAGAAGAAGTTGGTAGTTTTGGAAAAATGGGGCTTTGTCTCTTTGCAGCATTTTCAGCATTCTTCTGGGATCCAGAAGGTGGTGGAGGCAAAGGAGGAACGCCCTATGATGAATTCATTTCCGGCATTGAACTTGAAGGGTTCTTCGCTGAAGAAGCCATCTGCTTGGTTGTAATGAACCGAAACGACCACAAAAACAAGAATTTCTAAGGAATAAAGCACCAATTGCCCCACGGTGGGCGCCAAAATGTTTTGGTCAAAAATCAGGCTAAGATAATGTAACCAAATCTTTGTTGTGAGGAATGATGCTTAAATCAATGAAAAATGTTGAGGATAACTCAGAAATGTAATGAATAAACGACACAAGGATTTATACGAGGAAAAAGCCCTTGATCAAGAGTTGATCTCCGACATAAAAACCCTCGGGTGATGGAAACTACCGATCACCAGCTAAGATTAATCAAAAGAATTTTACAACTCGGGATGATAACAAGCTTGTTACAAGGATCACTAATGTGTAATGTGCAATAAAATGTATAAAATCACCAAGTAGTGTTCTAGAGCTGTTCGAGTGTTGTTACGAGAGTGTGTGTATGCCAAAAATAGCTAAGTGTTCTACTCAAGCTTGTTATCCCCATTTTAAATTAGAAATAACCAAAATAACAAACCGTCCGAGAATTATGCAAGCTCCCCACGATCTCCACAACGTCCATAAGAGCCAAGCACGTGCAGAATATTTTGGGAATATGCTCCAGGAATTTCGGTGAAACTTGGTCCATGCCTTTGCTCCTGCAAAATAAGCTTACGTACAAGGTAGATAATTGTTAGTATAAGGATAACAATAAGGATCCTGAATCATGATCCTACAACACCTGCTGAGGATCCTTAATTCAAACAGAATTGAGGATCCATGATCCTGGCAGCACTTGAGGATCCGTGATCCTTAGGATTGGAAAATCCTCCCCTAACACATAAAACCATAAAAAATGGGCTCCGGCCGCGTCTAGATAAATCCATCATCGCCCATTGTTGCAGCCTAAACCTTCGCTGCTTCCACCACCTTAATAAAAGGTTAGGATCAAGGATCCTTAGCTGTTTAACTTCAAAAACCTGAAATGGAACATAACTTGGGACTAAGCCAATATAAGAGAAGAGTTAGCAACTGGGGACAAGCCCAACAATTTTGGGGACAAGCCCAATATACTGGGGACAAGCCCAAAAACTGGGGACATGCCCAAAAAACTGGGGACAAGCCCAAAAAAACTAGGGACAAGCCAAAAAAACTGGGGACAAGCCCAAAGGATCTTGTGTAAACTGGAGTATGGCCCTCACTGGCGACTATCCAAACTTAGTGACATGAAAATGCCAAAACCTTAGCTAACGTGAAAACGTTAGAAACCTTAGGAACGGATGTATGGTACGTCTACCATTATACGTAGGATCCCAAATACAGCCAGTACAATGAAATTGTCAGCCCCTAAAGCGGGTACTGGTCCCATTGCCTTGAACTGCACCAGGATCATCGTGCGCTACTGGCGATGCTGGGGATAGGCCCAAAAAACTGGGGACAAGCCCATATAACTTTGGAGACTTCTGTGGATACCTGATCCTTCGTAAAGGATATATCAACCTTCTGCAAAACTCAGAATTAAGTGAAGGAAGGATAAAGGATACAGGATCCTTCTCCTTGTAAACATGTTAATTAAAGAATTAAATAGATTGAATTTAGATCATTACCAGAGTGAGGATCATCTATCCTCTAAGGATCCTTCAAGGATACCGATCATGAAAATAGCTAAGGATGCTGGATCCTTATTACATGAAGTATCTCTTCAAATGGACAGCATTCCAAGCTCTTGGTAGTAAATCACCTTCCATTGTTAGTAATCTATATGCCCCCTTTCCTGCTTCTGCTTCAATAAGATAGGGGCCTTCCCACTTTGGTGCCAACTTTCCATTAGCAGGATTTATGGTATTCTGAAATGCTTTCCTTAACACCATATCACCGACTTGAAACTTCCTGATCCTGACATTTTTGTTATAAGCTCCAGCCATCCTTTGTTGATAACTGGCCATTCTTATCCTTGCCAAATCCCTGAGTTCTTCTATGGTATCCAAGTCTTGAACCAAGTTCTCAGCATTTCCTTCAAGATCACGGATGCTTGTTCTTGCAGTAGGAACCACCATCTCTGTAGGGATCACTAATTCTGCTCCAAACACTAAAGAAAATGGAGTCTGGCCAGTAGCATTCTTGGGGGTTGTTCTATCAGCCCATAGTACATAAGGTAGTTCTTCTGCCCATTTTCCTTTTTTGGATCCAAGCTTCTTCTTCAAGTTGTTGATGATGATCTTGTTGGATGATTCTGCCTGACCATTGGCTTGTGGGTGGACTGGTGTTGATGTTATCATCTTAATCCCCCAGCTGTCACAAAAGTTAGTAGTTCTACTCCCAATAAATTGGGATCCATTATCACAAATAATTTCAGAAGGGATACCAAATCTAGTAATAATATTTCTCTTAATAAAGGATATCACTTCTTTTTCTCTGACTTGAGCAAAAGCTTCAGCTTCTATCCACTTAGAGAAGTAATCAGTCATAGCAAGCATGAACACTTTTCCACCAGGTGCCTTGGGAAGTTTGCCAACTATATCCATTCCCCATCTCATGAATGGCCAAGAAGAGGATATAGGATGCAGGAGTTCTGCTGGTTGGTGAAGGATATTACCATGTCTCTGACAAGGATCACATTTCTTGGCATAATCCACAGCATCCTTCTTCATTGTAGGACAACAGTATCCTGTCCTCAGGATCCTTGAGAACAGTACCCTGCCCCCAGTGTGGTTTCCACAATCTCCTTCATGAAAATCCTTTAGGACTTCTTGGATTTCAGGATCCTCAATGCATCTTAGATATGGTCCTGCAAGAGATCGTTTATATAACATCTTATTCAATATTGTAAATTGAGATACCTTGATTTTGAAAGCCCTGGGGTTTTCTCCTGTAGGGATCTCTCCATGTTGTATATATCTCATGATTGGAAGGATCCATGATCCTGAATGAGACTGTGCACCATCACTAGGAACCATTGCAGAATCCTGTTCTATCTCCATAGTTATGTGATCCTCAATAGCAGGAGCTAAAATATGGATGATAGGGATCTTGATATCCTCTGGAATCTTCAAGGATGATCCTAGGTTGGCCAATGCATCAGCTTCTGCATTTTCTTCTCTGGGTACCTGTGTCAAACTAAAGGAAACAAAAGAGAGTGCCAATTCTTTGACTATCTCTAAATATTTGATTAGTTTTTCACCTTTAACAGCATAGGATCCATTAAAGTGATTAGTAATTAACAATGAATCTACATGTAGCTCAAGATACCTGATCCTCATGTGCTTGGAAATTTGCAAACCGGCTATCAAGGCTTCATATTCAGCCTCATTATTAGTAGTTTGAAACTCACAAGCAATGGAATGGGGTATTATATCCCCTTGTGGCGATTTTAGTAGTATTACAAGTCCAGTTCCCTTGACATTAGAGGCTCCATCAGTGAAGAGTATCCAAGGATCCTTAGTCTCTTCAAGCTGCTGAACTTCTAACTCAGCTTCTCTTTGTAGATCACTACTGAAATATGCCACAAAGTCAACTAAGGCTTGGGATTTAATGGCAGTTCTTGGCTCATATCTTATATCATAAGCACTAAGCTTCACTGCCCATTTAGCCATCCTTCCTGACATCTCAGGTTTCCTGAGAACATTCTTAATTAGAAAGTTAGTCTTAACAATGATGGCATGAGTTTCTAAATAATGTATTAGTTTAGTGGATGCCATAATCAAAGCAAGGATAAGTTTTTCTAAATGTGAATACCTGGATTCAGCATCAAGCAAACTCTAACTTACATAATAAACAGGATGTTGTGTACCTTCGTGATCCTTAACAAGGACCGCACTTACTGCTTTGGAGGATACCGCTAGATATAAGTATAATATATCCCTTTTTTCTGGTTTCATCAAGGCAGGAGCTGAGGATAGGTAATCCTTAAGGGCTTTGAGAGCATTTTCATGCTTTTCAGTCCACTCAAATTTCTTGTTCTTTCTCAAAATGTCATAGAATTCCTTGCACTTTTCTGATGACTTTGATATGAACCTATTCAAGGCTGCGATCCTCCCTGTCAACCTTTGCACATCCTTGGCATTGGCAGGAGATTTGATATTCACAATTGCCTTAATTTGCTCTGGACTTGCTTCAATGCCTCTCTTTGTTACCATATAGCCTTAGAACTTCCCTGCTTTAACACCAAAGTGACACTTTGAAGGATTCAATTTCATGTTAAATCTATCAAGGATATCGAATGCTTCCTCCAAGTCTCTAAGGTGATCCTCAACTTTCTTGGACTTAACCACCATGTCATCTATATAGACTTCCATAGTGTGTCCTATTTGTTCCTTAAACATCATATTGACTAGCCTTTGATAAGTAGCACTTGCATTCCTTAGTCCAAATGGCATAGCAATATAACAATAGATACCAGTTGGGGTCATGAAGGCTGTATCCTCTTGGTCAGATGGTTCCATCTGAATTTGTTGAAATCCAGATGAAGCATCCATAAAAGTCAACAACTCATGACCCGCGGTAGCATCCACCATGGAGTCAATGTGGGGTAATGGGAAAGGATCCTTGGGACATGCCTTGTTTAAATCAGTAAAATCGACACATACCCTCCACTTTCCATTTTTCTTTTGAACAACAACCACATTGGCTAACCACCTTGGATACTTGATCTCTCTTATCATACCTGCTCAGAGCAGTTTATCTACCTCCTCCTGGATAATGGCATTCCTCTCAGGTGCAAACTTCCTCCTCTTTTGATGTATCGGTTTGAATGACCTGTCAATGCCAAGTTTATAAGTAATTATATCTTTAGAGATACCTGTCATGTCTTCATGCCTCCAGGCAAAGGTAGTCTTTCTTTTCCTTAGGAAGGATATTAAATCCTGTCCAATGTTGTTGAGGATCCCTGATCCTATGAAGATCTTGGATTCAGGATCCTGAGGGTCCATAAGGATATCTTTCACATCCTTTTCTCTTGCCTCCAAGACGTCTCTTGGAGGATACTTTAGTTGCTATTGCTCCCTTGGTCTTGAAGCTGGCTTCATTGATGAGGTATAGCAATTCTTTGCTTCTTGTTGATCACTCTCAATCTTTATCACCCCCCATGGACTAGGAAGCTTCACACATTGATGATATGTAGATGCAACTGCCTTCATGTCATGTATCCATGGCCTGCCAAGGATAACATTGCAACAGGATAAGCAATCTATACACAAAATTTTTTATAAGAATAAAGTCCTTCAATGTAGATGGGAAGTTTAATGTCCCCCAATGTATTCTTGGTTTCTCCGCTGAATCCCACAAGAACTGAGGATCTTAGGACAATATCTGATTCAGGGATGTTCATTTTCTTGAGGACATCAAGCTGAATGATGTTTACAGAGCTTCCTCCATCTATCAAGATCCTGCGAATAAAATGGTTAGATATAAATAAGGTAATAACAAGACCATCATGATGAGGATCCTGGACATCAACGCGATCACCCTCATCAAAAGTTATAACTTTTCTTGTGTAACAGTAGAGGTTTGGATGGGACTATCCCCATTATCCATCTTGGTTTCCTTGGCATGTCTCTTGGCTGCTGAAAAGGAAGTACCACAAATGTCTGATCCACCGGATATGAAGTTTATAACTTGTGCATCTGTCGGAGGAGCAGGAGCTCTTTCTGGAACCTTTTCAGGATCCTGGATCCTTGACTTTTTTCTTCCCAAAAGCTCCTTCAAGTGCCCCTTGCTTAACAAGTAACCAATCTATTTTCTTAGTGCAATACATTCTTCAGTGAGATGCCCGAAATCCTCATGATATGCACACCATTTGGACTTGTCTTTTGTTGCAGTTGGCTTATCACTTTTCCTGGGCAATCTTGCTTTTTCACCTAAATTCTGCATTGCAAGGATCAGTTCATTGTTATCAACAGAAAAAACAATATTCAGAAATTGGAGGATAATGTGACACTTCGGGTTTTCCCGAACCAACTGTCGTCCTTAAATGAATGTATGTGCGTATATATGTATAATATTAAATGAAAGTTTATGAATTGTTTTGGTGTGCTATGTGATCCTTGTAATAAATTATGTGTACGTATTATAAATGTGTATGTAACAAATATATATATATATATATATGTGTGTGTGACTCGAACCGAACCCGACTCGAGACCACTCGGTCTCGAGTAAACAAGAAACACATGGGCCGGATGGGCCGCGACCTTCCTCAACCCACTCGGAAACCCGCTTGGGGTGCACCGCCTCCTATTTAAGCCCGAAAACCTCACACACACTCCTCTTTTACACCACTCCCACACTCTCTCATCTCACACTCTCCCTCTCTCTCTCTAAAAACCCTAAAACCCTAAAGTTGTAACATCAAACTCACCTCCTCTCCTCTCCCTCTCTCGGATCAAACCGGAAACAACAAAAGGAGCTCTCGGATCATCTCGGATCATCTCGGTTCAAGCTTGTGGTCATCACTCGGAAGCTCTTTCATCAACCCTTCACATCTTCACACCTTGAATCTAGCCGGTTAGTGTCCCTTATAGCTAAATACCTAAGTTGTGGTTTATTTATAATGAAGGTGCTTGCTTGATGATAGGAGTAGTATGTTCCTTCATGTTGATATGTTGATAAGTGGACGGTTTATTTATATGTTGATATGTTGATGATAGGAGTGGTATGTTGTTTATTTATAATGTGTGAGAGCTATTGTATGATAATGTCTAGCTAAATGATAAAAGTATGATGGCTTAAGATGAATGAGATAGTGTAGGATTTGGTGATATTCATGATATGTGACACAAGTGTGCATGATTTAATTGAATATTTGGATCTGTTTTGAATATACGAAGAACAGTTTGAAGATCATGAAAATATTTGAAAATGCTGTGTTTTGATCTGTTTTAGTTAGAATTTAGACAAAGAAACATGTTTATTGGGGATAGTACACAATTTGCATGAAATCTCAATTCTATTGGATAGTACAGTTGGAACAGGTTCTAGAAGGATTAATGTGCACGTATCCGAGGTTGCGACTCGAAACCTCCGGTTGCGACTCGCAACCAAACCATGACAACTCAAGACCACCGGTTGCGACTCGCAACCAAAACGTGACAAATCGAGACTACGGCAGTTGCGACTCGCAATCAAGACATGACAAGTCGGAACTTCGGTTGCGACTCGCAACCAGGCCATGACAAGCCGCAACCTCCGGTTGCGACTCGCAACTGTGTGTTCTCGAGTCAAGACCACCTGGTCTCGACTGGGCTGTTAGTTATTGGGCCCAAGTGTATTAACTGTGCATGCTTGTTACTGTTTAAGTGGGCTACGTGTTAACTGTTAACTGTTGCTGTTAAGAAACTTAGACGGGCCCAATGACTTATTGGGTAATTATATGTTGTGCATACTATGTGTTAGTTATGTGTAGATTATACGTGTTTGCTTGTACCCCAACTTGACCCATATTCGGTAACCATGCTAGGACGTGGTGACCAACGTGATCAACCGGGTAATTAACCTACCGAGCAACCCAAGGTGAGTTCACAACCTAAAGCATGTATTCCCGGTGGTTTGGGAAACGGAACTAAAAACAACACTATCCCCTTTTGAGGGATACAACTTACTTTTCTTCCCTTGTTATTGGGAACCTTTTAGTTAATTACTGTTTATACGGATTGCAACAAACGGCACTAAACGAAACTCTATCACTTAAAGTCCCTACTACATAATACCGATTAGTCGCCGGGGCCAGGCGAACGGGTTATTAGTTGATAGCGCTATTTAGGTCTTACCAACCTCACACCGTGCCAAGGTATGGGATCGGTCGTGAACTAATGTACTCAGGCATCCGTCAATGATGATAGAACATTGACATCGGGGCACTTTGCGGATACGCAACGGTCACCTAGTGTTCGGTATTGGAAAAACAGTTTAGTCGCTAACTTTTGGGGTAGCTCCCCATGGCATGTATAAACGGATAAATTAACTGGTGAAACAAGTTTTTGGTAATTAAAACTGGACAACTAGTGAACTCACTCAGCATTATTGTTGACCCCTTACTGCATGCTTTGCAGGAACCCAGTGACTCAGGAGCTTGCAGCTTGGGAAGTGTGGTGGTCGCCTAAACCCGCCTGTTGGGTTTTAATTAATTTAAACTATGAACTTTGCTTAAACTATTTTACCTATGCTTCCGCTACTTACTTAACTGTTAATTGAACCTAAACATTTGAACTTTAAACTATGGTGCTTACTAACCATTACGGTTGGTGATCATCCTTACTATTATCCAATGCTCAGTATAATTGGTGGCTGGATCCTGGTCGGTCACGCCCTCAAGCGGACGGTACTCCGTAGGTGGAATTTGGGGGTGTGACAGATTGGTATCAGAGCCATTGGTTATAGTGAACTTGGTTTTAAAAAGGAAAGTCTTTTTGAGAAAAACCAGACTATAACCCGTGACTCGTGACGACACTACACTCCAAGTGCAAGACTCGACTTATCTGACCTCATAGCTCGGACCTATGTTTACTTGCTTGATTTGTCTTATGCTTTCTGCTCTGCTATACATACTAGTGTGCCTAATTAGATAGATACACATCTCTCTTCTGTCTTATTCTCGCTACGTTACGACATCACACTCATACTATGTTTTCTGGTTATGAAGACAATGAGTGGACGCGGAAGAGGAAGCGTTAACATGACTCAGGCACAATTCGCTAACTTGCTCAACACGGTGGCTGCAGCTTTCGCAGCTCACCCTGGAGGTAAACTCATTGCTTTAGGATGTTTAGATCCTACCCCCACATCGTCTTTTCACCTCTAAACCTATTCGCTTCGCTTCTCACAACAGGTCAGCCTGCGCCCGCGCAGCCACACGTGTTTGTACTTTCAAAACCTTCATGGATGGCAAGCCTCTCCCTTTCAACGGCACTGAGGGTGCCATAGGCCTTCTACACTGGATCGAAAAGGCCGAAGCTGTCTTTGCTGTCTGTGAGTGTCCCCCTGCTAACTGGGTTAAGTACGCGACTGGTACGCTTGAAGGAAACGCGCTATCATGGTGGAAAGCACAGATTCAGATGCTTGGTCTGGAAACTGCTAATGCTACTGCATGGGAAGATTTCAAGGACATGATCAAAGAGGAGTATTGTCACAGGGATGACATCCACAAACTCGAGAACGAGTACTATGCGCTCAAAATGGTCGGATCAGAGATTGAGACCTACACTAAGCAGTCCAATGACTATGCTGCACTTTGCCCAAACATGTCCCAACCTATGTATCGAAGGATCGAGTTGTACATCAAAGGCTTGGTCCCTGAAATCAGAAGTCATGTGACCTCAGCCAACCTCAATACCATACAGCCCGTGGTTCGTCTTGCTCACAAACTCACCAATCAGGCTGTGGAAGAGGGCAAGCTGCCCAAGAGGATTGGTGCTACTGCTGGAACTTCTGGCGATAACAAGCGAAAGTGGGATGGAAATCAGGGAAAGGATGCTAACCCCACTCAGGCCCCAGTTCAACAAAGGAAGACTGAGAGCAACAAGAGCCCTCAGCAACAGGGTGGCTATCGAGGAAACCACCCTAAGTGTAACAAATGTAACCGACATCACAGTGGGCCATGTGGAAAAGGTCAGTGTCAGCGATGCAAGAAGATGGGGCACGAAGCCAAAGACTGCCGAAGCCAGTTCCCCGCTAGGCAGAATCAGCAACAGCAGCAACAAGGAAACAACCGTGGATGCTTCAAGTGTGGAGCAACGGGGCACATGCGAAAGGATTGCCCTGAACTGAATCAAAACAACAACAATCAGGGTGCTGGGAACAATAACAACAATGCTGGAAATGGTGCTAGGGGAAAAGCTTTTGTGATTGGAGCCGGAGAAGCAAGGAACGACCCCAACGTTGTGGCGGGTAAGTTCCTACTTAATGATCGTTATGTTTCCATGCTATTTGATTCCGGGGCAGATGCTAGTTATGTATCCCTACGCATTAGTAAGAAACTTAAGCTCACTCTTACGCCACTAAGCTCTAAGCACACCGTTGAAATAGCTAATGGTGGAAACCTCGAGACCTCACACATAATTCGTGACTGCAAATTAGAGTTGTCTGGTCAGACCTTCTGTATCGATCTTTTCCCCATCGTTCTTGGAAGCTTCGACGTCATTATTGGTATGGATTGGTTATCCAAACATCGAGCTGAAATCCTCTGCCAGGAGAAAGCTATTCGTATTCCCCGTCCCCCTGGCAAACCCCTTATAGTTCAAGGCGACAAGAGCGGAGAAGTCACAGGCATCATTTCATTCTTAAAAGCCCAGAAGTGTCTACAAAAGGGACACACCACTATCTTAGCACTTGTTGCCGACACACAGAAAATGGAGAACAGGATCGAAGATTTTCCAGTTGTACGCGACTATCCTGAGGTATTCCCGGAGGAACTACCTGGACTCCCTCCTCATCGTCAGGTCGAATTCCAAATCGAGCTAGCTCCCGGGGCAGCACCTATAGCTCGTGCACCTTATCGACTAGCTCCTGCAGAACTCAAGGAACTCTCTACTCAGTTACAAGAACTTTTGGACAAAGGTTTTATCCATCCTAGTTCATCACCCTGGGGAGCCCCAGTGCTTTTCGTCAAAAAGAAAGACGGCTCATTCCGAATGTGCATTGACTACCGCGAACTTAACAAGGTTACCATCAAGAATCGTTATCCACTTCCCCGTATCGACGACCTGTTCGACCAGCTGCAAGGGTCGCGCTATTATTCCAAGATCGCTCTGCGATCGGGTTATCACCAGCTGAGAGTCCGCGATGAGGACATCTCTAAGACTGCTTTCAGAACCCGCTATGGTCACTACGAATTCCTTGTTATGCCTTTCGGAATGACCAACGCACCTGCAATCTTCATGGATCTCATGAACCGAGTATGCAAACCCTACCTCGATAAGTTCGTAATCGTGTTTATCGACGACATCCTAATCTACTCGAAGAGCCAAGAGGAGCATGAACAACACCTACGTCTTATTCTCGAACTCCTTCGCAATGAGCAACTGTACGCCAAATTCTCGAAATGTGATTTCTGGCTTAGAGAAGTCCATTTCCTTGGACACATCGTCAATCAGGAAGGGATTCATGTTGACCCCGCTAAGATTGAGTCCATTAAGAATTGGCCTGTACCTAAGACTCCGACCGAAGTTCGCCAATTCTTGGGATTGGCAGGATACTATCGAAGGTTTATCAAGGGATTCTCTAAGATCGCTCAACCACTTACGACCCTCACTCAGAAGGGTGTTGCTTACAAATGGAGCGATGCTCAGGAATCTGCCTTCCAGGAACTAAAGAAAAATCTTTGTAGTGCTCCTATTCTCTCCTTACCCGAAGGTACCGACGACTTCGTCGTTTACTGCGACGCTTCTATTCAAGGACTTGGCTGCGTATTGATGCAACGCGAGAAAGTTATTGCTTACGCTTCGCGACAACTCAAGATCCACGAACGGAACTACACGACGCATGACTTAGAATTTGGAGCTGTGGTCTTCGCGCTCAAGCTTTGGAGACACTACTTGTACGGCACCAAGTGCACGATTTACACTGATCACAAGAGTCTCCAGCATATAATGGAACAAAAGGAGTTGAATATGCGGCAACGCCGATGGGTCGAACTCCTAAATGACTACGAGTGTGCAATTAAATATCATCCAGGCAAGGCTAATGTGGTAGCCGATGCCCTCAGCAGAAAGGAGACCAAACCCAAGCGTGTTCGTGCCTTACAGCTCACGATCCACTCGAACCTCCCTAACCAAATTCGAAATGCTCAGGTTGAAGCATTGAAAGCCGAGAACATCAGGGCTGAGTCCCTGCAAGGATCGAGACAACGATTGGAACAAAAAGAAGACGGTGCTTACTACGTAGCCGGACGCATATGGGTTCCGCTTTATGGAAATTTACGTGACCTTGTGATGGATGAAGCCCACAAGTCACGTTACTCAGTACATCCGGGTTTAGATAAGATGTACCACGACTTGAGGGCTACCTATTGGTGGCCTGGCATGAAAGCCCACATAGCAACTTAGGTCAGAAAATGTTTAACTTGTGCAAGAGTCAAGGCTGAGTATCAGAAACCATCAGGCCTGCTCCAACAGCCAGAGATCCCGCAATGAAATGGGAGCAGATTTCCATGGATTTTGTTACTGGCCTGCCTAGGTCTCAACGCGGAAATGACACCATTTGGGTAATAGTGGATCGCTTAACTAAGTCTGCACACTTTTTGGCTATCAAAGAAACAGACAAGTTCTCTACCCTAGCAGAGGTATACCTAAAAGAAGTAGTTTCGAAGCACGGAGTGCCTACCTCTATTATTTCTGATCGAGACGCGCGTTTTACTTCTGAGTTGTGGCAAGCCATGCACAAATCTTTTGGCTCACGTTTAGACATGAGCACCGCTTATCACCCGCAAACGGATGGGCAGTCTGAACGCACCATCCAAACCCTCGAAGACATGCTCAGGGCATGTGTGATCGATTTTGGCAAGAATTGGGAGAAGCACCTACCGTTAGTAGAATTCTCCTACAACAACAGCTACCACACCAGCATTCAGGCAGCACCCTTTGAGGCATTGTACGGCCGTAAATGTCGATCGCCTCTCTGCTGGGCTGAGGTTGGTGACAGCCAGATCACAGGCCCGGAACATGTAGTCGACACCACAGAAAAGATTGCCCAGATTAGGCAACGCATGGCGGCGGCTCGTGATCGTCAAAAGTACTACGCTGATAAAGATAGGAAACCGCAAGAGTTCCAGGTTGGTGAACGGGCTCTACTTAAGGTCTCACCCTGGAAGGGTGTGGTTCGTTTTGGAAAACGGGGCAAGCTTAATCCAAGATATGTCGGACCCTTTGAAGTTACCGAAAAGATCGGTACAGCCGCTTACAGGTTGAATCTGCCTGAAGAACTGAGTGCTGTGCACAACGTCTTCCACGTGTCTAATCTGAAGAAGTGTCTGTCAGATGAAACACTCGTCATTCCTTACAAGGAACTTACTATTGATGAACAGCTACACTTTACTGAGGAACCGGTTGAGATCACGGATCGTGAGATCAAAACCCTCAAACGTAGCCAGATACCCCTCGTGCGAGTTCGTTGGAACTCACGCCGTGGCCCAGAGTTTACCTGGGAGCGGGAAGACCAGATGAAACGCAAGTATCCCCGGCTGTTCCCAAATGAAACCCCCAGCACTGAAGCTACAACTGAATTTCGGGACGAAATTCCAAACTAACGGGGGGATGATGTGACACCCCGTTGAAACGCTCTCACTTTTACTAGCTTGTCAGTGGCTGCTTTAACTTTCGGGACGAAAGTTCTTAAAACTTGGGGATAATGTGACACTTCGGGTTTTCCCGAACCAACTGTCGTCCTTAAATGAATGTATGTGCGTATATATGTATAATATTAAATGAAAGTTTATGAATTGTTTTGGTGTGCTATGTGATCCTTGTAATAAATTATGTGTACGTATTATAAATGTGTATGTAACAAATATATATATATATATATGTGTGTGTGACTCGAACCGAACCCGACTCGAGACCACTCGGTCTCGAGTAAACAAGAAACACATGGGCCGGATGGGCCGCGACCTTCCTCAACCCACTCGGAAACCCGCTTGGGGTGCACCGCCTCCTATTTAAGCCCGAAAACCTCACACACACTCCTCTTTTACACCACTCCCACACTCTCTCATCTCACACTCTCCCTCTCTCTCTCTAAAAACCCTAAAACCCTAAAGTTCTAACATCAAACTCACCTCCTCTCCTCTCCCTCTCTCGGATCAAACCGGAAACAACAAAAGGAGCTCTCGGATCATCTCGGATCATCTCGGTTCAAGCTTGTGGTCATCACTCGGAAGCTCTTTCATCAACCCTTCACATCTTCACACCTTGAATCTAGCCGGTTAGTGTCCCTTGTAGCTAAATACCTAAGTTGTGGTTTATTTATAATGAAGGTGCTTGCTTGATGATAGGAGTAGTATGTTCCTTCATGTTGATATGTTGATAAGTGGACGGTTTATTTATATGTTGATATGTTGATGATAGGAGTGGTATGTTGTTTATTTATAATGTGTGAGAGCTATTGTATGATAATGTCTAGCTAAATGATAAAAGTATGATGGCTTAAGATGAATGAGATAGTGTAGGATTTGGTGATATTCATGATATGTGACACAAGTGTGCATGATTTAATTGAATATTTGGATCTGTTTTGAATATACGAAGAACAGTTTGAAGATCATGAAAATATTTGAAAATGCTGTGTTTTGATCTGTTTTAGTTAGAATTTAGACAAAGAAACATGTTTATTGGGGATAGTACACAATTTGCATGAAATCTCAATTCTATTGGATAGTACAGTTGGAACAGGTTCTAGAAGGATTAATGTGCACGTATCCGAGGTTGCGACTCGAAACCTCCGGTTGCGACTCGCAACCAAACCATGACAACTCAAGACCACCGGTTGCGACTCGAAACCGCCCGGTTGCGACTCGCAACCAAAACGTGACAAATCGAGACTACGGCAGTTGCGACTCGCAATCAAGACATGACAAGTCGGAACTTCGGTTGCGACTCGCAACCAGGCCATGACAAGCCGCAACCTCCGGTTGCGACTCGCAACTGTGTGTTCTCGAGTCAAGACCACCTGGTCTCGACTGGGCTGTTAGTTATTGGGCCCAAGTGTATTAACTGTGCATGCTTGTTACTGTTTAAGTGGGCTACGTGTTAACTGTTAACTGTTGCTGTTAAGAAACTTAGACGGGCCCAATGACTTATTGGGTAATTATATGTTGTGCATACTATGTGTTAGTTATGTGTAGATTATACGTGTTTGCTTGTACCCCAACTTGACCCATATTCGGTAACCATGCTAGGACGTGGTGACCAACGTGATCAACCGGGTAATTAACCTACCGAGCAACCCAAGGTGAGTTCACAACCTAAAGCATGTATTCCCGGTGGTTTGGGAAACGGAACTAAAAACAACACTATCCCCTTTTGAGGGATACAACTTACTTTTCTTCCCTTGTTATTGGGAACCTTTTAGTTAATTACTGTTTATACGGATTGCAACAAACGGCACTAAACGAAACTCTATCACTTAAAGTCCCTACTACATAATACCGATTAGTCGCCGGGGCCAGGCGAACGGGTTATTAGTTGATAGCGCTATTTAGGTCTTACCAACCTCACACCGTGCCAAGGTATGGGATCGGTCGTGAACTAATGTACTCAGGCATCCGTCAATGATGATAGAACATTGACATCGGGGCACTTTGCGGATACGCAACGGTCACCTAGTGTTCGGTATTGGAAAAACAGTTTAGTCGCTAACTTTTGGGGTAGCTCCCCATGGCATGTATAAACGGATAAATTAACTGGTGAAACAAGTTTTTGGTAATTAAAACTGGACAACTAGTGAACTCACTCAGCATTATTGTTGACCCCTTACTGCATGCTTTGCAGGAACCCAGTGACTCAGGAGCTTGCAGCTTGGGAAGTGTGGTGGTCGCCTAAACCCGCCTGTTGGGTTTTAATTAATTTAAACTATGAACTTTGCTTAAACTATTTTACCTATGCTTCCGCTACTTACTTAACTGTTAATTGAACCTAAACATTTGAACTTTAAACTATGGTGCTTACTAACCATTACGGTTGGTGATCATCCTTACTATTATCCAATGCTCAGTATAATTGGTGGCTGGATCCTGGTCGGTCACGCCCTCAAGCGGACGGTACTCCGTAGGTGGAATTTGGGGGTGTGACAGATAATCCTCATCATCCTCTTCCTGTTCTACTGCATGCACATTCTGGTTATCAATCTTGTTATAAGACTTGGACTTGTTGTTCCTGAAGTAGGATCCTTGTTTTTCCTATTTTGAGGATCCTGCCAGTCTTTCCTGGATCCTTTTATCATCCTCTAGTCAGATGAATCTAAGGGCCCTGGTTCTTACTTCATCAAGATTCCTGCAAGGGGTCATGACAAGATCATCATAGAACAATGAATCCCTAAGTAAACCCATTTTAAAGGCTTCTACAGCCGTAGCAATATCCAAATTAGGAATATCTAAGGATTCTTTACTAAACTTAGTGATATAGTCTCTAAGTGATTCATTTTGACCTTGTGTTACCCTATATATATCACTAGTTAATCGTTCAAACTTTCTACTACAAGAGAATTGGCTATTAAATAGGTTAACTAGATTAGCAAATGAAGTAATAGAGTAAGGGGGAAGACTTAGCAGCCATTTAAGAGCTGATCCTGTTAATGTGGATCCGAAACCCTTGCATAGACATGCTTCTTTTAACCTCTCCGGGATGGGATTGATCTCCATCCTTTTTCTGTATTGAGCTACATGTTCTTCTGGATCTGTCGAGCCATCATATAGCTTCATGGTTGGTATTTGAAACCTCTTTGGGATCTCTGTGTAACAAATGGATGGTGCAAAGCGAGATATCCTGTGGCTTCCATCTGCAATTTCGGGAATGGGCTTAACCACTCCTGGAATGCTGGATCATATCCTTCAGTTTCTGTAATTCCCTAGCCATAGCTTGATTGATACCTGTATCCTGCATAAAGCCATGGTTAGTGTTATAAGAATTATTTAGAATGTTACCTCCCGGAGGATTCAAGTTTGGAATTCCAGATCATCATCATTGTTTTGGTCAAAAATTACCGAAGCAATTAAGTGATCAAATTAGTAATGTGAGGTAGTGTGCTAGAAAGTGTATAGAAAATATGCTTGTTGAGTTATTTAGAAAATCAGTATTCAGGATACGGCTCAGGATATTGAGCTGTATCTATGATCAAACTATGAGCAAAAGTAAAGTAAATGACACGAGATGTACGAGGAAAGCCCTTGATCAATCTAGATCGCCGGCATAAAACCTCGGGAGCTGACAATCGCAGCTGCCTTGTTCTTCTTATTACTTCAAACGTCAGGATACAGTGCAGGATATAGACCAGATCGCTAAGTGTTACAATGCCTTTGTATGAAAGTGAGAATTGCTCGAGAGCAAGTGTTAGAGTGTAGCGAGTGTGAATGTGATGTCCTATTCGATCTGGTATACCCACCTATTTATAGTAATGAATTACAAACAATAATCCCTACAAATATGGGGTACTCCGAATATTCCATTGTGAACGTTATAGACCGAGTAATACGGCTTCAACGACTTCATTTGAACGACTTGGACCGAGTCTTCCGCGGAATGAGTCTTTGTGAACGTTGATAGCTTCTAACCCACGTACCTGCACATAATCCGTTAGTAATCCAGAGGATACCATTCAGGATGTTACCAATATCCTGAATCAGCATCCCGGATGTAAACAGATACCATATAACCAAGATATACGTCAAGATACTTTCCAGGATATGGGCTCAGAATTTCACCCATAACAATTGTCCCCAAAAATGTTACCGTTTGATATCCTGTACTAACGGTTACATTTTTCACGGTGGCCGAGGTAATTAATAGATAAGACTAATGATGTGACCGTTTTCAACTACCCAGCCTATATTTACTCATCATGCCCTATATCTTCTCATCCTCATCTCCTTTTTTAATCATAATCGACAAGGAAAAAAGGTAATATTCTCTCCCTCATCTTCATATTTATCTTTATCATCTTTCTCCGGCGAAAATTCAGGCGACCAAATGCCTAGGCAAACAAGGTCCAGTTCAGGTGACTCGGCTCCCACATTCATCCACCAGAACCTTCTCCAAGAACCGGAGAAGGAAGCATGTACCTTCGATAGTGCCCACCTGTCGGCCTTGAAATCCTCCGGTATCTTCCCGGTAGGAACCGTATTTAGACCCTTTGACCGGGAAATCCGGTCAGATATGGTTTCCAATGAGTGGATATGCTTCAGTGCTTTCCCTTTTACCCTAGGGCTACAATTCCCCTTTCCGGATTTCATCACCGAATTCTTTAATATCACCAAAATCTCTTTCAGCCAAACCATGCCAATGCTCTGGCGTGTTTTGTCTGTTCTTGACCAAATCAAGAGAAACCACATTCCTGATCTTTCTGTCCATGATCTGCCCCTAGCTTACAAACTTAGATGCCATGGATCATGCAGATTTCTGTTTTACTCTACTTCCGGTGACCCATTGATACTTCGTGCCACCAGGAACGAGGATGGTTGGAAATCCAAGTATTTCTTTGTAAAAAGGGATTCAATCCCTGGTGGAACGGATTATCCGATGAGATGGTTGAAGATGGGTAGGATTTAGGGTTTAAAGATGATCCTGCCTCTTATCCTGCTTTATATCCTGAACTGACCAATTTTATTTTCTCTGTATGCAGCTGATTTTAGGAAAATTGCACCTCCTCTTGCTGATTCTCAAAAAAGAATAGACGCCATCAGACTGCTTTCTGAAGCAGAGAGAAGCTTTAACCCATTTCCACCAACTCCAAGTCCTCTTTCAAGCGCAAACATGTCTGGTAAGGATCCTGCAAGATATCCTGTACATATATGTTTTTATCTGATATTTTTAGGAGAGATTTTGAATTTTACTCCCTGTTTGCAGATTCCAGCAAAGTTCCAGTCTATCTAGACCTTGATGAACTCGACAGCTATCCAACCCCAGCCACAGTCAAGAAAGAAACTCCTGCTGCAACTAGCTCCAAGCCACTCCCGGCTCCCAAGGCCAATCCAAGAACTCGTGCTTCCACAGCATAAAAGAGGAAAGGTCTTGAAGTCACTGCTCCAGGTTCAGAAGGGTTCTCCTATGACGAACTCAGCTTCTCTGATTCCTTAAATCCAATGACATCCTTTCTCAACAAGGTAATATCCTAACTCATATCCTGCACGTATATTCTAATAGGATATCCTGACAGGATATCCTGGTCAATATATATTCTAACTTATACCTGTAATTGATGTGCAGGGCCTCCAGCATTTGCTCCACTTGTACAATGATGCTTGTGGTACTGTGGCACTCCACGAAGCCAGGATCAAACAGCTTGAAAGCACCGTTGCTGACCAAGGTGCCATTGCCGAAGCGAAGACCCGGCACTACGAAAGCCTGCTGAAGAAGGTCACCCAAGACGCTGAGCTCAAACTTGCCACCGTTCAAATGGATCATGATCAAGCCTTGGTCAATTTCCGGGAGGGAATTAAGGCTTCTGCCATCGTCTCCTTGTTACAAGCACGCATCAAGATGGCCTACGAGGCCAAGGAGACGGGCCTTGTTTGTCCATCTTGGCCAGTTGAATCCTGGGTGGCCAAGTTAAAGGAGCTCGGAGGCAAAGCTGTGCCACTTCCTGCTGAAGCCGGTGAGTCTTCTAAGTCAGCAGAGGTGGTGATCCAGGCTGGAGACAAGAAGGATGCTGGAGCAGATGTTGGGATGGACATTGGCGAGGATGCTGCTCAAGATGCTGGTCAGGATGCTGGTGCTGAGAAGTCTGAGAAGGTTGGAGGAGATGCCGCTGTGTGAGGGCATTTAGGTGGGCGATGACGGATATACGTGCCAAGGCCAGAGCCCACCTGAACAATTTACATTTCCTGCATGCTTTTTAAACAATACAACAGTTGACGGTGGATGGGTCTCGGTTTGAGATGAAACCTTCAACTGTTGGGTAAATATGGTAATGAACTATTAGTGCTCTTAGTGGATGGGCCTTGTTTTGAGGTGAAACTAAGAGCACATCTTTTGGTACGTTAATAATATAACTTCTCTTTTGACTTTATTATTGTTGTCATTGATATGAAAATCGTATTTGTGAAAACTGTTTGGTTTGTACATTTTTAGGAATATATATTATAAATGTATCCTGGAAGGTATCCTGAAAGATATCTTGATAAGGATATTAGAATACAACCTATAAATTGTCCAAATAAAAAGGAGAGATCATACCAGAGATTCTTACGGAATCAATTTTAATCCTCCATTATAAGTTTTGTCCCCGGTGCATACTTATGAACTTGGATCCATCCTTTGAACAGTATAATGTACGTCCCCTGTGTTTGACACAGAAACGCAAATGCATTTATACTTTGACTTAAATAAATTCCGAATACCCTGGGGCAAAACCCATGATATCCTGAAATGAATCCTTAGCATACTCGGGATAAACCTTTAATACCCTGGGGATAAACCCTGATATCTGGGGATAAACCCTAAATTTCATGCGCTACAGGCGAGAGTGTACAAACTCCAATTCTTAGAAAGGTGAAAACCTTTAAACCTTTGAGAGTATGAAAATACTATTTCGTGAGAGAGGGTGATCAATCCTCATATACCTTTAGGATCCAGGATATAGCCAACAGTAACGAAATTGTCAGCCACTTTTACATGAACTGGTCCCGCTACCTTAAACTATACCTAGATAACTTGCGCTCCAGGCGAGGTGTTTCAACCCAATTCGAAAGAAAGGTGAATACCTTTAAACCTTTGAAGGGACCAGGATCCCTTAAACGTGAGAGAGGGGGCCAATCCTCTAATCTTTCGACTTATCCTTAGTATATATCCTGGAGCTATATCCTGAAACATATCCTGCAAAACAATTGTAAACTAAGGTGGGTGTTAGCTTGGCTAACACCCCTCCGATGCTTAAGTCAGTATTGGGTTCAAGACAATAAACAAATATATTTAAAAATAGAATACATACCATTCCGAGATAGAAAATAAATTCTACTCTTACTTGAAATAGAGCTTTAAATGTATTGCATTCCAGGATCTTGGTAGCATATCCCCTTCCATATTTTTGAGTCGATATGCTCCTTTCCCTGCTTCTGACTCGACTTCATAAGGTCCTTCCCATTTCGGAGCTAGCTTGCCATCGGCAGGATTAGTGGTATTTTGAAAAGCCTTTCTTAACACCCAATCACCAACTCGAAATCTTCTAGTCCTTATATTCTTATTATATGCTCTGGATATTCTTTGTTGATATGCTGCCATCCTTAGCCTTGCTGCATCTCTTTTTTCGTCTATAGTATCCAAATCCTGACATAAGACTTCAGGATTCTGTTCAGGATCCTGTAGCATAGATCTTGCAGTAGGTATCGTCATTTCTGTTGGAATCATTGCCTCCGCTCCAAATACCAAGGAAAACGGGGTTTGGCCGGTTGCATTCTTTACCGTTGTCCTATCAGCCCACAAAACAAAGGGTAACTCTTCCGCCCATCTTCCTTTTTTGGCTCCAAGTCTCTTCTTTAAGTTATTGACTATTATTTTGTTTGAAGATTCAGCTTGTCCATTCGCTTGAGGATGTACTGGAGTAGATGTGATTATTTTGATTCCCCAACTTTTGCAAAAGTCAGTAGTCCTTTTGCTTATAAACTGGGACCCATTATCACAAATGATCTCAGCTGGTACCCCAAACCTAGTCAGGATATTCCTCTTTATGAAGGATACTACTTCTTGGTCTCTAACTTGGACAAATGCTTCAGCCTCAACCCACTTGGAGAAATAATCCGTCATAGCTAACATAAAGACTTTTCCTCCCAGAGCTTTTGGTAACTTCCCTACTATATCCATCCCCCACTTCATGAATGGCCAAGGGGAAACTACAGGATATAATGGTTCAGCTGGTTGATGTAGTATGTTACTATGTCTTTGACATGCATCACATCTTCGAGCATATTCTGCAGCATCTTTCCTCATCGTTGGCCAATAATATCCTGTCCTTAATACTTTCGAGAACAATGATCTGCCCCCGGTGTGATTACCACAATCCCCTTCATGTATATCCTGAAGTACTTCTTTGGCTTCAGGATCCTCCAAGCATCTTAAATACGGTCCTGCAAGAGATTTCTTGTATAAAACGTTATTTATAATAGTGAATCGTGATACCTTCATCCTAAACGCCTTAGGATTTTCATTTTCGGGGATGTGTCCTTCTTTGAGATATTTCACAATTGGAGCCGTCCAGGATTTAGGATCCTGTTTAGGATATTCCGCTTCAGGATCCTGAATACCCGCTACTTCTTTATCCTGAGGATTCGTTGCAGGATATAAGACATGTAATACTGGTATTTGGGTGCCTTCCGGTATCCTGATTGATGATCCCAGATTTGCTAAGGCATCCGCTTCAGCATTATCCTCCCTTGGTACCTGTTCAAGTGTAAAAACATCGAAATATCCTGCTAATTTTTTAAGAATATCGAGGTATTCGATTAACTTCTCACCCTTAACTGCATAGGATCCATTAAAATGGTTAGTAATTAACAATGAGTCAACATATACTTGTAAATTTTTTATACTCATGCTCTTGGCCAACTCTAATCCTGCAATTAAAGCCTCATACTCTGCTTCATATTAGTAGCAGGAAATTCACACCTAATAGCCTGGGGTAATATGTCCCCCTGTGGCGATTTTAGTAGTATTCCTAATCCTACTCCTCTTATATTAGATGCTCCATCAGTATATAATGTCCATGATCCTGAGGATTCTCCTAACTGCTGGACTTCTAGGTCTACTTTATCCTGAATGTCACTACTGAAATCAGCCACAAAGTCAGCTAGAGCCTGCGATTTTATGGCATTCCTAGGTTCATACACTAAGTCATAAGCACTTAACTTTACTGACCACTTAGCCATCCTGCCTGACATCTCTGGTTTCCTAAGCACATTTTTAACAGGATAGTTGGTTTTAACATGAATCCTATGTGTTTCAAAATAATGTCTAAGTTTCGTTGATGCCATAACTAGGGCTAATATCAATTTTTCTAAATGAGAATATCTAGTTTCAGCATCTAACAAGCTTTTACTAACATAATAAACAGGATATTGCTGACCTTCATGGTCCTTTACAAGGACGGCACTTACAGCATTCCCTGATACCGCGAGGTATAGGGATAATGGTTCACCATTCTCGGGCTTCATCAGTAGAGGTGCGGTTGAAAGATATTGCTTTAAATCCTGTAGGGCCGCTTCATGCTTCTCACCCCATTCGAATTTCTTGTTCTTCTTCAGGATATCATAAAAGTCTTTGCATTTTTCTGAGGATCTTAAGATAAATCTATTTAATGCTGCCACTCGCCCTGTTAATCGTTGAACATCCTTCATATTTGAGGGCGATTTAATATCCAAGATGGCTTTAATCTGCTCCGGGCTTGCTTCTATTCCTCTTTTGGTCACCATATATCCTAGGAATTTTCCTGCCCCTACTCCAAAATGGCACTTAGCAGGATTCAGCTTCATGTTATACTGATCCAGGATATCAAACGCTCCTTTAATATCCTGGAGGTGATCCTGAGCTTTCTTTGACTTTACCACCATATCGTCGATGTACACCTCCATGGTGTCCCCCAGTTTGTCTTTGAACATCATGTTTACCAATCTTTGGTATGTTGCACCTGCATTTTTCAAACCAAAAGGCATAGCTGTATAACAATAAATACCTGTTGGTGTCATGAAGGCAGTATCCTCCTAGTCAGAAGGCTCCATTTGGATCTGTTGAAATCCTGAGGATGTGTCCATGAAGGTCAGCATTTCATGCCCGGCAGTGGCATCTACCATTGCATCAATGTGGGGAAGAGGAAATGGGTCTTTAGGACAAGCTTTGTTCAAGTCTGTGTAGTCTACACAAACTCTCCATTTCCTGTTTTTCTTCTGTACCACAACCACGTTTGCTAGCCACCTTGGGAACTTAACCTCTCTGATCATCCTGGACTTCAATAATCTCTCAACTTCCTCTTGAATAATCGTATTCCGCTCAGGAGCAAACTTCCTTCTTTTTTGTTGAACAGGCTTGAATGATTTATCAATTCCGAGCTTGTGAGTGATGACGTATTTGGATATGCCTGTCATATCCTCATGCTTCCATGCAAACGTTGACATCCTGCATTTCAAAAAGTTAATTAACTGTTCTTCAATATCCTGAGGGATATTGGTTCCTACGAGCACCGAAATATCGGGGTTATCCTGGTCTAAGATAATTTTCTTTACATCCTGCTCTGGATCCTTTATGATATCCTGGGCCCGCGTCTTTAATTGCTATGCCGCACTAGGCTTGGTTGAGGATTTCATCGAGGATGAGTAGCATTCTTTCGCCTCCTGCTGATCACTATCAACTTTGACAACCCCCCAAGGGGTAGGTATCTTGATGCATTGGTGATATGTTGATGGCACAGCTTTCATATCGTGAATCCACGGTCTTCCCAGTATGATGTTATAGCAGGATAGAGAATCCATCACACAGAAACGTTGTATCGAGTTGACTCCTTCAACGTACACTGGCAACTTTATCTCTCCCACTGTGTTTCTAGCCTCTCCACTGAACCCAACAAGCACGGTAGACTTTGAAGTGATATCCATTGGAGATACATTCATTCTTTTCAGCGTCTCTAGTTGGATTATGTTGACGGAGCTGCCATTATCAACCAATATCCTGCGTACAAAATGGTTAGCCACATATAAAGTTATTACCAGAGCATCGTGGTGAGGATCCTGGACAGTATCCCTGTCATCAGCGTCAAATGTGATCACTTTGTCAGTTGTGAGGGTAGTCATCCTGACAGGTTTATCTCCGCTTTCGGCCTTAGCTTCTTTTGCATGTCTCTTTGCTGCCGAATACGAAGTCCCACAAATGTCAGATCCTCCCGAAATGAAGTTGATTATCTTGGCATCCGCGGGAGGTGATGCTGCTCGCTCAGGATCCTTCTCAGTATCCTGACTCTTATTCTTCTTTTTTCCTAAGAGATCTTTCAAATATCCCTTGCTTAGAAGATAGCTTATTTCTTTCCTTAGAGCGATGCAATCCTCAGTCATATGTCCGAAATCTTCGTGGAAAGCACACCATTTTGATTTGTCTTTCCAATCGGCTTTTTGTTGACTCTTTCGAGGCCATCTAGCCTTGTCTCCTAGACCCTGCATGGCATACATCAATTCAGGAATGTTAATAGAAAAGCAATATTCAGATAATTCAGGATACTCTTCAGGATCCTCGTCTTCGACAGCATTCACTCTCTTGTTTTCACTTCTACCATATGGCTTAGGCCGATATGACTTGAATGAGGATTCTGACTACCTGTTAGTTGACTCATAAGTGTCAGATGAGTTCATCATTTCTTGCATCTTTCTGTCATCCTCTAACCGAATATATCTTAGGGCCCTGTTCCGAGCTTCATCCAAGTTCCTGCATGGGTTCATTACAAGGTCTTGATAAAATTGAGAATCTTTTTGCAGCCCCATCTTGAAAGCTTGCACAGCTGTTGCAACATCAAGATGAGGAATGTCTAGGGATTCCCGGCTGAACTTGTTCACATAATCCCTAAGGGATTCCTGAGGCCCCTGTGTTATCCTGTAGAGATCACTTGTTAATTTTTCAAAGCTTCTACTACAAGAAAACTGACTATTAAATAAATTTACTAAGTGAGCAAAAGATGTAATCGAATGTGGAGGAACATTCAAGAGCCATTTCAAGGATGATCCTGTCAAGGTTGAACCAAAACCCTTGCACAAGCATGCTTCCTTGAGATCCGGAGGGATAGGGTTAATCTCCATCCTTTCCCTATACTGAGCAATATGCTCCTCAGGATCCGTAGTTCCGTCGTAAAGCTTCATGTTGGGGGTTTGGAATCTCTTTGGGATCTCAGCATCACAGATAGGATATGCAAAACGAGATATCTTGTGGCTGTCTTGGGACACTTCCGGTATCGGCTGGACCACCCCGGGTACACTAGATATCATGTCCTTCAACTTCTGAAGTTCCCTAGTAAGCGCTGATGTCACACCTGTATCCTGCAAAGATCCACTATTGTTAGTAGCATGAGTATTATTATTATTTGACACGTTACCCGTTGGAGGATTTTGCCCATATCCTGAGCTCCTTATGGTCGACATCCTGACCGAGGAGGGTATTTGAGGAGTATGATTCAGAGGAAGGCTGGGCACAATATTCCCCTTGTTATCCTCAGTATACACAGCTGAACTGAAGTTCAACGTTCTGGGATGTAATGGAGTGACAATATCCTCAGCAGATCTGCTCGAGCCAGACTTCAGGAGTTGTATTTCCCTTAAAAGCATTTGGTTTGTTTCCTGTTTCTGCCTCATTTGTTCCTGCACACTTCCAAATAAGGTTAAAATTTCATCGTTAGAAGCTAAAACGGGAGCAGATTCCTGAACACTGCGGGTAGGGATAATATCCTGAGGTCGTGTAGAGGCTGGCATCCTTGGAGGAGGTGGTGGAAGCACCGAACCGGTAGTAGCAGAAGTCATAGCAGACATAGTAGAGGAACTCATGTTTGATCTTGAGGCCATTATGGACAATGTGGCAAAAAGTTTTGAAAATAGAAAACTGATTAGCGATTTGACAAAAATTTTTAGTAAAGAGAGCACCACTTGCCCCACGGTGGGCGCCAAATTGTTTTTGTCAAAAATTACCGAAGCAATTAAGTGATCAAATTAGTAATGTGAGGTAGTGTGCTAGAAAGTGTATAGAAAATATGCTTGTTGAGTTATTTAGAAAATCAGTATTCAGGATACGGCTCAGGATATTGAGCTGTATCTATGATCAAACTATGAGCAAAAGTAAAGTAAATGACACGAGATGTACGAGGAAAGCCCTTGATCAATCTAGATCGCCGGCATAAAACCTCGGGAGCTGACAATCGCAGCTGCCTTATTCTTCTTATTACTTCAAACGTCAGGATACAGTGCAGGATATAGACCAGATCGCTAAGTGTTACAATGCCTTTGTATGAAAGTGAGAATTGCTCGAGAGCAAGTGTTAGAGTGTAGCGAGTGTGAATGTGATGTCCTATTCGATCTGGTATACCCACCTATTTATAGTAATGAATTACAAACAATAATCCCTACAAATATGGGGTACTCCGAATATTCCATTGTGAACGTTATAGACCGAGTAATACGGCTTCAACGTCTTCATTTGAACGACTTGGACCGAGTCTTCCGCGGAATGAGTCTTTGTGAACGTTGATAGCTTCTAACCCACGTACCTGCAAATAATCCGTTAGTAATCCTGAGGATACCATTCAGGATGTTACCAATATCCTGAATCAGCATCCCGGATGTAAACAGATACCATATAACCAAGATATACGTCAAGATACTTTCTAGGATATGGGCTCAGAATTTCACCCATAACAATCATCATCATCATACTCAGTAAATCCCACCAATAGCAAAGCTAAGGTAGGGTCTGAGGAGAGTAGATGTAGAACCTTACCTCTACCCCGTAGGAATAGAGAGACTGCTTCCAGTGAGACCCCCGGCTCGATTGTAGTTTTGTATCAAGCATTGGACCTAAGACACATAACACTCAAACAATCGGGACAGAGACTGATTGGTGCATGTACCCCCGTGTCTTTCAGCTATCAACATCATCACATGATGCATGATTAACCATCCGCCGCTTTTAACTTTATTTTCATGAAATTAGTAAAATAACGTTAAAGTTAGTACCATTTCACTTTTGCCCCCCGAGCGCCCACACATATCTATACTATATATGTGCACACCGCAAGCGGGCATAAGTTTGGAATTCCAGATGTGAATCCATATTGGCGAGATTCTGGTGCGACTGAAGGACCAGAAGAAGCAATGGTTTGCATTGGAATGAAGTCTCCTTGATGAACATCTGTGCTTCGGGGTTGCACATTCCTTAAGAATCCTTGATCCTGAAAGATGTTGGATCCTTGATGTGCTATGACTGGGGGTCTTGGAGGATAATCCATGGATCTGTAAACCTGAGATGAGAACCCTTGAACCTGAAAGGAGGATCCTTGAGCCTGAGAGGATCCTTGAACCTGAGAGGATCCTTGAACCTGAGAGGATCCCTGAACCTGAGAGGATCCATGAACCTGAGAGGATCCCTGATGCTGGAAGAAGGATCCTGAAGGTTAAAAGTAGGATCCTAGAGCTTGAGTCATTGCCAATGATCCAGAGTGCATCCCTGTTGATCTACCCCGGTATTGGATATCTGGAGCTGCAGATTGCTGGGCAGTTATGACCGGAGTGTCGAAATTCAACAACCTCGGCATTAGAGGAGAGTAATCCTCCACTGATTTCTTCTGTTTCTTGATGTCACCAATCTCCCGAAGGATCCTTTCGTTGGTTTCATCCTGCTCTTGTATGTGATCCCTCATCTGCAAAATCAAAGTAAAAAGATCACTGTTAGTAGGGCTAGAAGAAACAACAGAAGTTGGCGGTTTTGAGAAAACGGGGGTCGATTTCTTCGCAGGATTCTCAGCATTCTTCTGAGATCCAAAAGGTGGTGGAGGCAAAGGTGGAACGCCCCGTGAAGAAGTGATTGCCGGCATGGAACTTGAAGTGTTCTTTGCTGAAGAAGCCATCTGATTGAACCGAAATGATCACAATGACTAAAATTTTTCAGAAATGAAGCACCAATTGCCCCACGGTGGGTGCCAAACTGTTTTGGTCAAAAATCAGACTAGGATAATGTAACCAAATCTTCTATTGTGAGGTGTGATGCTTGAATCAATGAACAAATGTATAAACAACTTGTAAATGAAATAAACAAGTGACACAATGATTTATACGAGGAAAAAGCCCTTGATCAATAGATGATCTCCGACATAAAAAACCTCGGGTGATGGAAACTACCGATCACCAACTATAATTAAACAAATGATGATTACAACTCGGGATGATAACAAGCTTGTTACAAGGATCACTAGAGTGTAATGTGTATGTAATCGCCAATGAACTGTTGAGAGCTTGCGGGAGTGTGTGTGTTTGCTAACTTGTTCTAATTCAAGCTGTTATCCCCTTTAAAAAATAGAAATAATCTAACAAACTAACTATCCGCTAAATGTGCAAGCTACCCACGACTTCTAAAACTGTCACCAAGCAATGCACGTGCGGAATATTGAGAGCATATTCCCCAAGAATATCGGCAAGACCAAGTCCCACTTGAATACTCCTGCAAAAACAAACTCACATACAATGGAAACAACCGTTAGTGTTAGGATAACAATGAGGATCCTGGATCCTTAATTCTGCAACGTCTTCTGAGGATCCTTAATTCAAACAGAATTGAGGATCCGTGATCCTGGCTGCACTTGTGGATCCGTGATCCTTAGATTTAGAAAATCCATCCCTAACACCTACAGAGATGGTAGTTCCTACTGCAAGAACAAGCATCCGTGATCCTGAAGGAAATGCTGAAAACTTGGTTCAAGACTTAGATACCATAGAAGAACTCAGGGATTTGGAAAGGATAAGATTGGCAAGCTACCAACAAAGGATGGATTGAGCTTATAACAAGAATATCAGGATCAGAAAGTTTCAAGTTGGTGACATGGTGTTGAGGAAAGCATTTCAAAATACCATAAATCCCGCTGATGGCAAGTTAGCACCAAAATAGGAAGGCCCCTATCTTATTGAAGCTGAGGCAGGAAAGAGGGCATATCAGTTACTAACAATGGAAGGTGATTTGCTACCAAGAGCTTGGAACGCTGCCCATTTGAAGAGATACTTCATGTAAGAAGGATCTAGGATGCTTATTCATCCTCATGTCCGGTATCCATAAATGATCCTTAGAGGATATATGATCCTCATTCTGGTAATGATTTGATTCTAATTTTCCTGATCCTTTAATTTATTTGATTACAAGGAGAAGGATCCAGGATCCTTTATCCTTTTTCACTAAGTTCTGAGTTTTGCAGAAATGGGTGCATCTTTGACAAAGGATCAAGTATCCACAGAAGTTTTCTAAGATTTAAGGGCTTGCCCCTAGTTTTATGGGTTTATCCCCAGTTTTTGGGCTTATCCCCAGTTTAAGGTATCCATTACCTTCTACGAATCAGGTTCTAACACCTTCGCCAGTAGCGCACGATTATCTTGGTGCAGTTAAAGGTAATGGGACCAGTACCCGCTTTAGGTGCTGAGAATTTCATTGTATTGGCTGTATTCAGGATCCTAAGTATAATGGTAGACGTACCATACATCCGTTCCTAAGGTTCTAACGTTTTCACGTTAGCTAAGGTTTTGGCATCTTCATGTCACTAAGTTTGGATAGTCGCCAGTAAGGGCCATACTCCAGTTTACACAAGATCCTTGGGCTTGTCCCCAGTTTTTGGGCTTGTCCCCAGTTTTTGGGCTAGTCCCCAGTTTTTTGGGCTTGCCCCCAGTTTATTGGGCTTGTCCCCAGATTGTTGGGCTTGTCCCCAGACACTAATTCTTTCTTTTACAGGTTGGCTTAGTCCCAAGTTATTTCTCATTTCAGGATTCTAAAGCTAAACAGTTAAGGATCCTGGATCCTAACTTTCCACAAGGGTTTGTCTTATAATTGTTGCAAGTATATTGATTAAGGATATAGGATCCTAACTTGGATTCTCTGGTATGATCCTTATTTACTTTAACTTTATTCTTGGTTTATCGATGTTACCCTTATTCTTTGACAACAGGATGTATGATCCTAAAGTTAACTTGCTTTTTAAACTTTTCGACTAAAGGATATTTGATCCTTGATCATATCCTAACCTTTTGATATAAACTAATTTTTACACCTTCACTAATAACTTGTAAATCCAAAAAAAATTGTACAATAACAATTGAAAGGTAAATAGAGACAAAGTGAACAACACGAGATAGTCAAAAGGTTAAAGCTTTATTTATTTATCATAATTAAACCCTTCAAAGGTTGTCAAAATTACCTACCCCGAGCATCTAACAGTAATACGTGGCCCGTCCGCTAGGGTAGGTAAAGGGTGTCCATACTAAAGAGTTTTGAGTCATGCAGGAAATCAAAAGATGAGGGGCATCAAAGGCTTCATTCTCCACAAACAGAAGGACCCATCCACCTTTGCTACCCCCTATTGTCCCAAGGATCCGTGATCCTTAAACCTAAATACTATTGTATAGTTACAGGCCATCATTTTTTAAAACTTTACAAACAAAAACCATAAAACCATAAAAAATGGGCTCCGGCCGCATCTAGATAAATCCATCATCGCCCATTGTTGCAGCCTAAACCTTCGCTGCTTCCACCACCTTTTCACCATCACCACCAGCTGCCTCAGGATCCTTCACCCCACTGCTACCAGCCTCAATTGCCAAGACCTCCTCAGCTTCATCTTCATCATCCAGCTCCGCCAGCCTCTGCCTCCAAGCCTCCTGGTCCCAGGCAGACCTATCGAAAGCAGGATCCTCAGCCTCCTTAGCCATTTGCAGCTTGATCTTCAGCATGGCAATAGTGGCAGACAGCTTAGCCCCATCCATAACCTCTTCTTGCTGAGCTGTGATCTGGGTCAGGACCAACTCCTTCTGCAGCAGGTTGATGTCCTTCTCAAGGGAGGAGATTTTCTTATCTTTGGCCAGGAACATCTGCTAGAAGTCTAGCTTTTGTTGCTCGGTCTCAGCCACATGCTGGTCAAGGAGCATTTGGATCTCGGTGAATTTCTGCATAAAAGAAGCATATAGTCAGGATCCGTTATCCTCAGAAAGTAAAGTTCAGACCTAAGGATATAGGATCCTTACCTCAGATACATATTCCTCGAACTGGTGTTGGATGAGAGGGAGGCCTTCAGTGGGCTCAGAGGTCTTTCTTTTCTTGGCACCCTTGCCCCGTGTGCTCATGCCTTTAGGGTTCGGGATGCTTGGGCTTGCAGCCAGCTCCTTTTTGACGGACCTAGAGGAGGCGAATGCATCAAGATCACCCTAAACCTAGAAGCAGACTTTGAGGATTTTCCAGCGCCTACAAATACAAAACACAGATGAGTATTCATACTTTACATTCATTTAAACATTTATTTACTCAAAGATATGGACACTTACTTGACATTGTGTAGGAACCGAAGGAGACTTCTTGCGAATCCTTTGTTTTGGCTTGGAATGTTCTAACAGTAGGATCGAGCTTCCAAAAAGCAGCAATTCTTTCTTTTGTTGCAGGGGTTTCTTGAATGTGAGAGAGTGAGATAGCTACACAACAGAAACAAAAAGAAGGATCAGTTATCCTTAGCAGAAAAAGAATCCTACTTTGGTCCTTGTCTAAGGATCCCATATCCTACCTTGGGTGATCAACTTTTTGGGGAGATCTTTCCCATCTGGGATTGAGTCCCTCCTTACAAAGAAGAACTGGCTTTTCCAGTTGGTATCATTTTTGGTGGTTTTTAAGATCGGATGAGACTGACCGGGTTTATGCTTGAACAAAAAACGGTAAGAACCATGGCTAACAAGGTTGTATAACTGACTCAACTCAGATAGACCTATTTCAACACCTTCCTGCTCAATGATGTTTTCAAGAGTGTGAAGAACTCTCCACATCATTGGCATGGCTTGTATATAGCACATGCCAGTGAGTGTGAAGAACGATTGGGTTAGAGCAGGGAAAGGATAAGAAGACCCTATCAGAAAAGGGGTTGCCGGAAATGTGATCCAAGCATCAGAAACACAGTCACTCTTTGTTGAAGAGTCAAATGATCTAAAGACAGCTCCTGATGGGAAGCAATGGCGTATCTGATCAATTTCAGGATCGGTGAAACGATAGAGTTCCAGCGAAGGATTTTTAGTTACACCCTGGCTTTTCAGAGGGCTGTCCTTCTTATGATCCTTGGCAGAGGAGGATCGAAGCTTCATCTTGGCTATGAGATTTTGAAGAAACAGAAAATTGGAAGAAGAAGAAATCTTAGAGAAAAGGATAGAGAGATACCTGTTGGAGTCTTCGAATGAAGATTTAAAGGAGAGAAACGCTCGAATTTAAATGCAATTTGATCCTTATCTCTAACCTGTATATATAATGATGATTGTGCAGGGAAGTCTTGTCGTTGACGTCACGTTCACAACGGCTAGTTTTTCGCTAACCAAGTTGTTCCGGATCGAGTAGAAAATATTAATCATTTAGTTGCAATTAATTCCTCATATTTTGGGGGCAATTGTTAGGGATGGATTTTCATAATGTATGGATCACGGATCCTCAAATGCGGTCAGGATCACGGATCCTCAGTTTAGTTTGAATTAAGGATCCTCAGAAGACGTTGCAGGATTAAGGATCCCGGATCCTCATTATTATCCTAACATTAACAATTGTATCCATTGTATTTGAATTTGTTTTGCAGGAGTATTCGAATGGGACTTGGTCTAACCGAGATTCTAGGGGAATATGCTTCATTATTCTGCACGTGCAAGGCCTTCGTGACCGTTGTGGAGATCGTGGGAAGCTAGCACCTTTTTTGGATTGTTAGTTAGTTAGCTTATTTCTATTTTTAAAAGGGGATACAAGCTTGTTTAGACATAACAGTGATTAACAACACACACTATACTCGAGCTCTCAACAACTCTCGGCGATTACATACATTTTTGCACGATAGTGAACCTTGTACCAAGCTTGTTATCATCCCGATTTGTAAACATTGTTTGTGAAATATAGTTGGTGATCGGTAGTTTCCATCACCCGAGGTTTTTTATGCCGGAGATCATTCATTGATCAAGGGATTTTTCCTCGTATAATGTGACAACCCGAAATTAGAACCTTTCTTATATCACGACGTAACATGCTTAAACGTGTGACTAGTTAACTTGTGTGATTAATGATAAGTGAACCTTTCATGCGATTATGTGTTGTGTTTAATTGTGTGCGTATGTGTATGCTTGTATGTATAGTGTGTATATATATGCATAGATGAGCCGAAAACCACGAACCAGACTCGAGACCATGTGGTCTCGAGTGAACTAGTGAAACAGTGGGCCGGATCGGGCCACACACCCCTTAGTCTACCCGAAAAAGCCCATTAGGGTGCACAATGTGAAACAAGTATATAACCTTAGTGATAGCCACACTTGTCATTTTTGGGCAAACAACACACATACTCCTCTAGCACACACACACTCACACTCTCTCACAAAAACCCTAGAAAACACAAACCCTCTTCTCATTCTCGGATCAAACCAACCGACCACAAAAGGGTTCTCGGATTTGCTTGTTCACGCCAAACAAAGCTTCATCTTTCACCACTACTTCTCTAACCGGTTAGTGATTCATGTTAGATGTTGTGTTTCGGTTTGATGATGATGTGTGATGAAGATTATGTGATAATATGTTTACTTGTTAAGCCTTATACATGATGAATACACCCTTCTTGAGTAATCGGTTCATGAGTGTTTCATGTAATGTGTTATATTCGGTTAAAGATGATTATAGGTTAATGTATTGATTATGTTGGGATGAATAATGTATGCTTGACTATAATTGAATGTTGAATGGTAAATGTTTTGCTAAGATAAGCTTGAATGATATGAATGATAGTTAGAAGATTTGTTATCCGATTTATGAAGATACGGAACAAATGTCTTGCTTGATGATCTTGGTATCTAGTCTAGGTGTTATGATGCTTGTCCGAAAATGCAAGAGTTTATGAACATACGTTGAATGAAGATATGAATGTTTGAATATGTGTTGAATGTGTTTTGAATATGATATGAACATGACTTGAACATATGAAGAACAACTTGAATATCATATAAACATGTTTTGAATATTTGAAAACTGATATGTTTGATCCAATTTGGTAAATTGCTAGACAAGAAAACATGTTTAAGTGGATAGTACAAACTGTTACATGAAATCGGTTTTCCATTGGATAGTACACTGTGCAGAATCAGCAGATGTCCAGCCGAGACCTTCGGTCTCGACTCGAGACCACCATATGCCAACTCGAGACCATGCCTCATCGACACACACATCATGACTCGAAACCACGATTACGAGTCCGGTTGCGACTCGAGACCAGAACATGCATGACCCGAGACCTCCTCAGATTGCGACTCGAGAATGTGTAGACTACAACTCGAGACCGCACAGTCTCGACTAGAGACCGCACAGTCTCGACTCGAGACCATACGCATGTGCACGCTGACTTAGAACTTGCACACTAGTACGGGCCTAAGTAATTGGGCCGAACGTATGGGCCTTATGTGTTACTGTTGAATGTGAATGTTGTTTGGGCTGCCATGAATGATACTTGAATGCAATGTGCTAGAAACATACGTGTACTACTTGAATACGAACCTGATTTGTATGATACCACTATGATAGGACGTGAGTGACCACAATATTGCTTGATTGACCTTTCTGTGTATCTGCCGAGCAAACCAAGGTGAGTTCACACCCTCTACAAAGCATGGGATTCCCAGGGGTCGGGAATTGGGGTTAAGGAACATGGGTTCCTCGTCCTCCTTGGGTAGGACAGTATTGGTTCAGGAATGTAATTCCTCGTCCTCACGGACAGATAACTCGTACTAGACCAAAACTCTATCACGAAGTCCCTCATCTTTGTATCGACTTAATCGCCGAGGCCAATGGCGAGCGGGTCATTAGTTAGATAGCGCTATTTAGGTTTGACAAACCTCACACCGTGCCGCAGAGGACGGGCGTGAACTAATGGACTATTGGCACGTCAATGATGATAGACATTGACAGTTCAGGGCACATAAACATGACTACAGTCAGCAGTCGATATGGTAACGAGTCTAGTATATACATGGGGTAGCCCCCACGGCCGAAATGCCAGATAACTAACACGGGGTAGCCCCCACGGCTGGATTGCCAGAGTAACCGGGAATAAACAAGTCACGTTTTTAACTATGGGGTAACCCCCACGGCAAGATGCCAGACAAAGGAAACTGTTTTCGAAACAACTTAAAACGAACACCCAACCGTGAACTCACTCAACTTGTTGTTGACTCGTTACTACATGCTTTGCAGGACAATAGGTATTTAGCTGGAGCTTGTATGGAAGAGAGTCGTTGTGGGACATGGACAGCTGTGTGCCATGTTAAACTTTGGAACAATTAAACTTATGATTATGGTTTTAAACATTATGCTTCCGCTTGCAACTTAAACTATGTTTTGTTTGGACACCAATTGTATTGGTTGGATTTTCATAACTACTTATATGCTTGTTCAATATGATTGGTGGCTGGATCCTGGTCAGTCACGCCTCCAAGCGGTGGTATTCCGCAGGTGGATTTTGGGGGTGTGACAGATCATTGTGTTCAACATTCATTTCATTCATTCTTTGTTCGTACATTTGTTCATATAATCAAGCATCACACCTCACAAAATCGGATTTGGTTGCATTATCCTTGTGTGATTTTTGACCAAAACAATGATGATGATGATGGTGGTGGTGGTGGTTGTGGTGGTGATTGTAATAATTAATATTAAATTTAAATTTATAATAATAATATTAATGTATGACTATAGGGTGTGGTCATGAGCCTCATGATCACCATGACCCTCCACATCAATACCATGTCACTCACTTCTAATTCATCATCAAAAACCACTACTCTAAGGGTGTGATCATGACACAAACCACTTTTCTCTTATTTTAATTTATTTTTGTGAAAAGGAAAAGGAAACATTGAAAAAGAAAAGGAGGCTCATGATTATCATGGTTTAATCCATGCGAACCATAGTGAATGAGACAAGGGGGTGATGTAGCAATCCATTAATGGTCCTACGTGACGATTAATGACCTAACCCATACCACCCACACCCTCCAGCCTTAAGTAAATGTATATATAAATGTGTGTTCATATGTATATATATCATAATTCTTTTTATTTTAAGGAAAAAAGGAAAATTTTAAAAACAAAAAAGGAAAAATAAATAAGTAATTGCCAAAACCGTCCATAAGTTAATGATATATTTTAACTGAATTTGTGATTTGAATGAAAATAAAAAGAATAAAAAAATCACATATCCAAATAAAAAAAGGTTATTTTGGATGCAACCGACCCAAACCTTAATTTCCACCCAAGAAAATATTCAAAAAAACAAAATCCAAACCCACACCAACATACTACGTATAGGAGCTCTATTATACTAGAGGTTTATAATCAAATACAAATACAAATACTCCTAAAAATAAGAAGTCGTACAAAAGGTATCAAACGGACCCCAATTAACCTTATTCAAGCGACATTGGAAACGTCTCATCGAACTCTACAATGTGAGATTTTAGGTTTTCACTTTTGGATTTATAGGTTGTAGATTTTATAATTTTTGTTTATTATCATTGTGTTTTGTATTTATTATTGTGTTTTTTCTATATTTACGTCATTTTGTCTTTTTCTACGACTCATTGTGTTTTTTTTTTTCCTCGACACTTTGTTATATTTTTCGTCATTATATTATATTTTATTCGAAATTATGTCATTTTGTGCAATATATTGTGTTTTTGTACGTTCTTATTTGTAGAATAACTTTGAAATGGTTATACTAGAAGCTTTGTTAAATCAATAGGCCATAGTGAAGTATTACATCACAAAATCACCATTAAGTTAGCAATTGAAGTCAAAGTTGAAATCTTTTTGAGTAATTTTCAATTCCAATTGTTTAATCAGCAGTTGGATATATTGAGGGTTGGGTTTTTGATAATATTAGCTGAGGTTTTAGAAATGGATACCAAGAATTTGGAGCAAACACTGCAAGAAGGTAAGCTTTATCGATACGTAAACAATCTAATTGTTGCTCATCTCAGAGACCACAATCTCACTCAGGTATTTTCCCCTTCATTTCACTTTTAATTCGTCGATTATGATGTTCAACTGCTTAATCTGGTAGCCTGTTCTAAGATCTACACTTTCTAAGACGGATTTGTTTCGAATTTTTTGAGATTAATGTCTGTTGTGATGGGGTAAATTGCTTGATTGGGTTAATAGTTGAGTTAGGGTTTAAGGGTAACTCTTTGCTTTTTTGAATTTGATTGTTTTGACACCAAGTAGTCACATTTAGGACCCTAAACTTTCGTGAACTGTTCGGCGGGAAGTTTGTGTATGTTCCGTGAACAATTTTTTTTTTTTTTTTGTTCATTTACGTTCGTGAACGTTTGTTTATGTTCATTTATACTCGTTCGTTTATGTTCATTTAAATATTAATGCAAAAGTTTAATGTATATATATTTGTTTATGTTTTATATATTTTAATATAAAAGTTCATTTGTGTTTGTTCATTTATGCACATGAATTGTTCATTTAGAATGATAACGAATAAACATAAACGAACACAAACATGTTCACTTTCTTAACGAACAGACATGAACAAGAAGATCCATTCGTTTATTGATCTTATTCGTGTTCAGTTAAAGTTAAATGAACAAACACGAACATGCCCCCGTTCGTGTTCATTCGGCTCATTTACAGGCCTAGTCACAAAGTCAAATTTAGAATCAGTTGTTTGACTTGTGTATTTCTAGGCTGCAAGTGCGGTTGCTTCTGCTACAATGACACCACTCACCATTGAAGCTTCTCCCAACAAGCTTCTTGAGCTGGTTGCCAAGGTTTGTTTGTGTTTTATTATGTTGATTAAACAATAATTAGGTTAAAAAGAGCAGTCAACAAAAGGAAATATTATTTTCGGACTGAAAATTAAACAGGGTCTTGCAGTCGAAAAAGATGAAACAGGAAGGGGACTCTCTTCATCTGCATTGTTTGATTCAACCACGGCATTACCGACAACATATGGGTCTATACCAGCTCACCGTGCAGTTTCCGTCGATTTTAGGTGATCTGTTTCTTGATTATCAAAATTTGATGATCTTATTTTGATTATTTCGTATCATGTAATCACTTTCAAGATGCAATGCCAAACACCCCCTGTATCCTTTTTATAATTGCCTATTTTGACCCGTAAATAATCAAGAAGAATATGTTTATGCGAACGTTAGAAAGTCGAAACTGATTATTGCGACTTGAATTTGCAATAATCAGATAATCAGTTCCTATCTCTGGGTTTATAACTCATCAAACATGTACCTATGGGGTTGTTTTGAAGTTAAATTTGCTAAACTTGCTAAACAAGTGTCTCATTTTTGACAGTGCTACACATGATAAGAAAGGCTCCTCAAAAAGTTTCCCAAAGCATGAAACCAAACATGTTTCAGAACACAAGGTATGCATCCATTTGAACTTGAAAATGTTTGACATTGGCTTATGTTTTTCCCGATTGATATTAAGAGCTTTCTTTTTGGAAACTTACAAGTTTGTTATATCCAATGTAGAATGCTGCAAGATGTGCAAGATTTAGTCCTGATGGAAGGTTTCTTGCATCGGGTAGTGCAGATACTTCAATTAAACTGTTCGAGGTAATGTTTTTTTTTAATAAGCTCATATTGGTTATATGCAGTGTTGTAAGAATCGCTAGGCGCTAGTCGGCCGGTGGGATACGGACTAGCGATTAATCGGATTGGAACTTTTATATGTAATCTTCAGTTTTATATATATGTGCTCACACATTTTTATGCGTAATTGTTTTTAGCTAGATACGTTTTAATCAACCAACTGGGGTAGCCCAGTTGGCCACCGACACCCACCTCTTCCTAGAGGTACCGGGTTCGAGTCTTGGGAGTGGCATATGTCGCCCAGGGTAAGAACTCGGCATGGGGAAGTCACCGCGGAGCTAGCTTGGTCGGGTAGCGGCTCCCGGAGTGAGATCACTTCGGCGGTTGGGAGGACCGTGCACTTACCCCCCCCCCCCTTTTTAAATCCCTCATCGGCTCATTTTTTTAAGTACACAAGATTAATCATCGAAATTTACAAGGTTTGACCGGAAAATGGCCAGGAATATGGACGGTAATCGGCCGGAATTTGTCCGGAACCGCCGATTTTTGGCCGATTAGGACTGCCTAGGGCCGCCATTGACCGTCTAGCGATTAATTGTCCGATTAGAGGAAAATTACTTGGTGAACTTCTGACTAGCGTTAATCGGCGACTAATCGGATGCTAGTCGGGATTTTTATAACCCTGGTTATACGTAGAGATGGCAAATCGGGCGGGTTGGGGGAATGGGTTAAATTCGGTCGGATTGGATTGATCTGTGACTCTTTTTGACTATTTTCTAGAATTTTGTTATGAATAATGAGCCTGTTAAATTGTATATTTCATCAATAATCTATATCTTTTAAATACATAGGTTTAGAAGATTGTGATTGTGAGTTAAAATCCAACTTTGAACGACTTTTGACATGTTCAATCCATTTGACCCGTTTCATATTTAGCAAATGTTTTTAAATTTACCGGATTGACCCGTTATAGATAATTCATAAAGGGTCGAAATTGCCATTCTCTAATTACATGTAAACCATTTAACGTAGCAAAGCTAGTATCATGTGCAGGTAGGAAAAATCAAGCAGATGCTGCTGCCAGAGGGAAAGGATGGTCCTGTTAGACCCGTCATACGAACATTTTATGACCATCTACAAGTAAAGTTTTGTTGATGCAACATTTATTAATATTGTAAATAACCAGTAATGTATTAGTATGATTACAAAAGTGAAAGCAATATAGTAAATATCAATTTTTTTAAATAAAATTAATTAGAAGGTTGCAAGCATTTTAGGCGACTTTTGACCTGTTTGACCCGTTTCTTTTTGGCTATTTGACCCATTATTACTAAAATACAAGTTGAATTTACATGTTATCTTATAAACAGGTTTTAATTACCACCTCTAGTTTCAAATTTGAAAGCAGGGAGCTTGACATCTTTAAACTAATAAAATTCTTATATCGCTGCAGCCAGTAAATGACGTGGATTTCCATCCTCAAAATACTATTTTGATATCTGGGGCCAAAGATCACACAATAAAGTATAATGCTAAATCCTAAATGGCTTAACATAAGCACAAGTCGGTAACATATTATTTATTAGTCAAAAACTATATATTACCAAAATGCAGGTTTTTTGACTTTTCTAAGACCACTGCAAAGAGAGCATCCAGGGTTATCCAGGTTCGTTTATTATTTTATTTGAGTTCGTTACAAAACTATCTGAGTTCTCAACATATTCAGATTTCTTGAAAAATCCATTCTTTGTAGTTGTTGATGTTTAATGTTTACAGGATACACACAATGTCCGGTCTTTATCTTTTCATCCTTCTGGAGATTTTCTTCTGGTAGGAACCGATCATCATATTCCACATTTGTATGACGTCAATACTTTCCAGTGTTACCTCTCAGCAAATGTACAAGAAATTGGCGTTAATAGTGCAATAAATCAGGTATGAATACTCCTTATAATCGATTACGTGTGGCAAAATGGATGGGTCCAGATGGTTGGGTGACGGGTCAAAACTGTAATTTATTGACATGGTCAAATCTTTAACTGATGACATGTTGACCTTAAAATGTATTCTTTAAAGTTATCTGTGCGTTTGGTGATGCAGGTGAGATATTCATGTACAGGTGGCATGTATGTTACAGCCTCTAAAGATGGTGCGATTAGAATATGGGATGGGGTGACTAGCAATATTGTTCGCTCAATACTTGGTGCACATGGATCAGCTGAAGCCACTAGTGCAAGTTTTACCAAAGATCAAAAGTAAGCTTTGCTCTTTACACTTTCCAGTTGGAGGTGTGAAATGGGCTGGTTATGCGAGTTGTGTAATAGGTTGAAACGGGTTGGATTGGCCCGAGCCATTCTTTGTTTAAAAAGTATTGACTTCGTACTTTCGTTGATAGATATGTTCTCTCGTGTGGAAAGGATTCTTCTGTGAAGCTGTGGGAAGTTGGAACCGGGAGATTAGTCAAACATTATCTTGGAGCTACACACACGCAATTGCGTTGCCAGGTATATTAATTAACGAGTGATTAACCATTTTAACAATCATAATTAGTAATATTACTAAAAAGGAAAATTGGATTTTAATAATCCCAACTTTGACATATTGGCCAACAATAGTCCCAACTAAGGAAATGTTTTGTGACAGTCCTAACTTTTAACCTATTTTCCCTAGCGGTACCATACTAACTAAAAGTTAACCCAGTTAGTTTATGCTGACGTGGACTGCCACATAAGTAGTCCACATCACCAAAACTTTGTCACGTAAGCAGTCTATGTCATCAAAACTTTGACATATTTGCCACATAAGCAGTCCATGTCATCAAAACTTTGACTTTTTTGCCACATAAGCAGTCCACGTCAGCATAACTAACTGTGTTAACTTTTAGTTTTTATGGGACCACTGAGGGAAAATAGGTTAAAAGTTGGGACTGTCACAAAACATTTTCTTAGTTGGGACTATTGTCAGCCAATATGTCAAAGTTGGGATTATTAAAATCCAATTTTCCTATTAAAAAAAGGTGTTTGCGGGTCAACCAACCTTACCCCACACTAAAAGTTTCCATTTTTAGTACCAAAACCCTCTTTGACCCACTACCCATCACACCTGACCCGCTTATATTGCGCCTCTATAGGCCTCCATTATGCATACGCTTACATTTATTACCATATAGTTTTGCCACGCGATTCTTTATCGAGAAAGCTAAGAACAACTTTGTGGTCAAATAACAAACATTATCTTGTCATCTTCCGCAGGCTATCTTTAACGACACAGAAGAATTTGTATTATGCATCGACGAACCTAGCAATGAGGTTAGGTGTAGTTGGTTGTATTTAATATGTTGGATTGTCTTGAACACTTTAACTGAGGTTGCTTGATATTGTTGATACACAGATTGTCATCTGGGATGCTCTTAGTGCAGAAAAAGTGGCAAGATGGCCATCTAACCACACGGGTGCACCCAGGTGGCTGGAACACTCACCTACTGAGTCGGCTTTCGTGTCATGTGGTACAGATCGATCAATAAGATTTTGGAAGGAAACTCCTTAGTGCCATAGATCCTTTTGATGTGGAAACTTGGTTTGTAATATTATGATGATAAGAAATGAAGAGATCTGAACTGTTTTGCTAGGTTCGACTATGAGAATTCCACAATGCCACTATTCTTAAAACGTCCGTAAAGTTTTTTTTTTTCAAGATCGAGCAAGGGGTTAATGGCTCGAAGAGGGATCATCTATGAAGGATTTTTCTTATATACATTATGCTATCATATTAATTCAAACAGATAAGATACAATTGGTGACAATACTCTAGTTGATATAAACTTAAACCAAAAAAATGTCAATGTTTAGTTTTTCTATTTAAGCTTTGTTCTACACTTCCATCGTCTTTTTAAAACTCAAATAACTTTTATGTATTTTAATAATTATCTTAATAAAATTCATACCATAAATTAATTTGATAGTTTTATGATCTTCAATTTGCTTATGATACTGTTTTTTTTTTTTTTTTTTGGAATAATGGATTTTAACAATCCTAACTATTAGTCGTTGGCCGGCAACGATCTCAATTTCAAAAATAACTAGTGGTGGTCCCACATTTTCATATATGATAATAAACTTATTAAAGGATTGTACTTTCATACTAAGCCAAAGAGAAATATAACCAATATTACATTATTGGAAAATGAATATGTTTCTTATATGCATCTGCTCTCTCTCTCTCTCTCTCTCTCTCTATATATATATATATATATATATATAACATTCTTATGAAACTGTATATAATGTTGATGTTTCCTTATGGGCAAGATGAGTGTTGTTGATCAGAAAATTCTTATACCATCTTGCCGAAAGCTTTGGTGTCCGAATGAGCGTTTGTCTATCCACAAAGTATAATCCGAACCTCACCTTGTAGCCTTTCAACCATTCGTAACTATCCAGAAATGACCATGCGAAATATCCACGTACATCTGCTCCCTCTCTGCAATTTCAAACATTTCTTCAAATCAATGCCACGCAATGACTTTTCAAGTCAAAAATCATCTAAATCAGATTTCAGAGCCAACCTTATAGACTTGGCTAAATAAGCAAGGTATTTGGAATGATATTCAATACGCTTGACGTCATCAGTTAGCTCATTAACTTGTTGCTCGTGCAAGTCCAGTGAAGAATACCCTACAAAACAAGTATATATATTCTTGTGTATCTTATTGTAACATTTGTTTATTCTTTAGTCCCATTGTATTACTATATATTGTACTGAATCTATAGAATTCATTCAATTTCCTAACTAACACATGGTAACAGCCAACTACAACTACTAATGACAAGTCAGACACTAGTCCATATTATACCGACTGGATACAGGCCGAACAAAAAACCATTATCATCCTCACCGCTTCTCTCACTGAAGAAGCCCTTGCTGTATTTGTTGGGTTAACTATGGCCTGCGATATTTGGACTGCTCTTGAAGCAGCGTTTTGCAATGCCTCTGTCGACCGCATTTAGAACCAAAGGGAGACAAATCTGTCTCCGAGTTTGGGCATTCTTTCAAGGCTATATGTGATCAATTGCATGCCACTGGTTTCTTTGCGGTCTCAGACTTACCTTTGAAACATTCTCCACCACCATTCGATCCACCCGTCCTGCTCCCTACTTCGCAGACTTATTGACTCGTAACCCCTCCTAATATTCCTTTTTACCGACCTCCTCCTAATCCTCCGCCCTCCCCTGCCACATCTGATACCTCACTTCACCCATCCTACACCCGTAAACACACCTCCAGCCTTCCCTTCCGCGCATTCCACAACAGGTCCTACAAGCCCTATTACACCGCTACCACCCCCACCTCCTCCTCTCACCCTATGATAACTCGGGCCAAAGATGGAATTTTTAAACCTCGCTATCGGGCTGACCTAGCTCACACCGAAAAAACCATTCTTCTTCACCGTGCCTTATTTGCCTCTTCAGATCCTTAAACATATAAAACCGCATCAAGTTAGTCAATTTTTTCATGCTCCAACCATTGCTCACTATCAAGAGGTTAAAAGAATTATTCGCTATCTTATAGGCACCCTTGCATTTGGTCTTCATTACCGTCGTCCCACCCACACATCTCTGCTTGGATACTCTGAAGCTGATAGGGGTAGATGTTTTGAGACTCGTCGCTCAAGATATTCTATATTTTTAGGCGGCAATTTAATCTCGTGGAGTGCTAAAAAGCAACCAACTGTTGCTTGATCATGTTGTGAATTTGGATATAGGGCCATGGCCAACACTGTTGCAGATATTGTTTGGATAACACATCTTCTTCAGGAACTTCACTCTCTTCATGCAGATCGCCCAAGCATATTATGTGACAATCAAAGTGCTCTGTTTCTTACTCAAAATCCTGTTTCTAATAAACGTGCCAAACATATTGATCCTAATTACCACTTTTTACGGGAACTAGTCGCTTCGAGAAAATTAGTTACGAAATTTGTTCCAACCAAGCTTCAAGTGGCTGACATATCTACTAACAACAACAACCGTACCCAGTAAATCCCACCAATGGCAAAAGCGATTCGTAGGGTCTGGGGATGGTGAGATGTAGGCAAACCTTACCCCTATCCGTGTGGATAGAGAGGCTGATTCCAGAGAGACACCCGGCTCGAAAACAAACAATATGCAAACAAACCGAACTAGAAATACAACATTGGCACATAAACATAAGAGGTGGTGACAGAGTAGCATAGTAAATTGGAAATAGATATAAATCATAATACATAACAAAATATAAACAGATATAACATCAAAAACATATATATTGATACCAGGGCCGGCCCTGAGAATTCGTGTACCTGTTTGAGCTCTAAAAAATGTGCCCTTATGCCTTAATGAAATTGGGTATTGGACTCACTAAAAGGTCTAAACCTAATGCTAATGGACTAATAACTAATCTAAACCATAAGAATAGTTTTGTAAGTTGGCCTATGTTGGTGTTTGTATGAGTATACACTATTAAAATATATATTTTACATATACATATCGGGTTTTTTCATAAAATAAAGTGCCCCTTCGAAATATTGGGCCCTGGCCGGTGGTCCTCCCTGCCCACCCCCAGGGCCGGCCATGATTGATACCATGAGTAAATCGCATGGAATGGCCACCTAAAGTTTAGGAAAATCTAAACCCCTAAGACAAAGCTGAGACCCATCAGATCTGTACTCTTCCTTAAAGGTCTTTAACCTTAATCCTAAGTCTCCACGAGCTCCTATCCTGAGCCATGTCCTCAGAAAGGTGCAAATCTAACAATCTTGCCTAATTCGCTCATCCCAAGTCAATTTAGGTCTTCCTCTAATCCTCTTCCCCTTTACAACAAGGGTTTCCACTGCTCTAACGGGCGCCGTTGTCAACCTCCTCTTCACATGCCCAAACCATCTCAAACTCCCCTTCTTCATCTTACTCGATATCCTATCTGTTTCATATAACATAGCTACTAAGATCCTTCCAAAACCTCATTTCACCAACCTTCTTCAGACCCTACGAATTGGTCCACCACCGTTTCGCTGAAAGGGATATTAGACAACTTGTGCACTCTTGTGTATCTTATTGTAATATTAATATATTGTTTAGTCCCTTTGTATTACTATATATTGTACTCTTCAAATCTACAGAATTCAATCAGTTTCCTAATTAACACAAAATGAAAGAATGGTAAATTTTCAAATCCAAAATGGTGGCACTAACCATTTTCAGTAATAAACATGGGCTTGTTATTGTATCGAATCTTGATAAGGTTGACAATCTTTTCCATGCCTTTAGGGACAACATAGGATCCTTCTACCCCTGTCTGTTTTTGCAATAAAAAAATCATTATACCAACTAAACATTTTTAAAATTTTCCACCATTTTTGCTTGTGCTAGTGTCCCCAGAAATTCTTGGATTTAAAAGATTGTAATTTCTTACAAGTTCACCAATAGGCATGCCGTCACGCTCTCCAACTATCTCCACAAAAGCGTTGATTGAACGGTTCCAAGTCGCAGAGCAACTAGAATTAGTACAATCCTTAGCATATGAAGTTGAATAATGGTTGATGCCAATAAAATCTATACTATTCTTCATAAAATTCTTTTCATCAATGGAGAAATTTGGTAAATCTCTTCCAAGATATTCCTGGAGTTCTTCCGGGTAGTCTCCAAATATGGAGGGATCAAGTGTCCTGTTTAATGATAACAAGTTATTTATTAATGACGGATATAGGTTCAAAAAGGTTACAACTTACCAGCCCAAACTAAAAGCCATTGCCCTTTTGGCAGCTTGATGATCAAGTTCACTATCCGTTAGTGGTTCATACATGTAAGCGTGAACAGCGATACCAATTGAGCCACCTTGTTGAGGCTGCACATACCAACCAACAAGTCAGAATGTCAAATAAAAGAATCTTAAAATGTTTAGTTAAAATTAAAACACGAAGATTGACTCAAAGTTAGTTGATTTCCTGGAAATATTCATGATATAGCTTGGCTGCCCTGCCATGGGCCAACAACATGTTGTGCATAGCGATGATAGGCTCGACATCTGAATTCCCGTCAAGACAGTTTCCAAAAGGTTCTGAACAACGCAATGGTGGAAAAAGTCCTGTTTGGTAAGCATATTCTGCGACTAATTTAGGTTCATTTATGGTGATCCAATACTTCACTCGGTCTCCAAAAGACTTGAAACAGGTTTTTGCCAAATATATAAACTCTTCCCTGCGAGTAAAACAAATATTATTCTACATAATAATGAGCTTTCAAACATTGATGAAACAATGGTGTTTTAGACATACTGCATTTCAGGGTTTAGCCAAGAACCGTATCTGTCTTCAAGTTCTTGAGGAAAGTCTACATGGTGAATCGTCACAAATGGTATAATTCCTGTTCATTATAAACAAGATCCATGAGAAAAAGCTTTAGTCGTTAATCAATCAAATAAAGAACTCATAAAGATTTCTAATATCAAATTTAATGATAATACAGACATACTCACACACAAACACACACACATATATATATATTATCATATCATAGCACCTTTGAGTATCAAATTTTCTATGATCTTGTTATAGAACATGATGCCTGCAGGGTTAACTTCACCAAACCTTCCTCCTGGTGAATCGGAAACACAAAAAAGTAAGCAGAGAGTTGAGAGGATATATAATGGAAGTAATTGAGTTGAGGGATGTTAAGATTGGATAGAATACTTGGAAGAATTCTAGCCCAAGATATCGAAAATCTGTATGCTTGTATGCCAAGGGAGTGCATCAACTCAATGTCTCTCTGTATAACAGATTTAAATCAAAGTTTCAAACACCGCGAAAAAAATTAGTAAAAAATAAAAGAGTAAACTTCTGTTTTGCTCCCTGTGGTTTGGCCACTTTAACGGTTTTGTCCCAAACCTTTAAAAATAGCCATTTTCCTCCAATAGTTTGCTATGGTTTTTCCATTTTACTCCCTGCGAGGAGCAAAATGGAAAAAACATACAATTTGGATGGAGAGAGAGGCGGGGAGCAAAATGGAAAAACCATAGCAAACTATTGGAGGAAAATGGCTATTTTTAAAGGTTTGGGGCAAAACCGTTAAAGTGACCAAACCACAGGGAGCAAAACCGAAGTTTACTCAAAATAAAAAACAACAGCTAAGTGGATGGATTAACAGTTATTAACCAACTCACCAAGAACATATGATAATGATCATCTGCAATATCTCCATTCTCTCCATTTTCAGCACAGCCTAATAACATAACAATAATAGTGAATTCAATATTCATCACTGGAAATAAAAATTAGAGTAAATGGCCAAAATCGTCCTTGAGGTTTGGCCATGTTTGCCAGTTTCATCCAAAAATTAGAGTAAACGGCCAAAATCGTCCTTGAGTGAGGGAGGCAAAAAATTTCCAAACCTCATGATGATTTTGGTAAAAAAAGTTAGACGTTCGGATAAAAATGACAAAAAAAAAAAAAAACACACTAAAAGTGAAGGGTAACATGGTATAAAAATATTGTTTTGGATGAAACTGACAAACCTGCCAAACCTTAAGGACGATTTTGGCAATTTACTTTAAAAATTAATTAATTTTTGTGGTATATTAATACTCCTAAGTCCTAACCTACAGAGTGGCAAAATACATCCCAGTTGCTTAAGGATTTTCCATCTTCAAGATAGGCTCCTTCAACCTACAGTAAAACTTCATTGGTTTATAAGTGATAAAGAAAAGCTATATATAATATTGAGCAACAAGTGGGAAGATTGACTTGGTATGCAGAAGTGGCTGTTCCGAACAGAAACCCGGAAGGAAAATCGGATCTTTTGATTCGGGTCTCTTCAAATATGAATCCTCCATTGCCATTGCTGGTGGCTTCAACAAGTGGTGTAGGAGCAGAATTAATGAGAAAGAAGAAGAGAAAAATCATTTTTATAATGTGACCACAGAGAGAGAGAGTGTGTACGTTGTTCAATATAACAAAGAAACCTATTTATCTATCTGATGTCAACATAAAAGGAAAAAAAACACATGTTCATAAAATGTGGATACTATTTAAGGAAAGGAAAAAGAAAACACATGTTCATAAGATGTGGATGCTATGTAAGGGCATTTAATGTAGTTTGGATCGATTTTCATAAAGGTTGTGAGCCGTGTAAGAAAAGATAACGAAACAGTGTCGGAGCTTGACTAAAAGTTCCGGTTGGGGGGGGTTGCACCCCCGGGTTTCCAGTAAACTCCGTCCCTATAACCAAACCGGTAAATAGTGAATATTTTTTTACGCGTAAAGATACGCACTCTCTAATCTACACCTACTTTACTTTGAAAATCACCATGGATGGATTTAAACCTACACTCATTTACCTTAGTGTTCGCAGGATTTGAATATCTTAATTTGTTTTTTCTTGTTTACATTTGTTAGTTGATACTAAAATTTTAAAGAATAAATATGGTTGATGGGTATTATACGCATGCTTAACTTTATACCTAATAATAACAATAATAAAGTTTATAGGACTGATTTTAAGTTTTAATTACAACTTGGGTCAAGTTCACTGCAATTAGGTTTAGATCAAAACTTTGTTAAGTAAGCAACATACGGTTAACATTATAAGTTTTTTCTTATTGACATACAAAAAATAATGTACAAAAGCCCTGCTATTAACCTGTCTGAGTTTATAGTTTTGATTTTGATATTTCGTTACAACTTTTGTCAAGGGGGTACATGCACTAATCGGCAATTATCTCAATTGCTGAGTGTTATCTGCCTTATGTAGTTATGTCCAAGACTTGATGAAAACCTACTATCGAGTCGTGGGCCTCACTGGAAGCAGCCTCCCTATTCCTACGGGGTAGAGGTAAGGCTGTCTACATCATACACTCCTTAGACCCTACGTTAGCTTTACTATTGGTGGGATATACTGAGTATGATGATGATGATGTTACAACTTATGTGAAGTTCATTGCATTTAGGTTTAGAAAACTACATCAAGTAAGCAATTTGTGGTAAGCATTATAAGTTTTTTTCTTATAAACATACAAAAAAAAAAGTACAAAATCCATCAACCTGCCTAACTTGTGGTTAGCATTATAAGTTTTTCTCTTATAAACATACAAAAAAATAAAGTACAAAATTCATCAACCTACCTAACTTAATTTGCTTGTATATTTATTAATTTCTCTTCTTTTGCATTTATTGAATTTTTATTTATATATTTCCAAATTAATAGGGACCTTTCCTTTTATTACCTGGCTGAGGGATCAACTATGAAGGATTTTTTATGCATTATGCAATTATATTAATTCAATAAATAAGATACAATGACAATATTGAAGATTGTAGTTAATATAAACTTAAATATACACACACACAAAAAAAAAAAAAAAACAGAAAAAAAGAAAGAAAAGAAAAGAAATCAAATGTAAATTTTAATTTTTTCTATTTAAACTTAGTTCCACCACCTTTTTCAAACTCAAATAATTTTTATGTATTTTAATAATTATCTTAAAGAAATTCATACCATAAGTAAATTCGATAGCTTATGTATTTATTTTGCGTATGATACTACTTTTTTTTTTAACTAGGAAAATGACTTTTTAAAAAAAAGTTTAGTACATCCAACACTGATACAATGCTACATTTAACTTATTTATAATGGTGTGTCTAACATTATAACAACATATCCACGTTGTCTAGGTTTGACACATGCACGAATTGTGTGATTACCTATGGTAAGGCCGCAACTTTGTTGGGGCCAGAGGTGCCCCGACTTCACTAGCGTTAATTTTCTGGTATTCCGTCCGAAAATTTGTAAGTATTGAGTCTGGCCCCCATCAATTATTTTGTCTAAAAAATCCCGTCCCCCATCAATTTTCTTGTCAAAATTTTTTTATACGTAGTCATATTGAGTTATAAAAAAATCATAAATTTAGTTCTATTCAACGATATCCTTCAAAACAATCCAAAATTTAGCGGGTTTAGGATTTCGTTATATGTTTTACTAGTGACCAGTTTTGAATTGAAGTTGTAGTGTTTCTGTTGCTGTATGCGATTGGAACCATTAGGAGATGATAGTGTATTTCAGTATTTGGGTTGTTCATCCAAGAAAGAAGTAGAAGAAAGGTGGTTATATGTAAAAAAGAGGAATTTGAGAGTTTATTACTTATGAGGGTTTTTTTTTTTTTTTTGTAAAGAAAGGTGTTAGAAATAAACGCACTTTTAACGGGTGGTCCGTTGGGGTGGTTTGCTCAAGCGGACCAAGGAGGGTGGACCAAAACCGTGAGAGTCATCTGGTCAGAGGGAGTCCGGTGGAGCGGACCGGTTTGGTTTGGTTTGGAAGGAGTGGGGACCACTCACTTTTTTATGTTTTTTTTTTGTTTATTAGTGTAAAAGTAAGTAAAAAGTGAGATGTGATGGTGATGTTTGGAATAGTTTATTGCCTTATTGGTGGAGAGAAAAATGGGTATGAAGTGGTGATGGTTTGAAATGATGTGACCCATGACGAACTATTCGATGGACCACCCCAACCATTGTGGAAGCTCTAACTCTAAGTGTTGGTTGAACAAAAAGAAAATACATTATGGTTATGTTTTAATGTGTGGCTGAGATTTTATTAAAAATGTAGGGTTATGTTTTAATGTGTGGCTGAGATTTTATTAAAATGTAGGGTTATGTTTTAATGTGTGGCTGAGATTTTATTAAAAATGTGACCGACATATTTTTGTTGATATTGGGCGGCCAAAAAACTATTTTTGTGGGCAAAAGCTGTTCAACATTTCAAGTGGGCAGTAAGTTTTAGTAAATTCATGTTGGGCTTGTGATGTCCATGTTTGAATTTCAAATTAAATGATTGTTGGGCTGCTAGATTAGTACATCAACTTGGGCTTAGAAATTGAGTTTGGATCCGTTGGAATTAAAATTTGGACCAGGATCTTACAAGATATTTTTTGAAACAATATAAATTAATTTTGGTCTTGCTTCTAAATTTATTTTGGTGGACCAAGATAAAAGCAGTCCTTTGAATGAATTAAGAATCATTAGATATTTGGAGTTATTGTTGTTTGATCTGACACGAATTGAAAAGCCGACCGAACATATAACCCAAAACATAGTGATACGGGAAAAAAATTGGGTCCCATGCCCCTTCCCACCGAACGTTTGTTCAAACTCCGCCACTAACCTACATGATACGTTGTAATAAGTAGAGGGGTTAAAAGTGTACAATGGTAATAATTCCAGTGATAGGGAGTAATATGTATAAGTCAAGGGTAGTCATTGTCATTAGTTGGATAGGATGATGTATAAACTGTTGGGTTCGTTAATAAGACGGTTAGACCGTTGTGACCTAATTCGTCCTTTGTGTTTCTTCTTCTTCATCTTCCATCTATCATTGGTATCAGAGCTGCCGAACCTCGTCAAAGCTCTTGATTCGTCATAATCAGCAACTCTTCGTGCGATTTTGATAAAACGTTCCATTCATTTCATTGAATTTGATCTTTGAATCGGTCAAATTCACCCGTAATTCATTTCAAATCTGTCATTGATCATTGATTCGATGAATTCAACCTTCGTTTTCATCAAAAACCCTTCAATTTCACCGAAACCCTAGAAAATTGATCGTAAATTGTGAACAATGACAACTCACAGCAGATCGGATTTAGGGAAATCAAGTCTTGAAAAAACGGTGGAAGATCATGTTGTTAGTCTGCTTAAGGTGGATGCATTTATGCAGAAATCTGACCAAACAATTGCAAATCTTAATGTGAATGTTCAAGCATTATTATCCAAGTTTAATGGACCAACAAGCAACAATGAGGTTAATAACTCCATAATTGGTCCTATTAACAGAAATGAAAGATTGCAAAGGATTGGAAACATTGATTTCCCAAAGCTTGATGGTAATGGAGTGGATGATTGGGTTTATAAGTGTGAACACTTCTTTAATGTAGATGAGATGCCAGATAATTTCAAAGGTACTATATGCTGCGATTCACCTTGAAGGGATGACAGTTAAGTGACATCAAGCCTTCTTGAAGACGAAGTCAGTGCTGATTTCAGAAATTACATGTAAAGAGTACTCACAAGCTATTGTGCCTCGATTTTCACCGATTCTATTTGAAGATGCAATGGGAACAATTTCTTCATTGACCCAAACTGGGTCACTTGCTATAAGTATATTGCTCAAAGCAGTGAGAATGTTCCAGCCAAAGACGATGAAAGAAGCTTTTTATTTGGCCAAGATCGAGAACACGACTAATAAGTCTTTAGTATCTTCAAATGGAAGCGTGTATAACTCTTACAATCAGTCTTATGTTAGCAAGAATTAGAGTTCAGTAAAGCCACCAGTAAATGTATCACATCTGCCATTATTACCTACTCCATTTGTAGCCAAGAAGTTACATAACACAAAACAAATATCCAGTAAAGAAATTGAAGCTGAAAGGACCAGAGGAGAGTGTTTTTAGTGTAGTGAGAAATTCACACCAGGACATAATTGCCCAAACAGACAGTTGTTTATGTAAGAAATTATTGGAACTAAGGAAGAATGTGAAAAGTTAGATGAAACTGAACCTGTTCTATAACAGGACTAGCCTGAACCACAAATATCTATCCATCCATTGACTGGTATACAATCTTTTTCTACCATGAAGGTATTAGGTACTATAGGGAATATTCAACTTAGAATCTTGATTGACTCTGGTTCCACTCATAACTTTTTGAATAAAAAGTTGGCCTTAAAGTTGAAATGTCCTTTAAAACCAATTGATGGAATGACTGTAGGGGTTGCTAATGGGAATAGAATTGAATGTGCATATTATAGTCCTAATTTTTAATGGTATATGCAAACTATGTGGTTTACCACTAATGTTTTAGTTATTGCCTTAGATAACTATGCCATGGTCTTAGGAGTGCAGTGGTTGATGACCCTATGGTCTGCTATGTGGAATTTTATGGATCTCACGACCACAGTGTAAGCTCAAGGGAATGGATAATAACAAAATGTTTATCTATTCAGCTAATTCATGCATACACTTCTAAATCAAGCAGATAAAATGGTAGAGGCCAATCTGTTTAGCTTACAACTATACACTGAACAGAAATTTCAACACCATACAAACATAACAAACATGAACTATGATGATCAACTACAGTCACTGCTAACGGAATTTGAAGATGGCTATTGCCCTACCACCTAAAAGAGAATGTGACCATAGGATATTGTTAAAAGATGAATCTAAAGTGGTCAACCTTAAGCCTTATAGGTACCAAGCTACTCAAAAGGATATCGTTGAAAAGCTGACTAAGGAACTGTTAGACACAGGGGTAATTACGGGTAATACTAGTCCGTTTCCTGCTCCATTAGTTCTTGTTAGGAAAAGAGATGGCTCCTGGAGATTTTGCATTGATTATAGTGGTCTGAATGAAGTCACAGTAAAAAACAGTTACCCCATTCCTTTGGTAGAAGAGTTGTTTGAAGAATTGGGAAATACGGTGATTTTTTCAAAGTTGGATTTAAGAGATGAATATCATCATATCAGAATGCATGATGATGATATCCAGAAGACTGCATTTAGAACACATGAGGGATTATTTGAATTTGTGGTCATGCCTTTTGGCCTAGCTGTCACAACCCCCGACCCTACCCTGGACGGGAGCCGTGAATAGATTCCAGTGGGACCGGTGTTTATTAAAATTATCACAAGGAAATTTCATCAGGACCGGGTGTCAGGACAAAATAGTAGAGTTTTCAAACACCGAAGTTTTCATTTCATAAACTGTGGGATAAAACCGATATTTACATAAAATATTTTCACGGGGATAAACCCTTAATTACAAAACACATTTTATTTAGGTGACACAGCCACTTATTTAAGCTTGAGTGCTTCGTAGCACTTTTTCCTTCCCTTCACAGTAAATCACCTGAAACGCGTTTAAAAACATTTGATCAACGGAAAATACTGGTGAGTTCATTCAATTGTATAAAAAGACATTTTCTTATAATTACAGCATTAAAAGTTTTTACATTTGTTTATATATTAAAACTACCCAAAGGTATTTGTCAGTTAGCAGTCCCTGTGACCGTGGCCATGTTACTATTGGTCCTTCTTCCAATCAGTAACGCATTATAAGTAATGTATACAAAACTCTACATACTGACAGTAGTTTTCCTGTAAGAACACAAAGACTTAATCACTGTAAATATAAGTAACAATGGGAAAACATTTAGGGTTCCTAGATATACACACTATGTACTACATATTAATGTAAGAAACCAAATTAAACTTTCACGATAATCACGAGATCAAAACCGCAATGTATAAAGTATCACCTTATTCAAGCAGAACTTCAGCCTTTCATTGATAGGGTTTCGGACTAATCGAACATAATATCGTTTCAGCGATTAGGGTTCCATACACGAAAATCGAGACAGAGACTCGCGAAAATTGTTTTTCGAAATAAAAAATAAACACTGAGACTGCTCATGACCATAGTTACCTAATTCGCGGTTCGCTCCGGTACGGGTACGCGGTTCGCTAGGTGTGACGTTTTCGGTACGGAGGGGGGTAGGTTCATTTCGGTACGAACCGGTACGGTGTACCATGGAGTCCGGTTCGGTGTACACAAATTAAAACATAAATTATCAAATTACAAAAAATAAACATTGAAGGTTGAAGATAAAAATTGAAATTGAATAGGAGTAGAAACTGATGTAATTTAGTTAAATGTTATATACATATAATCTTAATTTATACTTTTTATGTATAAATTTATTAGTTTAAGGACCAAATGTAAACTAGTTAGGATAGAGAGGGTTAAATGTTCAAATACACAAACTATATTCACACTTTTTTTTTATGTAAAAAACTATAAGTTTTAGGGTTTTAATGTAAACTAGTAAAAAAAAGGGGTTAAATGTTGTAATAACTAAACTTGTTTAAACCCTAAAAACCTAAAACATACGTAGCCTGCTGTTCTTCTTCCCCTTCTTACTGGTTTCTGGCTGAAAACAACATTGGCGTCTGAATTCAGCTATGGATCGCTGTACCCAATCGATTTGGGACGTCCACCTTGTCTATTTGGTTCGCTGAACCGAATCAATTTGGATCGCCGTACCTCCGCAATCAGGAACACCGACGCAACTCGGTTCGCCGGACCATGGCGTTCCGGTACGCTTACGATTTCCGATTGGGTACACCACGATCCAATACGTGGTTCGTGGCTACCCTAGCGATTTAGGTAACTATGCTCATGACTCTTCCTATTTATAGCTGAAAAGTGTCGCTGTCGCACCATGCGACGACAAGCCTTCCTCGTCGCGCCACGCTACGGAGCTGGCTAGGGCATAGGTTGCATGAGTCAGTGGGCTAGCCTTGCCACATAGCGACACATGGCATCGCGTGGCATCCGGAGAATCTGGCACCGTCGCGCCACGCGACAGTCCTAGTTTGTCCTGTCGCGCCACACGACAGTGTTTTTTTTTCCTCTTTTCGTTTTCGGTTTTCGTTGGCGCGTGTTCGGGGTTTTTATTACGAATTGTTGTGGGATATTTTTGATGGTTGTTACACTAACAAATGCCCCTGCAACCTATTAAGCATTAATGAATGTATCTTTTAAAGAGTTCCTCAGGAAATTTGTGCTAGTGTTTTTCAATGACATATTGGTCTACAGTAGCTCTATGGATCTTCATTTGGTTCATTTAAGATAAGTTCTATTGACTTTGGGGCAACAACAACTATATGCAGAGAAGTCTAAATGTACTTTTGGAGGGTCTTCTATGGAATATTTAGGTCATATAATAATATCCAATAAGGGGGTCCCTATTGTTAACAGTAAAATCGAAGCTATCAACGATTGGCCTATACCTACAGATGTTAAGCAGTTGAGGGGGTTTCTAGGGCTCACTGGATATAACAGGAGGTTTATTAAGTCTAATGGCATATTGGCAAAACCTTCAACTGATTTGTTGAGGAAAGATGCATTTATATGGAATGATGAAGCCACTCAAGCTTTCAATAAACTAAAAGAAGTTATGTCCTCTCCACCAGTTCTGGCTTTACCAAACTTAAACAAGCGCTTTGTGTTAGAAACTGATGCTTCTGGAAAAGGGATAGGGGCTGTATTAATGCAGGAGGGTCACCCAATTGCTTTTATTAGCAAGGCTCTCTCTACAAGATAACAAGCTTATTCTGTTTATGAGAGAGAGTTCTTAGTCATTATCTTTGCAGTTAGATATTGGCATCTCTGTTTGTCCATGGGTCATTTCACTATTAGAACAGATCAGAGGAGTTTGAAATTTCTATTGGAACAAAAGATTACTTCTCCCTTACAACAAGTGTGCCTCTCAAAACTAATGGGATATGATTTTTATATAGTGTACAAGAAGGGCTGTGAGAACAATGTTGCTAATGCTTTATCTAGAGTTCACACTCCATCTTTAATGACTCTCACTCTAATCACTTTTGTTCCTGCCTTATGGACCGGAATTCAATCTTCTTGGTCCAGTTATCCTAAGTTGTAGTCTGTGTTGCAAGAATTGAAAGCTTGTGGAAGCAATTCCAAGTTTACTTGGAATAATCAGGCCTTGTTTAAAAACGAAAAGATTATAGTGGGACATGATGAAATTCTCCAAATGGATATTATTTCTATCTGTCATAAAGAAGCTAGGCATTCGGGTTACATGCCACCATTCAAAAGATTAAGTCTTTGTTTACTTGGAAGGGAATACACAAACAAGTCAGGAACTTTATAAGAAACAACAGTATATGTCAGAGAGCAAAGTATGAAACAATTGCTTCTCAAGGATTGTTACAACCTTTACCCATTCCTCAACATGTGTTTTTAGATATTTCCAAGGATTTTATCGATGGATCACCTAAATCTCAGGGTAGACTCTATCTTTGTTGTTGTGGATAGACTTACTAAATACAGTCATTTCATAGCACTATCTCACCCTTATTATGCCCTGCCAGTTGCTCAGTTATTTCTAGATCGTGTATTCAAGCTACATGTTTGGCATGGCACAATTGTGTCTAACAGAGTTCCTATATTCATCAGTCATTTTTGGAAAGAATTCACTACCTTGCGGGGAATTCAGTTGTCTATGTCCACTACTCATCATCCACAAACGGATGGGCAGAGGTTGTAAATAGATGTTTGGAAACTTACCTGAGTTGTGTAGTGATGGATAAACCAAACAACTGGACCAAATGGCTATCTCTAGCAGAGTTTTGGTACAATACAAATTACCATTCTTCATTGGGCTTTTCAGGCTCTATATGGATATCCTCCTCCTGTGTTCATTCCATACATCTCAAAAGATGTAAGAGTGGCTGCTATGAATGAAGTCTTGTGTGATCGAGAGGAGATGATCAAGCTGCTCAAATTTTCTTTGACAATAGCCCAAAATCGAATGAAACAAGCGGCACATAAGCATGGAAGTGAGAGACAGTTCCAAGTTGGTGAATTTGTTTATGTTAAGCTACATCCATAACGACGTTGTAATAAGTAGAGGTGTTAAAAGTGTACAATTGTAATAGTTCTAGTGACAGGGACAAATATGTACAATAGTTATAAGTCAAGGGTAGTCATTGTAATTAGCTGGATAGGTTGTATAAATTGTTGGGTTCGCTAATGAGACAGATAGACCGTTGTGACCTACTTCTTCTTCTTCATCTTCCGTCTTGCATCCAACTAATCACAAGATGTGTATACTTTAATTTAACATACACATCTACCATCCTTTTAAACATAAGTTCTCACTTTATTCCCATCAACGCATACTTAAATGCATGTGATACAAGCAACTATGTCGTGTGTCAACTTTTTCACTCATACATTATCAACAAATTAAAACGTCTCTTTTATAAGAGTAAATTACAAAGTTCGTCCTTTATGTATGTCATATATTACAAAGTATGTCATTTATCTTTAATAAGCTCAGAAAACATACTCAATGTTTGTAAACCCTTACAAGTTATGTCCTTTAGTCATAACACAATTAGTTTTCATGGTTAAAGTTGACTAAGTCAACCCCACATAAGGGTATTTTAGTCATTTTATCCTAAATATCAAAATAAAAATCATAAAAAACAATAAATAATTTCTTTGTTTAAATATACATGTATCTATATATCTAAATATATATATACATACAGACACATATACACACTCTCTCTCTCTATCATCTCAAACTCTCTCTCTCTCTCTACCGGACTCCCACCACCACCACCGGAGCCGACTTCACCAGAGCCGAATGTTCTTTCCGACGGTACTTCACCGGAGCCGAATCGCTCAAATCGAAGCGAGAAACAAGTGCCAAAACATAGCCCTAGCGATTCAATCTCTTCAGATCTGTGTTAAACTAATGGAGATTTGTTCACGAGCGAATTTTCATATGTCGAAGAGTAATTTCTACATGGCGTTGAAGTGTATTGACTCAATTGAACGAGATTTTATCCACAAAACGCCGTCGTCTACGCTCCGGAGAATGCTCGAGAAGAATATTCCGGCGGTTAGGGCACATATTGAGCGGAAAATCAGTAAGGAGTTTGGTGACTGGCTGGTTGAGATCCGTACGCCGCGAATGCGGCTCTCGGTTTTGATTTGACTCCGTTGTGCAGGATGAAGATGGGTTGTGGTGATGGTAGGATAGTTAGAGAGAGAGTTTTGGGTTCGAGTTCAATCGTGCAAGGTGAAGATGAATCGTCTTCTGGTTCGAGGTGTGGATCTGTTGAGGTGTTTGGAGAGTGTGCAGATTTGGGTTTTTGATTTTTGTGTGTGGTTTTGTTTAGATATGAATCGTGCAGATTTGGGTTTTTGAAGTTTTTGTGTGTGGTTTTGTTTAGATCTGTTGAGGTGTTTGGAGAGTGCAGATTTGGGTTTTTGAAGATGAATCGTGCAAGGTAAGATGGAGTGTATGAGAAAGACTTATCTTGATTTGGGTTTTTGATTTTGTGTGTTGTTTTGTTTAGATATGAATTGGCTGAGTGTGCAGATGATGATGAAATAAAGATCTGCGTTCAGAGAGAGAGAGAGAGAGAGAGAGATCTGCGTTCAGAGAGAGAGGGAGAGAGAGAGAGATCTGAATTTTTTATAATTTTTTTAGTATTTAGGGTAAAATGACCAATATACCCTCATGTGCTTCTCACATGACCTGAATTAACTGGGAAAACAAACTAGGTTTAGGGTAAAGGACATAACCTGAATGGTTTTTCAAACATTAAGTATGTTTTCTGAGCTTATTAAAGATAAAGGACATACTTTGTAATAAATGACATACATAAAGGACGAACTTTGTAATTTACTCCTTTTATAATGAAACATTGTACACACGCAACTTGTGTAGCATCTATAATTTGGATTTTGGCGTATGTAGTAGTTCATATCAATTAGGCTTTGGTGCACAAGTTATCCTATTTTTCATATCATTTACTTTTCATCTTCACAATTACTGATTTACTATAAGTTATGGATTATTATTCACTCATGTTATTAACACTAGTCGCATTCACAACCCAAGTCAACCGAACTTTTAATAAAAAAAACTAATCTCCCACTCTTCCATCTAGGGATGAGTTCGGTACCGAATATACCCGGTACGGTACGGTTCGGTACCGGTATTTGAGGGTAAAAACCGGTACCGAACCAATACCGAAAATGTCAAAAGTCGGTGTTCGGTACCGGTACCGGGTACTAACACTAGTCGCATTACAACTTAAGCCAACCCATCTACACAACTTAAGCCAACCCTGTGACAACTCGAACTTCCCCTTACGTTGTAATCTTGAGAGATTAATAAAATAGAATTCACTGAGTTATGTGCTTATGTGTTTAAATATTTGTTGATTATAAAATCTATATGGTATATTAAAGATGTAAAATAACAAACCAAACCACCCACACACACACCATGCTCTTCTTGTGAGGGAGGAAACAGAGGTGAAAACACAAGAAAGCCTGCCATATAGAAGAAGCGCCAGCAAAAGCAAGCAGCCGCCTTAGACAAATTTGCACACTTCAGGGGATCACTTCGCTTCAAGACCTCTGAGGCATTTTTCTGGTTGCCTCACGTATCACACTTTTTTATAACAAGGGTTCTAGCAAATCTCTATTTAAAATTGGTCAGAAAAAAAGCTACAAGCTTGATATATAATTCGCGCAATTTGAGTTCGATGTTATCGTGCACATTCATAACCCAAACTTGAGTTTCACCAAACCGTCAAACCATCCAGTCAAGCTTTAGCTTAGCCTAAGATACTTGAGTCGAGCTCAAGCTTGGCTTAGCTCACCTACAATCCTAGTGGCAACATGTTTATACTACAGAAGTTACGATGACCAATATCCAGACATGTCATAAGTTGTTTTAAATGGTCAACAAACTAATATTCAAGACCTTTTCCATTACAGTCTTACTCACACACTTACCACCTTATCATTGTCGAAATAAATTCTAAACTAAGCAACTAAAATCACCAAATGGAGACAGTTAGGGATCTCCAAGACATTTCTCATTAAAGTTTTAGCAAGAACTCAAAAGTTCTTTAAAGAACAATGTTTAAAAAGCAACTTAGAAAATCTATCTTGAGTTAATAACATCTCAAACCTATTTCGAAGTTTATTTGTAACAACTCTAGGTTTTGTCTAACGTTTACCAAACAGCAAAAAACGGAAACAAGAAGCCAAACATAACAAGTTCAATGATAACAAGATCACCATACCGATAAAGACTCTTTAAAACGCTTAATAAGCCCGTCTTTGCGTTTTCTTCGGCTTCTTCACAAAACTCAACCTGATCTTCTTTAGCGTTCTCCTCTTTCTCGCCATCTTTTCTGGCAACGTCTCTCGCTTCTTCTCTTTCACCACTTTAGGTTTCTTCATGAATCTTGGATCCAATTTATAAGCTTTTACTTCAACTGGCAGCCCCTTACTTTCAGCTTCTTTGAAAAGAGCATTCGCCTTTTCTACACGCCCATGAGCGCATAACTTCCCCATCAAAAGATCATAAGTCTTGACCCCGGGCTCACAATCTTTCTTCATCTTTGCAAAAACAGCTAACGCGTGATCAATCCTTTCAATTCCACATAAAATCTTGAGAAACTCAAAGTACGCTTTCTTATCGAGTTTATCACCAAATCCAGCTGATTTCATTTTATCAATCATTTCATCTCCCTCACCGATTCTCGCAGCTTGATACAAACTCTTGATCAAAACAAGAAACGTTTCCTCATTCGGATGACACCCCCATTCCCCCATCCGATCAAACAAATTCATCGCCTCTTCGGTCTTACGAATCTTGCATAAATTACTAATCAAGATATTAAAAGTCTCCACATTTCTCGGAACCCCAGCAACATCCATATCAATCAAAACTTTCTCTGCTTCAGATTGAAGCCGAAACGGATCCTTTTTCCTACAAAGCTTACAAACACAATCAAGAATCGCATTGTACGCAACCGACCCGATTTCAAACCCACCCCTATACATTTCCTGTGACAACCTCCTAGCCTCATCAAGTTTCTCATCAACACACCAACCTTTAACTAAAGTATCACAAATAAACTCATCTGGGAAAAACTCATTAGCCACACTAGTAACCAACTTTTCAGCATAACTAGCAAACCCATGATCACACAACTTAGACACAACAACCTTCAAAGAATCCATATTCCTCACAAACCCATAATCAATTTCCATTTTTTCAAACAATGCAACCACTTGTGTGGGTCTACCAGCCCTAACCAACCTATCAACAACCGCTTCAAAAGTTTTCGCACCTGAAATTTCTTTACTTGCAACAAGAAGTTCATGGGTCGCCTTGAAATCTTTCCTCCGGCCAAAATACTCAACAAAATAAGCTAAAGATTCGTCTGTAAGCTCAAAATCAGATCTTGTTGAAACCCATTTGTGGAAATCAAGAGCCGTGCGTCCAGCATCTGGGGAGAGATTAAGTGCAGTAAGAATGATATTAGGGTTTAGGGTTATGTGAGAGAAGCTTAAATCAAGGCGGCTGGGTAGAGGGGTAGATTGGTCATTTGGGTCTTTCAAAAGTTCATGTGAGATTGATTGAGCAATGTGTTGTGAATCTTGGATGTGGGTTTGTGAAGAGAAGAATTTGGGGAATGAAAGTGAAGAGGGTGTGGAAAAAAAGTAGGGTTTTTTGGGGTGGATTGATTGCAACGGTGGCGCCGGCGACGGTGGTGGTGGTGAGGAGAAGTGGCTGCGGCGGAGGAAGGTCCGGATATGTGCCGCCATCAACGGCGGAGATGGCCTGTGCATCGTTGTTTTGTTTCAGAAGTTGATAGTAGACAAGATGAGAGCTTAAGATTTCAAGAAAACCTAAAATGACTTGACCCGGATTGGATCCGAATTAGACCCGGATTGGAAAATCTGGGTCTTGGTTGTTAAAAAGACTACTTTACCCCAACTTGTTTGATTTCTGCCCATGTTTTATGAGGGTATAAGGGTCTTTTGGGGGAAAAGGAATATGAGAGGCATGTAAGGAAGTGGATAGAATGAGATATATAATGTATGTGTGATGATGTGGTTGCCATAAAATCAAAATAAAACTGAAAAATCCAACTGCTGTTCATATTTTGGCCACAGTTCTTGCTTCTATAGGCCGAGAAATCCAACAAGGTACAGTTTTGATCTTATCTTTTTGGGTTTTTTTAGTATATTGCTTCATGTATGTATGTATGTATGTGTTCTTGTATTTAAATGTTATTCATGCAACAGGGTGTTTTAAATTAGTTAATTTCACTCCAAATTTGCTAAGGATTGTGGGTTATGTGATTTGGGGTAAATGCTATTTTCAATTAATGTGTATGAATCAATGGGAGTTAAGTTTATTGTATTCTAAATTTCTAATGGTGTGATTAAGTGCCCACCAGTTGTTTGATGAAAGTCCTCAATGAAATTAACTTTATGATAAACATGCTGTTTTACATTTTAGAAACCCATGTTTAGTATATTCTTTTGTATATTTTAACAATCTGATCATTGTTTGCTTTTTGAACAATTTAGAGAATTTGGTAGAATTGTTTCTTAGGTAAGCAGTAATACTGCGCATGTTAAGGGGCAGAATTTTGTGTTTAGCAGGGTAGGGTTTGCTATTCCGAATGGGGTAGCGGCGCAACTTATTGCTCGTCTACCTGCCATTAGTCTGTAATCGTGTCTGAAAGGATTAAGTAATCATTCTTGGAAATAGAATAAATGTTTGTGAACTAGAAATGAAATTGGTGTGTTTAACTCACTTGTTCCTCACATGGCAAGCGGAACGATATTTTGTTAAAACTTTGAGTAAATACTCATGATATATCATTGCCAATGCCATTATCATACTATTTGATATGGTGACTAAATTGTTCTAATTGAACTAATAAAATGCATGATTGCCAAAATATAGTTGTCGTTTTACATTCTAACTGTATTGCTACGAATTTTACAACAATTTTGTCAGAGTGATTGCTATTAGGCGTTGCATAATCAGAGCAAACCAAAGAGATGTTGTCTTTGCAACAGTTACCTTGTACTCAGGTTAATCTCTTTTCTTTGCTTTTGGCCCGTTTTCGGAAAACAAAAGTCAACATCATGTCTTTTTGGCCTGTTTATGTCAGTTAGGACTGTGTACCAATGGTCAGTTTAAAAAAGGTGTGCCCTTTGTTGTTAGAGCAGAGCAAGTATCAACTGCACCTTCAACCACTCTACAAGGTAAACATCTTAATTATCATTTGGAATATAGTTTGTAACTCATGTTATGTAGTTTATGCTGTTTTGATATAAATATTACCAGTACAGTTAATAAATGATTTTTCGTTTTCTTATTGAAGAAAGAACTTTATTGATTTAACCACAGTTTATGTAAACTTTTGCTGGTTGCATCCTTATATACAATTGTTTGCTAGACATTTGTAGTTTATAAGATCTTAGAATTTGACTTACAAAAAGCTATTATAAATTTATTACTTTCTTTTTAATTGAAGTATGTTACAATCAGAGATTTTGCTTTACAGATAAAGTTGGGAGGCGTCAAATGCTTGCCACCGGTGTAACAATTGCTCCTTGGTTGCTTTTGTCACACCAAAAATCAACAGCGTGTATGTACTTTTCCCTGCTGATTAATGATTATTTCACCTAAAGCTACATGTGGCAAAATGGGCGGGTGGGTCAGAAGGTAGATTTGTCAAAAAGTTCGGGGTCCAAACGAGTATTTTGTACACATGATAATGAGTCAGATTAACCTGAACACTTATTTTGCAAGAATTTATTTTTTACAGTAGCGTGATGATCACAAATATGCGATTTCTTAGTATTATTTAGGAGGTTTATTCATTAAAATTACAATTTGGGTGACTTTCAACATGTTTGACCCGCATTCTTTTTAGCTAGTTGGAGATTAAACAAAAACAAAATCAGCCCTTTATTTATAAGTTAAAGATATCATATAATTAATTTTTAGTTTTTTAGGGTTTACATTTCCTTTATCGCCTTGATAAAATTTGACTTCCATGATGTCTGTTAGATTAACTCATTAATAATCATGGCTTTCTAAGAGTAAACTTTTGATATGATTCAGTTGCTGCAGAAAACGTGAAGGGATTTTTACCGGTCACAGATAAGACAGATGGATACTCGTTTTTGTATCCCTTTGGATGGCAGGTATATTTTATGCTTTTATCTTATTCTTGGACCATCTTGCAATTTTCTTGAACAGTAAAAATAATTTGTTTTTTTTTTTCTTCTTTTTCTTGAGCCAGGAAGTTGCTGTTGAAGGACAAGACAAGGTTTTTAAAGATGTTATCGAACCTCTAGAAAATGTGAGCGTTAACGTGTTCCCTACAAACAAAGAGGACATTCGAGACCTTGGTTCCCCACAAGAGGTTTGCTTATATAAAATGTGCATGTATAGTTTTTATTTGTTTCTTGCATCTCATAATAACACTTGGATCTAAAAGTATGTTTTATGTTTCACTTTTGAAGCCTGAATTCCTCATGAAAAAAATGCAATTCATTTGTGAACATGTGTTATTATCCTCAGAAATGCTAGAATAATATGTTTACTATCAGGTTGCCGAAGCGTTAATTAAAAAGGTTCTTTCTGCCCCAACTCAGAAGACGAAACTACTTACTGCAGCCGAGGTTAGATTCTTAAATACATCTACATATACAACATATATTTATGTTTTAGTCGTCTTATATAGTCCAACATAGTTATCGTTTTTTCTACGCAAAAGGTATAATCTTTTCTTTTGTTTCTCTTTATTTGCTTGATAAAACTGAAAGTATGATTTCACCACAACCACTAGTCACTCAAAAATACCATCATCAATCAGACGGCGTATATATACAACTGAACATTTATCACCCTTTCTATTTCACAGCATGAAGTGGATGGGAAAGCTTATTACACTTTCGAATTTGTTGCTCAAGCTCCAAACTTCACTCGCCACGCTCTCAGCACAATCGCCATTGGCAACGGTATAATCCATACTCAACCCAGTCGGGTCTTACTGGGCCGGGCCATATGTCCTTTAGAATTTAATGAATAGTTACTGTAGTGTTTAAACGGTCTCTGTTTTAAGCAAGTTTTAAGAGTTTGCCCATTTGTCATGATGGAAATAAAATACAACCCAAGTCAAACGGGTCAAGATCGCAACCTCTATATATTCTAACTATGCAGTCTGGTCTGTTTTTGTCTCTATCTTTTAGGGAAGTTCTACACCTTGACAACGGGTGCAAATGAGAGACGATGGGGCAAGATGAAAGACAAACTGAGCATGGTGATTGATTCTTTCAAAATCTTCAAAGTCTGAAGTGAATATTCATTCTTTGTTTCAACTTCATGGTTAACACTGCAGGCTATATCCAATTTCCATATATAGTTGAGCAATTGTATTAAAAATTAAATTTAAAATTTAAGCATCTTTTTCTTTATATATCACTTTCGATTTGTGTTTAAATAATATTTCATATTTTCTAAATTTTGTACTTCTTATGTGCAAATCCTTAGGTGATATATCTTATCTGAGTAAAATGCCAAAATGGTCTCTGAGTTTAGGCCACTTTTGTCACTTCAGTCCAAAATGAAACTTTTTGTATCTGGGTCCCGGAGGTTTCAATTTTGTTGCCATTTTCATCCGATTGGCAAACTAGGTTGGAATTTTCTATTAACATCTCTTTTTTTTGTCGTTTTCCTCATTTAATTAAAATATATTATGGCATAAAATGATGATTATACCGTTCATTTAAATGCGGAAACCGACAAAAAAAGGAGAAGTTAACAGAAAAATTCTAACCCAGTGTGTCAATTGAATTGAATGAAAATGACAACAAAAATGAAACCTTAAGGACCTTGACACAAGAAGTTTCATTTTTGGGCTGAAGTGGTAAGAGTAGCCTAAACTCAAGGACCAATTTAATCATGTATTTGTACCGTTTAGTTGCACATGTGAGGTTATATTCCTATACATGGTGTAGGTTGTATTATTTTTACACTTACGCATGTTTTATTACTTACACATGCGTATGTTTAATTACCTAAACATGTGTGGATTGTAATACGCATGTTTTATTATTAGTTACAACTTTTCAAATTAAAAATACATAGTGGATTGCAATAAAACATAAACAACTGAAATTTAAAATATAAAAATTAAAGGTACGAAATAAAATAAAAGCGACAAGACATCGTTCTCAAATTTCTACAAGCCGGTTTCTCAAAATTCTCCAAACCGCAACGTTAGTAAACCGAGTGTTGTGACTCGCTACGGGCTACGGCAATCGCTTCATCCTCAAGCAAACCTTTCTCGTTGTTCAACACATTGATAAAACACATCTCAAATCTTGTATACTTTGCTTGTAGAAGGGAAAATTTTCCTAATATTACCCTATATATTAATAAAGGAAGCTTGTGAATAGTAATACACGCCACATGTCACTTCATCATTTGTTCTTTTTCCCTTTTACACACTTTCAATACTGTGGGCATGTTTGGCTAAGCTTATTAGAGTTAAAAAGGACTTTTGGGAAAATGACTTTTTGAAAAGGAGTTTTAAAAAAAGTGTTTGGATTAGCTTATAGGGTGGGAAAAGTCAATAAGTCAATAAGTTGTTTTTTAAAAAAGTGTTTGGCTTAGCTTATTGATGTAAAATGACTAAAATGGGCATTCTTTTATATATAAGGGGTAAAGAAGGGGTATATTGGTAATTTAAAGTTTGAAAAGTTATAAGCTGGCCAAGAAGTCACAATATTGTGACTTCTTAAAAATTCCTTTTCATTCATCTCAAAAAGCCATTTTCAAAAGCACTTTTCAATTTGCCAAACACTAAAATGACTTATTGGCTTTTTGATTAAGCCAATAAGTCAATAAGTTACTTTGAAAAGCTTAGCCAAACATGCCCTGTATATATACAATTGCGGTAGGATTTATGATGTATATCAGTCATTAGTAAACTGGTTGGTTAACACTATGTGTATTCCAGTGAACTTGGGTTTGACTCTACCTATCCCATTTTTAACAATCTTTCTTTTTGCAAGGTGAGAGAGGTAAAACCTAAACGCCTCTCTATCTCCTTCAAAACCCTCTCTCAAGACACACACACATCCAACACTCATCTTATCTTCTTCTTCCTCTTGATTTTTAGTTATAAATCTTCAAACCTAAGCTTCTATTGGAGATAACTGTCCGAGAAATCGAAGCTTTGGTTAATCTACAAATTGATTCAGATTCAGAGAGAGACCTTAGAGTTTGAGCAGGAGAGAAAGCGGGGCCGGTTTCCTCACCTGTCACCCATCTTCGGTCAGATTTTGATTTCTGCAACCATTGTGGCTGAATTAGGGTTGGCGGTGAACATTGACCGCAATCGTCGCTGAATTAGGGTTCCGACGGAACCTTCTATATTCTGCCAGAAGTTACCTGCGACACAGGTAAGTTCTATGGTGAAGTTTATCAATCGAACAACAACAATGGCGGATCCTTATTGGCGATACACCGCTTCCGCTGACAGAGGTATCCGCACACCTTCTTCTTCTCGAATAAACCCTAATTCGTCAAATTATTCATTAAGTTATCATATTCGCTGTTTAGATTTTGATAATCGGCTTTGTGATTAACCTAATTCCAGTTCTATTCAATCTATCGTATCGTGAAACCGTAATTTCATACATTTAAGAGTTTTCGAGTCAATTTACGGTTCATATATGTTTCAGCAGGATGAATTGCATGTTATTAAGAGTTTTTTTAGTCAATCTAGGGTTCATATATGTTTCAGTAGTATGAATTACATATGATTAAGAGTTGGTTATTGATGTTTAGGGAAAAGAATCAAATAGTTTGAAGTTTAAGCAATCTAGGGTTTATATATGTTTCAGTAGTATGAATTATATATAGTTAATAGTTTTTGAGTCAATTTTGGAGAATAGTTATTAATGCTTAGTGAATAGAAGAAGTTTAAACAATTTACGGTTGCTAAATGTTTCAGTAGTATGAATTACATATAGTTGAGAGTTTTTGAGTCAATTCAGGGGAATAGTTATCGATGCTTAGTGGAAAGAATTAATTAATTATGAGGTTTAAACAATCTAGGGTTCATATATGTTTCAGTAGTATGAATTACGTATAGTTAAGAGTTTTCAAGTGAGTTTTGAGGAACACTTGTTGATGCTTATTGAAAGGGATCAAATAGTTTTGAAGTTTGAACAATCTAGGGTTTATATATATTTCAGTTGTATGATTTTTTTACATATAATTAAGAGTTTTTGAGTCAATTTTGCATAATAGTTATTGATGTTTAGGGAAAAGAATCAAATAGTTTTGAAGTTTAAGTTTAAACAATCTAGGGTTTATATGTGTTACATTAGTATGGAATTTTGAAGTTTTAAAATTGTGTCATGTGAAAATCCTAATTTGTTTCACTACAGCTTATCTGTTGCAGGTGCCTATTCTGGCTACTTACAATCTGATGCATCGACATTATCGTCCCAACCTTGGCGGCCGTCATCTGATTATTTACAGAAGGATGTAAGAATTGCACATGTTGATATGTTTATGTCATGTTATATGAAATTTTCATTGGTGTGTTAGGCAATAATGGGTCCGTTTTCTGTTTATTATTTAAAGATCCTGGGAGAGAGAACTGGAGCGGGCATTGGCGCCCGCCCTGAAACTAGCTCTAATGGTTACCCGTCTACTTGGGAAGATCCGTATTCGATTGGAAGAAGAGGTGTTTTACATGGAACTGGGCCCAGGATTCCCGACATATTAAATGGCAGGCCTGATTCCTTGAGGAAGGCTGATAGTATCCCAGTTGGAAGTCCGGAATCCAATGTTTTGTTTGTGGAGGCGCTCCTGTCCGATTGTTCCCGGAGAGAAGTATCTGGTATCCTTTCATATAGAGGTGTCAGTTGAATCAGTTTCAATCAATGTGTTGTTTAGGGAAGGTGAGTCTACATTTATTAACCAGAATCAATAATGCCACAAAGATTTAGTGATAAAAAAGGCAAAAAAAAGTAGTTAATGTTGACATGCATTGCCATTTACATTGTAAATATATTGGGAAAGAAGTGTTAAGAAACGCAATGGGTAAATTTGATTGTTAAATCAGTGACAAAAACGTGAAGTGCGGCGGAATGCGCGCACAACGAAAACGCCTAGTTTGATTAATATTACGATGGTTTTCACCCACATGATGGAATGTAGTCATAACTGTGTTCCAAAATTGTTGCGAATCTGAAGGCATTACTAGCTCGACAGCATCCAGCAAACTCGTGGCCAAAGCGATATCCTCTTACTCAGTCCAATGTCGTGCCATTTTAAAATTCAATATATTTTTTTAGAGTAAAGAATGATGAGTGAGTTGTGGACAAAACAAGTGTATGTTTGTTATATATATAGAAAAGAAAAAGAGATTGAATTATTTTTTAAAGATATGATCGTTCCCAAGATCATATTATATATGGCCCTACCATTCTTCCTCGTTGATCATCGTTATTGTCCTCACGGTGGATCAATAGCGCCCCTTAAGGGTGGGGGTATGGTTTGCGGGTAGGGGGAGTCACCGAGCGGTGACCATACCCTGATGTTGAAGTGTTTCGGTGAGTGGGTGAGAGGTGACCAAAAACGGTGTGTAATCACCGAAGTGATTGATGAGAAAGGGGCTTAATTTTTTTGACCGTTAACACATTTTTTTGACCGTTGGTTTAAATTTTTGAACGTTTTTTTTACCGTTCCACATTTTTATATAAAACTCATAATTTTCAATCAATTTAAAACACACAACTCTTTCAAAAATCTCTCTTTCTACACCCACAAACACCATAGATAAACAAAACAAAGGTGAACCCAAGAAAAAAGGTTCCGCTAGCCGAGGATCGGATTCAAGAAAAAAGGTTTCGCAAACGAGACAAGGTGATTTTAGAGGTCCAAGTGCACCGGTTCAAACCTCCTACGGATATTCACCAACCACTCAACCTCAATTTTTTTACCCCCAAACTTCACAACCAACTTTTTTTAGCACCCAACCTAATTTTCCACCACATATTTTCACACCCAAGCTTCACAACCGAGTTCGATCCATTTGGATTTAGGACCACGCCAATTCAATCACCAAGAGAGAATGTCGAGCGCCCACTTCCTATCTACGATGAACACCAAGATTTAGAGGTTGTCCCCGAAACACAACATTTGGATGTAGATAGTGGCGAGGACGAAGAAGAATATGAGGATGAAGACGGTGATATTGGTGAATCAAGTGAGCCGAAACAAAAGGGAGTCAAGGCGGAGCGTCAAACTTAGACGAAAACACATGAAGAGGCCTTAGCCAAGGCATGGGTTCATTGTTCTTTAAACAAGAAACAAGGAAATGCACAAAAAGGGGACAATTTTTGGAAAAAAGTTCTCGCCCATTACAACGAAACGGTCGGCGGAAGTACTCGAACAGTTCATCAAGTACGTTCAAAATGGATGCCTATGTTGACTAAGATAAACCACTTCAACGGTCTTTGGCATCAAGCGTTAATATTTTATTTGAACATTTAAAAAATATTTTCCATAACATTGTTTATGTTTATGTTTATTTTTTTTTTTACTTTATATTTGTTATCTATGTAGGATCGTATTCGTGGTAGTGGGGTTAGCGACCTCGACGTCATGAATAGGGCTTTAAGTGATTTCAAACCCAAATATCCGAGTGGTTTTCAACATATTGAGGCATGGGAGGTCGTTCGTAAACATGACAAATGGACACCGGTACCATTGTTGGGTGAAGATAGTGGAAGTTCGGGACCAAAAAGAAAGTCGTCCGATTCGGGTAACTACAATACGGGTATACCGGGAACTGAGTCACCGATCGATATACCGGACATAAACATAGACCTGTCACCAACAAGACAAAAAAGGAAAGAAAAGAGGCCCGCAACATCATCAAACGATAGCCAAGAGGCCCTCACCGAGAAGCTCGCGCAATACACTCTTATAAAGAAGAAAAAAAAAGCACGGGCGATAGAGTTGACGAGTATACGAAAGAAACGCGAGGAAGACACCATAGCGTTAGTGGCGGAACAACGCGAGGCGGTGAAACAACTTATGTATGATCGGGATTTGAAGACATTTACTGAGCCACACGACCATGCTCCACCCGAGATGTTGCCGTTTATTCGAGCGAGGAAACGAGATATCGCAAAAAAATATAATTGGCCATGCAATTTCTAAATATTAGGTTTATTTTATGGTTTAATTTTTTAGTTTTAAATGTAATGTGTTTTTTTAATTAAAAGTACTTTTATTTAGTTTAAAATATGTTTTATTTATTTATGCATAGTTTATAATTTCTAGAAAATAAAAAATATATAACTCAAACACCTTAAAGTGATTAACCATACCTAGTGATTAAGTGCAAAATGGGGAGTTGACATAGCATAATATTATTGGTTAGGATTTCACTCAATCACCCTAGAGTGATTAACCATACCCTCCACCCTAATTACGCTTCTGAAATGGGAGGGGGGGGAGACTGTTCTAATTGGTTAATTAGACTTTGATACATGGTTAATTCTTGATTAACCCGACGGATTTCTTTTTTAAGGAAATCTTGGTATATACTCATTGTATACCTGGTTTTTGTAAATATCATTTAAAAAATAATGAATTTTGTAAATTCAAAAGATTAATTCCACAATTAAACAATTTCAAAATTGTTTATGTTAGTCAACAATTGTCGACTAATAATTTAGAATTCATATTCGAATTATCGATTGATTATTTTAATCGAACGAATAATTCATTTGAATTTTATATTCAAAATACTATGCATGGAGGTACTTCAGAATTTGTGACAAATTCAACTAAAGGGTTCATTTAGTCCTTTAGGAGTTTTGTGGTCTGGTTAAGACTCATTAGTTAGAAAACTTGGTTTTCAAGACGTTTGAGTTCTTCTTTTAGCTTAAAGCGGTTAGCTTTAAGACCATTAAACTGAACATGTTCAGCTCTCCTATTTCTAGGTGATCTCTTAAAAGACTGTTCTAATTGGTTAATTAGACTTTGATACATGGTTAATTCTTGATTAACCCGACGGATTTCTTTTTTAAGGAAATCTTGGTGTATACTCATTGTATACCTGGTTTTTGTAAATATCATTTACAAATTAGAATATAAAATTCTTTCTTTTGAAAGGAATCTTTTGAATTTAATCGATCGATTAAATGAAAAAGATGCACAGTACTTTGAATATAATATTCTAAAGATGCATAGTACTTTGAATATAATATTCTAAAGATGCATAGTATTTTGAATATAAAATTCAAAAGATGCATAGTATTTTGAATATAAAATTCAAATGAATTATTCGTTCGATTAAAATAATCAATCGATAATTCGAATATGAATTCTAAATTATTAGTCGACAATTACTGACTAACATAAACAATTTTGAAATTGTTTAATTGTGGAATTAATCCTTTGAATTTACAAAATTCATTATTTTTTATAGTCATTTTTTGACTAAAATTTTTCATTGAAAAACTCATTTGTTTCGATAGTTGTTAATCGATTTCTTTTTGTGTTTGTTTATAAACATCGTTTTTTGATTTTATCAAAATCTTAGTTTTTTGTGTGAATAAATTTCTTTTTAAGATTTTAAGGAGAGATATGAAATATCAATCTTGAAGTATTTTAACAGTTTGAAATAAAACCTATACCTTTTTCTTCTTGTATTTTCTAACTTGAAAATTTTCTAATTCTTCTGCAAGGGACCAATCCAACCCTTATTTCCCTAACGGCCTCCTGCCTCAGCGGTACTTCAACGGGCTCCAGGACTCCAGGTTTTACAGAATAAAAACTTTTAAGATAGAAAATAAGATAGGGGGTTACAAAGAAGTTTTTATTTCATAACTGTTCTCCCGAAGGAGAACTTCTTGATATTTACATCAACTCCTTAAAGGAGTTACTACTCCATACTAGCACACATAACTTGAAAGTAAAATTTGATCATTCGAATGATCAACGAAAGAAAAGTGAGGGTGGTTGAGAGTTGTTGAGAGATAGGTTCAGGATAGGTTGAGGGATATCTAAACTAAAGGAATTCAACTTCTTTATATAGCATAAGTGAATTTTACAAAAGGACTAAAATAGCCTTAAGTGTTCGTCATGCATGACGTTTTTTGGTCGACAAACCCATGTGTTGGGTCCAGCTCTTCGCGTGTCTTCATCTGAAAAGTATGTGTTTTTAATAAAGGGACCACTTTTGTCAGAATTTTCTTCAGTGGAAGATTCTTTACAGCTCATGCACTGATGGCTTTCCTGTGCTCTTTGCATTATTTTGTAGAGTCTCTGTCTTGTAGTGGGACTCACATCAACTTTGTTGAAGATAATGCGTCGCTCCATTTTTTCTAAAGCTTCCTTTGATAGTGGGGTTCCACTATGACTCGTGAAGATATAGAAATTGCTTTAGAGGAATTTCCTTTTTTCCACACTCGGCTGAGTATCGAGTGGCTTCTTGTTGGGCTTGTAATAAAGACCCAAACTTCTTGAATGTTACCGGTCTTCCAGAAACATGTTGAGACACTATGGACCAATCTTCATATATGCCTCTATGCTCTCCATAAAAAATGACATAAAATCTAGAATTGGATTTTACCGTTTCTTGAGTATCTTGGGAGTAACTTGGTCTAAGAGAGACCTGTTCAGTTTTTGGCAAACTGTCAGCCATCAATGGATTTGATGTGCCTTTACCAGAGCCGTTTGCTACTGGGCTAGATGAAGATCGTAGTTCTTCATTAACTTTATAATTTCTTTTTTCCAAAGCAACAGGAATCAACGGACTTGATTTTTCTTTACCTTTAGCCGTTTGTAAAGGAATAGATTCAGATTGTATCCTTTCGGAATCCTGTTCTGAATTAACAGTTGTGTCTAGACTTTCGTCATAGAGAGCTATTTTTTCTTGAATAGCTTTTAATTCTATCAAAAGAAAATTTTCTTTTAGGCGTAAAGCCCTTAATTCTTCCATCCCCCTTTCTTAAAAATTTTTTGAATATGAAGGTGATGATTTTTGAAGAAGAGATGCCTTCTATTTGTAGAAGAAGAATGACATCATTGCTTACGATTTCTGAAAATCTTGTGTTAAGCTATCAGCTAACACGTTTTTTGTCCCTTCTAGGTGTTCTGTATCAAAAGAATACCTAGAAAACCACATTTGCCATCTGACAAGACGACCTTGTTTATTATCTCCAGAAATTTTTGTTTTCAGAAAATAAGTAAAAATTTTATTGTCAGTTCTGACTAGGAATTTAACCGGGGTTAAATAAATAGAGAACTTCGAAATCGTGTTTTTTACTGCCAGTAATTCTTTTTCATTACTGTGATAATTCCGTTCAGCCTGCTTGAAGCTTCCCGAAGTGTACCTGCAAATTTCTTCTCTATCTGCAGTTTTAGCTTTTAAAACACCTCCTCAAAAATCATGAGAAGCATCTGTTTCTATGATTAAAAAATCACTTTCATTAGGAAGATAAAGTTTAGGAAAACTGATCAAGTTTTTCTTTATCTTTTTAATGTAGTCAGTATCGGAATGTTTCCAATCCCATACGTATTCCTTTTTTAGCTTAACCTGTAAAGGTTTTCTAAGCTCTGCAAGCTTAGGAATATAACTTTCTGCATAAGTTAATACACCTAAAAATCTTTGAAGATGTTTTTTGTCTTCTAAAGAATCTGGAAATTTGTGTAAATTTTCCAAGATATGTTTTTGTGGACAATGTGTCCCTTGATCTATTTCAAGACCCAAAAAGTTTATCTTTGTTTTAAAAAGATTAGCTTTCTTTTTTGATAAAATGATTCCATATTTTTCAATTGTTTTTAAAACTGATAAAACATGAGAATAGTGTTTATCTTCCGAGTTCGAGAAAACTATAATATCGTCAACATAGACGGTACAGTAATCTTCTAATCCTCTTAAAGCATTTTACATATGTCTTTGAAATATGCTTGGTGCCTGTTTTAATCCAAAGGGAACTACCTTCCATTGATAGTGACCGTCTGGGCATGTGAACGCAGTTAATAACTGTGATTCTTTGTCTAACAGTACCTGCCAGAAACCGCTTTTACAGTCAAAACTGGAAAAGATAGTGTTTCCTCTTAGAAGAGTTAGTAATTCCTGCATACAAGGAAGATTATGGCTGTCTCCAACAGTGACATTATTAATTGCTTTGTAATTAACAACCATCCGTTTTTTACCTCTTCTTTTTTCCGCTTCATTTTCTACTAAAAAAACAGGAGACATGTGAGGAGATTTACTAGGAATTATTAATCCCAAATCAAGAAGTTCCTTGATTTGTTTATTAAATTCTTCCCTATCCTGTGGACTGTATTTCATAGGTTTAACCCTAATAACAGTTTTAGGATCTACTAACTTAATAGATGCCTTCATCCAATTTTTTGATTTTTCAGGATCAATTGGATTTTCCGAACAAACCTTTTCAAGTAATTCCTCAATTTTTTGAAACTTATGTAGTTCAAGTAGAAAAATTCTTTCAGGTTTTATAATTTCTTGAACTATATTAGTTCCTGGAGTTTGATTTATCTTTGAATCTTTTTTCATGGATTCAAGAAAATCTGGTTTTCCAATTTGAAAAGCCTTTGTAACCTTTTTGATCAAAATCATTTCTTGATTAAGATGAAAAGATACTCTGTCTAACCATTGAGTAAAAGGTCCATAGAGTTGACAGAAATTATTTCCAAGAAGTAAATCCATACCTGAATCTTGTTGGTAGATAGTAGGAATGGTAAATGATTCTCCAGAAAATTGAATTATAAGATTTCTACAAACCTTATCTAATTTAATGACTTCTTTGTTAGCAATAATTGCCTTAATATCTTTGGGAGTATTTTCCCATAGATCCTTAGGAATTATATGTCTGCTGGCTAAACAAAGACTTGCACCTGTGTCTACATAACAATGTAGAGTAATTGTTTTATATCCTTTGAAAAAGATTTTTTCCATTGATATAAATTGAATTTGGATTAGTTATGTTTGAAAAGGCTAAATCCAAATTATGAATTTGTTTATCCTCATCCCCCCAACTAAAAGAGTGATTAGGCTTCGACTCGATATCTGAAGAGCTTTCTTCAGTTTCGGGTTTTTCCTGTTCATTTTTCATGGTAAAGATTTGTTCTTTATTTTCAGAAAAATGTTCAATTTCAGGTTCTTCATTCTTTAAAACAAGAGTCTGTTTTTTATTTTCAGAAAGCTTATGTTCAAGTTTTTCTTTTAAGTTTTTATAAAACTTTTGTTTACGTTCTTTGTTTTCAAAGGACATGAGCTGAACAAGCTTATGAATTTGTTTAGCTGATAAAGTTTTTTCTTTAAAAAGCTGTTCTAACTTTTGAGTAACAGGAATCATTTTATCCACAAGATAAAATAATTTTTGTCTCTCTAAGTTTTTGTATCTCTTTTTCCAAAAGTGAATTATTTCTTTTTAAATCAGCTAATTTAAAAAGTTTATCAGAAGGATGAATACACCAATCCAAGTGTAACTCATAAATTCTTTGATTATTTCTTTGTAAATAGAAATAATTCATAAAAATCTTTAGATTAATTTCTCTAAAAGATTTTTTCATTTGTCCTTTATTGGTCATTTAAAGTTGATCCAAAAGGCCATGTTAATGCATTAGGACATTTAGACTTTCCCAAAGATGGATTTCCAACATTGAAATTTGGAAATGAATATTTTTGAAAGCTTTTTTCATTAAAAATCTTTTCTTTCTTTTTGAGTAAAAGATTTTCTGAATTCATTTTTCATCAAGTTTGTCAGAAACATCCTTGATAATCTTGGCAGCAATTGCTTCAAGATTTTCATTGGTAGACAAATCTTCTACCTTCTTGGTTAATTCTCTAACCAGTTCTTCAATTTTACTCAGAGAACTCATGCAACAGAGATTAATGCTTTCTTAGCTTTAAGCTCAAGAATTTTTTGTTTAGTAAAAACAATGTTTCTTTTGAGAATTTTTATGTTACGAGATCTCATTTTGTGACTAATCATGATATCTTCATAAACTTGTTGTAATTGATATTTATAACTAAAAATATCACTTTCTTCATAAGCAATTTGCGTCTCAAGAAGATGTAGATAGTTTAGAATAGGTGTTATAGACATTTAAGTTCCAATAACCTTTTCTAAAATTTCTCCATATCTGTCTATGTTTTTCGACATAGTTCGCATTAATTGCTCGGTGTCACTAGAGTCTCTTATTTGCAAAGAGGTTCCAGTAAAACTGTGTCTAGGTTCTAATCCTAGCATCTTTTTATTACGTGCAATATCAATTGCCCAATTTTCTTTTAACTGTGAAGGTTCAGAAAACTTACACCCTTCAACAATTCCAATTTCAGAAAATATATCTTCAAGAGTTATATTTTCATTTTCCTTATACTCGATTGAATGAGTACTGTTGGTTAAAGCATACGAGATTAAATAATTAATCGTAAAAACTTTATTACCAGGTTCCATAAGGTTAGTTCTTTCGCACTGGTGTATGAAACTTAAAGTCTTATCAAAATCTTTTGAATTTCGATGTAAAGCAAATTTAGGATAGACAGTAAACATAAATTTACCATAAGCTAAATTTCCTTGAATTGCTCCAAGAAGAGCATCTTGCCTATTGATAATTCTATTATCAACGAGTGTCATTTTTATAGGAAAATTAATTCCATCTCTAAACTGAGCTTTTAGGAGGATTTTAACCGCTCCTATGTGTACCATATTGAAAGACTTTCTCAACTCTGGTTTAATATGCAAAAGCTTTTTTGCTATTTCACCCTTTGTTAAGAGTGGCAAATAAACTTCTCCTGCTGTATTTTTTATGTCGACTGAAAGTTCTTCAGTATTAAAACAATAAAATACTTTATTTTTTCTTGTAAAAGCTTTAGAAACTAAGCTTTGTAAAGTTTTTGTTTGATTAAAAACTTGTTTTGTGTCAAGCTTGAATTTAAGCTTGTTAATTTTAGTTAATTGAAGAGGGGAATAGTTCATGTTCCCTTTAAAAAATAAACAATTTTAAAATAAATTTTAAACGTTTTCTTAAAAGGAAAAATTTAAAATGAGTTTTAAAAATTCGTTTGAAGATTCGAAAGAATCAAACGAACAAGAAGTAACTGAAGTTTTAAATTTCAGTGAAAACGAAAAAGGTTTTGTATCAGATTACATGATTAATTCTGATCAATTAACTAAAATTAACAAGCTTAAATTCAAGCTTGACACGAAACAAGTTTTTAATCAAACAAAAACTTTACAAAGCTTAGTTTCTAAAGCTTTTACAAGAAAAAATAAAGTATTTTATTGTTTTAATACTGAAGAACTTTCAGTCGACATAAAAAATACAGCAGGAGAAGTTTATTTGCCACTCTTAACAAATGGTGAAATAGCAAAAAAGCTTTTGCATATTAAACCAGAGTTGAGAAAGTCTTTCAATATGGTACACATAGGAGCGGTTAAAATCCTCCTAAAAGCTCAGTTTAGAGATGGAATTAATTTTCCTATAAAAATGGCACTCGTTGATAATAGAATTATCAATAGGCAAGATGCTCTTCTTGGAGCAATTCAAGGAAATTTAGCTTATGGTAAATATATGTTTACTGTCTATCCTAAATTTGCTTTACATCGAAATTCAAAAGATTTTGATAAGACTTTAAGTTTCATACACCAGTGCGAAAGAACTGACCTTATGGAACCTGGTAATAAAGTTTTTACGATTAATTATTTAATCTCGTATGCTTTAACCAACAGTACTCATTCAATCGAGTATAAGGAAAATGAAAATATAACTCTTGAAGATATATTTTCTGAAATTGGAATTGTTGAAGGGTGTAAGTTTTCTGAACCTTCACAGTTAAAAGAAAATTGGGCAATTGATATTGCACGCAATAAACAAATTCTAGGATTCAAACCTAGACACAGTTTTGCTGGAACCTCTTTGCAAATAAGAGACTCTAGTGACAACGAGCATTTAATGTGAACTATGTCGAAAAACATAGACAGATATGGAGAAATTTTAGAAAAGGTTATTGGAACTTAATGTCTATAACACCTATTCTAAACTATATACATCTTCTTGAGACGCAAATTGCTTATGAAGAAAATGATATTTTTTGCTATAAATATCAATTACAACAAGTTTATGAAGATATCATGATTTGTCACAAAATGAGATCTCGTAACATAAAAATTCTCAAAAGAAACATTGTTTTTACTAAACAAAAAATTCTTGAGCTTAAAGCTAAGAAAGCATTAATATCTGTTGCATGAGTTCTCTGAGTAAAATTGAAGAACTGGTTAGAGAATTAACCCAGAAGGTAGAAGATTTGTCTACCAATGAAAATCTTGAAGCAATTGCTGCCAAGATTATCAAGGATGTCTCTGAAAAACTTGATGAAAAAATGAATTCAGAAAATCTTTTACTCAAAAAGAAAGAAAATTTTTTTAATGAAAAAAGCTTTCAAAAATATTTATTTCCAAATTTCAATGTTGGAAATCCATCTTTGGGAAAGTCTAAATGTCCTAATGCATTAATATGGCCTTTTGGATCAACTTCAAATGACCAATAAAGGACAATTGAGAAACTCTTTTAGAGACATAAATCGAAAGATTTCTATGCATTATTTCTATTTAGAAAGAAATAATCAAAGAATTGTAGAGTTACATTCGGATTTGAGTATTCATCCTTCTGATAAACTTTTTGAATTAAATGATTTAAAAAGAAAAAATTCTTTTATGGAAAAGAATATTCAAAGACTTAGAGAGACAAAAATTATTTTATCTATTGGATAGAATGACTTCAATTGCTCAAAAGTTAGAAGAAATCTTTTTTGATCAAATGGAAACCCTTCCACTTGAACACATGCATGAACTTGTTCATCTCATGTCATTAGATGATGATGAATGTGAACAAATGTTTTCTGAAAATAAAATCTTAAATGAAAGATATTTTCCTGAAAATAAAGAACTGATTTTTCCTTTATCTGTAAAGGATGAAGAACCTGAAACTGAAGAAAGCTCTTCAGACATTGAAACGTCTTCATACCATAGAGTAAATAATGCTACTTCTAGCAGTAGACGTTCTAATAAAAAGAATACGGAATTTTCCATGCCGTATCACAAAGGTATACCTAATTCTAATGGTAATAAAAATGGTAGTTCAACTGCTATTGATACTATTAATATTGATTGTATCTTTGGCCTCGATAAAAGAAAAGAGGTAATTGACAAATGGAACACTGAAATCAGTCTAATTATTCAGACTAATTCAGATGAATTTTCTAATGCTAAGGCTTTGTTATTATTAATGGAACATAAGTCTGCAGGGATAATTCAAAATTTCATCAAAGGTACAACTTGGGATGAAAATATGAATGGTGAAGATCTTTTTGATCAAATCATAAATGCCATATATATGATGTTTTTAGGTCTCGACTTTATAACAAATAAAGACCATGAAAATCAAAAATTGCTAGAAAAAGCAAGACAAAATCTTGCAAAAGCACAAATTTGTGATATTTGTTTGTTAGACGATTTTACTTGTCTTTATGAAATAAATCTATACAAATTAAGTACAGGTGAATTCCACTCTTGGATTGAGGCTTACTTAATGAAGATTCCTATCGTTGGAGAAAAAGCCAAAGAACGATGGAACAAAGAAAAGAATCAATTTACGATGCATTCTCTTGGGTTTGCAACAAGAATTGTCAAAGAAGAAATTGCGGTCTACTGTGATTTTTCTGATAAACAAAAACAGCTAAAACGTTTTAACAAAAGATGTTGCAAAAAACTTACTGAGTTACCACAATTAACTTTTGGTTGTGAACCAGTAAAAGATGAAAATTATTTCAAAAAGAAATATAAAAATAAATATAAAACAAAAACTAAAAAACGTTTTTGGAAAACCAAGAAAAGAAAGTTTTCTCCTGGAAAATACTTTTCAAAAGAAAAACCTAAGGTTTGTCCTCAAGGGAAGAAAAAATGTCGTTGCTGGATATGTTCTGAAGAAGGACACTATGCCAACGAATGTCCCAACAGACAAAAGTTTTCGGAAAAATTAAAAATTATTTCAAAAGCGGAAACTGAAGGATATTTTCCTTCTGAAAATATTTTTGATGGCTATACGCAAGTATATACATTAGAAATATTAGACAACATGTCATCCGATTCTTCTACAGAAGACTCAGAATGAAGTCCAACCACTTTTTTAGTTGGGGGGATAAAGATAAACAAAACGATTTTGAAGTTTGTTTATTAAAAAAATATTTATTTCCTGAAAACAAAAATTTATCTGGAAATAATAAACATTTTGTCAAATGGCAGACAGGGTTTTCAGGATATTCATTCAACAATGAACATCTAAAGGGGGCCAAAAACATGTTAACTGATAACTTGACACGAGTTTTTCAGAAATCGTAAGCAATTATGTCATGGTCATTCTTACTCCTATAAATAGAAGGATTTCCTCCACCAAAAATCATCACTTTCAAATTACAAAAAACTTTTAAAAAGAAAGGGGGATGGAAGATTTAAAGGCTTTACGCCTAAAAGAAAATTTTCTTTTGATAGAATTAAAAGCTATTCAAGAAAAAATAGCTCTCTACGACGAAAGTCTAGACACAACTGTTAATTCAGAGCAGGATTCCGAAAGGATACAATCTGAATCTATTCCTTTACAAATGGCTAAAGGTAAAGAAAAATCAAGTCCGTTGATTCCTGTTGCTTTGGAAAAAAGCAATTATAAAGTTAATGAAGAACTACGATCTTCATCTAGCCCAGTAGCAAACGGCTCTGGTAAAGGCACATCAAATCCGTTGATGGCTGACAGTTTGCCAAAAACTGAACAGGTCTCTCTTAGACCAAGTTACTCCCAAGTCACACAAATTCCAGAAAAGCATAATTCAAGATTTTATGTTATTTTCGATGGTGACCACAGAGGAATATATGAAGATTGGGGTATAGTCAAAAACTACATTGATAAAACCGACTATCCTTTCAAAAAATTTGGGTCGTTAGCACAAGCCCAACAAGAAGCTACCCGATATTCAGCAAACCTCGGGAAGAAAGGAATACCTTTAAAGGTAACAATTATTCCTGAGCCATTGAAGCCCAAGAAAAAATAAAGAATCATTGAATTCAAGAACACTTTCTCAAGATCAACAATAAAAGAAGAGAAAGAAGAAGAAGATATTATATCTTTAGACGAATTCAGAAGAATTTGGTCTAAAACAAGAGCTCTTAGTCAAGATGATTTCGAGTTTGAGCATGTCTACACAGAAGATAAGGCTAATAAAAGTCTTTTAGTCTTTTGTCCAGGCGCAAGTCCAGAACTTGTTTCACTAGCATTTTCTGCTGGTCTAATAAAGTTCATATACCCATCTCCAAATTTGCTTGAAATCAGCATGTTTCCAGAAGGGATAAAGAAAGCTATTAAAAACTTTCGAAAGAAGATTGTTGCAGCAAAAGACGCAAACATCTTCATAAAGTGTAACTCTACACTTCCAGATTGGTACCAAGGAGCTTCCTCCCAAAGTTACCATCATATAGAAATCGGGCTCGCGAAAGCAAGAACCGTCAACCCCTCAAAAGTTATGAATGAGGAGCAAGAAGATTTCGAAAATTGGGTCGAAATAAGGGTTAAAGGATTCTTAAAAATCCTGAATAATCTTCAAAATATTAAAGTAAAAAGCTTTAATAAAGTGAATTATTGCAGCAACCACTGCATCATCACAAGTTACAGTGGAACTCCACTACCAAAGCACGAGAAGGAAGCTTTAGAAAAAATGGAGCAACGCATTATCTTCAACAAAGTTGATGTGAGTCCTACTACCAAACAAAGACTCTGCAAAATAATGCAAAGAGCACAGGAAAGCCATCAGTGCATGAGCTGTAAAGAATCTTCCACCGAAGAAAATTCTGACAAAAGTGGTCCCTCTGTTAAAGACAACTACTTTTCAGAAGACGACACCGGAAAGCTGGACCCACCACATGGGTTTGTCGACCAAAAAACGTCATGCATGACGAACACTTAAAGCTATTTTAGTCCTTTTGTAAAATTCACTTCTGCTATATAAAGAAGTTGAATTCATTAGTTTAGATATCCCTCAACCAGTATCCCTGAACCTATCTCTTAACAACTCTCAACCACCCTCACTTTTCTTTCGTTGATCATTCGAATGATCAAATTTTACTTTCAAGTTATGTGTGCTAGTATGGAGTAGTAACTCCTTTAAGGAGTTGATGTAAATATCAAGAAGTTCTCCTTCGGGAGAACAGTTATGAAATAAAAACTCCTTTGTAACCCCCTATCTTATTTTCTATCTTAAAAGTTTTTATTCTGTAAAACCTGGAGTCCTGGAGCCCGTTGAAGTACCGCTGAGGCAGGAGGCCGTTAGGGAAATAAGGGTTGGATTGGTCCCTTGCAGAAGAATTAGAAATTTTTCAAGTTAGAAAATACAAGAAGAAAAAGGTGTAGGTTTTATTTCAAACTGTTAAAATACTTCAAGATTGATATTTCATATCTCTCCTTAAAATCTTAAAAAGAAATTTATTCACACAAAAAACTAATATTTTGATAAAATCAAAAAACGATGTTTATAAACAAACACAAAAAGAAATCGATTAACAACTATCGAAACAAATGAGTTTTTCAATGAAAAATTTTAGTCAAAAAATGACTATAAAAAATAATGAATTTTGTAAATTCAAAGGATTAATTCCACAATTAAACAATTTCAAAATTGTTTATGTTAGTCAACAATTGTCGACTAATAATTTAGAATTCATATTCGAATTATCGATTGATTATTTTAATCGAACGAATAATTCATTTGAATTTTATATTCAAAATACTATGCATCTTTTGAATTTTATATTCAAAATACTATGCATCTTTAGAATATTATATTCAAAGTACTATGCATCTTTTTCATTTAATCGATCGATTAAATTCAAAAGATTCCTTTCAAAAGAAAGAATTTTATATTCTAATTTGTAAATGATATTTACAAAAACCAGGTATACAATGAGTATACACCAATATTTCCTTAAAAAAGAAATCCGTCGGGTTAATCAAGAATTAACCATGTATCAAAGTCTAATTAACCAATTAGAACAGTCTCTTAAGAGATCACCTAGAAATATGAGAGCTAAACATGTTCAGTTTAATGGTCTTAAAGCTAACCGCTTTAAGCTAAAAGAAGAACTCAAACGTTTGAAAACCAAGTTTTCTAACTAATGAGTCTTAACCAGACCACAAAACTCCTAAATGACTTAATGAACCCTTTAGTTGAATTTGTCACAAATTCTGAAGTACCTCATCAAGTTGGGGGGAGGGAGGCTAGTGAATGTTTTTTTGAGTAAGGTGAAGGTGATGTCACCCTATGCCATCTAGCCTAGTTAGTATCTCCCAAATTATAAAGGGTGTTAAGACCATGTGTAGTGGTTAAGTCAAATAATGCCCCCACCATGGGGCATTATTCGACACGTGACAGTCCAGTCAGCATGGGACATTATTGCAAAAGTGGCGTAGTGGGAATAATGCCCAATAACGCCCATGCAATCATTTCACAATTATTTTTTTAATTTAAAACATAAAATCTTCATTAATTAAAAATAAAAATTACACTACTTGAAAAAAAAACAGAAAATAAAAAAACCCGAAAAAAACAGAAAATAAAAAAAAAAGAAGATGATCTAGAGTCCATATTTTTCTCGAATTTTTGTGAAGGTTGCGACCCGCCGGCTTGACCATAGCCGAAGGTGGGAGGCATGAACGGAGTGGCGCCACTCAAGTAAGCCGCGTACGTTAAAACGCTCTGGTCCAAGTCTTGAAGGTTATACGGGTGTTGCGGTTGGGTTGTGTTCGGGTTCACGGGTCTTGCGGGGACACCAAAGGGGGTCGGAATGGATGCATATTTGTATAAAATATAGAAGAAGTAGGAGAAAAAGTGTGATTTTTTTATATAAAAAATAGGAAGAAGTGGGTATTATTTATATAGTGGGTAAATTTTGGAATTAAAAAAAAATAAAAATGTTAAACATTTGACCGTTGGCAACGGTCATCTCTTGGCCCAAGTCAATTTTCAACGTTTTATTTAAAACGCCAAGTTCCTTTTTTTAAAAAAAAAAAAAACGCCTAGTAACGCCTGCTGTAATGGGGGGGGGGGGGCGTTTTGCGGCGTTATTTTTAAATTTTTTTTTTAAATACCGCCCCACTACGGGTGGTCTAATAATTATTATAAATGCACCTGCTAAATCAAGTGGAGATGCATACCACAAATAAAGAGAAGTTAATATGCTAAAAAAAGTAAAAACAGAAGCTGCGTCAAGTTTGGTAAGTATCAAATTATTGAAAAACAGGGAAATCAAAAAAAAAAAAAAATTATACAAAAAAATTAAACGAAAATAATATGTTACTTTGAATTGAGATGCAATTTATTAAAAAAAATATATATCTTTTTTGTTTAATGATCACACTTAGACTCATAAACCTAGTCAAACGAGATAGTTATTAAGACCAACTTCAATGAATGGATTTTATAGCCTAGTGGTATATTGGGGGTGGGATAAGGCTTATGACCATTAGGTCATGGGTTCGATTCCCACAAAGGGGGTTTTCCCAGATTTATTGGGTTTCCTCCTGAATTGGTGTATAAGCATTATTGCCTAGTGGAGATGGATATGATCGGGTGGTTCTGCTGGTGGCACGATTATACTCCAGTGGTCCGTCAGTGATCCAAATTTGCCGTTAAAAAAAAAAGTAAGCCACTAAGTAGGTAGACTTAATTATACTCTATGATTGGTGGATGTAATATTTAAAAAGGAAAACGACTTGTGGCATAAGTTTTATCATCAACAACCTTCAAATATAATTCATCTTTTTTTTTTGTAACTTTATTTATTACTAGTTGTGATTATAATAATAATAATAATAATAATAATAATAATAATAATAATAATAATAATATAGAAGTTAAATTCATTTTGGACTATGGTTTTATAAGTTAACATGTTTATTTTGTTTTAGAATCACTTACTACTAAACCAATCTATTTTACACCATGAATCATGAATGCAACACACAATAAGGCCATGGGGTCATACCACAAAGAGCATCATACCACCCATCATGCAAGTGATTCCGAAGGCGAGGCAGTGTTTCCGCTCTTCCCAAAGTGCCACATCGCCTTCCATTCCGCTTCTATCCTTTTCTTCTTTGTTGGTTCTAAAAATTTGGCATCGTCTTCATGTCGCAATCTCTCTCTGCCACATCGCTCATCTCGCACCACCCACCATCCCGAGGCTATATTGAGTATACATTCACCACCACAAGGTCATGAGATTATGTTCAATGATGACCAAGTAAAAGGCTTTTGCAAAAATACACCTTCCGGCTTAGAGAAAATTACAATTTTCACCTCAATGTTTTCGTTAGATTGAGTACAATATGAATATATTGAAGTCATAAGAAGAGTTTTTCTTTTAGTTATCTTATTTGCTACCCATATTTGTTGTAGACAACTATGTATATAAGAAACTTAAAATCTTTTAAATATCAACTATAATAAATAAAGCAAATATTTGAGGTTTTGTCCATAGATAGTTTAATAAAACATCATGGTATATATAATGATTGGATTCCTACATCATGGTACCACTTGCATACCTTAAGCAATCATGGTAGCACCTTAGCATCATCTGCACATATGCTTTGACCATTTTAACTTTATGTTATTTAATTTGACCATATAATTTAACAAAATATTTATCTAATAGTTAAATGCATATAAATATTGGTTAATAAATGGATTAACTAAAAAACAGGGCCGGCCCAAAAGGCTTCAGACCCTAGGCCCAGGCCTAGGGCCACCCAATTTAAAAGGCCACCAAAATTTGGTGTGTTTTTTTTTATACCAGACTCAGTTATTACAAGACAGCCCACTAAAAATGCTTGTAATTGAAACAACCCATTAGTTCATTACCCAAATTGAAAGGTCTACAATCATTATCTATTATATCAATCGAAAAAGTTTTTTTAGAATAACTTGATTACAATAATTTCATCAAACATTTTGCCTCAATTAAAGCTAAAAAAATAATTTTTATTTGAACATATACTATATCTATAAAGGGGAGAGTTTAAATAATAATGCTAAATATCGCGAGAACCGTGAGAAGGAATGAAAAAACCATGAGAATTTGGTCAAAAACAATTCAATTTTTTTTTATACTTATCATTATTATTCGAATACAATGTTAGAAATTATATTTACACGTTTAAATTTACGTGAATTCGTAAATAACGAAAATTTACACATGTGTAAGTTTGTCATTTACACATGTGTAAATTTGTTATATTTACACATGTGTAAAACATCTAGTAAGAATGATTTTGGGATTGAGAAATGAATTATTTGATTTTGTGAATTTTTTTTTTTTTTGATGTATTTTAATTAGAATGAGGTTTGTATTAAAAAAAAATCGGTTTTGATTGGTTTTCTCATTCATTCTCACGGTTCTCGCAATATTTAGCGTTCTCAATATAACCATCCCCTATCTATAAAAACATGTAACTTTAAATTTCTTTAACTACGCCAATTATAATTTTTTTTGTTTTTAATATTGTCTGTCCCAAGACCGGGTAAAGAAGGTGGGTTTTGTTACTAAATATATTGAAAATGATAATTTTGCAAAAGGGCCTCCACTTTGTAGTTCTTATAGGGCCTCCAAAAATGTAGGAACGGCTCTGCTAAAAAACAACGTGTTTAATAAACGAGTTAACCTGTTAACATGACGCGATATAAAGTGTCCAACCCATCAACCAACAATCATTTAACCCGTCAACTGTGAACCCGACATGAAAGACACTCATATAAATATATAAATATAAAGATTATATGATATTAGTTGTTATTATATACCCTTTTACTCAAGTAAATTTAATACTTAAAAAAAAAAAAAACTTTTATACTATTTTAAAATTCTATTCCTTTCAAGCAAGTGGAGGCATTGAGCTTAATGCTTCAATCATTCCATCTTTGCCCATTCATGGCATCTCACATGTTTGAGTCCAATGATGATACTTGGAATGACACCATTATGTTTGTCCTTTTGAATCTTGTACAAAAACTATCTATATCTTCATATAAGAATTTATTATGTTATAGAATTAAATGTTAGTAAATGAGCATGTGAACTAAGTGTGACAATTTCAACTCGTTTATTAATATGAAAATAAGTCCGTTTGAGTTGTAAATTATCGAAAATGGATCGGATAGTATACATGTAGGACGAATTTATAGATTAGATTTAGATTACTCACTTGAACACAAAGCCCATCTTATGCAACTTAATTACCTAGTTATAACCTTCCAAATTTATTGACTTTTAATTAAAAAAATATGTATAACTTTTATAATCATATATAATACATTACATATTCTTATCTAATCTAAAAGAAAATAAGAAAAAAACTATATTAGTTTACTCGATACGAGTCGCTTTAAATCCTACTTGAAAGCCTAAATTTTTTTTATGTTAATTAAATCCACCTGTCTAACCCTTCACTCAATTTGTCATTTATTTAATATCATTGTCATTAAACAATGATTGCTCCCCAACCACAAAACCAATGTTTTTTTTAAAGGTGTAATTCACAACAGACGGTTAATACACACCCGCAAGTCGCAGGCCCGCTCCATTTCTGTCCCAAGGACTATGTTGTCTTAACGGGGCCCACGCCTCGGTAGAAATGGGACATAGCTTTCCCCGAGAAGATTTCCGACCCCCTGCCACTTGACAGGAGTTGCACCCTCCACACGAATCGACCGCCCGTTGTGACAGAGCGACCCGCTGGAGTAAATGCGCCGTAATAGAAAACTCGGGTTCCCTCAGGCTTGAACCGGAGTCCTTGCCATCCTTGGGTTGGGAATAATCCCAATGCCTCACCTTTTGATGGAGGTGGGGATCGAACCTGAGACCACTCACATGGCCCAAGTCCTTTCCACCACTCCACCAAAGGATCATTGGCAACCACAAAACCAATGTATAAATGTGTTTTTGACTCAACAAAAGTTGCAGGGAAATGGTTTGTGTCATCCTCACTACATTGCTACTCAATCATCGCCCCCATCTATCATTGCACCTTTAACACACTATTGAAAGGTTTTGTCGTTAAATTATGGCAGGAATGCTAGGATCAAGTTTAAGAAAAATATGATAATAAAGTTGATAACCATAACTCCATAACAGTAATATCATATGTATGGTTTTTTTTTTTAATTCTATTAAAGTTGAAAATTTCATCTTCTATTTAAAAAAAAAAAATAGTAATTGTAATAGTATTTACTTTTGAACTTGTAACATAAACAATAATATATATAATATAGTGGAGAGTTCAAATGAGAAGAAATTTTTTGTAAGAAGAAATTTTAACCAATAAGAATGCTTTATGTTACTTCATTTAATATAAGTATTTAATGTTGTTATAAGGGTACATTGTTAATCTAAATAGGTCATTAATTTGTAGTTTTTCTCTTTAATAGCTAACTACATTAATTTTTTTGTAACTTATCTTCAAAATATATATTTTTTCAAAAAAATAAAATAAAATAATTTAAAGTGTACGATAAATTACGAGTTGTGTATGATAAATTATGAGTTGTGTAGGATAAATTTCAACGTGTAGGATGAATTTCGAAATATGTAGGATAACTTTTGATTTGTGTAGGCAAAAAAAAAGTTAATGTTGGGGATAATAGTCTTTATGACTAATTAATTAGTCAAAAATTATAATAAATGAGATAAGTGAAAAAACTATTTAATGTTTTACAAAATTACCCTTTGTTCTTTTTCTTCTCAATTAAATTTTCTTCTCAAATGAACCTTCCCCTATACATATATATATATAGGGGACCGCTAGAATGAGAACCACCTCCAGTTGTAAGAACCGCGAGAACCACTTTCAACCAATCAGACTCTGCCACCTTTACACTATTATTTTAAATCATAAGGGTTATTATGGTAATTTGCTCTCAATGTCTTATCTCTCTGCCTTTAAAGTCTCATTAGACTTTAATTATCTCATTTTTCTCTCTCCTTTGTCTCTCTCCTCAAATAAACCCTCATCTTCATCATCTTCATCTGATGATGAAGAATCTCAATGTTGGAGAAGAAAATCAACCACACCTCCTCCTCCACCACGAGCATCGAACCACCGCCTTTACCTCTGCCGCTACCCCGATCCTCAACGGTGGTGGTGGGTCAACGACACCCACCTGATCACCTGTGATGGTGCCCCCTCGTTGCGACGGCCCCACCTCGGTTCTCCGGCTACCCTTAAACACCACACCAAAACAATCGATTTTCTCCGGCCACCCTCGTTTCTCCGGCGACGGTGGTGAAGGGTGGTAGGTCGGCGGTGGTGGCGGCGAATGATGGTGGTGCGACTGTGATACGGACGATTGGTGTTCTTGAATTTTGGGTCTTTGTGATTCTTGATGATTGGCCCAAAGGTTCGATTTGTTTCTGTTTTGTTGAATCTGGGTTTGAAACTGGGTTTGAATCTTGTGGGTTTGATTCTGTTGAATCTGGGGTTAAACCATCGGAGATAAAACTCTGTTTTTGATGCGGGGTTGATTCTGTTGAATCTGGGTTTGAATCTTGTGGGTTTGTCTTTCTTGATGGTTTGTTTTATCTGCTTCAATCTGGGGGTTGATTCACATGAATCTGTTGAATTTTTTTTGAAACTGTTTGAATGATGTTCTTGTTCCTTTTGAATGTTTAAATCGGTTGAATATGGTGCCTTATTGAATCGGCTGTGACGATGCAAAAAAAAAAACTGACAATGGCGCGGCAAGGATGGCGGCGGGTAGGGTTTTGAACCTGCAACCCCACTTTGCAGCCTCTGATTATCGGGAAATCTGAGCCAAAACTTTGTTTTTTTTTCAAGAATCCTCTCGTTCTTTTTATTTTTTTGAGGCGTCGATGATGATAACAAAGTATCTGAGACACATCCCGAGTGTACGATTTTCTGGGTGCGTTCGTTTTTGCGTAAAAACGTTTTTGAAAAAAAAAAAGTTAAACCGTAAACTTTTTAACGTAAAACGTAAAACGTAAATTTTTTTACGTAAAACGTAAAAAGTTTTTCGTAAAACGTTAAAAGTTTAGGTAAATCGTAAAACGTAAATTTTTTTAGTAAAACGTAAAAAAACCGGCGCGTAAAACGTAAAAAAACGTTAACGTAAAAAACCTGGGCGTAAAACGTAAAAAACCGGCGCGTAAAACGTAAATAACGTTAACGTAAAAAACCGGCGCGTAAAACGTAAAAAACCGGGGCGTAAATCGTAAAAAACCGACGCGTAAAATGTAAATAACGTTAACGTAAAAAACCGGGGCGTAAAACGTAAAAAGGCGCGTTGAAAAAACGACGCGTGAAAAAGCCGGGCGTAAAAACGGCGCGTCAAAAAACGAGGCGTGAAAAGGTCGGGCGTAAAAACGTAAAACGTTAAACGTAAAAATCTGTAAATAAATCTGAATTTGATAATGCTTAATAAAAAAACAATGTTTAAAAAATAAAAATCTAACATAATAATACCAAAAAGTAATAAAAAAACAATAAAGACAAAAAGACAAAATAGAGTAATTTACTTAAATACTTTTTTGGATTAAAATATTAAAGATATAATAAGACAAAAAATACTTAATATTATTTTTTTAATACTTTTAATCTCACCCATCCATCTTCTGGATCTAATGGCCAGAAAGTGGTTCTCGCGGTTCTTACAACTGGAGGTGGTTCTCATTCTAGCGGTCCCATATATATATATATATATTTGGGTAAGATCAAATAAAAAGTTTATTTTGCCTAAGTAGGATGAGAAGGAATTTTAACCATTCATTTTTCAAATCATTGGTTAAGATGAAAGTGTAGGAGAAATGAGGAGTGCAACGGTATCTTGGGAAAATCATATTTATGGACTTTCTCTCTTCACATGCAAGACACATGCATATTCCACCCCTATTTTTTAAACGTTCATAACTTTTTTATACGACATTCTTTTTTCATAAAAATTTCACCGTAAAATCGAGCGTCTTTTTATCTTTAATTTGAGTACCATATTGCTATATAAAATATGAAGACTAAAGAAACCACTAAAATGTGTTGTATTTCTATGTTGTATAACATTTTTTTGTGCTGGATTTTTGTATTATATTTTTGTGCTGAATTTTTTTGTCTTATTTTTTTTCTCAATTTTTTGTGCTGATTTTTTTGTACTACATTTTTTTTGCTAATTTTTTCTTGCTATATATTTTTGTACTAGATTTTTTTGTGTTATATTTTTTTGTACTACATTTTTTGTGCTAGATTTTTTTGTACTAGATTTTTTTGTGATATATTTTTTTGTACATCATTTTTTGTGCTAAATATTTTTGTACTTGATTTTTTTTTTTTGTATTTTAAAAAAACAAAAGGGGTGCCACATGTCATTTTCACTCCTATATATAAGGACCAAAATGCCCTTCATTCCTACTTATTAGGAGTGGTACATGTTATCATCACACTCTTTCTTAGGCTACTTAGGCAAAATCCACTTTTTAATGGATCATTCCCATATATATATATATATATATATGTGTGTGTGTGTGGGAACAAGATAGTCATTTCACTTGAAGAAAACAAAACCCATGTATATGCAATTTAAATCCAATCTCAATCATTGTAACACTTGAAATTCTATAACACTTTTAATATTTTAGAAATTTTGGTCTTAAAATTTTGAAGGCATTTCACGTGATGAGTGATATTAATGGTTTATAAGATTAGTACTTAAGGTTTACACAAACTCTATGTATAGTAATGTTATAACCTCGAGATCTATGTACGTAGTTTTTAAAAGACTTAGTTTTGCTATTAAAAAAGGGGTAGCGGCGCAACTTGTTGCCCGTTTACCAACTATCTCGATGCAAATTCATAACTCGATAACTTTAAAATCGTTTTAAAAGAGGGGTGGTTTATAAGATTAGTGAGATATGTGTGAGAGAGATATGAGGTCTAGATAGTAAAAAATGGGGTTGGTTTTTGTATGTGTGTAAGTGAGTAAAATGAGCATTTTGTTCTAATGTACTTGTGCAAAAGACACGGCATTTTTTTTTGAACGGCCAACAGAAATTTTTATTATATCAAACTAGCAAGGAGCTAGACACCAAATGTACAAAACTACCACCAAAAGACATGGCATTTAACAACCATCCAAATAAAGGACAGTTTGTGTTACAAGTTTCAAAGTAAGGACTCTCTATTTAGTTATACAACAGAGAGAACAAAACTCGTAATTTTTTTAAAGTGGTCTAGTATAAAATACACTAGAAATGATCATTATAATTTCTTATTTTTTGTATTTGGTTTAAGGTGACACACAATATAATCTTTCAATGTAGGATGAGCAGTGTCTAAAGCATTCATATCGAGCTCCCTAAAAATATACATACATTCCACTAAAAAACAACTCCTATATCAATATATTTCCATTAAAAACAAATATTTTTTCTCTCCAATTTTCAATTAAATAATATTTTTATACCTTTATCATTACATTTTTCTCTCTTTTTCACTCACAACCACTTTCAATATATATTAAAAAATTATAGTGGGTGAACAATGTCCCCTCAAATATACAGATGAACAGTAACATTTTCTCTCTCCTCCACTCACAACCACTTTTTATACTCTTTATATTTTAAAAACCCCACACATAGATTTTGATTCCCAGGATGTGAATGCTAACGCCTTGAATATTGACAACAATATGGTGGGAGTGAATAAAAACTATGAATACACACCAAAATTCACATTTTTTGATGATGATAATACTATGAATATGTGAGTCCCCCAGATCAAGAACATACCAGAGATATGAGTCCACCGGACACGATTGACTCGCATACAAATCGTCCGGACGTAGTTTAATCGTATCCAAGAGTTTTAGAAACCAACAAGCCATATTGTCCATTAGATTTATTAGTAAATTAAAGGATTTTTGGTTCAGTAATCCCACTAAGCTAAAAATCTAATATTTACTATATGTTAATTGTTATGTAATAACTAGAACCTATTAGCAATATATAGAAAGAATGGGAGAATGAGAGATGAATTTCTTATTGATGCATATGTATGAAATACAAAGCCTCTATTTATAAGCTCAACATTAACATAAGAGTAAATACAATGAGGAATTAAGGATGTGGAGAGTCACTATAAATAATATATTTATAACACTCCCTCTTGACGATCCACATGATGAAATAGTACAATATTCTTGTAATACGCTTGGTGATGCTGCCTCATTAAAAACCTTGCTAGGAAAACCCAGTGGGACAAAACCTCAGCTAAGGGAAAAAGAATGCAATGCGTATTGTCTCCCCTTAATACTTCTGGATCAGGTATGTTGCCTCATTTAAAACCTTACTAAGAAAACCCAATGGGACAAAACTTAGTCAAGGGAAAAAGAGTGCAACTTGAATAAGTCTCCCCCTCATTTTAACATGTGTCCTTTAAGTGACGTGTGTCCATCTTCCTTGAAAGTCGAATAAAGCCTTTGTAGCGAATGATTTGTCGCTTGATCCCTTAATGTGCAATCCTTTATGTTGAGCAATGTTGTATAATCTTCTAACGAGAATTTAGGTGCCTCTTTCCAAAAATTATCATATGTCCACGACTGTGTTTCGTTACATTCCTGCATCTACAAGACTAAACAAACTTGTTTTGATGGATTAGTAAAATATAATCAAATATCGTTTATACCTGAAATGTTTCTTTGAACTCATTCCAATTTCTCTTCGCTTGACAAAGATTATATCATGACAATAAGCTCAAGTGAAATATATTATAACCATACACAGCTTGCAAAACATATTAGTGCACTTATGCATTTAACGATGGTACTTCTACAATGAGAATCTCTACTTTGGTAGGAGATGATAATAGGCATTTCTTATAATAAATGACTTAACAACCTTTAACATACTTTAAGGTTCAACTATGTCCATACTAGAATATCCAAACATCATCTTCTAGATGTACTTGAGTGATTAGTAAAATATAATTACATATATACTCGAACTACAATTAGACCGTGCCAAGGTCATTAAAAAATTATCCCTCTAAAAGCTCGACAATTTCTCTCAATGATGCCTAGACATCATTACTGTAAATTGCGATTATAGTAAACTTTTAAAAATAGAATGTTCATAGAACATGGCTAATTTAATTAAACTTATATCCTTCTTTATGCGAATATCTCGAGTTGTACAACACTCGACCCAACTATTTTAGTCCATACGTATTTTGTCAACTTCATATAATACGTTCTTGTGGTTTTTACATCATTAATGCTTCTAGCATTATCAATCCATGAGGGAATTTTTTCCATCTTATCCAAATATGCATGTGCTTTCACTCTTTAGAAGTTTTGCTACATAAACTTTCCCTTTTAACGCATAGATATCTATATCATATGCAAAAATATCATGAACACTTGCTTTTATCTCCAAAATCCATATTGTACCATGTTTGTACACCGTGTACATTGAGATGCCATAACAACCAGGTATGCATTTTCTATGTATGTTTATTAGAGTATTGGTGCACAATAATTACATCCATAAGGTGTTTCAATTAACCTCTTAAGCACTCAAATGCCTTAGGATACTCATAGGGAGTTCCAATTATATTCAATTCAATAACATATACAACATGTATATGTATTCAGATCTGAATTTATATAATAATCATAATATTCTCGAGAACTTATTTTATATGACTTAGTATCAAGTGATACATAACTTTCATAAGACGCATGTCAATTCTCTTTTATATATTACAAAACTAATAAGATATTGGAAAGTTAATGCATCCACCACTGGAGAATACGTTTTCTCATAATCAATCATACGTTTTTGTGAAATTCTTGTGCCACCAATTTTGACTTATATCACTTAATTTGATTTTCACATGATTCACATAAAAGACACTTTTGTATCCAGCATATTTTACAACTTTAGTTGTATGGACTGTTGGTCCAGAAACTCTCCATTTCATTAGGGAACTAAACTCTGCCTTATTTGCGTCTCTCTATTTTGGCCAATCATTTCATAGGCAGATCTTAAATCTTGATCCTCATCATTTAATCATTTTAAGCGCTACATTATATACAAAAGTATAACGACGTCGATTTTTATTTCGATTCCATACATATCTTAGACATGATATAACTTATCGAGATCTCTTTATTTTCGGGTACCTGATCATCTCTACTATCTCTTCAGGAGAACTTATTACTATAACCTCGACTTGACCATCTTAATTATTTGCTCCAATTTTTGAGGAATTTTATTATTGGAATCAACTAGTTTACCACGCTTTAGGCATGCAATAGACTCATTACAAAATATGTGGTTGTCCTCTTAGGACACAAATAAAACTGGAGCATAAGCAGTTGATTATGTGACTTACTTAGTCACTCTATTTAGGTCAGTGAACTTGTCTGGTAATTTGTTCTTTAATATTGGTAAATGAATTATACTTTAAACTTCTAGTTCATAGTTTATAGTCTGAGGATCAAGATGACATGATAATTCATTTCACTTTTCAGTTTTCAACTCCTTGTTATCTCCCCCTAATGTTATGAACATTCATTCATTAAAGTGAAAACCAATGAGCATAAACGAATTTCTTACTAATGGCTTTAAGTATTTAATCATAGAAGATTATTTATACCCAACATATTGTCAAACTTTTTAGAAGTCCCATCTTTGTGCGGTGTGGTGGATGAGTTTCAATATATGTCGCACAACCAAAATCTTTGATGAGACATCTTTGGTTCCTGACCAAAAACCAACTGTATGGGGATAACTATAAGTTATTGGCTTGATGTGAATTGATGGTACTGATGTGCGTGTGGTGTTATTGATTTTTTTTGTATATTTTAAGCCCTTTAACATTTTTTAGCCAAGTTTTAAATTTATAAAACACGATATTTACTAACACTAAACACACATATGGGCAAGTGCACCCATCGTGAGCGTAGTATAGTGTTGGTAAGATACTGAGGTCGTCCAAGGACACAAGAGCTTTTAATACCTGTTTATCCTCAACGTCTAATCAAATCAAAAGTTTAGAAAAAGGTTTTTAAATAAGAAAAATAAAACTAACTAAAATGCTGAAAAATAAAATAAAATAAAAACAGATAGACAAGATGAATCACTTGGATCCGACTCGTATTTAGTGTAACCTTTGATTATTTCCGCACTTTTGCACTTTTTAAGAGATTATCTTAGTTATTGTAGTAGGCCTCTCTTCTAAAGGTGACGTTACCCTCAACCCAGTAGTTTGAGTAAGCAAGGATACAATCCTAAAGGGTTGGATTATTGAAAGATAATTAATTAAGTTATTAATGCATATTATGGTAGGCCCCTCTTCTGAAGGTGACGTTACCCTCGGCTAAGTAGTCTGAGTCAGCAAGGATACAGTCCTAAGTAGCCGGGTTAAAGTATTAATAGTAGTTTACATATGAGGGGATCAAGGAGTTCGGACCCCCGCCATCCAATACCAGTGGGTATTGAAGGAGGTCCTACTAAAGTTGACCCAGGTCCTTGCAGTATCTATACACTGAACAAGGCAAGACTCTTACCAAACTGTTCCCTTAACCCCCGACCAGGTAGCCAACATACCTCTATATAGACCGTGGAAATATGAATGGTGAAAATCTTTTATTTTATATAGACAGTAAAATAATGCCAAGACACCACGGACAAACGATAAGGAAGACTCACCTTCAACATAAGAAACTAGTTATTAAAGTCATTAATACAGAACCAAATAAAAAGTGCGAAAGGATTAAAAATAAAAAGTATTACACTAAAGACTTGTCTTCACCAAGTGATGTAAGAGACTTAGGCAAACATGGCCTTTGATTGTCAAGAATTCTTACGATCAATCTTGGATCCCGAGACTACTCACACACTCTATGATGGATGATGGTGGTGGATGTGGATTGTGATGGTGGTGGTGGGTGGGTGAAGTGTGAGAGAGGTGGTTTGCCAAGGGATGGTTTGCAAGTGAGCCAAGCACCCCTATTTATAGCCTGTACAGAAGCCCGGACACGGCCCCGTGTCCACCCATCTTCTCTTTCTTCATTAAATGAAGTTTGTCTGCATTAGTTGACCACGCCCCCCGTGTCCGCTGGGCACGACCCCGTGTGCAGAAGCGTATCTGTACTATCAAGATTTTTCTAGATTCTGCGAATCTTAGAGTTGACCACGGCCCCGTGTCCACTGGACACGCCCCCGTGGTGGGTGATAGAAGCTTCTACAACTTTGTCTTTTCTGCAGACACTTGGGCACGCCCCCGTGCTCAGTGAGCACGGGGCGTGTTCAGTCTTCTGTTCTCTTGTTTTTGCTTGGGAGATGCTGTCGAGGGGTCGGGCATGCCACGTTTATTCGTTTTCTTGTATTATTGCTGGATTTGACTGCATTTTTGCTTCTTTTGTTCATTTAAGCTTTTTTAAACCTGAAAATACAAAAGGAAGACAAAAGCACATTTTTTCCAACATTAGTACTAAAAAAGGGTTAGTTTTATGCCTCAATTGATAAAATTTATATGTTGCATTTTGCACACATCAAATACCCACACACTTGAATCTTTGCATGTCCTCAAGCAAAACTCTTTATTTTGTGGCTTACACACCCAAATGGAATGGGTAGAAGAGAAGGTTTTGGGCTTGTCATAGAGTGTCGGGATTTTCAAGATTCTTTATTAGGTTTGATTTTTATTTATTTACAATCCTATTCGTCATGATTTATTTAAAACTTTTCATAAGAGAAAATATTAATTAGGGCATAACATGCCTCTTTAAAATTTCATTTATATACAAGTTCACATATCTCACGGGGGATCACTCAACACTCGGCCGAAGATGTATTTTTGTGAAACACTCGAGAGCGGCATGGAACTTACTCCTACCATAAGCTTGCCAAGTAATCAATCCTTCTCCTTTTTAACTAAAACCTTTGTAAATATCAAGAGAACTTTTGGGGGAAGGGTTAGGCTTGGGTTAAAGGTAGGTGGTTGGGTTAGTGGTTTGTAGAAAAGGGCGAAAGGCGTAAAAAAACTTCGGTTTTGGTAAGACATTTTATTTTTGTAACTTTTTATTTTGATGAAGCAATTCTTCAAACAAAGTTCTTTTTGATAAACTTGTTTGTTTATTTCTTTTGGCTTCATCATCAATATATATATATATATATATATATATTTTTATATTTTTTTTGGATAAGGAAGTCATAAGAAAAACCGAGCTTTGTTACTAAAATAAAGGGTTTAAAATGATAAAGGGTTTTGGTGGGTAAAAAGGGTGTTTGATTTGGGTTAAGAAATGAAAAGGTTTAGGCTCAAAGGAGTTAACTAGGGTAGGGGGATTTTGGGTAGGTGGTAAAAAAAAGAAAAAATAATGGTGTTGAAATAAAAAGGGTTAGTCCTAATGCCTCCATCATTTACTTACTTGGGTTTAAGTTGGTAAGGACCGGGAATGTATTGTCGTGGCAAGTTCTAGAGTTGTAAGAACCAAGCGGCTATTCACACAAGAAACGAAAAATGAACATTTAGTTTAAAAATGTGTATTTGTATGCTCAATAAATGCTCAAAACTCACTTTTTGTGGGAATGAGTTTTTATATGATCAAGTATATATAATCAAATTTTAACTAGATTTGTCATGCCGTTTCATAATTTTCTTATGTTGGTTCTTTTTATCACGACGCTATCAGTTGTAAATTTATAAAAATATAACCTTTTTAGAACTTGAAATTCCCAAATTAAACCTAGACAAGTAAAAAATGAAAAAAAAATTTGAAAAAAAAATTGGGGTGTTTAGCGGTTCCAATAGAGTTTTGTGTAAGACTTGTAATTAGGACTTGCCAAATTCAAAGTTTTACCACCCTAAATTACACATTATCCTCAATGTGCCCCAAAAATAAGTTTTTAGGTTGATTGAATGTGTAAAAAGATGTGAAATAGCAAAATTTTATGTTACTGAGTGTCTGGACACGGCCCCGTGGTGTCCGGGCACGGCCCCGTGTTCAGATTTCCAGTAACAGAAAATAAAACAAAGTAACAGAAGGTTGGACACGGGGGCGTGTTCAGTGAGCACGCCCCGTGTCCAGGTACCTGAACTGGGCATTTTTCTGCGGATGGTTGAGCACGGAGCGTGTTGGATGAGCACGGCCCCGTGCTGAACTTGCTGTAATGAAGAAAAATATGCGGGTGGCCCTATTTTTGTGCATGGGGTGCTGGTGCAAGTTTCCCCTTGGTATCCTTCACCATCCCGAGTGTGTTTTACCCATTACATCATCATCCAAACACCAAATTAATTAAAACCATCATTCATTCAAATAGAGAAAGTTACATAATATTCCTAATAAATTAAAATTCTAGATAAATAGGTCAAAAGAAACACAAGGAGTCTAAACCAAGAAGTTCTAGCCTAAAGATTATTCTATTAGCAAAATTTTCGAAAAGATAATTATCTCGGGTGGATGCGGCTCGAAGAACTTCATCCTCCGGAAATGGATCCCTCATACGTCGGCGAGCCATTCCTCTATCTCCCTTGGGAGAAGAAAGGCGGGCTCATTAGCATCAGTTTGAGGGGGTGCAACTTCCTCCGGGACTTCTTGCAGATTGTCAAGAGGGGGTTCCGTTGGAATGTCATCCTATCCGGTGGGATTGTTGACTCCAAGTGCTAGGTTCCAATCCTCTTGAGGGAGGATTGGTTCCTTGGGAGGCGTCACGAGAATGTTCAACCTCTGGTGCAAGAGGTTGATTTCTTGAAAACTGTTTTCCAACCCTACCGTAAGATAATTTATACGGTCTATCAGGACCTCCTCTACTGACGTCATCTCAACAAGAGCTTCACGTAATGCCATCACGTAGCGTACGAGAGTTGCATCGATTGAGGATCACCGTTCTCTTCGACTATTTCTGGAATGTGCCGACGAAGTTCCACTGTTTTGGCTTGACATTCTATGAAAACAAACTGAAAAGAGTTCATTTTAATGAAACAGTAACCTCGGACACGGCCCCGTGTTCACCTTTCTGCAGATTTTTGGCACAAGGAATCTTGGAGTTTTAAATTATTTTACCAACTTAAGAAGCGTTTTTTAGCAGAAATAACTTAAAACAATGTTGTAAAACTTATTTTTAACAAGATTCCTTGAACAAAAACCTAACAAACATCACAATAAAGCTTGGAATCATGGTGATCTCAAGCTCTAATGGAGGTGTTGAGGTAAAAAAATGAAGAAGAAGGGAATGGACAAGAGAGGAAAGGACAAGATGGTTGTTGAGAACCTTCTTTTAGAAAATACCTAGGATGGTATGTGTGAAGATCCCACCAAATCTCTGTCCCTGGAATGGTCCAAATGTGCAGGATTCTTGGCTGCATTTATAGAAAATGACAGCACGCTGCACATGGCCCCATGTTGGCTGAACACGGCCCCGTGTGCAAACAAGATCCTGACACATTTTGTCCGTATTCTGACAAAAAGTCAGAAAGGAATCTTTCGGTGGACACGGGGGCGTGCTGACCTGGACACGGCCCCGTGCCTAGAGGTTGATTATGAAGTTTCGTCTATTTTTAAGGAACTTATCCGGATCGGGCGGTTCCTTACTGGATGGAACAACCCCAAAGTGCCTGAGATACCTTGCTCTAGATTAAGACGAGAACGCAAGAGGTTGTCGGTGAGGGTGATTCCTATGTTATATGTAGGTGGACAAGTCCAACCCTTTCCCGGGCTCTCGTTAAAGAAGGTGTATGCCGAATCGCTCAGGTCTATGTATACACCGAACGAAGTCAATGGGGGGTCCTTCACGGCACAATCGACACATGGACGACTATCGCTCAAGTCTTCGCTAGAGTTAGAAGTGATTTCGGGAACAACGAAGTTGTTTTTATTCGAATGCGATCTCAATAATTCTTCTTGGGCTTCGTCTTGAGGTGAATTAATGATATCCATCTCAAGTTCTTTCACCCAAGTAAGAATTAGATCTTCCATTTGAAATAATTCATCGAGAAGCATTTCTCCTATAAGGGTTGATTGAGAGCATTCGAGGGAGAGATAGGGATTATTTTTACTTTCGCCCTTTTTAAGGCTACAGGAAAACAATGGGTCTATATAATGGGGCTTATAACTTAGAAAATAACATTCTAAATCTTTATGAGGGCCACCACATATTTGACACCACGTACCATAAGAGTGCCGAAAGTAAAAAATATCAGTATCACTCATGTTTGTGTAAGAAATTACCAACCGTCGGGATCTTACGGTTCTGTTTTCAGTAACTGAAACTTGGGCACGGGGCGTGTTGAGCGGGCACGGCCCCGTGTTCAGCTTACTGTCTGACTTAAAACAGGATTGCCAGTACCAAAGATTGAGCACGGGGGCGTGTTCAGCGGGCACGACCCGTGCTGAGTTCTGCAGAAGCTGAAAAATTAAGAAAAATCCTAAAAAAATAGAAAAATAAAAAAAAAGTGATTAGGCCGTTGATTCCTAGCTTTCTTAAAATCCTTGTGTCCCCGGCAACGGCGCCAAAAACTTGATGTGCTTGTGGTGTTATAGATTTTTTTGTATATTTTAACCCCTTTAACACTTTTTAGCCAAGTTTTAAATTTATAAAACACGATATTTACTAACACTAAACGCACATATGGGCAAGTGCACCCATCGTGAGCATAGTATAGTGTTGGTAAGATACCGAGGTCATCCAAGGACACAAGAGCTTTTAATACCGGTTTATCCTCAACGTCTAATCAAATCAAAAGTTTAGAAAAAGGTTTTTAAACAAGAAAAATAAAACTAACTAAAATGCTGAAAAATAAAATAAAATAAAAACAGATAGACAAGATGAATCACTTGGATCCGACTCGTATTTAGTGTAACCTTTGATTATTTCCGCACTTTTGCACTCTTTAAGAGATTATCTTAGTTATTGTAGTAGGCCCCTCTTCTGAAGGTGACGTTACCCTCAACCCAGTAGTTTGAGTAAGCAAGGATACAATCCTAAAGGGTTGGATTATTGAAAGATAATTAATTAAGTTATTAATGCATATTATGGTAGGCCCTTCTTCTTAAGGTGACGTTACCCTCGGCTAAGTAGTCTGAGTCAGCAAGGATACAGTCCTAAGTAGCCGGGTTAAAGTATTAATAGTAGTTTACATATGAGGGGATCAAGGAGTTCGGACCCCCGCCATCCAATACCAGTGGGTATTGAAGGAGGTCCTACTAAAGTTGACCCAGGTCCTTGCAGGATCTATACACTGAACAAGGCAAGACTCTTACCAAACTGTTCCTTTAACCCCCGACCAGGTAGCCAAGATACCTCCATATAGACCGTGGAGATATGAATGGTGAAAATCTTTTATTTTATATAGACAGTAAAATAATGCCAAGACACCACTGACAAACGATAAGGAAGACTCACCTTCAACATAAGAAACTAGTTATTAAAGTCATTAATACAGAACCAAATAAAAAGTGCGAAAAGATTAAAAATAAAAAGTATTACACTAAAAACTTGTCTTCACCAAGTGATGTAAGAGACTTAGGCAAACATGGCCTTTGATTGTCAAGAACTCTTACGATCAATCTTGGATCCCGAGACTAGTCACACACTCTATGATGGATGATGGATGATGGTGGTGGATGTGGATTGTGATGGTGGTGGTGGGTGGGTGAAGTGTGAGAGAGGTGGTTTGCCAAGGGATGGTTTGCAAGTGAGCCAAGCACCCCTATTTATAGCCTGTACAGAAGCCCGGAGACGGCCCCGTGTCCATTGGGCACGGCCCCGTGTCCACCCATCTTCTCTTTCTTCATTAAATGCAGTTTGTCTGCATTAGTTGACCACGCCCCCCGTGTCCGCTGGGCACGACCTCGTATGCAGAAGCGTATCTGTACTATCAAGATTTTCCTAGATTCTGCGAATCTTAGAGTTGACCACGGCCATGTGTCCGCTGGACACGCCCCCATGGTGGGTGATAGAAGCTTCTACAACTTTGTCTTTTCTGCAGACACTTGGGCACGCCCCCGTGCTCAGTGAGCACGGGGCGTGTTCAGTCTTCTGTTCTCTTGTTTTTGCTTGGGAGATGCTGTCGAGGGGTCGGGCATGCCACGTTTATTCCTTTTCTTGTATTATTGCTGGATTTGGCTGCATTTTTACTTCTTTTGTTCATTTAAGCTCTTTTAACCCTGGAAATACAAAAGGAAGACAAAAGCACACTTTTTCCAACATTAGTACTAAAAATGGTTAGTTTTATGCCTCAATTGATGAAATTTATATGTTGCATTTTGCACACATCAGTACTATATATAAAATTACATGTACCTAAATGAACTTTTGCTCCTCTCATGATCATTGGGTTTGTAACCAATAGTAGACGTTTAGTGATCATCTCAATAATAATACTTATTCCAATGATCGTTAATAACTTTGGAATCAAATTCACTATTATCAAATAAATATACTAATCTGGATTAATATGCTTGCTATCACATTAGCTAAGCCACAATCACACAAACTTCAGGTTGTAGATTTGATAACCATTTAGACGATGCATCGATTTAAAACACTAAATGGTATCATGTTGGGATATGCATATCCTTTAATCACTTCCAAAATATTTAGGGATACACACCCTCCTTTATTTGGAAAAAATAAAATTTCCCTTGAGAGCAAAACAATACATGCTAATTATCAGCTTGAAGAATCTTCTAGTTCTTCATTATGTTTCACATCATCATTGACTCGGTGTGGTCTAACCTGTCATGCCAACTAATTAAATAATTATGATCCATAAACTTCTGGTTTATGATCGTATGTGTATTACTTGCTCGTATGTAATACAAAACCTATGATACGAGAGAATATATTACAACTTCAAAGTTCAAACCATCAAGTTATGCAATCACTCCTTAGTTTGCCACTTTTGTGGTTCATTATCATTATTAAAATGACCATTATTACAATTCTTGTAGTCATTCTCATCATTACAAGTTTCTCAATTAGGTCCATCATTACATACACAATTATTAATATATAATCACATTAACTTTTGGGAATGGAGTAGAACCAAAACAAGCTTTATAGTTTTTCATTATTTACTTGATCACATGAGTATAAAAACATTTCATTTTTTCATGGCTCTTATAATGATATTGCTACTTTAGGAGCATATGTCTCAAGTGTGACAAATGAAAAGAATTTAATCAATTTTTCCTTGTAAATAATGTTCTCTTTGCTTACCATCAATTGAGAAGTAGCTGAGTCGTATAAGATTTATCAATCTTATATCTTACGACCTTTATAACGTTCAGCATCACACAATTTCCTTAATTACCATGATTACGAACTTTACACCAATTATTATATCATCACATTCAGTTCAAGGAATGGATTATAACCAAACAACTATCATGGTGACATCATTACAATTTTCTTAGTTGTTATATACATGATTGCGACCTTACATTGGTCATTCTATCATCACATTCACTTCATGAATGGATTAGAATCACACAACTTTCATGGTGGTCGTTTCAAACCTTACATATTCTTTAACAATCTTGCTTCTTCAAGAGCATATTTGAGGTTTGACAATGGAACTTGTTTTATTCCACATGTATAACTAATCTTTTCACCACATAACATCAATTATATGACCGAATCATTAAGATTTATCGGTCTAAAACCTTACAAGGATCAATAAATTTACAATAAGCTTTAGTGAATTTGAAACTTCGAATGTCATAATATAAATGAATCTTGATCACAATTCAATCATGTTTATAACGTGTGATCATATACACAACTTTAATTTAGCCGCTTCATTGAAGATTGTCTATATACATAAACAATGACATATTAAATATAATGTACAAAGTCAAATTGTACAATATATAATTGATATAAGATGCCTTCTCATCAAATACAATATAATAAAACATATATTTTTTATTTTCCTTACTAATCATGGTTTATGTGAAGAATATATCAAAAACACTATTAAAACGTTTAATGTAATACGACATTATATCTTTTCTTATGATAATGTGTTAACTACATAACTCTATGATACATTATATAGGTTTCTAAACAAATATAAAGTTTTTAATCATATAGTGTCACCGAGTATATGAATCATATAAGAATCATTTCTATATATGAATCAAATTATGATGTACTCAGAGAAAGGGACACATGACTATTATAATAAACCTATGTACATACATCATGCATTCAACCATAATATAATATAACTATGTACACAATCGTATATGAAATAAAAAATCACTTTCCTAAAAACACATATTTATCAATTATCAGTTTCCTAAAAACACATATTTATCAATTATCCATATTAAAATGATGACTTCAATACTAAATATCTAGTCACAAGATTCATAATACCATTAACATATGATATGTATTCATAATTTGATGTCTATAAAACCATGTAATATTTATATAAAGTAAAATAGACGATAAGCAATAAAAAAACCTTGTAATTTAAAGAATCGTCAAAGTTTAGTAGATTGATAATTGTAATATAAACCACCATTTAATATTGAGGTAAAGTAACTTTTACATGTCACTATATTATGTCACTATATTATGAATCATAACATCATACCATATAATGTTTCTTAACCTGAAACAAATTGTGACATTAAACAAGCACTCCAAATAACTTTTACATGTCATTATATCATCAATTTACCATTGAATCCAAAAAACACTTTTATTTATAATAATTAACAAAACCTACAGAATTTAGGAATTCAATCAAATGCATATTTAAAATAATAAAGTTTGCGAACTATATAGTTAAGAAATTGTTTGTAACAACTATATCATAATAGCATTTTTAATATTAATTAACTAAAATATAACAGTATATTTAATGGATGACAGTTATAATATGACTAACGCATGCAATTCTTGAGGCAGTTACTTTACCTTGTCCGAAAATTATGACGACTTTATTGCCCAAGCTGCCAGATTATATCTAAAACAGAGATCGTATTATTATTATTATTATTATTATTATCTTTTTTTTGTTCATTTTTATTTTTATTATTATTATTATTTGGTTTCCAAGTACTTCCAAAATATGCCTAAAGGAATTAATTTATCTAATGTTAAAAGGGATTTTAACACTTACTTGAATTGTGAATTAATATGAGATACATGATGTGGAACGATGTTTCATGTTGGCTTCTTCCTTGTCTGTGCTTTTTTTTTCAAAGGTATTTTCTTTTTACCTATTCTACGCATGGTCCCAACCATTTTTTTTAAAGAATAACAAAAAGAGGCGGTAGTTTTTACCTGATATTTGTGGATGCACCCTCTTTATCAATCATGAATGTTCTCACCTTGTTCTCTTCCTTTATAATCCCTATCCTTTGTGGCTTGTGGTTGCATGTCAACCTTGAACGTCGCAAAAACAGATATCATTGCATACAACCACAACTTATTAATTAACATTGACCAAAGGCGATTTAGATACGAGTGCTAAACTAAGGTTTTGAAGAGAGTACTGTCGTGCTGATAACGTGTTATGTAATAACTAGAACCTATTAGCAATGTATAGAAATAATGGGAGAATGGGAGATGAATTTCTTATTGATGCATATGTATGAAATACAAAGCCTCTATTTATAGGCTCAACATTAACATAAGTGTAAATACAATGAGGAGTTAAGGATGTGGAGAGTCACTATAAATAATATATTTATAACATTAATGACTAAATGTTCGTGAGAGAAAATTACTATAGACAGGAGAACGATCGATGCATGACTGATGACTACTGCGGATAAACCGTAAAAACCTAACTTTTTAAAAGTATTTATCACAAATTCAAACAATCCATGTCCACACATTGGCTCATCTCATCTTGTATTCTAAAAACATAGAGCTTTCATACATCATTTAGTCACCATTTATTCCAAAACACCTTTAAATCAATTCTCAAGGTATTTATGCAAGAAAGATCATGAAAAGAAAAAAAGCTAGTGATGAGAATTTGTAAACTCTCAATCTTGGTTCTTTGTATACATATTAAATTGATCACTTACTATACCTAGAATAGTAGGAAATTCTTAATAGTATCCCTATAAATGTAAATTAGGCAGAAGTATTGGTAATATATGCCATGTTAGAGAAACAATTTGGAATATGGTGACCTCTTTCAATTCATCTATAAGTTAGAGAATAATAATTCTTGGTGGAAGAACAAAGAGTAAACCTATCACAAAATGTGTTACCATCAATCCGAACCATCATAAGCATTCTTGGAAAATTAGAATGGAGTGAATGGAAATTAATTTATTAAAATTTTTAATATTAAACTCTTCACATGGTGAAACTCTTTAGTAGAGTTTTATGTTGATAATAGATTAGATTTTATTAGAGTGTTAAGTCTCTAATTTATTGAGACTCTCTCGCCTATGGCTTTTTAGCTTGGTGACATCTTAGGGGTGAGATAAGGATTTGGGGCCAATATGTAACACCCCGAAATTGGGATTTGGAAATTAAACCACGTTAATAATAATGAATTGGTAAAATACCGTTAGTGGTAAAAGTAAACCCGGTGAATATTAGGAAGTAAATAAATAAACCTAATATTAAATAAAAAGAGAATAAAAGGTTTTGATGAAATAATGTTCATAAGAGACCCGAGCTAACGGGACTTAAAAATAAAACGGGTAGTAATCTCCCGGAACCCATTAAGTTAACTAGGAGTAATTAACCTAGTTAATTAAAGGAAAATATTTCTAGAAATAAAGAGGTTAAAGCCTACTTGTAACAAACCAAATCACGAGGGGCTAAAGGTGGGTAATTAGGAAAGTGTTTTAATTAAAACATTTATAAAAAAAATTAAAAACTCACACACAAAGGTGTGTTCGATCGACCAGAGAGCCAGGAGAAAGCTCCATGGAGCTCAAACCCTAATTTCAACAAATCATCAAATCGAAGCTCGATTCAAGCCCTAAATCAGTGCATGAACACATAAAAACGATCACCTAGTGATCATAAGGTATGTCACAAAACCTAGATTGGTTAAAGTTGAAATTCGAGACAAGTAGGTTACTTGCAAATAAATTGGTGGATTATGATCCAAAGATGAAATTAGATGTTTATGTATGCCTAATTTCGTTAGATATGATGAAATTATGAAATACTTGATGTAGGTTACTTCTAAGAGATGAATAAGTAGATTATCAAGTGGGTTTTTTGATAATATGATGAAGCTACTGAGATAATCACGTTTGAAACCATCATGGATGGTAGTATTAGGAACGATACTTGAACAAATCATTAGTTTAAGTATATGTTCATAGTTGCCATGAAATGGGTTAAGTATGTTATGGTGAAATTGGTGATTTTATTCATGTACATGGAAGTTTGAAATCATATATCTACTAGTTGATATGTAGAACTTGATTTTTTATTAGGTGTTCGGACGAATGCTAGTGATACGATAAAACGGGTTTCACTTATAAATGAGAACCCTTAGTTCTTGCGAAAATACATGAATAAATTAGTCTTGATAATCGCTTGAACTAGTTTAAGTATAGGAAACGTAACGAACTTGGGTAGAAAATATTTTAAAACGGTAACATCATTATAATATCTACCGGATAGTTGATGAGATCGCCTAAATAAGTTGTTGAACGCAAATATGCAATTCATACGATTAAGGGTAATTGACTTTTAAAAGTCAAATTTATCAATGATGAAGTCGAATAGTAGTTTTGACATGGAATTCGTAAGATGGAATAATCGTATGTGATAATGACTAATCTGACCGTCTTACGAATAATGATGATAGTTGACGCTCGACAAGCTAGGTGGAAGCTTGGGAAAGAAGCGGGTCAAATGGAGCTAGTACGTGAAAAAAGAGCATAACCGGATGCAAGGTAAGTGAAACTTACGCCTTTTTGTAGAATACGTATCTATTCTATAAGTTATAAATACAATAGAGATAATATTCGAAATATGGTTACCGACGTGAAATGATACGGGTCGGAACAAAAAACAAGTGTTAAAAACCATAGTAATGGTAGAACGGGGTGGAACGATAAATTAGTCACGAAAAGACTAAGATAAAATGAGTTTTCGAACGGCTACTTATTAAGTAAGCCTAAACTAATAAAAGGGGTAAAACGGATCAAATGGTAATATTGATACCATTTGACAATTGGCTACTAATAAGTGTATGTCAAGTCTCATGCTCGCAGGATGAACGGCTCGTGAATTAGCGATGCTATGAAATAGCAAATAAGTGAAGACAAGGTATTAAAACGGGTCAGTATGTTGATCCGAACCAGGTACGCATAATTATGTTGTAGTTAAAAGTGCTATTTTGGTCAAATAATTGGTGAGAGTCTTTCGTCGTAAAATAAGAGACTAGAATTGACCAAAAAGCCCTTAATAGGTAAATTGGGCAAACGACACTTAGAGGCCGTTTAGAAACTTGTATTATAATTATGTAACCCTTAGATACATGTAAGAGTTGTAGGCATAAACTTCGAAGTTCAAATGCCTAAAAATGGCCATTTGCGTAAAATGACTAGTTGAAGGGTAAAAATTGGGAAAAAGGGGTTCATTATGTTAAATCCACCACAAAAATAGTTGTGGTGGATTATATGTAGTTATTTAGATATGAGAATGCGAAGTGTGAAGGGAAAAAGCGAGTTGATATTTAAATGCATAACCCCCCCCCCCTAAACGGGTCAAAATGGAATTAAGTGCATTGTTGTGTACTAGACGCGTAATTCATAATAAAATTTCGAACCCGAGTAAAGGATTTGAGTTAAATACATTGGTGTATGTATTTGGTTGTTTAAGAATCATGTTGGTGGTTTTAAACACAAACAGGTCAAAATGTTGATTTTGAATAATAAGCCGATTGCCTAAAAACTTGGAATTTTATTAGTTTGAATGCTGAATTTTAACTCCATATGATGGAGAATTAAATTACAAACGCATAGGAAAAAGAATCGTGTAAAACGGACAAGTATATAAAAAGTTATGAAGTTTTAAAGTTTGATTAATGGTAAAAAAAAAATGGGAGTTGGGTATGTGCAGCATCAGCCATGTAACCTTTCTGTCGAAAATGGGCTGTCGCGTCGCGCGACAGCAAATGCTTGAAACCGTCGCGTCACGCAACGAGTGTCGCGGCCCGCGACCAAATCGTGGAGTGAGCTCTCGCGGCCCGCGAGAGCTGTAAAAGCTGGCACTATGTTTTATTTGGTTTGTTCGACCCATATAACTTATTTAAACTCGTTTATAAGCCATCAAAACTAACTTATAAGTTGGTTTTGATCACAGGTACTTGTCAAGGATTCCCGGACGAAGATCAAGCGTCATACAAGAACCGAACACACGAAAAAGAAGCTTCCGCACAGCATTTCATCGTTACATTAAAATGACGAACTCATTTACATTATGTTGTACTTTCTTTAAACATGTAAAAGATTTAATAAACTCGTATTTTTCCATTGTACGGGTAATTGTAATTACACATTTCTATCCGAAACTAATATAATAATCGTAAACAGAAGTAAGGGTATTACACAATAGGTCCTGGGTTCGATTTCCACAAGGGGGTTTTCCCATATTTATTGGATTTCCTTCTGAACAGGTGTATATGCATTATGCCTAATGGAGAAGGATATGATCAGGTGGTTCTGCTGATGACACGATGATACTCCAGTGATCCATCAGTGATCCAAATTTACCGTTAAAAAATTGGGACTCTCTCCATCAACTCTTGTAAACATAGTAAGTAATGTGTTTTATTTTAAAAACACTAGAAAAATACATGTGAAAAAACACAGGAAAAAGAATACTAGATGAATTCTTAAAGTAGAATGAATATTTGAACCATCTGTTGGAGAATTATAAAGAGGAGTAATCTTTGCTCAATTTCATCATATTCTCATTCTTATCCGTTCCACAAATTCTAACACTACAATTTTACCTGGTGTAACCTTGAGTACGTGAGCCATCTTCGGTAATACAGACTGTTTCGGCTGTTGTACTGTGAGAGACGTCTGTTGTCTAAATGAGATGGTAAATCTATTTCAAGGGACCCATGTTGAACACGACTCCTCAGCTACAACCGTCAACATTAATTTGTTCATTCTTGCAGCTAAAAAGGATCGTATAAAAAGACGCGGTTCAAGTTGACGAAGCGAAAATAGTACAAGAAGACGCGACACAAGTTCTTATCGAAGACAACATTTGAATCACGTTATTTACATAAACTATATTTATGTTTATTTTTCATTTTGATCACCACATGTTTCATGTACTACAATTTCCCAAATATATAAAGAGAGTATCCTTACTATTTTGTAAATATAATTTTAATAAAATCATGACCCATCTCCTACAAACTTAAAACAGGGTTCTTGAGATTGTTGTTACAATCTTAAAACCTTATTTATAAGGATTTGGGTTCACGAAATGATTTAAAAAAATATTTTAGAGATATAATCTCATAAATATTTGTATTTATGGAAATATGTATGTACAACTTGAGTTCAGATTTAAGATTTATTGAGATTGTGGTACTATCTTAAGTCTCATACCTTGATACAAAACAAATGGTTTAACTGTTTGGTTTTAAAACAATTTTGTAATCGTTAAATTTTCTAACATGTGTGTTAGACTGGATTTATTGGTGTAAACCATATGTTTCTTGTAAACGTTAAATTCTCTAACGTGTACGTTAGACCGGGTTTATTTTTATAAACAATATGTTTTTTTGTAAACGTTTCATTTCCTAACATGTGTGTCACAAATGATTATACTATATAAAATATATTGGAAAGAGTCTATTTTGTATAGAACGATAAGCCTTATAATGATTTTGAAATCATTTATTTCTAACGAGCTTTTTAGAACCGCTTTATTTTACATACAAAACCAATAAGTTTTATAATAATTTTTGTAAACGTTTATTTCTAACGAGTGTGATAGAATCAATTTATTTTATACAAATTGATAAGCTTTATAATGATTTTTTAATCGTTGATTTCTAACGAGCGTGCTAGAAACAATTCATAAAAGTCATCAGTTTGAAAACGATTTATAATTATTTATTTTCTAATGTATGTGTTAGAAGTGGTTTATTTCCATGAACCATATACGTGTATATGACAATTTGCATTAACGTTTTATTGAAACGTTAAAATTTCTAACACGTGCGTTAGAATTTCTTTCATTTTAACATTATTGTCAAGAATGATTACGATATTGAAACCATGGTTGTAAAAGTCGTTAGACGCTCTCTAGTTAGTCGACCGGGGAGTTGAGAGTACTCGGTCTAGGTGGAGAGTACTCGGGGAGTACTCGGACATGTTAAAATGTAAAGAAATTAGTTTTTGGAAATTAAATATATATCAAATAACATAAATTTTCTAATATTTATAACAAAATATGTGAAAATGATATTATTCTTTAATATGATAGGCATAAAAGTTATGTTTTTTTTAAGTCAAACTCTACCCGATTTGACCTACTAGATCCGATTTTTGGTCGGGTTTGACCACTTTTGATCGATTCCGAGTAGTTAGGTGGAGTTGAAGAAAGTCACCTCGGCAGCCTACCTTGGAGCGACTACTCGGAGAGTATTCGGGCTTGGAAACCTTGTTTTACAACCATGATTGAAACGCCCAAATTTTTACATAAGGTCAAAACCACAATTTAAAAATGCTAAAAATTCGATCTTTCATATTTTAACATAATATTACCAAAAATTAGTGATGGCAATTGGGTACCTGTTAAGATACGATTAGACCTGTTTGAGTGAAAAATACACCCTTTGACTTTTTTAATTTTTAAAATAATTAAAATTACAATGTTAGGATCTATAATTTATTCATCGTTGTACATAAAACATAAAACTGTTTTATAAACATGAGGTAGAAAGTAGTTAAACAAGTCGTAATCATGTTTGAAACTTATGTTGTGCGCGCCGTCAGAAACCTGTTAAACCTGTTAAGACACGATTTGCCAACCTTACCAAAAATACCCTTACGGTAACCTTGACATTTACAACTACCAAAACATTTTAGACTACATTTGTCCAAACTAGTAGACCATAACCACTAAAACTAACTTACTTACAAAGGACATTAAGTACAAAACATCACTTTACAATTCAAAAGAGTTTTGACCCGTTGATACCAACAAAACAAAATCGGAAGCGCATAGTGGGCATGAGGTGTAGTGTGTTCGTTCCAAGCTAACCTTCTTCAAACATGGGATTTACCTAGCATACATAACACCAAAACATTCATTAATTCAATTTACTAGACAAAATTCAAAGCTTTCATTTACTTATCATTATTCGACCCGTTAACAAAATTTATCATTTTGTCAACATCCTTGTTGTAGACATTCTTTCCCGTACTAGCATAAATTTCTTTATACTCATTCATCCTTACATTTCGGAAACGTTCAACATATAAACCTTTCGTCCCATCCGAAATGGGTCAATACATACCAGACATTTATGACACACTTTCATCATTTCGACCCATCATTAACAAGTTTTTACTTAAACCATTTCGACATCATACTTTCTAAACATTTCGACCCACTTGTAGCGGGTCATTACGCATTCATAACTATTTCATTTCCTCTCCTTCTCTCAATACTCAACATATCACAAATCTACCATGAACAACAGTACAACTTTACACTAGGATTTAAATACTAAAGTTAACATTCATAAATCTACATGAAGGGTAAATAAAGTTCGTATGAACTTACCGTGATCTTGCGTTCCCAACGCCTTGGATTGACTTGTTCCTTCTTCTTTCTTTGCCCCTACACGTCACAACTTCATACACTTAGCTTTCATACAAACTTCATTACTTAGGCATTCTTTGATGTACATTGTGATTTTAATTACTCGCATACATTTTCACCGTCATCTTATTACATCAATTTAGCAAGTATTCATGTAAAATCACAATGGAATCCAATTAAGGCATTTCATCGAACACGTGGTGTGTGTACTATCTACAAAGCATAGTGTACAAGTATCTTAAGCACATTTTCCATATTTCATCCATTGATTAGCACAACAATCCCTAACTTCATAATTTGTCATCCTAACTATGTACATTTAGTCCTACATCAAATACCTATCAACACATTTCTTCAAACATCAACATTATATTAATTTTGCATATAAAACTTCACTAACCTCAATCCTTCTATAGCATAAAAATGGGTTTTACCGCAAATCATCAACATAGACAAAATTAAACATATTACAACATCTACACTTTCATATCAACTAACATTCATGTTAAATTTTACACTACATTCACGAATTATACATAACCCACTTAATCAAACATTACTAAAACATAAAATTCGACTTACTTGATGTTAGAAACACTTAAGTGATCAAAATTCTTGGTTCATGCATTCACTTAGCCCTCAAATCCCCTTTCAATTTGATTGATTTGTGTTGTTTAGGGTTTTGTTCTTCCCCTGCTTTCTTCTAGTCGCACAAACACACACACATAAGTCTGATGTCTGTGTTTTGTGTTGTAAGTTTTAATTAAATTATCTTTCTAATTGCCCAAGTTTGGCCCCTCAAATGTTGAGCATTATACTTTATGGTTAAACTTTTATTATCATACATTCTTACTTAACATATTCATATATTTATATTTATATTTATATTTATATTTATATTTATATTTATATTTTGGGGTGTTATACATTTACCATTTTCTTATCACCAAAGCATCACAGCTAAATATTATATTGTGACATACTAAATTTGGGGTGTTACATATATAAATATTTTATGTAAATATTTTATATAATTGAAATGTTGTAGCGTTGATTTTAATATTTATGAATATAAACACACAATGAATAATGATTGGTATGATTTGGAAATAAAAATAAAAAGGTTAAATGTTGAACCCTCTTATGAATAGTGCTTTTTTGTTTTTATGGTTTTTGTATTGTAGTGGTCTTTTTTTTAATTATTTTTGTCATGTAGTGAGTTTGTATGTGTTTTACGCCAGTTTGAGGTATAAGTTAGTTGAAGTTAAAGATTGAAAAGGTAATTGTATTGATTAAGATTAAAGTCATTCAAAATGTTTTATATATAATAGATTGAATAATAAGTCCATTTTATAAAAATATTTAAATAATAATTTTATTCTTTTAGAAGTTGAATGATTGGTTTTCTTCAAGTATTAAGTCACCATAAAGTGACGGTTTTGGTTTTGCGGTTTATCTCTACCATTATTTTGTGATATAATGGTCATGTTATATATATATATATATATACATATATAAGATGGTGATATTGTGAAATTTTGAAGACCAAAAGAAACACGTGTTGTTGCTCACTAATTTTATATATTTAAACACGCACATTGGAATGGTTTTAATTTTTTAACATGTCAGTTAGAAAACGTATATAACTAATATGAGCTTAGATACGATTTATATTATAAATCATAATGACCGGAAATATTTTATGTAAACATTTAAATTTTCTAGTACGTTCGATTGAAACGATTCGAAATCGTTTCTTTTATAATTATATCCTTAAAAAACGTTTTATGTAAACAATCAATTTTCTAGCGTGCGCGTTATAACAAGTTTTTTTCTAACATATGTGTTAGAAACCGTTTTAGTACATGAGTATTATACCTACACCATATTAAACTGTATGATATTTTGGGTTTTAATCTATGATTTCATAAACCCTTATTGATATTATTAATAAAACATTGCAAAACAAATGAAATGTTTTAGAAGGATTTTAAAACAAAGTTGTGCATAGTTTTGACAATTCTAACGGTTCGTTCCTCTAGCTATAAGTAGGTTGTGTTGAACCAAAGTAACGTTCAACAACTTGGTGTTGTTTTGAACATATTTGTTCCAAACTAGAATTAGAGCAATGGAAATCCTCATCGCGGAGGGAAGAAGGAGTATAGTTAGACCCAAATTGACTTGGGATGAGCGAATTAGATTTGCTAGAGTTGCATCTCTCTAAGGACATGGTCCAGGATAGGAGCTCGTGGTGGCGTAGGATTAAGGTTAAGGACTTTTAGGGGAGAGTATAGTAGTGCTCTAGTTGGGTCTTAGAGGTTTAGATTATCTTACACTTTAAGGAAACTATGCATGCGATTGCCTGCCTATATATGTTTTCTTTATTCTACATATGTCTATGCCGCATAATGGTACTCTTTGATCACTTTTTGTGTTATTTGGTACACTCTTACCTATGTTCTTTTAGTATTGTTTGTTTGTCCTCAAACTGTGGGTCTCTCTGGAAGCAGCCTCTTTATTCCTAGGAATAGAGGTAAGGTTTGCCTACTCCCACCCTCCACGGACCCTACTAATAGCTTTGCTATGTGTGAGATTTACTGGGTATGATTGTTGTTGTTGTTGTTGTTGTTTGTTCAAGACTAGAGTTCCAAAAAATGAAACGAGGACATGAGAATTCCATTTGTGCACTTTAGTGAAATACTGCATGACTTCGATGTATGCACTTTATTGAAAAAGTATACGAGAGACTTCCATGTGTGCACTTTAATAAGCCTTCCATGTGACCATTTCCAAAGGATATCATTGCGATGATCTCGGTCAGATAATAAAAGTGTTGAATATAATAACACTTTGAGATTTTATATCTTGATATCATCTTTGTATCCATTTAAATTTTTTAAAAGTGTTTTGCACTTTATGATTTAGTTTTGAGAGTATTTTGTTGTTTTGTGTTCAATATCGGGTAACACATGCAATTTTTTTTTCAAAGATAATAAATCAGTAATGTGTGACGTGCAAATTGATTTTTCTAAAAAAATTAACGTCAAATGTACATTGTTTAAAAAGAATATGGTTTTAAACGGATGGTACAGGAAAAGATTTTGATGCAAATAACTTGAGAGTTGTTGCTTTGACTAAAAGTCGAAGTCGTGAAATCAAATATGTATCCACATCATGAGAGAGACATGAAAGAATATGGTGAGTGTATTGAGATGAAGTATACAAATACGATATACGTCGTCATATTTCATAGAAGACATCATGGAAATACACAAGTGTGAATTCTAACACATGAAAGTAAAATACTATATGTTATTGTAAACCTTGGATGAATCTTGCGAGAATCGTTCTGAGAGATCTACATGTAGATACGTCTATCACTTGAATGTTGTTAGAACTATATGAAGGTTTTACCTTAGTTTGGGAGAGTATCCTAAATATATATATGTTTTAAGGAACAAGAACATGTGTTGGGATTGAACCCTACCAGAGGAACAGATAATTAAAGCCAAAACCGGATCACAACAGTGGATTCACAATAAGCAGCTGTTTACATTAGGCTTTCCCCTTGAAAGTGATTATAACAACTGATGGTTCTCTATCCACTGTCCGTATACAACTGCTGCTACCCTTTAAACTGCTGATATAGTCCTGAAGAAGTAAACACTGCTGGTTCAATCTACTGATGACAAAGCACTGCCCACTCAAGGACTGATCAACTTTGAGGAAAGCACTGATAGAAGAAGATAGCAGTAGTTTAGTGTATTACTTGTCTTATGTAGAATCAGTGGTTAAGATTAGCAGTGTTTGTATAGGAACAGTTGTTACAGGTTGTTAGGCTGTTAGACGTCGCTTTCATGGTGACGTCAGCTGAGATGCCTCAGTGGTTTGGTTTGCCTATAAATGGAGCAGTACTCTGTACTGTTACATTTGATTGACTGAGTGAGTGAGTTCTTCTCCTCTAGTCCAATCCTTTCATCTTGTGTGCAATAAACCTTGGAGCATCAGGCTGAGGGGGAGTTTTATTTGTAAGCATGCTTTGTAATCCTTTGATTTACTTTGTAATCTTTCGACTGATGCAATTCATGTGTTTATCAAATCTATTTCTCTTTATGATTGTGTTTACAAAGTCTGTTGTTTCATTTCCGCTGCACTTAAACTCTATTCATCTATATTGATATGATTAAATTATACAAACAAACACAATCATGAGAGCCTCCGATCCTAACAATTGGTATCAGAGCTTGGACAGTCAAATTTGATCTAACAGTCAATTTGACATAACAGTTCAGCTCAAAATTCATTGATACTAAGGTTGATTGTATTTAGTTGAAAAACAGAGTAACGAGAAATCACGCTCAAAGTGACTACTCAAAGGCTCTGTAAAACAACCAAGATGTCATAGGACACACAAGCTTCACATAACAAGTGATATCATACATAAACCACCTACAGTTTTCAGATCTGAAAATATATCTGATAACTATGGTAAAATTATTTATGAAAATTGATTTCAATTGTTGTTATGAAGTTTTTGCTGTTTCCATCATGTTCGCTGCTAAGGTATGAACCTCAGGTCAACAAAAACCTATGTTCATAAAAACATTAGTGTTTTTGCTCACATAAAAAGAGGGAAATTAAAACTTTAGTCATTTAGATCTTATGTATTGAAAGACAGATTGAGATTCCTTCAAAAGGACCAAAATCAATTGTGTTAAGAATACATTAAGAAAATCAGATGTCAAAAATGACCAGATCATGGGTAATGTGAAATTTGGCATAAGCATATGCAGAAATGACCAAATCTCTCAAAACATTACTGCAAAATGATTCTGGATTAAGTATTTCTTCAATAAAGACCTCCCAGTAAGTATTTCATTACTTATGAATGGGAAGGGTAAAAGGGGAAGAAGGAAAATCACACAAACTCAAAAGTGTGTTTATCTCAAAACTTTTGAAGTCAAAAGAAAAGAGTATAAATATAAAACACTTAAGAGTCAAAAATTGGGGTAACAATGGTCATTAAGCAACTGTGTGCATTCATTGGTTCAGGAAAAGGTTCAGGTAACAATAGTAGTTCCAGTGAATAAACTTACAAGAGGACTAGACAAATTTTCAAACCAAATTTGAACATGTGTCCTCATTTTTGTTGTCAATCAATCAACAAGAAAAAGGTCTCAAATAGTGGTTATTACAATGTATTTCAAACCACTGACCATTTTTCATAAAAACTTGAGAATGATGTGATTGCGTGTTTTATTGGGAAATCTACCAGATCCTTTTGATGTTGTTTTCAGAAAAACCCTTAATCGTTTTTTAAAAGGGTTTTCTCAATTAAACAGGGTATATCATTCCTTGTTTTTTTTAAAGAATGATACATTTTTGTACTTTTGCTTATTTTTGTTGGCAAAAGTTTCAAACTCCTGTCAGGATGTTGAGCCATCATTTTATTTGGTGAAATTATCCTCATAAATGGATTAAAAGGAAATGGTACAAATGTCAAGGTCATGTCTATCTCAGGTTTGTTTTGAACACTGATCAAAGATCGATTGTCAAACAGATCTTAACAATACTTGGGTACTCATGTTTTAATTCAAATATTATAACGAAAATGAGTGCCATAGTAAAAAGTTTAAATCATCTGGGGTACTAAACCACTGTCAGAAATCTATAAAAGCTTCAAATTGTGTAATTGACATGTGGCAAAACCTTGAATGAAAATCTCTGTAAAAGCTGCTGACAAATTGTACTTGACAATTTGCATCTAAAATGTATGTTGTTAAGGATAACAATCTTGCAGATATTTCAGAATCACCATCAACAGATGTTAGATATGATATTGTGATTTTACAAGATAAAATCATTCCTTTCATCATAACAGCAGATGCTCCAATATACCAACAAACCCAGAGAGAGTTTTGGAAAAATGCTACCCTTGAAAAACAAGGCGAGACCGTCATTGCCATCAACTCCTCTATACAGGGTAAAGCGATTCAAATTACTCCACAATCAATTTCAGAAGTCTTTAAACTCGATGATCAAAAAGGTAAAACTTCTTTTCTTAAAAGCGAGTTGAAAACTGATTTTCTGAAAAGAGGGTATGCAGAATAAACAAAAATAGATACCTTACAAAAAGGTTACTTCCCTTCTGCACCTAGGTTTTTATTCCATACACTTTTGATGTGTGTTTCAAATAAAACAACTGCTTTTAACGAAATACCATTGAAGATCCAATGTCTGGGTTATGCTATTTTAAATAATGAAAATTATAACTATTCCCAGGAGATCTTTGATGACTTGGTAAAAAATGTTGTTAGCAAATCATTTTTACTTTTTCCAAGGTTTCTAAGCTACTATTTTAAACAAAAATTTGGAAAAGAAAATGAAAGTTTGCTCAAACAAGGTGTTTATTTTCAAATAAAAGGTTTAACACCTGAAACATTCACTAGAATGTTAACACCTATAAAAACAAAAGCAGAGGTGCCTGAGCAGAATTTAGCAGTTACCACTGCTCCTCAGGTATCAGCTGTTGAGCCCACTGCTCCAGGTGATCATAGCAGCACAACCACTGCTTTGAAACCCACACCTGCCATTACCAAAAAGACCAAAAAGAAATCATACAAAAAACCCACCAAACCCAAAACAAAGGCAACTCTGGAAGATGAGATCCCAGAGCCACTGCCAGTGACAACACAAATGTCACTTACAACCACTGCTGCTACTTCCTCACAGCAGTTGGAAGAAAGATCTCCACCATTGCCTCAAACTCCTCCTGCATCCTCACAAAAGGATCAGGTTGTAAGCACAGGGACCCCACAATATGAAGCTCTGGACCCAATCGGTTCCATCTTCCTCAGTCCTGATCCCAAGGACATGTCTCTTTCAACACCCATACCCTCACCAATCACATTATCACAATCCATAATACCCTTGTTGCATGCAGTTGCTATAGCTCAGACACAAACCAGTTCCTCTCTATCACCTATCACTGAGAGTACACTCCCACAAGTGACTGGGTCTGATGCTACTACCCCTGCTATCCCAGCAACAACTAAGGAGGTTACACCCCTTGAGTTACAAGTAACTCTTGGTGGTAGTTCAAGCGGAGCAGCAACTACAAGTGATGGATCAACAGATCTACATTTGGACAGTTGTTTCATTAGTAAGACTCCCTTGAAGGCAATTTCTTCTATAGCACCTCTGGTAACGACCAGTGAGTTTGTTTTAACCACTGGTATCCTCAAAAGGTTATCAAGTGTTGAAGAGAGAAGACCCCAGAACCAAGAACAAGGGGCATCAATGGGTGATTTTTGGGACTCAGTTCCTAAGTCACACATTGGTACAACCACTGCTGGTAGGGAATCAGATGATCCCATTAACTTGGGTGATGATTTAAAATATCAGAAATTGACGGACAGAGTTGAAAATCTTGAAACATCAGTTGCTGAAATAAAGGATATGGTGCAACAGTTGTTAAAAGCTCAAAAAGCATAATTCACTGCTGTTCCAGCTCAAGCACCTGCACAACCTGCACCTTCTGCAAATGAGCTATGGAATGTATTTCAACCCCTGCTTGAAAAACAAAAACAAATGGCTGATCAGCAGCATGCAATACATGTACAAATGCTGACAAACATGGTGGAGTCAAGATTTAAAGATACTCAAGCAGACATCAAAGCTATCAAGGCTCATATCCAAAGCACCACTGGAAAAGTTCCTCCCACTATCCTCTTCATGGATAACCCCCTTCCAGATAATGCCAAAAAGGGGGAGAAAATCAAGCAGTTGAAGAAGAAGGGAATTGAGGATGGTGTTTATATTGAACCGGAAAAAGATAGCCAGACTAAAGCTACCATAACAACACATACTACTTCACCACACACCACCACAACCACTGCCCTACCACCATCATCATCTATAACAACATCACCACCATCGCCTCCTGCCAAAAAGCAGAAGACAGCAGATGTTTCAACACCTGTTAGTCAGACACTTTCCACCACTCAAACCACTACCACTTCAAACACATCATCAACTACCAAATCACCACCTGCTCAAAAGTAGAAGACAACTACTGACACATCAGTAGTTGTAATGACAACAGAGGTTGAAACACCAGTTGTTTCAACAGCTGTTAGTCAACCATCCACCACTGCTCTCACCATTCCTACATCACAACCAAAATCCCCTTCACCCATAAAGCTTTACACAAGAAAAAGGAAAACAACTCAACCAAATGAGGACAAATATGATCCTATTGCTGCAAAAACATCCACTGGAACTGGAAGCGGTAAAAAATGAGATGAGACAATTCTACACCGAGGATGATCCTTCAAAAAGAAGATTTCCTTCTCTCATAGGCTTCATAGTCCCAGAAAATATGGATGAATACCTCAAGATCAAAGCAAGGCATGCTAAGATAAGAGCCAAACTTGAAAGTGAAGATCAAAGTGACAAAGCCATTTCTAAAAGAATGGAATTCTTGCTCACTAAGGTCAAACAGATGGAAGTCTATGCAAGAGATCTGAGCAAAGAAGTGTCAACTTTACCACCCAAAGCAGATCTACGAAAAGAAATGAGAAAAGAATATCTTGCATACATCTTGAAAGAAAAATTCTATCCAGCTGAAGAAAAACAATTTGAAGAATGGCCAATAGTTGCTTTAAAGCATGAGGCAAACAGAATTAAAAGGATCAAAAATGATCCAAGCAAGAAGAGAACAGCTCCAAACTGGAGCAAATACAAAAAGCTCATTGCTGACCTTATGTCTGAGTACAAAAGAAAGAAGCAGGAGCTGGTGGATGCAAAGGTGGGTACTGCTAAAGCCATAGCAAAATGGACAAAGCAGTATATAGATGAGGCTTATGAAAGGCTGAAAAGAAGAAAAATGACAGATTCTATTTTACCAAAGAAGCCTGACCATAAAGAGCTAAAACAAGTCATTGATTCTGAACCACTGATCTCATCAGCAGATACCTCTATCATTGTTATAAACCAAGAAAAGAGGAAACATCCGACTGTTGCAGAAGAAAAGGAAAAGGAAGCTGAATACTTTGAAGAAGCCATCAAGAAAATGGCTCTAGATAAAGACAGTTCAGCAAAGCTTCAAGACCTTGCCAAAAATGTTTTGAACAAATCATCATTACCAAACACATCAGCAGATATTTCAGACATTGAGCTAGATCAACAAAAGAGACAAGAGCAGATTGACAAAGAAGTTGCAGAAGATATAGCTGCAGCAAATGATGTCATAAAAATGGCTTTTCAACAATTGTCTGAAAATTCTGAGCTAACAAAAGCTCAGGATACTGCTTCACAAATATTTTCAAGGCCAAAATCTCCCAACTCATCTGTAAATAAACCTCTCCCAAGAAACCCATTGGGTTCAAAAATACTACAGTGGATGTCTGATCAAAAGACCCATGTATTAACCCTGTTCAGATCCAATGGAGAAGTGAAGTACATATCAAGGAAACAAGCACTAAGCCCTGGTGTTGAAGATCTACAAGATCTCCTTGAACTTACACTGTGCAGGGATGAGGAGGACTCAAGTTCCAAGGACTTTGAAGCAGAATTTAAAAGACAAGCTAAGGAACTTCTGATGAGAAAATAAAGATCCAGAATAATGAAGGGTTTTGGCATTATCTGTTCCAGGGGGAGATTGTTGGGATTGAACCCTACCAGAGGAACATATAATTAAAGCCAAAACCGGATCACAACAGTGGATTCACAATAAGCAGCTGTTTACATTAGGCTTTCCCCTTAAAAGTGATTATAACAACTGATGGTTCTCTATCCGCTGTCCGTATACAACGGCTGCTACCCTTTAAACTGCTGATATAGTCCTGAAGAAGTAAACACTGCTGGTTCAATCTACTGATGACAAAGCACTGCCCACTCAAGGACTGAACAACTTTGAGGAAAGCACTGATAAAAGAAGATAGCAGCAGTTTAGTGTATTACTTGTCTTAAGTAGAATCAGTGGTTAAGATTAGCAGTGTTTGTATAGGAACAGTTGTTACAGGTTGTTAGGCTGTTAGACGTCGCTTTCATGGTGACGTCAGCTGAGATGCCTCAGTGGTTTGGTTTGCCTATAAATGGAGCAGTACTCTGTACTGTTACATTTGATTGACTGAGTGAGTTCTTCTCCTCTAGTCCAATCCTTTCATCTTGTGTGCAATAAACCTTGGAGCATCAGGCTGAGGGGGAGTTTTGTTTGTAAGCATGCTTTGTAATCTTTTGATTTACTTTGTAATCTTTCGACTGATGCAATTCATGTGTTTATCAAATCTATTTCTCTTTATGATTGTGTTTACAAAGTCTGTTGTTTCATTTCCGTTGCACTTAAACTCTGTTCATCTATATTGATATGATTAAATTATACAAACAAACACAATCATGAGAGCCTCCGATCCTAACAACATGTGTGTACAAATCACTAATGGCAAACTGCATGAATGCCATATTGTTGAGTTGACTATATCTTAGACATTATAGTGATTGTAGACAACTAACTTTCATCTTGTTAGTGATGAATGTGTTCACCAAGCTTACTTGGATTAAGACTTATGCTTAAGTCCTTATGAGTCAATGGTGAAGCAATACAGATCAAAGGTATACAAGTTATGTTCCTTAATTGAATGATAATGTTATATATGTGAGACTTTCCTAAATACTTATATATTAGGATTGTGAATAAGTATCATAAGTTTGTCTAAATTAAGGGATGAATGTTACAAAGTGATACTGTGATATCCTTAGGGTTGTGAAGAATTAGAATGATGCATCTTCTTCTATTCACATGCTAAATTATTGTAGTATAAAGCACGCTAGACTAGTACCTGGTTAATTATGACGCTTGACGGAGACTAATTAACTCTTGACATTCAAATATGTATGGATACAAAATTAATTTTTATATAAACAATATTGAAGGAGAATTTTCATTCATTATAAGGAAAATACATATAACTCATGAAGAACTTATTCTAGAAACTAACAAGGAGAATTCATTGCCAAATTTTATTCTAGATGGTAACGAAGGTAACTTAGAATCATCCTAACATGGTGACAAGCTTATGACAATGGCATGTGTTGCTTTGGTCAGCTCAAAAGCTTATGTAAGCTTATGCAATTTGATCTGAATTCACTGATACAATGTAGGTGATCTTGTTCAGTCATAGGGGTCTAAATGTCTTTATAAGCAAAATTATGAAAATATTGATTAAATGGTAATAAATGTGGAGGAGGAGCCATTTAAGAAACAACCCTCAAGGCGTATGTATAAATGGTTTTGCGAGAAGTTTTCTCAAACACATATAGAAGTTTTATTACCCCATCTAAATGTGATCTAAAAACACTTAAATGTGTGGGTGTCTTGCATTTGAATCTAAAAAGTTTAGCAATAAGGATTTTTGTAATCTAATCTATAATTGCTAACACATGACTAAGTGTGGGACACAAAGGTCATAATGCATAATGGAGATGTGTTTGCCTTAAACGATATGCGTATCATTCAAATACAAATATAAGATTCAGGTTGAGACCTGAGGTTATAATCTTAGAAGTTGATGATAAGCAACATTAACTTAAAAGTTAATAACACATGACAACTGATCCCCACTGAAATTTATTTGTAGTAACTTAAAAAAGCTAAAGGTAATGTTACGAATCCAACAACCCGTGGGTTGACGAGAGAACAAGTTGTGGAATGAGATTATATCCCATGGAAAGAGGATATGGGAGAAACCTAACTTAGTTGATTGGAGATTCTAAGATCTAAGTTCAATAGGACAATTAATTCATATGCCTAAGGGTGCTCACTGTGGGGATATGGCTAATATATATAGGCTAGTATATATGGTTATATATCCCCTAAAATATAAAAGGGTGTTTAAATATGTCCTAAGCCAATTCTATGACATTCTGTGACAAACTGTGAGGCTAAGTATAATATGTGGTAAATGATTTTGGGTAAATCACTGTAACCATCATGTTTTTAATGATTTAAGGAAAACTACCTATGTTAGAGAGAAGTGAGGTCACTTCGAATTGAATTAGGGGATAATTCCTAGAGCTCTCGCAGAACCAGGAAAGTGTTCCACGACCATTATCAGACACGAAAGTAAAAGGAAGCCCCAACTAATGAGAGTATTATATGAAGTGTATTGTTTTCTACACAAATGGGCTGCGTTGAAGGAAATCGTGTATAAAAACTGCTAGGAGACTAAGTATGCTTCACACAGAAAGGTGCAAAGCTAATACCTACCTATCCTGCAATACTCAATTGCCGAGGTTGCATTGGGAATTTTGTGTGTTTTGATCAATCTCTATTCATGTGGGGGATGGTTGGAAAATTAGAATGTAGTGAATGGAAATTAATTTATTAAAAATATGAATATTAAACTCTTCATATGGTGAAATTCTTTAGTAGAGTTTTTATAATGAAATTTTTTTTTAATGGCAATGCTTATCCACTCTACACCAAATTTAATCCTAAATCACTTCTTGCTTGAGATTGGATAGAAGACCTCCCACTAAAAGACAATAGTCTCTACCAAGTGGACTAGCCCCACATTGACGTTTATGATAACAATTGATTAGTTTTTTTTTATTAAAGTGTTAAATCTTTAATTAGTTGTAACTCCTAACTATCCATCAACTCTTCTAAATATGGTAGGTTATGCGTTTTATTTTATTAACACAAGAAAATACAAGTGAAAAATTCAAGAAAAAAATACTATATGATGAAATCTTGAAGAAGAAGAAGAATGAATATTTGAAGACCCATATGTTGGTGATGAAACAGTGGTTAACCAAGAGAGGTTAACTCACTGGTCTCGTCAAGTAGGGTTAATCCCTTCTTTCCGAGGATCGCTGGCTGGATCGTCCACTGGTTGATCTCCTGCACAAGGAAAATACACCGTGACTCGTAACAAGGAGGATGGGGTGGGGGGTGCTCCTTGTTACCACTCTCGGGCGTGAGAATCAGTAATTTGCTTGGGAAGCAAAGTATATGATAGTAGTAGTAGTAGTAGTGAGGGAGTTGTGAAGAGATACCTCAAACCTGGTTCGGGATGGGTATTTATAGCCGAGGAGTGAAGGAGGGAGGTTGAGTGGACAGACTGACGACGTGCCGCCCTTATGCAGGTGTGTCAGGCTTGTCGATTGTGGAGGTGAAGCCACGTCCTACTGCAGTGTCAGTCTGTTGCTTACGCGTGGACTGACAGGCGACTGTCATTGGTGCCACTTGCTCTGTGGTGTCAATCCCACTTTCCTTATGGACAGGATGCGGTGCCGGGCCGCATCATCGTCTGCGGTAACTGCTGTTGTTCCCGCGTCCTCGTTCTGGGCAAGACATATGCGGGATGCTGTGCCAGCCGCATCGCCACTTGTGGTGACTGTTGCTGTTGTCCAGATCCCTTGTCGTGACGAAAATGTTCATAGGATGCGGTGCGAGGCCGCATCGCTATGTGTACACCCATTTTCATACGCAAGGTAAGTCTTCTCATCACTTGACAGATTAGATTCGACCGCTGTGTTCGCGCGTGCCCGCACGGACACAAATAAGTTCTTGTCGGTGGGGGTTTTTGATAAGGGTAATGGTCACTCGCGGTCATGCTGACGCGAGATCTGGGACCATACCCCTTCAGTTGGGTAATTATAGAGAGGAATACTTGATGCTCGATCCCACAAGTTCTAACACTACAATTTTACCCGAAGTAACCTCGGGTGTGTGAGTCATCTCCGGCAGTACAGAGCCGTCCCCGAGAACTTTAAAAAAAATTAGGCCTCGGGCGACAAAAAAAAATTAGTCCCAAAAATTGTGTTTAAGCGGAAATGATTTAAAAAAATAAAACCATGGTGGAGGAGCCAAGACTTGAACTTAAGACCTTTCATTTATCTTAAGATAACTTTTCCACTCAACCACCAACATTTTTCTTACATAATACATGGATGCATATATTAAATATAAATATATAATTTAGTATATATATAAAAGCTTATAACATCTTTTCGGACCCTTTAAAAATTTGGCCTCTAGCGACAGCACGGGTTGGCCGGCCCAAGAGCCGGCCCTGCGGCAGTACATACTGCTTGGGCTGTTGTACCCTGGGAAACAGACGTGTTGTCTAAGGTGTTGTTTGTTTTTTCAAAGAAGAGCTTCCTTGCGTCGCGCAGACCACGTGCAGACCTTTGGGTCTGAAGACTGTTTGTTTTCTCAAAGACATTTCATTAAAAAAGGTTTGTGCGTCCTCTTTTTGGTGCAGATGTGGGTCAAGCTCTTCTTACCTCTTCTCCATTCTTTTGTTTGCCATATATCACAAACACACAAAACCCTAGAGCTCCTACTCCATCTCCTCCACCCAGCCGCCGCCTCCTTCCTCCCTCGTCGCCGCCTCCTCCTCCGTCTTCCACACCGCCGCCACCTCCTCCCTCCTCAGTGTCGCCGCCTCTCTCCTCCCTCCCCACCGCAGCGGGCTCCTCCTCCCTCCTCACCGCCGCGCCTCCTTCTCCCTCCCCTCCGCCCTGCTGCCACCTACTTGCCACTTCCTTCAGACCGGAAGTTTTAAAAGATTGTTTTTTCTTATTTTTCTATGTGTTCAAAAATCTGGACTTTTTGTACTAAAATGAATCAATGAAAACTGGTTTTGATACATGCTGCAACTTTTAGTCAACATCCATAACTCACCCACACCGTCCATGTCTGCCAGTACCATCCCGAATATGTTGAGTTTTGATTTCAAACATGGATTCGTGTGGTGCCTCTTCTATATCTGTTTTAATGGTGATGAACTTGTTGTTTAGCATTTCCATTTGTGTCTCACCAAAATGATTTTCAAACTCTTGATGAAGGGTCTTTTTATGGGTATAAAAATCTCATCGCAGGTGAGTGATGGATGTCGAGAAGAAGAAGAAGATGATAGGGGGTGGGATGAGGGTGGGGTAGGTTGTAGGGCCCACTTGAAATTTGACTTATTAATTAGATTTTTATTTTTTTATTTATTAAATGCATATTTAGTTCTTGTGGTTTGCCCTTTTTAAGGAAATGGTATTTTGTAATTTCACACCCTCTTAACTGAGAAAACTAACTGATGTTAGGCACTTGGACTATCCGAGAATGAAAATTAAAAAGATGGGGACTATAGCTGTAATTTTAGAAAGTTAGAGACTAAAGTTGAAAAAATGGTAAATCACAGGGACTATTCGAGCATTTAACTCTAAGGGTGAGAGGGGCACTCCCCTCTTAGGGGAGTCCCCTCTCTTACGCACACCCAATCAGGTTATGCCACGTCAACTCCCCTCTTAAACTCCCCTCACACCCTCAATTTGATGGCGGCACTCCCCTCTTAGGGGACTTGCTTTTTTTATTCAAAAAGAAAAAAAAAATGTTTTGATTGGTTGAAAAGAGGGTGGCCCACCATCTCCCTCCCTCCTTCATGCGGTGACTCCTCCCCGATCCCCCTCCCCAATTTGCCTCACCGCAGGGATGGCGGTGGTGTTCCCGCTAGGGGAATTGGGTCACCGATCCCCCTCCCCGCTGGTGCCCCGTATACCCTAATGATAATAATCAAATAAGTTAATTAGAATATATGATGAATTAAAAATGGTCATACTCCATAAGATGAAGGCAATATCCTTATATTAAAAATGAAAGGCAATAAACAGTAAATCAAATCTATTAAATCAAACAGTAAATCATCCTTATATTAAAAATGAAGCGCAATGAACAGTAAATCAAATCTATTAAATCAAACAGTAAATCAGGGCAATAAGGTATCAAATTTATCAAACCGGGTATATTTTTGGTACCGAATCGGTATCGACATTTGACATTTTCGGTATTGGTTCGGCACCGGTATTCAGCGGTTTTTACCCTCAAATACTGGTAACGTACCGGTACCGACCGATACCGAACCGTACCACGGTACCGAACCGTACCGTACCAGGTATATTCGGTACCAGTACCCACTTTTGGGGATTTTCGGTAACGGTATTTTCGGTACCGGTTGGTACCGAGCTCATCAAATCCTGCAGCAACACAATCCAATGAATAGTAACATCATCAAGCGGATGAGCAAATGGTATCGGGTACCGGTACTGGTATCAAATTTACCAAACCGGGTATATTTTCGGTACTGAATCGGTACCGACTTTTGACATTTTCGGTATCGGTTCGGCACCGGTATTCACCAGTTTTTACCCTCAAATACCGGTACCGTATCAGTACTGACCAGTACCGTACCGTACTAGGTATAATTGGTGCCGGTACCCACTTTTGGGGATTTTCGGTAATGGTATTTTCAGTACCGAGCTCATCAAATCCTGTAGCAACGCAAGTAATTGCACCGTGTAGATTACTTTTCATACGTACTGTAAGTAAACTGTATTTCGTTTGATTAAGGTTTTATATACACAACAACTTATTTTGTTTTCTTTTTTTATCTTTTCCTATAATGAATGAATTGTAGCATGTAAAATTAACTTGGATATTTAGATTATTGATGAGCAAATCGTATCAAATCCTGTAATCAAACCGGTATCGTATCGGTACCAAATTTACTATACCAATCATTTTCGGTACCAATTTGGTACCCACCTTTTGGCGTTTTCAGAAACGTTACTTTCGGTTCGACACCGGTCTAGCACCATACCTGTATTTACTATTTTTACCTTCAAATACCATACCATACCATATCGTACCGAGCATTTTCGGTGCAGGTACCTAATTTCGATGATTTTCCGGATCGGTACTCTCGGTGCCGTTACCTGTACCGAGCTCATCCATATTTTAACGTGTTAGCACCGTAATAACTGAACTGAAAACAACTGAATTTCCAATGTGTAGGACGTGTGGGGTACTATTATTATATATTAGTTTATTTAAAATCGCTTTTTTTGGGACGGAGTGACTATCGTTACCACGTCATTGTTATTTATGTTTCGATTTTCGGTATGTGTTTGCCGTTGCCGACACGCGTTTTGCAGACATTAGGTCCCCGCCGCAACGCGCGGGCGGAAAATCAACTAGTGTTCATTAAACTACCATTATCCATCTTTTATTAATTTAACAAAAGGAAGATCACTTTTGATTCATATAATAAGAAGATAACTTTTGAGTTTTTGATTCATATAATAATTTATTTTGCTACAAATAATGAAAGAAATCACATTTGCATGTGTTTAGTATGTGACTTTAAGATTTAATATATAATTTTGTATGATTTACAATGTGTGACTTTAAGATTTTATATAATTTTGTATGATTTACAATGTTAAGTATCTTATTTCTTCTCATTCTATCGAATATCACATAACTAAATAATACATAAAGGATAAGTATCATGTTCTTTATCTTTTAAATTATCTCAAATAACTTTGTAATCTCATTCGACATTATGTTAATCCCATCATCAATGCTTTCATTTCACACGTACACACATGGTGACTACAAACATGATTATGAAAATTCATCATGCCCATGCTTATGTGAATTTTTTTTTTTTTGCTCTATAAAGAAAAACTTAATAAATGAAAGTTACATCAAAACAGAAAGTAGACGATCAACAAGCTGCGTCGTCACCCATTTCTGAATTGCAAACCCTAATCGACAAAAGACAAAACCACGTCCCCCTGAGGCTGAGCAATTGTTGTGGATGACCTGTTGGACCCAGATCAAGAATTGGATAGCTTCTGGCGCTAGGGAGCCAAATGTGTCAAAGGCAAAAGGGAAAAAAACATGTTGGTTCTCTGCACAAGCTTTAGCGTGCTTATCAATTTTCTTTGATTCTGCCTTTCTTGCTGCTTGTCCAGCTACAAACCCGTTTTCCTTTAAACCAACCAGAGGGGAAACCCCCGTGAGGTCCACACAAGCATGTTTCCCCCTAGCCCAACTAAAGACAAGCAGATCCACTGGTCGCAGAGTAGATCTCCCTTCCATAGGGTCCGTAAGAAAATTCACAGGAGCCTCTTTGTAAATTTAATTGTTTCGGTTAATAACATGCAATTTTTACAGCGCATTCCATGCTTGATGGATGCCACATATAAAAACATATGTAATATAAGTAGGGCTGTAAGCGAACCGAACGAACACGAACAAGGCCTTGTTCGTGTTAGTTCGGTAAGGAAATAAATGTGTTCACGAACGGTTCACGAACACTTACCGAACGAGATTTTATGTTCGTGTTCGTTCATTAAGGAAATGAGTGTGTTCGCGAACGGTTCACGAACACAAATAAATTTGGCGAAACCGACGAAGGATAAAGATAGATGGCCCAGAGAGTAGCACTCGAACTTGAATCCCTTCTTGTGGAACAGAGGTCGATCGTATTCGCCGATGTAAATAATGAGAAATGAAAGAGAAATGATGCATAAACAAGGTGAAAGTGAGTTTTCCTAGTTTAATTGTTAGGTTAATAAAATAAATAAAAGTTTAATAATATAAAAAGTACAAATAAAATATAAGAAAGTACAAAGATCTTAAATTAAAACACAAACATACGAACATAAACGAACGCAAATCAACAAATGTTCATGAACACGTTCACGAACAACTTACCGAACGTTCACGAACACAATCGAACGAACGAGACCTCTGTTCATGTTCGTTCATTTAACTAATCGAACGAAATTTCTTGTTCATGTTCGTTCGTTTATTAAACGAACGAACATAAACGAACTTTCCGCCGAACGGTTCACGAACTGTTCGCTGAACGTTCGGTTCGTTTACAACCCTAAATATAACAATGTTTTAATATTTAACACATCTTGTTGATAATGAAAGTTGTTTGCAATACTAAAAGTAGAAGTCTTGGGAATGACAATGTTTTGATAATTAACATATCTTGTTTATAGAATAGAGTAAATTACTTTTTAAATTACTATGTATGTTTTAGTGATTTTAACAATTTGAATTTAAAATCAAAAAGTTTAACACCCTGAGTCACTAACCGCTTATTTTATAACGCTTTGAGTCCAATTTTTAACATTTATACTTTTGAATTGGACGTAAGTGGTTAAAACCACTAAAACACAGAGACTCAAAAAGTATTTTACTCTATAGAATATGTTCGGATAACCATCACCATCTTAATGCAACACAAGAAGAATTCCCTTATTTGCAATGCGTTTAAAGATGGAAGTGGTATCTCATTTCAGTTAAAGATGTCGACGACCCTCAACACGTATTAGAAACATGATATAAAGTCGGCACACTCTTGAAGACGACATAATATGCTCTAAGTAAAAAAGTAAGGGTCATAAACACGAATAGACACAAAGACCATAAACGACAAGAATCAATTTGCATCAATGGTGGTAGTACGGATCACTAAATGTGTTGTATAGAAGACCTTAACATATGAAAATGATAAGATCCAAGAATGGGAATAAATGTTAGATGTGGTGGTGTGGATTGATAAGAGAATCTCTGGATATTCAATCTTAAATGCATCTTTTGTGAAAACAAGCAATAGGAACTTTTTTTCTTGCCATAGAAAGAAAGCAATTCAAGAAAAGGATATTTGTGTTCAATCCCTTTCAACAAAGTATAAATTTGTAGTATAGTTATTGAATATGGCAAAGCCCTTTTGATTTTACAAATTATCACCACAATGTAAGAAGTTGACAATAAGAAAGAGCACAACCTTTCATAATGCAAATGGCATATAGCATAAAGCATGAAATAATAAAGATGAATAAGATGTTAGGTATATGACTAAAAAAACAAATCCGCTAATGATACACATCCATTCTACATTTGGTTCGGTAAGTTACATGAATGGTCATGTGATATGCATATTTTATGGTTTTTGTTAGTTTTTTATAGTTTGAATTGCGCGCGCGCACACACATATATAATATAGTTCAGCTACAAAGTCAAAACTAAAAAGTGTGAGCAGTCTATCTAGCTAGGTATAGCGTTTTAAATTTTAGACATAATGTTTTTGATTCTTTTGACATGATATTATATAAAAAAACTAAATATAACAATTTAAAATAGAATGAAATATATTATAGACATGAGATTTAAAATACACTAATTAACTTTCTTGTATATCATAATATTTTAAAAACAGATAAATATTAATTTAAACTATAATGATCAAAAAGTTTTATTTTCAAATATCTGGTAATGAGTCAAATCTACACATATTTTCTGAAACTACACATAAACTACAAACATACAAATAGAATTTATAATATATTAACACTACACATAAATTATGAACTTACCCCCAAATCTATACATATAAAAAACTTGTACTTAAATTATAAATATACATAGATTACCATCTATCTCGATGTAAATTCTTAACATGTGAAATTATTATATGTTAATTAATAAATAACCTATGCATAAACATTTTTAACATTGTATCCACATAAATTATAAACCTACACAGAAACACATTAAATGCATAAGTCCAAAAAGTTTTTTTGGTTAATTCGTCTTATGTAAATAGAATTTAAAAAGTGCACGAATAAAACCACTACCTGGTAAACATTTTTTAGATAAAAAAGAAAATGGAAATTATGTGATAGGTGATATACCTGATAAAAAAAAATTATAGTTTCTAAAAAAATACATGAATAAAATCAATACCTATTAATGTACCTGATAAAAAATATAGTTTTTTTTAATATAAGATTACAATAAACTAATCTTATTGAAATTTAAACTTTTGCAAATAAAAGATGAAAGGATTTTTATTAAATTTAAATGTTGAAAAAGTAGTGTCGATAATGTACTCAGACTATCTACTATCTACTATCACAACCCAACCCAACCCAACCCAACCCAACCCAATCTTTTATTAAAATATAAGTTTCTCTCTCTTCCACCTACACAACACAACACAACACAACCCAATCCAATTCAACTTTTCACTCACATTCACAACCCAACCTACACCAATATTTTATTAAATAAATATAATTTATAATTATTCTTTATTACAATAATCTATATTGATAACCACTTAAATAATAGAAAAAGAAAAAATATATATTATAATATTGAACAACCGTTTGCAACCTTTGGTTGTTCGCCTAGTCGGTCGAAGCATTTAATTATTTTTTACATTTTTAAATTGCATATGGCTTTTGTCTTTTTGTAATATGTGGCAACCGGTTGGTGAAAATAATCACCATAGTGGGTAGTCTCATGTAACTTACTGTTACACAATTGTAAGACCGCCTATGGGCCTCGTCCCTGGATCGGCGCCGTCCCGGTGGATCGTCCCACACCGGCCCTTGTGGCCCGTCGCGTCGCCATCGTCGGACAGAAGATGGAGGAGACGGGGCTTGTTGATTGGCTGCTTCTTCATTGGTGGGCCTCTCTCTCTCTCTCCTTTATATATATATTGATTTTTTTTTATTAATTTGGGTAGTCCCCCCACACCCTTGGGTAGTCCCCAAGAGGATGCTTCTCCTCCCGTGATGACGGGGCGCCTACGTGGCGGGTAGTCTCCAAAGAGACTATCCATTCCATACCCAATGGTCTAAAAGCATTCACAATTAAATCTCTTACTTCATCTCTATAATTACATTAAAAAATACTATATTTTTTCTCTAATTTTCAATTAAAAAAATATTTTTTATACTTATATTATTACCTTTTCTCTCTACTTCACTCACAACCACTTTCAAAATATATTAAAATTATTATACAGGTGAATAGTATCCCTTCAAATTTACTAATGAACGATAACTTTTTCTCATTTTTCTCTCTCCTACAATCACAACAATTTACAACCACTTTCATGGGTGGTGATTTCCACGGGTATTTCATCTTTCTTTAAAGGTTTTTTTATGTGGATTATTGAATCAATTTGGCAGATTATATGGATTAACTGTCTCATTTTGTTTGATTAAATTGGAAATTTGTGTGCGATTTCACTACCTAGGATTTTAGTTTTGTTTGTGTTTTAGGGCTATGTGTTAATCTGAATGTTTTTGAATGAATTTGGTGCACTATGTTGATTACTGTCACATTTCGTGAGCGATTTGATTGCGCTAGGATTTTAGTTTTAATTTCTGATCTAGGGTTATGTTCAATCTGAATGTTTTTGTATGAGTTTGGTGGATTATGTAGATTATCTGTCTCATTTCGTTTGAGGAAATTGGGAATTCGTGTGACTGCACTCTGTTATTAACCGCTTTATCTCGCTACCGTTGTTTGAAGATTTAATTAGAACAGTTAAGTGCTCGATCACATACATGATATAACGATGATTTTTGTGATTCTCGCTATTTGATAGGTCTTACTAGATGCGATCGTGTTTTGATTAATCTACTTATATTTTATTTGTAATTTGTAAACGTAAATGATATGTTATTTCCAGAATTTACCAGTTCTAATCCCAGTTCATTTTTTGCATGCTTTTTGACTAGGTAGACGTACCAAGTTTTGTATATATGAACCAACTACATTGGTGGCAACCCGTTTTGATGGTGAGTTTCAAATTCTTTGCTTACGCTAGATATAATTTCTTAATTTATTGAGTTTTGAACCTTCCAGTGTCACTATGTTAACTTATTCTATTTGAGCACTTGATAGAATGTCTTTGTAAAATCCTATGGAAATTAAAGAGCTTTGAAACTAAAAAACTTTGAACACAAATTAAACGATGTTCTTTTGGGGTTTTATGATTTATTCAACTTAGTGTGCAAGAAAGTGAAGAACAATAAATGGGTCTGCAGGTAGTGGAGCATTAAATACTAATGTAAAAGGTGAGCCGAGGGCCTAGGGCTTAGGCGAAAGACGCTTAAAAAGCGAGGGCCTGAGATAAGTGAGGTTCATATCATAAATGTACTAATTTTTGGGGTTTTAGAATTCAGACATGTTTAGGGCTAATTTAGGCTGGTTATAGGCCATTCATTTAGATGCTATAAACCTATTTTCACTGAATTTGCAAAATTTTGCCACATTATTTAGGCTGGTTAAGGCATTTTTCTTGAGCCTCGCTTCACCTGGGGGCCTAGACGCTGCCTCTTAAGTATCAAAGGGTCTTTGGCCTCCCACATACACCTCTGCAGATGGATGAGTGTCCCATTCGTCAGTGTATGGCCGGAACTAAAGAACTTACATCAGTGTAATACGGTTAAGGAGATATTCACATGTGCACAAGAAGAAGAAAAAAAGGTCAACAAGCTGTGGAAGTTGTGGCTTAATAGAAATGGCAAAGTCTTTAAGGGAGCCCATAGAACGTATATATAGGTCTGCTAGAAGAAAACAAGGAGAGTGCATTTTTATGGTTAAAGTATAGAGCAAACATAGATTGTACAACTCTAGAATAATGGGGTGAAAAGGGGGTGGTGAGTACAATAGTGGGATAATTTTGTTGTATGTGTTTGCTGTACAAGTGCCACCTCTAACTTATGGCTAGAGGATTTGAATTTATGATTATGAATGAAGGCTCCCTTTTCTGTTAAAAAATAATATAGATTATAGTGCCTTTTTGATTGCTGATGTAATTGGTCAATTGTTATGTAGTCGTTTGATTATCATCAGGATTATCAAGTTGAATCTAAACACAACAATTATTTCATATGCTTTAGTTAAAGTATACATTTATAATAATGTAATGCTTTAGGTACTGGAGTTTAGGTGTGGAAACTCACAACTGTGTGATGAGTTATCTAATCAAGGAATTACTAATACTAATATAACCAGCACCGATCTAAAGGCTACAAAGGTTTTATGTAAATTTGTATTTATTCTTTTTCAATAATCATTATATTTAGTAATAGGATTTTTATATTGAAATAGCTTAATATCTAATGTACTATTTAAGTATATATCAATCTACTTTCATTTCATTGATATCTTTGTTTGCTGATGCAGGTGCGTGTTTTTTTTTTAATAATCAATGCCACCTGTCCTCTCTACAAGTTCAACATATTAAAAAACAGTACTCAAAGTGGCAGTGATGAAGTATAGCCAACCAATACCATTTTCTTAAACGTTCCTTGATACAGACCAATGTTGAATTACCCGTTGCTAAGGTAATTTATGTTTACAGTTTTTGTTGTTTACATTTTTGTTTAATAGATTACGGATTTGTTTGGAATTTTTTGAGATTAATGTTTGTTGTGATGGGGTAAATTGATCCAACACATGGGCTGAGCCGCAACCTGCTACAAACCAAGCTAAACCAAGGCCCAGATACGCACAAAATCATTTTAATCTAATAATAATCAATCGTCGTCTGGTTCAGTTTTAGTGGCTTAGTGTATTAACAGTTAATTGAACTTTTTGTGTGAAAAGTTTGTTTGTGAGTCGGGTCGACCCGTAACAGTTTTTTACCCGTGATATACTGTCATCAATCAGTTCATTTTGTCAACTTGAATAATCTATAGAACCTGGTTTAGACCTCAACATGACTGACCTGTACTCCACCGTTTTGACCCGTTATGAAATGGTTTATTACAGAGCGCTGTTTCCAGGCTTAATAAAGGGCTTGCTGCTAGCGAAGAAGATTTGCAGAAGGCAGATTCTACAGCCAGGGAAGTGTTATAAATGGGTCAGGTTGTTTGATTGATTTAGTAACTTGGTCGATTTAGTTTATCATCGTGTAAGGGCAGAGTTTATAGGGTGGAGGGTGATTAGGATTACTGTTTTGGGGTGAATGTGTTTGAGGATAATGTCTATACCATAACGAGGTTGCGTGTGTTCGGGTATATCAAGCGTGTAATAACTTAAGAGTTACGTAAAGCACCTCGATTTGTGTGGGGGCATATATTCGTTTCGACTATAATATTTCTTTCATAAGGCTTCCATTAGATTTTATATCTATAGAGTGGGATGAATATGAGGCATCATCAGTTGACTTGGTTCAGTTACTTAGTTACTTGAACGATTATTTCAACAATTTTAAGTTATATATTTGTGTGTTAGTCCACCCGCGAAACTCGCGGGATCTTAGACTAGTTTACTAATGAACAATAACTTTTTCTCATTTTTCTCTCTCCTACAATCACAACAATTTACAACCACTCTCATAAATATAGAGGTTACACTCACACGAAAATAAATAATCCATTGTGAATGCTCTAATATAATTAAAAAACAGAAAGAAAAAAGTTGATTGGATAGATATTTTTGTAATATTTTTTTCTCTCTTCTTTGCATGTTTTTATTCTTCTCACTTGAATCTTTCATTAGGGAAAGATCTTTTAAGAAGAGTTAAAAGAGAAAATAAATAACATAAAGGTAAAAAAATATAAAGAAAAAAGTTGATTGGATAGATATTTTTTTCTCTCTTCTTGCATGTTTTTCTTTTTCTCATATGAACCTTTTATTGGGGAAAGATCTTTTAATGAGAAACAAAAATGTGATAAAAGAGAAAAAAAATAACATAAAGGTAAAATACTATGTATTTTATAACTACTCTCATTATTTATTTTCTCTCTAATTAAATAAAACCTAATTTTACGGCTATCATATTAAAGAATGAATATTATTTTTAAGTATTTTGTTATAAATATTAGTAAATTTATGTCTGATTACCCTCGAGTACTCTCTGCCTAAGATGAGTACTCTTAACTCCCCGGTTGACTGACTAGAGAGCGCCTAACGACTTTTACAACCATGGAAGATAGACATATGAAATATTATGAATGAGCTCCTAGAGATCATCAGGTAAGGTAGATGAAGTGTCTACACTGGTAGAAACATGAAGAGTCAAGCACGGGCTTGTGTTGATCAACAAGAGTCGATGATTAGGGGGTGGAACAAGGGCACTCGTATGATAAGATGAATCACGATGGTGGATCCAGGAATGTTCAGGCTCCTGAGCAGCATGGGAATCCCATGTGCTGATAATTTTCGAATGATGGAACCATTAGGGTTATTAGTACTAAGTTGTAAATGTGTTAATGAGTTGGTTGTATCAACAAGTTTGATGGACTAGACAATGTCATCAACAAAGATGCCAGCGATGACATTTGAGGATGGCGCGAACAATGACAAGACGGTCAATTGCTATAGGCAAAACCTCCTTGAGAAGGTGTGTGGGGAATAGTGTAAAGATCACGCCAGAGTGGCAGTCAAGTCGAGGTAATAAGTTTTGAGATGAGAATGTTTAATGGGTAATGTATTGAACTAGTATGTGACATGAGGTTGGAATGTGTGAAGGTTAACCCCAAGGATGAAAGTAGGTTGTGAAGAAAATTTCTTTGCATGTCAAAGCTCGAAGTTAGGTTAATGGTATCAACGACTTTGGAAACACTCAATGAACACCCTTGAGGAATGAGCACGTCTTGTATGAACTATTGGTTGTGTTGGTCAATGGCGAACGTGATTCTGGGACGAATCCACTTAAAATAGGGTAGATTTGTAGCACCGTGAATTTCTCAGGTCACGTTGTTGAGGTTATAATGCTATACCGGTTCATTAATAAATGGATTATAACGGGATTGAATGGGGATTTAAACCATAATGCGAAATGAGCTTTGGGTATGTCGAGAAAGAGCCGACCACCTTAGTGGTGGTGGTCGGTAGCTATGGTGGTGATCGGTGGTGCCGGTGACAATTGGTTATGGTCGACCGATGGTGGGGAAACTCCCTAATGGGTGCAAACCGAAACCCAAGGGGTTCAGAGATACTGGTAGAGGTTAGTTATGAGTGAGGAGCCGGACCCATAGGGGGTGTCAGTCGTGAATCGGGTTGTCGTGGAGGTGACATGGTGAGGGTACTGAAACTGAGGCGGTCCTGTGATGGGATTCAGTCGCTGTTCGGATAAGGGGTCGAATTGGGTGAGCATAGTGTAACACCTCGTGTTTCTGAAGTCAAAGTCAAAGTCAAGATTGAAGTCAAAGGAAGACAAGATTGCTAATTGCGATCTGCCTTTCCCTGCTCAATTCCTGTTTTGACTTCTTTGACTTTGTGTGGGTATCGCGAATGAAGATTTTGCCAATCAGTTTTTGCAGATACCGCAAAGTGGAACACGCATTTGTAATAGAAGGAATAAACAATATTGTATTGAATCGTTCATTTATTTATTTGCAAATGGCCTGCGGCCCAGTAGGTTACATAGAAATGTAAAACATGGCTTACATGTAACAGCGTCGGAGCTGCTGTGCATTCCATGTGCGCGTGATAGGTTCGCCTTCTAATGTTTGTAGTTTATATGCGCCTTTACCCAGGACCTCTTGGATGAGGTAGGGTCTTTCCCACTTGGGGGCAAGTTTCCCTGGGCGTTCTGCGTTAGACACTTCATTATCGCGAAGGACGTAGTCTCCCGGGTTGAAGGTACAAACGCGAACGTGTGCATTGTAGTATTTTTCGAGCTTGGTTTTGTACTTGGCCTCGTTGATGGCAACGTTTTCACGCCTTTCTTCTAGGAGGTCCAAGTCAAGCCTGCGCTCATCGCTGTTGTCTATCTTGTTGATAGCCAACATTCGGGGTGAGGGGAGACCTACTTCAGCGGGGATCATTGCCTCCGAGCCATAGACCAGGCTGAAGGTTGTCTCACCGTGACTTGTCTTTGGGCTAGTCCTGTGAGCCCATAAGATACTAGGGAGTTCATCGACCCAGCCGCGTCTGGCTGTTCCCAACCTTGTCTTTATGCCTTCGACTAAACTTTTATTGATACTCTCGACTTGTCCATTCCCTTGCGGATGAGCCACTGATGAGAATATGTGTTTAATGTTTAGCTCCTTTAGCCATTTTTGAAAGTCGTCGGCAGCGAAGTTGGTGCCGTTGTCGGTAACGATGCACATCGGTAGGCCGAAACGGCAGATGATATGTTCCCAAACAAATTTCCTTGTTATCATAGCGGTAGTGGAGGCGAGCGGTTTTGCCTCTACCCATTTCGTGAAATAGTCGACAGCTACTATGATAAACTTCACCGCACCTGGTGCGTCTGGAAATGGTCCCACTACATCGATTGCCCATTTTTGAAATGGCCAGGCGGTAGTGACGGGGATCAGGTTATTCTTGGGGCGCAAGGTTTTGGGAGCATGCCGCTGACAATTGAAACACTTGCGCAAGACTTTGACCGCGTCCAGGTGCATACCGGGCCAGTAGTACCCAACATTCATGATTTTGGCCACCACCATGCTTGGGCCCGCGTGTATACCACATATTCCTTCATGTATCTCTCTGATTAGGTATGTGGCATCTTGGGGGTCGACGCATCGTAGGAGTGGCCCTAGGTATGACTTGCGGTATAAAATACCGTCTCCCATCTGATAATGGCACGCTTTGTATTGCAATTTGCGTGCCTCTGCTTTGCTTTCTGGAGTAACACCTGATTGCAAGTATGCAATGATTGGTGTCATCCAGGATGCTGTACCATACTGGATGACGTTGACCTGGCGGAGGGGTACTGAGGGATTCTACAGAATCTCAATGCGTATCTCCTTTGCCAGGTGTCGGAAGCTAGTGGATGCGAGTTTCGAAAGTGCATCCGCGGGTTTGTTTTCACTCCAGTTGATATGGCGGATATTGAAGGAAGTGAATTTTGATTTCAGTTGCAGGGCTTGTTCGAGGTAGAGGATCATGATATCCCCTTTTGCGGCATAGTTGCCGTGCACTTGTCCTGCAACTAGTAGTGAGTCGACGTGTGCCTCCAGGTGTTGGACGTCGAGTTTGACTGCCAGACGCAACCCTGCCAGTAGAGCCTCATACTCTACCTCGTTATTTGTGCTTTTGAAATCGAGGCGGATTGCATAGATGAGCTCTTGGCCATCGGGGCTGACGAGTCATTGACCTGCGCCTGCACCATCCTCGTTGGATGCACCATCGGTATATAGTGCCCAAGTATTTGTTGAGGATGGTGGTGGTGTAGGGTTTTGTTCTTCTTCGCATTCTTGGATGCGATTTGCCGGTACCTCAACAACAAAATCAGCTAGAACCTGGCCTTTAATCGCGGGGCGCCGTTTATAGATCAATGTGTGCGCACCCAGTTCAATGGCCCATTTTGCTAATCTCCCAGAGATGTCGAGTTTTGAGAGGATCGGCCCGATCCTGTAATTGGTTAATACGGTGATGGCGTGATTTGCAAAGTAACGTCGTAACCGTATTGATACGTGCACCACTGCGAGTACCAATTTCTCCATGATGGAGTATCATGTCTCTGGGTCGTTGAGCATTTTGCTGATGTAATAGATGGGTGTTTGAACTCCCTCTTGCTCTACGATGAGTACCGCGCCTACCGCGTTGTCTGCGGCAGATAAGTACAAGATAAGTGGTTCTTTCTTGCGTGGTGCGGTTAGAGTTGGGAGTTGGATCAAACACTATTTCATCTCCCGGAAAGCGTTTTCGGCTTCTGCGGTCCATTGGAATTGTTCCTTTTTAAGCAGTTCCGCAAAGTTTTGATGAAAGGATAAGATTTAGCTGCATGATTAGCTAAAAATCTGTTCAGTGCGGCTAACCGGCCAGCCAGTCATTGCATTTCCTTCATCGTGGAAGGCGATGGCATACGTTCGATCGCCTGAACCTTTTCCGGGTTGACCTTGTATCCATCTTTGGTGACGATGAATTCAAGGAACTTGCCTTCTTCCATTCCAAACGAGCATTTCCCTGGATTGAACTTCATATTGACGCTTCGCAGAGTTTGGAATGTTCTTTCGATATCGTTGAGCATGGTATCCTCTTCCATGCTCATGACGACTAGGTCGTCCATGTAGATCTCGACACTTTTGCTGATTTGATCCACAAAAGTGTCGTTCATCAATTTTTGATAGGTTGTGCCCGCGTTGCGCAACCCAAATGGCATTTTTGTATAACAGTAATTCCCGGTAGGTGTGCGGCATGCTGTTTTATCTTCGTCTTCGATTGCCATCTGTACTTGGTGATAGCCTTTGTAGCAATCGAGGAAGCACTTCCATCGAAACGGGGCGAGGTTATCGACTTTCTCGTCGATCTCTGGAAGCGCGTAACAATCCTTGGGGCAGGCTTTGTTGAGATCTTTATAGTCGACACACATGCGCTAGCCCCCGGTTGGTTTTTCTACCATGACTGGGTTGGACAACCAAGTCTGGTACTTAACTTCCCGCAGGATGCCTGCGGAGAGCAGTTCTTTGACCTGCTCATTCATCGCCTCGTTTTTTGCGGACCCAAGGAGGCGTTGGCCTTGGATCACCAGCTTGATACCTGGCAAGGTATTCAAGAAATGTTATGCAACTTCGCGTGGCACCCCTGTTATGTCTGCGGGTGTCCATGCGAAAATATCTTGGTTCCTGAAGAGGAGCTGCTTCAGGCGCGCTCTGATGCTGTTGGACAAGGCGTGGCCCAACGTGACCGTTTGTTCTGGGTGTCTTGCGTTAAGAACCCATTTTTCCGGTTGGGTGTTGGGGGTGGGCCTCGCCATCTTGGTCGGACGCAGCTCGTTTGTTCTGGGTGTCTTGCGTTAAGAACCCATTTTATCGCAACCCCCGTCTCGGTTGGGAAACCGATAGTAGAGTGGGGGACGAATGTAATCATGTTGAAATCGCATTGGGACTCTCGTCCGAGAAGTACGTCGTATCGGGAGGTATGGGGTAAAACCATGAAGTTTACCTCCTCCGTTCGCGTGTGCCTTCCGTTGGTGAGGCGCACGGGAAAAGTGATTTGGCCTAGGGGGAATACGGTTTCCCCCGCGAACCCGGCCAAGGGGTAATCTACCGGCTGCAACCGATCTTTGTCTTCCTGGTCGAATTGGTTGAAGCATTGCTCATATATAATGTCGGAAGTACTGCCCGGGTCGATAAATAATCGCTCCGTACAGTAATGAGCCAGGTAGCCTGTAATGACGACGGCGCACCTGTCGCGCGGTCCGCGTCGGACTTTTGGAAAGACGACTTGTTCGTCTTTCCAGTCATTGTCTGGTCTTCTTGCCGCCTTGCGCGGCTTTCCGCTTCCTCCATTGATCATGTGGGTTGAGGCCACATACATGGTCCTTTTACCCGTGGAGGTGCCCTCGTTGTGGGGGGTGATGCGCTTGGTTTGCTTTTGCACAGCTGGCAACAAATGTTGCAGTTTACCCTCCTTCAGGGCTCGCTCAATCTTTAACCGGAGACTAATGCAGTTATTGGTTGTGTGGCCCGAGTCCTTGTGATACTCACAGTAAAGCGTGAGATCCTGGTTCTTTTTGGACTTCATTGGTTGGGCCGGTCGCAAGAATTGTGCGTCCGTGAGGAGGACGTCACTTGGCGACTGGTTGATCTCGGTCCAACTACGGTCCCGAGATTCTTTCTTAGATGCCCGATTATCGCGCTGAGCATTGATCGTTTCCCTTGCGTCGGGCTGGTGGCTGCGAGGGACGTATGGTTTGGAATCATTGCCACAATTCCACGTGTCCCGGTTGTGCTTGTTATTGAGCTTGGAGTCTTGGCGGGAGGATTGACCTTCCGCTTGGGGCTGTGCCTTGGCAGTGAGCGGTTTGAGAGACCGCTGAGTTTGGGCGTACGTCTTGACCGCGGCCATGACGTCGTCCCATTTTTCTGGCAAGCCCTTCTTGCCTGATGTGGTCAAAACCATTTCCTCGTCCTTGACGGCTCGAATGAAATGGTTGCGTGCCATTTGGTCTGCCACGCCGCCTATCTCCAGGCACTCTTTATTGTAGAGGACGACAAACGACTCCAGAGTTTCATTGTCTCCGCGCCAGATGTTCATGACGTCCATAGAATCACGTTTGTGACGTCGCTGCTGGCTGAAGTATGCAACGAATCTTGCTTGCAGGTCTTCAAATGAAGCCAGTGATCCAACTGGCAAAGAATCGAACCAAGCCCTTGCCAGACCAGTGAGGGTCTGGGGGAAAAAAATGACACCAAGTGGCCTCGTCCCACTTGCCATTGCACCCGGCGCCGGTAAAAATGTTCATGTGGTCGTCTGGGTCGGACGAACCACTGTATTTCCCGATCGTTAGCGGGAATTTAGTCGTGGTGACATCGGCGTGGGAAATCTCTGGCACGAATTTGGAGTTTTCGGCTGCAGATTTTGGTCTGTAAGGCTAGCTCTGGTTGCGCTTTGCAGCGCGGAGGTATGTAGTGCGGGGTTCAGTGGGAGGAACATAATTGTGCCCTCCTGGTCGGCTGTTAGTTGTGTGGGACTCCCCGCAATATGTATGGTCGTCCGGGTCGGTACGATCATACCCCTCGTTGTGGGATTGGGGTCCCAAGCGGCTGTGGATGCCAGAGCCGCGGTGAGCTGTAGATTGCCGCCTGTTTTCGCCATGAGGGCCCAGGCGGCTATGTATTAGGCCCATACGGCGGGACCCATACGTGGAATCGTCCTCATCGAGTGTGCGGATGTCACAATAGAAGGACCCGCGGTCCTCATGCCTGCTTCGGGAGGCTGGGTGCGTGGGGGCCCTGCCGTCGTATTGCAAGATACGACCTGCAGGTGTATGTTGTGCGGGGGTGGGACTGCCAGGAATATGCGCTTCAGCACAAGCTCTATTGTATGCTGCGGCCAACAAAATTTGTTGTTGGTGATACCAGGCATGAAGGTCCATGCCTGGGGGTATCACAAAAGCATACTGTGAAAGGTTTGCTGCTAATGTGGGGGGAGTGCCCCCTTATGTAGATGTGCCGATGTGGCTAGTATTTGGGGCTGGGGGAGTGGTCCCCGCAGGCCCTGGGTGTGCGGGGTTTAGGTTATCCCCGGTGGTATTGTTTAGACGATCAGACATGTTCTTAAGAAAGAAGAGGGATGTGGAAAAAATGCTAAGAGTAGCGGTGGGCGCCAATGATGAAACAGTGGTTAACCAAGAGAGGTTAACTCACTGGTCTCGTCAAGTAGGGTTAATCCCTTCTTTCCGAGGATCGCTGGCTGGATCGTCCACTGGTTGATCTCCTGCACAAGGAAAACACACCGTGACTCGTAACAAGGAGGATAGGGTGGGGGGTGCTCCTTGTTACCACTCTCGGGCGTGAGAATCAGTAATTTGCTTGGGAAGCAAAGTATATGATAGTAGTAGTAGTGAGGGAGTTGTGAAGAGATACCTCAAACCTGGTTCGGGATGGGTATTTATAGCCGAGGAGTGAAGGAGGGAGGTTGAGTGGACAGACTGACGACGTGCCGCCCTTACGCAGGTGTGTCAGGCTTCTCGGTTGTGGAGGTGAAGCCACGTCCTACTGCAGTGTCAGTCTGTTGCTTACGTGTGGACTGACAGGCGACTGTCATTGGTGCCACTTGCTCTGTGGTGTCAGTCCCACTTGCCTTATGGACATGATGCGGTGCCGGGCCGCATCATCGTCTGCGGTAACTGCTGTTGTTCCCGCGTCCTCGTTTTGGGCAAGACATATGCGGGATGCTGTGCCAGGCCGCATCGCCACTTGTGGTGACTGTTGCTGTTGTCCAGATCCCTTGTCGTGACGAAAATGTTCATAGGATGCGGTGCGAGGCCGCATCGCTATGTGTACACCCATTTTCATACGCAAGGTAAGTCTTCTCATCACTTGACAGATTAGATTCGACCGCTATGTTCGCGCGTGCTCGCACGGACACAAATAAGTTCTTGTCGGTGGGGGTTTTTAATAAGGGTAATGGTCACTCGCGGTCATGCTGACGCGAGATCTGGGACCATACCCCTTCAGTTGGGTAATTATAGAGAGGAATACTTGATGCTCGATCCCACAAGTTCTAACACTACAATTTTACCCGAAGTAACCTCGGGTGTGTGAGTCATCTCCGGCAGTACAGAGCCGTCCCTGAGAACTTTAAAAAAAATTAGGCCTCGGGCGACAAAAAAAAATTAGGCCCAAAAATTGTGGTTAAGCGGAAATGATTTAAAAAAATAAAACCATGGTGGAGGAGCCAAGACTTGAACTTAAGACCTTTCCTTTATCTTAAGATAACTTTTCCACTCAACCACCAACATTTTTCTTACATAATACATGGATGCATATATTAAATATAAATATATAATTTAGTATATATATAAAAGCTTATAAAATCTTTTCGGACCCTTTAAAAATTCGACCTCGAGCGACAGCACGGGTTGGCCGGCCCAAGAGCCGGCCCTGCGGCAGTACATACTGCTTGGGCTGTTGTACCCTGGAAAACAGACGTGTTGTCTAAGGTGCTGTTTGTTTTTTCAAAGAAGAGGTTCCTTGTGTCGCGCAGACCACGTGCAGACCTTTGGGTCTGAAGAGTGTTTGTTTTCTCAAAGACATTTCATTAAAAAAGGTCCGTGCGTCCTCTTTTTGGTGCAGATGTGGGTCAAGCTCTTCTTACCTCTTCTCCATTCTTTTGTTTGCCATATATCACAAACACACAAAACCCTAGAGCTCATACTCCATCTCCTCCACCCATCCGCCGCCTCCATCCTCCTTCGTCACCGTCACTGCCTCCTCCTCCATCTTCCACACCGCCGCCACCTCCTCCCTCCTCAGCGTCGCCGCCTCTCTCCTCCCTCCCCACCGCAGCGGGCTCCTCCTCTCTCCTCACCGCTGCGCCTCCTTCTCCCTCCCCTCCGCCATGCTGCCACCTACTTGCCACTTCCTTCAGACCGGAAGTTTTAAAAGATTGTTTTTTCTTATTTTTCTATGTGTTCAAAAATCTGGACTTTTTGTACTAAAATGAATCAATGAAAACTGGTTTTGATACATGCTGCAACTTTTAGTCAACATCCATAACTCACCCACACCGTCCATGTCTGCCAGTGCCATCCCGAATATGTTGAGTTTTGATTTCAAACATGGATTCGTGTGGTGCCTCTTCTATATCTGTTTTAATGGTGATGAACTTGTTGTTTAGCATTTCTATTTGTGTCTCACCAAAATGATTTTCAAACTCTTGTTGAAGGGTCTTTTTATGGGTATAATAATCTCATCGCAGGTGAGTGATGGATGTCGAGAAGAAGAAGAAGATGATAAGGGGTAGGATGAGGGTGGGGTAGGTTGTAGGGCCCACTTGAAATTTGACTTATTAATTACATTTTTATTTTTTTATTTATTAAATGCCTTGATAGTTCTTGTGGTTTGCCCTTTTTAAGGAAATGGTATTTTGTAATTTCACACCCTCTTAACTGAGAAAACTAACTGATGTTAGGCACTTGGACTATCCGAGAATGGAAATTAAAAAGATGGGGACTATAGCTGTAATTTTAGAAAGTTAGAGACTAAAGTTGAAAAAATGACAAATCACATGGACTATTCGAGCATTTAACTCTAAAGATAATAATCAAATAAGTTAAATAGAATATATGACGAATTAAAAATGGTCATACTCCATAAGATGAAGGCATGTTCATTGGGCCCACTTGAAATTTGACTTATTAATTAGATTTTTATTTTTTTATTTATTAAATGCCTGGATAGTCCTTGTGGTTTGCCCTTTTTAAGGAAATGGTATTTTGTAATTTCGCACCCTCTTAACTGAGAAAACTAACTGATGTTAGGCACATGGACTATCCGAGAACAAAAATTAAAAAGATGGAGACTATAGCTGTAATTTTAGAAAGTTAGAGACTAAAGTTGAAAAAAAAGGCAAATCACAGGGACTATTCGGACATTTAACTCTAAAGATAAAAATCAAATAAGTTAATTAGAACATACGTATGACGAATTAAAAATGGTCATACTCCATAAGATGAAGGCATTATCCTTATTATTATATTAAAAATGAAAGGCAATAAACAGTAAATCAAATCTATTAAATCAAACAGTAAATCATCCTTATATTAAAAATGAAGCGCAATGAACAGTAAATCAAATCTATTAAATCAAACAGTCAATCACGGCAATAAGGTATCAAGTTTATCAAACCGGATATATTTTTGGTACCGAATCGGTATCGACTTTTGACATTTTCGGTATCGGTTCGGCACCGGTATTAAGCGGTTTTTACCCTCAAATACTGGTAACGTACCGGTACCGACCGATACCGAACCGTACCGTACCAGGTATATTCGGTACCAGTACCCACTTTTGGGGATTTTCGGTAACGGTATTTTCGGTACCGGTTGGTACCGAGCTCATCAAATCCTGCAGCAACACAATCCAATGAATAGTAACATCATCAAGCGGATGAGCAAATGGTATCGGGTACCGGTACTGGTATCAAATTTACCAAACCGGGTATATTTTCGGTACTGAATCGGTACCGACTTTTGACATTTTCGGTATCGGTTCGGCACCGGTATTCACCAGTTTTTACCCTCAAATACCGGTACCGTATCAGTACCGACCAGTATCGTACCGTACTAGGTATAATTGGTGCCGGTACCCACTTTTGGGGACTTTCGGTAATGGTATTTTCGGTACCGAGCTCATCAAATCCTGTAGCAACGCAAGTAATTGCACCGTGTAGATTACTTTTCATACGTACTGTAAGTAAACTGTATTTCGTTTGATTAAGGTTTTATATACACAACAACTTATTTTGTTTTCTTTTTTTATCTTTTCCTATAATGAATGAATTGTAGCATGTAAAATTAACTTGGATATTTAGATTATTGATGAGCAAATCGTATCAAATCCTGTAATCAAACCGGTATCGTATCGGTACCAAATTTACTATACCAATCATTTTCGGTACCAATTTGGTACCCACCTTTTGGCGTTTTCAGAAACGTTACTTTCGGTTCGACACCGGTCTAGCACCATACCTGTATTTACTATTTTTACCTTCAAATACCATACCATACCGTATCGTACCGAGCATTTTCGGTGCAGGTACCTAATTTCGATGATTTTCCGGATCGGTACTCTCGGTGCCGTTACCTGTACCGAGCTCATCCATATTTTAACGTGTTAGCACCGTAATAACTGAACTGAAAACAACTGAATTTCCAATGTGTAGGACGTGTGGGGTACTATTATTATATATTAGTTTATTTAAAATCGTTTTTTTTTGGGACGGAGTGACTATCGTTACCACGTCATTGTTATTTATGTTTTGATTTTCGGTATGTGTTTGCCGTTGCCGACACGCGTTTTGCAGACATTAGGTCCCCGCCGCAACGCGCGGGCGGAAAATCAACTAGTGTTCATTAAACTACCATTATCCATCTTTTATTAATTTAACAAAAGGAAGATCACTTTTGATTCATATAATAAGAAGATAACTTTTGAGTTTTTGATTCATATAATAATTTATTTTGCTACAAATAATGAAAGAAATCACATTTGCATGTGTTTAGTATGTGACTTTAAGATTTAATATATAATTTTGTATGATTTACAATGTGTGACTTTAAGATTTTATATAATTTTGTATGATTTACAATGTTAAGTATCTTATTTCTTCTCATTCTATCGAATATCACATAACTAAATAATACATAAAGGATAAGTATCATGTTCTTTATCTTTTAAATTATCTCAAATAACTTTGTAATCTCATTCGACATTATGTTAATCCCATCATCAATGCTTTCATTTCACACGTACACACATGGTGAGTACAAACATGATTATGAAAATTCATCATGCCCATGCTTATGTGAATTTTTTTTTTGTTTTTTTTTTGCTCTATAAAGAAAAACTTAATAAATGAAAGTTACATCAAAACAGAAAGTAGACGATCAACAAGCTGCGTCGTCACCCATTTCTGAATTGCAAACCCTAATCGACCAAAGACAAAACCACGTCCCCCTGAGGCTGAGCAATTGTTGTGGATGACCCGTTGGACCCAGATCAGGAATTGGATAGCTTCTGGCGCTATGGAGCCAAATGTGTCAAAGGCAAAAGGGACAAAAACATGTTGGTTCTCTGCACAAGCTTTAGCGTGCTTATCAATTTTCTTTGATTCTGCCTTTCTTGCTGCTTGTCCAGCTACAAACCCGTTTTCCTTTAAACCAACCAGAAGGGAAACCCCCGTGTGGTCCACACAAGCATGTTTCCCCCTAGCCCAACTAAAGACAAGCAGATCCACTGGTCGCAGAGTAGATCTCCCTTCCATAGGGTCCGTAAGAAAATTCATAGGAGCCTCTTTGTAAATTTAATTGTTTCGGTTAATAACATGCAATTTTTACAGCGCATTCCATGCTTGATGGATGCCACATATAAAAACATATGTAATATAAGTAGGGTTGTAAGCGAACCGAACGAACACGAACAAGGCCTTGTTCGTGTTCGTTCGGTAAGGAAATAAATGTGTTCACGAACGGTTCACGAACACTTACCGAACGAGATTTTATGTTCGTGTTCGTTCATTAAGGAAATGAGTGTGTTCGCGAACGGTTCACGAACACAAATAAATTTGGCGAAACCGACGAAGGATAAAGATAGATGGCCCAGAGAGTAGCACTCGAACTTGAATCCCTTCTTGTGGAACAGAGGTCGATCGTATTCGCCGATGTAAATAATGAGAAATGAAAGAGAAATGATGCATAAACAAGGTGAAAGTGAGTTTTCCTAGTTTAATTGTTAGGTTAATAAAATAAATAAAAGTTTAATAATATAAAACGGGTAGTCTCCAAAGAGACTATCCATTCCATACCCAATGGTCTAAAAGCATTCACAATTAAATCTCTTACTTCATCTCTATAATTACATTAAAAAATACTATATTTTTTCTCTAATATTCAAATAAAAAAATATTTTTTATACTTATATTATTACCTTTTCTCCCTACTTCACTCACAACCGCTTTCAAAATATATTAAAATTATTATACAGGTGAACAGTATCCCTTCAAATTTACTAATGAACAATAACTTTTTCTCATTTTTCTCACTCCTACAATCACAACAATTTACAACCACTCTCATAAATATAGAGGTTACACTCACACGAAAATAAATAATCCATTGTGAATGCTCTAATATAATTAAAAAACAGAAAGAAAAAAGTTGATTGGATAGATATTTTTGTAATATTTTTTTCTCTCTCTTTGCATGTATTTATTCTTCTCACCTGAATCTTTCATTAGGGAAAGATCTTTTAAGAAGAGTTAAAAGAGAAAATAAAAAACATAAAGGGAAAAAAATATAAAGAAAAAAGTTGATTGGATATATATTTTTTTCTCTCTTCTTGCATGTTTTTGTTTTTCTCATTTGAACCTTTTATTGGGGAAAGATCTTTTAATGAGAAACAAAAATGTGATAAAAGAGAAAACAAATAACATAAAGGTAAAATACTATGTATTTTATAAGTACTCTCATTATTTATTTTCTCTCTAATTAAATAAAACCTAATTTTACGGCTATCATATTAAAGAATGAATATTATTTTTAAGTATTTAGTTATAAATATTAGTAAATTTATGTCCGATTACCCTCGAGTACTCTCTGCCTAAGATGAGTACTCTTAACTCCCCGGTTGACTGACTAGAGAGCGCCTAACGACTTTTACAACCATGGAAGATAGACATATGAAAGATTATGAATGAGCTCCTAGAGATCATCAGGTAAGGTAGATGAAGTGTCTACACTAGTAGAAACATGAAGAGTCAAGCACGGGCTTGTGTTGATCAACAAGAGTCGATGATTAGGGGGTGGAACAAGGGCACTCGTATGATAAGATGAATCATGATGGTGGATCCAAGAATGTTCAGGCTCCTGAGCAGCATGGGAATCCCATGTGCTGATAATTTTCGAATGATGGGACCATTAGGGTTATTAGTACTAAGTTGTAAATGTGTTAATGAGTTGGTTGTGTCAACAAGTTTGGAGTAGACAATGTCATCAACAAAGATGCCAGCGATGACATTTGAGGATGGCGCGAACAATGACAAGACGGTCAATTGCTATAGGCAAAACCTCCAGGGTGGCAGTCAAGTCGAGGTAATAAGTTTTGAACTAGTATGTGACATGAGGTTGGAATGTGTGAAGGTTAACCCCAAGGATGAAAGTAGGTTGTGAAGAAAATTTCTTTGCATGTCAAAGCTCGAAGTTAGGTTAATGGTATCAACGACTTTGGAAACACGCAATGAACACCCTTGAGGAATGAGCACGTCTTGTATGAACTATTGGTTGTGTTGGTCAATGGCGAACATGATTCTGGGACGAATCCACTTAAAATAGGGTAGATTTGTAGCACCGTGAATTTCTCAGGTCACGTTGTTGAGGTCATAATGCTATACCGGTTCATTAATAAATGGATTATAACGGGATTGAATGGGGATTTAAACCATAATGCGAAATGAGCTTTGGGTATGTCGAGAAAGAGCCGACCACCTTAGTGGTGGTGGTCGGTAGCTATGGTGGTGATCGGTGGTGCCGGTGACAATTGGTTATGGTTGACCGACGGTGGGGAAACTCCCTAATGGGTGCAAACCGAAACCCAAGGGGTTCAGAGATAATGGTAGAGGTTAGTTATGAGTGAGGAGCCGGACCCATAGGGGGTGTCAGTCGTGAATCGGGTTGTCGTGGAGGTGACATGGTGAGGGTACTGAAATTGAGGCGGTCCTGTGATGGGATCCAGTCACTGTTCGGATAAGGGGTTGAATTGGGTGAGCATAGTGTAACACCCCGTGTTTCTGAAGTCAAAGTCAAAGTCAAAGTCAAGATTGAAGTCAAAGGAAGACATGATTGCTAATTGAGATCTGCCTTTCCCTGCTCAATTCCTGTTTTGACTTCTTTGACTTATAATTAGTCTATTTTATTTTCGTTTTAGGTGTATTACGTGGAGCAAGTGTCAATAATTACAATAATCAACGTGTGTTAATCGCTATTTAATCGACGTACGACTATAAACTATAGGAAGTAACAATGCGATAAAGTCAACTAAACGCTAATCAATCTAGCTTAATCAACATCGAATCGCAATCGCACTCGCAACTCGAATTACGCATTTGATTAATTGATATACGTGTGTGTGTGCCTTATGTGTTACTTGTGCATGTTTAAATTATGTTATGTGTGGTAATCAATCGAATCGCAATCGAAACACAAACGCAATGGCAATCGAACTTAATCGCAATCGAAAAGGTATGATAATTAGTGGAGAAGAGATAGTGCAAGATATGAGTAGTTGGGATTAAAAGTAATTGGACTAGGAAAATCTATCGCATCGCAACGCTCGCAATCGCAATCGAAACATAAAAAATCATCGCGCCAAACACCTAAATGAGGTGACTGATCGACCAGGCTGCCAGCCGTTCGACCATCCGACCGTTCGGATTGCCGTCCGATCGGACAGGCTGTCCGCACGGGCTGCCTAGCCGATCGACCAGCCCCTTTCCTCTTTGGGTAACCCTATAAATACCCCTTGTCACTCTCAAACTTTCTACTTTTGTCAACTGACGTCCGACCAGCTCGTTTTCCTCACTTTTCTTTAGATTTCTCGCGATTCCGGTAATATCTCGTCCTAAATCTTGTACTTCCTTAATCTACACGCACTCCTACACTTTTCTATCTTTTGAATCTTAACTTTTAACCGTGAAATCATCAAGATTCGAGGTATTCTAGGATGATGTCATCGTGTGTTCTTGAAGAACTTCATGTTTTGGCTTTATTCCACCAAGAACAACTTAGATCTAACCGATTTCCACATAAACAACCAAAGATCTTTCATAGATCTAAACATATTCACAATAAAAAGGAGTGAAAGATGGTTTCGAACCTTCTTTCAACTCTTTTACACTCAATGCACTCAAAACCGTTAGAATCAGGACTTGTGCTGGCTTACCACTCAATATTGTGGCTGTGTTGGTTCGAGATCCGTATTCTATCCACGAGATTATCGATTCCGGGTTAAACGTGGAACATCGTCTCGAACCGTCCACTGATCGGGTTTGGGTGATTCCTGTCCGATCAGGAGCACCAAGTAATGACGAGGTTCCTGTTGCATGACACGTTATCAAAATATCTCGATAAAACGACAAACTATCAAAACTACCAAGTGTAAGACGAACAGGTTAACCAGGACGGAGTGCCGTCCGAACGGACTGCTGTCCGAACGGACAGCCTAATCGCACGACTGGCTAACCGTACGACTTGCACCTTGGTCCCACATAAACAATTTTCAACATGTTCAATGCACAAAGGATGCCACCCGAACGGACAACCGTCCGATCGAGTGACACTCTGCTGTGAACTTGTTCTCACTGAAGTGCCAACCGAACGGGTTGCCGTTCGATCGAACGACCGTCCGATCGACCGACCTAAAAGGTAGAAGTACTTCAATGTTTTCTAAATACTACAACGAAAACTTCAAAAGTCAAGCCATCATACACAAACACATCCTTCTCAAAGGAAGGAACAATCCACTCGAACAGTCATCCGACCGGACTACTGTCTGAACGGACGACCAACCGCACGACTGGTTGTCCGATCGGACTACCATCCGAACAGACTGCTGTCCGAACCACTTGTACTTGGCACCGTTTGACGCGTCGCTTATCTTTTATGCTATCGTTAACTGTTCAGGCTAACCCTACTCTCTAGCTCTCCCTTCAATCCATCATCGCTGTGAGTATACTCGATCCCTTTTTTCTTTATGCACTTTTGGGTATTACATACGTTATTTATACAAAATCATATCGAACACACTACGCAATACTTTAAACGCTAACCGTTACCGCATGTTATACGTGACTTAATGAATGCTTGTTTGTTATGTTTACACATGGAATGCTGTCTACCTGCCTTAGCAACGATGGTACTATTAGTTTGGACTCAGCACCCGTTCACTCGGGGGTTGTTAAGGACAATTATTTGCATGGATTACAGTGGCGATCATGTATTACGAACTGCCTTGGGCAGTCAACCCGCAGTTATTGGTATTGATAGGTCTATGTCGATAACTAACATGCCTCATTTCTCTCTGTGTACGTGCTGGTTATGCGTAACGCTTTCGAACTCTATATGCTATTATCAAACTTGTATGCTCACCTTTACACTATGTGTATTGACTTTACTTTAACGTATATGACAGGTGCTTAGGATGCTTATCTGCTTGGAAATCGAGGCTAGAATAAGGTCTTAGAGGCCAACAAATAGTTGTCTGTACAAATGAAATCTGAGTTGTCGGAACAGAACTATTTGCCTAGATTTTGTCTGTAATAATTTGTTTATCTTTTAAGACATGGTATGGGACATGTTACTTTAAATTAATTGGTAATGATAATTGTTATGGAAACTTCTGGACAATCTGTTTCGCTCAGTGCCATGACCCGATGTTTCCTCCATCGATTGGGGTGTGGCAGATTGGTATCAGAGCCATAACTATAGGGAATTAGGAAAGACTCGACCTAGTCCGGGTCGAATTCTTAGAGACCTAGTCTATAGTTAGGAACCAACAGACCGACTTGTGCATATCCGTTAGGGATTATGTATGAGCTTACTGCTATTTCTCGCTATGCTCGCCTACGCTACACTATCACTTCACTCGAATTTTCAAATATGAATGAACGATTAAGTCGAGATTAGGTGTGAAAACCGCAAACTCTCGACTAAATTGCTTGATCAGCCCGCATTTCATCTATAAACACAAGAATTTGCGTCGAATCAGGAGTGAAATCCATACTTTGACGCATAATTCTCTTTTATTTCATAAAAAAGAGGAACGAGGTTGTTAAGCTAGGGGTGAAACCCTAACCTTGACAATTTGTTCCGACTTTTATTTGGTTTTACAAAACTCTCACCAAAGTCTCGACGAACTCCAACGACCTGAAGTCACGACATGACTAACGGGATGTGTGCCAAACGCCCAAGAATCGAGGCAGAAGCACAGTCCTGAAGGTCGAAATGTGTACAACAAGTCCTTGAGAATAGTCGAATCACTTTGGTTAGTCGATGTCTAATAGCCGCAGACGATCTATTTCTCGATTTTGTATGTGTTTTGATTCTGAGCCCACAACTGCCGACTCTGATGATTTGTCGATTTTATATTTTACATGTGTGTTTACCTGCTTATGTGTTTTAATTTTGGAGAATTATTCGATTTCTGCCCTTACTTCGATCGACACACACGACTCGAACTGCATTTCTACCTCAAAACGCTGACAAATCGCTAAATTGTGGATGACTTTATGCTATGTTATACGCTTATACTATACTACTTGACAAATTATTCGCGCTCGCTATATTCGAACGCTCGCAGACTTTGAATGATAGATTTCTGTATTCTGACTGCTCCCATGTGCTTCTAAGTAAATTATGTGCTTATGTGCTTCTGTGTTTATGTGCCTTACATGCTTATGTGTTATGTGAATCTGTGATTATGTGCCTATGTGTTTATGTGATACATATTTCACTATATTCCTGAGTTTTAGTAATACTAGGATTGTGAGGTGAGATTCGATTATACTGTGTTGAGTCCTGTGACGATGTCTGTTGCAGACAATGTCGTCATCTGGATCTCGCGCTTCCCGAGACGCTCACCGAAAGCAAGCTGACAAACGCCTTGCTGCCATTATCACTAAGCAAATGGCAAAGGTTGTACCCCAAGTCGTCAGCGAGATATACGAAAACATGAGCAAATCATCTGAGGAATCTCGCACTGAGACTCCCAAAGCTGCTTTCAGCTTCAAACAATTCAAGGCATGTGGACCGAAATAGTTCACAGGAGAGGAAGGCCCTACAACTTTGTTCCAATGGTTTGACTCCATCGAGGTCACGCTGCGACAGAGCGGATGCCCAGATAACCTACGCACTCTCAACGCAACTAGCGTCTTCCAGTCCCGCGCTTTAGACTGGTGGACGGCTGAGAGGAACAAATGTGGGAATGACGCAGCCTACAGTCTGTCGTGGGACGAGCTCAAGGAAGTCATGCTGGAAGAATTTTGCCCTCCTCATGAGCGCCAAAAGTTAGAAGATGAATTCTGGCACATAAAGCAAAAGGATGGGGAAAACGCTGCACTCACTGCTCGCTTCAAGTAGCTCAGCATTATCTGTCCTGATCAAGTCAAGACTCCGGAGATCGCAATCAAGAAGTATATCCGAGCCCTGCCTGACCGCGTTGCAGATTTTGTGCAAGCGGCCAAGACTACAACGATCGAAGAAACCTACCTATTGGCCGCTGAAATCAACGACAAGCGGGTCAAGGCTGGTGTCTGGGATAAAACTTCGAAGCACCTGCATCAAGTCACCGCCACCCCGACTGCTGAAACCGCCGCCGCTCAATCGTCCAAGTCCTCACGCCGCAAGAAGAAGAACAACAACAGCATCTCCAGCAACAAGAACTGTGCTGTCACTACCACTTCTGCTCCACTTCAAGCCGTACCGGCCCAGCAGCAGCCCCATCACCGTCCAGCACCAGTTGCTTATGCACCACCAGCAAAGCGTGCATACACAGGCCCCCACCCGGCTTGCCTGACATGCTCTTATCATCACCCGGTGGGTCTGGCCTGTCGTTTCTGCGCTCACTGCAACATGTACGCCCACTTCACTGTCAACTGCCGTACTAGTCCCCGTCAAGCCCCAGCTCAGACCACTGCTCATCAAGCTCTGCTCCCAGCCCCGCAAGGCCAACAATCGGCTCCGGCACCCACGGTCAACGCCCGAGTCTGCTTCGCATGTGGTGATCCCAACCACTTTGCAAACATGTGCCCGAACAGGGTTGTGAAACAAGAGCCCCAGCAACAGCAGCCTCACCAGCAGCAGCAGCAACAACAAGCCGCACGCGCCAGAACCTTCAACATCAATGTGCGCCAAGCCCAGGCTGACAACAACGTGGTCAATGCTACGTTCCTTGTGAATGGTATTTATGCATCGTGTTTGTTTGATACTGGAGCCGATAATTGCTTTGTGTCGTTCGAATTCGAGAAACTCCTTAGTCGTAAGCGCTCCCAGCTCTCCTCGACGTTCGACGTTGAAGTCGCCACTGGAAGAACTGTCGCTGTTAACTCTGTTCTTCGTGATTGTACTCTCGAGCTCAACAATCACATCTTCCCAATCGACCTAATTCCGATGCAACTCGGAAGTTTCGACGTCATAGTAGGCATGGACTTTCTTCGCGAAAACCATGCTGAAGTTGTGTGCTTCGAAAAGATGATTCGATTCTCGCTAGCGAATGGTGATTTATTGTGTGTTTATGGCGAAACTGTTTCGAAAGGTCTCAAGCTCATGTCATGTGTCCAAGCTAGCAAGTATCTCCACAAGGAATACATAGCTTTCTTGGCCTACATTGTAGTAGCGGAGAAGGAAAAGAAAGAGAAGAAGGAAGTGAAAGACGTTCCTGTGGTTCGAGAATTCCCTAACGTTTTTCCTGAAGATCTTCCCGGTCTACCTCCAAGTCGTGATATTGACTTTCGCATCGACCTCATTCCCGGAGCCAATCCTGTTGCCAAAGCTCCCTACCGACTCGCACCGTCCGAAATGCGTGAACTCTCAAACCAACTCCAGGAATTACTTGAGAAAGGCTTCATTCGCCCGAGTACCTCTCCTTGGGGCGCGCCAGTCCTTTTCGTAAAAAAGAAGGATGGATCGTTCAGGATGTGCATCGATTATCGGGAACTGAATAAGCTAACCATCAAGAACCGCTATCCCTTACCTCGCATTGACGATTTGTTTGATCAACTACAAGGTGCTACATGTTTCTCGAAGATCGATCTATGCTCAGGCTATCACCAGTTAGGCATTCAAGAGGAGGATATACCCAAAACCGCGTTTCGCACTCGATACGGCCATTACGAATTCTTTGTTATGCCTTTTGGTTTAACCAACGCACCCGCGGTTTTCATGGATCTGATGAATCGCGTGTGTAAACCCTATCTCGACCGTTTTGTCATTGTATTCATCGACGATGTCTTGATTTATTCCAAATCGAAGGCCGAACACGCGCAACATCTACGTTTGGTACTCGAGTTACTCCAGGGGAATCGACTCTATGCCAAGCTCTCTAAGTGTTAATTTTGGCTAGAGGAGGTTCAGTTTCTGGGTCACATTGTCAATAGTCAGGGTATTCACGTTGATCCTATGAAGATTGAAGCAGTTAAGAGTTGGACTACGCCAAAGAACCCGTCTGAAGTCCGTTCTTTTCTCAGACTAGCGGGCTATTATCGACGATTTATCAAAGGATTCTTAAAGATCGTTGTGCCGCTTACCGCTCTTACGCATAAAGACAAGCCTTTTGTTTGGGGAACTGAACAAGAGACTGCCTTTCGAACCCTCAAGCACATGCTTTGCAACGCTCCTATTCTCACATTGCCCGACGGAAACGACGACTTCATTGTCTATTGTGATGCTTCCAACCTTGGTCTTGGTTGTGTTCTCATGCAACGAAACAAGGTTATAGCTTACGCATCCCGTCAGCTCAAAATCCACGAGAAGAACTATACAACCCATGATCTCGAGCTAGGCGCAGTTGTTTTTGCATTAAAGATTTGGCGACACTACCTGTATGGTACCAAGTGTACGATCTTCACCGATCATAGGAGCCTACAACACATCTTTGATCAGAAAGAACTTAATATGCGTCAACGCTGATGGGTAGAACTTCTCAACGATTACGACTGTGAGATTCGTTATCACCCATGCAAAGCAAATGTCGTTGCCGACGCTCTCAGCAGACGGAGCTATTTGCTCAGCATTCGTAATGTTCAAGCCCAATACGACCTCGAAACCCTCATCCGCGAAGCCCAGCATGCCTATTTTAAAGAACACACTTTGAAGAAGGAACAAATCTATCACGATGGAACTCATCTTGTGAATAAGCCGAATGGGATATTCCATTATCTGGACCGAATTTGAATCCCTAACCGGACCGAATTGCAAAAGATTTTGATGGACGAAGCCCACAAATCCCGGTATTCTATTCATCCAGGTGCCGACAAAATGTACCAGGACCTTCGCTACAAGTACTGGTGGCCTGGTATGAAAAGGGATATTGCTCTCTACGTTGGGAAGTGCCTGACTTGTGCAAGAGTCAAGGCTGAACACCAAAGACCCTCTGGCTTACTCGAACAACCACCGATCCCTATGTGGAAGTGGGAGAGTATAGCTATGGATTTCATAACAAAGCTTCCGCACACGTCATCAGGTCACGACAGCATCTGGGTTGTTATTGACTGTTTGACCAAATCAGCTCACTTCTTTCCAATACGAGAAGACTACAAGGTAGAACGATTAGCCCGAATCTACACCAACGAGATCATTTGTAATCATGGGATGCCTCGCGACATCATCTCTGACCGTGATGCTCGGTTTACCTCGCGACTGTGGGAAACGTTTCAAACGGCTCTCGGTACATCGCTTAACCTAAGTACCGCATTCCACCCTCAAACCGACGGTCAGACTGAAAGAACGATTCGTACTCTTGAAGACATGCTCCGTTCGTGTGTCATAGACTTCGGTGGTAATTGGGATACATACCTGCCGTTAGTCGAATTCTCGTATAACAACAGTTATCATTCAAGCATTCAAATGGCACCATTCGAGGCTTTATACGGAAGAAAATGTCGATCGCCTATTGTGTGGAACGAGATCGGTCACTCACAATTAACCGGTCCCGAGCTATTGCAAGAAACGACAGACAAAATTTTCCAAATTCGAGACAATCTAACGAAAGCTCGGAATCGTCAGAAAAGTTACGCTGATAGACGACGCAAGCCCCTTGAATTTGACGTTGGTGACTACGTACTCCTAAAGGTTTCACCTTGGAAGGGTGTGGTCCGATTCGGCAAGAAAGGAAAGTTCGCGCCTCGATACGTTATACCCTTTAAGATTCTGGAAAGAATCGGCAAAGTGGCTTACAGACTCGAACTACCGGAGGAACTTAGCAACGTACACCCGACTTTCCACGTCTCAAACCTCAGAAAGTGCCAACCCGAGCACGACTTACATGTTCCGTTAGAGGACCTACAAGTGAACGAAACATTACACTTCGTGGAAAAGCCTGTTGAGATCATGGATCGCCAAACCAAGCAGCTCAGACGCTCGCGCAATCCGATTGTGAAAGACTGATGGGAAGGCAAGCGAGGCGCGAAGTTCACTTGGGAACTCGAAAGCGACATGAAGGCGAAGTACCCGCAGTTGTTTGTTACGGCTTCGGCCTAATTTCAGGACGAAATTCCCTCAACTAGGGGAGGCTGTAACACCCCGTGTTTTTGAAGTCAAAGTCAAGATTGAAGTCAAAGGAAGACAAGATTGCTAATTGCGATCTGCCTTTCCCTGCTCAATTCCTGTTTTGACTTCTTTGACTTATAATTAGTCTATTTTATTTTCATTTTAGCTGTATTATGAGGAGTAAGTGTGCCTTATGTGTTACTTGTGCATGTTTAAATTATGTTATGTGTGGTAATCAATCGAATCGCAATCGAAACTCAAACGCAATCGAACTTAATCGCAATCGAAAAGGTATGATAATTAGTGGAGAAGAGATAGTGCAAGATATGAGAAGTTGGGATTAAAAGTAATTGGACTAGGAAAATCTATTGCATCGCAACGCTTGCAATCGCAATCGAAACATAAAAAATCATCACGCCAAACACCTAAATGAGGTGACTGATCGACCAGGCTGCCAGCCGTTCGACCAGCCGACCGTTTGGATTGCCGTCCGATCGGACAGGCTGTCCGCACGGGCTGCCTAGCCAATCGACCAGCCCCTTTCCTCTTTGGTTAACCCTATAAATACCCCTTGTCACTCTCAAACTTTCTACTTTTGGCAACTGACGTCCGAGCAGCTCGTTTTCCTCACTTTTCTTTAGATTTCTCGCGATTCCGGTAATATCTCGTCCTAAATCTTGTACTTCCTTAATCTACACGCACTCCTACACTTTTCTATCTTTTGAATCTTAACTTTTAACCGTGAAATCATCAAGATTCTAGGTGTTCTAGGATGACGTCATCGTATGTTCTTGAAGAACTTCATGTTTTGGCTTTATTCCACCAAGAACAACTTAGATCTAACCGATTTCCACATAAACAACCAAAGATCTTTCATAGATCTAAACATATTCACAATAAAAAGGAGTGAAAGATGGTTTCCAACCTTCTTTCAACTCTTTTACACTCAATGCACTCAAAACCGATAGAATCAGGACTTGTGCCGGCTTACCACTCAATATTGTGGCTGTGTTGGTTCGAGATCCGTATTCTATCCACGAGATTATCGATTCCGGGTTAAATGTGGAACATCGTCTCGAACCGTCCACTGATCGGGTTTGGGTGATTCCTGTCCGATCAGGAGCACCAAGTAATGACGAGGTTCCTGTTTCTTGACACATTATCAAAATATCTCGATAAAACGACAAACTATCAAAACAACCAAGTGTAAGACGAACAAGTTAACCAGGACGGAGTGTCGTCCGAACGGACAGCCTAACCGCACGACTGGCTAACCGTACGACTTGCACCTTGGTCCCACACATCTATTTTGCCAACACTTGAAGTCTGAATGTTGAACGAATTGATGTCCGATCGGACTACCATCCGATCGAACTGCCAACCGAATCATGAGGCATTTGAACTTCAACACTTAAACAATTTTCAACATGTTCAATGCACAAAGGATGCCACCCGAACGGACAACCGTCCGATCGAGTGACACTCTGCTGTGAACTTGTTCTCACTGAAGTGCCAACCGAACGGGTTGCCGTCCGATAGAACGACCGTCCGATCGACTGACCTAAAAGGTAGAAATACTTCAATGTTTTCTAAATACTACAACGAAAACTTCAAAAGTCAAGCCATCATACACAAACACATCCTTCTCAAAGGAAGGAACAATCCACTCGAACAGTCATCCGACCGGACTACTGTCCGAACGGACGACCAACCGCACGACTGGCTGTCCGATCGGACTACCATCCGAACGGACTGCTGTCCGAACCACTTGTACTTGGCACCGTTTTACACGTCGCTTATCTTTTATGCTATCGTTAACTGTTCAGGCTAACCCTACTCTCTAGCGCTCCCTTCAATCCATCATCGCTGTGAGTATACTCGATCCCTTTTTGCTTTATGCACTTTTGGGTATTACATACGTTACTTATACACAATCACATCGAACACACTACGCAATACTTTAAACGCTAACCGGTTATACGTGACTTAATGAATGCTTGTTTGTTATGTTTACACATGGAATGCTGTCTACCTGCCTTAGCAACGATAGTACTATTAGTTTGGACTCAGCACCCCGTTCACTCGGGGGTTGTTAAGGACAATTATTTGCATGGATTACAGTGGTGATCATGTATTACGAACTGCCTTGGGCAGTCAACCCGCAGTCATTGGTATTGATAGGTCTATATCGATAACTAACATGCCTCATTTCTCTCTGTGTACGTGCTGGTTATGCGTAACGCTTTCGAACTCTATATGCTATTATCAAACTTGTATGCTCACCTTTACACTATGTGTATTGACTTTACTTTAACGTATGTGACAGGTGCTTAGGATGCTTATCTGCTAGGAAATCGAGGCTAGAAAAAGGTCTTAGAGGCCAACAAATAGTTGTCTGTACAAATGAAATCTGAGTTGTCGGAACATAACTATTTGCCTAGATTTTGTCTGTAATAATTTGTTTATCTTTTAAGACATGGTATGGGACATGTTACTTTAAATTAATTGGTAATGATAATTGTTATGGAAACTTCTGGACAATTTGTTTCGCTCAGTGCCATGCCCCGATGTTTCCGCCATCGGTTGGGGTGTGACACTTAGATTGAATGTTTTAGATGTCATATTGTTGGTTCTAGTTACGAGTTCGATAGCATGGGACGATCTTAGACGTTAGCGAGTTCTTGAGTTTTGTGACAGTTTTCTTGAGGTGAGTTCTATCGCCCACTTTATGTTTTTACTATTTTGGGCTCAGATAAGTGCTTTGTCTTTAAAGATGT